>OX375879.1:16977463-18306630 GCA_947359465.1 Metellina segmentata | reverse complement strand
GGTGGTCAATTTGGAGATCCGAAGAATCAAGTATCTGAGGTCACCGAATGTTTTTTCACTTTGCAGGTTCTGAGTTGTTACATGGATGTAGTCTTGCCTCTACAGAACTATTACAGATGCCTATTGCAGTCTTACAAGGAATCGAATGTTTTTCCATTAACCCTCCTGGTGGTTGTCTCGACGAGATTTCTCGTCACGAACAAAACTGACTAGATCTTCTTGGACGAGATATCTCGTCAATATCTTGGTGTGACATCTCGTTATTAAGATAGTGACAAGCTTTTGACTATCACAAGATAAAAATGCGGGCAGCTTTCTTCTAATGACGAGTTATTTCGTTGAGACAACCTAAAAGAGGGTTAAGGAACTTTTGTAAGGATTGGAAGTAATGGCAATCCTAAAGTGCAATGGCCTAGCAGATGAGTCAAAGCTTCTCAGCCTAGGTATGTTCTTCTTGGAACATCGTGAGGGAATGACACTCCCCATTCTGTTGACTAGTTCAGGATGCTTTTCCTCACCTGTTTGGGATGATTTAGGGGTGATGATGGGTGGCTCGATTTTCGTTCCCTCTTGCATTCCACATTAAGCTTTTGACTACGGCTATATATATAACAAGCGCTATTCTTTCTTGGCGAGATTATTATAGCTTTCAAGGTACGACTGCAGTAGTCTGCTAAATTCTTTCTTGGCGAGATTCTTTTAACTTTCAAGGTACAACTGATGTACTGGCTGTTGTCAAAATCCTTTCTTGGCGGGATCATGGTAAAACTACTGTACCGTCCGTAGTGTAAAGGTTAATGTAAAATGCCCACATTTAAGATGGATAGGTATTTTAATTAACGTCACACTGGAGCAAAACAACAGGTTATTGGCAATGGTCCGGGATCAAACTCAAAGGATAAAATCCCAGGACAACATCACGTAATTTTGAAACACAGTCAGATGACGAGGTCACACCTGAGCTGGCACTCCACTTTCCAAACTTCCACACCAGGCCAATGTGAGAACGTTTTGGGCCCTGACAGATTTAACGTGCACTAGCCCACGGCGTTCTTTGGTTGGACTCGCAACGTTCTGTTAAATAAGCGGCTACTCTTCCAACCGAGCTACCACGGCCCTATCCACATTGCAGAACCTGTCAGTTTTTTTAAAAAATGGAACGCTTTCGTTTCGATAAAACGACCGAACGAACTTTTTGGTCAACCCAATATGTCCAACGATCAGCTAGGTTTGCCAAAGTAATCTATATAGTCTATCCAATTCAGCATTTATAAACTTGTAAATAGTACCTTGATCTAGAAAGTGTACCTTGAATAGTAGTAATTATATATCATTACTCGTATTTTTATGACTGTTTTTAAAACGTATTTTAACGTTTCTTATTGTCTATTCATTTCTGTCGATGTATCCACTACTAGTTCTATATATACAAAAGTCCATTGAGAAATATAGAGAAACATTTTAATTTAAAAAATAACCACAGAAAATAAACTTTTTCTGAAACAATAACAGTCTAAAAACTGCTGCTCGTTTTGATAAATACGTTCCAAACGTGCAAGGGGTATTTACAAAGTCCTAGAATCGAGGCTGCATTGTGCAGAGCTAATGACTCAAGATACAGACAGGTCCTAGCAGGAGGTTGATCAATTGCGACCGGCATGACTTAGCGGCTAGACTACAACAGACATGGTTTTTAATTTTCGCACCAGTGGAAGATGCTGTCAATTCTCACAGCTGTTACTTCCCTTGTACAGAAAGAGAGTGTTGATAAGGGAGACGGAAGACGGAGTCTAGTGACTGTTATCAGTTTCCGGAATTGACATAACTCTAGTCTTAATCCTCCAACTGGTTTCGACGAGATATCTCGTCTATTAAGATCTGATGAATTTTGCTGATGGCGAGACAACCACTAGGAAGGTCAACCCTCCTCGTGGTTGTTTCGACGAGACACAGGGTCTTGTGCAAAAGTGACCAGATCCTTAGGGTCGAGATATATGATTATTACACGAAACACCGGGGACTCGGTATCGCCTGTCTCCAGGCTACTGCAGCGGGTTTGATTTCTTCTTACTCTTTTTATACAGTTTTGTTTGGTGTGTTTACCATTTTTTGCGTAGTGCTGCTCATACGTAGAAGCACCGATTTTGTGTTGTCGTGGTTAGGCTCCTTCCTGAAGGCGCCCTGACCCACCAGCACTTTCATTTTCGGAAATTTCCTTTTGTTATATATATATACACACACTCATTGCCATAAAAATTTGAAAAAATACTAGGAGGCGCCGGACAACCTCGAAGCAACTTTCTAACGAACCATTTTTTAATATATATATATATTCAAGTGTCCAAAACAAATCAAAACACAGTTTTATGCTGGGCAAGAGTCACAAGAAAGAACAGTATATAGTACGGACGGAAATAAAAACAAAAATTACAACACTTCCAGAACTTTGTAAACATCCCTCGCACGTACGAGAGGTTAGAGGACCACTACCAAACTACGAAAATTGAAACTAGAACTTTTTTAACGTTATTTGAAGGCAATGCAGAAAAATGGAAATGCTTGATAGCAATGTGATGTATAGGGAGAATGAAGATAATACAGTCGTTTTGTGACCTTTTACTTTTTTCATAAAGATCAATTGAATTTAAGTTATTCGTTAATATATTTAAGTCACCTTGAACCTCTCGGATACAAGTCTAATGTAACTAAATCTAAAATAATGCACTGATCACACATACAGCAAGACACAGAATGGAATGTTTGCTCAAACAATAAGTATTGAAAATCAGTTTCGGTATCGTTAATAATCCTTTATGAACAATATGTTTTGAACTCTTATGACTTGGTGTTTTGGTTATACGAACAGTGAACAAAAATTTCCGCCTGGGTTTCAGTAAATACTTCGAAATCACCATATTCTCAAGATGCCTTTCATGTTTTCCTAGATATGCCAATAAATAGTCAGTAGTCACACATAAAAACTTCAAAAACCAACTAATGAAGATAAAAACATTGCGATAAGAAGGGTCTATGGTTATTCCGGTGACTACAACGTCTACCATCATGAAAATTGAAGTAAACAAGCTGAAAAATCCGAGGACTCCAATATGTTGTCTCTAAATAGCTTTGTGTTCTGTTTAGCTTCGCCACTTGAATCTTTCATAGAAGTTAGTTTTTTTTAACATATATAGGTAGTTGAATTTATGTCGCACAGGAGCATGAATTCATGCCTCACAACGAGCTGTTGACGGGATCAATTCCAAAGGGAAAGATGCGAGGACAACCCCTCGTCATTTTCAAAATAGATGACCAGGAGAATTTTGGAGCTGGCCACTTTTTAAAACAGGTGTCATCCAGTAAGCGAATGTGGGAGCACGCGTTCTATGAATTTAATTTTCATTGCGCGTGAAATTGCTACCAACGTATATGTAAACACTATTGTGTTTTTATATTATATTTACAAAGCAGGTGCAAAAATTATAATATTAGTAAACGTATTTTTGATTATGCATGCGCAAGTTATGATTTTGCGAATGTATTTTTAACTATGCATGTGAAAACTGTAATTTAGTCAGGGGATGTCATAAAGAAATGACTTGGTTTATTTTGGAAGATTTTCATTAACATCGCACAGGAGCAACACAATGTGATATTGGTAACTATCCGAATGAATCCCCGGGGACCACACCGCATAATTTTGAACCACGGTCAGATGACGAGGTAATACCTCAGCTAGCATTCCACACTCCAAACGTCCACACCACGCAGAGGACATTTGAGGCCAGGGTAGATGTAACGTACACCAGCCCCCCTGTGTACACAACGGTCTTTGGCTGGACGAGTTTCGAACTCTAAATCCTCTGGTTGCTATTTCGGTACTCTTCTTCCAATTGGACTACACAGCGCACCACAAGTGGTCTGGAAGGACTCAATTGAAAAAGGTAGGAGTGGCAACAACCCCCCCCCTCCTCCCCAATTCTAATATACTATATTTACACTCCTGTCTCTGATCCTGATGATGGAGGACGTTTTGACTCAACGAAATAGCTATCGACCTCTTTATCCTTCATTAGTTATTTTTCGACGCTTTTATGTTTGACTAAGTCCAAAAGTAATTGAAGTGATCTTTAATAATGATGGTTTTAAATACGAATGTGTTTCAATGGAGTAGGGCTTGTTCAAATAGTCATCCAAGAGTACAAGATCTCTAGCAGAGTACTATGATGAATTCCAAATAAATATTAGTATTAAACTATGAGGTACAGTAAACAGCTGATCGAAGTGAATGGGAGTAAAGAGATCCACCTACCTCAATGAGATGCAACTTTCCACTGGTTGAGCGTGTACAAAGTAGCATATGATTGGTGAATAGAAAGCATTGTCGAACCACTTCGGTTTCACGCTTTCCCATGCGGGCTCTCTGAATTTTCGACTTCTCTCCGCCCAAAACTTGGATAACGCTGCCTGCAAAGTGAACAATCGAATCGCTAAGTAGGATGTCGTTTGGACTTGGGGAAACAACTTCAGGCCAACTTAACCTACACGCTGCTGCAGCCTATTTTTACCACTAAAATTTCGTTTACACCGACGGTATGGTATAGATTTGTAAGGTGGATGTTATCCCTCTTTTAAATATACGGAATATACTACAGACAGGTAAATTCATAAATAGGTTGCTCTGTTTGGTCATTTTCTTTCTTTCTAAGGAAATTTGTTTGCAACGCGAGGGCTAATGAAGCCTCATTTCTTTAAAACTTTCTTTACAATTTGACATTTCGTTAGGACAAGTGCCTTAGGTTTGAAATTTATACGTAAACCCGTCACACAACAAACCATACAGGACACCGTCAAGATAAATTTCCATTGCTTTCAAATTCATATTTTAGATTTCGAACATAGGTCTAAGTTTGGCTCTCTGAGAGTCGAATTTGGACTGGTTTCTACATAATACCATTGACTATTTTACTACTGTACATATCCGTAATGCTTCCTTTAAAGTAAAAATAGAGTAGATATCGTCTGCAAACTTTTATACATTTTTACGATTTATAAACATGTGGCAACAATGTGGGATTTATTTAATTTTAGTCTGAAAATAAATTTGTTTTTCATAAGAGAAGAATTTTCGCTTCGTTGATTTTCCAAAATGGCGAATGTAATTGAGTAAAGAACGTGCTTTAAATTTTGTTTCCGGAATGGAATTTCTGCTACAAACAACATTTGAAACATACCAAAAAACTTTTACAGACGACTGTTTATTAGAAACAACAGTATTTGACTGGTATAAAAAGTTTAGAGAAGGTAGAGTATTTCTGTATCATTTACTCGAGTACTACCTGAATTGTGGCTAGATAACTCATGGGTTTTGCATCACGGTAATGCGCCTTCTCACAATGCCATATTATTCGTGCTTTTCTGATAAAGTTTTCAACAAATACGGCTCCGTAAGCTCCGCATTCACCTGTTATGGAACCGTGCGACCTTTTCTTATTTCCACGGGGGAAACTCCCTCTTCGTAGTCACCGTTTTGAGTCCATTAATGCAATAAAAGAAATTCGATACGAACATTGAAGGGGTTTTACAAAAACGACTTTAAGGCATGTTTTGAGGATTGGAAATTACGTTGGCAGAAGTGTATTAAAGTCGGAGATTACTTTGAAGGAGATGAAATGAATTTTGACCAATACCTTTTGTTTTATGACAGCTTTCTGTGTACTTTTTAATCACAAAAGTATAAAAAAGAATGGATATCGAGTACGAAAATACTAGATTCAAAGAAAAATGAAATATTTTAAAATTAGAATCGTTGGATTTTTAAAACTTATTTTTGGACAATCTAAAATTAGTACTTTATATGAATTAGTGCCTTATATGAATTAGTACCTTCTATGAATTAGTACCTTATATCAATTAGTACCTTATATCAATTAATACCTTATATCAATTAGTACCTTACATCAATTAGTACCTGATATGTATTAGTACCTTATATGAATTAGTACCTTACATGAATTTGTATCTTATATGATCAAAAGGACTAAAGAATCATATCGTGTAATGATGTATGAGGATATCTAAAATTGATTTTATCTTCACAAACATAGTGGAAATATTGCAATCTGTCAACAAGCAGAATGAAATGAAATTGGTCCCACTTTCATCAGATATTGGTACAAATTATGATAAGTAAACATAAAATTGTCGAAAGGGTGAATGAAACATATTTAATTACGGCAGATGGTCGAATCCTTTCCGTGCCTGGTATCATAAATTATATCATAGCATTTCAAATAGTTTGAGAGAAAAATCATAATAATGCTCTATTATTCTGATAGTACACTTATATGGAAAGATATAATATGCAATACGAAAGACTTTTTAAGTATGTTTTAAACGTGCAAATTCCAATTTGAACTAGTTTATAAAATGCACAAAAATTGTTAGAAACGAAAGATGGTGGAAAGCTTTTGTGACACACACTACATATTATCACGTTGATCAGATGACCATTGTAATCAAATGACAGCGAGTGGATATCATAACCACATATGCAACAGACAAACGATGAATAAACACAGTACAGTTATACAACAGCATGTATAAACTACACCCCATAAGCACAGCTATAAAGAACAAAAATGGCAAAAAAAAAAAAAAAAAAAAAAAACAAGCTTGAAATATTTAAGATTAGGGAAAGCAGTTAAAACCTGTTTTCAAGCGCAGAAAAGTTATAAAATTACTAACTACTAAATCTTTTAAATCCCATCAAGAGTTTCGGGTAAAATATGAATCGTTCTACCGTATTGGGCAATAGGTTGTTTGTTCAAATAATGTTGCCAGAAAAAGTTTAACGAGTATATTATATGAGGACAATGAATATTCATATGACTGAAAAGGCTAATAGTTGTTGGTAGTTAGTTAATTGACGTAGCACTGAAGCAACACAACGGGCTATTGGCGACGGTCCGGGATCAATCCCCAAGGAAAAAATTCGTGGATAACAGCAGGTAATTTTGAACCAGGTTCAACACCTGACTTGGCACCCAACATACTTCCACGTCACGCCAACTTGAGGACATTCGAGGCCATGATAGATTTAACGTGCATCATCTTCCGTATACACGACGGTCCTTGGTTGGACCAAGTATCGAACTCGCAACCTTCCGATTTCTAATGCATTACTTTTCCAACCGGGCAACCTGCATTCTAGAATATAGCTCTAGGACATAGCTCTATTAGGGAGAGTATGGCCGAAGTATGTCATTTGGTTTGTTTTAGGTTTTATGGCACACAAAGTACGTTAACGGACAAGGTGTTCGTGAGATTGAATCTACCCAACTAAAGCAGGTAAAACAGTCAGCAAAAGTAATAAAAAACGAGTCTAAAAGTTTAGCTTTCAACAAAGTAAGTCGGGAGTATATACTCGTGGTAAGCGCCACACAAGGAGTGAAGGCTGTGCTGCTTTACCCGGCTAATGGAGGAAGGTGGACAGGTGGCTAAGTTGGACTGCTACAGAGATGGCTCCCACTTCTGAACAATAGTAGTCTACCTATGTCACGGACTTGTGCAAAAATACTGATGACCACCGGTTCGGACGTTGCGCAGATCATGCCCACTATCTTCTCACTATAATTACCTCCGTAATGTACCAGGAGAGCCGCTTGTCTTCAATTTGCCCCGGACATTTTAAAAGAGCTTTGCCTCCAAACGCTTTTTTTCTGCAGACTCCATGACTTAGTGTATTTATTTACGCTGGGATAAGAAAGAAGAATATAAAAAGGTCCTACCTTGTCTAACAAAAACTTGATTGACGTCTAATAAAATATCGCAGCCCCCTGCGATCATTCTTTCTGTAGCAAGATTCTTTCGAATGTTTTCAGTTTCACTCACTTCGTCATGCATTTGCTGGAATATGAAGAATTTGAAAATTAGCATGGTGTATCAACACATTAAGTCAACCAATCACGATAAAAGAAGATCGGTTCCTCACTGAAGTCAATAATAATTTTTATTAAAAATACAATTCACAAAAATGGTAAATTTATACGAAACTCCTTGAAACAATCTGTTGACGAGGGCGTGCCAAATTAATTCAAAGTGAATATTCACTTGAAAAGGCAATATATTATTTATTATTTCGATTATTTCTATTTCAGCTTTTATTTGAAACGTTAAAAAATGTCAGATAATTTCTAACTATGAGCAAGCGCATTGATATCTGGTTTTGAGCAGTTTATAAAAAATCGATTTAAATTTTACTTTATTCTTTAAACACCAGTTGTGCTTAATACTTCTCGAATATTTTTTGAACCTTTATTTTGATTGATACGGAATACTTTGGCCAAGCTTTTAGGTCTAAGCTCAGCTAGGTGCCAATGTAATTTCGAATGGAAAGCACTCCGCATTATCTTTGCGTACATGACTTCTACTTCAGTTCTATGAAAACACATAGTTAATTGAATATTGTATCTTTATTTGTATATCAGCTACATCGTACGAACATTATCTTTTGATTCGTATTCATTTCTTTAAAAGTAGGACTTCAGACTTTCAGTGTACAATTACTTTATTTGGAGGAAAAACTTTACGGTTGGCGATTTAATGGTCCAAACAAAGTTTTTTTTTTTATCAAAGAATGTCTGTAAATATTGCGCATAAGCACTAGAGGTCGCAGTTTTTCCTTTTTTTTTTAAATTTCGTCATCCTCATTGCGAATTTAACACATGATGGAGCATTACGCGAATTCCTAGATGGATGTTATGCATGTTATGTATGGACTGTCAAAGGAAAAAAGCTCTAAAAGTCTTCACGAACACTTTCCTTGTAGGCGAATGCTGAATTGTTTAACAATTGAGTGTTTCTATCGCCAGCTGTGGGAGACCGCAACATCCTGTCAGCAGGCATGAGGCTGGTCTGTCGAGAAGTTCGAGCATTCCAGAAATGTAAGGCATTCCATACTATATGAACTAAATACGCATATTAGGGGAAGCGTTCACGGTATTTTGACAATTCTGAGTAGCCTTTTAGTTTTCATTGGAAGTCTCATACTTTAGAAGTATGTCAGCCATCTTGGAATTCGCGTGATGCTTCATCACAAGCAAAATCCTATATGCGGATGAAATTTAAGAAAAACGAGCGAACGCCCAGCAAGGCTCTTTTGCACCCATTTTCGGACAGGCATTCTTTAACATAAAAAGTTTATGTAGATGCAACTGAGCACATTTTAAAGTTTGGGCAGGGAATTTTGTATCCAGCTCTATTTCGAAGCAAATATGTAACAATGTTCACTGTTTTGTTTTCTAGCGATACGCATAGTGTTTAATTCGATTGAATGATAGGAATTGAACTAAAAGACTTACTCGTGAGAGTTCTTCGAGTTTTGCTCTGGCATTTTCGAGTGATTTTCTTTCTACATGATTGTGCGGTGTGTGAGCTAACAACTCATGAAGAGTGATAATGTAACGTGGTACCTGGAAAACCAACATTGAGGTTAGAAATAAAGACAGCTTACAAGGCACTTCAACGAAGAACATGAAATACAAAAATAACACTTAGAGAGCAATTAGATATATAATTCAATTGAAAAATCTTCAAAATTTAAATGTTGGGTCGTTATTAGAGTTTCTACTTAATTGATCAAATATACCTGATTTAAGAAGCATTTCATTTTAGGTTTTTTGACAAATAAAGACTAATACAAGGACCTATTTTTAGTTAAATACAAATATTATCAAGATAACTTTACGAAAAATCAGCATCGCTTGAAATAATGAATAAAACTGTTAGTAAAGTATTATGAATCCCTTTAAAATTACTTTGTAAGTTAAAAGTATTATTAAAATCTAATATATTAGCATAGTTTTAGTCTTTTGAAAAGCCTTCGTGTAAAATGTCATGCAAAATGGATGAACTTTCAGTTAAATATTATATTCATGCATTATATTTTATACGAATTTTCCAGAAATTTAATATGAGTTTCTTTCTCAAGGCGTAAAAAAGTTTTCTAACGTAGCAGGGTTGAAATAGTCAAAACACTTGTGAAAAGTACAAATGTTTAAGAATACTGATAAAAAATGTCCCTCCTCACAAATAACTATAGAACAGACGTTGATGATCTCTCCGAGAAAATTAAATATTGGACTCAATGTTGGGAACTCTACGTCTCAGTTATGAAGAAGGACTATTACAGCTTACATGGAGGTGTTCCAGTCATCATCAGTAGTGAGAAATAAATTTCAAGAATGGTGTACCAAGGATCATCCAGGTCGTTTAACTGTCCATCGAATGCATGAGAAATTGGTGCCCCCAGAATATCAGTTGCAAATGACTATTTTTAATGATTAATTATTGAAATGACTACTTAAGCATATCTTTGCTACCACACCAAAGCCACGCATCTGTCCTTTGGCGATTTTCTCACCTCACTGCATTTTTCGATTCACCATTTCATGTCTTATGTGATGACAAAGCCACAAATAATCTCGATTCTGAGTGGAAATGCCAATTTTACAGAGAAAAAACGACCTTTGAGTCGTTACTCGATTCTTCTCGAAGTCCCCCTCCCATCAAAACCTTGATTCTGGGGATTACAGGAACCAAGACTAAACACAACAATAGGTACAATCTTCTATAAACGCGAAGCAATGGCAGCTGTTAATTCCTCTTATCTTTCTAGCTTTATTGCACGAGCATCTTTAAATGCATATGGACCTTTTTCAAAGGGTATAGTAATATCCAAGAGATAAAAATCACCGAAGCGCCTCATGAGGATATCAGGACGCAAGAGGCATCCTGGGAGTGCTTCCAGACTTGGGATGATACAAATAGCTCTGTCGTAAGCTACAATTTCAAATCGGTCAGCGCACATGATTAAGAATCTCTTGAAGATGATGTTGTGTCGTTTCACTGATCAAAGGCATATTGAACTTGCAGTGGTTGAGAACGTGAGGAAGAGTTTCTATTGGATAATAACTCCTTCGACACATGGTGCTTCCAGAACGCTTTTGTAGAAACGTCAATTTTGTAGATTGGTGTCTTTGGCGTGGTGGTATAACATACAAACGGTTCCATCTTTTGTCTCGGAATGTTTTCTTACCCTCAACATTGCATTGGAATGTTGGGGCTGCGTCCTAGTGGCAAGTGAGGAGGTTGCTAGGGAAGTGGAGTAAGAGTGGAGGAGGAGTGTGTACCTGATGCATGGGGTATGTGAGGAAGGTCTCGAGGGTCCTGCCCTGGAGGCTGGACTTCTCTTCCAGTCGACGGAGGATGGCCACGAACTTCTCCCGCTGCTTGCACTCGGCCAGCACCTGCAGGCTGTAGTGGTGGTTCCTCACGTATTCCTGATAGATGGTCAGCATGGGCAGCAACATGTCGAAGAGATCTCCTGGGTCAGAGGGCAGCAAGGGCACTAAGTTATGGTCTTCGTATCGCATTCGCATCTACTGGCATGCAACAAGCCACCGCCGCAGGAGTACTCAGCCCCTCCCATTCCAGCTTCATTTGCATCTGCAACCATTCTCTAGTGGAATGGCTCGACGCAAATGAAACTAGTGCACCCCGCGAGGTTTGCACTAAAAGGAGTCTAGTTGAGCGTACTGGATTGTGTTTGCCTAGAATCGTTTTTGATTGAACTCTTTTAGTGCAATTTGCACTAAGAGGAGTGTATTGGATTGTGACTACCAAGAATCTTTTTTGATTGAGTTGTGTGAAGTTTGCACTAAACTGTGGTGAACCAGTCCTGAACTGTAATTGAAACAATGTATTGGATTGGGGTCGAATTGACTTTTTTAGGTTGGGATTCTTTTCTTTTTGAGGTTTGAACTGTAGTGCTATAGACAAATTCTGGATCTGTAACTGAACTGCATTCTGAGTCGTGAATGACTGACGTATTGAATTGTAAGGGATGATATCACTATTAGACGAATTGAATGGTAAAATAAATACTTTTTGAAAAGGATAAAGTAACATCCAATTAATCTACAATTGGACGATTATGCTTTGAATTGAAGTTTAAAAATTATACACTAATAAATTGAAATTGAAAAAAGCAGTGTTGCTAAAATATAGTGGCTCAAGTACATTCAATTTCGATCTGAAAGCGAAATAGTTTTGAATTCGATAAAGTACCAAGCATCTAGTTACAAATGAATAACTAACGTAGTTAACTTAAATTTTGTAAGCAAAATGGAATGTTCTGTTGAAATCGAGTTTATACCTCTGAACTATAATGGAGCTACACGATTAAGCATTGGCTAAAATCTGTAAGGAGGGGCTGTACCTTCATATAGGATGTACAAAGAATATTTGCATTACTCAGATGGATCACAAATATCATAACTTTGGAAAAATCCTTTGTATTTTTCATTTTTGCTTCGATACATAGGAAAGGGAAACTGCATCAATTTTAGTAAACCAATACTCTAACTGGATAGTTGTGAAAGCTACTACCTACTGAGTACTCCTGGTGATTTTGAAGCATAGCCTACATGGAAGCTCAGCCTATAGGCCTTCAGGCAGTCTAAAGCAGAATAGCGAGATCATTTTCGAGAAATAGCATACTACCAGAGCGCACTAATAAAGCCCCACTTCTACAGCTACCACTAGTGACATGCGCAGAAAGCTTGAAGCGAATCTACTCCGCTGATCTAAACTAAGAAATACTAAACATGGCTCTAAAATACATAATAGTAGTAAACAATAATCAGAATCCCAAGGTTCGCTCCAATAAGAAGTGGACGTTTACTTACAAAGTGTTATAAACAAGTGAAAAAACATTTTTTGTTGTGACTTTTTTTGGCTTTTACGAAAATGTCTTAATTCTCTGAACACATATATCCGTTCTGAAGTCTTTCCTACATTACTCTTAACTAGTTTTGTCTTTCATGGCCAACGGAATCTTTCCTGGGATTCTTTCAACCAATTATGCGATGTAGATCTGGAAATTGACTCTAAAGAGATGTAAATTCTTTTATCAGTTTTATATGAAAGCAACGAAATAAAAAGAAGCCAACGAAAGACAAAGTAAAAATGCTTTGTAAACAGGAGAGTGCTTCGGATTGCAGTGCAACAGTGGGCATGATTCATGGGATTATCGCAAGTGTTTATGATCTCAGTGGATAAAAAAAATCCCCGAAAGCTTTTATAAATCCTCAAGTATAATCATCTAAGTTTGCTGTTTCTACTCAAGTTTATTTTACTTTAATGAGTGTTAAAAATATGTAAATTTAAATTAATTTTATTAGATAAATTAATTTTAGTTTTGTGAAGTTTATTATTTTTTATTCAACACCATTTGTTTTGATACTAATAGAGGTAGGTGAGTGAATGCTTTGAAGTACAAAGTATACTTTGTAGATTGCTTGATTTATATTCGAGTGCAAGATTCAAATAGTACAAGATGTGAAAAAGTATATCAGAAGGAGCAGTTTAAGGAAAAAGCGTAATAGTGTGTTAGGGCAAAAGTCGTTAAAAATTAGGACCCCCTATTGATAGAGAATCGTTTCACGTCAAATGATGTGGATGAATTCAGAAATCACAAATACCAGAAATCTTCTTCTGAAAATGATGGGAGGACTTTTGTCTCAAATAGCATAGGAGTGTCTTACAAAATACAGTCGAGTCTTTTTTAATGAGCCCATTTCTTATCGGAGCAAACTTAATAACTGTAACACTTCATTCTAAAATACACAATACTGTGAAGAGTTTTACTACACATAAAAGCATACGCCTTTAATTTATTCACGTTATTTAAATAGTGTATCAGATAGCAAGGTTTTTTTTAACGCACAAGTAAAGGGAAAAAAAGAGCCCATTCAGAAGTTAGTTACAATTTTATGGATCGGGGGGGGGTTACCATCAACTATTTAGTTGTTTTAACCAATTAAAAAGAAATATTAGCAAAATAAATCAGTAATTGGAAATGTATTCTATTTTTTAAAATTTCTGCAAACATATGGGAACGATAACTTTAAAAAACAATTAGTCATTTTAGAACCGTACTCTGTATATAAGATGCAATTTTAAAGTTTAGTCTTTGTTTTACTTAAAAAAAATAAAAACTGTATTGCTTTCGAAACTTAAAATTGGGTTCAATGAATTTAAAGTTGAAGCTCTATTGTGAAGCAACTAAGAATTTCTTTGAAGACTTTAAACATAAAAGGATCGTTGAAACGAATATGTTGGAAATAGAAGATTTAAAGACTTGATTTCAAACGAAAGGCACGAGACGTTGTAAAACGTAATAGTTACATTTTTTTAAATGCGTTACTAGGACTGAACAATTAATAGGGATTACAATAATGAAGTTACGATTTTATTTTACAAAAAAAAGACGGTGGTAAACTAATGGGATGTTTACTGTCTACGACGTAAATACTAAGGAATTTAGTAGTTATAAATATTAGTTTTAGTTCCATTGGTCATTAGGACGAGTAGACGTTGTTCACCTATATAAAATGATGTTTTCCTAGTTTAATGTAATTGCGTTACATTCTGGTTAAGAACAAAATAAACACATATATGCTATGTGAATGAAACATCACTTATTAACTAATATTGCGAAAGAAAATTACATACTCTCATTTATTTTAATAGATTTTACTCTGTAGTTACCGATTTCGTTTACTTGTGTACTTGGTTACGTATCCTCCATTTATTTAAATTTGACGTATTCGCATGAGACATTTTGGAGGATGTTTAAGAACAAATCATTATGAACAGTTTAAGAGGAATTTCGTGATGTTTAAGTCATAGAAGTGCTTGAAAGAGGGCAATTACTTTTTCCAATAGGGTACATAAATATTTTTCCAAAATTTCATTCGTTTCATTTTTTGGTCAAAACAAAAGAATTATCTCAGACACAAACCATATCATCATGCCATATATGTGAAATTAATTTCATCTTTAGGAATAGTTTGGTGCTTAGAGTCCTTTTTTTGCTACCTGATTGCAAATTAGAACGTCTCGTGAAAATTAACTTAAGTGTCGACGTTTAAATTATTGATATATCAAGTATGATTATTATTTAAGATATAATATTTTATAATGTAAGTGGGATGTTCGTAACGAAAGTAATAATTATTAGTAATAAAGGATCGGAAACAAATAAAAAAAATAATAACAATTGCTAATTTAATTAAGTTGGCTTGCTAACGAGTTAAGTAAAGGGCAATATTAGAGAATAATTGAAGAAGTGATTCACAATTTTTAAATTCCAACTATATAGAATAAAGATATGAAAAAAAAATTGAAAGTTTTATTTATCGATTATTTAACGGCGAATGAAATATTATCAGTTCACTTATTCATACTTTATCAAAAAAAGGTTAGCAGAACGCCAGTGTTTTTTTATCCCTCTTCCTCCATCGGAACGCGAGGGAATGTTTATCAGATGTTCCAAGGAGACATGTTTGGGCTATCTTCTGCGCATGTGCCCCGTTTGAAAATGCTAGCGTCTGTTTCATGTTCTGTTTCAGAGCGTGCGAGTCGTTAATGTTTAGAAGTGAGGGGGTAGTCGTTCTGTTATCCGTTTGGAGATGAGTACAGTTTTCGTTTCTTGTCTGTGAATAAATGCTGTGTCCTGTCTTGAGATTTGATTTGATTCTTTCATATATGGCCTGTTAAGTTGCAAAAATGTAATATTTTTAAAACGATAAAATTCACCGGTCGAGTTTACAGGATGCGATATATGAATTAGAAAAAAAGGAACGATTTTAAGTATGTAGCATGAACACTGTTTGACATATTTCAAACGAAGTTTTGGGTAACATTAGTCCAAACAAATTCTACTTATTACCATGTAAGCAAATTATTTAAATGATAACAAACATCTTAATTTAGACAGTCCCGTATTCAGTAGATAAAACTTGGCCGAATCAAGGTACGAGCTCTCACGTACGATGATAAATCGTTTTCGGTATCTTCTACATATTTATTATCATAATTTTTTTTTTCATGAGAAACAAGAGAATAAAATGTTGTTATTGTGTTTTTCGTTATTACATGTGTTTTTGTTTTTCTTATCTGATTTTGCGGGATGGTATATATACTATTTATAAAATGGCATTTATAATAATCTGTTTATTACCTTATACTTATAAAGTTGAACGAAAAAAAAATGACTTAAAATATTCAAAAAGTCAGTTTACAGGTCTCAATGAAAAGTGAAGAAAAACAGCAAAATAACAGCTATCCCCTTGCCTCGAAGAGATTACCCTGATACAAAAGCATTCGAAATAGCATTTCATATTGAAAAGAATAATCGTCGTGTAATTCGAAAACTGAACAGAATTGGGTACTTCTTTAGGTATGTGAATAACAAGAGAATCATGAAATTTAGTGACAAACTAAGGATGTGAATAAATAAAATATAGTTCAATACATGAGAGTATTTCCTAGTAAATATCCATTCATAAATATTACAAGCAAATATTGTTTTGAAACTAGGACAACTTTTGTTGAGAATAGTACTGTCTGTCTTCCCAGAGAACTGCTCCCGCAACAAAGTTGGGTTTGGGTCAGGACTCTCCGATCGTTCATTTTAAGTAAAGATGGTTTATGTCTCAGTGTTATATTGTTTTTAATAAATGGTGACGGCGGAAAGAGGTTGTTAGTAAGGAGCTCGACAAGAAAAATGATAACAAATATGTATCCAATCTGCCATAAGGTGTGCTGTAAGGTCTATAGCAACCGCTCGGAATCAGAATTCAACATCTTCGGCTGTAAATACCGAAAGCTCTATTGGGATGGTCTTTCTGATGGTCCACTTACATTCCAGATCGCCTTTAGGTGTGTACGACACCAAAGTGGGATCCAACTGTCTCACAGTGAAACTGTCGAGAAAATAGTGATCACTGAAGAGATCAAACTGAGCAGAGGTGTTTTGGGGTGCTCGTTTGAGACGGTCGTTTGAGTAGATTCCATTTCCACTGTTTGCAGCGTACACATTCAAGGGACACAAATCCCTGATTGTTGATAAAGTAAATTACTGTGTCTTTGAAGTAAATGAATAGTTTACTTCATATTTTAGAGCTGTGGTGTCGTGTTTATTGACACACGTCACATTACGTTACACCGCCAATTCGAATACTTCAAGCATTCCCTATGGAAAATGGGATAATTTTCGTTCCCACGGCAACAGACAGGCGTGGCCTTTTGGCGGGAGAAGTTCTTACAATACAGTATGTACAAAATAAATTATCATCAAAGCAGATAACAAATAAGTGTAATCATTGTGATGCCTGGGAAGAATTGCAAGCATGTAATAAGTGTGAAACAATACCATATATTCAGAATCCTAGTGCATAGACAAATTTATACAGAAAATCCTGCATTATTTGACTATTTTTTTCATTCCCAAATTTTTAGAATTTTGGGATGGTGAAATTTTTTATATAGCCTCGAAGAAAATCGTGTATTCCAAAATTTCGAATTGGGAGATTTCTAGAATTGGACGGCCTATTTAACGTTCCTACATTGATTTCTACTTCAACTCGATTAGCAATTCAAAAATATAACTAAAGTCAATAATAAATGGATTTATAGAAACTCAAGATTTTATCTGCCCCAACCCCTACCTTCAATTATTGGAAATTAGATAAGTAGTGTCGGAGCCTGGTGGATGTGATTGATTTGGCGAACTGCAAGCTCGTCATTGATGTCATAACTTCAATATATCTCCGCCATGGGTTCAGACTCGTATAGACAGACTTCGACATCAGCGGACCCACTAACATGCTCCCTAACGCTTTGTTGTAAACTATGAAAAAAAAGGGTATTTTAGTTACGTCGTACTGGAGCAACACAACGGGCTATTGACGACGATCCGGGATGAATCCCCCAAGGGAAAGATCGAAGATCCGAGGACAACACCTCGTAATTTTGAACCACGGTCAGATGACGTAGTCAACACCTGAGCTGGCACCCACTCTCCAAACTTCCACACTATGCCATTTGAGGAAATTTGAGTCCACGAAAGATTTAACGTGCACCAGCCCCCTTTGTTCGCAATGGTCTCTAACTAGAATCGAACTCGCAACTTCCTGCTATAGAAAAAGGGATTTGCCTTTATCTAATTCATCGTGTAACTAATATTAATTTGTATCCCTAGTAACTCACATAGTCCACTATTTGAAAGCAAATGAATTTAATTTTCCAGCGACCAGTTCCTCAATCACGAATGAAGGAGTTTAAATATTCAAGCGTGCGTTTTCTGCAGGGTTCTCTGTAAGACCCAGTGCACACATATGGTTTTTCTACGTGCGGCGCCGCTGCCGCAACGCAAGTGCGGTCTGAGATACATTAGATCCAATGGAGTAGTACACACATGCCTCCGGCGCCGCTGCGGCGACGCACGTCCAACTTGCGTGCCATTTGTAACCGCAGTTCCACACGGCACCGCAGCTCGCTGCACACGCGTCTCCGTTCTGAAGTACCTTGTTTTCATAAATAAATGGCATATAAATAATAATTAATAAATGGTTGTATCCAGTAACGTCAATTTTGTTTCAAAATGTACTTTTTTTTACACCAAGTAAGCGAAATAAACACGTTTTCTTCGATAGAATATCTATCGCAAATGGCGCGAAATGACTACTTGCGTCCTTTCAGGGTTATGTGTGAATAGTTGGCTTCGGTACCGCACGTTGAAAAATTGGATGCGTTCACCGGGTCTGAGAGGTCGTCTCTGTCAATGCAAGTGTGTGTGTAACATGGAATGCATCGGTGGAATAACTCACCTAAAACTAAGGTCGGCCAGCTCTCCATCCGCGCTGTTAGTCCCTTGATGAATATCTGGTGCAGAAACATCACTGTTTCACTGAAACACACAACACTCTTCAGTACAAAGCCATCAACACACTAACCACCAATCGATTCACATGCAAATAACTTGCGAGCATAAAGGGTTAGAGTAGACTGGTTTATTAAAATTTCGAAATAAAGAAAATACGTGAAATATTACGTGTTTCGAATGATGAATATGTTTCTCATGCCCTTAACAGGGGTGATGACTTTTCTTGCTTTTTAATTATAAAGACGGGTTGATTGTTTCAAAAATATTTTGTTTTTGTATTATATTAGTGGAGTTGATTCAGCTTACACTGTTTCTGTATATATAGTTTGTACTTAAATATTTTCCCTCCAGTTGAAAAATCTAAAATCGGACGTGCAATTACCGTGAGCAGGAAAGTGTGGATGACATTTTCCAGTTCAATTTCTCCTCGTTCAGTTTTGGTATAGTGGGTGGATGAAAAAGATAATCTCGTTTTTGGCGTTTCGGCATTGCGATGCAATACCGAAGTGTTGTCTACGTCATACGTGTAAAGATTTGATGTTGTTTGAGAGAAGGGTTTCCATGGAGTACTCGGGAAAAAAATTGTGTTATTGGGTTGTTTTTAAAATTTTGTTAAGGATTTAAAATGGCAGAAAATAAGTAACTTTTTTGACCTATTAGGCTTTTTATATTTTCGAAAAGGTAAGAATGCTTCGCAAACGCAAAAGAAGGTATTTGTCGTGTAGTGTGAGGATGGGCACACGATTCCGTGTGCCGTAAATGGATGGTTCAGAAAGTTTTGTCACCTGTATCCGCTCTTTATACAGAAACCTCAGAACGTCTATGAGCGCGGGATTATACAGATAGATGGATAAAAGTTATCGAAGAGAAAATGACACATACTGTATTGATACAATGTAATTTTAAATTAGTAAAATTATTTTCCTCAATTTTTTTTTGCAAAGAAAAAATAACGGGATGAACTTTTGCATCAACCCAATATTTGAAGAAAACAAAAATACTTTTTTTTTAATATTAGGTGTAACTAGACCATAGGAGAGAAACATATACACAACACCTCGCATAATTATTTTAAGTCAAGAAGCGAGAAAGGTAATACAAATAACTGAATACAACCAGCGAGGAAATACAGGACGGCTCAGATGTTAATGTTTGGAAAAAAGTCTAATAGATGGCGCTAGTTGCGAGCATGTGAGGCCAAACGTGGTGCGCATGATCATTAGAGTGGGCAATTTATTGTGCGGTGCACAATATCCTTCCATAGTGTGTGTATGGCCCAGTTTTACACGACGGCACATTAAATGTTGCGAAATACAGACTGTTTCCGGACGGGGAGTTCATCCCTTTTCTTCACGGTAATGATTTTGTCCATGATCATTGGTTTATGCAGGATCCCATCGTACGGCGGAAGTTTTCGAAGTGGTCAATGAGCATTTTCACGGGTTGGATGACCCCAAACATTACATTTTCCATTGCACTTCCAAGGTAGTATTGAATAGCCGCCCCATTCTCCGAATTTAAACCTTTATGATTTATTCTTATTGGGTTCTTTTTAGAGCAAAGTGGGACAGGCAAAAAAAACCTAAGACACTTCCTGAACTGAAAACTGCCGTTACAACTGCAGTCGACACGATTGAAATCGAAATCTGCTCACGCATGATGGATGGATTCCTGAACGGCCTCACTGCTGTCGTTGTTAAAGAAAGCGGTCACTTCGAACCTCTTTATCATTCATTGCTTACTATTTAGTTTCAATCGATATATCATTAAAATCTTTTCATCAGTTTGAAATGTTTTAAAAGTTTGATTCGTTTCAAACCGTACCTGATGGGCAACCCTGTAACTAATTTATTTAAAGAACAGTTTTGACTTTGATGTTAGTTTAAATGATTCTAAAATTAGGTATCCGAGCGAAGTGTGAGAGGAATGTAAGCGACAGCTAAAAGAGTTGTAGAGAGGAAAGAGAGACCTGTTGAGGAAGATGGAGTTGACTTCGTCGTGCGTGCAGGGCGGTTTCTGTGAGCTGGCTGCCATCTTGAACGGCCTCAGAAAGCAGGAAACCATCAACTGTAGCTGTTCCACGTATTCCTCTTCAGATTCAACCATACGAAAAACTAAGCTGCAACAAAACGTCAACTATTCACTTCACATTATAACAGTCAGCACTAACAAAATCTTCATTTAATTTAATTGTGAGTATCGCTCATGGGCCCCGAAACGTACAGTTTGCCATAGATTGGCCAAGGTGACCCTTGAGCCATAAAAATCCAACTATTAAGTCAATATTGTATTATGATGAGTTGTAAGGTCGACTTGGGTTTTATTGTATTAGGTCTGTTAGCGGACAGTCTGCTCCAAACGCGCAATTAAATATACTCAATACAAATGTGTTTTAAAGGATATTCAGAAGGGAATTAATCGACTTATTTAGATGTTCGAACAATATTAAAAATCAATTACAATTTGTCATACAAATTGAATGGTAAAAAAAGAGGGCTTATTATTTTCTTCTGTTTGATGAAATATACATAGAAATAATTTTCTACATGATTGTTTATATTGTTTTGAATTTTATGTGATCCTATGAAAAAATATAGGATGCTCCGCTTGGGACTATGACAAAAGAAAGTATCTTATTTTCTTTACTTTTTTACCATGAATTTATTTAAAAAAAAATAATAATAATAATAAATAAAAAATAATAATAATAATAAATTCGATATACGCCACATATTACCTCTAAATTAAAAAGTATAATGTTCAGTATAATACAGTTTAGTGAACTGTATGTGTGATGACAAGCAACCGCGTATGACTTCCTATATCCATTTGAATTTAAATTTCATAAGATACGTGAAGCCTATCCAAAATGTTTTAAAGTCAGTGGTAAATTGGCAAATCTTATTTTTAAAACACTGTAGTTAAGCATCAAAGCGATGTCGATACTAGTTATAGGCTCATTTTAGGAGCGTAGTACAATTTATCGATGAAATACACTCCTAATATGAGAAGCATGGTAAGTAATTCAAAAACCTATCCGTGCCGCCCGTATGATACAGACTGTCTCTTAAAGTAAGCTTACACTAGTGCAAGCTTACTTTAAGAGACCCTCATCGCCTAGGAAGACAGTGCGAATAGTAATTCTGTGCTATGCAACACTTTTATACCAGTCCTACATGAACCGGACCATGTTACCGCCTTGGGGCGATCGAAAGTGTAACAGTTGGGATCTCTCATGTCTGCACATGCACGCGTTTGTGTGTACTGAATTCGCCTTGTGAGCCTCGCGAGATTTCTGTGCTATGCAACACTTTTATACCAGTCCTACATGAACCGGACCATGTTACCGCCTTGGGGCGATCGAAAGTGTAACAGTTGGGATCTCTCATGTCTGCACATGCACGTGTTTGTGTGTACTGAATTCGCCTTGTGAGCCTCGCGAGATTTCTGTGCTATGCAACACTTTTATACCAGTCCTACATGAACCGGACCATGTTACCGCCTTGGGGCGATCGAAAGTGTAACAGTTGGGATCTCTCATGTCTGCACATGCACGCGTTTGTGTGTATTGAATTCGCCTTGTGAGCCTCGCGAGATTTCAAGTGTTGCTTTTGCCTCATATTTACACATTTCAACTCATATTCATAACAACATATTTCCTAAAATCCACGGAATCTTACGAGCTTTAGAAAAATTCTGGTTGTATTTCTCTTAGAATAGAATACTCTGGAACAATTCTACGTCCTTTCCTTAGAATATAATCCTTTGGAACTATTCTATAGATCGAATTCTATAGAATAGAAGGCTTTTGAAACATTCTATTTGTTCTTTCCTCAAAATAGAATAATCGGGGAAGATTCTATTTGTCATTTACTCAGAATAGATTCCTTTGGAAAGATTCTGCTACTCATTTCCTTAGAATAGAATGCTTTGAAAAAATTATATTGGTCCTTTCTTTACAGTAAAATAACTTGGAAATGCACTATTGCTCAGTTTCTTAGAACAGAATCGCTTGTAAAGTTTCTATTGGTCAAGAAGGTCGAACTTGGTTAGACGTCATGCATAGAAGACAGCAGGTTGTGCGAAGTGAAATGATGTGATTAAGATGAAATATAACTTGCCTATTCCTCTTTCTCATGCTTTCTGCGTGTGGTGAACTTATGTACTCAGCCACGATCTGTTTCCATCTTCGTCTGCAAAGCCAGCCTCGAAAAAAGCTTTGAACCTGAAACGAAATGGGAACTTTTACCAGAACGGTTTATTTCCTTCAAACTCACCTCCATTTTGGGATCCAACCTCGAGTTTTCAAGTCTCTCAAATAGAAGGGATATAGAACGTAAGACTATAAGAGTTATCTGTTCAAATGTTGGGGGAGTCTTAAACTACACATTCGCTTTCAATTAAAAAAGGTGTATTAAATACTTAAAAAAAATGGTAAAATGACCCTTTATTGTATCGCAAGTTGGTTACATCGCGCAATCGGCTGCAATTTTTTACTACTCTTTTTTCACTTGCCTCCCGATGAATTTTAAGGTGTACGTTACACTAGAAGATTTGTTAAAACGTGGACTTAAGAAATCCATTTTTTTACAATATAAATTTGTTTGTGCTTAATATTATTTCAATGTAAAAAATCAGATTGATAATCATTAATTGTAGATATAATAAGCTAATTAGGATGTTTTTTGAACAGTGATACCTCAAATTTTAATTTGTTCAGAATGGTAATAATCATTGATGATAGTTATAATAAGCGAATTAGGATGTTTTTGAACAGTGATATTTCAAATTCTAATTTGTTCAGAATGATAATTTCTGTTGAAAACTTGTTTCTAGTATTATTTTTGATGTTTCGACCCTCAATCAAGTTGTTAGAGAGAATATGATTTATTTTACAGCTATTTTCACCAATTATAACAAAAATAGGACTTCT
Organism: Metellina segmentata; assembly: GCA_947359465.1. Taxonomy (NCBI): domain Eukaryota; kingdom Metazoa; phylum Arthropoda; class Arachnida; order Araneae; family Tetragnathidae; genus Metellina; species Metellina segmentata. The sequence goes on along the minus strand of OX375879.1, from coordinate 18,282,907 downwards.
TCAGGACATTTCAACATCTAAAAATCAACTAAAAATTCATTTCTTTGCTAATAACTGACTGAGATTAAAATATACCACTGCATTATATAGATTATAATAGTACAAAAATAATTAAAATAGCTCTATTCAATGTTAAGTTATGACTGCAGAGTTTTTCAGAAATGGAGTTTAAAGTTTTGGAAACAGGTCTATACATGGTGACAACACCAAACGAAAACCCTTGTAACTAGAAAACTATTTTGAATATTTACAGTCGTAGAAGCATCTACAGACATCGTCAAGTTAGGGAATGGGGATTTTTTCAATGGTAACCCTTGTGAAAGTTAAAAAATCTTAAACTGTAGATACAACAGCATTGGACGAAAATACTCTACAGAACGCGTGATTTAATGTATAACTGACGCTTTGTTTCCAAAAAAGTAAATCCATTATCAATCACCTTTCGGTGTACTGAACAGTCAACGTAGAAACGTGATTAACAGAGGGTATCTTAAAATACTTTATTTGTTTAGTTCTTGTTTCTCTACATAAAAAATTCAACTACCATATTAACGATCCAAAAAATACTTAATAAGACATACACAAATAGTTGGAAAATATACAAAAGAGAACACTTCATCGAAGCGGATTACTTATTTCCATTAAAATCATTTTAAAATGTATTAACCTCCAAGAAAGAATGCTGCGTGGAAAGTCCAGTAAATGAGATAAAGTCGCTCGCTCCTTTCAACAACGTCAGATCTCAAAAATCGGCGATTTTAGTTATGCCTGATTTCAGAATGCCCTGAAAAAGTAGTAGTATATCCCTGCAAGATCGTCATACATCACCGCTCATTTTTTAGCCGCTAGAGAGCAGAAGAAATATTTATTTTTAATACGTTCTATTCTGCTTTTAACTAAAAAATCACTCTCCTGAAAAATCACATATTTTTGCGATATGACGTTATTGAAAGGAGTGTGAACAATGTATTCTTTAAACTAATTTGGTTTCAAGGAATAAAATACACATAGTACAATTTAAAACAAAATGTTTACAAATACAATAGAATAATATGCTTATTTTGACTCATTGTTGGAAGTCTCAAAGAACATTAGTAAATCTCGTATAATTATTTAATGATCTTAGTTTGAAAAGCCCCCAAAATTGTTGAAGAGTGAATTTTAACTCTTAGAGCGTCATGGGATTTGCAAGAGGTGTAGTTTTTCTTTTATTCCACAACTCAACTCACAAAATGACTCAATAACCTCATCTACTTGTTAAGAATTCTTGAAAAGACACTGATCAAGGAGGTCAAAACTCGACAAAAGTCACGCAAAAAAAAAAAAAAAATCTGAGATACAGAACGGATATATACGTGAGAACCCCTCAAAGGACTTAATCTGTTTTATCGCACATAAAAACATAATATGAAAAAGATACAACTTCCTTTCAACAAAAAGATGTATCATACTTGTTTTGATCAATTAAATAAGTTTGTTCAATTCAATCATAAAATTATACGCAACTATAAATATATGCGGAAAAGTATGTTTACTACGCATACACCATATTTAAGATAAAAGATGCTGTATCAATTCAAAGAACTTAAACAGAATCCAAAAATATTCAATTGATATTCTTTATAATTTCGAACTTTGGCATCTTTTAAGTACGAGTCTATCGTAAATTTAAAAGGAGAAAATGTGTATTTTCTTGAGCAAAAGAGCTATGCATTAAGAATACATTAATTGCAACTAAATTTATTATCTGTTAAATTATTATGCAGAAAGCACAAGATTTGTGAGAAATTACCTTCTTTATTTTACGTATTTCTTCGCTGTCTTCTTCTTCCGATTTGCTTGGGGTTAATCTCCATTCTTTTTTCAGTGTGCACAACTAGAGGGAGAAAAGACAGAAACGAGACAACATTAACATCGTTGTTAAATCCAAACATCCATGGCAGTTAGCCTTGATGTGATGAAATAGGACATTGTTTAAATCAAAGAATCGATCCTAAATCAGTCATAGTTTGAGATGAAAACCGTTGTTGAATCTTGGTGGTTCTTTATACCATCTTTAAATGCAGGTACTTTTGAGTATAACTTCCTCAATTGACGTTTTCACTTGCAGTTATTAGGTTCCTGGTGAAACTCAAGAGATGTAACAGCCACGACTAGACTAGTTTAAAATATTTCTCAACTTTAAGAATCGATTTGAAATCATATAAAGCAGGAAATATTTTCTTCACTTTTAAGCAATTTTGAAATTGAAACAGGAACAGAAACGATAACATTAACATTAATGCACAAGTATCGACTTGAAAGAAAGAACACAAGAAGAAAGATAAGTTTAATGTGCTAGTAATTTAAACTAAGCAAATTTATTTTACTTCAGATGGGAAAAAAACATTGAAAAGTATGAAATTACCAGTTTTAGCATTGCATTATTGACAAGGCAATTTAGAGTTTCAACTTTCGTTGTTTGTAATCATCATCCATACAACAATGACGCTGTTTTGATTGATTTTGGTAATGATATGAATTTAAGATAAATCAAAATACAAAACTGTAATATCATGAAAGAGTTGCAGAGTTTTGAAATGTGTTTGTGAAAACCCGAAGAACTTTTATGTGTAAAGCAAGTTTCATTAGAAACGTTTAGTTTACTATTTTATCGAAAGATGGCGCTACGAGGTGACGTTTGAGTTTAAATAGGACGACAAGAATGTTTAGTTATAAAATCTAATCACAAAACAAAACTTTAAAAGCGGTTTTCAAAAAAAAAATTCAAAGAAAATTTGACGCAATATATTTTTTAAACTACATGATTTAATTTCAACTTCATTTCTTAAATAAATGGAAAATGAAAAAATTTAAAATTTAAGAATATAAACTGATAAGAAATTCACTTTGACACCGAGCATGTACAAATTTGACATTCAAGTTCTTATTTTTAACGATGCAGCTCTATTTTCCTTCGAACAAAGTTTGCAACTAATATGAATAATGGAAAGGAATAAAGCTGTTCAATCTTTCGTTTATTTTACGCCATTTTATTCGTGGCATTGCACATATAAAAGATCCAATACATCAATACACTGTGTGACTAATATAATAGAAGTAAAGTTTTTTATAGTTTTAAACACATATGGGGTATTGATTCAAGTTTCAAAGAATAAATGAAATGTTTTGTACTCATAATTTATGAAGTGAGTGATGACACCAAATTGGGGTGGGGGTGGGGGTGGGGGGATATTCTCTAACTAATATTTTTGAACGGGAAACAAAAGAAATCAGCATAAAAATAGTAACACCAGTGTAGTTTTCGCTCATTAACATCTTTCGAGTTTGCACCCTAAAGCATTTCTGTTTAGTTAGTTATGTTTTTATACATTTAAATTTTGAGTTTTCATTCAAGCTCTCTATTACTCTATATATATGTGTGTAAATAGTGAATTTTATTAATTTCTTTCTCCCTAGAACGTATATTTATAATATTTTACTTTATCTCAGGTTTTATCCACACATTCTAGAAAGAGCGTTCTTGATATCTGATTATATAAATCTGATTAATGCGATTGAACAAAGCATTTACTATTTCTTCTCGGAACTAATCTAAACACGTAGAAATAGATATTATTGAAGCGAGAACCCTTTGGATACTTCAGTGATTTGTCTAGAGACACTTCTATTTATAGCCTAAATAGCGCCAGAGCAGTGAGCCTCGAAGGAAGGAGTGGACGGAGAAGAAGTATAGGAAATGTATGTACAACCTCGGCCCTGAGCTTCTTGATCTCCATGGTGAGCTCCTCGCACTGCTGCGTGTACTGCCACTTGGCCGTCTTCTCGCTCTCCACGATCTGCACCAGATGCAAGTGCTTCTGCTCCAGCTCTTCCTTTTGGAGGAGAATCTTGCTGAAACTGAAACACACACGCAGACCATTAGAAATCACGAACCATCCCGAGCGTCCTTCAGGAGAGGAAAGGCGATTGAAATGCGATACATTCCATTCGACCAGTGCAAATGACGTTCGTTTGTTGCTTTTAGGTTTCATGGCTCCATGTTTGACCGAACTGGCACAAACACAAGACGACATCAAATAAAGAACTTCGGGAAAGGATAAGCAGGGAGGTATTTAATTAACGTCGCAGTGCAGAAACACGACGGGCTATTGGCAACGGTGCGGGATCCCCTCCCGAAGAACACCTGATCAAGAACCCCACTCTTAACTTTTTTTCTAGGACAAAAGCGAAAATAAAACCAATTGGCTCGTTCCACCAGTATATCACTGGTACCAGAGTACTCGACCGGGTGGATCTCTGGCACTTGGTTGTACCAAGAGGGACTACTCTCACTCGCTTCCTCAGTTGGCATCTTAGATCTCTGAAATATACTGAGGGTTCTAAGTGTTTTGAGGTCTGCCCCAATGTTGTACTGAGCAGGCTTACCTTGAACATATTCTTGCGTGCCTGGGGCTCTACAGGCGGAATCTTGCAGCCGATCCTTTGTTGCTATTGGATTTCTTTAGGGTGTATAATGTCACGGACCTGTTCTAGCTATGCTAGCCTTAGGGGATGTGCTACAACAACACAGACACAAGAATATCGTTCAGTAGTTCTGTCAACTTTCTTCCAGAAATAGGCGATAAATCTCTGAAAATGAGTGGCAACAGGTATGACCCAGTCAAAATAGACAACTATCCCAACGTTGACAGATGGTGGATATTTCATTTAAAGTCGCTCGGGGCAACACAGCGGGCTACTGTCGACGATCCTGCATCGAACCAGAAAAGAAACATTCAAGGACGACACCATCTCATTTCGAAGCACGATGGGATGACGATGTTACCAACTGATCTGACACTCCACTATCCATACGTCCACACCATGCTAAGGTTGGGACATTTGAGGCTACGATAGATTTGACGTGCACCATCCCTCTTGTACAAGACGATTATTGGCTTTACCAAGTTTCGAACTCGATGTCCTCCGGTATGTAATACCGTTACTCTTCCAACCGAGCTACTGGGACCCCAATTTCCCGATAGGATGGCTTGCTGATCAGATAGGAGAAATGCATGAAGACCAACTAAAACTGCGTTGTCAAAAATGACCTGTTTGGTATAATTGTAAATCGGAAAAAAATGCTTATTGCATTAATTCTACAATTATTAAAAAGTGCACTTTCTTTCGTTAGTAGTAGAAAATATTCAAGTTACAAAACAGCAGATCATTTGCGTTAAACTAGATAAGAAGGCGAATATAGTTTTTTTAATGGTAGGTTGGTAGTTAATGAACGTCTCACTGGAGCAACGCATCGGAATATTGGCGACGGTCTGGGATCCATTCGGAAGGGAAAGATACAAGGACAACGTTTCGTTGCTTTGAACAACGATCAGATGACGAGAGCAACACTCGAGCTAGTACACGCCAACGTGAGGCCATTTGAGGTCACGACAGATTTAACCTATATAAGCCCCCGTGTACACGACGAGAGCTATGCAGATTTGGAATTGGAAACCATCTAATTATCTAATCCGCTGCTCTACCACAAAAACAGTTTTTTAATGATATACAACTGTGATTAAAGAGTATCCGGAATGCTTCCTTTAAAGTACATATATAGATATCGTTTGCAAACTATTATCAAATATTTTTACGACTTATATAAACATATGGCAACAATCAGAGATATTATTTAATTTTATAGTCTGAAAATAAATTAGCTTGTATGCGCATACGTTCGTAGCACTGTAAAAAAAATGCTATACAAAAGCAATTTAATATTATTTCTATAATTATTTGTGTTTTATAATTATTCGTGTTTAATTTTGCACTGTGAATAATTAAAATTAAAACAACAAATTTAACAAAAAGTGAAATTTTGTGCGTAAATTTGAAGTTTGTTTTCTTCAAAAGTTTGAAAAATGATACACTGCATGCAATTTAAATTAGCAGCAAAAAAATATCATCAGAGTAAACTTCATAATGTTGTCAAGTGTTTCTACAAGAAGTAGATATATATCAAAGAAAAAATAAATGTTTTATGACCCATCGAAACATTGTTAAAGGATTTTTGACCATTTTGCAGCATCGATATTCAAATGAGAGGTCATAAATAAGAAAAAAATATATAAAGATATGAATATGATTCTAGTTTATGCACTAGCAAACACTATTTCGAATGCGCATAAAATTTTTTATAAATATATATCAATAAATATTTTAGTTATCATTTCTGGAATTCAATTTTTATGCCTAAAATGTAATTCTGAGAAAAATGCTTGTAAAGAAAAAAAAATCCAAGAGAGTAAATATATTGCGAAATTATTCTAACAAATAAGTGAATTTTATTAAAAAATTGTAATGGCCAATTTATAGTAACAAATTATAAAATTTTTTAACTTACTATAACAGATAAATGGTAGAATTTATGGAAAAAATAGAATATTCTTATTATTAGTTCCGGTTTCGTTATGCTACTTCCGGTATAACTTAACAATTTCGTTCATACTTTAAATTGACCTAACTTTTTTCCTATTTGTCGCACGCTAAAAGTTGAATCTGTTTTAGACACACAAAATTACAGGGAAGTTGTTCGTAGAATAAAAAAATTTCACATTTTCGTCAAAAATGGCTTTTTTAAGCGTATGGCGGATACCTTAAGAGAAGAATTTTCACTTCGTTGATTTTCCACAATGTCGAATGTAACTGAGCAAATACCATGCATTGAATTTTGTTCCCGCAATGAAATTTCTGCTACAAACACATTTGAAATGTTTCAAAAAGCTTTTACACAGATGACTGTTTACCAAAAACAACAGTATTTGAATGGTAGAAATTTAAAGAAGGTAGAGAATCTGTCGTAGATGATTCGCGATCTGGTAGACAATCCTCTTCGACTCATGATCAACGTGTCAATCAGGTCAGATAATTGGGGCTTAGTGATTGTCGTTTAACAATAAGACAATTAGTGAGCAAGATTGTCGAAAACGACTTGAATTGCAGCGAGATAACTCACGGGATTAGCATCACGATAATGCGCCTTCTCACAATGTCTTCTGACAAGCTCCGCATTCACCTGATATGGCACCGTGTGACTTTTTCTTATTTCCACGGGTGAAACACCCTCTTCGTGGTCGCCGTTTTGAGTCCCTTGATGCACTAAAAGAAAATTCGATACGAACCCTGAAGGGGTTTCTCAAAAACGACTGTAAGACATGTTTTGAGGATTGGAAAATACGTTGGTACATTGAAGTAGTAGGAGATTACTTTGAAGATGTAATATAATTTGACCAAAATACATTTGTTTGATACAATGATACCTTTTGTTTTATGACAGCATTCTGGGGGGTACTTTTTTATCACAGTAGTATCTGTTAATAATAAGTAGTATCTGTTAATAACGAAAGTAATACCTCTTAATAATTCCGAGGCTTAAGCACTCAAAAACTACACCTGTACCTAACAGTACGAGATCCCCATAAGGGTCTAGTGGAATACTGCTGAATTGAAACCAAATACATGTCAGCATTAAAGGTAATCTGAAAGAGAGCTTTCAGGCCTACCATCTTCCAAACGACCCCATGCATTCGGCGTCGCTATACTCTTGAGATGAAACAAGGTGTAAGTCAGCAAGGAAATCAAACAAACGGCAGCTCTCGAAGCCCACAGAACAGTCATTTCTGTTCTGCATGAATCACTCCAGAAGCAAGCAGTGCACATGCACTAGCCTCTTCCAGAAAAGGGGGAGTGCGTGGATTGGATTTCCCGGAAAGACGCGATCCGAAAGTTTACGTTGTGAGAAGACGAAAGAAGAAATCCTCCACACCTGTTGAAAGCTCGTTCTGCAAGGGAGGAAAGTGCATCATCTTTCGTCCCATTTTCAACATGCCCCCTCACACATCGATCTCTATGCTCGGGTGGAGGGAGCATTCAACAAGTGCCCGTTCGTTCCTTAGAGGAGCGGTCGAAAAGGATCCGACCTTTGGAAACTACCTTTGCCTTATTCCTTTAGAATAGAATCTTTTTAAGCGGACACGATTTTTCCCATGCGAGAATTTTTCTAAAAAGCTGACTGTAGATGTAGGTATTTGTCCGGGTATGTAGGTAAGTATTTGAATAAACATCGCACTGGAGCAACACAACGGACTATAGTCGATGGTCCGCGATCAACCCAGAAGGGAAAGAATGAAATTTTGAAGCTCGGTCATTAGCGAGGCAGCGGTCCCGGATCAATCCCGAAGGGAAGGAACTGAGGAGAATAAGGGGTGTGTATTTGAACAATAGTCAGATGGCGAGGTCACACTTGAGCAGGCACACCACTCTCCACGCTAATATGAGGACATTTGAGACCGACAGACTTAACGTGCACAAGCCCCTTTGTACAAAACGGTCTTTGGTTGGATTCAAATTTGAATCCGTAAGGTGAATAATCCGTTATGCTTCTAACAGGGCTGACGCAGCCAAGGTAATTGTAGAGGGGGCTAGTATTAATCTGGTAGACCCTGATTCTCGAACGAATTCTGTATTGGCTAACGGAGAGTAGAGGGCAGGTATATATTTTGATTAACGTTACACTAGAGCAACACGACGGGCTAACAGAGAGTAAAATATACTACCGGAAGCGATGGCTGGGACCGTGGTAACTAGTTGAATACTACCGGAAGCACTTTTCGTTGTCACTTAAGTTATCATCAAGTGCTTCGTCGTATGTCCTAAATTCCGGTGTTTTACCACTTTGAGGGTCCTATTCAGCTTGGACTGAAATTCAAATGGACCCAATATGGAATTGTACGTTAGTAGGTCGGAATTTGAGTTGACGTTTAGATTTATGCATTAGAGTGGGCGAAGAAAGACTTTCTCTAACATAGACTAACGAGGAAAGTGTAGTTAATGAATCACAAAGTGCTACCGATTGTTTGTGTAATAACGAATTACGAAAAAGGGTGTGTCTGCCCACTAGTAACCTTCTCCCAGATGGATAATCTCGAAGTAATAGTCGGTTGGAATAAGGTGGGATACTTTGTTTGATATTTCATGGTTATTTTCATTGAGTTGTTTCTGGTGTGCTATTTCCCGCAAGCCTTGGGGATTGATTAAAAATGAAAAATAATTAAACAACCCTTTAACAGTGCTTTTCAAATGGGGTTCTGCTAAGTATAAAGTGTGGATTCCACATTCAAAAATAGAAATATATACAGTGTGTTTCGAAAATTTCCAAAATAAGCACTGCGTCCAGAAATGCCACGTTTAGTCGGCAGAGGGCGCTGTTTAGTTCAGTCGATACCATCGTTTCTGTGGCGTTAGGCGTCATTCCCCGCTCGGGTCTTCGACGGCAAAGCTCCGAATTCGTATCGATTCATGCGATGGGAATCGTGGGAGCGCAGCCCGTGTTTACTGAGCATACTAAACCTCAGGGGAAAAAGAAAGATTACTAGAGTACCTCGGATATGTGAAGACCGTGCACACCTAAAGACGATGTAACTGAAAGGACATAAAGTTTTTAAGAGCGTAAAATAATCGGAAAAGATAAAGAAAACTCTTTCATTCTTGAAAGTTCTCCATTATGTCTAGTGAAATATTACCGCGGATCTTTAGAAACCTCACTACTGTGGTCCATGTAATGAAGTTCCGTTAAACTCAAGTATATTCTCATTTAAAAATTCTTCACGACTCTAATAAAAATCAAAAATTACTGATTGAAATGTGACGAAAAATAAAATAAAATATCAAATGGACGGGACACAGTTGTTAGGTTTAAGATGATAAGAGAATACGCGTATATCAAAAATGGGTGTACTCGCTGTTGTTGTTGAAGGTTGTGGCTCATGTCATTACGGACCTCTACGGGTTTGAACACCTCATTCGTTTATAAAACGTTTATGTCACACAGATATGCTATTTGAGTCGAACTGAGCGGTGGTGGTACTTGGCGCACTCGTATCCCGCAATTGTTCACCTTGAAGGTGCGTGCTTTCAAGAACACCCTCCGAGCCCGTTGACACTCAACATCGGATGTCCGGATCTTCGTCCCATCTCTCAATCTTTCCCTCCGTTGAGGTTTCTATTATTTTACTGGCGTTTATTATGCATAGAGTTGGATATTTTGAAATTTTTGTGATTTTCAACACATTGAAGTGCGATAGTTAAACAAGTATTAACTATTTCATTTCTAGTATCTATATATATAAAACACTAACGTACGTGGATCCGAAATCGACGTTATTTGTGTATCGTCGAATGGCAACAATCAAACGTAAATAAAATAACCCAGATATTTTGAATTATTGCTGTTTTTAAATAGCCGAGGTCAATTTCTATGCAAAGTAAGGAATTAAATTGTAAAAATTTATGTTTGAACTGACTTCTTATTTCTTCCTTTGATGTAAAAGTAATTTAAACGTGATTTTGCTACCCGGTATCTGGCCACTTCAGAATTATATGTTTGCTTTTTTAATTTGATTTAGAATTCCGTGTTTGCGTATTTGAGTTGACTGCGAGATGTTGTGGACATATTTGAGGATTCCCAAGTATTATAAATATGTATTTTTTTTTGTTAATAAATCATTATTGTCTTTGTCAATATCGTTGAAAAGTCTTTTGTCGCATTATTCTATTTCACAATATATTCAGGAAATCTAAATTCAACACGTTTGAATAGATACGTACGTATTTTTTTTCTTCGGAATTTTGCATTTTTTCAAGGATTGGAATTTTATTTTTGTTTGCAGTATATGTTCTGGTATATTACCTATTGTAGAAATATTATTTAGGAGTTAGATTTTAATGATATGTCTATTTCCTGCAAACTATCACTAGACATGTATAATTTTGTAGCGGTATATGTATATTTCGACCAACTTTCCTTAAATATTTGATTGAATACGCTCGCAATGATTTGAAGAATTGTTTCATAAAAATAAATAAAATATGCAAATCAAAACATGCTTGATTACGGTGCGTAAAAAAGTTTAAAAAAAGCACTATTACACACCGCCGAGCGCTAGCCGGCGCAGCCCGGCTAGTTATTCATAAAACGCAAAGAGACAAAACAAATGACACCTCAAACGTCGTGTTCACACAAATGAGGCTGGAGCTAGACTAAATTAATATGAGAGGCAGAGCGAATTTTCGTGACTCAATTTTGCGCTGCGATTTGATATGCCGATGATGTCAGCGCAAGATCAATAAACATTTATAACATTCTTTGTTTAATGCTCTTTTGAACGCGATATCTTTCATGTATGTTTAATTTTTATTTTTTAATTTATTAAATTTTTCGCACTTACGCTTTACGACTTTCAAAAATTAAGCGTGGCACCCCGTCTTCTAAAAGTAAGACGCATCAGAAAACAAGAAACAATTTCGTCACTTACAAGCAATATTGGAAACGGAACGTATGTATATAGCATCTGAGTATGGAAAAAAAGGGACAGGATCATTCGGCAGAGAAAGGAGAACTTCGATCCACCTTCCATCTTATCCGACAGAAAAAACGTCTCATACTTTCGCTCCGTCCTTCGAAATTAGTTTGCCTTTAAAGAATAGGAGATTCGTAGAAACCTTGATTTCACTTCAGTTGAGATTTCTCTTTTCTATCTCTCGCAAACGATGTCGTTTATAATGAAATATTTTCAAATTGAAATAGTTTTTTTCCTCGGAAATCGAATAGCGTGGAATAAGATTTGTGATATGCAAGCAACAGATGACCACTATGCAACTTCGCTTTAGATTGCATCGAACTATCGTAACGACCGGGACTATCCTTTTAACAGCATGCACTTTGATATGTGGTGCATACTGTTAAAAGGATATTTTATTGAAAAATTACAATGTAATTTAAACAAAAGCCAATAAAATAACAATATTTCAATATTTCCCAGAACTTTGGAAACAGCCTTCACATTTCATTTCTTCTACTGTATTTATGTTATTGAATAGTCCTTTTTTCTAAGTAAGCCTTTTAGCAAGGTAGATAGGTAGGTATTTAATTAACGTCTCACTGGAGCAACACAGCGGGCTATTGGCGACGATCCAGGATGAAACACTTAGGGGATAGATCCAAGGACAACACGTAATTTTGAACCATGGACAGATGACGAGGTCACATCTGAGCTCGCACCCCACTATCCAACTTTCACACCACTCTAACGTGAAAACATACGACGCCACGGATTACTCAACGTGCCTCTTTTGTATACTGTAGTCCTTGGAATCGAATTCGCAACCCTCTGGTTGCTAATCCGTTACTCCTTTAACCGGACTAAAGCGGAGCATTAGCAAGGTTGATAAAATACAATCACATTTCTAAGTGCAAAGTAATCTGGTAACTTGAAAATGTGATCACTATGATGCATTTCAAATTTAGATCTGTGTGATGCGAGAGCATTTGGACATATCAGAAGAGAAATTCAGACCGTCTAGTTTGTTTTCATTTTAAATCAGTGTCATATACACATATGGTTGTTTACTCACTGAATGTGATCTAAGGGAAAAGCAATACTACAAATTTCGGAAATCTAGACAACCTCAGAGGATTTCATAAACGTATCACATTTCATTCAAAAGGCAAGACTTGGAAATGAACGGGTATGTTTGTTAATTTTTAATTGGCGTCACACTGGAGCAACACAATGGAGAAGGCCATGGGTGTGTCGTTAGAAATAGACTGGGACAAAATCAATCCTCAAACCGATTAACTGTTCACTGGTCTATGATATCCATAAGCACATATTTTGATAGATGACATAGCCGAAAGGATTTCATTACCCTACTAGAATAATACCAACAGTTAGAAAAGCTAAGGGTAAACCAAATCTCTGTAAAACCCATTGCTTTGCACTGATAGTTTTAAGGAGGGATAGTTGAAACCAACATCACGGTGTGCGACATTTTGGTAAGAAAAAATTTCTAAAAATATTTCGTAAAAAAAAAAAATAATAATAATAAATAAATAAATAAATAAAAAAGAGAGAGAGAGAGAGAGAAACCAGATCTGGACAAACTGTTAATAGACAACGTGAAATAATTCATAGCTTCATTCATAACATTCATTCCCTTTTATGATAACTAGAGCTCGGATCGATATGCAAAAATATGGCCTGAAATATGCATTTCACAATCCCAAAATATGCATTAAAACCCCCAAAATCTTCGAAATTGCAAAAAAAAAAAAAAAAAAAAAAAAAAAAAAAACCCTTCCTTCTTACAAAAAGGATAGTGAGGACTTTCATTCAATTAATTCACACTTTAATTTTTTTTTTGCAGATAAAGACAAGTAAAAAATATACAAAGCAAAACAAGTATACAAATTAATAAATATCACAGAATTGAAAGATGTTAATAAAAATGAAACATTTCATGTCTTCAAGGACCTAACTAGGGGGGTAGACGAGGCATGTGCCCGGGTGACGGATTTGGAAGGGGTGTGCTTAAAAAGCAGAGTATTTTTTTCTTGTATATATGTATATTTATACGCATGATAAAAATGAAGAGGAAAACTTATTAGTTGACTCCAAAAGCCAAAAACTATACAGGGTGGTCCCGAATTCATGGTACAAACTTTAATGGTAGGTACAGGACATTGTAACAATGATTTATTGTATAGGAATGTATAGTCGCAAGTGACGCCGTGAGGCGAAAACAGGGGAAATAACGGCCGAAAGGAAAAACAAAGATTTTATTGAAAGCGTTGTTGACAAGTGTCATGTTTACAGTAATTGTTCAAAATTGCGTCCACCAGTATCGATACATGCTTGACAGCGTCGGTGGAGCGATTGGCGTACACGTTCAAAGATGCCTGGTATTTCACGCACACCTGCAGCAGCTACAGATAAGCGAGCGACGAGATCCTCATCTGAGTCAACTGGAGTCTCATAAACAAGATGCTTTAGATGTCCCCATAAAAAGTAATCGAGGCTCGATAAATCGGGAGATCGGGGTGGCCAAGGGACTGGTCCACCACGCCCAATCCATCGAGTACCAAACGTGGCATTCAGGTAATTCCGTACATCAATGCTGAAGTGTGCTGGCGCCCCATCGTGCTGAAACCACATGCGGTTACGAATGGCGATCGGAACATCATGCAGCAGTTGTGGTAACACTTCTTTCAGAAAAATAAGATAGCTTCCGCCAGTGAGCCGCGTGGGTAGTAAGTATGGGCCAATCAAAAAGTCGTTCACAATACCAGCCCACACATTAATATTGAAACGTTGTTGAAACGCATGTCGACGCGTTGCATGTGGATTATCGGTTGCCCACACATGGGAATTGTGCGCATTAAAGACACCCTCGCGTGAAAATGTCGCTTCATCTGTAAATAGCACATAATCTACGAAATCCGGCTGCAACGCACATTGCTGCATCACCCACAGGCAGAAGTTCACGCGGCGAGGATAATCTGCCGGATTCAATGCTTGTACTTTCTGAAAATGGAAGGGATGTAAGCGATTTTCGTTTAACACTCTGCATACAGTCTGATGACTCACACCTACGTCACGCGCAACAGTTCTTGTGCTTGACTCGGGTCTATCAGCCACAATGTTCAAGATACTTTCTTCCAGCCTTGGAGTGCGTACAGCTCTTACTCGACCAGCGCCATGTCTGTTGACGTCGAACGCACCTGTTTCACAAAGTTGACGATGTAACCGTTGAAAAATTCTATGATCCGGCATTCGTCGATCAGGATACTCCGCGCGATACATTCGTAACGCAGCTCTGCCGTTACCATTTGCACGGCCGTACATGTAATGCATGTCTGCTTTTTCTGCATACGTAAAGTCACCCATCGTCTACGGCAGCACAATTGTGAATGGCGCTTTTCCCTACTGCGATGCATCATGTTCAACAGCGGCTAGACATCTACTGCCCTCTACCGGCAATGATACCAACCGATCACTCCATTTCTCTTTCCTTTTATTTCCCCTGTTTACGCCTCACCGCTTCACTTGCGACTATACATTCCTATACAATAAATCATTGTTACAATGTCCTGTACCTACCATTAAAGTTTGTACCATGAATTCGGGACCACCCTGTATAAAGAGCTAAATGCAGAATGTGTGAAATGTAGCGTTTGATCTGAGTAAAGAAGGGGATGTAACGTACTAGCGAACGAGTTTTTAGGATAACGGGCTCGTGTCTCGTAAGTTTCCTGTCTCCCAAGTGGCTTTAATGCGCCTGAAACGAAACTGAACTCCGTTAGCTTTTAGTGTCCAGTTGAGACGTCAGTTTTGCGATCCTATTATTTGTCAATGAAATATCTTGGAATTCATTTGTTATTTTATCTTATACGAACTAAAAATGAAAGTGTTAAAAATGAAGAGTATGGGTTTGCTTGGTCGGTGTGGGGTGCCAAGGCTTGCTTCTGAAAATCATCCTTCCCAACGCACTAAACAAAGTTCTTAAAAACAATTCAAGCTTTTTTGGAAAATGTTTTAAAATAAAAAAAATTGTCCAAATATGCACAAAACAGGCAAAAAACTCCGAATATGCAAAATGGTCCCCAAATATGCAAAAGAAATTCGGGGGGTTTTGTTGCAAATTGCTTAAAAAACACTCAATACGGATTTCTATGAACATTAGGGGCTAAAAAAAGGATATGCAAAATATGCAAATCCGAGCTCTAACTAATAACATATAACATTTTTGTTCCTGAATTACATTACCCCCAGGTGCAGAGTTATATTCAGTGTTCTGCAACACAACTCCAAGCAATTGCAGTTGTTCTGCAGGCATTTTGTCCGAATTTTGGAATTTGCAGTAAAATCAAAAACAAACGTAAAACACAATTATCGGCTAAATATGTATTCCATATCTATCTATACAAAATTAAAATACCACTCACTCACTGACTGACCGACTGACTCCCTCACTCAATGACTGACTGTCTCACTCACTCATCACTGTATCTCAAGAACTACAAGTCCTAAGAAACTGAAATTTTGCAGTGATTCTTGTTATACAGTGGGTGGCACTAAGAAAGGATTTACAAAAATTCGAATAGGAAGATGCCTAAAATTAATCTAAAGCCTAAGCCAAAAGCAATTCGAAATCGCCGTACAAATAACATTGAGTATAAAACGATTGCTATACGCAGCTCAAATTTCTTTACCAGTGTTGATGGAAAAACAATTTTTTTTTAAACAAATTAAATTATAATAAATGATATGAAAACTGAAATGAATGAAAATGTTTGAACTGACTTTTTACTTCTTCCCATGATGAAAATAATATTTATAAATATTTGATTGATCAAGAAAGAATATTTAAAGCGTTTAATTTTCCATAACTAACATTTTGTAATGGAACACGAAAGCCTGAAAGAAAACTCATTGATCATAAAAGCGTAATTTTGCTTTTCAGCATCTGGCAACGCCAGAATTTATGCTTCATTTTTTAATTTAATTTAGAATTATTTGTTTGGGTATTTGAGTTGACAGCGAGATGTTGCTGTCATATTTGAGGATTCTTTTTGCTTATAAATCATTATTGTTTTTATCAATATTTTTCGTCTTTTGTCGAATTTTCTTCCAGAATATATTCAGGAAGTCGAAATATAACATGTTAGAACAGAAATGTTTTTTTCATAATTCTGCATTTTTTTTCAGGGATTGGAATTTTGTTTCCGTTTGCATTATGTGTTCCGTTATTGCATAAATATTATTCAGGAGTTACATTTTAATGATTTATTTATTTCCTGCAAACTATCACTAGACATTGATTATTCCTTGGAGGTATCTATATATTTCGACCAATTTTCTTTACATCTTTGGTTAAATATGTAATGGTGTACAGATTGCTGCATCATAAAATAAATAAAATATACACATCAAAATATTTTTAAAGCGTGTAATTTCTTATTTTAAAAAATCAAGTAAATTAAAAATAATAATTTTAAGATAAGATGGGTTACGTTAAATTAAAATGGGTAGTCATACGCTGTAGCTCAAATACATTTCAAAATTTTGAAGTAGCTTTCATTGAAAAGCGATTAAAATCAATTAAATTTCATTTGTTCTTCGTGTTTCATTAAGTATTATTAAAAGTTGTACTTCATAGTCAAGTAACAACACTACATCTGTAATTCTAAATAGGAACGTACTTTCAATTTAGAAACCGAATTTCTGTGAATTTAAAAAAGTACCACAAGAGTTCAATTTAAAACTGTATGTCTGTTGGAAAAAAGGGAATTTTAAACAAGACTTTGTTTTGATATCGGAATAATATCACAGTTAGTAATTTTGAAATATTGAAATTTTTTGTCTTAAGTGACAGACAGTTAAAGTTGCTACTGAACATGTTGAAGCTGTTATTATCTAACTTAGATACACGTGAATCATTCGTTGAATGCAGCGCATTTCGTTTTGTAAAAGCTCTATAGAATCTTTATTTTTACCAGAAGCTCCGTTATTCCACATGCCGCTTAATGTAATTTTCAGGGAAAAGTTCGTTTGTTTTAAAATAAATTAGTCACGACTGCCGTAAAATTTTAGCCTCCTTGGACAAATAGAACGCGGGTTAACATCCAAATGTGGTGTAAATTGGTCAAAAGGTGGATTTGTATATAGAACAAGCAAACGTCAAATCTGCTTTATATATCCAACAGAAGTTCCGTTATTCCACTCGGATCTTTCCCTTAAAGGACTGATCCCGGACCGTCGTCAAAAGCCCGTTGTGTCGTTCTAGTACGACGTTAACTAAAATTACCATTACCGTTATTCCACCTGCCGCTGAATGGAATTTTCAAGAAAAATTGCGTCTGTGTGCTTCAAACTAAATTAGTCACAAATGCCGTAACAATTTAATTTACCATCCTCACATATTGATGAAATTCGAAAATATCGCATACATTAGGTGCACGAATGGCACAAGTAAAACATATTCATAGGAAAACTAAGACTATCCGCCAAAAATTCGCTACTTTTACTGAAAATGAAAGCACAGGAATATTCGTAGTCACTCGAAAACTCGAAATCAACTTCTGTAGTAGGCAGATCAGAAGAAAAAACTTTCAGCAGGAGTGCGACGAATATGAAATGGACTATATGGATGGGTACAGCAGCATGTCTATTTGCGTCCTAAGTAAATTGTAGAAGCGATGGAGAAGTTAAAATGAATATTAAAATATTTTCCCGTACACTTAAATGATGCTAACATTCTTTT
This sequence comes from Metellina segmentata, assembly GCA_947359465.1. Taxonomy (NCBI): domain Eukaryota; kingdom Metazoa; phylum Arthropoda; class Arachnida; order Araneae; family Tetragnathidae; genus Metellina; species Metellina segmentata. The sequence goes on along the minus strand of OX375879.1, from coordinate 18,264,763 downwards.
ATGAAAAATAATTGATGATGACTTTTCAATCAACGTATTATTAATTCAACCCGAGCAAAGCCGGTATTTCTGCTAGTTTATAATAAAACACACATCAAAATCAATTAACTTACTTTATTTAACCAAGGCATTCTTTCAGAATTTGCAATTCTGTCGATCACTTTTGAAGTTAAATATTTTGTCATTGACATAGAAGATGTGTTATTTATAAAGTGTTTGTGGTCATTTGGGGCGGAACTATGGAGGTTGTTCCGTAGCTAGAGAAGAAAAAAAAGTTTGGCAAAGAGAGCGCTTTGCACTGTAGAACATCGTAACTTATGATTGAAAAAAAACCGGATAAAATTTTGATAAAACTATTGGACAATTGTTCTGCAAAAACTTTGTTTAATCTACGACGAACGTCGCAGTTCAAAGTACTTTCTATTCCCGTGTGGATGATATTAGCTCATTCTGAAGAAATAGTTGAGCAGTTTGTATGCTACATAAAGTCGGATTTTCTAAAAATTGTTAGTCATTGATGTTTGTGAAGGTGATGATTTAGTTAATATGGAGATGTGTGAGGAAATGATTTGTAACTTCTGCTTCAAACAATATTTTCTTTGACATTTTTTGCGACCTGTAATAGAGTGTAGACCCTAACTGGAAATATTGCCGCTAGTATTTTTATTAACCAGGGGAGACCTACTAAATCTGTAATACTAATTTTTTCTGCATAACTCTTCTTGTGTTTGTTTCGACGGTGTAACTGTAAGCCGACCCGATCTTGATGGACGAGATATCTCGTTATTAGAAGAAAATTGACTCGATCGAAAGTCCTAATAAAAAATAGGTAATATCTTGATGACGATATATCTATTTCATAAATCATCATTGGCATCATCTTGATGGACATGATATCTCGTCAAAAGCTTTTTAATGGTTAAAAGACCGTTTGGAATAAAATTTATATTTTAGGATTTTGTATTTACGGTTTGGCTTAACACGTTCGCAACCAATCTCGCGCCTGAGCGTGATGTGGCGTCAACGCTAAAGAGCCAATTACGCTCCAGCACGTGGTGTGGAGTGAAGTCTCAGTAGTTAGTCATGCGTTCGCGCTGGATGAACTGCACCTCAACATTTATTCTCCGCTTCAATTGGTATTATATGTTAGGGGTTGGAGTAGTATTGGAGTGGAGTAAAGGTTTGAAGCTAGTTGTAAGAGTATGTGGGGGTTTCGATTTTAGAGCTTTATTAGTTATTAAAAATATCTTGTAATATGAGTTGTAGAGACGATAAGGCGTTCACGCCCCCCCCCCCCAAAAAAAAAAGGAATCTAATAAGCCTTTAAGAGATGATGAATTTGCAAATGGTGTCGGCTGAGCTTTCGCCAATCTATTCTGGAATTGGCGTGGTATTGGCGCACTTTTCAATCCTATTTGTAAAAAAACGTCGGTTTCTGGGGGGGGGGGAACCCCATTTTTACGCATCGGGGCAATAACTATCAACACATCTTAATGTGACCGGCAGTCAATGTGTTAAGGATACATTCTGAAAACCAGACTCGTTATTAGTTTTGGAATCAACTGCAAAGATTAGGAAATTAGAATTACTTTTGACACTTGTGATAAATAGCTGTTAAGTCAGTTGAAGGATGCAAAATAAATCAAGAACTTCCAAAGCAATATATTTTTGGATTTTGATTAATTTAAAAGTCAGAAATGTTCTGATCGGTAAGAAATGTATCGTTCCAAAAATATGCATTAGTTAAATTTGAATTCGAAACAGATCTTTCTGAGAATACCTTTCTCGCAGTTTTAATCGTTTCCAACTTAAACAGCACTTTTCTCAGAATTTTCAACACTTCGCTTAGTAATACTTTTAGAAACTTGACAGTTGGAATGTTGTTATTATGCGATTCAAAATAAAACCAAACTTTCGCATCAAAGTCAGAGATTTATTAAAGAATATAAATAAGCATGAGATACATTTTGCTAAAATCCAATTAAGTAAAATAGAAATTAATAATTTCATCTTTAGTATAATTTGAGTTACGTTTTGGTTTTAATTTATTCTGTAACTCGATTCAGTCTTTAATGCGGTAGAAACTGCATGGGTTGAGACAGAACGTTATCGCAAGTTATCTGTGCCAAGTTGTTGGTTGTGCGCATGGAGTTTATATGAATTCGAATAAAATATTTCTTAACTTTAAAATATTGTGCTGATGCAAAAGTTTGTCTCGATTTTGTTGCTCGATGGCTTAGCATCGCAAAACTGAGGTGGTATCTACTTCACGCTTATCATGTTATGATATGTTCTTTCGAAGAAGGAACTTCAGCGAGTACTTGGGGAAAGAACTGTGTATGGGTGTGTTTTTTAAATTGTGTTAAGCATTAAAAATGGCAGAAATTAAAAAGCATTTTTGGCATATGCGTTGTTATTTCCGAAAAAGAAAGACTGTTTTGCAGATGATAAAAAGTAAACAGTACCCAACAATAATGAACCCGAAGCCAGCGGATTTGCATAAAATCCGATTGTTTCGGGTTTTTTATCGTGGTATGGCCTGGGACCCTTGCATGTTGTTCCTGGAAAATTGAACGCCGACGTCAACATGAACATTTTGGACAATCAGGTCCTTTCTACGTTCTGGAACGGAATAGACTGAATGGAATTTTACGGACTGGACGAATGTTGCTTCCACGACGACAACGCTCCGTGTCATGTTGCAGCCTGTCAAGCAGTGGTATCGATATATGGTTGTAAAACGTCTTCCCTGGCCTGCTCAGAGTCCCGACCTAAACCCCATAGAACATTTGTGGGACGCGTTAGAGCGACGCTTACGGACCAGGGAACTACGTCCGAAATCGACAGATGAGATGGCGGCATTCTTGCAGCAGGAATGGACGCAAATACCCGTAGCTGTGTATCAAAACCTTGTTGAAAGTATGCCCAGAAGGTTTACTAGTGTCATTACAGCACGTGTGGGATCATCCCCCTATTAAAGCATGTATTATTTCCCTTATGCCATCACATCTTGCTGTCCGGTCCATTACTGTAGGGTAGTGTACATGTTGTGTTGGATGCCGTTGACGATTCCACGTGCTGTAGGTGGTTTAGAAAGTTTCTTTAGACTAAACCTCAGAACTTCTATGAGCGCGGGATGATGCAGCTACCAGAGAGATGGGGGTAAGGTCATCGTTCAGAACGACACATACTATGTCGATTCAATGTAATTTTCTGTCACTAAACTATTTTTGCTTCAATTTTTGTACAAAAAAAAACCGGAACGAACTTTTGATTTAACCCATTAATAATAAGATGTTTTTGTACTGTATAACCAATATTTAAAGTTGTATAGTGATTGCAAACTTATGGAGGTACAGTTTTTCGAAGTTAGGCTTAATTACGTCAACACAGTAAAGTGAGAGCTTCGAAAAGTCACCATCTGGCAAGCGAGTTTCACTCAACCCGATAGGTAGTTCGGAGACCAGTCAACAGATGTCGCCAGCAGTCTGAGGCCGAGGAGTGGATTTGCAAGAGCGCACGATGTTGCAGGCGAATCCTATATTTAGCACATTTTCCCAGGCTCCAAAGCTACCTGTCCGTCGTTATGTGTATGCAGGGCTCTCCGAGAAATTTCCCTTCGCTCTCCTACCCTTTAAGTAAATAAGTGAAAGAAGAGAAACCCTAAGAACAAGTCAAAAAAACCATTTATTTTAATGGCGGAAACAATTTCTTTCTTTCTTCTCTGCTTTTCAAGATCCATTCATCTTCTACTTGAAAGATTATTTTCCTTCTAACAGCGTCTAACGCGAAATTCTATTGGTGGGACGTTTATTCGCACTGTCTGAAGTCGTTTTTCGATTTTTTCTCACCCTTTAGATAGGAGGGAAATTTCTTTAGAGTAATGGAAAAGAGAAATACTGATTTGTATAACGTTTGTATCTAAGCATCTTCATATGGAGCACAGTTTGATTGGATGGGAAGAATTTAGGCTGCTTACACGAGTTTATCGGCTTAAATAAAAATAATCAAATTTTCATCCAAGCAGTTTTTCCGCTTTTTGTTCTTGTTCTAAAAACGTTGACTAGATTTGTATCAGAAATATCGATTATTACGTTTCAAAATAATAATTCAACAATCTTGATTCTTTTGCTTTTTAACCCTTCTTTGCATAGTGGTGGAAATTTCCATCATAACATTGAATGCCCAAAAATTATATAAAAGAACAAGTTCACTTTAAGTTGATCATGTCTGGATACCTTTTTAATGTCCATTACATAAAAAAAAAACATAGCTGTCAAAAATAAGCGTCACTATCAGTAAAACGAGCTTGAAGTTGTCATTCCGCTGTTTGTTGTAGTTGCAATAAACGTATGATTTCGTTTTATTATATTTGAGTTTCTATTGCTAAAAAAGTGAAAATGAGTGGAAGAAAGGTTTGTAACATGTGTTTCTGTTATTTTTAGAGCAATTTCTGAAAAAGTTTGCGTTTCATTTAAAAAATACCACATGATACCATCCTATTGTTTTTTGCTAAATTCATACTATAAATATGTACTTAGATTTTTTTTAACCATTTTTCCTTTAATTTTGAACATGAATTATATCACCTTGATTTATTTCACCAATAAAGAAAAAATCATGCAAAGAAGGGTTAAGTCTTAGGGTATACAGTTGTTACGTTTCTTGATATCACCATCAGACTAAAGACAGTTCGATTCCTCCTCCCCAAATATTTTATAATCAATTTAAGTACTCTTAAGAAATATCCTGTACATATTCTTTTCAACGGGCGATAGTAATGATGAACCGCAATCTGGTAAGTATTTTCATTAACGTCGCACTGGGACAATACACAGGGCTATTGTCGACGGTTCGAGATCCAACCCGAAGGGAGAGATTGAAGGTAATTTTGAACCCTATTCAGATGACACTTAAGCTGGCACCCTACTCTCCAAACTTTCACACCACGCCGACCGACGTGAGGATATTTGAGGCCACGACGGATGACCTTTGTACACGGTGGTGGTTTAGTTGGATCAAAACTCGCAACCCACGGGTTGCTAATGCGTCGTTCCAACCGGTATACCGCGGCCTTCTAGCATGCTTTGGAGAACTTTTCAAAAACTTAGAATTTATATACTTATAAAATGAAAAACAGGGGGATCAAAGTTCACATTTTTTTGTTTCTAAGCGGAAAACTGGGATTTATCAGTTTAAACAGGTAAAAGCCTTAATCATTTGGTAGACAGACATCATAAAATGTCTAAAAGATGATAAAAAAAATCAATAATTATTTCGGTAGAGGAAAACGTCCATCCACATGGCCAAAGATTAAAATCATCAGTACCTAGCGTTGTTACCATTCGCTTTTCTTAGGCCACGTGCAAAGGCGAGTTAGTTGTAGCATCATTCACTGTAGCCGCCCTGCCTAGTGAAAGATCTTACAAATGTTGAATGAGATCCCTGAACCAAGTCTCTTTTTTCAAGTCCTGTCCATTCGTTGCTGATTTCATTGAAAAGTTAACGCCTTACAGCATAGTTTCGTGATATTTCCAGAGAGGTTTTGTGGAAAATGGCCCATTCTTATACGAATGAAACCAATGCCAGCCACTCCACTGAACGTCATCCTACGTCTTGTTTCGCAGTATATCTTCATTTGTTATAAAACTCACAAGTGCAGTGCATGAGGATAAGTGTTGAGCCGTCGTGGTATCAGTTAACCCATTAACGACTGACGTTGCGTTTTCGCAACATTAGTGAAAACATTTTTTTTTCTTATCCTGTATTGCGTTTTTTTTTATACATAATTTTTTTGTGTATTGTAGACAAAGCTTCAATGTCTCCAGTGAAAAAATTGTTTTTCTCTCAATGCAAGATTTTATAAGATAAATTTCGAAAATTGTCATTTTTTTTGCGATTTTTTTACTCTAATTTTGAAAAAATCTCGCATATGGGAGAACAATTCAAAGGACTTCATGACGAGACGCTTATGTTTTAGAAACATAGGTCTGAAAAATGGCATAAAAAAACAAGGTTACTATTTTGTCTTTGTTTGTATAAATATGCATTTTTTGAAATGTTGCGAAAACGCAACGTCAGTCCAAAGCAGTGTCTTTATGAACATTTGTCCGAAAATAACGGATGTCGAAGAAAACGGTTTTTAATTGTGAATGAAGCTTTAGAATATATGAGAGTTAGGTCATGAAGATGTTTCTGAATTTTCATTAGATGAAGACTGTCAAGGTCAAGCAGATATAGTAGGCCTAGAGACACTAAAGAAAATAAAGAAATCCGCATCTGTAAAGCAACCTAAACTCATCGGGGATTACAACAAACAAATGGGTGGGGTGGACCTGCTTGATAATTTCGTTGCAATGTATAGAGTGCAAGTAAAGGGAAATAAATTGTGAAGGCATAGGATCCCAAAAGTCATATTATCGAGAAATATCCAACAAACCAAAGATAAAGATGCAAAAACTGTAGTAGCCAAACAATAACTGTATGCAAAAAATGTAATGTGCCGTTACATAGCAAGTGCTTCAAAGATTTTCATCTTTCCCAAAAGTAGTCGGTTTTGACTGACGTTGCGTTTTCGCAACATTTTGTATCTTTTATACAAATCAATGGTTTCTTCATGTTACTTTGTCTTAATTAAACTCTAATACATCTAAAAAATGATTTTTGTTCATTTCCTTCAAGCGAAAAGTAGTACGGTCGTTAATGGGTTAACGTCGCACTGAAGCAACCGCACGGGCTATTGGCGACAGTCCGGGATCCAATGGAATGATGCGAGAACGGCACCACCTAATTTTGAAATACGGTCAGAGGACGAGGTTAGTACCTGAGCTGGCACTCTTCTCTCTGAACTTCCAACCACGTCAATGTGAGGACATTTGAGGCCGCGACAGATTTAACGTGCACCAGCCTCCGTGTACACAACTTGACGTAACTTCGTCATGGGTTACTGACGAAGAAGAATAGAATTTTCTTAAGAATGGGCTTACGTAAATAAACCTTGAACAATACATGAATTTAAGAATATTCAAGCCAAAATCCGACGTTTACGTCCTGAAACTTTGCGGACGGTCATGGAAAATGTTGTGGAAAACGTCTATTTGTGAGCATGAAAATGGTGGTCATTTGAGGGATGTTGCTGCTCACACATAATGCTAAAAATCCATTCATTATATTTCCAAATAAAACAGTTAAAATAAAATACCGTGTTTATAAAAGTTATTTTTGTTTCATGCCATTCAGTCTTTCCATGTGGTCACCCTTTATAATAAGTTAATTAGAAATTTTATCTACCAATACTTCGAATAAAATATTTACAGAATCAGCTGCAGCTAACATTGTGAGTGAATCAACCGACGTTTTTGTTTTCGGACGAGTCGAGTTTCATTTCCGTGTGGAACAAAGCACGAGAAATGGTATCGCTTCCAACTTTCGGAATTCGCGTGCTTTTAAGAAGCTTATGGAAACACTGTCAGCGAAATTCTGCAAAAGCGAAAGGCGGAACGACCCTAAACCCAGCACTGAAAGAATAACGCAGAAATCATGGGACAGAGGAAAACAGACTTGGAGAGCTTTTCTTCGAGGAATTTTCGAAGCTCAAGAATAATGGGGTGGAAGAATTCGGCTGGATGTAAATTCATTCTGAACCATTTCCTGTGCCATCAGGGGAAAAAGAAATGAAGTACGGAACCTAAAACGGAGCCTTGTATTCGAAAACAGATATCAGGAGTTTGTTGGAGGAAAAATCTTCGCATCACTCAGAAGTAATAATATATGAACTATGGGATGTTTTTTTTTTATTTAGAGTACTTTCAAATGGTTGAGAATGTTTTTTGAAATTGCATCCGCCATGTCGCCAAAGACCAGGCGCATTTAACAATAAATTCGATTCCTTTGGAGTATAGAATGCAATGAGATTGGTAAATGAAATCCGGAATGCAAGAAAGAGCTTTCGGGCGAATTCTAAGTGCTTTGTAATGAGTTCGAAATTCATTCTATCAAACCGAAATACGGAGAACGCCTCCTGTAGGGATGAAAATAGAAAAATAATCCTTCACACACGCTTAAATTATTTCATTTGAAACGAAAGAATGTTTTATTTTTGTTTTCTATTAAACGGTTTATATTGCACAATAATTTGAATTCAATTATTCTAAATATTTATTTATTTTATTTTTAATAGTAATCCGGCATAGTGAATTCGAAATTTCCAGACAAATAAAAGCATCAAATAAAAAGTTTTAAAAAGTATCCACGACTATTACGCTTAAACGCTAACATAGGAATTGATCAGAAAGTTTAACAGGATTTTTATCTACTACATTTTATATTAATATTAGCAGAAGTACCCTGCTTGGTTCGGGTTGAATTAATAATATGTTGATTGAAAAGTCATTATCTAATCTTGTTTCATAAAAGAATGGTATCATTATTTAAGTGTACGGACGAAAAAAAAATTAATATCCATTTTAACTTCTCCGTCGCTTTTACAATTAACATCGGACACAAATATGCATACATGATGTATTTATTCATATAATCCATTTCATATTCGTCGGTTTTCTGATGAATTTTTTTTTTCCTAAAATGACTACTACGGAAGTTGATTTTGAGTTTTCGAGTGATTACGAATATTCCTGTGCTTTCATTTTCAGTAAAAATGGCGAATTTTGGGCGGATAGTCTTGCACTTAGTTTATACTATGAAGATGTTTTACTTGTGACATTCTTGCACCTAGTATGCGATATTTTTCAAATTTCATCATCCATCTGAGAGGATGGTAAATAAAATTTTTACCACCTTCGTGAATAATTTAGTTCGAAGCACAGACACAATTTTTCTTGGGAATTCCATTCAGCGGCATGTTTAATAACGGAACTACTGTTATATATATATATATATATATATATATATATATATATATATTCTAATGGCGGGCACATTTGACCGAAGTCATTGGCCACTACAAGGCCGGAAGTGATGGCCACTTGTGAAGGAGCATCCAGTGGGAGGACCATCATTGCTCCTAACAATTACTTCGTAATTTTGCACCATGTTCAGATGACGAAGCAACACCTGAGCTGGTATACGCTTACAAACATCCATGCCCGGATTCGAACCGGGGACCTTCCGATCTAGAGGCTAACACCTTAACCACTATACCGGTTGGTCGGCCTGTTAGATATATAAAGCAGAGTTAACGTTTGTCTGTTCTCTATCTAAATTTACACCGTTTGACCAATCCACACATTTTTGACACGCTAAACTTATATTTTAGAACCCTGTGGGTATGATAGGCTACGTATTAACCCGCGTTTTCCAAGGGGGCTAAAATTTTACTGCTTTCATGACTAATTTAGTTTGAAGCAAACGCATTTTTTACTGAAATTTTCATTTAACGGCATGTGCAATAACGGAGCTTGTGTCAGAAATAAATGTCATAAGTGTAGACAGTTGTAACTCAGTGGATAACATTTTTTTAATAAACAGAAGGTTAATTTTATAACGGTTTTACAAAAAGAAAATCTCTGCATTTAACGAATGATTCACATGTATGTAAGTTGTGCACGAACAGCGAGCACCTTCAATATGTGTAGAGTCAATACCTCCTAGAGATAAGAAAGCCAAACCACTACGTCACTAGAGAGTAGTGACGTCACAAAAATTAGGCGATGATAGGAACGCACAAGTTTTGAAAAGCCTGAAATATTTTCGTACGTTGTGTGATGAAAATGGGTGAATAATTGGATTCAACTTTAAAAAAGTTATATTTTTGTTGAATCATATTTTTTCTCAAAGCAGTAATAAAATGCCTTTCAAATGTTCCGTTCCTCACTGTAGAGGGAACTACTATTCAAAAACAAAAGTTTCAGTATTCAGTTTCCCAACTGACCCAGAGATCAGAAGAAAATGGATATCAGCAATTCCGAGGAAGGATTATGTCTTACCTAACAATATTAAAGTAAGTGAAGATATTTTTTTACGTTGGAATTATATTCTGTAGTTTTATAATGATCGAAGCATATAAAAAATTTCATGAATTGAAAAAATATAATGATAGTTTTGTATGGTGACTTTTGTTTGTGAGTAAAAATATAACGTAATTAGTTAAAAGCCAGCAAGAACCCGGATAGGATATATGCATTAAAAAGACTTGGTTGAAACTTATGCATGACTTATAATGATAAAGATATGGTAAATAATTGAGAAAATATAAAGTTATGGTTTGAAATGTATAAATCAATCATAGTGATAACAATACAGCTAAACATCTCAATTGACTTTAATTATGATTAAATAACAATTCGAACAAATAATGAATAAGCTTATTACAGTATTACTTTGTTTATATATCCTAAACCTCTCCCATGTCATAATATTAACTTGGAAAGTTTGCTGTTGAGTGACATGAATATAATATTCATAGAAAATATTGAGATGAAAGTTGGAAAAATCAGGGTGTAAAAAAATCATGATTTTTTTTTAAACAATCAATTAATCGGATTTATTTGCTTTGAATCGGGTTATTTTGTTTTAAATCGGGTTATTTTGATTTAAATCGGATTATTTTTATTTAAATAAGATTTTTCAATTTAAATTTCTGCAGGCCCTAAACACTGTTTATATTTAAATATATATAAATTCGTTAAATAAAAAATTGAGTTTGTGACATGACATGTAAACCAATATTCATTTTAAGTAAACAATCAGAATTTGTGACATGGTAAATCAATATTTACTTAACATTTATTTAACTTTAAAACACAAGTGGACATCCTACATAGTTTTTATGAGAAAATTACATCATCATGTTAACAAATTTATCAGCAAGTGTAAGTGACATACCTAAACTAAAGTCTGAGAAGTAGAATAGAACTCAGAAATAATCAGACTATAGTAAATTCTGATTAAAAAAAAAAAAAACTGCCGCACAACAATAATAATTGGATTTTCACTTAGTTTTAATTCATAATGGATATTTCTTTTGTCGTGCTGACATTTTAATGGCTGTGTGTGAAAATGTATATTTATACTCTTTAATCTCTATTGCTAACTACAAGAATAAGTCAACACAGAGGTTCCCAAACTTATCCAAGTGGTGGCACCCTTAAGAGAATTAAAATTTTCTCACAGCACCCCCGCGTTATCATGTAATATTTATCTGTGGTATATTATTACATATATATATACACATTTCATATTTGTAGCACTTTGAAAAAGAAATTAGAGAAATAAGAATCTAAACATAATTAATACAACTAGTATTTAAAATTCACACACAAACACTTTAATTTTACTTAATAAGAAAACATAGGTTGGTGAAAATATAAATAAAACAAATAAAATTACCTTCATCATGCTCTTGGTTAGGGAGTGAACCAATTTTTGATCAGTGACCTTAACCCTTTTTTCTGTTGCTTAGAAATAGCTTAGATTGGAGGTTATGGGTGCTTCGCAGCACCTCTCATCTCTCTACGTGGCACACACTTTGGGAGCTAATTAACAAATGCCTCAAAAACTTTACTTCCCACTTGTGTTTTTTTAGCTAATAAAATCAGTCACCTCTTTAGTTTACAATTTTGAATCAAACTGTTGTATAATTCCTTTAAGTGTTTATATTATGAGTGCTGTTAATCAGGAATGTTTATACATTACTCTTCTTGGCATTTAGATTTATGTCATGTGTGTTTACATTACTGTTTCCAGTATATAGTATATTCTAATAAGTTACAACTGGCTGTTGCAATCTTTTATCATATGCAGTTATTGACCCAGTTCCCTCTGAGCTGGGTGTAACCATTAGTGCTGAAATCCCCATGAGTGCAGAAAAATTAAAGCTTTTGACCACGTCTGTCATTTTCCTAAGGTGTATTTACTTAGTTATAAAAATGTAAGATTAGTTTGATTTAAATCAGTGATTTAAAAAAAAATCATTTGATTAAAATCATGATTTTAATTGTTGATTTAAATCAAGTAATTTAAATCTCGACACCCTGGGAAAAATAATAAGAATTTTCATTGGGGAAAATGCATGTTTTGATCATTGGTAAGGCATTAATTCTGTAAAATACTCCATGTTTATGGCAGCAGCCAATTAACAAAAATAGTAATAATACAATTTTACTTTAAAAAAAAAACATATACATTAAGAGGAAATGTTGTCGAGTAAAAATTCACAACTATCTTTCTGCATCCTTCTGAAACTGTCTGGGGGATCTCTGCATTTGTGTATAGGCATATTGCACCCTGGCAAGAAAAGTGACACAGCTCAAAATTGTAGAATTTGAGAACCATCACTTAAAGGATACTATAAAACATTGAAATAGTATAGCTTTCTTTAAATTTTAGGTAAGTATTTATGGTGGTAACTTCTATTATATTCTACAGGGTGTCCTGAAAGATCCTGTACTCCAACTTTAAAAAAATTTATTGCCAGTGTTTTTTTAAATTATTGAATTTTATCGTCTGCATATTGTTTTATCGACTCTTTAAATTTTATCGTTTGATTTTCTTTGCACTCAAGTTGTGCGATAAAAGAGTTCCATGTCATTTTGTTCTTCATTGCAAGATAAATTTATCATGCATTCAGAGAATTGTCCTGTTTGAGGCTTATTTAGAATATAAATCGCATGAAAGATGTAAAGATTTTTGGCGACAGAAATATCCAAAGGATGCAATACTAAGTAAAGATACCCTGTATCAACTTATTCACCAATTTGTTGCATTATTAGAAGTGAATGAATGAGACTCTTGGTTCCAACAAGACGTTGCAACTTGCCATTCAAAATGTTTTGAAACAACCACGAGCATGCTTCAAGATTTTTTGGCGATCACCTCGTCTCAATAAACCTTTGGCCATCTTGTTCCCTAATCTGCACATTCCTGATTTTTTTCCTGTGGGGATATTTAAAGAACAAAGTTTATGAAGATAATCACCAAACAATAGGAAATCTGAAAATTGCCATTACTCAGCATCTTGAAATGCGTTTCTAAAAATATGAGCAAACTTCAGTCTTGCCTCCAAGAAAAAGATGGAAATTTTGAACATTTATTGTAAACGTAAGTTCAAATTGTTTTTTTCTACGTTAGGTTGAAAGTGCTTTTTACCATTAGCATAAAAATTATGGTTTTGAAGTCTGTTGTTTTTGTATAGTAAATTTACGAATCGTCAGTACAGGAACTTTTAGGACACCCTGTATTTAATAGTGATATAGGGCACCTCATACATATTTTTCAATAACATAACATTAAAATTTTAATTTTTTGACTTCACTTTTCTAGCCGGGGTGCGATTTATGTATGTTTGTGCGTTAGAAATTTAAATAAGAACTCTATTTTAAAATTATTACATAATTTTAGGTTTCTGAACTTAACTTTGTCAAGTGACATCAGGTACGTCGCAGAAGAGTTGGACGAAAAAAATGGAAGGAAAATTTATGTTAGCCTTTGTAAGCCTCGGCTTCAAAAGGCAGCGATCCCCAGCATTTGGAAGGTGTTGAAATGATCAATGTGCCAACTTGCTATTCTGTATTAAAAAAAGAAAAGGGCATTTTATTTCTTATTATCTCAACGTCAGCACTAGTGATATCCTTGTCTGTAGTTGTTGATTCAGATTGTTTTATAAAAGCCTATAAAGAGAATGTTATGATCTCTGAAATTGGAAATTACAAACTTCCCTTTCATATTAATAACATCAATACTTTAGATTCCATTCTTTTGGAAACATCAAACCTGAATGCTCCAAATGGAGACGGTAATGTTAAAAATATGTTTAGTTTAACGCAGAATGTACTGAAAGACTTATTAAAGTGTGTCGCAAGTGAAAGTCAAAGCTTATTATTGGGTTTGTTGCTGAACAACTATCACTTGCTGAAAATCACAAGAATCGAAATCGGTACAGTTCTGATTTCTAAATTTTAAACAGTTTGATCTTTACCATATCCCCACACGCGTATCTATTTTTAAGAATTTGTGGATTTGTAATTATACCCCATCCTTCGACAGTAAAGAGACTGTTCAAAATTTAATGTTGATCCCTAAACTGAAGGACTTGATAATAATTTTTTATTATATGCTTAGGAAAAGATTTTACACTTAAATGAACTGACAAATATGTATCATTACTTATTGATGAAATTCATTTGAAAGCCTTTCTTGATTATAAGGGTGGTGATATTATTGGGGTATCCTATAACTGTGAGAAGGCAACTAATTCTGCTTATGTATTTATGCTGCAAAGTATAAAATCTAGTTATAAAGATGTTATACACATTTTACCCGTTATTTTGAACATTCTTTATGATTTCTTGTTTAAAATTGTTATAGGTCTTGAACATCTTGGTTTTAAAGTTGGGTACATAATCAGTGACAATAATGCTATTAATCGCAAAGCTGTTTCTTTTTTTGCTTCCCCACCCAAATTGAGTATTTGTTATAATCATCCTGCTGACCCTTCAAAACCATTGTTTTCCATTATTGAACCTGTCCACATACTGAAATGTATTAGAAATAATTGGCTAAACCAAAAAAATTGTGGACAATGTATGTTTTATCCAATGTTTTACCAATTGGACAATAATTTATCGAATGCGGAACAAATCACAGAAAGATTAAAATCTGCCTCTCTCTTAACACTAAAACAGCTTCATGAAATTGAATCAAATGCTATTGTAAAATATGCTGATACACAAACAGCATTGTATCACACAACGCGTGCAATATTAGAACTAACAACTTATTGTATAGAAGAGTTAAATTTTTAGTATATATTAACTGCAAACTGATTAATTAGAAGACTGTTTTGGCAGTTATCGCCAGCTAGCAGGTGCCCAGTATAATATAAATTTGACAGAATTCTTTAAAACTGAAAAAAAATTATAATTATATCTCTTCTTCCATTATGGTTAAGCTAAAAAAAATGGTGAAATTGATATTAGTATTTCAGATGTGAAAGATGTAGTTGAAGTTGAAAATTTGGGGGAATAAATTCAATTTTTGGGTAAAATTAATGTTTGTAACTCTGATATTTCTGACTTGAATGACACTATTCTTGCTATTGTGTTTGTAGCTGGCTATTGTGTTCATTCTCTTTCAAAAACCATCAACTGTTTATCTTGTAAAGCTCAATTATCTGTTGATAGAGAACTTGAATTAAGTTCATGTTATGCTTTGATCAAAAATCTAGATCGAGGTGGATTGAAGTATCCAATTAATGATGTAATTACCAAAGTATATACAATTACATAATTGTATCTAAGTTATTATCCACAGACTTTGAAAATTGTTGAATTTCAAAATAAGAGAAATGTTGTATGTAATATCACGTCAAATGTTTTGAACTCGTCAGAAATTTTCCTGCCAGTTGAAACTTGCGACAAAAGTCAATTCTGAAAAAATCAACAAACATATTTTTGAAGAACTGATGCAAAAGAATAAATGATTTGTGCTAGTTTTGTCTGCTAAAGATAAAAAAAAGGCCTAAAAATCCCAAAATGACAAATTTCCTAAAGATAGAAAAATTCAAACTCTAACAAATTTAATTATATTTAAAGGCAACTGTGGATGTTTTTTATTGCAATGTGGTGTTGGAAGATATGCTATGTAAATTCATTAAAATGAATAATTTATTGTATTGATTTTTATGCTATGATAATTTTATGTTTAATAAAGATAATTAAATTTATTTTTCTAGTGTCCTATTATTTTTTTGCTTTCAGTGAGTGAAATTTAGAAATTCTAAAATAAATTTCTTACCATAGTATTCAATATGTTATCAATAGGGTACATTGGAAATGACTGGTTGATATAATTCTATATTAATTTGTTAGCTCAATGATTTCATGTATGATAATAATGTACTAATCACTATATGCTTAAAGTTAATCCATTATTGGAATTGAATTTTCATGTCAAGTTATATGTATATAGGGCAATTCCACGGTAACTTACATTTAGACAAATATACTGATCTTGAAATGTAAATATATTAGCAAAAAATAATAGAAAACAAAATATTTACTTGAATTGTTCAACAAACTAGTAAAAAGCTAAACTTTGATAAGAATGTTATTAATTTACTGATATTTTTAAGTCCACAGAATTAAATTTACTGTAACAACTTGCGTTACAGTAAAGAGGAATAACAGAAAAGGTTCATGAACATTTGAATAAAATTCTGTTTTGTTCAACATGATATAGTTTGAAAAGTATATACATTAATTCTGAAGCCTTTCATAATTGTAGTCATGCAAATTTTTTAAAACTGTCATTCATCAATTAAATTTAATTAAAAAAATTTTAAGTAACATACGTAACATTTCATTTTTTCAAAATTTTATTCTAATAGCTAAATTTTCATTACAATAAATCAAATACAATCACGATGAATCAAAACCAAAGAACTCCCGTCTTTTTAAAGCCCAAAATTATGTAAAATATATCTTATTTTATTTTTTCAAGTTTTTACTTTTAGGCATGTAATTACCCTAATATATCATGGGTGTTCACTAATTCTTGCATACAGGATTTACTTCTCCAGCCTCCTTTTTCAAAAGTTAAGGCAAAATATTTTTTAAATAGTTGACACAATATAAAAGGGACTATATGGATATATTGGTCAAAAAATATTATGCAATTGACATTGGAGATACCTGATATATGCATCCATCCTCCAAGTTAAATATAAATAGTTTTCAAATGCTTCTAATTGAAAAAAAATTATCTGATCAACTTCTATAGTTATGTTCTTTAATTACCTAAAAAAAAGCATTAATACTAAACTCGTCATTTTTTAAATTCCATTTACAAGGAAATTATTTTTTTAGCAAACTCATTTGAATAATGGATTTACTAAATGTTACTATCATAATTTAGCTTTTCTTTGTGTAAAATGTATCATATTGTCGCTATACACGTAGATACAATAATTTATCAACAGGTCCTAGAACCCAACAAAAATAGCCCTGGAAAATTTTAACCTTTCTTATGAATAACCGAAAATTAATCGAAATTAAAAATATATTTATATGGCTGCATTTATCAAGGATGATGGGTATTCTTCGAAATTTATTTTTCCCACAGATGTCTCAGAATTTTTTAATCATTGCCTATTAAATATAATTTAAACTGTCAATTTGATTTTGTATCCATAATTAATTTAAACTCTTAATTTCACTGGGTCGCATTTATTTCCTCCCGTAACTTTCCAGATATTCAATGAAGCATCGCAAACCTTACTATTTATATTTTAACCTTCTGAACGTTGCTTTGTCATATTTTATTGTTTCCCGCAATTATAAATTGTATATCTATATATTTCTTCCCCTGCTTTCAATTTAATTTCATAATGCTACTTTAAGCTGACAAATTCCAATAACTAAATAATTCGTTGAATGAAGTCGGAACTCGCTGATAAACAAACGCTCAACAATGATGTTTCGCATCGCCTAATTTTTCTGACGTCACAAAACAGTGGTTTGGCTTTCTTATCTCTAGGAGGTATTGGTAGAGTACGCAACTTCAACTTTCTGTTACTTAGACAAAAAATTTCACTATTTCAAAATTACTAATTGTGATATTCCAATGTCAACAAAGTCTTGTGATTAAAATTCCTTTTTCTCCACAAACATACAGTTTTAAATTGAACCCTGAGGTACTTTTTTTATATTCAGAAATTCGGTTTCTTAAGGGAAACGTACCCATTTAGAATGATAGATGTAGTAACTTGACTATGGAGTACAGCTTTTAATAACATCCATGAAACACGAGAAACAAATGAAATTTATAGTTGATTTAATCGTCTTTCAATGAAAATCTGTATTAAAATTTTAAAATATATATTTGAACTCCAACACACGACTACCCGTTTTAATTTAACGTAACCAATCTTATTTGAAAGTTATTTTTAAAAATTTAATTGTCCTTTTAAAGTAAGAAATTACACACTTTAAAAATACCAATTTAATAATTAAACCATGATTAAACCAAAGATATAAAGAAAGTTGGTCGAAATATACATGAACCACCAAGAAATTACCCCTGTCTAGTGATATTTTGCAGGAAATAAATAAATAATTAAAATCTAACTCCTAGATAATATTTCTGCAATACTACGCAATACCAGAACACTTAATGCAAACAGAAACCAAATTCAGATCCTTGCAAAAAATGCAGAATTCTGAAAAAAAATATCTGTTCTAGCGTGTTGAATTTCGACTTCCTGAAAATATTCTGTACAACTATTTGACAAAAAACTTGAACAATATTGATAAAGAAATAATGATTTATAAGCAAAAAGTACACATATTTATAATATTTGGGAATCCTCAAATATGACCGCAACCATCTCGTTTTCAACTCACAGACCCCAAAAAATGAATTATAAATCAAATTAAAAAATTAAATATTAATTCTGAGGTTGCCAGATACCGAGTAGAAAATTTAGGCTTTTATGATCAATAAGTTTATCATTTGGGTTTTTCGTGTTCTATTACAAAATTTAAGTAAACATAAAATTAAATGGTCTAAATATTCTTTCTTCACCAATCAAATATTTATAAATTATTTACATAATAGGAAGTAATAAAAAGTCAATTTAAACATAAATTCTAAAATTTAATTGTTTTTTGATTAACGCTGGTAAAGCAATCCTTTCATACTCAATGCTGCTTGAGTTTATGGTTTGGGCTTTTCGTGTTCCACTATTCATTCGGCGTTGTAACTCGGATGAGACATGTACTGTAATGTCTACTGACATTTCCAACATTTTGGAATCGTTGTCAGAGCCTGGAGATGACACTTTGGGCCATTCCAAGTTCCATTGAAACTTCCGTCTGCGTACTCTCACATTACAGGCGGCTGATAATTCTACCACGTAAAAAAAATCATCGACATGCATCCTCTGTGCCATAACTATTCGGTTGTGGCACTGAGCGGCTTACAGAACGCTTGTGAACAATTTTACTTCTTTGCTACCATTCCTTATATACACCTCTCTTACACTCTCGTCATTGTGACGTACTATCGGCGTCATCTGATGGCTTCCTGTAATTTGGATATTATTCTTGCAGATGTGTGCTATAATTCTACAGGTGAAAGTTTTACTTTAGAGTTCGATTTCCGTGTGATTCTGAATTATTCTTTATTTATAGACATGAGTGTATTATTTTCATCATGGGAAGAAATAAAAAAGTCAGTTCAAATATGAAAATTATAATTTAACTAGTGTTTAAAAAAATTGTTTTTTAATCAACACTGGTAAAGAAATCTGAGATGCGTATATCTGAGATGCAATCGTTTTATACTCAATGTTATTTCTTTGACGATTTCGAATTGCTTTTGGCTTAGGCCTTAGGTCAATTTTACGCATCTAAGGAGTCAAAATTTTCAAATTCTTTTCTTATCGCACCCCTATGGTATAGGAATCAACCTGCAAAATTTCAGTTTCTTAGGACTTGTAGTTCTTGAGATACAGTGATGAGACAGTCAGTGAGTGAGTGGTATTTGAATTTTATATATCTAGATTCCCTGCATATGACTGTAATATATGACTGAAGCGTCTGTTCATTGATTGCCGTACATTTTTAGAATCCCTGTATTTTGCAAACTTTTGCATCTGCCTTAGTTGGAGTCAAAGGAGTTTCAAACACGAAGCTCTTCTGGTATTCCCATAGGAAAAATTCGAGCGGTTGTGGTACTCAAGCGATAGGAACACACCATCTAATCAATCTACCCTGTAACGTAGTGAACCGAGTAGTATGCCACCAAACACGACGACACACAATCAAATTACAATTAAGTGACATTAATTCTAAAACTAGCCACTGCGTGTCCAGCACGGCGTTACACTTATTTTCGTTTTTCGTGGGGTCAGGTGTGGCCACTGCTCGCTAACCCCTGGTAATTGCTAAGAATTCCAATTTGGGAATTCGGAAAGCCAAAAGGCAAAACCAAAAGGGAATTCGTAGCCTATTGAATAACACCACGGGAACGCTCATTGTCAAATGCGGTCAAATTCGAATTTCGAAGAGTTCCAATCGGCGCGACGTCACAATCTCTTGTAAATATATATATATATATATATATATATATATATATATATATAATTGAAACTGGTATGAAATTCCGCAGATTTGAAATCCGTTGAAAATTTTACTCTATCTTTAACGGTCTAGCAGATAGAAAATAGAACTATAAAACTCCAGTTAAAACTTTATTTGTTTTTTATCGTCCACTAAGAAATTTTTCCTCCGAAAAATGAAACGGAAAAAATAAATTTAAAGTCTGACATCTCTTTATGGTGTTGCCATTTCAAATAAAACAATAACAATTAAATTCCATTAAATTCATTTCAAAATGTTCTAAATTGAATTTTAAAAATTGACGCGACCCAAAAATTGCCAAGACTTTGGACTACCTGTGTGCCAAATCCCATTACTGTGTAAGTTGACATAGATTCGTCAGGACGCTGCGTACAAGAGGACAGAAAACAAACACTTCCTTTTATAATAGTAGAGATACATGAATTTACACAATGGAATAATCAAGGATTTGTGTCCCCTTGTCGTGGGCAATGTGTGTGAAAGCAGGAGAAGAGAGATCTTCTCAGTCAGACGTCTCGAACGAGCACCAAACTAACCTCTAATAGACCTCTGAAATAGTTTCCCTTCTCCCAACAGTTGAACTATGAGACAGCTCAATCCAGCATTGTGCACCACAAAGAATATCTAAAGAGTTAGAAGACCATCGTGATAGAACGTCCCGATAGAAATTTCGTGCTTTTTGGCCGTCCTCTAATCCCGAGCAGTTACTAAGAACGTTAGAGCCCTTTACCCCCTGAAAGAAATAAGCTCATCAGCTGGTGGGTTGGCATCCTATTGTGTTGAAACTTCATTCAAAGGCGCACAGACACAAGAATATCGTTCATTAGTTCTGTCAACTTCAATGTATACAACCTACACTATTGATTAGTAAAAAGACAGCAATGGCAGGAAATGCGAAAGCATGGAGCAAGGTAAGAAGAGGGCTCACCTGGCTGTTTCTATCGCCCTAATCCACCCCATGCACTCCGCTTCCGAATCAGCTTTCAATTCGTAATGCTTTGAGCCTTCCTTCCGGTACGTCACCACGAAACAGTATTGCTGAAACAGAGAAACAATCCATTACTCACACACCATCAAAGCACACTTCTACATAAAAGCACACTTCTACACAACTAGGGATTTGTTCCACTAGGAAATGTCCGTTGCATGGGATGGGAATTAAGAGTGTTAGTGTTGCTAAGAGGATCGAAAAGAGACAATGGGTGGCATTTCAGAGTTGGTTATTACAAGTTTTCTTGCAGCGGGGGAAGATGTTTTATAATTTAAACTCTCCGAGCGTCATTTCCGAATTGTATTGCCTTTACACCACAACACACTTAATGACCCAATAGTCACACCTTTGGAAATATTCTATTGCACCTTTGCTTAGCAACAAATCCCTTGGGGAAGATTCTACTGCTCATTTCCTTAGAATAGAATTCGTTGGAAAGTCAATGGTGGCAATGGGTGGTATTTCAGAGTTGGTTATTACAAGTTTTCTTGCAGCGGGGAAGATGTTTTATAATTTTAACCCTTCAAGCGTCATTTTCGAATGGTATTGCCTTTACACCACAACACATTTAATGACCCAATAATCACACCTTTGGAAATATTCTATTGCACGTTTGCTTAGCATTAAATTTCTTGGGGAAGATTCTATTGCACCTTTGCTTAGAATTAAATCCCTTGGGAAAGATTCTTGTTTCTAGTTAATAAATACAGTTTAACAGTATATTGACTGTTACAATAATATTTCAACGGTATTGTTGGTTATTTTTTGGGTTTTTTTGACGCAAAGGCCCCATTTGGCCCTACTTTCCTAACACATTATATAACATCAAGTAGTGGACATACACACTAAGGAAAAGGTTTTACTGATACAGAAGAGAAATACACCCAAGGAAGAAATCAAACATGTGCCGCTTACATACCCACTGAGCTAACCCTTCCACCCTTTCGAAAAGGGATGTCGAAAAGCACGCTAGGAAAAATGATTAAAGGAATGTTTTTTAACAAAGTACGTGTAATACTCGACATTTATGTCTCGGCATGTAGAAAGAACATGCGGCAGAGTACATGTAGGTAGTTGAACTTACGCCGCACTGTTGCAACACAACGTGCTTTTGGCGACGGTAAAGAATCAAGCCTAAAGGGAAACGTGAAACAACGCCAGATGTTTAGGGTGAGAAATATATTTAACTTTTTTGTATCATTAAATGTAATATTTTTTTATTAGCGATTGAAACTAATTAGGGTAAGAAGGGACAAATGGCGACACCAAAAGTTTATCATGAAAAGATTTCTACTCGGTTTGCTGAAAACATTAAAAGCATCGTATTTTTACCACTCATTCCTATAACCTATGCTAATTACAGGATAGGCGAAAAGTCCATATGACACATTTTAAAATTTTATGTAAAATCAATTAATTGTCATATGAGAGCGCTGTTTTTTCGCCTTAAAATTGCTTTTCATGGCATCAAGTTTTTTTATTTTGCCATAAAAAATTCATAATTATATACGTTGATGCACTGTTCCGAAAAACAATTAAAAAACTGTACACAAATAATTACTATACGTATTAGAATTTATCAGAGCGTATTTGTTACTATATACTACCCTATTTCAATATGGGCACCCTTTGTGGTTGGTGTCACATCTTACCGATACTCAATTTCAAGCCACGTATTTGTTAACATGGATTTCTGAATAGTGTTGATTTCTTCCGTGATTCGCATCTTCTCTCTCGACTCTTCAAACAATTGAACTTTTTTTTATACCAAAAAAATAACTTGATTCCATGTAAAGCTACTTAGTGAAAACCGCACACTCGTATGGCAATTAGTTCATTTTATAGTAAATTTTGAATTGTGTCACTTGGACTTTTCCCCCACTCTGCCCAACTACCCAACAATAATGCACCCCACAATAATTTCCCCCACACTACCCAACAATATTGGACCAAAAACCAATATGTGATGATAAAAAAAAAATACATGCTTTAATAGGGGGATGGTCCCTCACTTGCTGCAATTACACTAGCAACCTTTCTGAGCGAGAGCGAGAGTTAAGCGTTCCATAATTATATAAGTTTATATGTCCCTAAAAATTAGACAGCATGAAAGTACATTTCTGACGCCTCGTTGTTCATCCGTTCATTTGTCCCCGCGCAAGCGCTGGTGACAAAACGCGTTCCCTGCTCGGTGGCAAGTAATGGATCCAACTTGACTCGCTGACCCGACACGACGTCGCTCTTTTTATTGTATCAGCGGTTTCTCCTTTTTATGAGCTTCCCGTCCATTCTACTTAATGCCAGACCTCTTAGCCTGACCCCCCTCCTTGTTCTTTTACCAGAGAAGGATGCGATTACCTGTTGCTCCCGCCTCTCGCTCCTCGCACTTTAATATTCCTCAACATGTCGAACCTTTAACGTCCGCCATCCGAGAAGAAAGGGGGAACAAATAATTTTTTATTTTTGCTAAAACCGTCCTGAATCCTCTAGTATGTTTTTCGTTGATGTTGGTTGCTTTATTTCTGAAATAATGTAATTTATGCCAACCTTACACTTACGGAGCGCCGTCGCATCGCTAGACCTTTTACGCAAGTCCTCTGCATCCGTCACCTGTTATTTCTGTTGAACACTATGTGTTTGTGTATGCTAGATGTCTGTTATGCCTACGGTGTTGAAGGGTGAGATAGCTTCCAACGATAGCTGAGATAACATTATTTAAGTGAGAAGATTGAAACGAAAGGTGTGAAGGTAGGTATAGAGTTTAATTAAAAATTACGCTGCGGATCTTAGATATTTTCAATCCTCTTACAGAACGGCTCTTTCACCTGCATCTCCGATCCCCCTTACCTAAGTACCTAACTTGAGCGATAGAGCCTTGAGAGGCATTTCTGACAGACTTTTTCATTCGTAGTACTACTGTGTGGCGTATCGTTTGTCTGGAGAGAGATATCACCTTCTGTCTTTACCCCAAAGCGTTTACACCTCGCGGTCGACAGGGTAGGATACCCAACAAAAGGACGGATCCTCTAGAAGGTCAGTCGTTGACAGCTCGTAAATGCTGATCGATGCCAGTGGTCACTTAAGAGGGGATAATATCCACCATACACAGATCTATACCTTGCAGCTGGTGTAAACGAAATTTTAGTGATAACAATTGTCTATCTGCCGCAGCGTAGAGGTTAACGTCGCACTGGAGCAACACAATGAGCTATTTGCGACGGACCGGGATCCAACCCAAGGGTAAGATCCGTGGACAGCGGCACTCATTTTGAGCCACGGTCAGATGATGATGAAACACCTGCATTAACACCCCACTCTCCAAACATCCACGCCAGCGTGAGGACATTGGAGGCCATGACAGATTGCACCAGCTCCCTTTGTGCACGATGGTCTTTAGTTTGATTCGAACTCGCAAACCTCCGGTACATCCATTCGATACTCTTCCAACTATGCTACCGTGGGTATATGTTAGATGTCTGTTATCTCTACGGTATTGAGGGGGCAATATCGACGACTATTGACAACACTACTTAGATGATAGGGTTGAAACGAGACGTGTAGAAGTGAAAGGCGGAAATAGACCCAATACTACGTTATTTAAGTTGAACTAAAAAGGGAAAGGTTTCAGACATGACAATATATACACTGTAGACATGTGATGCTCTTTCTGTATGAGCTGCGTTAGTATATGTTGCTTTGAAGCCAGACTGTTTCTGATTTCCTGCTCTTGTTACCATTTATTTATGATGCCGTGTTTGCAATCGTTTGTAATCGTAGAGAATTCATTATACTAGTGGGTGGGAAGCTTTCGGAAACCAAGAGCTCATTTCTTACAAAATACGTACAAAAATAAAATTTAGGGAGCCACATTTTTAAATAGATTTATTTTTTTAACTATTTCAGTATTTACAAACGCGTACTATATAGATGTAAGTATCGAAAAAATTATAAAGTTTACTTATAACAGTTATTGTTTTTGTTAGTTTAATATATATATATATATATATATATATATATACATATATATATATATATCTATATCTATATCTATATCTATATCTATATATATATCTATATCTATATATACGTATATATACGTATATATACGTATGTATACGTATGTATACGTATATATACGTATGTATACGTATGTATACATATGTATACGTATGTATACATATGTATACGTATATATACATATGTATACGTATATATACATATGTATACGTATATATACATATGTACATGTACATATATGTACATGTACATATATGTATATGTATATATATGTATCTGTATATATATGTATCCACACACACACACACACACACCCACCCTATCTCTATTTGTAGATCTGCAATAGATATTCCAGGAAAAGTTTTGATGTCTGTTAATTACTTCAGCTGATGTAATATAAATTTCAGAATTTCCTGATGCCTTCTAAAATCCTGAAATTTATTTAAAAATGAAAGTAAAATAAAGTTAATCACTTCAGCGGATATTTTGCAATCAATTCTGATTTAAACTCAACCTACAATTACTAAGATATTCAAAAAACACAAATTCATCTTTGGTAATATCTTCCAAAATCGCTCTTAAATTTCTGCTCCAATGTAAGTACATCTAATTATTGTAGAGCTGCATTTTCTTTTCTTGTAGTTTCAGATCAACCAACTAAAATGTTCGGTCATATCAACCAAACAGCAAAAACTTTGAATCCATACGGGATTGGTGATAAGTTGTAAATGTTCTGTGTAGTAATTTTTAAAAATTAAAAAAGTTATTACTTCTTTAAAACATTCAAAAATTCGTTTTAATGCTGATCCTTCCCTGATAGCTATCTAACAGACGTAAATGTAACCCGATCTGTATACTGACTACCTTCTTTTAACAATGTTTCAAAAAGTATGTGATTCAACGCTTTAGATCACATGAAATGAATCATTGGCACAACAACGCCCATCACATT
The DNA here is from genome assembly GCA_947359465.1 of Metellina segmentata. Classification (NCBI taxonomy): domain Eukaryota; kingdom Metazoa; phylum Arthropoda; class Arachnida; order Araneae; family Tetragnathidae; genus Metellina; species Metellina segmentata. The sequence continues at coordinate 18,238,707 of OX375879.1, read as the reverse complement.
TTTCAGCTGTGGTAATAACCCTAAAGATTTTGCAACTAAAGCTTATTTTTGCAAAATACAATGAAATAAAATAATTTCATGAGATGGTATTTGGTATTGTTTATTTTTGCCACACTAAATGTATTGTTTTTTTTTGCCACACATACTTTTCATGAGAAATATGAGTGAAAAATAATTTAATTATCTTGCTTTTTGCAATGATGGCAAACGAGCCGTCGGTCTCAATGCATACTATACAGGCTGCCAGAAATATCTTTACCTGTCGTATGTTTTTTAAGCGACAAAACATCAAGTATTTCCCCTTGAATACCGGAAGATGTGATATATTTAACCACAGTACAACATTGGGCTATATTAGAAATATCAGTTAAAATTCCCATCAAATGTAATCGATATAAATTCAGTAGAATTAATAATATAATATAATTAATAGAATAAATATAGTTAGGTAATTGGTAATTTTTTAGTTAACGTCGTACTAGAGCTACACAACGGGCTATTGACGACGGTCCGGGATCAGTCCCTTGAGGGAAAGATCCGAGGACAACACCTCGTAATTTTGAACCACGGTCAGATGACGAAGCAACACCTGAGCTGGCACCCCACTCTCCAAACTTCCACGCCAACCCAACGTGAGGACTTTCGGCCACGACAGATTTAAGGTGCACCAGCCGCCTCTACACCATACGTTTACAAACATCCATGCCCGGGCTTGGATTCGAACCAGGAACCTTCCGATCTAGAGGATAACACCTTAACCACTATACCGGTTGGTCGGCAAATATAGTTAGGATTCGTTTATTTCCGGTTCTAGCTACGCGGGGTAAAGAAAATGTGCATATGAATTGTGCATAACATATTCTGGCACCATATTGACACACACTCGTATCCAAAGCCCCATCACAACTGACAATTATGGTGCGGGTGTGGTTGGTATAAAAGCAGCGCCCTGCACTATGATTTGGTAATTTTTTAATTAACTTCCTACTAGAGCAACACAACGGGCTATTGACAATGGTCCGAGACCAATCCCCTAAGGGAAAGATTTGAGGACAACACCTCGTCATTTTGAACCACTCTCAGATGACGAGGTAACACCTGAGCTGGAACCCCACTCTCCAAACTTCCACACCCACCCAACGTGAGGACTTTCGGTCTCGACAGATTTAAGGTGCACTAGCCGCCTGTACACCATACGCTTAGAAACATCCATGCACAGACACAGATTGGAACCTTCCGATCTAGAGGCTAACACCTTAACCATCAAACCGGTGGGTCGGACCTCTGCACTATGCAGACACAAGTCTAATTCTCGAACTCAATTCGTACGTTGCCAGGGGTTCTGCATATTTTTCATTTGCCGATAATTTCAATTCTACTCCCTCTGTAGGAGCGGGCCTGATTTCTACTAATAAAATTATTTGCTCCTTTCATGGTCCAAATAGCCTACGTATAAATACCCTACCATACAATGATGGACCGGAGAGCAAGATGTGATGGCTTAAGGGAAATTCGGATTCGAATTTCCCTTATACCATCACATTATATTCCACACACTTATATATCAGGTCAAAGAATACATGCTTTAATAGGGGGATGGTCCCCCACGTGCTGCAATGACACTAGCAACAATTCTGGGCATACTTTCAAGAAGGTTTTGATTCACAGCTATGGGAATTTGTGTCCATTCCTGCTGCAAGCATGTCGCAAGCACAGCTCTAGATTTCGGACGTGGTTCCCTGGTCCGTAAGCGTCGCTCTAACGTGTCCCACAAATGATCTATGGGGTTTATGTCGGGACTCTGAATAGGCCAGGGAAGACGTTTTACATTCATATGTTGATACCCTTGTTTGACAGAGGCTGTAACATGACACGGAGATTAGTCGGCCTGGAAGTAACATTCGTCCATTCCATAAAATTGCCAGAGCGCAGGAAGAACCTGATTGTCCAAAATGTTCATGTAGGTGACGGCGTTCAATTGACCAGGAACACCATGTAAAGGTCCCAGGCCATACCACAAAAAACATCCATAAACAAATAGTCGGATTTTATGCAAATCCTCTGGCGTCCGGTCCATTATTTTAGGGTAGTGTGTATATCAGGCCTCGAAATAGATTTTTTAATACAGGTGCACAAGGTGCACCTATGATTTTAAATTAGGTGCACAGTTGTGTACAGTGGGAAAAAATTAGGTGCACAGTTATATTTTCATGTGCACAGTGCACATGTGCACAGTGCACCTGTGCACCCGGGTATTTCGAGCCCTGGTGTATATATATATATATATATATATATATATATATATATATATATATATATATATATATATATATATATATATATATATATATATAAGCGCACAGAAGATAAGATAGAAAACAAGTCAAGTTTATATTTCTATTCACAAAACACGGTTCTATTGAAAGCCAGCAATTGACGAAAGGGTATGGATAGTGGTGACTGTCTGGAATCAATCACCACGAGAAAGATCCAATGATAATGACGAGTAATTTTGAACAACGGTCAATTGACAAGGTCCACGTCTGAGCTGGCCCCCTATTCCCCAAACGTATTCACCACGCCAACGTGAGGACACGTGATTCCACGTCAACCCTCAACCCCGAAAGTAATGAGCACACCATAGCTGAAGTGGGTTGGCACCCTATTGTGTTGAAACTGCATTCAAAGGCGAGTATCGTTCACTAGTTCTCTACACTTTCTTACAGAAATATGCAATAAATCTCTCCAGTTGAGTCGAGGTGGAAATAGGCATGACTCAATTCAAATAGCAACTATATCAACCCAAACGCTGATAGATGGTAGATATTTTAACTAAAGTCGCACCGGGGAGACACAGCGGGCTACTGGCGACGATCCTGGATCAATCCAGAAGGGAAAGATGCGAGAACAACACCACTTTCTTTCGAACCCTAACCAGATGACGAGGTAACAATTGATCTGACACACTCCACATTCCTTTCGTCCACATCAGGACATTTGAAATCACGACAGATTTAACATGCACCAGCTCCCTTTGCGCACGACGGTGGTAGGATTGGAACTCGCAACTATCCGGTTGGTTATTACTCTTCCAACCAGGCTACCACGGCCCTCACAAATTATGGATATGCACATAGAGAAAACTTTACCGACACATAGGGAAAAAATACAACCAGTCAGGATAATTGCAGAATTTCTGCCCCCTGAGCCCAGGTTGGTTTGGAGTTCGTTGTGTTTCTCGCCTCTTTGGCATTGCTACGCCAAACACGACACTGCGTGAAAAATATCAAGAAAGGGGGTAAAGAAGGATCGGAGTGTCGTATAATACGTGCCTGGGCAACGGTAGTCGTTACAGTTGCCATTGCCAGGTCATTACCGTTCTCTTTAGCGCAACAGCACCAAAATATGGCGAGAAAGCCATTTTAACACACATTTTCCAGCTTTCAAAAATAACAAAATACCGGCCTAAATGTGCAAATCATTCTTTTCAACTACCTACTCGCTTTCTCAACCTCCTTTCTTACGTTTTCATCTCCTAGGGGGAAGGGGGGGGGCAAGAATTCAATCTCGTTCCGAGGTGTATTTACGTCCCTCGAAATATTTCCTGTTCTTCAGCTCGCCGGCACTTCCCCAAGAAGTTCCCATTTCGGTTTCTTATAGAGACTATTCAGAAATATATTTCTTTCTCGGCGTAAGAAGACGCAAATATTCACCCCGAGGGATGCCGATCATTCTTACGGCGTTCGCCTACACGTTCTGTTTTCAGTGCTTAATGTGTTTTGACAAATTGTTTCGCATTACGGCTGTTTTTTGGCAAGTATAAGATTCCTTGGGATTTTCGCTCTCTGACAACAAGCGTAAAACATAAGCTTCGTTTCGAAAAGAAAGTTACTTCACATGAGGAATATCGTTTATTGTTTGTATATTCGTAAGCCAATTCAAACCAAGTAGGATCGGCAATTATGATATAACTTTTAGACTACGGCCTGTATAGAAGTTGTACCATGATCGTTCTTAGAAAGAATTTAGACAACGGTCAGTAGATCCGTTGTACCTTGAAAGTTATAAGATTTGGATTGGATTGGATTTTGTGGCATTGAGTCCTCCTGGGACATATTATGCCAAACTCAAAATAAGAAATCAGATATAAAATTTATTAATTAAATGAAATGAGTCATGTCATAATAAAATGAATACCATATAAAAGTATATGTGATGAATAAACCCAATGTCATGTAAAAAGCTAAAAATATTTGGATGAGGATTCTCGCCGATCATGTCATCTAAAACCAAGGTATAAGAATTAAAATGTTTAAGTCGTTGACTGTTAAAATGAGAACATTCTATTAAGATGTGTTTTACGGTTAGTGGACAAATACAGAAATTGCAAATGGAATGATCTTCTCCGAGGAGGAGGTGTCTATGTGTTATTCGAGTATGTCCAATACGGAGTCGTGTTAGTATTACATTTTGTCTTCTTAGAGGTAACGATTTCCATTGAGTTATAATTGGTTTAACAGTGTGAAGTTTGTTCTTGGTTTCTTCATTCCATTCCTTCTGCCATTTTTCTTCTAAAAATTTGTAAATGAATGATTTTAAGTCGCGATAAGGAATGGTATGATTAATATTAGTTACGGCCGATTTGGCGGCTTGGTCAACTATTTCATTTCCCGATATCCCAACATGAGATGGGATCCAACAAAATACCAAATTAAAATTTTTTAATGAAAGATGATAAATTTTTCTCAGTGACTCCAAAACAACGGGATGACTGTCATGATCAGGATGTTTCAATGACTGTAAAACACTTAACGAATCTGTGAAAATGATAAATTTTTTATGATAATGATCAGATATATTTTCTAATGCTTTATATATGGCCATGATTTCAGAAGTAAAAACAGAACATGAAGAATGAAGTGTTTAAAAGTGTGAACAGAGTGAATAATAGTGAACGCAGCTCCAACGTAGTTTGCCCTTTTAGACCCGTCCGTGAAAATTTTTATAAAATTAGAGTATTGTTCTATGTGCTTTTGAAATAGTTGTTGGTAGATAATATCAGAGGTATCTGCTTTGTTTAAATTTTAGAATGGGTTTTGAAATTCAAAATCATGATTAAACCAAGGAGAGAAATAATACAGTTTTTTCTGGGTGACGTCAAGTGAAGAAAGTTCGGATCCGTTCATCAAATCCAGCATTCTTAAGTAGAATGTAGGGATGAAGGATGTTTTTGCTTGATAAAGGCGCTTTTTTTTTTAAATATGGGCTATGATGAATGGTATGCAAAGGGTGATGAGGGATTGAGGAAATTCTAAAATAATATTCTAAGGACAACAACTGTCGCCTTAAGTCCAGAGAAGGTTCAAAGGTGTCCACATATAAGCTGCTTACTGGTGATGTTCTAAATGCGCCAGTACATAAACGTAAAGCTGTGTGGTGGATAGTATTCAGAGTTTGAAGAGCATATTTTCTGGCTGAACCATACACCACGCAGACGTATTCCAATTTTGATCGTATTATAGAGCTCTATATATTTTCAAAAGACATGCTCGATCAGATTCCCATGATAATTTTGATAAAACTCTTAATATGTTGAGAGCCTTTTCGCAACGTTTGCGAAAATTTAAAATAAGCGGTTGAAAAGTCAACTTCTTGTCAAATATTATTCCTAAAAATTTTACACTGTCCACAACATTAATTAAAATTTCGTTGAAGAATATTTCAGGGTCAAGATGAAGATTTCGCTTTCTGCAGAAATGAACACAAGCGGTTTTAGAAGGCGAAAAACTGAAACCATTTTCGTTCGTCCAATGTATGATTTTGTTGACGGCCTGTTGAAGTTGTCTCTCTATTAAACGAATGTCCTTAGCTGCGCATGAAATTTGCAGATCGTCAACGTAAATAAGACCTTTTACTGATGGAGGCAAATTAGAAACAATATCATTAATCTTTAAAATAAATAGAGTCACACTTAAAACACTGCCTTGTGGCACTCCCTCCTCTTGAATAAAAACATCGGATAAAATCGATCCAATCCTTACTTTAAAATACCTTTTCTCTAAGAAATTTTGGATAAAAATAGGCAGATTTCCTCTTATGTCATTTATAAAAATGTCTTTCAAAATTCCATGTCTCCACGTACGATCACAAGCTTTTTCGATGTCGAAGAAAATTGAGACGAGATGTTTATTTTCCACAAATGCATTTCTGATTTGGGTCTCGAAAGCGATTAGATTGTCAATTGTAGAACGATTTTTTCTGAAGCCACTTTGAAGTGGGGAGAGACATTTACCTTTTTCTAAAATATACATTAGCCTTGCGTTGACCATCTTTTCAAGAACTTTGAATAAGCAGCTTGTCAAGGCTATTGGACGGTAGTTCGAAGGATTCTTGGGGTCTTTGTTCGGTTTCAGTATGGGTATTATAGTAGCATATCGCCATGACTGCGGAAAAGTGTGCTCGGTCCAAATTCTGTTGTAAAATTTCAGGAGATGATTTAGAGAACTATTGGATAAATGTTTGAGCATGATGTAACTAATATTATCTGGACCAGGAGTTGATTTGTTAACTGAGGATAAAGCCTTTATCAATTCGTAAAAAGTAAAATCACAATTATAAGATAATATACGGTTTGAGGTAAAATTAACTTTATTCTTTTCAGATGCAACTTTAATTTTTTTAAACTTTCAGTGTAGTTGTTGGAGCTGGATATTTCGGAAAGACAAGAAGCAATTGTGTTTGCTATGTCTTTGGGTGCCGATAATATTTGATTATTATGTTCTAGAATAGGAATTTGTCTATTGGGGTAAACACCGAAAATTCTTTCAACCCTGTTCCATAGTTGTTTACTTGTGATCTTACTATTGATACTATTAACATAATTCATCCAAGAATCCCTCTTACTACGTCGTTGTATTTTTCGAAAGGCCGCTTTTGTTTTTTTATAAATAATATAGTTTTCACTTGTTGGATATCTATTGAAGATATTCCAGGCTTTCCTTTGTTTCCGATACGCATCGCTACAATCCTCATTCCACCAAGGTTTCTTTTGTTTTTTAGGCTTTTTAATGACTTTTTTAATGGATGCGTCAGCACTTGCTATAATTATATTTGTTATTTTTTTCAGTGACTTCATCGATGTTATCAATTTCTATCGTGTTAGAAATATCAGCAAGTATATTAAAAAGTGGCCAGTTGGCAGTTTCAAAAATATAATTGGATTGGCTGTCAGTATGAGGTTGGTATTGGCCTGCATATTTTAGTTTAATTGGATAATGGTCGGTATTGTAAAGGTAAGAATCCACAGAAATTGTCCAAAATGGTAAAATTGAAGGAGTGCAAATTGCCAGATCTATTGAATGGTAAGTAAGTGAAGGTGAGTGAAAGTAAGTAGGTTGGCCGTTATTCATTATACATAAATCAATGTCGGTTATTAGTTTTTCAATTTGTTTGCCTCTACGATTAATGTCTGAACTGCCCCAGAGGATATGATGGCCATTTAGGTCACCAAGTATGATGAATGGTTGTGGAAGTTGATCTGTTAAATTATTTAAGTCAGAAGTGGCGACATGGGTGTTAGGAGGTAAGTATAAATTGCATATTGTTATTAAAATATTTACATGAAGTCTTACAGAAAGAGCTTGCAGATTTGTTTTTAGGTTAATTTGAGTTACGGGAAAGTCATGGGAGGTTAGCAAAGCAACACCTCTACATGCTCTTTGGCCATCATCGTAATGTTTTCTAAATATAGTGAAATGACGAATGTTAGTGGAATCATTGCTTTTTAAATAGGTCTCCTGGAGGGCGATTGCAGCTGGCTTATGTTTGTTTACTATGTCTTTAATATCATCGAATCTATTACGAAAACCCCGGCAGTTCCAGGAAAGAAAGGAAGCCATAAAAAATATGAAGGAAAAGGAAAACTAGTTGTGCTTTTTCGTCCTAGGACGAGGTTTGTCCCTCCTTGACTTGGGTGGCGAAGTTTCCAAGTCATCACCTTCTAAAGAGGAAATATCACTTTCAGTGTTGTACAGGTTTATAAGGTCACTGTTAGAAGGAATTACGCTTCTGGATGAAACAGGTTGTAACTGGCCCGTTGGTTCGGCAAGACCAAAGGTGCTAGATCCAGGTTCAGGCAGAAGAGAGGTATGAGAAGAACTTTTTGATATTATTTTGATCAAGTGATATGCTTCTTTTTAAAGAAGTATTTATGGATCGATTTGGTTGGTTTATCTTTTTTGTATTTGATGAGGTTGTAGCAGATGCTTTAGAAAAAGAAGGCGTTATAGGTTGGTTCGTTGAAGTTTTATGTTGGTCAGATGGCTTAAAAATAGTTGCGTCGGTTTGAGTTCCATTAGTTTTGAAAGTTTTTTTTACTATTGAAGAGTAAGATATTCCAGGTTTCGGGGTGCGATCATTAACTATTTTTCGGGCCTCCGGGAATGAAATGTTTTGTTGCACTTTAATTGTTTGGACTTCTTTTTCGGTTTGGAATTTAGGGCAAGACTTGGCAAAAGCTGGATGGTCACCTTTGCAGTTCACACAGCAAAGGGATGATGATGTACAGACATCGGTCTTATGTTCTGTACTGGAGCATTTTGCGCAAGTCTCTTTGCCACGGCAAGCGATGAAAGAGTGGCCGAATCTTTGGCATTTAAAGCAACGAACGGGATTAGGTATGAAAGGTCGAACTAGGCAATTGATATAGGCTATTTTAACATATTTGGGTAGACTTGGTGTATTGAAAGTTAGTATTAAGTGCTTGGTAGGTATTCTTTGACCGTTTCTTTGAATAGTGATTCTTCTAACATTGATTACAGATTGATTGGACAGGGATTCTAATATATCTTGTTCGGTGTCATGTACTAAATCAGATTCAAATATAACGCCTCTAGATGAGTTCAATGTTTTATGTGGTGCAACAGTCACTGCTATTGGACCAATGAATTTTATTTTTTGTATATTTGAAGCCTGCGTTCTATTTGAAACTTCTACAAGTATATCTCCTGCTAGTGTTTTTTTTATGGTTTTTTTTGTTTCCCCGATCATACCTAATATAGTTTTGTGAAGTAAAATTGCTGATATTGTTTTCAGATTTCCTTCATTACTTTTAATAATAAAAATTTTTTGTACTGATGTATTTGTTTCATTATTTTCGGTAGATAAATGCTCCACTGAAGGAGAAGTAGGTTTTTGATTTTCCATGATTAATAATTAAATATTCAGTCCCCGGCGGCACCACCCACCATGGAGTCCAACGAGGGGATACAAGATCCTGTACCGGTGCTAGCCAGGGACTATACGGGCCCAAGTCACCCCTATGACTGCCCTAAGGAGCTAGTTGGTGAGCAGGTCCTTAGTCCTAGCAGGATATACCCACCAGCCGATCAATGTACTGGGACCAAAGTACACCTCCTGCTTATCCGAAGCAGGAGCCGAAGCAATGTATTGGGGCGTTATGTTGTCCCTCAATCACCAGAATCACCTTTTCCGAAGACACAGGTTTCCACGCACGGCAAACACGTGGGTGATATAATCCCCAAGAGGAGCTGGAAGCACAGACTGGCGAAAAGCTTCTCAAGGGGAGCCTTCACCTCCGAAGAGGCAACCACAACGAGGGAGGAAGGAAAAGCAAAAAGCAGAAGTGTAAAGGAGGAGAAGAACGAAAGGGAGGGAAGATCACTCAGGTACCCCGGGGTTGTGAAGCCCGTACAAACCTAAAGAAGGAATGCCCCTGGGGGCGAAAGTTATAAGAATCGCGCGAAGAAAGAGGGTAGACAACGGCCGTTACAGCAGTCATACCCTGAAAGTTATAAGAATAGCGCCAAGAAAGAATCGCTCGAAGAAAGAATCGCGCCAAGAAAGTATCGCGCTTGTTTATATCTAGAGCCGTAGTCCAAAAAAGGGTTAATTTAATACTGAAGGTGTAAACCGAATTTATTTAATAGAAAAAAAAATTAGACACATGCATATAAAACTAAAATTTGCAACACAATGAAAAAATAATTGTTAAAAAAACTCAATATTACCCCTTTTATATCATAAACATATCAAAGACATTATCTAAACCTCTCATATATGGTATACGTTTCATGTCGTCTTAAGATGAAACATTCAAACGGAGTTGAAGCTACAGTGAAATATTTTATCTAGAAATTCAGACGGCAGTCGGTAGAGTCGAAAATTGATAAAAAAAAAAGACTTTTTAGGATTAGTAGCTGAAACACTTTACAAGAAGTTTGGACACCTTCAATCATATAAGTAATCTACTCTATCTCACTAAAAATTACATTTCATAAAAATAAATAAAAAAAAAACCCAGACAATAACTTTGACTACAATACTGTAGGTAGGAAGGTATTTTAATTAGCGTTGTACTAGAGGAACACAACGGGCAATTGATGAAATTCCGGGATAAATTCCAACGGGAAAGATCCTAGGATGTCACCACACAACATGACGAGGCAACACCTAAGCTGGCACACCACCTTTCCAAACTTCCACACCAACCCAACGTGAGGACTTTCGGCCACGACAGATTAAATGTGCACTAGCCTCCTTTGCACACGATGGTATTCAGTTTGATTCTAACTTACTTAAGTTTGATTCTAATTTCGGTTGCTAATCCATTTGTTAGGAGAAACCTTCCTTTTCTCAATTTTACAAAGCCAACATATTTGATTCGTACTTTATGCAAATCTTGTCACGGTTATGCAAATCTTGTCACGTGATCTTTCATACTATTATAAAAGCAATTGCAATCTGTTGCACCAGAAAAAATTCCCGCTCTCACTTGTTAGATCACCGACCCGCTTACTTGATCTCTTCGATCAAGTTATTAGATTTACTTTTCAATGTAACTATGCGTCGATTGTAATCTTTTAATCTTAACTTAAATTCATTCGTTATCTTTTGAATAATTTCTAGTTTGGATTTTGAAAGTCTTCGTCATGTCTACTCTTAGTAACTTAAGTTTCTATCAGCCTAATAGAAAGTGATAGTTTATTTTAATTCACTGCGTGGACACTCTAATTGATCTTAAAATTCAATCACCTCTTCTATCCGGGCTACCAAGGTCCGCTTTAACCCTGTAACAGTTCCTTTTTTCTACCATTTTGTGTTCAAAAATAAACCCATTTTTGATAACAAATTTTGTATTCAAATCGATTATAAAAATTCAAATCAGCAGTCAAAGCTGTTACAATTATTGAATTTAATAATTTATAATATTTTTTAATTATAGAGTGAAAAATTATTGGCAATTTTACTTAAAGTTGGCTTTTGCGAACAAGAACTTGTAAGAACACATGACAGAAACGGATGTGAGAAAAGAGAATGCGTATTTTTAATACTTATATTTTTATTTAATTTCCAAACCCAGCTTTTGTATGATAAATTTTAAAACATTGAGATAAGCAGAGTGTTATATCACAATCGGGACAAAAATCTATAGCACCCCGGAAAAAAAGTGACACAAGTCAAAAAATAAAAATGTTGACGTTATGTCATTGAAAAATATGTAAGATGTGCCCCAGCGTGTTATATTACTATTCTATAGAATATAACAGAACTTACCACCATAAAGTATTACCTAAAATTTAAAAGAAGCTTATAGTATTTCAAAACGCTAAGTTTTATAGTATAGTTGCTGTTTCTCAAATTCTGCAATTTTTCTTTCCGGGGTGCGATATTGTTTCTTTTCTCATCCGTTTTCCGCTATCGTTCCTTTTTGAGCAACACTGCTTCGTTGGTCTCAGTTTCTTTTCAGTGGGTGGAATCACTTCGAAAAAGTGTCTTTCAGTCTGGATTCGGAAAAATTCCTGGTCGTCCTCTTTTCTCACTGTTCCAGGCCTTTCGATCGGGCGATTAACTAAGGCGAGTCTATAATTCAAATGAGAGTAATTTCCTCCAAAGTTCTTCATCACTAGAGAAGTCCGATAACGAACTTTCACAACTTCCAGAATTATTTAGAGAAATTTCTGATTCATAGTCTGATCCAATACAAGAATTATATTCTATTATGAGCCACTCACTGTCGCTCATTCCTCTTTTATTTTAGCACACAATTCAAAAGAAATAATATTTGCAACGTGTGATACACAACACAAGTAAAAACGAAATTCACTCCTTCTTCCACGTAAACGAAAAGCAGTAAAAACAGATTTTAAAACCGGTGTATGTATGTTTCGCATTCCAATCTTTACTGGACGACTGAGAAATCTATTAGAAACATTGCAAACGAAAAAAAGTTAAAAAACCGAGCAAATCATTGGCTTGGCGTTGAAAAATAAGATGCCCGAGCGGCGTACGGGCAAATCAGAAAAAATGACCTTTCTTAGCAGCACCCGAAAACAAATGTGGGCAAAACTGTTAAGGGGTTAAATTTTTTTTACATAAGTTGCAAAAAGTTTCGAGTCCGATCCCAACAAATTCTACTGACTCTTTTAGACTCCCGCGTAGACTAATGCTATCCCAAATGAGGCAGCACCGGCCTAACAGACAATTGATTACCGAGTAGAAGAAACTGACTTCCGAAAAAAAGGTTAAATTGACTACACGAAACGAGAGCTTTGGGTTTAACGACCCGAGTTAATACGGCTGCAACCTTCATTTACATCCCATTTCCACTGACGTTTCCCTTCCAATACAAGAGCGAACGTTTGTCCGTAAATTCATTTCTCTCCCACACGAACGGGCCATTTATTTTTTCGGCCCTCAAAGAAACCGTGGACCGATAACGACGGTTCGGAAAGAAGAGTTTACCCGATACAAGCACGCAACAGCAGATGCTCTGGCTTCCCTGGAATAGCTAACGGAAGTTTTTATTCGCACCATGTCAACGGTTATTGGGAGAAGAGAAACAAAAAATCTGTTGTGTTCTACATCACCGTCTTTTTTCCTTTTGGCCCTTCCACCGTTTATGAACTTAAGTACAGGTTTTTCGTAGGTAGCTATTTAATTAAAGTCACGCTATAGCAACACAGCGGGCTATTGACGATGATCCTGGATCAAGCCCGAAGAGGAAGACCCGAGGACAACATATCGTAATTTTTCAAATTTTTTCACTGAGGCGTCTGCTCAGGTCAGGATCATTGCCTCGTCATCTGACAGTGGTTCAATATTAAGTGGTGTCCTCGGTTCTTTCTCTTCGGGACTGATCCCAGACCAACCGGTCTGGTGGTTAAGGTGTTAGAGTGTAGATCGGAAGGTTCGAATCCGGGTGAGTGCATTGATATTTGTAAGCGTATGCTGTAGAGGTGGCTCGTGCACCTTAAATCTGTCGTGGCCGAAAGTCCTCACGTTGGGTGGGTATGGAAGTTTGGAGAGTGGGGTGCCAGCTCAGATGTTGCCTCGTCATCTGACCGTGGTTCCAAAATACGTGTTGTCCTCGAATCTTTCCCTTAAGGAATTGATCCCGGACCGTCGTCAATAGCCCGTTGTGTTGCTCTAGTACGACGTTAATTAAAAATAACCTTACCTTACCCTGACTGTCAGGTGTTAGCCTCTAGATCGGAAGGTTCCTGGTTCGAATCCGGGTCCGGGCATGGATGTTTGTAAGCGTATGCTGTAGAAGCGGCTGGTGCATCTTAAATCTGTCGTGGCCGAAAGTCCTCACGTTGGGTTGGCGTGGAAGTTTGGAGAGTGGGGTGCCAGCTCAGGTGTTGCTTCGTCATCTGACCGTGGTTAAAAATTACGAGGTGTTGTCCTCGGATCTTTCCCTTAAGGGACTGATCCCGGACCGTCGTTAATAGCCCGTTGTGTTGCTCTAGTACGACGTTAACTAAATTTACCTTTACCATTACCCTGACTGTCGAAAATAGCCCGTTGTGTTTCTCCAGTGCAACGTTGATTAAAGATACCAAACACTAGCCAACCAGGCAAACGCGGTCCACCTACAACTCGAAGGTTGCTAGCCCAGCGGGCATACCCACTGATCCACGATGGCCCCTTTGTGGTTGGAGGGTAGGTATCATAGATAAGTAGGTATTTTAATTAACGTCACACTGGAGCAACACAACGGGCTATTTGAGGGGAAAATGGCTAGCTATTCCTGGTAGCTATTCGACAGCGGAATTCCAAGAAACGACCGAGTTTGAATTCCATGAAATCTGCGCTTCTTTTGGCGGGAGTAGTGAGTATGAAAGCGAATTAAGAGGATCCATTTAAGTGTTCAGTGAAGCGTCGCAGTCAATTTGGCGAGGCACCGCTGACATTATAAAATCAATATTTCATATATATATATATATATATATATATATATATATATATATGTCGCCGGAACTAATAAAATATTCCCTACTCATTACCTTTTCTGTAGGTGGAGGAGTCTCTCACTTGGAAACAAAGTTAATCCCCCACAGAGGGATCTCTATCTTGGTTGCCATGGAGACGGCGAAAGATGCCTCCTGGTGATTAAAAGAACATAACTTGTTCACGCAATGCTAACGATCCTTTCGACCAGATTTCGCCCCCTCTTTCTTTCAAATTTAGAATTTGAACATTTGTTTTCGTTCCGTCTCATTAAGTCTTTTCATCCATCCCGAAAGCGCCGGGTGGCCTCTTCAAAAAGCGTCTCTTCCGAGGACAATAGACGGGATAAACGTGGATTAGAGAAAAGGTGTATCGCGATTAGAGATTTAGTTTCCATCCCCTCGAGTTTGTTCGATTGATTCCAATCTTTTTAAACCTTTGGATAGAATAAGCGCACCAGGAAAATCTCACGAGTGTTTCAAATAAGTCTCAAAGGCAGTTTAATTCTAGGGACCATACAGCGTGGACCACTCCACATTGACAGCTATTTTCAAGTATACCAAAAAGATACGTTGAAATTATCATTTAAACACTTGATGCAGTTTCGACAAAATATCACGTCCATTAAGATCTGATTATTTTTGTTGATGACGACTTGTTTCGTGTACAAGATATTGCCGATTTTTTTTATGATCCCAAGAGACCGTTTCATATTTTGATGGACGAAGTGGCAGTATTCGTCAGTCTGACGATATATCCCGTCCATCAAGATCGGGTCAATTTTGCTAATAACGAGATACCTCGTCGAGACAACCACCAAAAGGCTTATAATCTAACCATATCAAAGCTCCCATCGTAAATAATGGTTTAAAATTACGAGGTGTTGTCCTCGGATCTTTCCCTTAGAGGATTGATACCGGACCGTCGTCAACAGTCAGTTGTGTTGCTCTAGTACGACGTTAATTACCAATTACCCCCCCCCCATAGTTTGCTGCCTTAAGTTTCAAATCCTTTTCTGCGCAATGTGTTTGGAAAAATTGTAACCTTTATTTCTATTTGAAGATAGATTTTCATAGGTAATGGTAATTTTAATAAACGTGTACTAGAGCAACCCAACGGGCTATTGACGACGGTCCGGTATCAATCCTCTAAGGGAAAGATCCGAGGACAACACCACGTTATTTTGAACCACGGTCAGATGACGAGGCAACATCTGAGCTGGCACCCAACTCTCTAAACTTCCAACACCAAATCAAGACTCTCGGCCACGACAGCTTAAGGGTGCATCAGCGCTCTATACACCATACGCTTAAAAGTATCCATGCACTGACCCGGATTCGAACCAGGAACCTTCCGATCTAGAGGCTAAGATCTTAACCACCAGACCGATTGGTTGGTGAGTTTCATACGGTTGCACTGTTTTACGACATGAAATTTATGATCACAACAACGATGATTATAGGAGAGAAATCCTTGAACTGTGGTCATTTTAAGACGATTATTCCGCCGACCAACCGGTCTGGTGGTTAAGGTGTTAGCCTCTAGATCGGAAGGTTCCTCGTTCGAATACGGGTCAGTGCATGTATGTTTGCAAGCGTATGGTGTAGAGGCAGCTGATGCACCTTAAATATGCCATGGTTGAAAGTCCTCACGTTTGGTTGGTGAGGACGTTTGGAGAGTGGGGTGCCAGCTCAGATGTTGCTTCGTCATCTGACCGTTGTTCAAAATTATGTGATGTTGTCCTCGGATATTTCCCTTAGGGGATTGATACCGGACCGTCGTCAATAGTTCGTTGTGTTGCTCTAGTACGAGGTTAATTAGAAATTACCAAAGACGAATATTCCAGACCTTTGCTAACAACCCAATAACTACGTTTTGGGTTACTGTAATTTTGGAAAAAATCTGAATAATCTTAGTGAGTAGAACTTTCCCCTTTCCACCTAAGTGTTTGTCAGGAAGAAACCTAAACTTGCTTAGAAAAATGATTTCGTAGACTACACCAATCGGAAACCCTGGTCTAAAAAATGCTAAAAAAACTCTTATCTTAATCATTTAGACGTACATTTAATCTTTGTATCATTAATGAATGTAAATACAGAGTGCTCTAATGTCTAGAAAGCATTAAAAGTCGAAAGCTCAAACGCAGTTAAATTTTTTTTCTATTCAAAATACTTAATTTCGAGTACTTAAAAGTACAGTACTAAATAGAATGCATTCCATTGATTTGTGCATCAGAGCTCCATCGCAAGGCAGGTAGTCAATGAACGTCACACTGTAGCAGCACAAGGGAATATTTACAAAGGTCCGTGAGCAATGGGAAATATCCGATGACGACGTAATTTTAAATGAACGTCAGATGATGAGTTGAATACCTGATCGGGCACCCTACTCTATCAAACTTCTATACCCATCCAACATGAGAATATTTGTGAACAACACAGATTGAACGTGCACCAGTCGCGAAGTCGACACTATTTGGTTGCACCTAGTTTCCATCTCGTAATCCTCCTGTTTCTAATTCGTTTCGTTACTTTTCCAGCCAAGCGGGTGCTCTTGGTACTTGTGTAGAGAACACACCTATTCCATAGCAAACCTTAACAGATCTTGATGGGCGAGATATCTCGTCATTCGAAAAAAAATTACCAGATCTTGATCTTGTCAATAAAAATCGGCACTATCTTGACGAGGTATCTCTTCATTAGCGAAACTGACTAGACATTGAAGGACGAGATATCTCCTCAACATCACTTGATGTGTTAACATTGCAAACATCTACCTGCTTGCAACGCGCGCTTTCCGTCAGTTCTCAAACCTTTTTGGACCCGCCCTATTACAATAGACTCACTCCACTAGGCTAATTTGTTTTGGGCACAGAGTTTTAAACACATTTCCCGTGAGCCGTGCTGACAATCCGTGGATCGTTAAGCACCTTCATGCAGCCGCGCCGCATTTACGACTAATGAAAGCTCACTTGTCGTACCAGGCACCACACTGGCGACCCCCGCCCCCACATCCCGCTGCCGGCCTTTTTGTTCCTCGCTTCACTCTTAATTAGGCCATTGCAGCCACGCAAAATAACCCGCATCCATCTTCTGGTTATTAGGTCGGGGGCGATTAAGAATGGTTTCTGGGGGAAGCGACGCCATGTTGGGGAAATAGCGTTAAAGACTGAAATTAGAGGAATGGAGGAAAAATATCTGGCAATTCACTGAGCAGATATTTAAAAATGAATATGAGAAATTAAATACATATCGATGTAGTACATTAACTCCGCGATACATTCTCGGTTCAGCCACAGAGCGTCGTGATCGCTGGAGCTGGTGCATGTTAAATGCGTCGTGGCTTCAAACGTTCTGTGGAAGTTCGGAGAGTAGCCCTCTAGCTCAGCTGTTAACTTCGCAATCGGACCGTGGTTCCAAATGTTGGATCGTTGCCTTTGGATCGTTTCCGCTTGGATGCATACGGGACAGCCGTAAATAGCCCGTTGTGTTGTTCTAGTGCAACATTAATATACTACTTCCTTACCTTTAAAAATTACTATGGTAAATAAAAAATATATACTGCCAAACGTAATGGGATGGTAATATGCAAATATACAGGTGGCAGTAGCATCGCGTCAGAAATGTATAAAAGGGCAGTGCATTGTCAGTGCAGTACAGAAGTGATTCATGTGAAAAGCACGGAGGGAATTAACAGAATTTGAACGCGGAATGCTAGTTGGAGCTAGACGCATGGGCCATTCCATTTCTCAGAGTGTTAGGGAATTCAACATTCCTCGATCCAGTGTGAAGAGTGTGCTAAGAAAATATAATTTCCCACCCTGGACAACGCAGTGGCCGACTGGGCCTACTCAATGACCGAGACCAGCGACGTGTGCGTACAGTGTTAACATATACGCAACACTGCGTCAAATAGCAGCAACAATCAATGTGGGGAGTACGACAGATGTGTCCGTGAGGACACTGCACCTAAATTTGGCGTTGATGGGATAGGGCAGTAGAAGACCCGAGTGCCCGTACTAACAACACGTCATCGGCTGCGACGCCACAGCTGGGCTCGTGGTTTTCCACTAAATAAAAATACTTGTCAGATGCAAATTGTAAAGAGCTGATAGGAGGGTTCGAGTGAGGCGTAGATCCCATAAGTTGTCAACAAGGCACTCTGCAAGCTGGTGGTGACTCCATAATGGTGTGGGCTGTATTAACAATGAATGGACTGGGTCCTCTGGTCAAATTGAATCAATCATTGACTGGAAACGGTTATGTTCAGCTACTTGGACACCATTTGTACCATTGGTACGACTATGGAATTTTCCAGGATGACAATGCGCCATGTCACCGGGCCAAAATCATTCACGATTGGTTTGAGGAACTTTCTGGATAGTTCCAGCGAATGATTTGGACACCTAGATCGCCAGACATGTATCCCATCGCACATATATGGGACAGGATCGAAAGGTCAGTTCGTGCACCAAATCTTGCACCGGCAACGCCAGCATGGATGAATATTTCTTCAGGGGATTTCCGACGACTTGCTGAGTCAATACAACGTCGAGTTCCTACACTTCGCTGAACAAAGGAGGTCCCACACTATATTAGGGGTATCCCATGACTTTAGGCACTTCAGTGTATTAACGTAGTATCCTCGATACATTCCACATACATAGTACTCGATGCATTGCATTTCTGATGCGGAAAGAAAAGAGTGATTTATTGAGAGCCGAGAAGTAGTTACTTATTGCAGCGAAGTGTAAAATATACATTTCATTCACGCGTTTGTCCGGTTAGTTGGATTTGATTTTATGGCCCCATTTGGCCCAGGTGCGCCAAACACTAAACATACTCTATCAAGTTGAGAGACATATACACCAAACTGAAGTTTTTACAGAGAAGAGAGAAATACATGAAGGTAGGAATTGAATTATGGCTCGTATACAGGTTGCAGGGTCCAGTAAGCATACCCAGTGAGCCACACAAAGTTAAAGTTTGAGATGTTGCTGACAGACCTTTGGCACATCGTTAACGATTTTCTTACTATGTATGTTCTGAAATTCCTAATGGAAAACATTAACATTATCACCAACTAACAATCACACGATTCTAGGAGTGTGTACATATGTATTATATTGCTAGTTTTATTGTTAATTTTATAGTTTCTGTCTTTTTGCTGTACATCTTTAATGGAATTAATCGCTTACTATTTAAATATTAGTGTCATTTAGATAGTGTCAGAAATGATTGCTACTTTGTTACATCAACTTTGTGTACGTGAGGCTGGTGGTTAAAAGCAAGACAGCACCTGACATTTCATTCAAAATTGGGGAAACTAAGACTAGCCAAAAGAGAAAAACTATACTAAAATTAAAGTACATGCAAATTAGTTAGGAAAAATCCTGCAGACCCTACCGGCCCATGTTTTAAATGGATCAAATTTTAAATATTTCAGAAATTTGGTCAAGGGGTTGACAAGATTAGACCGGTTTCTTTTAACGGGTTTATTCCATTTTTCCGTGGGTGACTAGTAAACCCTTTAACCTGACAAAAGTCGGGAGGTGAGGGGGTGACGAACCAACCTTTCTTCGGTTTCGAACGCTGCGGAAGCTCAACCACCCCTAACCGGACGCTGAACGTAGATGAGCCTACGAAACGTTCCATTCTGGCCAATAAGTAGGTATTTTAACTAACGATGTACTGAAGCAACACAATGGGTTATTGGCAACGGTCCCTGGGTTAACCTTGAAGGGGGAATGAACCGAAGACACCACTAGAACCACGACCAGAGGACGAGGTCAACAAATGAGAGGATATCTCACGCTCCAAACGTCCACATCACACCAACGTGAAAACACTTGAAGACAGACAGATTTAATTTCCATCAGTCCCCTCTGTATACACGACGGTCTTCAGTTGGATTCGAGCTCGCAAATTCTCCGGTTGCTAATCCGTCACTCTTTGATCCGGGATTTCACAGCCCGGTGGAATGTTGTGGAGCAAAGCAGTTTGTGCCCACATTACACAATTATAAATTAATTCTTATATAAATTAGTGTCTTAAGTACGCGGAACTCAAAATAGTATTAAAGTTGCCCTCAAACGATGTTGGCGTTGTTCTATCTCGAATCCTGATCCGAGAGAACCTTTTGTGGACGGCTCGTCTTAGATCTACGCACCTAAACCTCGCGTCTTTTCGGAAAAATTGGCAAAGAACATTATAAATTTATTTGTGGTTGTTTTCCATTCAAAGGAGAATTAGAAGGGCATCGGATTTAATTTTACGTGGAAATTCGCACTTTGAATTATTGAATGCGTTGCTATGGCTGCATCGGACGTCACGACCCATCCTGCCTTCACTTATATGGTATAATTTCTGGTCCGAAAAAAAAGTCTGCGCCCAAAAATTGTATCGTGTTCAATGAATAATGGCCCTATAAGCATCCAAATAATAAGGGCTCAGAAAGCATTCAAAGCCAGAGGTGAAGTCATGTCAGTCCGGAAAAGGTCGCAATGCTGCATGAAATATTCATCACGTGGTGTTTGGGAGAGAGTTCATGAAATATTCGTCTCTTTATTTGTGTTTTTTTTTTTGCCTGCGAAACGAAAATATACCGTACTGATACTCGCGGAAAATGTCGACTTTCGGAACGAGGATAGATGAAGTAAGCTGCAAAGTATTTTACAGATGTGTTTAAAATTTCACATGGGGGCGTAACTAGATGGAAATATTTAATCGTTGTTGTTGATTCCGTGCACAGATATGTTTAACTCATTGACAGAACTGTTGGACACTGGAGTTCGGATAGGTAGATATTCTAAATAACATAAATATGGAACTACACAACGTCTATTGGAACGTTTCGTGATCAATCCCGAAGGGAAGGATACGAGGGCATCCACGCCATTTTGAACCACGTTCAGATGACGAGATATCTGAGCTGGAACCCCACTCTCTAAACAACAATACCATGCCAACGTGAGGAAATTGGAGACTACGACAGCTTTGTCGTGCACTAGACCACTTTGTAAACGACGGTCTTTGGTTGGATTCAAACTCGCAACCCTCCGGTTGCTAATACCTTACTCTTCCGATTGGGCAAATGCAGCCAATGGATTGTTGAAAACGTCGACTTGAAAGTATTTGCACCAGGAGGTAGAAAAGTTTATAAATGTTATAAGAGTGTCGAAAACACGCCTATACAAACTCATATTTAAATATTGATGCGTGGTTATATATTGTATAACAACAGTCATACCCTTTTCATGACTCCCTTTCATAATCTTCTCCTGTCTAACTTGCTCCACATCCCTCTCTTGATTGGGGTCACGGTAGCTATATGTATGTGTATATGTATATATGTATATATATATGTATATATATATATGTATGTGTATATATATATGTATATATATGTATATGTATATATATATATATATATACATCTTTCCCTTTCACTAGCTCTTGAATGCAGCTATTTTCTCTTAGTTTCATCTTTCTCCTGTTCCGGCGACTCTCCTCTTTTCTCACTTCTTCCACTCTCTCTTTTCTCCCCATCGCAGTCAGTAGAAATGTTTTAGTTACCTTTTGTTTACTTAAAACAGGCAAAAAGTAAAATTGCCTTTTTTGGAGAACTCGGACTCGCTCACAAGTTACGATGTATCCATATGTTTAAATCGCAAGCGCACTCGTTTCTTTTGGAAAAAACATCAGTCGCCAAACGAAAGCGACTCCACAGGTCGACTCCATCTTTGCCCACACTGAACAACCATACCATTCATTCGTTATCGCGCTGGAGATGTTTAGTCAGAAACACGAGTAAATGTAAAGGTAAATGTATATGTATCGAACGAAGGCAATTATTTTCCTACCATGAGTCTGTTTTTTAAGCACTTCCGCGTTGTTTTAGAGCGCATCCTTTCGAAACATTTATCTCTTATCCTCAGATGTACTCTCGAAAGCATAAAAACCCTCTACTCTCGAAGGCAAATATGCTTAATAGATCCATTAAATTATATTTTTATGCCTCAAAATGGGTGTTTTTATGAAGGAGAGCCTTCGAGTTATCAGGAGAGCGAAACAGGAGTAATTTGTCTTCCTTTCATCGATCCAAATAACTATCTTTTTGGGATGTCGCCTTCTGCTTTTTTGGTTCTCAATCAGTGTCAAGCTAGTTCTTGGAGATTCGGAGCTCGTGTTTCAAAAACAATCGCTGCACTTCTCGACTTTTCGGAGAAGGAGCTCAGATTTCCAGGAAAACATCTCTATGTAAACAGAATTTATAATTCAACAGAGTCGCTTGAGTCTCCGATTTCTTCACATTCCTTTATGTACTCATTTTTAGTTTTAAGAAAGGTTTGATCTACGAAGGACGATCTAATATTATGTCGGATCTTCTGAGAAGGTTCCTAACAAAGAAAGAAAGCGATATGGATCGGTGGCATAACCTAAAGCCACATGGGTGTTTTCATAAATAAACCATCTAAACTAATAGTTAGTGTTTTATACAGTGGTTGTGGTTGCTTGTGGAGCAACGACAAAACGTGTGCAAATTGCACTCAACACAAGATAATTATCAAAGCCAATGAAAATTTAATGTGTCGTTGCAAAAGTTTATCCCGTTTCTTTTGTCAAAAATTGAAAACAAATGATTTGATTGACAAAAAAATACATTTAATCAATCTAGTATGTGCCGTTCTGTTCAATGTCCTTTCTCCATCTCTCCGGTGGCTGCACCATCTCGAGCTCATACAAGTTCTGATGCGTCTGGCTAAAGAACTGATTCAGGTGACGAAACCTTCCGAACTACTTAAGGCACGTGAAATCGTCAACGGTCTCCTCCCCCTACATGTCACATACACTACCCTACAACAATGAACTGGACAGCAAGATGTGATGGTATGAGGGAAAGAATACATGCTTTAAGAGCTGGATGGTCACCCACGTGTTGCGATGACACTAGCAACCCTTATGAGCATACTTTAAACGAGGTTTTGATGCACAGGTATGGGTTATGTTGTTCATTCCTGCTGTAAGTATGTCGCCTGCTTAGCTGTATATTTCGGACGTGGTTTCATGGTCTGTAAGCGTCGTTCTAACGCGTCCCACAAATGTTCTATGGAGTTTAGGTCGGAACTCTGAGCAGGCCAAGGAAGACGTTTTACATCCATATATTGATACCACTGATTGACAGAGGCTGCAACGTGACATGCAGCTTTGTCGTCCTGGAAGTAACATTCCATAAAATTGCCAGAGCGTAGGGAGAACTTGATTGTCCAAAATGTCCATGTAGGCGTTCCATTGACCAGGAATAACATGCAAAGGTCCCAAAGCATACCACAAAAAACACCCCAAATTAAGTAGCCGTTAAGCATTCTTGCTTTACAGAAATAAAAAAGCTTCACAGGTCAAAAATTTCGTTTAATTTCTGCTTATTTAAATGCTTAACAAAATTTTTAAAAAATACAACCAAATTACAGTTTTTTCCCACGTACTCGCTGGGAAATGTCTTGTGTCAAACAACATCACAATTTACACGCGTGAACGAGATGCCACTTCCATTTTGCTATGCAATGCCAACAGTGTTCAAAAACGGCACGAACATTGTTATGAACCCAACCCAACGTAACATTAGCATACAAGTTAATTAATACAAAATCAAAATAAACAAAGTAATTACAAAGCCTGCTCACCTGGGAAAACAAAGGAATATGAAAAAAAAATAGCTTCTTCCTACTTCAAGTACTTACTATTTTGAGCGGAGTAAATAAAGAAGATACTTCCCCTTGATTTGCTTAAATCTTCATGAAAATTTACAACTCGAAACATTTAGTCAATTAGGTTCAGTAAGTCATTTCAATCAATAAACTCGAAAATACACATCTCAGTTTCAGCCATAATCTAACAAAAACTGAACAATACAGAACTCAAGAACTTAATTAAACTCACCAATTCAAAAACCTACATCTCAAGAAATAGTTCTAAAGGTTTATTTGGTTTGGGGGGTTTTTATGGCGCAAGGGCCATATTTGGCCATGCTGCACCAGACATATGGCATAAAGTTTCAAGTAATGGTATATTGACACGGAAGACAGAAATACATTCAGGGAGAGTTCTGAATGAATACGTGCTAATTAAATCATATTACTGACGTTGCCACAAATATAAAATACATTACATATTGATTTATAAATTACTTCTACTATCGGCTTGCACGTTTTCACCAAGTTTCTGTGCATCAATATCGCTTGCGCTTTATATTATTTTATTAAAAAAAACTAGCAAAATACCTGAATTTACTAGGTTTGAATTGGTTTACTCTAGATTGAAGAGATGATCAAAATATATAATGACTTAAGTTTTTCGTAGACTAAAATAATATTTTAACACCTTTCGCCATCTTTATAATTTCTACCACTTACTTTGGACACAAATCCTACATGTAATCCTACATACACATCCTCCATTCATGCAATACATTTCACATACATCGCACCCTTGCTGTATGACGAAGCTAGAAAATGACGAAAGGTGACATTAATGTCACTATTACAAACGATTATGAGGAATTCCCTTTCTTAAGTTCTTTTCATGTTGAACTCAATTAATAAACACGACGATTTACGGTGAGTGCTCTCGCACTCATAGTCAACAAAACAATATTTTTTTTACTTGTGACACTCTTGCATCCGGCATGCGACTTTGTGGAATTTCCAATCTTCTACTGTCATTATGACAAAGAATTTTTAATGTTTTAAACATTCTAATTTGGAATTTTTAATTATTATTCCTTCAATAATGGCATAATTTCACTTAAAATGTGCTTTATTCTGACTTACCTGCCACTTTAAGTCGAATACTTTGTGGTGAAAAAAGAAACACAATTTATTAAAACAATAAATATTTAAAACAGAAAAATAAAACAAAATAAAATACGTCGGGAAAAAGTTGTTCTAAAGATATTAATTTGTGATTCCTTTTTATCTCTTGATCTCGCATTTGCCACAACTTACAACTAAAAAGTGCACAAAATTCAGAAATGCAAAATTAATTCAAAGCGAAAGAAACACGAGTTTCCGTTTTATTTCCGTTCGTTGAAAATATCGTCTGGCCCAAATATTCGGAAATCGTTTACCCTGTACCCAAAGTACAAATATAAGACTCGAAATAAATGAGGTAGAGCTGAAATTTCATAACAAATTTCCAAAACTACCAAATTATGGTTGATTTAAGTACACTTACTCGGGTGTTTTAGCATGAAGCTCATCTAAATATAACAATAAAGAACTGTTCAATATTGAATTCATTAAACTAATAGATAGTGTAAAAAAAACACAATCCAATACAGTACTTGGAATTAAATTCATGTGTTGCATGCAACGCACAAACACAAAATTGAACAGAGAACAGAAAGACGGACAGACAGACTTTCCCAACCAAGTACTCACTAAATGAAGATAAGTACTCACAGTATGCAAATTTCCATGAAAATACATAAAACCGTGTGGAAGTGTATAGCGCACATACAATACATACAGTCAGACAGACAGACACCAAACGCGCAAGAGGCGTATTTGGCATCAGAAGGGTCCAAAACGGATAGAAAACTTGAAATGGGTCGAAAATATTCAATATACAAACATACACTTCATTCTTATTTTATATTGATATGTTTTGCGTTAATAAGTTTTGATGTCATAATTAGTGCAACTTTTTTGTTGCAGTAAAAATGGGAAAAGTTGCATTTATCATTCCCTAAATTTGCATTTATGGAAATAAAGTTGCATTTATTTTTGATACACTAAAATCTAAAATAAATTATTCGCAAAAAATGAAAATTTTCAAAATGTATTGATAAATTTAGTCGTGTACAGCAATATTGTAATACATCAAATACAGAAGAACGTTGAAAGTCCGATCCATGGCCTGTAACTTGTTTAACATTGAAAAACTGCGCTCAACAGAGACCGATGTTGCCTGACATTGTTGCAGTAGAAAATACTGACTTGTGGGAAAATCATTACAGGAAAGTGCAGCAAAAGATTGCCAACCAATGTGTTAAAGTACTTCTTGCCAATTATTTCACTTTCGTCTTTGTTAGGACGAACACCTTCTTTCTATGAACTTCTTGTTTGAAACGCAGTAGTTCGACGTTCACCAGATCATACACATGTGATCGAAGGGTTGATTCACAGGGCAAAAAATGAAATAATAATTTCATATTAATTAATTTGAAGCTTAATTTTAAAAAGTTGCAGGAGGTTGCATTTATGCAAAAAGTTGAATTTAAGCAGAAAGTTGCATTTATGTTGCGGGTATAACTCAATTACTATACACCCCATGTAGGAGGAATTTTGGTTTTAATACTTTACATGCAGCGTAGAACGTGTGAAAAAAAAGTTGCATTGGTTGCAAAAAGTTGCCCTAGTAATCACCTGTCGGAAGGCATATAACCTACCATTACTCGAGTAGAAGCAATGGGGAAATTTTAAGCCCGTTGATTCGTTAGTTTCTGACTTAAGTGTGCAAGCGTGAGAAGTGGTATCAATATTCATGTGCAATACTGAGTCGCGTTGTGCTGAGTGCTCTCAGTAAAACTCCTTCGTTTCATTTTTTTATTGACGTTCTCCCTTTGTAACGGTCAAACTATGAAATAAATCATTCAGTTGTTCTGAGATTTTAATCCTTTGTTTTCTATATGTATGTTCTTCACATCCACCAATTTCTATCGCAATCGTACAACTCCTACATGGTGCGTCGATTTTTTTTTGTTATAGACTACAGTTCTGCTTAAATATCTAGGTCGACGAGAGGAAAGATACAATTAAAATGCGAAAGAAAAGGGAAGATAGAGTATGCGTGTGAGACGATCACTTCAATTAGTTACTTTCCTTTTATAACCCCAAAGACCAAAATAAACGAAAACACATTGACAATTTGGAGTCGTCTTTCATCTGTGCATACAATGTGGTTAAGTTGAACGCTCGTTCATGACTGGTAGACTGAAGTGGCTAGTTCTGTTCGTGGCTATAGCAAATATTTCGCCAACATAAGCAGAAGGTATTTCAATTAACGTTACACTGGAGGAACGCAATACAATTAGTGAATTAATGAAACTGGAATGAAACCGAAGGGAAAGATCCGAAGACAAATACAGTACGAAGTCCCAAATCCGGAAACCTCCGGACATCGGCCATTCGAATTTTGAAAATTTGCATTTTTTGTAAAAAAACCACATTTAATCCCCCGATGGTTTGCAATAGTAAAATAGCAGATATATAAACAGGAATTTTAAAAAAAGGAAAAAAAAACACCGTTTTAATAGAATGCAACAAATTTTACTTTCAAATTTTCTAATTTTTCTGTGGTATTTACTCTGAACATGTCCGTTATTTTGCGTTGTTTCATCAGTTAGGTCCAGGTTTAACTACCACGGTCAGCCTATGAAACACTTGAAAGTACGGTAACATTTGAAATGGCATCCCACTCTTTAAACTTCTACACCATGTCAAAGTGAGGACATTTGAGGCTACGACACATTTAGACACACTGCGAGATTGGCCTGAAAACACCAATAAGCCTCCAATGGATTCCATCGCATATCGGAGTGTATGGCAACGAGACAGCCGATGTACTCGCCAAGAATGGCTGTGATCTCCCTATGGACTGTTTGAATCGTCTCACTCCCACTGAGGTCCAGTCCCTGGGAAAAAAACGTTTGCTTTCCTTGTGGCGCCGTACGCCATCCCACCATTGGTATGCTGGCAATCGTCCTGGACTATCAATCTCATGCTGTGGCCCTCGGCCTTTCCAATCGGCCAAGGCCATATTTCGAAGTGGCCACCTTAAAAGTATAAAATTTCAGAACGGGGAGAGAATTTTCCCTCCTTGTTCCTGTTCCCTACCTGCCAGTCCTGATCACCTTCTTCTCTGTCTTGGCGCTTCGTACAAGCAGCTGTTGGTTGATCAGGACTTTTTGCAAGTATATGGGGATCTGGCACGACGGGGCCTTCTGGACCTGGTGTAGGCTTTCCTACACCAGGTGGATGTGCAACAACAACAACGGTCTTCGGTTGGATTTCGGTTGACAATCCGCTTTACCAAACGGGAAACCTCGAGTTTAGTTAGTATCCCAAAGAACAAATGATTTTTTATGCTAGATTTTCTCATCCACGGGGCTTCATATATAATCGAAGGGAGCATGAAAAGGGGAATCGATTAATTAAATATTTTTCGACGTTTTTGTCAATAGAGCAGAAAAATTATCTCCGAGTATTGGATTATAAAATTCTATTTGAACGGTGGATTAATTTAAAGATAGATTCTAGAATAGGAACAAAGAGTAAAATACGCCGCACGGTACTCTTAAAAGATATTTGTATTAAAAACATACAATATTGTGCACTTATGTCAGCTTAGTTTATAAAATACGAGTTTGGGTTGCTGTTCAAATAACTTCATTGCAAAATTTCATACATTACCGAAGAGCTTACGGCAAGCTAAAATAAATAAGCGACGGATATTTTTCAATTTATTTTATACCGAACTGAGAGCGAGGCAGGGATAAAAGACCTGAATTAGGATTTATATTTCGTTTCAGCAAACAAATAAGGTGCATAAGGGGGAATTTTTCTTTTGCTATTGATTTAGCACTGAAGGGGCTGTTTGTCTCGACTTTTTTATAAAAGTAATGCTCTGAACAGAAACGATAATCTTGTTTCTGGCTAGATATTTTAACTATCGGAATACTTGAGAGTCACTTTCTCTTTTCCATTATTAAATTTTGTTTGATAAAGTGGACTTTTGAGACAAACTTTTCAAATTATCATCCTATAGTTATGAAACGTTGCCCCGGTTCACACATCCGATTTTTCAACGTGCGGCGCCGCTGCAGCATCGGAGCCCAACTATGCCAACTGAGGAGATGGGCACGTTATTTTAAACCATTGTCTGATGAAGAGGTCATACCCGAGCTGGCACCTCATTCTTCAAATTCCCACACGACGCCAACGTGAGGACATCTGTGGCCATGATCGACATACCATGCACCAGCCCCTATATACAGGACAGTCATTGGTTGTATTTGAACTCGCAGGTTACTCTTCCATCCAGGCTACCGTGCCCCGAGAAGGGGTAAGGAGTTTTGCGATCTGTAGTGTCTTACCATCAATCTAGAGCTCTTCTATACATTTGGATATCAATTGAGAGGACAGGTATGATGTTTTTCGCAACCTTCTAATATACCTAGAATATTTATAGACATATCCTGAACCATTTGAAGGAAGTGGAAAGTCCCATCGCCGCTGGAAGTGCGTACTGTGCAGATATGACGAGAAGTCAGATGTCCTTGGTGAAGTCCATATCTTCAAAGTCAGTAAAGACTGACATACACACAATAAAGTATGGATATCGCTATAAATGGGTGATCTCGAATAAGGAATCAGATATCAATTGCAGAACGACCCGATAGCACTCTGAACGTCATAAGATTTCCTAGTTGTTAGAATTGGTTTTACACCACAACACTTACTGACTAAATAACCACATTTATTGAATGAAAGAATCCACGGATTCTTTCGACCCTTAGAAATATTCTATTTTGTCCCTTGTGATGAATATGATTCCTTGGAAATATTCTATTCCACCTTTCCTCAGAATATAGTCCTGTCACAATTCCCTGTCTTTCACCAGGTTGGTTACGAACACATATAGGTTACAAGAACAGTTGTTCTGCTTGTGTTCTAGTTGCCACTTGTTCTAGTGGACGAACATCGATGGATGACAGTTCCTGAGTTCGGATACGATCAAGAACGTGTTGCAGTGGGTGCTATTCTGAAAAAGAACACGAATAAGAATATAATTCTTTTACGATTCGGAGGAGTCAGACGTGTTTGGCGCCGGACGGTGCGGTGTGTATTTGAAACTTTATATTGTATTGCAAATAAATGTACATGTCCAATTTAGGTGTGAAGTGTCCCTCTGTTCTTTACCACTACTACACACACACTGTCAATCAAATTAGAGAGACTGTACAGATGGTCATGAAAGGGGTCAAAACCGGTTAGAAGTCATGCAGGGAAGACTGCAGGTCGTAAAGTTAAGCAGGAATTTTGAAGTTTTGAAGAAGGAATTTCAGCGAGTATTTTGAAAAAAAACTTGCGTTATTGGGTTGGTTTTAGATTTTGTTAAGCCTTCAATTTGGCAGAAAATACGGAGCGTTTTCGACATAGTAGGGCTTTTTTGTTTCCCAAAAGATAAGCAAAACAAAGGTTATGTGTTGTGATGGGTGAGGCGTTGACAATTCCATTTATTGTAAGCGGTTCGTGAAGTTACGTAACCTGTATATCTTCGGCCAAAAACAAACCTCAGAACTTTTATGAGCGTGGGATGCTGCAGCGACCGGAGAGATGGACGAAGTCCATCGAACAGAACGACACATATCATATTTATGAAGTGTAATGTTTAGTAAATAAAATAATTTTCCACAATTTGTGTAAAGAAACCAGACGAACTTTTGCATTAACCCAATATTAAAAGGTTTTTCGTGAACTTGTGTTTAAACTAGTAATACACACTTGTAATTTGACGCCTAATTTTCACTTCTTTATTTCAAGAGTCAAGTCAGCAGTCAATAAATATTTTACTTGAGATTGGCAACGGTTTAGGATCAATCCCGAAGGGAAAGACCCGAGAAAACCACCTTGTAAATTTTAATCACGGTCAGATGGCGAGATTAACACTTAAGTGATGGTATTCCCCTCTCCTAAACCTCCGCATAATACCAACGTCAAGACATTGGAGGTCACGAAAGATTTAACGTGCACCAGCCGGCTACCTACTCGACGTTTGTATCGAATCTATTTCACGAAATATTTCTTCGACCCTCGTACTCTCTCACTTTCCTCGTTCTACCTCGAATGTCCCCAAGAAGCGTGATGTATTGAGGAGGTTAAAATACTAATTTATACGTTTTTACAGTTTGCTAATGACGAGAGCGAAAAATTGTTATTTTTCATCATTTCTTTCCTGAGAGCTCCATGTACAAACATGTCCTGTTAGAATGAACACACTTATTCATTCCAAAAGGGAGGAAAGAAGCCCTCTCCACAACAGAAGCGAGTCGCATTGAGAGAACCTTAATTAAAAGATGAAGCATGATGCCATCTGGAAAAATAATGAGCGCCCCCTGGTGACCGGAGAGACCAAGTTAAGGGAATCGTGATTGGGAGAGCATTACTACACAACAAAAATATCGAATCCAGTCTTTTGAGCTCGAACCGAAACAAACCGGCACTCAAGATAATTGCTCGCCTATTTGCTTTTTTCAGGCCCGACTTCTCTCGGTTTATTTTTAAAGTTTCTTTGGCGAAGATTTTATTGATTTCGTTGGTGAAAAGGACTGAGAGGGAAAAAACAAGCCCCCCCCCGAGTCGGTCTTTATAATTTAATTTATTTTCGGTTGGCTTTTGCACTCGTTTGAAAGAGAGGAAGCAATAAAAAATGTTTGGATTATCTTTAGTTAAACTTTAATGTGAAGTGCTTCGACTATAAGAATTACACATTCATAATCTTAGAAAATGTTCTTTGAAAGTTCTCTCATAATAGCATCTTGGTTTTTTTTAAAGGGTTTATGAAGTACATTGTCCAATGCTAAATCTTGCTTAAATGAAATAAATTTATAGTTAGGTTGTTTCTTTTGTGGGGAAGTAAGGGTATAATCTGAGAGGAGTAAGAAATCTTTGCACAAAACGTCTCAGATGGAAAATTAATGCGCTTGGGACTATCAATTTCTGCAAATTAATCACAATTTCTGACATAATTTCATGTTACAAATTCTGCATGGTTTAATATATTTCTGTATTAAAAAAACGTTGCCGCTGCAGGATTGAAAACTCGCTTTTTTTGCTCGATTGTTAGACGGTTCACCGAGAAAGTAAGGATCAGAAAATGACGTAATTAACATGGTTTGTTGAACAGTGTACAGGGAATAAGACGGAGAAGATTTTTTTTCGATATGGCTTTTAGTTAGTGTGCATAAAGTGTCAAAGTAAAAAAAGCGAAATTTCTACCACGAGTGAGCAAAACACGCACAAATTTTCAGTCTTCAGCAATGAGTTTTTTAGAGTACCTCTAAACGCGCGCGCGTAAATTTTTGCAACTCGACGAGCTTTTTGGAACTTTAAATTTGATTCCTGATGATATTTATTTTAAATTTGGGAAAAATTAGGACATTATTTTAATTTTTTGTTAAAACTGTCATGTCTATAGCTTAATACTATTAGTTTTTAAATTTGAAAACATGACTGGAAACCTTAGAATGCTCTCTTTTTTAAGATATAATTATGTTTTTAGCTGATTCCTAAATAAAAACGATGCAACAAAAAGTATAATTTCGCAATAGTGTACAAATTGTTCATCGCGGAGAGGAAAAAGTACATCCTTCTAGCTGGTCTTGAGGTGAAACTCGCTGTGACGTCATAGAAAAAAAGACGTTTGCGAAAGAAGTGTTGATTTTTGAAGTAAACAACATGGGATTGCATAGCAATCACCGGGGGTTGGCGAGCGTAGGCAAACAGGGGATGGAGTCCCCTTGTTAGATAAAAGTTTATAATTAGACTTTGAAGCAGAAAAGTTTGTACAAAGTGTATTATGGTAATTAATAACAAATAGTTCGTTATGCGAAAGTTCACTTTAAATGCCTCAATGTATGTTTCGCCAAAAAGTTAAGAAACGCGTGATCTTAACGCGATTTCCGAGTATTGCTAGAAACAGGAGGGTTGGGAGTTCGAATCCAGCCAAAGACAGTCTATACAAAGGCGACTGGAGCACGTTAAATTGTTGTGACCTAAATTGTCCTTTCGTTGGTGCGATATGGAAGTTTGGAGAGTGCGATGCAAGCTGAGGGGTGACGCGATCTGACCAAATTACTTGGTGTTTTCTTCGAATTTTTCCCCTTCGGGTATTGATCTCGGAACGTCGCCAATAGTCCGTAGTGTTGCCCTATTGCGACGTTTAGATTAAGTACCTACCTTTCAATAATAGAAGTATCCTTTCACCAACCGGTCTGTTGGTTAAGGTATTACCCTCTAGAACGGAAGGTTCCTGTTTCAAATCCGGATGGATATTTGTAAGTGTATGGTGGAGAGTCGGCTAGTACCCTTTAAATCTGTCGTGGCCGAAAGTCCTCACGTTGAGTTGGTGTGGAAGTTATGGAGAGTGGGGTGCCAGTTCAGGTGTTTCCTCGTCATCTGATCGTGGTTCTAAATGATCTGGTGTTGTCCTCGGATGTTTCTCTTAGGGGATTGATCCCGGACCGTCGTTATGTTGCTCGGGTTCGAAGTTAATTAAAAATACCAAAATACCAAAACCAGAACAAATTGCCCAATGTGCTGTCCCAATGCGAGATTAATTCAGCAACCTCACCCCAAACTGTTTTATTGAAAACCATAGATCTTTAAGGCCGGGCACACACATAGTTAAAACTCTAGCCTCTAGATCGGAAGGTTCCTGATCCGAATCCGGTTCAGCAAATGGGTATTTATAAGCGTATGATGTAGAGGCGGCTGGTGGTCTTTAAACTGTCGTGTCCAAAAGTCCTCACGTTGGGTTGATGTGGAAGTTTGGAGAGTGGGGGACCAGCTCAGGTGTTACCTCGTCATCTGACCATGATTCAAATTGACGTGATGTTTTACTCTGATATTTATTAGGGGATTGATCCCGGACTGTCGTCAATAGCCCGTTTTGTTGCTCCAGTACGAAGTTAATTAAAATTCCCTTATCCTATCTCGCACCAGCTAATACATGCTAATCAGACGGGTGTTCCACACATTAAACCAGATTGGTTTTCGATAAGCTTGAAGTGAGAAGAGTACAGTTGGTTCCCGATCACACTGTATTAACTCCCTCCCCGCTGAATATTTGTACGCAAGATAAAGCTCCGCTTCTAAACGTTCTTTTTTTTTCATCCTTTAGTATTTGGTAATTCTTAATTATCGTCGTACTAGAGCAAAACAACGTGCAAACTCGTCCATTCGATCGTCAATAAGTCCTCCAAAGGTGGTTCTCTGCACTATTTCTATGAGGAAGCAAAGCCTTTCACCGAACGCAGCGTAAATCCAGAATACTATTCACAAAGAATTGTATACGCAAAGCAACAAAAAGCTCCTCCGAAAAAAGGATATTAATGCTCTCCACGATGGGGTCTTTGGGGAGGGCTGCCATAATCAATTCCGGTCGTAAATCACGATTATTCTTCTGGCTGCAAATGTCGGTTGGCTTCTGTACAATAATTGCAGGGGGAGGCCTGCGCGTAGACTTAATGGCAGCGAAAGTAAATAAATGGCCGCACAACATTCCTCCGGAAAGAAGGTGATTTCTGCGGGGACTCGCTTCTTTCTTAAAAGCAATCAATCTCATTACGCCGGATTAGAGTTAAAGATGCTCGGAGAAGTGGATTCGTATCCACAGAAGGGAATGACGTGCTGCAGACAATTCATGGGAAAAAAGACCAATAATACCGCGCGTGGAAGGATTTCAGCTAACTTTGTTTTTCGTTAGGACAAAATTAAACTGCCGAGAACGTTTTCTGCGTGAATGCGCTTAGAAATTGAAATAAGTATCTTGTCTAACGATCGATATACTGTATAAAAGAAGGCGTTCAGGTTCCTTGTGATCAACTCTTTTTGTTCGTGTATTCAAAATTACATTGCTGGTAGGTATGTGTTTAATTAACGAAGCACTGGAGCAACCCAAGGGTCTGTTGGCGACGGTCCGGGATCAATCCCACAAGGGAAATATCTCAGGAAAACAACGCGTCATTTTGAACCATGGTCAGATGACGATGAAACACCTGTACTCTCCAACCCTCCACACCCCGCCAACGTGTAGAGGCCATAACAGATTTAATGTGCGCTAGCCGCCTTTGTACACGAAGGTCTAGGGTTGGATTGGAACTCGAAATCCTCCTCTTACTAGTCCGATTCTTTTACAACCGGTCGACCGTGGCCAGCTGTTTTTAATTCTATATACAAAATCAGATTTATGTTAACATTTACGTTTTCAAAAATTGTATTAATATTTTTATAAGTACATAATATATGGCGGTTACTCACTAAAGAATCTAAATATCGATTTCAAGTTTTATCCAATGATCTGAATAGTTATTTTTATACTCTTTCTAATTATATCTTATTGATTCCATTTGAATTAGAAATTGTAGAATAAAAATAAATGTGACTAAGTCAAATTGACGAAATACGACGATATCGCCAGCCATAGTTCCAGGAACCATTCTCTTCTGTACTTAGAATATCAGGTCATCCGGAAAATAAGTTTCCCACGGCCCGTAAAAAGAAACAGAAAAACATAACTACCTGTGTTGAGAATAGGAATGTACCACGTGGGTGTTGTTGAGAGTGGAGCTTCTTGCTGACACTCTCGGCGAGACCACGTGATCGTTCGTAAAGTAATGTGATTCAAAACAATTAAAAGGAACTTCCTGAATGGCACGGCTTCGGATGTGAGCTTTCTTGATGAGCTCCCTCCTTGTTCTTGAAATTTGAATTTATGTATCTCAGCGTAATATTATTATTTGTTGTGTTGTTGTACCGTTTGTACTGTTTATTTGATGTCCGAAAATAAATCACAAAAAGACATTCTTAGACTCGATGAATCTTTACAACCTGGAAAGACTTATTTCAAAAGATCTAGCATTATTTCAGCTACTGCTCATTATAATAACCACCGGAATTGCAAACACGTGTCATACCATGGGACAAATTTCTGTAGTCCAGTGTCATAGAAGTCTGCCGCCTGGGAATAGAGTCAGCGTGTCACAGTTGTCACATTTTGCCTACCTTCGGAAAATTCCCGACACCATCTGCTTGCTCAGCACATCCGGTCCATACACTAATCACAATTGACGATGGATTTCGGCTACCTTCTGTGCGTTTGAAAACTTTATCAAGGACCTCACCTCGCAGTCGGTGGGAGAAGAAATGAGATCCGGCATCTTCGCGCCCCACAACGACGTTAATGTAAGCGATCGGGAAGTTACAACTGCCGCATACGAAAGCCACACCCACAATCACGGCATGTGCCTTCGCGTTTCGTGCCTTTTGCATCGCCATCCTTTGGCGATGTGGGAAACTTACTTTCTGGATGACCCTCGTAGTACAACTCTTTGTGTACAACTTTCAATCAATGTAAATACCCACAATTACAGTCCACTAGTGTTCCGACACTAAATACAAGGAAGGATCTTAGTTTTCCCGAAAACGTTTGGCAGGTTTTGTGGTTTTATGACGCAAGGGCCCTGTTTGGCCGAGCTGCGCCAGACACAAGACATTAATTAAACACCAATTAATAGACAAACACACAAAGAGAAAATTCTTCCATGGAGGTAAGGTAATTTTAATTAACGTCGTACTAGAAGCAACACAACGGGCTATTGATGACGGTCCGGGATCAATCCCCTAAAGGAAAGATCCGATGACAACACCACGTCATTTTGAAGCACGGTCAGATGACGAGGCAACACGTGAGCTGGTACCCTACTCTCCAAACTTCCACACCAACGCATCGTGACGACTTTCGGCCACGATAGATTTAAAGTGCACCAGCCCCACCTCTACACCATACAAATATCCATTCACTGACCCGGATTCGAACCAGGAACCTTCCTCTATGGAGGCTAACACCTTAACCACCTGTCCGGTTGGTCGGCCGTTGTTGAAAGGAGTGAGCGAAATGATTTCATCTATTGATTGACACACTCGTAGGGAAATCCTAGACTATTAACCAAGTTTGTTTAGAACTGGTTGGAAATCACGACCAGATCCCTAATAATAAATATTTTGCGGGTGTTCATATAATTTTGTCCGACACCTTCCTCAGCACCTGATGTCTTCAATATTATTAACTTCGAATCCCAGCAAACCGAGAATGCGTGCTCAGTTATCCCCCCTCCCTCGTTTTGCACTCTTCCCTTCAGAGGTCGAATTCATCATTTTAACAAATGGGAAGCCGCCGTCGTATCTCGAGCGCCTGCTGTTGCATTTGGTTAATGGGCGACGGTTAATTACAAGGATTAACTAATCGAGTTGATGCAAGGGAGAGAGAGCGCGTGGAGAGGGGTGCACGGTGAAAAAGGGGTGGTGGTTTAAGTAACCGTAACCGCGCAGCCCACCGACGATTCGTGGCTCAGCTTCCTGTCCTCCCTCTTTAATTGAGTGGGTAATTGTGAAGGAGATGGGTGCGATTGGACCAAACCTGGGTGTTGTGGAAATGGTTCGAAAGGATTTCGATTGTCTTACAGGATTAAGGGTGTGAAAAGATAATTGTGCGTTGATAGGCTGTGTAGCTTTAACTTTTTTTATATAGCGAAAGACTGCCTTGATTCCCGTACCGTACAAATCATGTGTAACATCCGATGGTATAATTTTAGGCATTTTCTTTCTAGTGTGACCCCTAAAGGGAATCAACCGTATGCGTTTTAAAATTTATCAACTACTGAGTGTTATCAATTTATCCATAACATCAATCAGTTAAATCCTTTCACCATCGTCTGTTATTTCTTATTTATACAGGGTGTTTGTGAACTGCTTAGAAAAATTGCAGTTGTGATAGTCCCCATCAAGACGACCCATATTTATAATGTACCCCACGGTCGCATTCCACTCAAAATGTCAAAAAAGCGTAAAGTAAACTATATACATTGAAGTTTCAACAGTGAAAAAGAGGAAATCACAAGCAGCACATTCTCATGCAGTTAAGCGAAAGACTCATATGAGACGCTCAAAGTGATGTCCAAGGGTTTTGTCGAACAGTTCCCTCTGGCGAATGAAAGAGGGGTGCGCACCCTCATAGACTTTTGGTGTCATATTGAACTTGTATGCTGCAGCAAGGATTCTTGCGACGAGATTTTCCGCAGAGTGTGCAGGTGTCTCGTACACCAATGATTTAATGTGGCTCATAAGAAGAAATCCAGTGATTTAGGTCCGATGAGCGTGGAGACCACGCCACAGATCCACTACGTCCAATCCAACGTCCGCGATATCTGGCAATTAGAACATTTCGCACCGCAGTGCTACCACATGTCCTTCTGTGTGTCGAGTGGAACATGCTGCAACAATTCGGTTAGTCCTTCCTCTGCGTCTTTGAATAGGACATTTGCATTCGGCGAATGTCTCACGTTGATATTCTGGTAGATAAGAATTGACGTAAGAAGTGAGGACTTGTGATTATTGGACGTGTTTCTAAGTTTTACTTTTTTGACACTCTGACTAGATTGAGACCATAGGTTCCATTGTAAAGGTTGATCATCTTGATGGGTACAATACCCCTTCATTTTTTTTTTCTAAACAGTTCACAAAAACGCTGTATATCTCCAAAACACAATTTTGCGATTATAGCACGCTCTGGGTAGCTTATTTTCAGGTATTCCTTCGTTGTTAAACATTTTATAAGTACTAACAATTTTAACTTCATAACCCAATATTGTAAAACAGCAATTTATTTGATGTTGGGCTGTTGATTAATACAATGGTTGATTGTTGTTAATTCGATAATTTTTCGCCATTTTTTCAAATATATTGTCTCTATTAAGAGCAACTGGTGGCATGGTTATCTTACCAAAATACCTAGAAAAATTTCTAAAGAAACAACTGAATATTTATTTGGTTGTTAAAGGAAAAAACTAAGATTGCAAAAGTTTTATAAAACTGGAGTTAAAATGTTTGGAGTTAGATTGGAAAAAAGCGACAGGTGATAATTTTTGGTATTGTTTTAATATTAGCATTACACTGAATCAACACAACGGACTATTGAGGCGATAGGTAATGCAGAAATGAGCATTGCAAAATTATGAGATTTCTGTGGACTTTTCGATGAATTTGGCAACAACTTTAATTTTTTGAGATTCTTTTCCTGTGGCGTACTGCAATAGATGCTGAATCAATGTGGGAAATACCTGTCTCTTGCTTGTTCCAACAATTTCAACTCATGAAGACTAGTAATGACATTTGATAAAAATTACATACGCATGTACAAAAGGAAGAAAAGGCCTCTTTCGAACCTTCTGGACGCTGTAATCGATTTTGTTAAACACTGAATACGATAAAAACAAAAGCGTTCCTTGAAATCAAAGTATATCACTGAATATTTCTCTTTACTTCCGTTTGAAGTCTGAAACGAGAAGATGCATAAATGAACTCTTACAGCGTGTGGTGGAGAGAATCTTTCAAAAAATCCGCCGTGTCTGGGGAACAGCCCGAGGTGAGAACGGCGGCTAATGAACGGCGGACGGCAAACAACTAATTGGGTTCGAAACCATCCCGCGGAGGAAGAAAGAAATCTTTTGTGAAATGTGTAACCACTTCACTCTTCACAATTCATTATTCAAACGATCCCCCGTCGGCAACCAACATTCTCTTTCGTTCGTTACCCCCCCCCCTCCCCCCGTGACTGGTACTTAAACCTCAGATTTGGGTTTTGGAATTGGGTTTTCTAAATTGACTTTTGAATTCGCATTGAAAGCAAACGATGCAGAAAAAGAGGTGTCGTACACTGGAGTTGGTTGTATCCTGTTGTTTCGGCTCTGCTGCTGGCGATATTTTGAAAGTCTTTAGGGTAACATTGTTATAATTTATTTGAAATGGTTTACTTTTTAAGAAGGACTTTGAATAGTGGTGATCTAAGTATATAATTTTTTAATATAAACGCTACGATCACTGTCGAGAGTTTTAATATTTTATAACTACGTTTACGTATGCAGTTCGAATACAGAACGATAGATTTTTTAACCTGGACATTAACATCTTCATAACACTACTCCATAAAAAATCGACCTAGTCAAAATTTTGCATTCCAACTTGGCTGATTTACGACCGAGTAAACAAGCGCAGATATAAAACACAACAAAATCCTATCAAGAGTTTAAAAAGGTATAATCATTAGTTATACATCTATTTGCCCACGATTCAGTGCAATTATATGTATCATAGATTATTCGATAAAGAGATGACCAGGATACAATTTTGCATTCCAACTTTGCTGAATTACGACCGAGTACACATGAGCGCAGATATAAAGAAAAACACAAAAAAGTCCTATCAAGAGTTTTAATACCCCACATAACCTATAATTACATATGTATTTTAACAACTCAATGCAGTTATATGAATCATGCACATTTCTATAAAGTGATAACCAGGTTACAATTTTGCATTCCAAATTTTCTGACTTATGACCGAGTTAATAAGCGCATATATGAAACATAAACAATCCTATGCTTTAATAATACATAACCTGTAATTACCTATCCATATACCCACCTCAATGCAGTCATATGTATCATGCACTATGCTATAAATTGATGACCAGGTTACAGTTATGCGTTTAACTGCTGGTTTACACTTCCAAGTAAATAAGCAGCTGATATATATAAGACCTTACGCTCCCCATACAGAGAGGAAAAATAGTCCTCGTTCTAAAACGCCCTTCGAGGTGAAGATACTAAAAAAAACCCTCGTCACGTCCGGAGAACCCGAGAAGTGCGTGTAGCTATTTGAAATTTAGAGTGTGTCCTGAATTTCCCTAAGTCGACGAAATGCGATCTCGAAGTCATGGTTCTTTTATGGATGGGTGTTGTGGTGCGACGGAACATGAAAAGAGCAGAGGCTGTTTATTCCCCTCTTCTCTGGGGGCTGTATTAGGCAAATTTGCCCAACTGGCATCTGTATGCAAGTGTGTGGAATAAAGAAGGATTGAGCTCGGATCAAAGGGATTTTGTGGGTAACAACTTTTATCCCAAAGTCTTTTTACGTGAATAGCTTGTGTATTACCGGTACTAGGCGAGAATGTGGGCGGACGCATTGGATCACTGTATCTCTGAACTCAGGCACTTCTTGTTGGTTGTTTTTACGAGACATCCTGTTTCCAGTGAAGCTGGCCAGACCTGGATGGACGAGATATTAGAAAAACTGATCCGATGTTGATGGACGAGATAGACCGTCATTAGAAAAACTGACCAGATCTGGATCTCGTCATCTTCAAAAAATGGCATCTTGTTGACGAAATATCTCGTCCTTAGCAAAATGGGTCACATCTTGATAGACGGGAAATCTTGTCAAAAACACTTGAAGAGTTAGTTGGAAAATGGGTGTACAAGGTATGGTTTTTTTCATTAGTAGTGGTGTGCTATTTATAAAAATGATTTTGGTAATATTTCGATGTCCTTTTTAGAAAATGTTTTGTTCGAGCATGTTCACTGAGCTTTATAGATTCAAGTGAAAAGATATCAATACGTAGTTTGTAATGGTCGGAATCCATTTTAGATCGCGATTTTAATTAAAGCTCTCGGGAAGATAATTGCAAAAAAAAAAAAAACTAACTAACAACCCACGAAGAAATGAATGGTGAATAATACATGGCATGTTGCACCATCAGACTCAACCAGCCATCTACTTTCATCGAAGAGAAAATAAATAAAAACGCAAGAGATTAATAAAAAAATGTACACCTTTTAAGGGAAACTGTTTTAATATTGCTATAGTAACTTATATATTATATATTTTTACAATACATTGTAAAATGGGGATAATTTTTTTTATTTCTTCGATATATAAACCGCATGAGTTTCAAGATCCCATCAATTCAAATGAAATGTAATCGATATATAATGCAAGATAACCAATTTTACTCTCCCTCGGAAAGGAGAGAAGAATGCTTGTTTTACACTTCACTTAGTATGTGTATTGGTAATAGAAATGCGTATATACATTTGGGAAAGATATTTAATTTAAATTCTACCCGTTTATAGAGAAGGGATAATGGAGTACTAAGCTAAAACAATTTATCGATCAATAGTAATTACGTAGCAGTCATGCAAAAATTCACTAATGTTCTAGAGGAATGTGAATTTTTGAACAGTTTACGGATTGAAGCTTTTATTTCTGTTCTGATAAAACATCTAGTAGAAAAGAAATATCAATGCATTATTCGATTATTCACAAATAAATGGGTTTTATTCGCTTCTTTCAAATGCTATTTAGAATCTTTTAAGCATAGCATTCTGCTCACGTATTTAGGTATACAAATCTATGCATAAAGTGTTATTTTACATAGATACATTTGGACATCATCGCTGCAACTTCTTGTTAAAGTGTTTTACGGACAGTGGAAAATAATGTATCCGAAATGGAATATTTTTATTTTATAAATCGTTCTTTAATTAGAGAAAATTAATTTAAATGAAAGTGAACAACACGTCAAATAAGGTGTCTAAGTAATTTATTTAGAGTGACACACATCTATCCGTTAACATTGCAGTAGACTTTCAAAATAGATTGAAAAAATAATTTTTAATTTAAAATATTAATTAATTCTGAATAGCCAAATAATTTTTTCAATTATAATCGTGTTTTAGAGTTGCAACTGACAACACAAAACATACAGCAATAGATAAGTACAGTATTACAAAAGCACTTTTTTCTCCAATTTGAAGTTTTTAAACATGCTTTTGATTTAAAAAAGTTTGTTGTGCATTAGCTTATTATCTCTTTCCTTTAAACGTTTTTTGGATGATTCGCATAATCTGTTGCATATATCAAGGGCAAATGAGATCGCGCTTTGTAGGTTCGAAATTTTGGTTTAAAATGTTAACAAATAGTTATTTGCAAACGAATTTGGGTGTTTTAGCATAAAAACATTCTGAGCCTTACCAATGAGTTATACACCAGCCAAATAAAAAGTTAATTTGACTTACATGTATAAAAATTTTTGCATGAATGAAAATACTGACAATACATGAAAAATTAATGCAAATGGGAACTATAAATTCATGCATATATAATCAAACCTATCTTTATAAATAAGAATGCAATGCTTGTTTGTACATGGAATATTTTCGACCCATTTGAAGTTTTCTATCCATTTTGGACCCTTTTGATGTCAAATCCATCTCTTCCTCGTTTGGTGTCTATCTGCCTGTCTGTATGATTGTGCCCGTGCTACGTCCAAACGGTTGAATATATTTTCATGAAACTTTGTTTACTGTGAGTACTTGAATTCATTTAGTGATTGAACTTAGTTGCGTAGGTATGTCTGTCCGTCTTCCCGTTCCATATTCGATTTTATGTCAGTGAGTTTGTACAAGTATGACATAAAATAAATTCAATATATGCTTATGTTATGTTCTAAGCGTGATACATAATATTTTAGTTTAGTGAATACACTATTAAAATTTTTTTAGCTTAGATATTTAGGCAAGTTTAATGTTAAAACATCTGAGTACTTAAATCAACCAATTTGGTAGTTTTTTGGACTAGCTGGAAGAGAGAGAGAGAGAGAGAGAGAGAGAGGCAGATTGAGCATACTTGGATTGTCTTACCAGAACTGCTGAAAATAGCTTATTTTTAAAAAAAAGTATTTTTTTTTTAGTTTAAATTCTTTTACAATTGTATTTAGA
Source organism: Metellina segmentata (assembly GCA_947359465.1). Classification (NCBI taxonomy): domain Eukaryota; kingdom Metazoa; phylum Arthropoda; class Arachnida; order Araneae; family Tetragnathidae; genus Metellina; species Metellina segmentata. The sequence continues at coordinate 18,195,003 of OX375879.1, read as the reverse complement.
GCCTCATTTATCTTTGTTTCAAAATATAAACTATTTACGAATATTTGGGACCAACGATACTCTGCAACGTAACGGAAACTCGTGTTCGTTTGCCACGTGCAGTGATATTTTCAGTTTTTTTCGCTCGAAATTAATTTTGTATTTTTAAATTTTGTTTAGTTTTCGGTTGTAAGTTGTGGTAACTGTGAGAAATCAAAGTATAAAAAATAATCACGAATTTATATCTTTAGAACAACATTTTTCAAACCAGCTTTTATTTTGTTCTAATACTGTTTAATGTTTTATGTTTAAAATATTTATTATTTTAATAAACTGTTTTTCTTTTTCATCACACCCCAGAGTATTTAATTTATAGCGCGGCATGTATGTTTAGTTAGAATAAAACAATTTTTATGAGGAATTTTGCCATTATTGAAAGAATGTTAAGGAATATCCCAACTAAGACTTTTGAAATATTACAAATTCTTTATCATAAAGAGAGAAAGTCAATGTGGCTTATCTTAGGATTGGATTTACCATTGGAAATGAATAGGTAACCTTTGGTTTGTCTGTTCTGAAGACATTCAATATTTTAAAACAAGTTCTTTTATTATTGCACATGCCACAAAACACAATTTCCATGAAAATACGTATCTGTTTTTAAATCGTTTTTTGGAAAAGTTACCTTAGTATCTGTCATCTTTCGTCAGTCTACCTTTAGCAGAAGTGCGATAGATGTAAAATGTATTCCATGGATGTGAATGCATGTACTGGATTGTACAAAGTAGGTTGTATCTATATAAATAAGAATGGAGTGTTTGTTTGTACATAGCATATTTTCGACCCATTTCAAGTTTTCTATCCGTTTTGGACCCTTCTGATGCCAAATCCACCTCTTTGCACGTTTGGAGTCTGTCTGTCCAACTGTGTGTCTGTATGTATGTGCCCTATACACATCCACACGGTTTAATATATTTTCATGGAAATGTGCATATAGTGAGTACTTATCTTCATTTAGTGAGTGAACTTGATTGCGAAAGCCTGCAAGTTCGTCTTTCTGTTCAATGTTTGATTTTGTGTTTGTGTGTTCGTGCAGACATCACACAAATTTTATTCAAGATATTTGATTGCAAAGTATTTTATTTTATACATGATCTATTAGTTTAGTGAATGCAGTATTAAACATTTCTTTATTGTTATATTTAGATGAGTTTCGTTCTAAAACACCTGAGTAAGTATACTCAAATCAACGATAATTTGGTAGTTTTGCAAAAATTGGAATGCATATTGGGTATTACGATAACTTTGATTTGCTTTAACAGTACTGCTAAAAAACCAATCATTTTTCAAAAGATTGTTTATTTTATCGGATTTCAGCTCTGATATTTCATTTATTTCGAGTCTTATTTTTATTCTTGACGCAATGTAAACGATTTAAGAATATTTGGGATCGACGATATTTTTCAACTTGCGGGAATAAAACGGAAACTTGTGTTTCTTTCGCTGAATTAATTTCGCATTTCTAAATTTTGTGCACTTTTAAAGAGATAAAAAGGAATTACAAATTAATATCTTTAGAACAATTTTTTCCCGACAGCTTTTATTTTGTTTTATTTCGTTGTTTTCTTTTGTTTTCTGTTTTAAATATTTATTATTATAAAAAATTCTGTTTCTTTTTCATCACGCGTTAACACTACCACAAGGTATTTGACTTAAAGTGGTAGGTAAGTCAGAATAAAGCAAATTTAAAGCGTAATTATGCCATTTTTGAAAGAATAATGCCCGTTATTAGAAGAAGAAGAATTAAAAATTCCAAACTAGAATTTTTCAAACATTAAAATTTTTTTTGTCATAATGACAGGAGAAGATTTCGAAATTCCACAAAGTCCCATGCCGGATGCAAGAGTGTCACAAGTAAAACAAATATTGTTTTGTTGACTATGAGTGCGAGAGCCCCTCGCCGTAAATCGTTGTGTTTATTAATTGAGTTGAACATGAAAAGAACTTAAGAAAGTGAATTCCAAATTTCCCTCAAAATCGTCGTTTGTAGTAGTGACATTAGTGTCACCTTTCGTCATTTTGTAGCTTTGTCATACAGCAAGGGTGCGATGTATGTGAAATGCATTACATTAATGGAAATGCATGTGTAGGATTTGTGCCCAAAGTAAGTGGTAGAAATTATAAAGATAGCGAAAGGTGTTAAAATATTTTGTTCTACGAAAACCGGAAGTAATTATATGTTTTGATAATCTCTTCAATCTAGAGTAAACCAATTCAAACAGAGTAGGGTCAGGTATTTTGCTAGTAAGTTATAAAAATGAAGAAATGGTGTTACAAATTATTTTACACTTGAATGATTTGGCATTTTTCTACGAAAGAGGAAAGTTATCATTTTTCAGGTCAAGAATTTTGCTAGTTATGTAATAACGTTCACACAAATAATAAATTTAGACTAAACTTTATATTTCGGATGTAGCGTAATGAACCGAGAGTTGTGCAAATAATAACGACGATACAGCCAAAATTACAATAATACTATTTATATTATATCATAAAAATATGTATTTCAACAATATCTACGCTATATACAATGATGGATTAGTGTCCCTTGGTCATGGCCGCTGCATAGTGAAGGAAAAGGGATCTACTCAAACGGCCAGCTCGAACGAGCAGCACCAAAAACACCTCGGTTCAGTTCGAACTGTGCGATTGTTCTCTTGTACCGACAGATTCAATGAGGTACATTCAATCCCAGAGGGCATCATTCGGAAAAAGACCATATAGACGGAAATTAGACTATTATGGAAGACTACTCCGATAGGTGTTTGGGTTGTACCGGAGACCACTGGTGTTGACCTCTGAACCCAAACTGTTGCTATGGGCGTCATAAGGCTTTTTTGCAGAAACCTTTTTGTGCAAATTATATAACTGCAAATGTTTCTTTTTGTGGAAATTCGACTGTCTCCTTAAACAACCTACAGTTTTACCTGTATGACTTTTATCCAGTTTCGGGGGGATCGGTACCCCGGTTGGAAGTGTAACGGAAGGGAACGCAAGTGCAGGGTTGCGAATTCGAATTCAGTCAATGACAGTCATGTACAATGTGGGCTGGTTCTCGTTTAATCTGTCGTGGCCTCAGATGCCCACACGTTAACGTGGTGTGAAAGTTTGGATAGTGGGGTTCCAGCTCAGGGTTGACTTCGTCACCTGTCGGTGGTTGAAAATGCTGTTGTAGGTGTTGTCCTTGGATCTTTTCATACTGGTTTAAATCCAGACCGTCACCCATTCTCGTTGCGTTGTTCTAGTGCGACGTTAATTAAAATACCTACCTATCTAACCAGTTTTGATAAACGTGACCAATAGAAATTCTACTTTCGAATCAATGAATAAGGGTTATTTAGTGGTTTGAAATGAAAAAGGAAAAACGGAAATCTCGCAATTCCAGTATCTGACTTCATGACACTAAAAGGTTAAACGTGTGTATTGAATTTCGTATGGAGATAATTCTTTTCGAGAAATGAATAACCCGAGAATATTCTGATATTGGTACAGTCACAGAAGAATAGCTAAAGTAGTATCACTGAAGAAAAGTAAAGTGGTACTAAAGCAGTATATAATATTTTTAATTGAAGGTTATGTGGTAAAGAATGCAAAAAATAAATATTGCAACAAGCAAGCATTAAAAGTTCATTTTATAGGGAGTTGTAATAATCTTCTCTAAACAGAAGGTAATATACTCTATAACAAAAAAAAATCGACGCCCCAAGAAGGAGTTGTAAGATTGCGATAAAAATTGGTCGATGTGAAGAACATACAGCGAAAAACAAACAACTAAGCTTCCAGAACAATTTATTTCAGAGTTTGACTCTTACTAAAGGAGGAAGTCAATAAGACGTTGGTCCACCTCTGGCCTGGATGCGTCACCCATAGACAGAAATGTCCCCGGATGGTGTCCTGCAGAATTTCTTACCAAATTGTCTTCAATTGTTGGGTTAAATGGTCAACATTCCGGGATGGTTGACTTCCCAGAACGTCCCAAATGTGCTCTATGGGAAAGAGATCAGGAGACATAGCTAGCCAAGAAAGTGTTGGGAAAGTTTGAAGACAATTCAAAGCAACACGTGCCGTGTGTTGAAATTATCTTGTTGAAAAGTACAACTCTAAAAAGTATGTCCGGGGTGTGGCAAAAAGAACGGTAACACAACCGGTCGTAGAATGTCATCTACGTACCGCTGTGCTGCAAGTGTGCCAGAAATGACTTCCGAAGGGCTATCAAAGGAAATGGCACCCTATAACGTCCTGCTGTGGGCATGGGTGGCGTGTGATATTAAAGGCAGGATCTTGACACTGCCCTGGACGTCTCCAGACACGTATGAAGTTGTCGCCAGAACACAGTTAGAAACGGGACACCACTATACGTCCCCAATCTGGGCAGTTGAAATTGGATCGAGCCCAGAACAGCTCCTGGACAACTTCTTCTTGGTGCGTCGATTTTTTTTGCTATAGAATAGATGTCGTAAACCAACTGAGTGTGCAGTGAAAACGTCTCGGTCTCCCAAGCAGATGATTTAATTGTTTGATTGGGGGTTTTATAGAACAAGAGCCCTATTTGGTCATGCTGCTCCAGGCACAAGACAAACAACATAAAGTAATAGGAATACACACACATGAAAATTTACTGACATAGAATAGATAAATACACCCAGGGAGGAATGCATACGGCAGGAGTGGAGGATTGAACCTCGAAATTTGCTAGCACAGAGTACATACCCACTGAGCAACGCAGATAATTCAAAGATAACAAAAGTGTATCTAAGGGGGTCCGGCACTTCCAAAGGCATCGGTACCCATGTTAAATTCAAAATATTTTGGGGCATCTCATTTATTCAAAAATTACTGTATTAATCAGAAATTTTAACAGCGCAATATCTGAAAACTTTTAAAGAATTTAACACAAGGTTCATAATTTCTTAAAAAATTCTCAAAATTATAATTTTTTTTAAATTTGACAAAAGAAATTGAAATATTTCAGATAAAATATTAATAAAAGTATGCATATAATAGTTTCTTCTCTGTGTTAAAGTGTTTAAAGATGTTTAATAAACAATCATAGAAAGTTTCAACTATGTATCTCAAGTAGTTTTTGAGTAATGCGCCCCCAAACGTGAAAAAACTATGTTCTGAGTAATAAGGCTTTAAACTTCGTGAGGGGCGTACGTCGCGGTAGTAGTACATCTAATTAAAAAATGTTCAAAAACACTTACAATTAACGGATTACAACATATATGGTACCTCTATAAAAAGAACAGTCCAATTTTTATGATCAGTAAAAATCTCGCAAACGATATATTTTTTCGAATTTTTAGGTGCCGGTCCCCCTTAAAATGTATGAAATTTTATTTGGATTCATTTCACTGCCAATTTTAATCTATGATGTATTCGGCTCTTAAATGTCCCTCGATTGAATTATGCGGCCTTTGCCTTACAGTCGTATTGATCTTCGACGGACAGATCGATACAATTTCTCTTAATTTAAAAGCTCGCGTTCCTTTCTGCTCCCCACTTGAAATAACTGCACTCTAATTTCCAGAAGGCAATATTTGTTCAATGAATGAAAAGCAGAGAGCAAATGTAACCAATGACACACACGAGGGTAGCATGGAAGTGAAGCGTCATCTGTCTTCTCCAGTATAACGGAGAAGACTAATATTTGGTTCCTGTCAAGGTCGTTGATCATCGAGGCGGTCTGTGTTTTATTTTCTGATAGCACACGAAAAGATGACTATTTGAAAGGGTGCGTCACATGTATGTTGCATAATTATGTGGACGTTCAGAACCGACCGTACAGTAGGCAAGCGATTCCTTTCGAAAACTACCCCGAAAGAGTGAAAGAGCCCGGTTTTTGACGAAGTGTGATCTTTCATGAGATATTCGTTCTAAAGTTGCGTGAGGTCACTTTTGTTGATAAGTTCGTTGATTTTGGCTCTTATAAAGTAAGAGCCATTTTGACTGCGACAACACAAGATAGACTTTGTGAAAAAAAAAAGACGAAAGAAAGTCATTGCAAAAAGAAAAGAGCAGGGTGTCTACTAAATTTCTGTTAGTCCGATTAGGGTTTTTTCTGGACATTTTTCGGAACTTTTAGAAACTTTCTAAAATAAACGTTCTGATTTTACATGATTATGTTTGTCAGTTAGATGCATTTGTACTTTAAAATCACACTTTTTTTATTGCTTACAGTCTAATCTCGAGATAAGAGGACTCTAGTAACAAATTTCAGCTTTAATAAGCAGTTTTCTAAATAAAATAATAAAAAAAAAGACAAACCATAAATTATGTCAAAGTAGATGAACATGAAACAAATTCACTGCATTCCATTCATTGTTTTTTCACTGAATACTTGACATTTTAATAAAAATTGAAGAAAAAAATTAACAATCACTTTAAACACATTTCGTAACATAATTTTTTATTTCTATGTTTTATGCATCCGATGAAGTTGGTAAAAAAAATTATAAATCAATTTGTCTATTTGGAAAATCTGTCTCCGAATGGGGTTGGATTGGAGAAGTTACACTATTTTCATTTAGCATCATTTCTTTGTCTAACTGTTCAATTTCATCCTTTGCAGTTTGTATTATTTGCAATTTTCTTTTTTTTCCCATTTGTTTAAGTTCAGCTGCAGCAACCTTTTGTTTTCGCCTTAAAAAATTTGATAAAAGTACTCAACTATCATTTGGCATCCCTGGGGTTGACGTTGCTTAATAGTAGGAATGCGACATTGACTACAAACCATTTATGTTTTGAAACATCGATGTTCAAAATTAAAACATCGATGTTGATAACACATCGCCCAAAAACTATTGATTCTTTTAAACATCAGTGTATTTAAACTCCCCCCCCCATTTCTTAAAGCTGGCTTAGTAAACCTTGTCAGTTAGTTTACTGTCAAAACAAAGTCAAAAATATTAATAAGAACAATTAACAAATATTTTATTTTGAAATTAAATAATATAAAAAAAACATTATTTACAAAAATTCGAAAGAATTACTACTAACTATAAGTATAATTAGATAATAATAACATAATCATTGTTATGCACTTATTATTTATCAACTTATGGCGAGAGGAGAAACATAAACTTATTTTTTTGTCCTGCAAATAAAAAATATTGGGACCTATAATTATTATACGCCCCAATATTTGTTATGTACAGCTTGTAAAAAAAAAAAGTTGTGTTTCCTTTATCTACCTGAAGCCGACTTCTTTTTTTCTCTCACTATCCCGGCAGTTTGGGAAAACACTCTTTCTGATGGGAGGGATATAGCCATCACTGACACATACTTAGTTGCACGGGTTTTTTTTCTTATTTTTTACTATAATACTTTTTACATTCAAAAATAAAACATCGACAGCGTAAGAACATTGACAATGTTAAAACATCGATGTTAATAAAACATCGGCTCCAATAAATCGATGGATTGGATTGGATATTGTTTTCTGCCATTGAGTATAAATCGATGGAAAAACACATCAATGTTTTTAATTAAACATCGACATCGATGTCGCATCCCGACTTAAGAGTCAACCTTCACGAAACTACAAGCCTTGATGGATATGCACGTTAGATTATCAGTACGTAGTAAGTTAGCATTACACTGGAGCAACACATCAGCTTATTGGCTAGTGCGGGATGCATCCCGAATGGAAAGATTTCAGGACCGGCACCCCACTCTCCAAACTTCCACATCACGCGAAAGTGAGAGTATTTGAGGCCACAACAGATAGCGTGTACATTTGCACACGAAGCTATCAGCTGTGTAGAAAAGGGGCTGGTGCACGCTAATCAGGAATGTCACGTTTAAATAGATTACACATTTTCAGGTTCGTTTGGGACAAGGAATTGTGGGATATGAAATAGCATGTGGTGAATTCTGACACCACTGGTTGTTCTGACTATGATATTAGCATTGTATGGGGGGGTATAGTGTACGTTCAGGGTGCTTCGTCAATTCCAAATAAACTGTGCATTCCTGCTGTTCTGCAAACTGTGCAAATTTCCCCGCTCTAGGATTTATCAACAAAATTTCAACTTTTTTCCTCTTTGTCAATCTTTTCTTGGTACAGAAAGTGACGAAAGTGCCTAAAACTGCGACGTACGTCGCAGAACAAACAAAGTCTTTGCAGAACAATTTTTACTCAATTTTATCAAAATTTTGGCCGAGTTTTTTCAATCATAAGTTACGATGTTCTGCAGAACGCGCTCCTTGCCACACCTTTTTATTTTTCTTAGCTACAGAACAACCTCCCTACACCCCCAAATGACTATAAACACTTTATAACTAACACATCTTCAATGTCAATGACAACATATTTAACTTCAAAGGTTATCAACCTAATTGCAAATTCTGAAAGCCTGCCTTGGAATTAAATAAAGTAAGTTAACTAAGTTTGATGTTGTATTATAAATATGAAATACATATTTAGAAGTAAAACACAATTATTGGCTGTTTTTTATTTGACTACAGTTTTCAAAATGCCTACAGAACGATTGAAGTTGTTTGGAGTAGTGGTGCAGAACACTGAACATAATTCTGCACCTGGGTCACCTTATCTTAGATCATGAAACTAATGAGCCTTCTGAATGTCACGCTCCCCGAGTTATGCAGAGCTGCTCTTTTAGCCCCCAAAGTACACAATGACTTAATAAATACCGTTATAAAGTAATTGTTATTGAATACCTTCCTATGGCTATTGTACTATTTACTTTCCACTGGAGAATTAAAACGGGCTATTCAAAGCGTGCAGGGAAAAGTGAAGATTGCAGAACGGAGCTTAAAAATCATGTATACATAGAAAAATATGTTTATAAAAACACGGAATGTAACTAGAATAAGTTCCTCAACAGGTTATTTAACTAGAAATAAGTAACTTTAAAGATATTGAATGAAGTAAGAAAAATATACAACGTCCTCAACGACGTCTAGATGAATGCATCCACATTTTCCTTTAATAAAAGACCAAACACCTAAAACGCGAGGCTCTCCAATAAAGAAAGGTCTTGAGTTAGTCTATCGGAAGTCAAATAGCTGGACAGAAGAGGAAAAGGAAACTTCCGCATCCCGATGTTCTTCGGATGCAACTACTTCCGGTTCGATCACTCCTGCAGGATGTGCAAGAGGATCGTCGTAGAGGTGGGAGTAGAGTTCCCTGGGGTTTCGAGCTGCCATCAGCAGCCACTTCGTTGCTCCAATTACCGTAGACCGCCCTTCAAGCTTGTTTGGGGTGCCACAAAACACAACCGAATAAATACATGTCACGAGAAGAAAAGTTCCTGGTTTGTCATTTGTACTGTTCGACTGAAGCTTTATCGGTATCTCAGTAAAAACTACCTGGTTTTAGAAATGTGTATTTTTATAAGCTAAAGCGATGTAGGATATTTTAACTCACGGTTGGTTCTAACCTTTGAGGATTATTTTTGATGTACACTCGTACTCGCTGAAATCGGTGGATATGACCGTAATTTTCATTACTTTTCAAAATTCCTGACCAATTTTGTATACATAAAACTAAAGTTGTTCGTTGAACGCTTTATTGCCATGTTATGAAAGAAGAATACTGTGATCCATCGGCCTCGCAGCTGTTCAGAATGAAAGATTAGCGTTCTACGACATCATACTCCGCCGATGCGTACTGTTTCTTTTAAATAAAGGCTTTCATTACACTGGAGCACACTACTTACTACACCGTTGAAGATAAAAAGGGTTAAACAGACCAAGATATGGGGCTTAGAGTGAATTCTGAACCACTAGGAATATCCATGCCAAGAATACGATTCGAAACCCGAGTCTATTCAACCGAGGGCCAGAGCACTGACTACTCGGATACAGTGAGACATGAAAAAAGTATTAACCCAACAATGCATAATTTTTTAATTTCTTCTGAAAAAAATGTTTTTATTTCTATAACAGTTTAAGTTAGTAAAAAAATATTTAAAAAATAAACTATATGTTAAAAAATAAACTATATATATGTTTTACTATGTTTTTTTTTTGACAAAAATCTAAACTGTGGCAATTGGCTACACCCTGCAGCAACACACTTCAACTGACATTTTGTTAACATTTTAATGCACCAAAAATGTTAAATAACAATTGGTCTTATAGTACCAAATTTTTTAACATGAAGAAAAAATATTATTTAGATGAATTTTGTTATTTTAGTATGGCGTTTTCTGCTTCTAACTTATATTTCGGAAGCAACAGACACATTTCTCAAAATAGAACTTCCACCTCTATTTATTGTCAATTTTAAGAACTGATGACACACGAATAGTGTTGCCGTTTGGAAAAATTTATTCGAGCTGATATTGGAGAAAGAATATGTGTAGCCAAATGGCTACACTATGCACTGTAGAGTTAATAGTTGGACCTGTTTCAAGAAGGATTACCATATTTTATACCAATACCATATTAGAATGAAACATAAAATTGTGTTCTTTGTATTCTTGGCAAAACGGGTAGCTCTTTACCTCAGATATCTATAAGTTAAAAAATCGTTTTCAATCAAGGGGTTCAACGATAAGAATATCTGCGGTTAGGGATGCGACATCGATGTCGATGTTTTTACCATCGATTTATTGGAGACACTGTTTGTTAAACATCGATGTTTTATTTTTGAATGAAAAAAAGTACCATAGTAAAAAATTAAGAAAATAACCGTACAACAAAGTATTTGTCAGTGATGGCGACATCTGTTCAATTGGAAAGAGTGTTTGCCCTAACAGGTTGGATAGTTAGTGAAAAAAGAAGTCGGCTTAAGGTGGAGAAAGTTAACAAACTTTTTTTTACAAACTGTAAGTGACAAATATTGACACCAAAAATAATTATAGGCCCCAATATTTTTTATTTACAATAAATAAAAAATACGTTTGTTGTGTTCCCCCACCCCCCATAAGTTGATAAATAATTAATTATAACTAACAATAATTATTGTTAGGTACCAACCTAATTATACTTATAGTTCGTAGTACCTATGTCAAATTGTTGTAAATATTATTTTCTTTTTTATTATTCAATTTGAAAATAAAATATTTGTTAATTGTTCGTATTAATTTTTTTGACTTTGTTTTGACAGTCAAAAAAGTCTTACTTATAAATTAATAAACATGTCAAATGACAAATTAAATCCTCCCCCCCCCCCTTTGCGAACATTAATGTTTGAGGTTAATAAACCCGTTTTAAGAAATGGGGGAAAAAAAATTTAAAACATCTGTGCTTCAAGACATTGAAAACATTGATGTTTTGCTGACTATGTCGCATCGCTATCTGCTTTTTACTCCATATGCGGTTTGTTTCACAGCATGAAGGGTACACTAGAGATGAAAAGCGTTTTACAGACTACTAACGTTACCAAATTGTGTTCAGGTGTGGAAAACACGTGCCATTTTAACTGCCAACAATGTGATGGATGATCAGTTATGCTCAGATTTTAGAAAAATTTAAAATATCTTAAATATTTAAGTGGTGTTAGTGAAGATTACACTAAAAAATTACGTCTATTTGAATCTTAAATTATTGATTGTATTTTGTAAGTAATGGTTCTTATATTTCCTATAGAATAAGTGCACTTTATTGAATCCATAGTCCATTATCTTCAGTGGTCAGTATCCGAAGTGTTTGCTTCAAAATCTGATCCTATTCAAGTACGAAAATTCAATTCTGATCAATATGAGTAAACAATGATTGTAATAAATATAGGACTAATGTATAAATTCGACAGCCAACCGAACACTAAAAGAACAAACCGAAGGAAGAAAAGATGAAGCAACTTCTGTCTCAAATAACTTTAAACACACCATGCTACAGAGTATCGATTACAGTTACAGTTTTCCTCCTTTGCATTCACCGAGCAGGAAGAAAGTTGAGTTGCATGGCAGCTGAAGGGCGATTACCTGAAAGACGTGGAGAGATTACCAGTGTTATTATTTACGTCGCCGCGTCTTTCGGGGGGTGTTCCAAGTGCCGCTTTTATGAACACCTCGAGGGGTCATTAAAGCGTCCACCCGACGGAGGGCAGCAACAAAATGTTTCATTACGGAGGGAATAAATGCAGCTTAGAACAGGTGGTCTTTCATTTTTTCCCATTTCTCCAAGTAAATGTGCTGGGATTTGAGGTTTCCAAAAAGAGTGTCGATAAAAATAATCGGATTTTTTAAAATATATTTTTTGCAAGGTTTTTGACAATTTTGTAATGGCTAATGTGTTTTGATTCGGAATGTACTACCTTGCTAGTCAAAGAAGCACTATCTCCTGGTTCGGCCATTTGGATTTCCGGTTATGTTGTATATTATATTAGTATCTAACGCTTAACCCTGAGGGGTACACACGTATATATCCGATACGCATTCTGCTGTCTTCGTTGCATGGCTCCCAATCAACTTTGATCTTGATGATCAATATATTCACGCCTTCCTCCTCCCCACATATCAACCAAAGGATTTTAATCGACAGAATGGAACACTAGAATTGTTGCAAAGAATTCTTCCGAAACAATCTTCTTGTACGGAATACAAAGAAAAGGAACAGTTAAATATCTTCAAATGATTATATTTTAAGGAAAGAATCGATAGAGTATTTCGTAATTATTCTAAAATCCAAGGAAAAAAAAGCAAGAAGAAAGTGTTTCCAAAGATCGGTTGTTTTTATGTCGCATGTTTCCAAAGGATTCTGTTCTCAGTCAGTAGAATCATTGCAAATAATTCTATTCCTAGGAGAGAACCAAAATAATCGAATCCTCTGGAAAGAGGAAAGGATCAGATCCTAAAGGCGCGTTCTTACAAATTCAGTTTAATTGACCGATTATAGTGGATCGATAAAAGTTGAATATGACTTGAATCAGTTTTTGTTCACACATTTCAATAGAAACTGATCAAGAGTTTAATAAGCGAAAATATAAGTTACAATTGAAAATTATTTATTTATAGAAAATCACATTTAAGGTGTCGAACAGGTGTAAAATTTTCCGCAGATTTCAAATCCGTTGAAAGTTTTACTCTTTCTTTAACGATCGTGAAGATACAAACTTGGCATAGAAAATAAAAAAACACCTTTGTTTTGTTTCTCGGATAAAATAAACCACGACAGATCGTTTGCGTAGAAATAACTCGAAAGCAGATGGCTCCTCACTTCAACGATAAAGTTTGAATGGGTCAAAGCTTTCTTGATCCACTAAAAAGGTGATCAACTCTATTGAAACAAAGGTTCTTACTCCTGTTTTCATTCAACTTTTATTGAACAACTCTAATCGGTCAATTAAACTTGATTCGTGAGAACGCGCCTTAAGGGATGAGCCAATTGAAAGTTAAAATAATTCATAGATTCTTAAGTAAGTTGTAGTTATTTAGTCCATAAACGTAGTGGGGGTGTGCAACACTACACTAAGCGCAAGTCTTGCGACGTCCCCTTAAGAATATAAACAATTTCATAATGCCATGATGGACTCATATTAGTTGAGATTGCCAAGGAATTAAACAATTTTATGCATAATAATAATTAATGTCGAACTACTATACACTTCACATTGATTTCATTTCGGAAGAAATACAACACAACTTATCGTCCAATTTACTTAAAATTGAAGTCTAAGGAGTTTAAATTCTCCTCTTGTACTCTCTCACGAAAATAATATTTCCGATACTTTCCCCCAATTTATAATTTTAAAACTTAAACAGGTGTACGTAGGTCAAACCACGTTAATGTAATGAGGTTTTCTCTAAACTCAGTAGTTACGTTGTATAGTGTGATCAGCAGCAATCAAAATGTAATGGACCACTGATAAAGCATTTGAAAAATTATCTTTAACATAAGGTTGCTCAAGAAAGAGTGATTGGAGTTACAAGAACTCACATCTTCACTAAAAAATCGTTGACTTAGACTCATAATTCGGGTGATATTTACTCAACGTCATCTCAATATTAACTTAAGAGATTTGCATACGTTAAAACCATCAGACGATAGGTGTCGAATGCAAGCATATTGTTGTAGATATAAACGCATACTATTTTAGGATGTTATTATGCCGGTGCTTCAAAAGATATGGTTAATTCTGTGACTATTTCAATAATGAATATAATTTTAAAGATAATTTTTCTGTACATATAATATCATTTAGAGCTAGGTAAGTATTTCAAGTAACGTCGTACTGGTGCAACACAACGGTATAGTGACGACGGTCCGGGATCAATCCTCAAAGGAAAGATTCGAGGACAACATAACGCAATTTTGAATCACCATTTAGAGCTAGACTACAAGCGCCACGAATTAACTTGTAAATTGTGATTGCATTCAAAATGGTTTCTACCTATCACAAAGAAACTTTAAGCAGCATTTAGGCACTCTATACAACACAATACCGAAAAATTGGTTAATAGCTTTTAGAAGTAATATTTATTTTTATTTACGTAAATTCAATCTACAAGACAAATATTTACAAGGAAAATCTTGCGCCTAACTTTGATTCAATCTAGGCATTTTCTGCTATAATATAACTGTAATGAGTAACAGAGTACTTACATTTTGAATATGACTGAATGAATCAAAAATTATAACTCAAGTAATACAAAAGTATGAAATAAACAATTATTATTTATTTTAATTGATTATTAGCAAACCTTCTCCCATATTACATTCCAATTTTTAAATAAAACTATTCTGTGCAATTTCCTTAGAGGTCTATTCATAATTCGCCTTTGTTACAAGTTTGATGCTTCTGAGTTGAATGGTTTAAGAGTTCTAGTGTTCGGAGAGAGAATATTGATTATATTCTTTTACTGAGAAAAATGTGGGAAGGGAGATTAAGGTTAAGTTGAAAGGATGGAATCATAAAAACCTTAATCGTGAACGAATTAATGCGAATTTTTATATGTCTTTTCCCAGAATCAGAATATTTAAGATTTTATAAATTCTATAAAATTGGAAAATCAATTTTTTCAAGTCCGCTTTTATTTTCAAGGCGGTATTCATACATTTTTATTATTTTATTTATGTTTTGCTTCTTTATAAGGTACGTATTGCTTATTAGCAGAAATGTTACATTGATGTTAAACTTTATGAAGGTCTTGATTAATTTTCATTCTTTGCTTTAAATATTTATTAAAAAGTAGCAACTTAGAACATAAAAATAATAGAATAATCTAAAACTGCTTAAAAAATTCAGTACGGAAAGTTTTATTTCTTATGTAACTTAATTGTTGAATAAAACGAACTGGGCCATGCATAAAAAGTTCGCACGGTGTGTTCATTTTCGAGAAAACGTTATTTTTTAATTCAATAAAGACTTTAACTTTTTAAATCTCGATTTTTTTTCCCAACAAGATATATAGTATACGAGGAGGTTTAAGTAACTCGTTTTTTGCATCTGTGTTGCAGATTTATTTCGTTTGGAGAAATACGCGAGTATTTATGTTGTTTTTGGAAAACTTCTTTTAAATTAATTACATTTTCTCATAATGTTAAGATGAACTTCATAATCTCATGTCTCTTAAGAGTGATTTCTGAATTTAAAAAAATACATTTCGTTTTTCTTTGATACAATTTTAAAACAATTATCTAATAAATAGGAATTGCATCATATAAGAAGATTGTTATGAAGTATAACTTTTCGTGTATTGCATTTTTAATGTGTGGATATCAGGAAAAGGTGACATCTGCACTTCCATGATCATTATATCCTACTTTTGAGTTAGTGCATACTTTTTTATGCGGAATAGAAAATTAATTAATCTAACTCGTAAAGAATGTAAAGGAATACATCCAACAAATTTGTGAATCGTGATCTAGATTTATCACGAAAATAAAGGAAAAATGGCTTTACATATTATATATTTATCTTAAATTACAATTTATGGATTTACTGGAAGAAGGATCTATCTCATACAATAAAAACTCATACTGTCTAAATACAATGTTTTCGTAGCCTCTTTTATGACCTGTGGCGTGTAATTTACTGCCTAACATGGTCAATTCGGCGATAAAGCAAACAGGTTCTTAATGGAAGTATTTTTTCTTCTTGGGAAGTTTGTTATGTTTTCAATTACTTAAATTACAAACAGAAAACGCATCATATATGTCCAAAAACTTTTATATTCGAATTTAACAAAATATTTGCATAAATGAAACTCACGCAAAAAAGTGCATTTTTTTACGTTCTGACTTAAGAGTAATGTTGTTTCGCTTTCCAACGTAGTTTTACTTAGATACTTGTGTTAGTGCTCTCGTTTTACTTTTCTTTCACTGTTTTCCATCAGTCTTAGAAATACGGGGTGTATCACCTGACGTCTTACTTAACGGTAGATTTTAAAAGCACCATTATACCATGAGTTAGACTCGAAGTCAACTTAACCCGATTACACATAATATCCTACAGGTGGGTAAAATCCCTCGGCCTGAAATGTGCTAAAGTTGGCGTGGTGCACTGTGGTGTGGAAGTTTGGAGAGTGGGGTGCCATATCAGGTGTGACCTCGTCATCTGACCGTGATTCAAAATGACGTGGTGTAGTCTTTGGATCTGTTCCTTCAGATATGACCGTAGCAAATATCCCGTTGTGTTGCCTTCACTGCGACTACAAATAAATACCTACTAACCCTTAACCAAGCGCTAGTTTAGAAGGGTTATATACCCTCGTGACATGGTACCTGGATCTAATACAAAAAGAAAGAGGCACTACACATTCACACGCAATATACCGACTCCCTCGATTAACACTTAACACCTTTCGCAGTGACACCTGTTCCTAAACGACGGATCATAAACCGGCACCGATTCCTCACTTATTCATTGGCGCTTAATTTTTAGTGCAGCGCCCGGAGGCGTCTTTAATAGCTAATGCGAGTCATTATTCACGGTAATGAGCCCCGACTTTGCAGGACAAGTATCCGGACCACCTGCTGCATCGGCATTGTTGTTCGGCGAAAGGAGGGGTCATTAAGGGAGAAGGGATCTTTTTTCTTCGAATTTGCCTCGGTGCAGAATCAGAGCAACTGCGAGAAGGAGTGTTCCGAGTCGCTAGAAGTGTTAACCGGCAAACGCTGAAGATTTGTGAGGGTGGAGACGGAATGAATAAAAATGCCGCTTTCCTGTGGGAACATGTTCAAGCAGGACGTAAGAGTTGTCACACCTTAGTTTTCTGAACTTTAAAAGGCCTGGTGCACACATCCGGTTTTTCATACGGCTTTGCACGCAAGTTGGACGTGCGTCGCCGCACATTAAAAACCGGATGTGTGCACCGGGTGTTTTGGTTCTTTTTTTAAATTTAAGTTATTGGGTTGGCCAAAAAATTCGGTTAGTTATCCGATCTGATGGTTGTCTCAGCAAGATATCTCGTCATTAGGAAAAAAGTGACAAGATATTGCTGGACGAGATATCTTGTCGTTGTAAGAAAAATAACCAAATCTTGATGGACGAGATTTGCGTCAAATTTTTCAAAGTTTTAGTCAACTCTGATGCATTTATCTTTGGTTGGATTCCGTCTCAGTTTTGGCATGTTGATTCCGGTGGTCTCAAAGTCATCTACAAGGAACGGTGATGACAGACTCCAAAGCTGCCAGACCATTTCTTTGGATGTCGGAATCGTTAGGACGTGTGTGACAGTTACCAAATTCTTTCTGAATGATTCTGTTAAGGGATGGAGAAAGGAAACATTCTGCACCGAGGACAGTTTGGTTATCTTTCTGGTCAGGGTTTCTGCCTAACTATAAACACAAGTGTTCATCTGGGGTTGCCTTTCTGCATTTTTCTCATGGAGAGCCCAAGATAATTTAGGGGTTGTAGCGTTTTTGCACCACAGTAATAAACTGGAGTCGCACTCAGCTGGATACATATACAGGTACAGCTACACTCTACGTTTATGAGCGGTGGCAACGGCAGTGGTGATTTTTTGGCGCACTTCTGGTAGCGAGTTACGGTAGATTAAGGCAATCCATCTGTCCTTGGGGTTATTGAGGTTTTCATGGCAACCTCGGCAAACAGTAACTTTCAATTTTTATTTCGAATATTGTAGAAAGTTCTTCCAAAATCCGTTTAAAGTCGTTTGATTTCATTGGTTCGTTTGAAATTTTTCTTTGCTTCCATTGATTATTTGGATTTGAAAATATGCTCTTTGATTACATTGGTCCTTTAAAATTTTTTTCTGTGATACCATTGGTTCATTTATTTGAATTTCTACAGCTGTGGAATTTTTAATTTATTTTATATTTTTCACGATACGTTTAAGAGTTTTGTTTTTTTGCCATGTGTGGAATTTTCGTTTTACATTATTTTTTCCTGGAACAGTTCTGAGGAAACTGGTTGTATCATTACTTGCTTTTTTGTTTTATAAATTTTTTTCTTTTTCATCATGCCCACTGTATTTAGAGTAATTGTTACGTTTCAGGGTATTCTTACTCAACATTCGCAGATTAGTTTTTATGCTGGTTCACAAATGTGTTTTGAAATGTGTTTAAGCTTAATATTTTTTGTGAAAAGTTTTTTTTTAAATATACTTTTCAAGGCGTTTTTAAATGTCTTTTCAGGCTTTCATTTTCCGTTGTAAAGAAATATTTTAAAAGGGAAAGAGTTTTGAAATAATTCTTTTCTTGGCTACTTTAGAGTTCGCAAAAAAAAAAAAAAAAAAAAAAAAAACCCATTGCCGTTGCCAACGCTTATAAACGTAGACTGTAGCTGTACCCATTTACAAATTTTTTGTTACCACTTGAAAGGTCTCAATTAATAATACGAAGACAAGTTCCACAATACGTACAGGAAACATTCAATGAAGCAATATTCATAAGGAAACAACAAGCTTTTCTCCGCTGTTATTTTTTTCACTTGTGTTTAACTTCACCGTATAGCTGTCTAACGAGAGCTCTTCTTCGGCAACACTTCGCATAATGGCTTCTCCATCTCGTCTCTGTTCAAAAGATCATGTCATCTAAAAACTTAGAAATCTAGTTTATGCTCATTTATCTCGTGAACTTTATTTGAGGCTACGCTCTAGTAAATTGGCCAGCATTTTTTGCTTCTCCTCATGATGATTGTCCATTCACCATTCTTCAACGGAATGTCAATTCTAGACGGTAAGGCGCTAGGAAAAACTTCGGAACAAAATGTCCGCATGCAATCGTATTTTTCCAGTCGTCACAGTGTCTGTTTGGTACTGTAGGAGATCCGAATCCCAGATGTGGGAACGCGAGACAAATTGGTACCCTAAAGTTCCGATATGAAAGACGTAATCACGTCAATAAGAAAGATACATCCGAATGGGCGATTTACGAATTACATGTAACGCACGACGATATAGCGTGTATGCACCAGTTTCGTATGTGTGTAAGGTGTAGGCAGACTGGTTCGTGCATTAAAAGGAAGATCCTTCCTTTACCAATTTGAAGTCGGGCAGTAACTGCGGATTCGCCGAAATCCCCAGTTTCTTCCACTGAGCAGACGTTCCAAGATGGCGGCAGAGCGTTACCACAGTACCGAGAGATGACGCTTCTTCAACGAGTTTTGAGTCAATAATACTCGATCCGTCTTCTCTTTAACGGAGAACCGATGCGGGCTGACTCGAGTAATCACGTGCAGAAACTTTCCGAAACCCGGGGATTTCTGGGCCGAGTCGCTCGTCCGGAAACAATTATCGCATTGTTTGGAAGTGGAATTCATTCGAATATTTTATTCGCTTCTCGAGGACCCTTCAGGTCGAAGAAGTCCCCGTTTCCGAAGAGATTGCGAAAAAATTGTTCCTTCTCCCTGGAAATCTTTCCTTCAACAGAAGAGCTTGGAATTGTTTAAATTTCAGAATCGATCCACCTCAGAAGTCGTGCTATTCATTCAAAACTAGCAGACCCGCGCCTAGCATTGGCGATAGATTTCGTTAACCCCGCAAGGGGTTTCGACGAGGTGTCTCCTCAGTTCAGATCCGACCCTTTTTGCCGGGTCAAGAAAGACCCGTTGGAAGAGCAACGGATTTTGTTGCAAAAAGAAATCAAGAGTTATTGAACGATAATTGTTTTTTAAATGACAGGATTTGGGCGAGGAATCACTCTTTTCAACAATAGCAAGTGCCGCAGTTGCTCGGTTGGAAGAGTAACGGATTAGCAACCGGAGGGTAGTGAGTTCAAATCGAACCTAACACCCTCGTGTACAAAGGGGGATGGTGCACTTTAAATTTATCATGGTACTTACTGGGGCCTCGAGTTCAGGTGTTGTTCTCGTTCTCTGTTCATGCTCAATACCACGAGACGTTGTCTATGGATGGGTCCTTGGGGATTGATCTTGGACCGTCACCAGTAGCACGTGGTGTTGCACCAGTGTAACGTTAATTACCTACCTACCGACTGTAGAAATATCCTCGCACAAACATCCTAATTCAACGGATGCCCGAAATTTATATCTAGATGAAGAAAAAGTACGTAATCAATTGACATGTACTCTATAACAAAACAATCGATGCACCAAGTAGTTGTACCGGGTTCGATCCACTTAGAATGGAGTTAACTGAGGACGTATAGTCTTTAGTGACGACAACCGCAAACGAGTCGGGAGACATCCAGGGCAGCGTGGGAATCCTGACCTTAGTATTGCATGCCACATGTGCCCACAACAGGGAGCTATCGTAAGGGGTGCCATCTCCTTTTATAGCCCTTTGGTAGTCATTTCTGCACACGTACAGCACAGCGATGAGTAGACGACATTCTACGACCGATTGTGTTACCGTTCCTTTAGCGACTTTCTTTTGCAACAAGATAATGTCTGGTCGCACACGCTATGAATTGTCTTCAAGCTTTCCCAACACTTCCTTGACTAGCAAGGTCTCATGATCTCTCTCCCATTGATCACATTTGGGACGTTATGGGAAGGCGATTGCAAACATCCCGGAATGTTTAACCCGACATTTGGAGACAATTTGGCAAGAAACTCCGCATTACACCATCCGGGAACAATTTCAGTCTATGTAAAGCTGGGTGACAGCTTGCATCCAGGCCAGAGGTGGACCAATGGCTTATTGACTTCCTCCCTTTGTAACGGAAAATCTGAAATAAATAATTTAATTGTTCTGAAATTTTAATCGTTTGTTTTTCTATGTATATTCATCACATCCACCCATTTTATAGCAATCGGATAAATCCTTCTTGTTGCGTCGATTTATTTTGCTAGAGTGTATGTAATGAAACAAAACACGGTATTCCAACTGCTCAGCTCTATACATAGACACAGAATAAGCTCTGTCTAGACATACGGCTTCGCATAAAACAAAGAAATTAATTCGTTTCAAAGTCAACGAATTTGAAGTGGTTGTGAATGACAGAAGCTCCCAAAAATCAAACACTGGGTAGTAATGCTTATGGTGAGTACATGTAAGTAGTTCTTTAGCGTCACACTGGAGTTACACATCGGGCTATTGTGATAGTCCGGGATCAATACAAACAACGTCATTTTGAAATAACGTCAAATGACCAGGAAAACTATGAGCTGGCACCCTATTCTCCAAACGTCCACAATACTCTAACGTGACAACATTAGTTGCTACGATAGATTTAACATGTACCAGCCTCTGTGTACACGAATGTCTGGTTGCTAATTCGATGCTCTTCCAACTGGGCTACCGTGTCCCTAGAGTGTTTATTGCCGTTGTACAAATCGTTTGGACAATTCTAAGCACTCGGCACGTCCAATCTGTTTTTCGATATACTAACAATCAATTCAATCAAAACTCTTTTAATTAAGTGTTTTGAGACAGGTTTCCGAGCTGACATCCCATTATCTCTTCATCCTTATGTGTGCGTGTGGGAGGGGGGGAGGAGAAACGTCTCCGCCAATTTTCGGTCACGTTTCCCTTTTGTCGCCACCTCCGCATTCTTGAAGAGGGTGTTCACCTCTAGGACTCTGTTGATCAATCGCAGTACAGGGTAGGTAGTTAATATACGTTGCACTGAAACAACACAGCATGCCATTGGTGACGGTTCGAGATCCATACATCAGACATGATCAAATGACGAGGTCACACCCGAGCTGGCAAGCCCACCTCTCCAAACTTCCTCACTACGCCATCGTGAAGACACTACACGCCACGACAGTTTGAATGCGCAACAGCACCCTTTGCACACGTCGGTCTATGGCTGGATTCAAACTCGCAACCCTCCGGTGGTCAATCCGTTACTCTGCCAACTGAACTACCGCTACCCCGATCAATCCCAAAGGAAACGATTCAAGGACAATGATTTGTAATTTTGAATCACGGTCAGATGATGATCTGGCACACCACTTCAGAAACGGAGCTTCTTTTGGGCTAGGTGAAAAAATGAGTGTTTTGTTACATAGACCGTTACTCGTCCGAGCGTTTCAATTATTGAAGGGGTGGCCACGGTAGGTAGGTTTTTTGATTAACATTGCACTAGAGCAACACAGCGGGTTTATTGGAGACGGTCTGGGATCAATTCCTAAAGGAAAGATTGAAGGACAGTGTCTCGTCATTTTGTAACTCGGTCAAATGGCGAGAGCAACACAGCACCCCACTCTCCATATTTACACACCACACCAACGTGAGGAAATTTGAGGCCACAACAGATTCAACGCGAACCAGTCCTCGTAAATACCACGGCCGGATTGAGTTCAGATTTGCCATCCACCGGTTGCTAAACCGTTGCTTTTCAATCGGGCTACCGTGGTTACGCAGTGCAGGACAACATTAAAAAATATTGTATTGAAAAGCGTCAAGAAAGTTCATAAATTGTTTAGAAGCCAAATGTCCGATGGAGTCTCGTAGCGTGGTATCGCGAAAGACATTTGCAATTTCAGCTACTCTCAACGAACAATCTTCTAATTGTCCTTAGGCTTAAAGGTATCTGAGATTCAATCCAGGAGAAACTAAATTACCCGATCGATATTAAAATCTGGATGCGTGCTATCAAACTATCAATTCCCTTCTACTGCATCAAAAAGGGGACCGGTGCACTGACAATCTTTCCGCCTTCGCTTCAAATGTCTTTACCATGGTGAAGTGTGGAGGTTTGCAGTGGTGTGCCATCTCAGGTGTTGACCTCATCATCTGACTATGGTTCAAAATTGCGAGTTGCTGTTGTCAGAACGTTTCCTTCGGATCATCATGAATGAGGAACTTTCACATTTTGAGGAAAATGCTCATTTCTGTGTTTTAAATTTCCGAAAAGTATGGCAAAAGCACATGACCTCAAAACGCTACGTGAGGTCAATGTGCGCCACGATGTAATGTTTACGTTTGTCTAGCGCATTGAAATTTTATATTGCTTGCTCTTTTAATTTTTAAATAAGCAATTCAATTTTTTTTCTTGCTATTTCAGCGTTGCTATCAAAGTAAACAAACCGTCATAGTGCATAGTGACGTCACAAGAAGTGGCGTTGGAAAACTAGCGTGTTTGAGATGAAGTAAAGAGTGCGAACTTTAATTTTTTTTTATTTTACCTTTTTGGGCAATAAAAGTAAAAAAGAAAGAGGTGGGGTTGTCGTTCACGGTAAGACGTTTGTCACCAATGAAACAACGCAAAAAAATACCATTCAGAGCGTGGAGTGCGAGAAATTTTGCAGATAGAGTTGCCATAACAAAAACGGCAGACGTGAAGAAAAACCGCAAAAGGTGAGGTTGCCATATGTGGCGACAAATCGCCTTCTTACCGTGAACGACAGTTCCACCAACAAAGATACTTTCCGTCATATGTTTTCAATGTTATAAAAATGTAAACATAAAAACTTGTACGTTCCTCATTGCCCGCTGTGTTGCCCCAGAGCGAATTTAAGTAACTACCTAATGACATTGTTGCAGTCTTTTAGTGAAGAGATGCCCTTCTCACTTTAAGGCCGAGGTAGCCCGATTGAAAGTGGAACGGATTAGCAACAGGAGGATTGCGAGTTCAAAGACATTCATCTAGAAAGGGCACATGTTAAATCTGTCGTGGCCTCAAATATCCTAGTTTCGGCGTGGTGTGGATCTTTGGCGAGTGATGTGCCAGCTCAGGTGTCGACTTCATCATCTGATCGTGGTTCAAAATAACATGTTGTTGTCTGTGATACGTTTCCTTCTTTTTTGATGACAGGCCGTCCCTAATAGCCCGTTGCGTTGCTCCAGTGCGACGTTAATTAAAATTGCGAAAAAGAACATACCCCTCTTTCAACTTCATAAACTTAATTTTTTGTCGCGTAGCTTGAAAACTTTTGTGTAGAGCATCAAGAATACAAGGGTTTGTTAACTTCCTCTTCTCTAGGGGCAAAAATACTTTAAATTCTCTAATGGAGTCACCACTGTTCCTCAGGTAAATTGGCAGACAGGGAAAGGAACGTATGAATGAATGGGTCTGCATAAACACCTGCATGTTTAACGCCATTTGCAAGTTATTAAACCGAGCAGTGAAGCAACCCAACCGCAATGCACCAGGGAAGAGAGGATCCTTTTAGTTCACCAGGAGCACGTCGAACCGTGCACAACTACGCAGGGCATTTTGCGTGCGATTCATTAGAGTGGCCGAAACTGAAGGTTAAATGTTTTAACCCTCTGAGCTACACGAGATTTCCGAGGGCTTTGACCTCACAACACACGACGCAATCGCAATACGGATTGCTTGAAATAATCTTAGGAAAATTTTCATTGGGAAACAAGGTCTAATTCAGTGGATAGTAGGTAGGTATTTTAATTAACATCGCACTGGAGCAACACAACGAGCTTTTGTAGACGGTCCGGGATCAATCCCAGAAGTAAAAATGCGAGGAATAATTTTGTACCTCGGTCAGATGATGAGGCAACACCTGAGCTGGCAATCCACTCTCCAAACTTCCACTACTCGCCAACGTGAAGATGTTTGAAGTCCCGACATATTTGACGAGCATCAGTACCCTTGATACACTACGGTGTTTGTTTTAATTCGAACTTACAACCCTCCGGTTGCTAATCCGTTACTCTTCCAACCGGGACACCACGGACCCAAAACTCAGTTGAAGTCAGGGACGGATGACTGAATAGATAGGTGCCAAACCCTTTGGATTAAAATTACATGCGTTTCACTAGATTGTCCTTTTATAAAGGTTTAAGTTAACAACATTCTAATTTAAAAATAGAGAACGTTTCAAAGCTCCTTGCACAAACTTGACGAGGAGAAAAAGAACACACAAATTATACAATATTCGCACAGGGATGTATGTCTACAAGCACCTATCGGAGGTTACAGATGGCTCTGTTGTGCAGCGCTGAATTTGACCAGTTTCTAGAAGAATCCATGCATCGACGGATTTAGCATTACTATTTGTGGTCGCAAGATAGCATCTGGTCTCAAGTGTTTGTCGAATTGAGGTCCAAACTTAAGAATCTAGAAAGAAATCCACCAGAATGAAGAGTGTCACTACGAACTAAAAATTTGGAGTGCTTGAAATCGATTACTGAACAATTTTAGCAACCAGAAATATCTAACGATGGCCTTACTCACCATTTTCCCTCCAAGTACAGCGTTGAGACCTTATTATCGGCGTTAAGTAATACAATATTAAAACCAATAATATAAACCGACTAACAGATGAAGTTAGTAGCGCTTGCTTGGGCTTGAAGTGCACGAAATACCAATATTCAATTGAAGATATAGTAAATGCAAGTCAGCAACAAAAGATGTCACTAATGGAAAGAATCATTTCTAGTTTTGCTTTTTTAATAAATATTACTTTGTTTTGCTAGAGCTGTAAATTTTACAAGAATATGTATATTTATCACACGTCTCCCGAGTCTAGCTAGGTTTTTCGGTTCCAAACTTCCAGTTCAAGGACTGATCAGTTTTTTTCTAATGACAAGAGACGAGGAAATATCTCGTCCATCAATATTTTGATGCTTTTTCTACTGACGAGATACCTTGTTACGAGGTTAGTTGTAACACATAATAACCAGTAATCACACATAGAACATCAAAAACATCTTTACAGCTTTGATTACTCATACGTTTGTGGCTATGCTTTTGGTACGTTTTTTAGAGCAATTTTTATGTAGCCATTGAAGAAATTCTTACAAAAAATATTTATTTTTTTAAAAATTACAAGCGGACAAAAAAAAAAAAAAGGATTTCTTAACGATGGTTATTTAACTTCGTCAACTATAGTTAATTTTCAAAATAGAAAATAGCAAGAAACCATACAATCTGAAGCGATTGTATGGCCCTGGGCTGTGACTAAAATCAAACTGAACATTTTAATTCTTAAAATTCACATGAAACGGAAAATACATTAAAAATTGTTTTTAAGAGTCAATAAAAACAATGGACAATTTAGCGAAATGGGACAATCTAACCAATGGATGACCAGGACTCCATTCGATACCTTTGGTTTTATTGACCAATAGAATGTGTCGTAGCATTTTCCAGCCTTTTAAATTGGGTTTATTGTCATTATGTGCATTGTCTGAAACATTCTAGAATATTCAAAATGAAAATTTTAACTTTCCGCTTGCCGAGGCTGCCATAAAACCGGACAAAATCCTAAATATGGGTTGCCTATACCTGCCATAACTCGCCAAAAAAGTGCGTCAAAACCGTTGCCCTAAAAGTACGCGTACATAAAAGCTGCACCTTCTGTATAGAAAGCTTTATTAAAATAGCTCTTCATCAATCTGATTTGAATCACCCTTTTTTACCGTTTGTAGAGTTTTCCCTTAGAGGATCCCTTCTTACCTAATGTGGAGTTAATATTGTAACGGGAAGGCCAAATTGAATTTCGAAGACGAGCCCTGTTCAACATATTTGTTGTCTTTCGTTTTCAGGGAGGACTTTTCTTTCGAACTCGGGCGGCCTAATCTGATCAAATATGTCGAACTTATTGATTCCAACGTTCCCTGCTAAGTCTGGAA
Organism: Metellina segmentata; assembly: GCA_947359465.1. Classification (NCBI taxonomy): domain Eukaryota; kingdom Metazoa; phylum Arthropoda; class Arachnida; order Araneae; family Tetragnathidae; genus Metellina; species Metellina segmentata. Next base: position 18,168,142 of record OX375879.1, on the reverse strand, counting down.
TTTTCTTTACCTTATTTTCTAGTGAACATTTCGACAAAAGCTATTTTTTTATATTCCCCTTGTAAAATCTCAAAAATGCAGAAGTTTATAGTTAGGCTTAGTAACACACACAAGAATATGAAATATTCCGTTCCATACATTTTAGATGTTACTTTGCAGTGATTTACACAATATTTAACGATTTCTTTAATGTAAATCAGTGTCAAATGAAAAATTGGGAAATGGGATTTTAACTTACTCAAATTTAATAAAATACTTCTGTTGCTAAGATTTGATTCAGAAGCTTTCAGAAGTTCCTTAGGATTATTGAATGAAATAAAATTAAGCAAATTGAATTCTAAAGCTGTTATAAACATTACATTACAATAGAATGATGGGGTTCAACCCATAGGGGTCGGTAATGAGTCACAACCTTCATCATCAATAGCGACTGCAAAAATTGTGATATGTACGGAGCGAAGAACATTTGGTGTGTAAAAATTTAAACGGTGTGGTACTAATTTCTTTCACTTTCATTCCCCTATGGCCTCACTGACGTATTACAAGTCTTAAACCTAGCGGCCATTTTCCGACACAGTCTCATCCGTTTTCACCATTTAAAAATCAATTTCAAAACTACATTTTCAAAAATTTAAACACAAACACATCAAAAACGCTTTTTTTTTAAAAAATACCCAATTTTTATTCTTTCGACTTAACAATCAGCGATTTCAAAGGCCCAATCATTAACACATACAATGCAGAAAAATAATGGTTTATTAAACAGCTGCTATGGGCGGTTAATGAGATTAAATTCACAATTTTTTGCAATTAATTAGCCTTCAATCGGGTAAAAATTTAGATTAAACCCTTAATTAGTTTTCTCTTTAGTCTTGGAAGATAAAGTGAGATAAAAGTATTTCCAACTCTCTCAATTTGTGGCTTTGGATTCAAACGAATCGCTCTTCCATTCAGTACAAAATGTCTTTCGAATTATAGAATAAACAGTTGAAATTTAATATTTGTTCCATTTGTCGTATTGTTTTAAGCTACTTTCAAAAGCAATAGATTTCTCTAAAGAAGTCAAGAGATCGCTTTTAAAGAGCTGAAGAGGTTTTAACTCAAAATGTCTTTGAATCTCATATTGTCTTACACGTAAAAGCTATACATTTTCATTATCAAAACCTTTCTGACTGCTATATTGATTTGCATTTCAGATATGAGGGTCGTTCGGAGAGTAATGCTGGTTTGAGCAAGCGCACCATTATGGCAGTGGCAGTGGCACCGGTCAAGGTCTACCAGTTATAGGAACTCGTCTGACAGCTGTCTACTGAATTACATCGTATTATAACGGTTATTGCTGTTTTGATAAGCGAATAAAATGTTCACGAAAATCGAGCGTGCCATCAAATGTGAAGTGAGATCTGTGATCCGATTTCCAAACACAAACACTAAGTTAGTGCCACTAAGCGAAATTTATCGTGATATCAAAGCAATGGACTGGTTGCACAGAGGAGTATGATGCTGGTATTCAAAGCTCATCGCAAGTATGACAAATGTTTAAATTTGCAAGGAGAATGTGTAGAAAAGTAATATAAGGTATAAAAATGTAAAAAAAAAGTGTGGTTGAAACTGTTTAGTTGGTATGTATTTTATTCAAAAACGGGTATTACTTTCCTAAAGACCCTCGTAATTAACCGTAAGGGGACAATAAACTTTAAAAACCCATACACCGGTTCGAAAATCCTATTTTTTAATTTAAGCGTTAGAAATTAATTGATAAACTCTGGGTGTCAAACAGAATTTTCTAGTTATTGGGTTGATACGAAATCCGTCACATTTTTGGTGCTCGATGGAAGTGCATCGCACAACCAAAGAGTTGTCTGTTTCATACGCTGTCAAATTTGGATATTGCATGAACGAAGAAATTTCAGCGAGTACTTGGGAAAGGAACTGTTATTGTGTTGCGTTGTTTCAAATTGTGTTAACACTTTCGCTGCCGATCTCACCCCCAGCGCGTAATGTGGCGTCAACGCTAAAGAGCCAATCACGTGCCAGCGCGTGGTGTGGAGTGATGTCTCAGTATCCAGTCACGCGTTCGCGCGGGATGAGCAGCGTCACAACATTTATTCTCCGCTTCAATTGGAATTAAATGTTAGGTGTTGGCGTAGAGTTAAGGTTAGAAGGTTAAAGGTATGTGGTTTCGAATTTATAAATTTATTAGTTGTTAAAAAAATCTTGTAATAAGAGTTGCGGAGACGTTAGTTCTGCAGGGCCTTCAAAAAAATAGAAATGCAATCGAATAAGCCTCTAACGGGTGATGAAATTGCAAATGTGTTGGCTAAGCTTTCGCCAATCTGTTCTGGAATTGGCTTCTTGGAGAAATCCATATCTACGAAGGGGCAAAAACTATCAACGCACCACATCAGCTTTGGCAGCAAACGTGTTAAACATCAAAAATGGCAGAAAATATCGAGCATTTTCGATATAGAATGTTTTATTATTTTCCGAAAAGGCAAGAACGCTTCGCAGACTGAAAAGAAGAAACGTGTTGTGTAGAGAGAAGTTGCCATAGGCGATTCCACCGATTTGACGTAAGTTGTTTGGAAGTTTCCTTACCTGGATCTGTTCTTTAGTCAGAAACCTCAGACCTTGTACGAGCGCGGGATGATGCAGTTACCGGAGAGATGGAGAAAGGTCATCGAACAGAATGGCACATATTATATTGATTAAATGTAACTTTTAGTTAATAAAATTAATTTTTTCAATTTTTACCAAGCAATGAGCACAAACTCTTGCATTAGCCCAATGTTATTAGTTCTGACAGAGTTACATATTCAACAGCATAAAACCCCAGGTAAGTAAAACTAATTTTCTTCCAATTCAGATTAATTGATCTTCTGATTTCGAGCATCAGGTTTAAATGATATCTTTGAAATTTTGGGGGACAATCCTTGCAATGTGCCGTATGTATCAAAATTCTAGTAAGGTGTTGTACATTTTATTTTGCTTTACACAATTGAGTATTATACTTTACAAATGAAGTTCATTTGAGTTTTGATACTAGGCAAACTTTATATTTTTGGACTAAACTTCACATATGTAAGCTTTTTAGCAGAACACAATTAATCTGCGCAAAGTTTATAATCACTGCAAAAATAATTGTTTTGAAATTACATTGTACCTTTAAAATAATTGCTTTGCTAGTAGTTTTATTTCATTTTTGTTCATTGATCTTTATTCGGTTTCAAACTTTCAACTGCCACTAGACATATTTTCCTTCGTATATTTATACTTTTGAAAAAACAAGTGGCAATTAGAGTGTATTTAATCTGCTTGATTAAAACAATTGATGGCGAAGAAGACAGCTTTAAACTACAACTTAACACTCTGATTGGAAAACGTCTATATGCTTATATTCGGCAACCTTCCCTTTTAAACACTTTTGACCATCTGTACTAACATAATTACTCTTAGAATTGTTTCAGCCAATAGATGCAACTATTGAGTCATTATGAGTAGTTAAGTAAAATCAAAATTCGGATAGATCATGATATCCAGTGTATTTAACACATTACCTAAAGTTATTGTGCTAACAAACCTTTCTTTGAAAAAACTATGGTTGAAGATATATTTTCTTTCATGAAAATACCATGTAAGAATAAAAAAGGGTCTTTCTTAAAAAGTGTTTTTTGTTTATTCAAACACATTTCACGCCCTTTTTCATTTGTTCACTTTTAAGAAAGTAAAGCTCTAAATAATTTCGTAAAAAGTGAAACAAGTACCAAAATTTCGGATGAGCCTCTTAAGATGCCATTCCAGTTGAAACCACACCCCCTAAACCTGATATTGCATAGGGTTTGAAAAATACCTCATTAATCTTGTTGCTGTTGTATTTAATATATTCTATTTAAAAACTAAACAGTTTCACTGAAACTAATTAATTAATAAACGCTATATTTAGCACACATTAGAATAATTGAATTCGCGTGTGCTCTTACAGAACAAAAATGATTTGACACGTTGCTCTCTTAAAATAATTCCTTAATTCATATTTTAATGCTGCGACAAAAGTTTCCTTCCAACGGAAAAATTACCCATAAAGCCATAAACAAATCATCAAATAACTCTCTTCGTCAGATAAGAAATATTACAGTGGAATTTTAAAGTCTTCTTCAAAATAAGATTAAAAGTCTGTTTTGTCGAAATTAAATTAAAATAATCTGTTATGTTGGTAATAACCTACATAACAAATTATTTTAATTTAATTTCTATCAAGTCGATGTAATGCATTAAATGTTTGTTTCCAGCAGAGTTTATTTCAATTCAATGGCAACAACCTTAAAACTTAGAAAAGGAGCTAAATAATCATGCATCCTCTAGTTAAATATTTCAATTTCGTTTCGTGTAAATCACATCGAAAGAGAATTAAAAAAAAGTATCGAAATAAAACGACCGTCTCTTAATGAACGTTAAGTAGCAAATAGCTCTTTCGAATCCTCGTAATTTGCGTCCAGAAGTTAACGGTGCTATTTGCGCTAACTATTCCCTCTTTCCCGTTCGGAGAAATAGTCGCAAGGCTATCGATTTTTCTATTAAAATTCCATTCTGAAGTTTACGATCCTTAATGGCCTTCCCGATAACACGCAAATATTTATTTTCTTCTGTTCATAAGACGAACCTCAACGAAGTATACCTTGGCATTCGAGTCATGTGGTTTTGGGTGGTGTCTACTCCGTAAATTAGGGGAAGATCAGAAACGCAAACAATACAATTTCACGATTGTCGTTTTTAACTTCGGGGCCGGGAGTTATTACATTGAAGTTAGGGAATTTGATGGAGTTCATGAAGACTGCGTCAGTATTGAAGACTGCATCAGTATTATTGAAGACTGCATCAGTATTGAAGACTGCTTATTTATGGATAAATGAGTTTAATCGCGGGCCAACTGAAGATGAGAAGGTTCTGGACACAGTTAGTTCAGAGCACCACGACATATCTTTGGAAAACTCCATGGTATTGTAGGATATTATCCTTTCGACCCTTGACACCAGTGTCCTTTGTTGTGCGTGGCAATTGCCTTGTCAGTAATGAGACGCACTCCCCGATCTTCACTCGTAATGTATAGATGTTTTGTGCGGATGTAATTATTAGCTATTAATAAATGTATTTAGTTCTTCACCCTCTCTCAGTTATGAAGTATAGAACCCCTACATTCTTACAGTATCGGTATGGGAAAACACTGAGTGAAATTGAACGATATTGCTGAGACTGTAGGTAACTCACTTGTGAACGAATGTATAATATCCTGGTTGAAAAATCGCAGATGAAAAAGCTGTGTGCCCAGTGCGATTACTGACGGTGGATCAAAAACGCACGCGAAAGGACGTTTCAAAGCTGGAGATGTTTAATTCCAATACAGTAAACTAATTTGGGTTGATTCTTAACTGAACGAAACATGGGAATATCGCTTTACGCATGCTTGAGTCTGAGCGGCAGTCAAAGCAGTGGAAAGCGGATTTTCAACTTGCGCCGAAGAAATAAAAAATCGTTTCCAACTTATTTTGGATACCCAAGGTGTAGTCAAGGTAGGTAGTTAATTAACGTCTCACTGGAGTACACACGGATTATTGGTGATTATCCGGGATCTGTGAAGAGGGGAAGGATTCAAGGACCTCGTCATTTTAAACCACGTCAAATGACGATAGCAATACACAAGATGGCACCCTACTCTCCAAACTTCAGTGCCACGCCATCGTGAGGACATTCGATGCCACAGCAGATTGAAGGTGCACCAGCTCCCCTTGAACATGGCGGTCTTTACCCTGAACGAGCTTAGAACTTGCAACCCTTTGGTCGCTAATGCTATACTCTGTCAACTGTACTACCGCGATCCCTTCAATTCCCAAGGAATCATCCCTGTCGATTAATTGGAAAGAAAAAAAAACAATAACAGAAAACCTATTATGCAACATTATTGGTCGGTCTCAAAGAACTGAAGCAAAAACCAAAGATTGATGCATAAAAAATTGCTTTACAACAAAGACAATGGGCTAATCGACCGCCGCAATGGCAAAATTTCACCTCCATTCTTCAGCCCCCTCGCGACCTTCTCTTTGTTCCTAAACATAAAAGTCTGGCAGAGTGGTAAGAAATTCTCTTCGAATAAAAATTTAATCGCTGCAGACTCTCTATACGCAGCCTTTGACAAAAGCTGTTTTCCCGATGGTATGAAAAAAAAAATTTTAAATTTGCTACACCTCGAGTGTAGTCCTCGGTGGAGATGATGAAATAAAATCGATTTCGGTAGAAACAAAAAACTGTAAATGGTAGAGTAACGAATTAGAAACCAGAAGATTTCTGATTCGTTACTCTTCGGTCTAGCCACAGACCGTTGTTTTGCACTAATGCGATCTTCATTCAATTTCCTACCAAAAACGGTGTTTAACTTCCTTTTTTACCATACTTATATTTATTTATAACATATATACTTATCTTTTTACCTCATATTTCAATCCGGAGTACAGCTAGATCTCCAGTCTCCCACTGAGCCGCGTTTGTCCGATTGGAAGAATATTAGATTTCCAACCAGAGGGTAGCGAATTCGAGACCACCCAAGACCTTGACCGTCGTGACCTCTAATATAATCACGCTGGCGTGGTGTGGAAGTTTGGAGAGTAAGGTGACAGGTCAGGTGTTGATCTCGTCTTCTGAACATGGTACTGGTCTCGGCTCTTTTCTCTTGGGATTGATCTCACACCATGGCCATTGGCTCGTTCTGTTGCTACAGTTCTATCAATAAAACACCTACTTACTCTTTTTTACCAGCAATAAATATGTGGAATAAGGATATAAATAAAGCTCTTCGATCTCATAACCGCGTTACAGAAGCGCCTTCCATTGTTTCTTACTTATGTAACTCTACTCTTGCAAATTTATGTGTACTAAACGTCTTTCTTTAACGGTGTAAAGGTGCAGTTGGAATCAATAAACTCTCTGATACAAAAAAATAATCAAGGCAATATGTATACATCCCCTGCGGTCGACCGAAGAATAGTTGGCGACGGGCTTTATGTTCCCGGCTCAATTCAATTAGAAATATTCTCCACGCGCCGGGGCTTCTGAAGGATGACTCCATTGAAAGGTACTAAGGCGGTGTCGTCTACTTGTCTACAGGATGCCAGATGGGGCTTTTCACTTTCTCCATGCACCTCTGTTGTCGGAATCTTGTGTTCGGTATTGTTGTTATACGCGAAGATACTTGTGAAACACACTTGTGATCCTATCAACAGCATGTCCACACTTATTGGACGATGCTTTCATGAACTGCTCGCGCGATACGTTTAAAATACTATTCACAAACAAAACCCCTAATTTTACTTTTATTAACCAAGTCAGATTCCATAAATGCACCACGTGTTTTCAAACCGTCTGTTTTCCGATTCAACGTGGAAATCCAGAGATGGGTAGCCCACTTGGAAGAGCAACGGATAAACAACCGGAGGGTTGTAAGTTCGAAACTAAGTCCAGTCAATCTCCGTCGTGTACATGAAAGCTGGTGAACATTAAACATGCCGCAGCCTCAAATGTCCTAATGTTGATGTGGTGTGGAAAGGGCGGAGTGGCAGCTGAGGTGTTGGTTGACATTGTTATCTGACCGTGATTAAAAAATACATGGTGTTGTCCTAGGATCTTTCCCTTGGGTGTATATACCGCACATATCCTAATATCACGGACTGTTGTCAATATTATGTTGTGCAGCTACAGTGCAACGTTAATTAACTACCTACCAGAGATACTACCGTTGATTTTTTTTTTGTCATTTGCGATTATGTAAAACAGACTGAAACCATACTGCAGACTATCCTATTGACGTCCATGGAATTGCCAATACTTGAGTTAATCAAGACAAAACTAGGTAGGTATTTTGATTAACGTCGCATTGGAGCAAGACAACGGGGTATTGACGACGGTCGGGGATCAAACCCGAAGGGAAATATCCATGGATAACGCCTCGGCATTTTGAACCACGCTCAGATGGCGAGCGTTATACCAGAGGCGACACCCACCTCTCCAAACTTCCACACCACGTCAACCTGAGGGCATTTGCGGTCACTACAGATTTAACAAGCACCAGTCCCCTTTGTACACGATGTTTTTTTTGTGAGACCCGACGATAGTTTTACATAATATTTAATAAAAACAAGTAGTATAATGCATAATTTTCGCCGTTTTCGCCTTATAAGTAAAATGTTTTTGCCCCTCACTCATCAGGGTTTTTCGCATAGTGCTATAATATAGTAGAAATAATCATATTTTCTTTACCTACAAATTTCTTACGTACTTTAAGGTCTCAGAAATTGTTTTTGCAAGTCTAGTACACTTCAACGCGCACATCTCGTTATCGGAATAATTTGTTTCAGTATTTGAAATGTTTTACTTTATTATACATAGTCCTAAGCGTAACACCATGTATATCGTACGCCTTAGTGTATCGCAACCCTTAAGTATATCGCAACCCCTAAGTATATATCGCCTTTATATCGAGTGGTAACTGTATAAGACAAGTTGAAGAAGATTGTGGGCTTGTAAACATTTATTCTGTTGAACAGCTAATCGCTTTGGGTCGAGTATTCTTCTGTACATTTTGAAACTTCAGGGTTAAATTTATCCGCGTACTCTGGTTTCGTCTCCAGCAGGTGTCAGAACACCGACTACGAAGTGGAGAACGACACAGACAGAGATTTCCCAGAACATATCCCCAGACGAAACGCACATTTTCTTCCTGGCGCAAAAGCTCAAGAAATAAGCTGTCGGAATTTAAAATTCCAAGTGGAAAATATTTGAAAGTTCAGAGAATTTTTATGCACTCAAAACTGAAAGATAAGCTTATGTCGTATATACGATATCCTGCTATGGATTTTTTTTATTCTCTTCTATGGACTAGTGGTTTCTTTTATTCTTGGAGGAATTTTTCTTCTAAACGTTATCTTATGTTATGTAAGCCTCTGCACATACTATAAGAATAAAAAGGCTCCTGAGGAGATAACGGATAAAATATCTGTGAGCAAGTTCATTTCTTTAATGGGAGATAAACTCCTCTTCTCCTATGTAATCAAGGCCTTTACCTATATAAAGTGACAATTCACAAGGAGTTTTTGGTCAGTATGATTCCATGGTGATGGGAATAAGCAGTAGTCTATACATATCAATCGAATTCATTCCATTTAATAAGTGTTTTGCATAATTGAGGATTAAAAAAAATTGAACTGAGATACCTCAAACGTTTCAAAAATAAAAACCTCCGTAGGTTAAGCAACATTTTAACCTAAAATTTGGATGCATAATAAATTGTTCATTGGATTTATACGAGGGCTGTTCAATAAAGAATGATCATAAATTAATAAAATAAATTTCCTGCACTAATCCTCCCAATTTTTATGGTATTTCTCAAAATACTCCTCATAACGTGCAATGCACGTATCCCACCTCTTTTCCAGCCTTTAAACACATGCTGGAAGCCATTTTTAGACAGGTCGTTCAAAATCCCCTACGTAACTTTTACCACTGTCTGTGATGATGAAAACCACTTTTCACGGAGGCGTTTCTTCAAATTCGGGAAAAGAAAATAATCGCATTCGCAACATCAAGACTATATGGAGGATGGGGAACACACATGACATTGGTTTTTAAAAGATCTGACGATTTTTTTAAGGCGAAAACAAAACTTCAATGCAGTGTATTGCACTTCACGTGTCACATCCATTTTTGCGGTAGGCGAAAGTAAAACAAGGCGTTCTTGGCCGGCTGCCAAGGCCTCAGCAATGACGTCAAGACCATGAAACTTGCGCTATCTATTCTCCACTTATCCCTACACATTCAATATAAATTTTATTTTTCTTGATTTTTTTAATCACCTTTTAAAAAATTATGATAATTCTTTATTGAATAGGCCTCGTACAATAGATCTGCACAGATTTTCTACAAAATACTCTAGTATAAACCAAGGAAAGTCAATTAAAACCAGATGAGTAGTATAGTTACTTTTATTCCTTTGGATGCTTAATTTCTCTTGAAACGACGGAATTAAAAACAACAGTAATAAACGTCAGTGTACCCATGGAAAAAAACAGGGCAGCAATTTTTTTTTTAAATCAAAATCTAAAAATTTTATGTTTAACAATAATAAAAATGGCACCTTGAAGACATACGCCTTTGACGGAGGGGACAAAAATCGCCACTGCCATTAGCAGGCATATAAAAAAACAGGTAAATAAGTAATTATATAAGATAATGAATGTGTTCGTTAAATAAAAGGCAACAAGCAAAGGAAACTAATTAAGAGAACTTGGATAACAATGCCATTTTCCAGAAATGTGAAAAAATGCAACATATCAAACAACGTTTTTAATTATTCATTTAAAGTAAAGATTTAACTGTAAAGTAAAATAAATTATCTTAGAAATAATGCGGTGTCTCATAATTAAGGTCTGTTTCCATTTCTAATATCATTAGCTTACAGTTTTCATTGTTAAGGAATAAATGTGTCGTGACAAGTTCGAATGAATTCGCGCCATTTCTTCCTGAAAATTCGATCATTTATTTTTATCTAATGGAATAGCTACCTAAAACACAAATCGAATGTTTAATTAATTTGTGTAAGGAAACGCAACTTATTAGCAATGCATAATGTTATGTTTACTAAGTATCTAAAACTATTTGGTTCTCCTTCTAAAAATCTATTCAAGTAATCTCATTTATTTCGCTATTTAGTTTCTTTTCATAGCCACAAATTAATTACTCTTCTAGTTAGAAGCATGACCATTAGAAGTCCTAAGATTTATAAACTGTGCAGCAGAATACCATTGTTTCTTCCTTCCTTCCCAATCAGAATGATGAACTGTTTATCAGCTGTTTCCAAGGATGCATGTTCGTGCTCTTTCTAGTGTGCATGTGCCCCGTTTGAAAGTGATAGCGTGCGCTCGTTCTGTTGTCCGTTTGAAGATGTATACTTACCGTGACCATTTTTTTTCTTCTCAAAACGGGACATCTACTAATTTTTTGGTAATAGTATGAGTATTCTAGAAAACACAAATTTCTTTATAGTTTTTTTTATGGAAGGAACAGGAATGAATACTTGAAAATAAATAATTTATGTGGTCTTAGATTTTCTGAAGAACATATTTGCTCAAGTATATTTGGTGTTGATTTTAAATAAAATTGAAATTATTGGCAGGATTACTTAAAATTTACTTTTGTGTTTTATAAACGGGTTATTAATTCGTTAAACTGTTAATTCGTTATTTAAATTGTTTTCTTTAGAGGATTGTTTGTAGGCCGCAATCAACTGCGTATTCCATTCCAGTTGAATCCGAATGAAAGAGGTCCGTGGTTGCCAAGTCGAAAGATCAACGGATTAGCAACCGGAGGGTTACGAGTTCGAAACTAGGTCCAGCCAAAGACGGTGTACATCGGAATATCAAGCGGCATGAAATGTCATTTTTTAACATAACAACTACTGGATTTAATAATTGATAACAAGCTCCAACATATAGCCCACTTGAAAACTAAATGTCTACTCCTCAGCAACAGCATGGCCCACACGGTAGGTAGAACATGGGGCACAAAGCCACGGTATCTTAAGACCTGGTACAAAGCAGTAGCTGAAAGACAGATCTGTTACGCAGCCAGCGCATGGGCCCAACAACTTACCCAGCTCAATATTCAAAAGCTACAAAGTCTACAGCGCCTATTTACTATACGCATCCTGAGAGCTTATCGCACTTCACCATCATATGCACTACAAATACTGGGTGCAATTGAGCCTTTGCATCTTGTGGCTCATAGAGAGGCGGCCATCACGAAACAAACAAGACTGCAGCAAAATATTCATTACCTAAGAACAGTATTTTACACAAGTGACTCTGAGCAAGAAGTTGATATACAAAAGGGAAACACTTGGAACACAGATTTCGACAAATTAACACAGATTTAACAATCTTCACGGACATTACAAGACGCCACATGGAGTAAGAGCAGCCTTCGTGGCTTACAAAAACAGCATGGAACTCCACACAAAAAAAGAACATAACAACACAGTGCCGAAAGCGGAAAAGCATTTCTCTTCGCCCTCGCCTGGGCACAGTAACCAAAGTACACAACATGCAATATTCTAACAGATAGTCTCTCCACCATTAAAACCTTATAACAGTTTCAAACAAAGGACACACTAGCACAAAAAAATCAGAGCTCAACTTCAGGAAAACTTCAATGACACGTACATCAACTGGGTAAAAGCCTACATTGGCGTAACTGGGAACGAAAGGACCGACCCACTTGCTAAAGAAGCAGCTATGGGAGAAACTGATTTCAAAGTCTTAGTTAAACTCCCCAAGAGTCACGCCAAACAGCTAATAAAAAAGGCAGCCCTGCAAAAATTGCATGAGAACTGGGATACTACCGAAACGGGAAGAAGAACCTGTACGTTTCATCCAAAAGTCAACCCCAAGAAAGAACCGTGTAGATCGTACCTCACGTCTTTCTATACAGGCCATGGACCATTCCCCAGTTACCTATGTCGATTCAACCGAACAACATCAAGCAACTGCATTTGCGGTCAGATAGGGACGCCGGATCATGTTTTCAACTGACCACTCACGTGCCCGCATCACTTGCCAAAACCAACCGATCAACATTACAAGACATGGGCAATTAACACAGCTAGTAACAACCAGGCCCAAGCAAAGATTATACAAGTCGTGAAGTTCCTGTTGGAAAATATTGACCATCTCAAACAATAGCCTCGCATTTTTTCTTTCACTTTACACAACCAATCTACGCAGTGTGTCCATAAAAATCCACTTTTACCTGTCCTATGAACGGAGGGTAAGGAGACACCTGTAGTACCAAAAGAAAAAAATTTGAAAAAAAAAAAGCTTATTGTCTCATTTAATAATAATTTATAATATCAAATGGTGCAACTGCTATTTTAAATCATGTAAGCTACATGGTATTATGAAAAATCGGCATCAACACACTTCTGACCTTAGTTAGAACCATTGATTTTGAATTAATGACCAAAATTTTGAAATAACTAAAATGATTTTGATTAATGTCATTAATGATCAAACATTTTGTATCATTAATGACAGTTATTGACGTTTCGTTCCTATTATGTCTTATAATACTAAAATAAGAGTGTAACTTCAAGTCCAACAAGACATTTAATAATTATAAAGCGACATCGCAACAGACATACCTTCAGATCTATACGAACAGCGTAAAGACTCAGATGCAACTAACTCACAGTGTATTATGAAAAAGATAGCATTAGATAAATGAACTCATCAGAATGCGTGTACAGGAAGTATTAATGTAAACGCGGGAAAGAGTAACATTAAACCTCAATGATTAACGACTCACTAATGTAAATACTTGAAAGAAATATGCGACATGTCAATCATTTCGTAAAAGCTTACACAAATAATCTGAAAAATTTCGCGCTCACTTTTAAAAGCATACTTTTTTAATGAATGTCCCAAACAACAGAATAAATAACGTTAAAACTTACACTCATTGGTGATGAAAAATAATCTAATGAACCTTACAATGAATTAACAGCTTTAAAGAAAAAAACACCAACGCAAATACATGGACATAAATAGATGGACATTTCTAGTTAACAGCACGTAGCGATTTCCATATTAAAAAAATATGGTCCCTAAACACCTGTCTAACGACATCCCAACATAAAGTTGTTCTAAAACTCTCTTTTATGGAAGCAATTATTTGAAGGAGCCTGTTTATTGTCAACGTGAGAAGTGGGGAATGATCAGTAGGAGGCATAAAAAGATTAGAGGACAAGAAAAGAACGTTGAAAAAATAAATAAAATGGGGTTTAATGGGGAGGAGATCGTATCGTTTGTGTTTCGCTCGGGAGCACTTAAATCAGAGCGAAGTAATTTATAGCTACTTACCAAGATGCACACAATTTCTGATACAAGCAGGGCTGAGAATCGACCCGATTGTTCTACACAATCTCAGAGAAGGTCTGCCTGTTTTATGTAGGTCCTCTATCGTTGTTCTTCAGATCCATATAAGACCAGAAAACATAAAATCAAGATGTTGTATATTGATTTCCTTACAACAACTGTGCATGATTTGGATTTGCATGGTTCGCTCTTCGCTTTGGCTGTAAAATAAAACGCTATTCCTCTCGTTTCTAGAGTCAATTTTTTTCTTACTATTAAGGTGTATGTATATACACTGGAAATCACAAAAAGAGATCAGAATATCAATATTTTTTTATTAATTCAAAATATTTTTTAATTTCTTAGCTTTCAAACGATACAAAGACCTTGAAAAAGATACAAAGATCTTCAAAAATTCGAAATAGTTTTCCATTTACAAGGGTTAGGTAGTGTCACCAAAACATGATAACTCCACAATGAATTCAACTATTATAACTATTTTTACATCATTATGATCTATATAATACAGTGGATGTTTGAACATCAGTTAAATATTTGGTCAAGAAGTGGACTTTTAATTGATTTTTAAATGTTGAAATTTCTGAAAAAAAGTTGATTTTTTACGATTCCTTGATAAAAAAAATGTAATAATAATAATAATAATAAAATTTTTAAAAAATCTTCTTCTAGCGACTTGATGGAGGTTCCAAATTTGAAGAATAATATTAGGAATATTATTAAGAATATTATTCCAAGATACAAGTATTATACAAGAATTGTCTTTCTGAACAAATTAGAATTTAATATAACACGTTTAAGAAACATGCTAATTTGCTAATCATATCTTACTTAAATAATTAATTACTTGCACAATCTGATTTTATCTCCCTAAAACATTTTAAGAGTACTTCAATTATATGTGCTAAAGAAAATGGAATTTTAAAGTAACACATTTTTAAAATCTTAAAGTGTATACACACACCTTAAAGGATCGTATTATAGTGGCGTTTATAAACCCATCAGAACAGCAAGGGGTACAAGAAGTACTACATCTCTGTTTGATAAAGTATTATTTATGTTAGAATACAAAGCGGCGCATTGCAACGCACCCAATTATCGAGAATTGCGAATAAAGCTTTCAGATAGATGGGATTGAATATTTCTTCGTATTTGTAGCAGTCATACTTATGGATTGGTTGTTTATTTGAGGGTTTTATAACGCAAGGGCCATATTTTCTCAAGCAGCGCCAAACACAACAAAGAGGGAGGATAAAAGGCAAAAAGCAGAAGAGTCGCTGAAGGGTAACAGAAGAGAGGACAGATCAATTTGGCACCGCGGGGTTGTGATGCACGTACGCACCTAAATAAGAAATGTTCATGAAGGCTAGCGTTTACAAAAATAGAATCAACTTAAAGTGTTTAATTTATATTCAACGAGTTACCACCGCCCTAGCCTAAGCCATTCGATGTATCGCCACGGTCAGATGACGAGGTAAGATCCCCACTCACCAAACTTCCACACCAATCCAAAGTCAGGACTTTCGTCCACGACAAATTTAAGGTGCACCAGCCGTCTCTACACCATACGCTTACTAGCATCCATTCCCTGACCCGAATTCGAACCAGGAACCTTCCGATATAGATTCTAACACCTTAACCCCTATATCGGATGGTCGGTTTTCCGTTACAGGAACCATTCTTTGTGTACTTGGGATACTACATCTATTTCTTTATACTTATATGTACTTACTTTCACTTTGTACAGCAAGCATTGTAAATAAATATAGTTACTGTTCACTAAAGTTTGTATTTTTGTGAGGCCCGACAATAGTTTTCATATAATATTGAATAAAACAAGCCGTTTCATCTTGAATTTTTATGCCACTAGTTAATTCTGTAGGAAACCACACGAGGCACCACACATTGACAAAAAACAATTTAGGGGGAGTAAATCAAAACAACAGACGATGGAAAGAAGTATTTGGAATATTTTTGCATCTCCCCGAATAGTATTTCATTATTTAAGAAAGCTTTACAATGTCCCCAGGATGTTCTACAAGTCGCTGGAATTTGAAAAATGAAAGGCTTCAGACAGTCTTTAATTAAAAGGTAATTACACGCTTGGACGAGGACAACTGCAATCTACGAAATTAAATGGCAACACTCCTTGCAACAAGTCCCCTCTTTGCATTCAGAAGGAGCTGCCAGTGAATCTCGACAAATGTTCAGCGTCTTCAATATTCATGCAGTCAATATTTCTCCTCCCTCACCTGAAGACGGCGAGAAAAAAGATGAATCCTTGGCTCGGGGAATCACAATTCGATGGACTTAATTAAGGATCACGAGAATCCAATTAAAAGTTGTTTTACGCACTTCAAAATATGAGGGGTGGTTTAAATGTTTTTTTACCAGAGACTAAGTGGGATTTGCCAGAGAATAAGCGCCGACATTTTGCGTCAGCGGAAAGAAAATGTAAAAAAATTGCTGCCGTGGAAAAATTGATTTTCCAGAAGACAATAATAATATTCCATTTTGAGTGATTGAGAAGAGATCTTGTAGCGATTATTTTCAAATTTTTTTCGTAGAAGCATGTTTCTATAAAGGAAGTTTCGAATTGTGTTTCAATGTATAATTTGTGTCGCTAGTGTCGTATGTATTAAAAATACTAAAAAGAAAAATTAAACCTTTAAATCTTGATTTTTTAAATTTTAACTAGATGTCATAACGTCATAAATTTTTAATTTTGATGGTAACAAATTGTTTTATTTATTATGATGACGGAAAACACTTAAACTCGCTGAGGTCTTCGAGTTGGTAAGCACTGAATTTATCCCACAACAGACGACAAAATAACTATTGGTTGAAAGAAACACGGTAAAGATTATGTTGGCCAAGAAGGTCAAAACTGTGGAAGATTAAAGGTTGCAAAAGCCAAATTTAACTGCAGGTATTAAATTTCATTCATTAGGTATTGTCTTTTCGATGTTATAAGTACAGAAAAATGTTTGCTCCAAATGCCAATTCAAGCTCAGATGTTGCCTCGTCATTTGACCGTGGTTCAAAATAACAAGATGTTGTCCTCGGATCTTTCTCTTAAGGGATTGTTCCCGGACCGTCGTCAATAGCCCGTTGTGTTGCTCTAGTACGACGTTAATTAAAATTTACCAAAATTACCAATTCATGGTTGCTAAGGCTTGGCATTAAACCTCTGAAATTGGCTCCCCTCGGAAAATTTTCTCTGAAGAAAAAGTATGAAATATATTTTTTTTCCGTCCGCTATTTGTGAAAACACGAACTAAATGTTCGTTAAAGTTCAGAAAATTTTCGAAGCGTCGCCAAAATTTTGAAATTAAAAGCTTTTGACATGTAATTTTTTAAAAAGATATACTGGACGCCAATGTAGGTAATGGTAATTTTTAGTTAACGTCGTACTGGAGCAACACAACGGGCTATTGACGACGGTTCGGGATCAATCCCTTAAGGGAAAGATCCGAGGACACCTCGTAATTCTAACAACGGTGAGATGACGAAGCAACACCTGAGCTTGCACCCCAAACTTCCACACCAACCCAATGTGAGGACTTTCGGCCACGACAGATTTAAGGTGCGCCAGCCTCCTCTACACCATACACTTACAATCATCCGTACCCGGATTCGAACCAGGAACCTTCCGATCTAGAGTCTAACACCTTAACCACTATGCCGGTTGGTCGGCGCCAATGTAGGAAAATACTGTAGTAACAAAAAGTCGCATTGTATTAGTACCATCTTTCCTGCTTCATTCTCGTAGCGGCATGCTCAAATGCTGACCTCGTCAATTGACCGTGGTCTAAAGTGACTAGGTGCCTTCCTCGGATTATATTATGCCCTTCGGGATTAATTCTCGACCGTCTCCAATAGCCCGTTGTATTGTACCAATGTGACGTATATTCAACTACCTACCCACTTGCTCTATCTTTTGTTACCAGGACCTTTTCTTCTTTCTTGTTGCCATTATCTTTCCTGTCACTTTCATTACTACTTCCCATTATCTTTATCTTTAGATGCTTGTCAGCAATTGGACCTTGTGCCATTAACCTTTCGACTACGGCTATAGATATAACTACCGCGATTCTTTGTTGGCGTGATTCTTATAACTTTCAAGGTACAACTGCTGTAGCGGCCGTTGTCTAAATTCTTTCTTGACGCGATTCGTATTACTTTCAAGGTACAGCTACTATAATGGTCGTAGTGTAAAATCTTTCTTGGCGCGCGCGATCAAGTAAAAACTGCTGTACCGACCGTAGTCTAAAAGTTAATCCCAAACCATCCTTTGCCTTTCGGTAGAAATTATAATCAATTATTTCGTGAAATATATATCTTCACTTACTGAACACATGCGATTTGTTACTCTCTGGCTTACGATTAATTTTAAAATTTGCGTACGGTTGAATAAAAATTTCATCAGATAGCGAAGAAATAAAACATGTTAACTGAGTCCTTCGGGAAATAAATCATTGAAAAAGTATCGAAATAGTGGATAACCCCGCCGCAAAAATATGATTAGATAAAAGGCAAATCTTCGTATACGGTTATACCTACAAAAACTTTTCTACAGTACACTTACCGTTTGAAATTTAAATAAGCATTGTTTAGAAATGTATGCTTAAAAACGGATTGAGAAAATTTGCTCTTAGCCTTTCAACATACCGCTTAACATTTGCATAATTTCTGATGCTGAGAAAATTAAATGCATTTATGGCACTTTGCCAAAACACGTTCTTCCAGTTTTCAAACGAATTCTGAATTCAATGCATATTTTTACACTACACGAAAAATATTTGGTTTGAAATTACAAACAAGAATTCCCAAGCTAAATAAACTCCTATACCTCATTTCGGAGGAGAAAGTTCGGTTTTTTTAAGAACAAGCTTCTGTAAAAACTTGTTCATCGCTCCGAGTTTTTATTCCATGCAATGAATTCTACTCTAAGAAGGTTTTTCAGACTTTATTTAAACAATTTTGAAATAACTTATAATGTATTCTGCTGGTAAGAAAATCCACTTTAATTTTTTTTTAATTCGTGAAAAATCTACAAAAAAAAAAGTGCTTGGAAGAATTTTATTTTTTAAAGACGGAATTCCCGGAATATTTTCAGACATTAAGATCCAATGCCTGTGTTGGTGTTTCTTCAAGATGTCATCACATTAACATACGAAATCCATTCGTGTCTAGCACAAATACATGAAAGAAGAGAGATGTCGATAAAAAAAGCATTGGAATTGTTCTATACTTTTTCTCCCCAAACACATCAGACATAAAACAAGACCCTATACTTGTGCGTTTTTACGACATCAGCAACTGTCATTAGTTCTAATGTAACATTTCAAGAATATCCGGTATTTATTCAAACGTTGCAATGTGTGAGGAATGTTTTATTGAGTTAATATTGGCATCTTTTGCAAAGAACCGACATTTCCTGGAAGGAGAGTCGGGGGGGGGGGAGAATAACCACCCCCTTTATTTCGAGCACTGTTCATAGTAGAACAAATTCAGAGATATCATTCAATATGGAATAACGTCCTCTACAAACTCATAAGCTCAAAATTTGCATAAGAGGACGTCTTTATATGAAATTTCGCACAAACAACAAAATTTCCAAAGGAAACCATGTTTTTGATGCCTAGTGAGATTGTACATCGTTAAGTCATCTAAATATGAAATTTCATGCCTTTACTACATGAAATGTCTTGTACAAAGTCCGAAATCCGGAATTGTCCAAAATCCGGACGTTTTGTTATCAGGCGTTTTTTTTCCCTCACTCTTTCACATCTTTCCTACAATTTTTAAAGACAAAGGAGTTAATGGAGGAGTTCTGGAGGAAAGGGGTTCAAAGGAGTTAAACCTGGACTTAATTGATGAAACAATGCAAAATAACGGACATGTTCAGAGTAAATACCACACAGAAATATTAGATTTTGCAAGTAAAATGTGTTGCACTGTATTAAAAAAGGTTTCTTTCCTTTTATAAAAATTATTCCTTTTATATATATACGATCAAACCTACACTTCAACTTTCACTTTTATTTTAATTCAATATATGTTTTTGTGATTGGCTGATTGAAAGTTGAAGATGCGTGGTTATGTAAATTACTTAACCTATATATATGCGCAGACAAGTGGATCTGCGGCTCCATGGATTGTGAGAGACAGATCTATTCGATCGTGTTGATACTGTTTGATTAAGGGTTTTTTTTTTGTCAAAAAATGCAAATAATCTGAAATCCAGAATGGCCGAGGTCCGGAGGATTCCGGATTTGGGACTTTTTACTGTATTTTGATATCCGAATATATTCAATGTTAATGCCTGTCAATTTCGGGAATCATCTCCACTGTGCAAATCATTATTCGTAGATCGAGATGAATTGTAGTTATAACAATTCATCGAGGACAACACCACGTAATTTTGAATCATGATCAGATGACGAGGCAACACATGAGCAGGCACCCCACCCTCCACATTTCTACACCAACCTAACGTCAGGACTTTCGACCACGACAGATTTAAGGTGCACCAGCCGCCTCTACATCATTCGCTTACAAACATCCATGCACTGACATGGATTCGAACCTGGGATCTTCCTATCTAGAACCTAACACCTCAACCACCAGACCGGATGGTCGGCGTAGCAGCCATGAAAGAAACTAATCAAATCGCGTGGATTCTAGACTGTCATGGTACTTAACAATTAACATCGTACTAGAGCAACACAACGGGCTATTGACGACGTTTCGGTATCAATCCCTTAAAAGAAAGATTCAAGGACAATACTGTGTAATTTTGAAACACGGTCAGATAACGAGGCAACACCTGAGCTGGCACCCCACTCTCCAAACTTCCACACCAACCCAACGTGAACTAGACTGTCATGAAAACCAGAAAAAGAGTTTAGTTTTTGAATTTTTGATTTACATTTCTGGGCAATATCGTCAACCGTCAGTATTTTATACTTCAGACTCACATTTTCTTTTTCAACCGAAACAATTTCTGAGAAAATAAAATAAGCTATTCAAGGATACTTTTTTTCATATTTTGATATAAATTTCTGCTACCTTTGGTGCAATTTCACAAGTGGTAGCTCTGCTAAAGACAAGGTAATAATGTAATGGTAATTTTTAGTAATGGTAATTTTAGTTAACGTCGTACTAGAGCAACACAACGGGCTATTGACGACGGTCCGGAATCAGTCCCTTAAGGGAAAGATTCGAGGACAACACCTCGTAATTTTGAACCACGGTCAGATGACGAAGCAACACCTGAGCTGGCGCCCCACTCTGCAAACTTCCACGCCAATCCAACGTGAGGACTTTCGGTCACGACAGATTTAAGGTGCACCAGCCGCCTCTACACCATACGTTTACAAACATCCATGCCGGGACCCGGATTCGAACCAGGAACCTTCCGATCTAGAGGCTAACACCTTAACCACTATACCGGTTGGTCGGGTGGTAATTTTTAGTTAACGTCGTACTAGAGCAACACAACGGGCTGCTAAAGACAAGGAAAGGTAATAGTTAATTAACGTCGTACTGAAGCAACACAGTATACTATATTCGACGGTCCGCGTAGGTAGTTTTAGGTTTTTTAATTAACATCCACTGGATAAACACATCAGGCAATTGGCGATGGTCCGGGATCAATCCCAAAGAGAAAGACCAGAGGACAACAACGCGTAATTATGAACAACGGTCAGATGGTGACGCAAAATGGCAGGATTTCTAATATCGAATGGGTTCAGTGATATTTTTTGTTCTAAACATAATGACGATTAGAGAGATTCTTTCAGTTAAATTAAAGTTTAATTACTAAATTACAATATTTACAGATTTAGATAAGGAATACATATTAATGTAAGTCGAGATGAATAAAAACAATCAAATTAAGAACACTTAGGTTCTTTCGAAATCGAATCAAGAGTTGAACTTCAACTGACAAAAGCTGTGAGCAGGAAAGGGACCAGATTCAAATAATTTCCACAGAAGGCGAGGCAACAGGTGACGGTGTCCGGGATCAATCCCTAAAAGAAACAACCCACGACTCTACCTTGCCGTTTTTAACCACGGTGAGATGACGAGAACACCATGTGACGTCTTCACAGCTGTGTGGTGGGAAATAGCTAATCAAAAAGTACCAAGTCAGTACTGCTTCCTGGAGCATTTAATTACAACTTTTTAAGGTTATTTGTACATTTGTGAAGAGTTCAAATCGTAAATTGCCCGTACTGGGACTTGGTCGGTACCCTTCCAGAGTCTCGCTGAAATCAACTGCATCGTTGAAATCCAAGCGTAGTCTGCCCCCCTCGTTCTCTCCAAATTCGTGTGGGGCACGTCCTCTCGTCTCCCATTGGCCAAAGTTCTCCTTGGCGGTCTTTCCAATAGAATTCCAGAATGTCCTGGCGCCGCCGAGACGACTTGTTTCTGAAATCCTTCCGACCCCCGGAAACGTCGGCACAGATGAAAGAGCCCCGGTTCTCATTCACCTTTCCAGAACTGGCACGGCACCATGGTGTCTGGACTGCCTAACGCCTCCAACTGCGGGGAGAAAGAGTGTGAGACGTTTTGTCACAACCACTTAAGATGGAGCCTCATACCATGATACCGTGAGGACATTTGAGGCCACGACAGATTCAACGTGCACTAGCTTTCATGTACGCTAGGTTATTTGGATGTACCAAGTTTCAATCCAATCGAACCTCGAAGGGGAAATATATAAGTACTGTACAAAGTCCCATATCCGGAAGTCCAAAATCCGGAACTGTCCAAAATCCGGACGCTTTGCTAACTGGCGTTTATTTTTGCTTTTCTCATTTTCTTTACATATTTTCAACAAATTTTAAAGAACAAGGAGTGAAACCTGGAGCTAACTTGCATCCGTGAGGAAAATGCTCATTCTGTGTTTTATTAATAGATTTATCGTCAAAATGTTTCAAAGCGATAATTAAAACCCACTAAATGGACTTAATTAATTAAAATGTCAAATTTTAAATTACCGAAAAGTACGGCAAAAGCACATGATCTCATAACGCTACGTGATTGGTTTGACGTCATTGTGCTCCACGATGTAATGTTTACGTTTCTCGAGCTCATTGAAATTTCATATTGCTTGCTTTTTTAATTTTTACTCAATCAATTTTTTTAAATTTCTTGCTATTTTAACGTCGCTATCAAAGTAAACAAACCATCATGGGGCACAATGACGTCACAAGAAGAGGCAAAACTTGCATTTTTGAGATGAAGTAAATAGTGCGAACTTGAAATTTTTTTATTTTACCTTTACGGGCTATATTAAGTAAAAAAGAAAGATACTTTCCATCATATTTTTTCATTTTCTATATAATAAAACTGTAAACAAAAAACTTGCAAATTCCTCATTGATGAAACAGATCAAAAGGACGGACAGTTCAGAGTAAATACCACACAGAAAAATTTGTAGATTTGCAAATAGAAAATTTGTTGCATTGTATTGAAAAGGTTTTTCCTAAAATTATTCCAATTTATGTATCTGCTATTTTACTATTGCATGTGCAAAATTCGCACGGGGAAAGGTTTGGTAGATTAAGTTTTTTTTTGACAAAAAATGCAATAATCCAAAATTTGGAATGGCCAAGGTCTGGAGAAGTCTTGATTTTGGACTTTGTACTATAATAAAAAAGAGAAGAGGCGATGTAACCAAAGAAAATCACTATAAAAGAGGAAGTGAGTGAGTGAGAATAAGAAAGGATTTTCCATGTGTCAAGCCCCTTTTCCCATGGGTCGAGCCTCCCTACCCATTCTCTCAATGAGGCATCCATAGAAAATGACTTTTAAAAAATAAGCAAGTCTCTGTGTTTTTCAGACAACTAATATTCCGCTGGAATTTCTACGTCATTCGTTCAGTCACGATTTATACCTACAAAAAATTACATATTTACTACAGAATATGGCCAAGTCTCCCTAGGGTTTCGAACAGCTCCAGAAAACAATATACGCAGAGCGTATACCGAAAAAAAGAACATTTCTGACGCCAATCAGATTCTTAAACACTTCCCATTCGATCCTCGAAATTGAACTTATTGTTCAATTAACTTTCAATCTCGTGTAAGATTGGCACGGCAATCAAAGGAGCGAGCAAATTGGATCGAAACGAAATACAATTTAAAAGGTGATTCTTTCGCAAGAGAAAAAAGGAGGAATTTACTCCTCGTCCCCCCCCCCTCTCTCGAGTGGCTCTTCTAGTAATTCATCTTTTTCGTAACGAGCCCCCTTTTATCGTGTATGGTAATGAGGAAAGATCCCTAATTAAGGGCGAGTACTTAAGGCTTTTGTCTACGGTCCGATCCGATTTTACGGAGCCTTAAGACGGAAGCTATGGAAAGAAACTCTTCTGCAAAGTCTAACGGGAAGGAAGGATGCAAGACGTTAAGGGCCACATTCTTCGTCTGTACCTCGCAAAAAAGAAATCCGTATGTGTGAAGAATAGATTGAATCATAACATTATGGTGTTTACCAGTTTTTAAGAGGGATTTATAACCGGTTTTTAAGCTAATAAGCATCTAATGGATCCGAGATAGCACGTTTGTAAGAGTAATGCCTCAGAAAATGCGAGTTTGAATTGAACCAAATACCATTGTGTAAAAGGGGGTTGGTTTACGTAAAATCCGTCGTGACCTCAAATGTGCTCACAAATTTTATCATAAATGTACTTAGCTCTTAATAATTTATAGTGTACTTGCAGTTAGATCTTGTGATAGCCACGTTAGAAGACTAGAGGATTAGCAAACCGAGGTAGCTAGTTTGAAAAGCGATACAACCAAAGTCAGTCGCGTACGAAGGGTGATGTACGTTAAAAATGCTGTAGCTTTAAATAGTATCTTCACGTTGGTAATTTTCTTTTAAATTAACGTCATACTAGAGCAACACAACGAGCTATTGACGAAGGTCCGGGATCAATCCCCCAAGGGAAAGATCCAAGGACAACACCACGTACTTTTGAACCACGGTCAGATGACGAGGCAACTGAGTTGGCACCCTAACTTCCACACCAACCCAACGTGAGGAATTTCTTCGCGATAGATTTTAAGGTGCACCAGCCGCCTCTACACCATTTGCTTACAAATATCTATACAATAACGCGGAACCTTCTGTGATCTAGAGGCTAACCGATCTAACCTTAACTACCATATCAGATGGGCAGCCATCTTCACGTTGGAGTGGCGTAGAATTTTGTTGAGTGGATGCCATCTACATGTGACCTCGTCATCTGACCGTGGTTCCAAACTCCGTAATGTTTTCCGTGGGTCTTTCCCTTCAGGTTGGATCCGGGACAGTTGCCAATAGCTGGTTGTGTTGTTACAGTGTGACGTTAATTTAAATTCTTACCTACCATAGCACATCATTATTTGATTTTGTCTCTACTGTCGTTGATTTGGTCGGGCTTAGGTTTTATGGCTCAAGACCCTTATTTGGCTAATCTGCACTAAACAAAGACGTCCATTAAGTAAAAAATGTCAAAGATGATATATGTAGATAGATAGTTAACTAACACCGGGCACTGAAGCAACACAACGGGAAATTGTTGACGGTGCGGGATCAAGCTCGAAGGGAAAGATCAGAGGACAACATCGCATAATTTTAACCACATCGTTAAAGATGAAATAAGAGCATTTCTTGGGATTTTGTGAAGCAAGGGCCATGCTCAACGCTAGACATAAAATATCATGTAACGGACATGCACACACAAGGAAAACTTTACTGACACAGAAGAGAAAAGTGCATCCAGGGAGGAATTGTACCTGCGACGCCCCTACAACTCGAAGCCTGCTAGTGCAGTGGACACATCCCCTCAGTAGCGACGGCAGTGAAAAGAGTGATTGGGAAGTGAGTAGGTGGGATAGAAAGTTGTCGACTGGTATAGTTGTTTGTTTGGAGGCCATAATCTGACAAGATGTGCTGAATATAACACAACGATAAGTAAGAAATGTGAAAGGTAATTAACGTCGCACGAAACAAATACAACGGGCTATTGGCGACGGATTCCTCCCCATGAGGAAAAGGTTCGAGGATATGTTGATCCACGGTCAGACGACGAGAACGACACTTGAACTGGCACCCCACTAACCCATCCCACTCTAACGTGAGGACATTTGAGGCCAAGACAGATTTAACGCACACCAGTTGCTTTTGTACTCGTCGGTCTTTGGCTGGATTCGAACTCGCAAGACTCTTATTGCTAATCCGTTGCGCTTTCAACTTGGCTAACGTGGTCCATCAATTCTACAGAGAGTAACATATGGGTTACAGTTTCTTGGGGAGTTTATGGCGCAATGGCCATTTTTAGCCAAGTTGCGCGAAACGCAAGACAACGTCAAGTAAAAATGTGAAAGGAAAAGAGAGACGGAGGAACGTAGTCAGATGAAAGCAGACATAGAAGGACTGGGTAAGAGAGAAGTGGGAAGAAAGCACGAAAAGATCGCTTGGGTGTACCAGGAGAATGCTCTCTCTGTATACTAAAGACAGGGCACCCAATGGAAAAAGAAAAAGTAGGTTTGGTATTTATATCAACATCGCACTGGAGCAACACGACGGGCTATCGGTGACGGTCCGGGATCCTACCCGAAGTTAAAGATCCGAGAACAACACCGGGAAATTTAGCCACGGTCAAATGACGAGGTCACTCCTGATCTGTCACACCCTCTACAAGCTTCACCACGTCAAAGTGGGGATATTTCATGCCACGTCCAATTTGACGTTCACCAGCTCGCTTTGCAACGGCGGACTTTTGTTGATTCGAACTCGCAATCCTGAGATTGCTAGTCCTGTACGTACTAGTCCCAACCGGACGAATGGTAATTGTAATTTTAGTTAACGTCGTACTAGAGCAACATAACGCCCAATCGGACGAAAAGCGAATAAAAGATATCTTCAAAAGAAAATATTACAAGAGCACTTGAGGTCCGTGTGCCGTACTAAGGCTAAAGGAGGCGTGTCTCAGAGTGCGCCGTTTGGTTTGGAGTGTTTGTCGTCTCATTGTTTGGCGATCAATACATATTTTCGCACAGAGAATGCATAAAATCGATCACGAGTACACACGTGTTGAGTGGTGGTGTCCTCTGTGCCGGGGCGAAAAGAAACCTGTTACTTTTGTCCTGACAAACCGTCGTTATGCATAGGAATTTATTAAGAAACGACCCTGAGGGGAACATCGTATACCCGAGTTTTTATTTGACTTATTTTGGAATTTAGAGTGTTCGTAATAGTTTTCTTAGAGGTGATTTCTACTGAGAAAAATTCAATTTCTTGCGCCAAAGCACTTGTGATGTAGTAGCATTTTGCTGATAATGGAAGCTAAAAAAGTCTCATGTTAACACGTACGCTGCTGATGTCGCGCCAACGCGTGATGTGGCGTCGATGCGAAAAGAAAGAGTCAATCACGCGCCACAGCGGGAGGGATATCTCAGTACCGAGTCACGCGTTCGAGCGGGAAGAGCTGTGCCTCAATTTTTATTCTCTGCTTCAATCAGCGTCCTTGGATCTTTCCATTAGGGAATTAATCCCGGACCGTCGTCAATAGCCCGCTGTGTTGCTCTAGTAGTTTAGCACCACGTTAATTAAAAATTACCATTACCGCTTCAATTGGCATTATGTAAGGTGTTGGCGTGGTATTGGCGTGTAGTAAAGGTTAGAAGCTAGTTGTAAAAGTATGTGATTTCAAAATTATAGCTTTATTAGTTATTAAAAGAATCTTGTAATATGAGTTGTAGAGACAATAGTTCTGTAGGGCCTTCACGCCCGAAAAAAAAAAAAGAACAATGCAATCTAATAAGCCTCTAACAGATGATGAAATGACAAATGTCTTGACTGAGATTTCGCCAATCTATTCTGGTATTGGAGCACTTTTCAATCCTATTTGTTATAAAAAGTAAGTTGGCTTCTGAGAAAAACCCATTTGTAAGCGGCGGGGCTATAACGATCAAAACATCTTAACGTGAACTGCAGCGAATAGCGAATGCGTTGTAAACCCTATGCATTTATTACTATATATTACCCTATTGTACTTACTATATTTTAAAAATTCGGATACAAAATGAATTGTCTGACGTTGAAAGTCTTGCCAAGAAATTTAAATTTTAAAAATAAAAAAGATTGTCATGACAATATTTTTGTACCCATTGAATGACAGCATAACGAAAGATTCTGATAGTTTTCTTTCGTGGTTGAAATGGCTTAGCACCGAAACTTCAAAATCGGGGTTACTTGATTGTTTTTTTTTTTTGGAGTTGTGCGCAAGGGTCATATTTGGCCATGCTGTGCAAGACACGAGACACGAAATATCAATGTCGTTACTCAGAAATTTTTCCCTGAAGAAAATAAAAAAATATTTATTTCGTCCGCTATTAGTTAAGAAAAGGATATAAATTTTCGTTGAGGTTGGATGAATTAAATGCAAAGTCGTCAACGTCACTTAAATATGCTTGCCAATAGGATAAGCTTTTCACCATTGAACACATTCAAAAAGCAACAAGTGGTGGCGAACCTGAACACCCTAACTTCAAACCGCGAGTGAATTCGTAGAAACCACAAAAACGTGAGTACGAAAACAAGATTTATCAAAGCTAACAATTAACGAGAGGGATGATTAAACTAATTATCCCATGGAAGCTGTCACAGTCACCAGTGCAGGAAAATAAACGGAACAGTGGAAACGGTGCAGGGAACATAATTACCGATTGAACCGAATTGTACCATTCGTCAGTTGTGTTCAGTAAGTTACTTAAATATAATGGGTGTTTCAAATCTTAAGGTAAAAGTTTAATCTTTTTTCAATCATCTCACAGAACGGTTTTTTCACCTGCATGTCCGACTTTTTCTTACCTAATGACATAACGTGAGCGATAGAGCCTTGAGTGGCATTTACGACTGACGCCTTCCTTTCATAGTATTGTGTGGCGTATCGTTTGGCGTGAGATAGATATCACGAGAGCAATCTTCTGCCTTAACCCCAAAGCGCTCACACCTAACGGTCGACAGGGAAGAGTACCGAACAAAATGAGGAACCCTCTAGAAGGTCATTCGCTGGCAACTCGTAAATAGTGATTGATGCCAGCGATGACTTAAAAAAAGGATAACATCCAGAGTACACAGATCTATACGAATGGAAACGAAATTTTAGTGGTAACAATTGTCTATCTACCGCAGCGTAAAGGTTAATGGGGTGGTGAGAACTTCAAAATAAATATTATTCAGAGGTAAAGCATGTCCACAAGAAGGGAAGACTCGATGGAGCGGCCGTGTGGCCACGACGATCACCCGATTTAGCATGCATCGATTTCTTCCAATAATTATATCTCAAAGGAATCTTGGAAAAAAACACACATTGACTCAGAAATCCACCTCATCACCAATTTTAACAACATTTAGATTTCGCAAGCAGAACTTCCCCTTCTAAAGACGCAATGAATGGATTTACAATGTACACACATAATAAATTCTCACAAAACCATTAATCCCGCTGTGCTGCTCCAGTGCGACGTTAATTAACTACCTACCCACAAATCCATCGCACCCGAAAATAGTAAACCTCAGAATGTTCCATAAAATTTAATCTAACTAATCCAATTATCACTTATTTTGGATATAAAAACAATTTTAAGCTGATTTAGCATAAATAACATTCACTCTATCATTTGGGGAAAAAATGTCAACTGACAAAAAAGTTTTGAAAATAAACAGATTACACTATCCAAGAGTGTGAAATTGTCCTCCGTTAATATTCAAATTGATCAAATTTGTAGTTCCCAGAAAGATCTCGGTAATCTTAAGTGGAATGTGCGTTAATAGTCCCCAGAATTTATTGCTTGTTTCGATATGCAAATGAGGTTTTTGCTGCAATCCCTTAATGCTATTTTTTTTATCTGGTATTTTTTCGCGAGTCTTGTTACCGAAGTTGCGACTTATCGTTATGATTGCTGCCGCGAGCGAGATAAGCTGGCGACAAAAAAAAAACTGCCTATTTTGGCCAGGAGAAAAACGTCTCTCCTTTCTCATAACAAGCGCTTCCAGCCAAAGATTCTGGCAGATTTCTTTTTCCGTCTAAAAAAATGCATCCCCCCCCCATCCTCAATTTCTTTTTGGTGGTTCTCAATTTTTTTTAGCGTTTAATGTGGTTGGGAATTGGAGGGTAGGATGGGAACTCGTTACCAATGTTCAAACACCGCTTGTGGCGTTATAAAAAGTGGTCAAAATATCGACAGTAATGGCAGTTGCGTTTAAATCAACCAACCCTCTTGACCGGAATAATTGGGTTTAGAGCGCAAGAGGCCATATTAGTCTTAGCTTTTCCTAGCACAAGACAGCGTCAAGTAATGGATATGCACACAAGGTTGGTTGTTTGGGAATTTAATGACGCAAGACCATATAAGCTTAACTTTTCTAAGCAGAAGACAAAGTCAAGTAATGGATGTACACACAAGGTTGATTATTTGGGAATTCTACGGCGCAAGGCCATATTTGGTCAAGGTGCAAAAAACAGAAAAACAATGTGTAAAAAACATCATGAATGGAGAAAAAGAGAGGGAGCAGCGTAGTGTGATGGGAGTAGGATAAGGCAGCTTCGGTATCCCAAGAGGGTAGCTCCCGTGTTTATTAAAAACAGTATATATATATATATATATATATATAAGGAGAAGAAAAGATCACTAGAGTACCTCGGGTACGTGAAGACTGTACACACCAAAAAGTGATGTGCCAATGAAGGCATACACACAAGGAAAATGGTACTGACACAGAAAAGTGTGAGGGAAATTTAACCTGCACCGTCTACTACAGATTGCAAACGCATTGAATGAATCCACTGAGCTACACGACCTCCATTTCTGGTAAGCATCAATGATGCTTCTACTTGTTCAACTGCACGAGGATGCTCCTACAAGTTGTTTATCTGCAGGGTATCTTCCATCGCTGTCTCTTTTCATTTAATTCGTTATGTGTAACTTATAAAGATGTAACTTATACAGCACTTACATGCAAAAATTCAAACTTGAATAAGTTGAAGAGTGTCTAGGCTGTATCCTCTTTTCCAAATTGAGTAAGTGCACGTACTTTGAATCTTAACATAAACATAAAGAGATTGGGATTCCACTTCGTCACTTTTCGCAACCATTTACTTAAAATAAACTCAATTTACTATATAAGAAAATTAAATAGTTTTAAAGTCCTAAGAATACGCCATTTTTATTGTGTGGTTTTCTCAAATGAAAGTAAGGATGGTTGGCAAAAAGAGCATTTTATCGTGTGACCTGAAATACCAAACGAAATATCCGTGCTCATTGTATTCCAAGCGCATGATTCTTATGGTTAACTCTACCATTAACTTATTAGGGGGGGGGGGGTAGTTAATAACCGTCGCACTAGAGCAACACAGTGTGATGTTGCCGACAGAGGATAAATACGGAAGAAAAAAGATCCGAAGACAATAGCACATACTTTTGAACTTCGGTCAGATGAGTAGGCAACTCTTGAGTTGATAACCCACTCTACAAACTTCAACATTGTGCCAACGTGGGGACACTTGAAGCCACGCCAGAGTTATCTGTGCAAACAACCGTCTTTAACTGGACCTAGTTTCTAACTCGCAACCGCCCGGTTGCTAATCCGTTGATCTTTCAAATGGGCTACCACGAACCCCTTTCTTTAGAATTCGACCGGAATGGAATATGCAGCTGGAGCCGTTTTGGAGATACTTGAGTACTTTTGGATGGTAAGTCCGGATGGATACTTGAAGTGGTTCTATATCCACTTAAAGCCGTAGAGCAAAGTACAAACCTTAAAACCATAGCAACAATGAAAATGCCCACTAGTAGCAATAGCAAATGTAATGAGGGAAACACATAAAGTTCAACAGTACAACACAAATTTAAAATTAAGTAAGTCAAATTGATATTATATTTATTTTAGCATTGATAAGCAATCTATATAAATATGAAAGGAGTGTTTGTAGAATGAATATTTTCGACCCATTTAAAGTTTTCTATACATTTTGGTCCCTTCTGATGCCAAATCCACTTCTTGCGCGTTTGGTGTCTGTATGTATGTATACGCCCTATACACGCCCACACGGTTTAATATATTTTCATAGAAATTTGCATACAGTGAGTACTTATCTTTATTTAGTGAGTGAAATTGGTTGCGAAAGTCTGCCAGTTCGTCTTTCTGTTCTTCGGTTTTGTTTGAGTGTTTGTGCAGACATCACATCAATTTTATTACAGACTAGCAAAATACCCGACCTTACTCGGTTTGAATTGGTTTACTCTAGATTGAAGAGATAATCAAAATATATAATGACTTACGTTTTTTGTAGAATAAAAATTTATTTTAACACTTTTCGCCATCTTTATATTTTCTACAACTTACTTTGGACACAAATCCTACACATGCATATCCATACATGTAATACATTTTACATACATCGCACAATTGCTGTATGGCAAAGCTACAAAATGACGAAAGGTGATACTAAGGTTACTACTATAAAAGACGATTTTGAGGGAGATTTGAAATTCCCTTTCTTAAGTTCTTTTAATGTTCAACTCAATTAATTAAAATTACGATTTACGGCGAGTGCTCTCGCACTCATAATCAACAAAACTATATTTTTTTTACTTGTGGCACTCTTGCCTCCGATTTTTGATGTAATAATTTTTTGCAAAATAAAAGATGTCGGAAAAAATTGTTGTAAAGATATTAATTTGTGATTCATTTTTATCTCTTGATCTCGCACAGTTGCCACAATTTACAACTAAAAGTGGACAAAATTTAGCGACATTAGCGACATATGCGACATTGTGAAATTTTGCAATCTTCTCCTGTCATTATGACAACGAATTTTTTAATGTTGGAAAAAGTTCTAGTTCGGATTTTTAAACATTATTATTCTTTCAATAACGGCATTATTCTTTAAATAACGGCATTATTCTTTCAATAATAGCATAACTACACTTAAAATTTACTGAAAATTTATACTGACTTACCTAACATTTTTAAGTCTAATACTTTGTGGTGCTGTTGCGTGTGATGAGAAGGAAAACACATTTATTAAAATAATAAATATTTAAATAAAGAAAACAGTAAAATAGAACAAAATAAAATATGTCGGAAAAAATTGTTGTAAAGATATTAATTTGTGATTCATTTTTATCTCTTGATCTCGCACAGTTGCCACAATTTACAACTAAAAGTGGACAAAATTTAGAAACGTGAAATTAATTTAGAGCGAAAGAAACAGAAAATATCACTGCTCACGCGATCTTGTTCATTCTCGTTTCGTTGAAAAATATCGTCTGTCTCAAATATTTCGAAATCGTTTTCATTGCGCAAAGAACAAAAATAAGACTCGAAATAAATGAAGTATCAGAGCTGAAATTCCATTAAAAAATATAATTTTTTGAAGAATAATTACTTTTTCAGTAGTACTGTTAAAACAATCGAAGTAATCGTAATATTCAATAGACATTCCAATTTTTCCAAAACTACCAAATTATGGTTGATTTAAGTATATTTACTCAGGTGTTTTAGCATGAAACTCATCTAGATATACCAATAAAGACATGTTTAATATTGCATTCACTAAACTACTAAATAATGTATAAAATAAAATGCATTGTAATCAAATATCTGGAATACAATTCATGTGATGCGTACACAAACACAAAATCGAACATAGAACCAAAAGACGGACAGACAGACTTTCGCAACCAATTCGACTCACTAAATGAAGATAAGTACTCACTGTATGCAAATTTCCATGAAAATATCTTAAACCGTGTGGACGTGTATAGGGCACAACATACAGACAGACAGACACCAAACGATAAAAAGGCGGATTCGGCATCAGAAGGGTCCAAAACGGATAGAAAACTTGAAATGGGTCGAAAATACTGAATGTACAAACAAACACTCCATTCTTATTTATATAGATATTTGTTTGCAATTCGTTTTATTTTATACATTATCAATTAGTTTAGTGAATGCAATATTCAAATGGTTTTATTGTTATAGTTAGATGGTTTTCATGGTAAAACACCTAAGTAAGTATACTTAAATCAACCATAATTTGATAGTTTTGGAAAAATTGGAATGTATATTGAGTAGTACGATTACTTTGATTGCTTTACCGATACTGCTAAAAAAGCAATCATTCTCAATTTTTTTTTTTTTTTTTATGGAATTTCAGCTCTGATACTTTATTTATTTCGAGTCTTACTTTTGTTCTTTGCGCAATGTAAACGATTTCCGAGTATTTGGGACAGACGATATTTTTCAATGAACAGAAATGAAACGGAATCTCGTGTTGATTGGTCAAGTGCAGTAATATTTTTTGTTTCTCTTTTGCTCCAAATGAATTTCGCATTTCTACATTTTGTGCACTTTTTAGTTGTAAGTTGTGGCAACTGCTAGATCAAGAGTTAAAAAGAATTGTTATGTACTCAGTAGTATCATAAGCATAGTATGTATAAGTATGATAAGTATAATATGTATAAGTTTTAAGTACGAGTGTTCTAAATTTAAATATGCGCGTGCAAACTTGGTAAATATATTCTTTTCTCATTCATTCACTTCGATTCAAGTATCGGAAAAACGAGTGCTTTTCAGGGCTACTTTTGCGTTATCTCCTCTTTGGGATATTGTATTACGCCAGCAGAATTTGGAAATTCTTGTTCCCCAGGCAAATTCGAAGGGACGCTCTGACGTCAACTTCCTCCCTGGACTGTAAGCTAATCAAGAGCAAGCAGGTCATCTTCGATTAACGAATGGGAAGAAACTATGATCCCTCAACAAAACCCCGATCGGAGGTGATAAAGGTCCTGGACAAAAGGGGAAAGCACATACTTCCTCCTAAATGCAGAGAAAAAAAAAAAAAAACGGGTGCTCTGTGAAAAAATGGCTAATTTCCTTGTTAAGCCATGTTTTAGATGATACTTTCATCTTATCCGCGGAGAGCTCACCTTAATTTTATTTTTATTCCATCGACTCGTTGGAGTCCCTTGTCCGAATTGTTATTTCCCTTGTTCGAATTTTGCTTTATTACATTTCTTTTGAGAAAAATGTGCTGTTGTGTGTAATGTGCTCTAATTAGTACTCGCGTTGTAACTAAATCCATTGATTCTATTTTATCGGTATTGTTGAATGTTAGGATTGTATTTTTTGATTGACATACGTATAACCTAAATGTTTTAAAAGTTGTTTAATA
The DNA here is from genome assembly GCA_947359465.1 of Metellina segmentata. Classification (NCBI taxonomy): domain Eukaryota; kingdom Metazoa; phylum Arthropoda; class Arachnida; order Araneae; family Tetragnathidae; genus Metellina; species Metellina segmentata. Next base: position 18,132,931 of record OX375879.1, on the reverse strand, counting down.
AATATAAAATGTATTTATTTGTTATAATTAGGCTTTCTTCATTTTCCCTTAAATATATTATCAGTGTGTGCTTAATGTATCACTTATATCACTGAGTCATCTACCCGTGCTTTGAGCAGGGATTGCGTAGGCCTTGGTCACCAAAATTTAAATTTCTTTTTATCTAATTCAAGATAAATGTAACCACTATAAAAATCGATCACGTTTTGCAAAAATGTTGAGGTATTGCTCTACTGTTAATGCTGGCTATTAATAAGGATAATAATCCTTAATAAATGAACTAAAAAGGGACTCAACAGAATCAAAAATTTGTATCTTAGAACTTCTTTTACCCGACATTTTTTATTTTGTTTTATTTCACTGTTTTCTGTTTTAAATATTTATTATTTTAATAAATTGTGTTTCTTTTCCATCACACGCAACACCACCTCAAAAAATTCAACTTAAAAAGTAAGGTAAGTCAGAACAAAACAAATTTTAAGGTAATTATGCCAAAATTGAAAGAATAATAATGTTTAAAAAAATTCGAACTAGAACTTTTCAAACATTAAAAAATTCTTTGTCATAATGATAGGAGAAGATTGCGAAATTCCACAATCTCGCATGCCGGATGCAAGATTGCCACTAGTAAAAAAATATTGTTTTGTTGACTATGAGTGCGAGAGCCCCTCGCCGTAAATCGTGGTTTTTATTTATTGAGTTGATCATGAAACGAACTACTTAAGAAAGTGAATTCGAAATCTCCCTCTAAATCGTCTTTTGTTGTAGTAACCTCAGTGTCACCTTTTGTCATTTTGTAGCTTTGTCATACAAAAAGGGTGTGATGTACGTGAAATGTATTACATGAATGGATATTCATGTCTAGGATTTGTGGTCAGAATAAGTTGTAGCAATTATAAAGATGGCGAAAGGTGTTAAAATATTACTCTACGAACACGTAAGTCATATATTTTGATCACCTCTTCTATCTAGAGTAAACCAATTCAAATCAAGTTAGGTCGGATATTTTGCTAGCATAAATATAATATTAAAAAATTTTAAATCTTCGGTGAATGTTAAAAAAATAAATACGAATTGATGTAAAACATGATAGTAAACAATATTATGTGAAATATAAAAGCATGAAAGTGGTGTATTTAAAAGTTATTACGGTTAAAAATTTTAATTACATTCAAAACCCAATAGTATTTAAAAATGGTAAAATTATTGCTGTATTCTACTTTGGTAATGGTAATTTTTAATTACGTCGCACTAGAGCAACACAACGAGCTACTGACTACGGCCCGGGATCAATTCCCTAAGGACAACATCCGAGGACAACACCACGTAATTTTGAATCACGGTCACATGACGAGGCAACACCTGAGCTGGCACCCAAACTTCCACACCAACCCAACGTGTGGACTTTCGGCCACGACAGATTTAAGGTGCACCAGCCGCACCTACACCATACGGTTACAAACATCCATGCACTCACCGGATTCGAACCAGGAACCTTTCGATCTATAGGCTAACAACTTAACCTCCAGACCGATTGGTCGGCGTATTCTACATATATTCATAATTTGATAGAACTAGTTAGGCGTTGTGACGATGAGGATGGAAATAAGGATAAAAAATTAAAATGTGATGCGAGTTTCGAACAAATATAGCTAAAAAGAGCATAGGGTTAAGCTGGATAATTGTAAACAAGGGCAATTGTAAACAAGCTATACAAGCGTCCATGCGGAATTCCGAGAAACTAAAAAGTTGTGAAATATATCAGATGGCAACCCTGAGGATGTAATAGGGTGATCCCGTATTTCTTTGAACCACAGCTGATAGCAATATCTTTAGTTGGAAAAATGTGTGGTTGAAACATATGGGTTTTAAAGTTGTGTGCTGCATTTCTGTTTCCCTCCGTAATATTATGAAATGTATGTTGTTGCAATTCTTTACTACGGTCAGATGTTTCTATCAAAAAGAAAATCATTAGCTTTTCCTTCTGGCAACTTTAATGCACCTACAGTTGAATATTTACAATTACCCCATATTTATCAAGGGACGGGGTAATTGTAAACATAACTTAGTCAATTGTTTCGTTCAATTTGGATGGAAAACCAATGTGTTTTCCCGTGTAATTTTGTATTTAATCGTATTTAGTACGTTCGTTTGAATTGCGTTTTATTGCATTTTTCATGATTTGGGGAGCAGGAAGACTGATTTACTAAAACGTCACACATATCGCAGTCCCGGCAAGAAAAGTGACACAAGTTAAAAAATAAAAATTTGTGATGTTATGTCATTGAAAAATTTGTATGAGGTGCCCCAGCGTGTTATATTACTATTCTATGGAATATAATAGAAGTTACCACCATATATACTCAACTAAAGTTTAAAAGAAGCTTATACTATTCCAATATAAGTTTTATAGTATCTTTAAGTTGATGTTTTTCAAATTCTGAGTTGTCTCACTTTTCTTGCCAGGGTGCGATATGGTGAAGTTCTTACAACTGACCAAGTACTGTCACGCTTGAAGAAGGTAGAAGAGAAAAAGGTAGAAGAGAAAAAGGTAGCCGAGTGAGAACTATTGAAAGAATTGACTAACATTGACGGTGAGGAGTTCTCCAAACATTCAAGCAAAATATAAAAGACTAGCTTGTAGGGGCAGTTAAATATGTTGGAGCCATTCATGGAAGACATTGGAACGACTATGTTTCTGTTTGTAGATGTTGAGGGGGGGGGAGAGAAAGAAAACCCATTTTTCGTATATATGAGGGTGGATGTCGTTTCAGAAGAAAAGTTTGAGATCACCAGACTCACACACACACACACAAATGCATAGACTAAATTCGATGTGGTTGAAAAAGATTCTATGTTACCAAAGACTATGCATGTCACGAGGAAAATCGTTGTTTACAGTTACCCCTACTTTCAGGGGTAATTGTTAACTAAGGGTTGATGGTTAACTCATTAAATAAAGTAGAATAGTGACAAGTTAGTTTAGTAGGGTGATCAATGTTTAATTACTTCATCAAGAGTTTGAAAATAGGTATTGAAAGTGAACATGCAAATTTTGTTTACAATTACCCCGCCTTACCCAATATATTGCGTTCTGCAACTTGCAGTCTTGCATGCATGACTGCCTTACCTTCGCGACCCATAACATTTTCCTCGGGATTCTTTCAACCAATAGAAATGATTATCTGGTTATAAAGGTGTTGCGTGATAATTTCTAAGCAGCTCGGATATCTCTTGACGTAAAGGGGCTAATTTTTTGTACCGTAACAAAGAGATGAAAGATGATTTTGAGAGTTAAATCAAGATTTCGAATTTTTAAATGAAAGTAAAAGTAAATAAAAGGTTATAAAATGATAAAATATAAATATCAGCTTAAATTTTTTACACTCATCATCAATTTACGAATAATCTAAGAGTACGCTATTAAGTCCATAAAAATTTCCATTATACTCTAATAATTTTTCTTGTTAAAATCCATGAATAAGTGACTCCATTTCCCTAGCCGTCATCTAAAATGGATGAATTATGACAATTTATCGTCGATTACCTCTTATTATTGCAATGAAAACGCTAAAAGAATTCCATTCTATTTGTTCCTATCAATGATGGTTTCTAAGCCAAAACAATTATTGAAAATCTTAAGAGAAATGCAAAATCTTCCACTCTCGCAATTACAACCTTTTTTAAATTCTAGTTTCGTAGAAGCTACATAATCTGCACCAAAGGATATCGATTAAAAAATCGAATCGTGTAGATAAATGACAAAGGCCGAACTTGGAAAAAAGTATTCATTTATCCCATTAATTTCGATTCCGATGGCTTGGGAGCGATGGATTGTTGAGGATGGAATATTGATTAATATCTCGTTTATTCTGGAACCTGCATTCCAGGACTCATTAGGCGCGCTCTATTGTCTATCTCAAGTGAAGTGAAGGGGCCAAAATTAAGCTCATTAGTCCCGATGGCGGAGAGTTCGAAGAAATGCGATCGCTGATATGAAATATTGAATTTCGAAAGGATTATGATTGTGAAATTAGAATCGAAGGTGATGACTTCATTGAGAGTTTCGGTAGGTGATAAGATTTTCAGTTACATGTTATTAAACATTAAAAAGATTCCTATTGATATACTTTTATTCGTATGTATGTTAACTCTAATTGGAATTTATTTTGGAAACTTTCGGGGTCTCTGTAGCCGAATTGGAAGAGAAACGGATTAGCAACCGGAGGGTACTTGTTTGAAACTAGGTCCAGCAAAAAAAAGTTGTGATCACGGGGACTGGTGAATGTTAAATCTTTCGTGGCCTCAAATATCCTCACGTTAGCGTTTTGTGGAAGTTTGGAGAGTGGGGTGCCACTCAGGTTTTGACCTCGTTATCTGGCCGTGGTTTAAATTTACGAAACGTTGTCCTTGGATTCGGATTTAATTCCGGTCCATCGCCAATAGTACATAGTGTTCGTCCAATGCGACGTCAATTAGCTATCTTCCTACTTCCCGTAACCCTAAGATAATATCGCCATTATTCTAACAAGCAACCATTTCTCCCGCTATCAATAGTTTCAGACTTCTTGATCAACGGGCAGGACGCATGTAGTGTAAGAATATAAGGCTCTGTGCACACATCCAGTTTTCAACGTACAGCTCCGCTGCCCGGTCTGAGATACATTAAATTCAATGGAGTAGTGCACATATGCCACCAGAGCCGCTGCGGCAACGCACGTCCAACTTGCGTGCACTTTCTACCGCAGTTATCCACGGCGACGCAGCTCGCCGCACACGCGTCTCCGTTCTGAAGTACCTTGTTTTCATAAATAAATGAAAAAAAATACAAGTAATAATTAATAAATGGTTGTATCCAGTAATGTCTATTTTGTTTCAAAATATACCTTTTTGTACATCAAGTAAGCGAAGTAAATACTTTTCTTCGATAGAATATTTATTGCAAATGGAATGAGTACTTGCATCGTTTCACGGTTATGTGTGCATAGTTGGGTTTCGGCGCGACAGCGGCGCCTCACGTTGAAAAACCTTATGTGTGCACCGGGACTTAATCAAAATATCCCATTCATAATCAACATTTTGCCTATCAGTAGGATAGGTAGGTTGTTGAATTTACGTCACAATGAGCAACACAACGGACTATTGACGGAGGTCCGAGTTCAATCCCGAATCCTATCGGGAAGGTATTCCGTATTATCGATTCATGTTGACCTTTCAGATAAATGATAATCAGTCTAATCAAAACTTCGTAAGACATGGATTTTTCTTGAAACGGAATACATACAGGTTGTTTGATTTTGTTTGTGGGTTTATGATTATATTTGGCTATATTGCGCCAAACTATACAGACAACGTCATGTTATACAGACACAAGGTAAGTTTTACTGATAGATGAGTTAATTTTGGGGGGGATTTTATGGCGCAAAGGCGCAAAACACGAGACAATTAAGAATTAAAAGCAAAGCGCAGAAGAGTTGACGAGGGTAAAACAGAAGGTAGGACAGATCACTCAGGTATTTTGCGATTATGATACTCATACGCACACAAGTGGGCATAACCACCGAGTCTCGATGGTTTGTAGAGGAAGCATTGTCTACCAGACAAACAGTAGCGCCCACTTCTTCGAGCTTTCCGAAACATAACCTAATGATCCGTCCCAATTCCCTGACGAGGCATGCAATTAAAAGCAAGCAGAGAAACGTGGAAGTTGACTCAGCATCAACTTTTCAACCGTCCTTTTCGGTCACATTCTCCCATCCTCGTGGGAGACGAGGACACTAGCGACAAAGACCAACCGAGGGAGCATAAATAAATAAGCCTCCATTCCCGACAACTTGTTGCTGCCTTTATCTGCGACAAACAGCAGGTCCTGATTTTCAGCAGGATTGGGGAGGGTTTCCATTACGAAACCCAGGGGGAGGCTGTAAACTCATGCAATATTCAGCAACAGCTTAATTATTCAGATTTCGAGATTAAAGGACTGCAGGGGCAATTTCTTTAATCGGCTTCTAGGCCGGGCGATTTAGGTGTGCTTAAACTCCTTTCCCGGGAGTATTAAGGTCCATTTACAGGTGGGGTTGGATATAATGCTGAACAATTTTCGCAACCCGGGAGCCTTTAATTTTGTCTTAAAGTCATCCAAGGAAACACGCGTGATAGTCTAAAGGTTTATTAAAATTAAACGGAAGATTGCAGACCCATTGGCTGAGGAAGCCGGAGAAAGAAATACTGAAGCAACTCTGATAACTGACTGATGATAATGCTGTAACAAAATTCAAACTTATACCACACAAAGTTTTTTAAAACGAGACATTCGTGAAATTGCCACCGAATAAAAACATCACCACCACGTTCTCCAGACTGTGAACAGTATATTTGATATCATGAAAACAAACTATGATGGAACCAGAACATACAGACATGGTAACAACTATCTGGGCCTTGAACTCACTCCTCAAATTAAATTCCTCTACCCTGCAATTGTTGCTGTTCTTAAAAGTATGGATTACCATCATAAAGAACAGCTGTGCACAGCGAAAAAAATAATCTACATTTCCAAATCTGAGCAAAATACACACAACGACATGACTCAGAAGCACCAACTAGAAACGTAGATAGGTTTATTAAAAGCTATCTAAGAGTATGTAAATAGGTTCTGTAAAACATATGATTCACGAACTGTCATCATGCAGGATGATCAGAAACCGTTGCATACTCAGTTTTACCACTGCCAAATAACTTGTGAAAATGTGCCATAAATTGTTGAAAATAGTAGCAAAAATGTTTTCTTATAAACCCTTATTTAAGCCATAATTTTAGTTGCTCAGATGCACAATGAATCATCCTAAACACAAAATGTGGTAAGTATAAAATGTTACAGAAGTCCTAAGCTGATCAAATCAGCTTTAAAACGGTAAATATCTCTTTTTTCTACCGCACTGGAAAGGTATAAACTCTAGTATCAATTCTATCTGGAAGTCTGAATAAATTTTCTTTATCATTTGTTCTCAAGCACGAAATATCTACAGCATCAACACACAAATGTACATTCCATGTACATTACTTACTTGCGCTTTATTGTGTGTTTCATATATTTCTTTCCCAAAAATCTTGGGATCACAAAATCTTCAATTTTGAATGTCTTTGTAGTAGCGTGTCTGAAATTCTTGGCATAAAGTATTTAATGCAGTTGTTGCAGTGAAACAAGAGTGTCGGCAGTCAATAAGTCAAATGGTTGTTTAGTGTTTCATTATGCAAACGAAGATTGATCATGTGACACACGCAAGTTTTTGACTTGCATGTAACTGTTAAGTAATGTAATGCTTTACTGCGCACAGTCTATTTCCAGTTTGTATGGACTTTTGTGTTTCCATTACAGTACTTCATAGACTTTTTCAGTTAAAGTCGTTTATTGTTACTTGTTTAAGTCGTGTATTGTTACCTGTTTAAATCGTGTAGTGATTCCTGTTTAAGTCGTGTATTGTTACCTGTTTAAGTCGTGTAGTGATTCCTGTTAAAGTCGCGAACTATTTTCTGTTAAAGTCAGTGTATTGTTTTCTGTAAAACTTGAGGATTTTTTTTCTGTTAAGGTCGTGGATTGTTATTCGTTATCACGATGAGGTCCCCCACTTTAAGTCTAGTTATTTGTGTTAGAAGCGTGAATATAAAAAACGCGTGATTAGTGTTTCATGTTATAATACAATTTTGGAAAAGTACAACACTTTGTTGGTTAATATTTTTGTAGCACTCATCGAGAGGTACAACACTAAAGGAGGTTTCTGTGAACAATCATGGAAAGAAATGTCCTCGATCTATCAGTGTATCTTCTAACGATCTTATTGAAAAAAGATACAAACCTATCAATCTTCTGTGCAACACGTACAGAACTATCAGTAATTTCTGTAGAAATTGCTGAAAATTACACTTGTCTTGAGTGTTTAGTGCCACAGTTAAAAGTGTAACACAATAATGTTTTCTGTAATGATCATGAATAATTATAGAACTGAATTTGCGATTTATTTCAACATCGATAGCAACTGTTCTCTATCGATCTATATGCAAATCGTTCATGAAAAGCTTCAGTACTCTGAGTGTAACAACTAAAGACAGCTACAGTACTCTCAGTGTTTTCTGCAACAAACATGAGAAGTTTCATCGTGGGATTAGTGATTTGTGTCTACATGGAAAGCAACTATACTCTATTGGCGAATTGGTAACATGCACGTAGACTCCAACAGTCAATGAAGAAATGAGAAACTCAGAAGAGTTTGTAAAGCAGACCCATTCATCCGTGTGAAAGAGAAAATGTCTTCCCCATCGGAAATCCATGGACATCCGTGTTAAAAGGAGGATCGTTTCACGGAGCGAATAAGAAGACGAATCCTTTTCAAATGGGTTTTTTTAAGAGTCCCAAAAAGGATAGACGGAACGAACCCCCAAGGAGGAGTAAATGAGCGAAACCAAAATAGGTGGCTTCTGTTGTCTTTTATATGAATCTTACTTTTATTCCCTCCTCGACAAAATCCCTCAAATGGCAAAATCAATTGAATAAAAATACGCCCCCGCTTGCTTTGAATCGAAGTAATTCCCATTCCAAAAAGGGAGCGTCTTATCGACACATCGATTAATCGTACGCAGCATCGGATCGTGGAGAAGTGGGTTATTCCTTTAGCTGGCAAAAATCACTTCTGGTTTATCTCACATCATCTAGACTTTAACATGGTCCAACTAAAGACCGTCGAGTACAAAGGGGCTGGTGCATGTTAAATCTATCATGTCCTTTCGTTGACGTGGTGTGCAAGTTTGGAGAGTAGGTTACCAGCTCAGGTTTGTTCTCGTCGTCTGACCGTGGTTCAAAATGATGAGGATTACGTACAAATTTTCCCTTTAAGATGTATCCCAGAACGTCGCCAATAGTCCGTTACATTGCTCCAGAGTGCGACGTTATTTAATTGCCTATCTATATTTTTGCACTAAATAGCTTTTGAAGCATTTTTGTAGCGCAGTTCTGCTACGAAAGCTGATGACATGATTGAGTCCATTTCTGGAACAGTATTAAGCTTTTCCTGGCTAAAACTGTTCTACCTGTATAGCCTGTACCCCGGGAGCAGAATGCAAATTTTCCTTCATTTTATCAAAGTTTTTGGCCGATTTTTTTCAATCATACGTTACGATGTACTGCAGTGCAAAGCGCGCTCCTGTCACTCCTTTTTTTTTCTTTTCAAGATACGGAACAACACCACAAACATTTTGAAAATAACCCATCTTCTATCTCAATGACAAAATATTTAACTTCAACAGAATTGCAAATTCTGAAAGTATGCATTGGTTTTAAATAGTGTAAGTGAGTTAATTTTATGTCTTACTTATAAATATATAATTTAGCCGATAATTGTGTTTTATGTTTGTTGTTGATCTGACTGCTGTTTTCAAAATTCGGACACAATGCCTGCAGAACAATTGCAATTGCATGTAGTTGTGTTGCAGAGCACTGAATATAATTTTACACTTGGTGCCTGTACTACAAGAACTTCCCCCGACAGAGTTTATGCCTGTATGTTGCAGTAGAAACATATCTTACCTATTTTTCACAGATGCTGGTAGAAATTCAATAAAACTTGTCATATTGGCACATTTAATGACAAATTGGAAATATTTGTCATTTTTACTTGTGTTGCACTATTTAGTTGTATCTACACAAGTAAATACCTCTAGCCGCTACGAAATTAGCGTTAAATATCCCACCCACGTCTTTACAAAAGGAACGAACCACCATGTTCCCATAGCGATCGTCAGCATCCAGACTTATTATCAGGAGTCGTTCCAGAGCTAGATACACTGGCTATCACCATGAGTGATGATGTTTCAACAACTCGCTGTAATCGCTATGGTCCCGGGCATCAAACGTGAAGCCAGAAGCCACACTAAGAACATAAAGTGTGATAGAGTATTGCATACGTTCAAGTTGTTACATAGTTTCCCAAATTGACAAGTTCAAAATCCTGTGACATAGGGAGCAAATTAACCGTGTTAAGAAAAAACAATGGAATCAATCCGTGTTTAAAAAATTTTGTAATGCGGTTACTTTTTCTACATAATATGCACCATGTTCTAACATAAAAGGCTGATCTCCAGAGATGTGTAAAATATATACAATTTATAATGTAATTTCATCTAACGGAATTCACTCGATATAAGGGTCACTCTTGAACAGTAATTTAACCTGGAACGTCACCAATAGCCCATTGTGTTGCTCCAGTACGATGTTAATGAACTACCTGCCTGGACGGTAATATAAAAGAGGAGTATGGGCTCTTCTTGAAGGGCGTTATGCACAAAATCGTGAATACAGCTTCTGAAATCCTTTTGGGAATTATATGAAGATTTGTTAAATTGTGTGTGTCAATGTATTATTGTATATATCAATACCCGTAATTTATGTGTATACACTATAATGTGAATACATGTTTATTCCCATTGTTACATTATTACTACATTTAATTTATCAATACAAAGGGTAAGTTAGTTACCTATGCATTCTCAAGGATTACATTCGTCATCTGACCGTGGGTCATAATTAGGTGGTGTTGTCCTCGGATCTTTATCGTCGGGTTTGATCGCGGACAACCATAACCCCGTTGTGTTGCTCCAGTGCCACGCTAATACAAGAAACGGGTGTAGAAGGAGATATCGTGCAAGAAATGCATTTTACTGTTTCTAATCACTGTTGAAAAGAGAACAGTAAAAGGTTCGTTATTAGAAAAAGGATAAATATAAGTCGTGTGAAAAAGAATGCAATTGAATCTAAAAAACATTTTATTGGCGAATTTCAACTCTCTTTGCTCAGTGTTTTTAAGGCTATTGTTAAGAAACAGTAAACAAAAGCGATGGTAATATATTTAAAAAGTATGTCATTATATAACTATTTTATTGAACTAATTAAAAATACCTACCAATAGGTTACATGAAGCCAGTCATCTAGACGATATAAGCTATACTTTTTTTTTATACGTGCGTATTTTCTTGATAAAAGATCCTATCAGTTGGAAAATGAGACGAGTTCAGGATCTAGTCAAGGTTTTTGTTATGACGTGATACCTCGTCGATTAAGGCCAGTTTTGCCAATGACATCGTCGAAGCAACCCCTATAGGAAGAGTATTGCAGCACCAGGAGCCGATTTTATTTCTAACTCGCATTCCGAGTATTTTTGTCAGTTATATCTTCCTTAGCACTCTGGTAATTAAAGCCCAAAAAACAAGTCACCGAATGTCCAACTCTTCTAACGAGCGCCGTAACGATTTTTTCCCTCCCAAAGCTTACAGCCAGCCAAACACAACATCCAATTTCGGCGGCCTAAGCTACTTTCCCGATTCCTTATTGGGGAAAGCGAACAATTGAATAAAAGACCGCTAAAGGACCACCCCACCCCCTGACGACCAACCGGGTCTCAGATGTGGAGGAAATAGTCCTCCGGAATGTAAGAAAAGGAAAAGAATTTTGGCTTCCTGAAAATGGTGTGAGTATAAATGGCGAATGACAGGAAATAAGACTCCAGATGTCGAAAATAAAGGATCATTTTTTTGGAATGACTCTAAATCCGATATAAGACCGATCCTCAACACGTAGTAAGCTATACTCCGTGCTGCAGGAAGTATTTCTGGAAATCGACTTTATTCTAGCCACTTGTGTTCCGAGGTGGGACACCAATTGCTTCCCATGCCATTTCACAAACGGCACATGCTCCAGAAGAAGGTTTTAGGCTGCCATTAATCAAATCAAATGACTATGATCGTTCTTTTGTTTTTCGTCAAATGGCTGCTGGACCAATGTATTTCATTTTGTCCTTGTAGTCTTGTTTTAAGTGCTTTTGGTTACCTAAGTGCGGTATTTGTTATATGAGCAAACGCATTTTGTGGCATCAAAAATAATCCAACGCGCAAATGCGGAAATCAGCAGAGGAAATAACTAGAGAATAAGCACCCTATATTGCAGTAGGATTTGTAGCAATGAAGTTTCATTTATAAGAATTGACTTGTTCTAATGAACTTTGTCTGTAGTCTTATTTCTAAGCTCTGCACACCGCCTTTTGAACGAAACACCAAAATCGGATTGAAAATGGGCGAATCTCTATACATTAGAAACTCAACGAATATACTCGTGGTGGAAAAATAGCCCGTTGTGTTGCACCAGTGTGAGACGTTAATATAAAAAATGCCAAATACCGAGGTGGAAGACATGAGCATACTACCAACCACTCTTGTAGTCGTGGTTGCCGGTGAATGCGTTACTAATTTAGATTTAAATGTTTGGATGTAAAGTAGTCTGTCTATGCAATGGAAAGCTCTGTACTAAGAAAAAAGCAGGTAGTCCATTACTATCATTCTGAAGCAACACAACAAGCTACGGGCGAAGTGTCAGGGATCAATTCCGAAGGAAAAGATCCGAAGATGACACCTTGTTTTGAATTTGGAACCACGGTTAGATGACGAGGTCAACACCTGAGGTTAACACCCCACACTACACAAACGCCATTGAGAGGGCACTCGTAGCAATACAGATTTAACTCATACCAACCTACACTTACATGACGGTCTTTGGTTGGATCGAGTTTCAATTAATGAAACTTGCGATTGCTAATACGCTACTCTTCCAACAAATAATTGATAGTTACAAGGATTTTATTTCTTTTTGTTATGCGTTTGGCGCAGTTTGTTCGATCTTGGACCTTGTGCCATAAAACTATAATCGCTTACCTACCTCCCATCCGGACCGTGAGGCAGAGTGTAGGTAGATATTTCAATCAATGTCGCGCTGTAACAACACACTGGGCTTGTTGATGACGATCCGGGATCGTTCCCAAAGTGAAAGATTCGAGGACACCACCAGGTAATTATGAGCCACGGTCAAATGACGAGGCAACACCTCAACTGGCACTCCACTCTCCAAACTTCCACACCACGACAACGTGAGGACTTTGGAGGCAGAGAGAAGGCGATTTTAAAAATTCAAAACCACTCTTACCGTTTCATTCTTTGAAGCTCATTAACTTTAACTTCCAGCAATTTCCACGCCATTTGTGACCGATTCAAAACAGCGGCTGAATTAGCTCGAAAAGAAAGTGGGCCGTGTTGTTGCAGGAAACACGACAGGTCGATGCTTCAGCGGAAGGGATCGTGATTAGCTCAATGAATTCCCCTACTTAGCAGAACTAAGCAGGGGCTCCGCCGATGATCGAATTTGGGATCCACGCAGCGCCACTCTCCAAAATTCATGAACCTCCTCACAATAACGAGCTGCGTGCGATGCTCTAACGGGGTCCCAATTATCACGGCTGTCGTTGAGCTCCTAATGGGAATCTTCCGCAAGTAACAAACACACCTACACGTTTGTTATTCAAGGTCCAAATGCAAGAGCAATGTTTGTGTCCATGATACGAAGGTAACAAACACAGCTCTACGATTGTTCTTAAAAGTTCGAATTAAAAGAGTAATGTTTGTGTCTACGAAACGCAGGTAACAAACACAGCTCTAAGTTTGTTCTTAAAAATCTGAATTCGAGAGTAATCTTTGTGTCCATGATACGTAGTTAACAATCACAGCACTGCGTTTGTTCGCAAAAGTCTGAATTCAAAAGCAATGTTTGTGTCCATGATACGAAGGTAATAAACGCATCTCTACGATTGTTCTTAATAGTTCGAATTAAAGAGTAATGTTTGTGTCTACGAAACGCAGGTAACAAACACAGCTCTAAGTTTGTTCTTAAAAATCTGAATTCGAGAGTAATCTTTGTGTCCATGATACGTAGTTAACAATCACAGCACTGCGTTTGTTCGCAAAAGTCTGAATTCAAAAGCAATGTTTGTGTCCATGATACGAAGGTAATAAACGCAGCACTAACGTTGTTCGCAAAAGTTTGAATTCAAGAGCAATGTTTGTGTCCATGATAAGAAGATAACAAACACAGCTCTACGATTGTTCTTAATAGTTCGAATTAAAGAGTAATGTTTGTGTCTACGAAACGCAGGTAACAAACGCAGCTCTACGTTTGTTCTTAAAAGCCTGAATTAAAGAGAAATGTTTGTGTCCATGATACGCAGTTAACAATAGCAACACTACGTTTTTCGTAAAAGTCTGAATTCAAGAGCAATGTTTGTGTCCATGATACGCAGTTAACAATACCAACACTGCGTTTTTTCGTAAAAGTCTGAATTCAAGAGCAATGTTTGTGTCCATAATACGCAGGTTAGGTTTCTCCAATGTTTTGCGACTACTATTTAAGGACCTATTTCCAATTTAGTAATGAGTAGATTGTTCTTAATCTCTATGATTGATTCCATCATGCTACAACGGGCCACAGTAGCTCGGTTGGAAGAGTAACGGATTGGTAACCGGAGAACTAATAGTACGATTCCATCCAAAGATCAACTTTAACTAAAGGGATTGGTGCACGTTAAATCTGTCGTTTCAAAATATAATCATGTTGACGTGGAAGTTTGGAGAGTGGGGTGCCAGCTCAGGTGTGACCTACTCGTTAGACCGTGGTTCAAAATTAAGCGGTGTTGTCCTCTGATCTTTTCTTTAGAGTGTTAATCCCGGACCAACGCCAATAGCTCTTTGTGCAGCTCCAGTGCGACGTTAATTGCATGATACCTCAGCATTATCATATATTTCAGACCAGGATTCTCCATCGCAGCTTTCCTTATTACGGAACACAAGAACAGACATCTGTGCTTCGAAGACTATTTTCTCACGTCGCCATTTTAATCGCACGCAGAAAAACTTCAATCTAAAACACCTTCCGATTTCAATGTGAAACACGAGCTCATATCAAAAAAGAATTGAGAGCAGCAAGTGGTTTGGGAAAGCAGAGAACTAGCGAGAGAAAACATTCCGCTTAAATAAATACGAATGTTTTTTTTTTTTTGAGCGCCATGGGCTGTTTTCTTAAAAGCTGCAATTCCCGAGATTCTCCCCCATGCCTTCGAGGAAAGGACGGAAGCAATAGAAATGTATAAATACTGGTTGAAATGGCATCTTATCCGAATGATTTAAGTCAGTATAAAATGTTTCCGTATACGAGAAATACTGATACTTTCCTTTGGCCGATGTCAGTTTTATGTCAATAGAGATGTCTACTTTAAACGTATAACCATTTACAACTGGATCTAGTTCGAAGCTTCAAATTACTGGTTCGTTCTGTACAGAAGGATTTGAAATCCTTTGGGGAAACTTTAAAGAGTGAAAAAATGTGTTTTGTCAAAGAATGTATTCCTGCAACTATTGGATGCTGTTGGCATATCGTTCTGTTTTAAACTTTATAACAAAGCGGTAATGGTATTTTTTAATTACTTCGCACTGGAGGAGCAAAACAACGGGCTATTGGCAACGGTCCGGGATCAATTCCAAATGTAAAGATCCAAGAACATCATGTAACTTTGAAAATTCACAGAGCGGATTTCGCACTGTTAGTGCGTAACTCGAATCCAGAAATGGCGGACGTGTATTTCACAGCTGGTGAAGCAATTACTTTTAATTACTCCTGAAAGTAGGGGTAATTGTAAACAACGATTTTCCTCGTGATATTGACTATTGAACAAGTCGCAGCAAAAGCAGTAGTCATAACGGTAGAAGGAACTCCAATGGTATTTTTACCCTTCTAATACCATGTTTACAATAACCCCGTATTGATCTCTACATTTACCAAATACTCCCACTTTTTCCGGCACCAAAAAAAAAAGAGACACTTGAAAGTTGCATTGATCATGAGGTGAACTTTCAGGAATACATAAGGATAAATTATTCAAACATTTACAGAACAAAGAATATATTTAGTGTAAAGAACAAAAAATTACAAAATTAAAATTTTTTAATTTAAATAAAATTGAAAAATACAATTTCAGGTACAAAAGAAAACACACATTACATTTCTTACACATTAACAGGGCCTTCAAATTCGAAAATTTCTTTACGGACTTCTTTGCTACAGGTTGGAGTAGGTAAAATTGCTTTGACATGGTCTTTGGTAACACAGAATTAGTCTTTTTGTACCCCAGCGAATTTAGTCTATGCATTATAGATGCATTTGAGTCCGGTGATCTCAAACTCCTAATGAAAAAACATCCACCCTTCATAAACACGAAAAATGGATTTTCTCTCTCTTCCCCCCCCCTAAACATCTAAAAGTACAAACGTAATCGTTTCAATGTCTTCCATGAATGGCTTCAAAATATTTAATTTCCCCTCCAAGCTAGTCTTCTATTGTATATTTTGCTTGAATGTTTGGAGAACTTCAAACTCTTCACCGTCAATATTAGCCAATTCCTTCAATAGTTCTTCATTCTCGCTGACCTCGAGTTCTGCTGTCCTTTCCATTTGATTCTTTCTTGATTTCTTGCTTCTGCCTCTTTCACTATCTTCTCACCAGGCTTCCTTTTGTTCTTTTCTCTTCTGCCTCCTTCAAGCGCGACAGTACTTGGTCAGTTGTAAGAACTTCACCAAATGTGTGAAGTTTTAGTAAATCAGTCTTCCTGCTCCCCAAGTACACAAATAATGCAATATAACGCAATTTAAACGTACTAAATACGATTAAATAAAAAATTACACGGGAAAACATATTGGTTTTCCATCCAAATTGAACGAAACTATTTTCAAAGTTATATTTACAATTACCCCGTCCCTCGAAAAATATAGGGTAATTGTAAACATTCAACTGCAGGAGCATTAAAGTTCCCAGAAACAAAAGTCAATGATTTACTGTTTTGATAGAAACATAACTGACCGTAGTAAAGAATTTTAGCAACATACCTTTCAATATATTATGGAAGGCAACAGAAAATGCAGCACACAAAAAATTTAAAACCCAAACTTTTTCAGCTGTGGTTTACAGAAATACGGCATTACCATATTGCATCCTCAGGGTTGCCAGCTTTCATATTTCACAACTTTTTAGATTCCCGTAATTACACGTGGGCCCTTGTATAGGTTGTTTATAATTACCCCTTGTTTACAACTCCTTGTTACCTTGCCTGACCCTACTACGCAATTCCAAAAATAAACGCAATAGCTCATGGAGTTATGCACCTTACATATCAAAAACAATCGCGAAGACGATTCCAAAGGAGGAAAAAATCGCGACGTCATTGTCTAATGCGCCCATATTCATACTGAAGAAACAAAATGTCACAGTTGAAAAATTATTTATTTATAGAAAATCAAATGGTAAGGCATCGATCTTGTGTAAAATGTCCCAGATTTCAAATCTGCGGGCGCGTTGCAATTTTCCATCTATCTTTAACGATCCCGATTTTACAAAACAGTACTAAACAATGCCAGTCAAAAATTTTAATTTGTTTTGCTTCCCTTCGCTTGAATCGTTTGTGCGCACGTTTGCATTGAAAATATATACTACTAAAAATATATTTATTTAAAGAAAACCACATTTTTAGGTATCGATCTGTGGTCTAAAATTTTCCGCATATTTCAAATCCGTTGAAATTGTTACTCTATCTTTAACGAACCAAGAGATAGGAAAAAAAAATCTCCAGTTAAAACCGTTTATTTGTTTGTTCGTCCACTGAAATCGTTGCTCGGAAAATGAAAGGGAAAAAATAAATTTAGAATCAGTGATCTCTTTATACTCTTGTCATTCTATGGAAAACAATAACAATCAAATGCCAATAAATTATGTCTCCGCTAGTAGAGACCCCCTCACAGTTCTACCTTTTCTTTCTCTTAGCCCGGAGTGACCTTTCAAGCACACACCCGCCTACGTTTCGCAGGGATACAGTGGAGAACCTCACACAGATCACACTTTGAGGTTAATTCTGTATATTCATATACATTCAACCTTGAGTAAATATCAATAATCATGCAGAATTTTGCATACACAATTATCAGAAAATAAGATACCTATAAAAAATGTTTAAATTCGAGTACCTGAATTGCAGCAAAAATGTATACAATAGAAACTATAACAAAAAAAAATATCTCAACCAAAAATCAATTAATTTCCTGAAGTGTCGTATGAAGCCGCTGAGAAAGAAACCATAGATTACCGTAAGACTACAGAATTGAAAATCTAGATAGATAGCTGAATATTAACGTCACTCTGAAACAACGCAAGGAACTAGTGGCGACGTTCCGGGAACAATCCGAGAGGGTAAGAATCGTGGACAACAACTTCGTCATCTTGTACCTTAGTCAGCCAGCGAGGTCAACACCTGAGCTGGCAACCCACTCTCTAAACTTCCCCACCACGCCAACGTGAGGCCACGACAGATTTAACCTGCTCCATGTGCATGGTTGGACCAAGTTTCGAACAGGAAACCCAGTCGCTTATCCACTTAGGTAATTGGTAATTTTTTATTAACTTGGTACTAGAGCAACACAATGGGCTATTGACGACGGTCCGGGATCAATCCTTTAAGGGAAAGATCGAGGACACCACGAATTACGAACCAGGGTTAGATGACGAAGTCACACCTGAGTCGGCACCCTACTCTTCAAACGTCCACACCAACGTGATTAAATTTAGATCACAACAGGTTTAACATGCATCAATCCCTCTTATTCAATTTGACCTTTGGTTGGAATCTAACTATCAATCCCCTAATCCCTTACTCTTCCACAGAGTATTACAGTGAAGCAGAAGCAAGAAAAATGACGCTATCAAGGTCATTCTTGAGTAACATGACCACAGAACTATCCATTCTGAGCCGCGGTAGCTCAGTAAGTAGAGCGTCGGGCTCGCATCAGAAGGGTTCTGTCCTCGGCGGAGCCTGCAATTCTGATGAATGCGAGATCGGCGCTTCGACCTGGCTAAAGACCGTCGTGTTCACTAATGGTGACTGGGGCACGTTAAATAGGTCGTGGTCACAAAGTTCCCCATGTTCCCATACCAAATCAATACCTCTGGGGGTACCTGATCAGGGGGTTATCGGCCTCTGATTGGGATCTAAATTACGATATGTGTGAGTGAATGGATGGATGTATGAAAGGGGCCTTCCTGTAAAACGGATGTGTCATGTATGTCGAGCAAAGTCGGACTTCCTCCCAATGGGGCTCTATAACATGGAAGGCGCACGCCTCTTGCCGTCTTCGACGGGCCTGGCACTCCTCTGGTCTGCCAGAGTAGGCATGAGAAACAACAACTATCCATTCTATGCATGTATGCTCAGAAGGCAGTGTGGCGATCCTAAAGATGTGTTAGGAGCGAAAGTGAGGATCAATTCTGTAAATTGGAGACGGTCTTACCCAGCAATTAGTGTACATTCACACCAAAACGATCGAGATCCGAATGTGGATCAACTGAAAAGAGTTTTCCCGGAATCCAATCAAGCAATTACGATGCAAATAAACTCGGAGACGGAACAATCGATTTCAGGCGATATCTCGTCGATGCGAATGAAATGAGGCGTGCAAAATTCTGCTTCCAACGAACCCCTAGTGCAATTATAGCAACTAAACTTATGTCGGGGTAAGAGTACGTATTCCACGAAAGGAGCTTAGGTGCAGATTACCTGTTATGGATAATTGGAGGGTAATCTGGGGGGCTGGACCAATTTGAAGAGATTAAGCTGATGGATCCGGATAATCGATTACACACGGAGTATTTAAATCAGTTGATTGCGTCTCCCTTCCTTAAATGTAGCTACTTGACAAAATTCTCTGAAGCGTCGACCAATTTTCTACACTGATTTCTGGGAAAAATATATTTTCTTTTGACTTATATGCTATGGATAAATGAAACGTGATGCGGATTATTTCTCTGAGGGGGTTTGTACGCATCATTCCACTTAGCAACCTTCAGTCTTTCCTGCATAACTTCTATCCAAGTTTGATTTTGCTGACAAGTATAATCTTTTTATAGGAATCTTTGTCATGAAATGAGCAATAGAATTTTTTCAAGTCCGTAATGATATCTGGTTAGTATTTTTAGAGATAACAAACGAGTGTACGCCAAATAGTATCCACACTTTCGCTGTAACCCATTTATGTTTGCCATCCTGCTTTCTGCCCATCCTTGCTTAGAGTTGATACAACTATGGTCACGTTACCGGAGTTTGACAACGATAGCGTCATTTTTCTTGCTTATGCTTCAGTGCAAACATCGCCACTCCGCCAACAGTCTGCACCAAGGAAGAATAAAGAGCACTGATCTGATTTCTAGGGTCAAAAGAGTGTGCCAGGAGCTGAAATTCATCCGATGCTTGAAACACACTACGGAGACAGTGCTCTTCTGTGGAGATGTGCGTATTAGTGGACCACGATACTTAAGAGGTCAAACAAGGGTGATGCACGATGGACACTGTAGCGTCGTAGGGGGTCTCTATGACCATTGCTTTCATGGTGGTCCTTCGAGATTTCCTCTGTTACGTGGATTCGCCGTCGAAGGGAAATCGGCTGGCGATTGTATGACCGGATGGGGGTAGCCCCTCGAGTTTGAACTGTAGCGGTTTCGGAAGAACGTGTGGGGTCTTCTCTCAAAGTAAATGAGAGAATCGTTGAACGCATGAACGTGAACGGGCGCAGAACTACTCTGTTCCTATGAAGACGCGGGACTGAAACCCTATTTGTATATACCATCTATTAGCCACGAAATCGCCCTAACTTGTGTATATGGAAAGGAACAAATTAAATGTGCTGTATTTTTAAAAGTCGTTTTAATTGTATTCAAGGCCGCTAACCACGTACATTTTACTCACGACGTTACAACACCCGTCAACTTCTAACCACTAACGAGAAGAATCAGAAAGCTAGAGAAATGGTACCAGCAAACCGACGAGTTACCACTGACAAGGTAGCATGTTCCAAGCGGATTAGATAGACAAATAAGTTTGTGGATCGGTGCATAAATGGTTGGATGACAACCGAAAACCTATTTGGAGGGAATACACTAGCTGGCAGTTTCTCAAAACAACCCTCTGCGACGGCGAAACTCTATTAATAATTCGTAAATTCCTGATTGGACTCTTCGTGTCATGACGTAACAACGAGTTTCATCAAGGCCGTTATACGTTTGATCTCCGCGAGGAACAATTTGTACACGATCGTGAAATTGTACTTTTCATCCCATCGAATTTATTCATGAACGAATTTTAAAAATAATTATACCTCAAGAAAGAGAGCATTCTAAGATTTTCAGTGATGTTTTTTAAATTAAAAAAATAATAATATTAAGCTATAGATATGACAGGTTTTAGTTTTGTAACGGAAATTACGATCTTATAAAAACACGAAATTTGTAGGACCAACTTTTAATCGCATCGAATATATTTAGTAACCAATTTCAAAAATAACTTGTACAGTAATAAATATTACATTCTAAAGTTTCCCAGGTACCCTAAAAAACTGAAGACTGAAAATGTGTACGTGTTTGGTCACTCGCGTTAGAAATTTCGCTTTTATCGATTTTGACACTTAATATACCATAAACTAATAGCCGCATCAGCAAAAAAATATTTTCCATTTTGTTTTTCGTACAATTTTGAACAAGCCATGTTAATTTCGTAATTTTCTGATCC
This sequence comes from Metellina segmentata, assembly GCA_947359465.1. NCBI lineage: Eukaryota > Metazoa > Arthropoda > Arachnida > Araneae > Tetragnathidae > Metellina > Metellina segmentata. The sequence continues at coordinate 18,111,410 of OX375879.1, read as the reverse complement.
GTACATCAGAAACCGTCTAAGAATCGAGCGAAAAAAATGTGTTATCAATCCTGTGCGACGACAACCCTTTTTTAATATCGAGATATATTTTATTGATGAATGATATAGTATCCTCTATAATTTCCAATCATTATAAGAGTAAAATAGATTGAAGAAAATGTATGGATTTAAGTTGTAACAGGTTAATTAACTACAGACATTAAAATTAATGCCCATCAATAAACTTTGACTCAGAAAAATCTTGTTAAAACACTTGTTTTTTTCCTATTGCTAACTTAAAACTGAGGAATGTTATTGATAGGAAATCGACGATAGTCTAAAAGTGATTTTTGAAAACAAAGTATATCAATTTCTAAAACACGTTTTGTCTTCTTCTACAGGAAATAAGTTGCATTGAATGTAATAGCAAGATAAATGCAAGAAATCGTTCATAATTTACCTCTCTGATTGCTACATTAACCAACTTAAACTAGTAAGGTAACAAAATGTGAAACTAAACCGGTCAAGCTTGCATTTAGGATGCATTTTTCTTTAGCAGACACCATCAACAACCTATCAGATTAGGAATATGTTTTTTACATGAAATGAGAATCAAAGTGTGATAAATGTGCATAAACGCCTTTTCATGACCTGTCGTTTCCGAAATAGTTCAGATTGGATCGATTTTGTAATTTGTCTACTTCAAAACTCATAACAAATAAACACACAAACATATTTATTGTAAAATCTTTTCGAAGAAAAATGGAATAAAAGATGTGAAAGAAGTCTTGTCGCTTTTCAATTCTTAAAAGCCGTCGCTGCAAACAAGGCTTTTCTCGTTTTTGTTTGAAAAGAAATTTATCTTGCTGTAGCAGATCCCTGTTCTGACATTTCCAACAGGAGGCGAGGGGTGGTGTTGGGGCAAAAAAACATGCCGCTGAGGTGTGAAGAATAGAAAACCGCATTAGATATCGAAAGTGATAGAAATAGCGCAATAGAAATTGGAAGTGTTAAATCGGGCGTAAGAACAAGATATCTCTGACAATTTTCTTCTTGTGTTGTTTTCCATTTCACACAAAGACGTGCTTGCGGAAGATTGATTTTAAACTTGAATTCAAGGCATTGTTCTCCTTCCAAAAGTTCATGTTGCTATGGTGCGGAAGCTTGGAGAGAGGGGTGACATCTTAGGCATGACCTCGTCATTTGACCATGGTTCAAAATTATGAGGTGTTGTTCTCGAATCTTTTGCATCAGTATTGATCCTGAACATTCGCCAATAGAGCGTTATGCTGCACCAGTGGGACGTTAATTAAAATACCAACCTGTCTACTTTCTAGAAGTAAGGTAATTGGTAATTTAATTAACGTCGCACTGGAGCAACACAGCGGGCTATTGACGGCGGTCCGGGATCAATCCCCTAAGGCAAACATCCAAGGACAACACAAAGTAATTTTGAACCACAGTGAGATGACGAGGCAACACCTGAGCTAGCACCCCACTCGCCAAACTTCCACACCAATTCAACGTGAGGACTTTCGACCACGACATATTTAAATTGTACCAACCGCTTCTACTCCATACGCTTACAAATATCCATACAGTGACCCGTTTTAAAACCAAGAACCTTCCTATCTAGAGTCTAACACCTTTACCACCAGACCAGTTGGTCGGTGGTCGGCTCCAGAAGTAAGTAAATTATAAAAATAAAAGGAACGGTGTAGAGAGAGACAGACAGTTGAGGTTAAATTTACTCGTTCTTGTAGGCACGTACAGCCGAGGTCGCCCAGTTGAAAGAATAACGGATTAGCAACCAGAGGATTGAGAGTTCAAATCTAAGTCTAGCCAATGGCCGTCGTGTATACAGGCGTTGATGCACATTAAATCCGTCGTGTCGTCCTACGTCCTCATGTCGGCGTGGTGTGGAAGTTCGGAGAGTGAGGTGCCAGCTCATGCGTTGTTCTCGTCATCTTACCGTAACTCAAAATTACGAGGTGTTGTCTTCGGATCTTTCCATTCGGGTTGGGATCTTATTCGTTGCCAATAGCCCGTTGAGTTGCTCCAGTACAACGTTATTCATTATTTACCAACCTTGTATGATTCTGGTTAAAATCTCGGTTAGCAATAAATTTAGTGGATTTTGCATCTTAACTCCTCCTGAAATCTTCACTTTGATGTACAAGATGTTCAATATGCGTTCGGCATCTCGAAGTCTTCCCAGCAAGAAGTTCATCTGGATTCTTTCGACCTATCGATGCGGTTGTTTAGCCATTAAATGTGATATAGGGTAAAGGTAGGTAGGTATTTAAATAACGTCGCACTGGAGCAATACATTCTGCCAGGGGGTACCCGTACCTATCCCTATAAGGATTTACCGGTTTAGTATTCTCCTTAGGGAGTTTATTAGTTTCTTATTTGCAGAGTTTCTGTTTTCTTGATGGTCATTCGATGGTCATATGGGAACTATGTTTATGTCGTTGCTGTAAAATCCCGGCCGCGGGATACCAGACTATCAATGATTTCATAAATGTTTCCTCTACACTTCCTATGCCTTAGTGCTAAGTTTAGACATCCTGGGGTGGGTCTTGGTAGTGGGAAATGCAGGTGAAGTGAGCTTGTCAAACCAAGGCATAATGTGTTGGAGTTCCCTCTATCCCATAGGAGCATTGGTTGGTTTGAGATAATCTGAATCTGAGGAGATGTCTTAGAAATGGACCCTGGCCCGTCGTAAAAAACATCTATATTTGATGCGTGTATCCATGGAGACGACTGGAAAGAGGCCCTGTGTTAAGCGAACTGTGTCGTCTGTGTTCCATGCGTCCTGCCACATTTGAAGAATGTGGTCTATAGTAAATATTTTGAAGTGTGAGACTGGAATATGCTATTTGTTTGTCCTCTGGAACGTCTTTGTTGGCTGCCGCTTCCTTGCAAAGACTGTGCTTTTACGTTACCCTCGTGTCCAAAGTGAGCCTTGATCCATCGTAGTTCTAATGCTGGCTTGCTGTGGAGGAGGTTCTGGATTTCTTTGATGAGGGGATTTCTGAAAAGTGGGGTTCGAAGAGCTTTAAAAGCTGCTAGGGCTGTCTGAGAAGATTGTTGCTTTTCCATGGGCAACTACCTCTGATTGCAACCGACTCCGCTTGGAAAACACTTGTTAATTTCGAGTCTGGTCGAGCAGGTTTTTGTTAATGTTCCTACTTCGTAGAGACAAAAAGCTGATCCCACGACCAAGTCCATGTTGGATCCATATGTGTAGATGGAAAGGAGTGATGGTATGAACAGAGATGTTAACTTCTTTTCTTTGTAAACATGGGTTGAAGAAACATCTTTTTGTCGTCATTTCAAAATAATCTGAATTAAATGTTTCATAGTTCATGGAGCAACACAACGCGCTATTGGCGATGGTTCGAGAGCAATCCCTAGGAGATATATACGAAAGCAACACACGTAATTTTGAACCACGTACAGATCACGAGGTCACACCAGAGCTGGCACCCCGCTCTGCGAACCTCCACACCACGGCAACGTGAGGACATCTGAGGCCACGGCAGGTTTAACGTGAATCATCCCCATTTGTACCCGACGGCCTGTGGTTGAATTCGAACTCGCCACCCGACGATTGCTAACCCGTTACTCTTCCAAACGGGCTTCCGCTGCCCATAAACCTCATGGGAGAAGAAAAGATTTTCATACCACGGGACCGTGAAGCCCGTACACTTGTAAAGATGTTGTGACTTTGCGCATGAGGTTCGGGTTATGTTGGACCAACAAACGAGCATTGAAATTTCAATTCTAATAACACATACAATACTTCTAAGACAAGAAAATAAAATATCGGCCATTATTAGTGCAAGTTTTCAATTTGCTTATTAATTTGATTAGAAACAAGCGACAACTGTCCAATCTACCAAATCCATTTTCGAGTTAAGCATTACAACGAAATCTTAAATTATGTCTTCATATTACTACGTATATTAGTGTCAATAAATCAGCTTTATTGAAAGTAACCCATAAAGCCCATAACTAAATTCAATTGAGACATGTATTAATTTCGTTAGATAAAGAAATCTTTTGAAAATGTTCATCAGTTAAAAAACATAAATAGGACATACTCAAAACGAATGTCACTCTTTTAGCGAATTAATTTTCACGAATTAATTTTCAAAAAGTTTTAATCATACTTAAAAAAAGTTTTTTTCCTAAAATGGTTAAATATTGCACATTAAAACAGTCTTTGGACTTATAGTTTAAGGATTTTACAATTGATATTACGTGGAAGACTATATGCACGTTTCAGATTTTTCATCTTTAATTGTAGCATCTGATAGGTATTACTTCCAGATGGCATCTTTACTTTCCACACATGCTTATAGTGCTAAAAAATCTGAGTTTCTAGAAGATTAAGTTTTTTTTTTCCTGGAGTGTAAAGAAAGTAAATACTTTCTATTCGTTACTATGCTTTGATAACAGTAAGAAAAAAAAACGGATTCCATTTTACGGTTAGCTTTTTCCGTTAACATATGCAGCCCTGTTTGGAAAAGTTCGTTTCAAAATTGAAGAAAAACTATTATTACTAGAAAAAAAAATTTGAAATTGAGACACTTTTTTGGGACATGGAGTAAAACGAAAACAAGATTTTAAGAGAACATTTCTGAAATACTTCAAAATAAATGTGGCCTTAGAATTAACCTACTTGTAATGAACTTATCGTTTTGAAATTGAGGAATAGTGTAAGGTAGGAAATCGATGATACAATGAAATAGGTCTTTAAAAACAAAGTAATTATATATCAATTTCTAAATAATTTTGTTTTCCTCTACAGGGAATTATCATTTTAAGATTCCATACATTACATTCATTCTAAAAGCAAGATAGAATGCAGGAAAGCATTTATCAAATGACCTTTCAGGTTGCCAAATTAACCAACTTAAGTTTCTTTAGGTATACTATTAACGTCGTACTGGAGAAACACATCAGATTATTGTCAACGATCCAGGGTCAATCCCGAAGGGAAGATCAGAGGACAGCACCTCGTCATTTTGAACCATGCCAGATAACGAGGTCACAACCGAGCTGACACCTACCTCTCAAAACTTCCACATCACGCCATGGAGAACATTTGATGCCACGAAGGATTTAGAGTGCTCCCCCCCCCCCCCAGTACAGATTGGTCTTTGGTTGAATCAAGTTTCTAACCCATAACCTTCCTGTTGCTGTTCCAATCAGGATACCGCGGCTATAGGCATTTACTAAGTAATATCTTCACTGAGTAAACAAGCATACAAAACTAAAAGTATAGTTTCAAAATTGATAAGACGAAAAACGTAGAAAAATATCAATTATTAGAAACCAAATATATACAAACTCGAAATTTTTAATGCATTAACAAAAATTAACAATTTACAACCAATAGACTAATTTAAATTGAAGTTTGTCTTACCCAAATAAAAAAAGCTGAAAGTTATAAACTCCAAAATTAGCATTTCAATGCATTGTACTTTGTATTTCATGTTCAAAATTACGTGGTGTTGTCCTCGGATCTTTCCATTAGGGGATTGATACCGGACCGTCGTCAATAGCCCGTTGTGTTGCTCTAGTACGATGTTAATTAAAAATTACCAAATTACAAATTACCCAGACCAGACCACGCCAACGTGAGAATGTTTGAGGCCTCAATAGATCCAAACTGCAGCAGCCCCTTCTGTACACTACGGTCTTTGGTTGGATTCGAACTCGCAATCCTCCGGTTGCTAATTCCTCCTACAAACGGGCCATCATAGCAGTGAAAACATTTAAGGATTCCCGTTAAAACTTTTGAGCAAAACAAACATCGTAAAATATTCATCAAAACAACTGAATTTTACTTTAATCAGTGCTTGAAATGTGAGAACTTGGATCACTTCAATGCGGCAAAATTCTATAAATCGCATCTGATCTGCGTTTTATGTAAGCAAAACAAATTTATTTTCGATAGTGCAAAACAATTAGACCTACACCGCGTTAAATGTTAATTAAATCACAATAAGAACATTTCCACGAACGTTTCACGACACTCAGAACTAAACGCATTCCTAAGGAATTCGCTCGAATGTTATAACCACCTCCAATCAGTTTAAAAACGGATTCGATTACTCTTGTGTTTCGCTGCCTCCAACTTCCACAAGTGTGAAGTTCAGTCGGAGAATAGTTTGGGCTTTAGTAATAGTAGCGCTCCGGCTCTTCTTTAAGTATATTAACCATCTTCAAGAACTTTGCAATAATGTGGAGCGTATCGAGTTCTGTCGAATCGAAAAGTTAATAACTCGTGACGTGGAGCGTATGAAGGGAAGAACGAGGTGTAATCTCGTCTTCATTCCGGGGAAGGAGAAAAAAAGAGAAGGGATCGATTTACCATACTAATGAATCAATTTTGCAGGAAACGGTCACTGCTTTTTGCCTTCCCCCCGGACTTGGGTGAGGAAATGTATGGAAATATTTGGTGTAAAGGAAAGTCTATCGGGTTTTTTAAATGGAAATTCGATGGAGTTCTTTCGATAATCGAATGTTTTTGAAGTGGAAAGGGTAGTTTAAAGAATATTTTCAACTATAAAGTAAAGCATTATTAAGTATAGAAAATATGTTGAGGATGTTGTGTAGTGATCCGAGTTTAACCTTTAAACTACGGCTGGTACGGTAATTGTACCATGATCGCGCCAAGAAATAATTTAGTCAAAGGCTAGTACATCAGTTGTGTATCTTGAAAGTTATAAGAATCGCACACCAATAGATAATTTAGACAACGATCGTTACAGCAGTTGTACCTTGAAATTTTTTAGAATCGCGTCAAGAAAGAACCCCGTTTGTTATATCAACAGCCCAAAAGGTTAATTTTCCTAGGCTGGTTGGTTGGTTTTTCGGGGTTTTATGGAGCAAGGGTCATTTTTGGCCTTGCTGCGCCAGACACAAGACATACAATATGTAACGATCTCCCGACTTGTGATTACGAAGAGATAGGTTATAAGAACAGTTGTTCTGGTGTTCTGGTTGCTATTGTTCAAGTGGACGAATATCGATGTAGGATAGTCCCTGTGTTCTAATACGAAATGTTGAGTGCTGTTTTGAAAAACAACACGAATAAGCAGATTCGTAGTAGACTTGAGAGGCGTGTTTTTGCCCCTGACGGTGCGCTGTGTATACTTGAAACTTTTATATATTATCTAGTAAAAAAATTTGCTTGTCCAATTTAGGTATGCAGTGTCCCCCTGTTCTTGGCCACTACTACACACACTGTCTATCAAATTAGACATCGCTCGGTCACTCTGCCACAGTATCAACTAAATGACAGACACAAAATGAAATTTTAATGACACTTAAAAGAGAAAGACACCCGGGAAGGAATTCACTTGTCAGGAATCGAACATGCGCCCCTTACAACTCCAAGGTTGTAGAGTGCAGTGGTCATGCCCACTTACCATGACGATTCCGAATTTTTTGCCTTGGAGATGAAAACTTACTATTCATTCTCTTGCTGATCCTAATATCAGTTCGATTGCACTAAAAAGTTGTATATAAACTTAAAAGGTGTGAATATATGGAGAGGAACGAACGCTTATTAGTCCTCCTAGTGAAGGTCTAGACCAGAGCTATCTCGTCATTAGCAAAATTCACCAGATCTTGGTGGACGAGGTATCTCGTCATTCGATGAAAATAGACCAGATCTTGTTCTAGTGGTCAGTAAAAAAGTTAAATCAGCAAAAGAGTATATCAGCCACAATTACTTGGTGACGAGATATCGCGTCATTAAAAATTTGATCAGATTTTGATGGACAAGAAATCTCGTCGAAACATCTTGGAGGTTAAAAAAATTAATCATTTACTATGAAAACTAAAGATGACACAAAATTACGAAGAATAAACATCACTCCTCTTTATTATTCGAAATTCCCAATTGACTTATCGCATTCCATATCTTTTTACAGTTTGTGCGAGCGTAATTCAAAAAATACATTTCATTGGAGCTTTGTTAAAAATACAATTACTGGTATTAGTTTGTGGACTTGCTTAATAAATATACAAACGTTTAAAAATACGGTAGGAGTGTTTGCTCGCGCTCAATATGTAAACGTATTAAAGAAGGAAATTATTCGCTGCTAGTTTTAAAATAGCGGTAATATTTTTCATTTGGCTAAAACATCCCTTTCTGGATAACTATTTTTAAATTTGAAAATGAAACTAAACATGTTTACGCGGACTTCCATTTTTACATCGACATTAATTGAGTCTTAAACGATGGATTAGGTCCAGTGAGTTGCCTGCGTTTTAAGCAATTGCGTTGTTATTTAAAAGTATTTTGACAGTTAAGAGTGAACCCTGTGATTACGGCTTTTCGCAACGTATACCGTTTAGTTCACATTACTGAAACGTGGGACGAGAAAATAGCGTGTTTAGAGGTTTCTGAGTCTATTAGCGCTTTTGTGGCTCAATAGCAATTAAGGTTTCGTTGGCATTTTTGTACAAAAGGCTAATGAGTGGAAGAATACGCCCAATGAATAAAAATCTTGCTTTAGGCACTTGACAAGAGGAATGATTTATGGCGGTAACAAATCGGCATCTCTATTTTCAACTAAATGTCAAAGTTCCGATTCGAAACTGCTTTAGCAACAAAACCACTTCCTCCAGCTTGTTTTCCACCCTTTTATAAATCGCACCTATCAACAGCAAATTCACGGATATTCAAAGGCGGGTTGGTATTTAAATTTACGTCGCATTAGAACAACAAAATGGGTTATTTTTAAGAGACTACTTTATAAGAGATCCTATCGCAACCCGGAAAGAAAAGTGGCACAATTCAAAACTGCAGAATTTGAGAAACACATCAACTTAAAGGATACTATAAAACTTATATTGAAATAGTATAAGCTTTTTTTAAATTTTAGGTATGTATTTATGGTGGTAACTTCTATCATATTCTACAGAATAGTAATATAGCACGCTGGGGCACCTCGTACATATTTTTCAATTACATAACATCAAATTTTTATTTTTTGACTCGTGTCAATTTTCTTGCCGAGCTGAGATATGTAATGAGAAAAGATGAAAACGGAACTACTACGTGTCATTCGATGCGGGACAAACAAAGCAATTACCACGGTAACTTTTCTTAGCCTTGAACCGTTTTCTATTTTAATTGTTAACAATTTAACCTTTTAATAAACGTAGATTTGTATTACGAGTTTCAATGATTTCGCATTCAGTCCACACATTCGACAGCATTGAAACAATAACTTCTTATCCACTTTGTTTTCAGCAGTAGCACTTCAAGTACATTCATGCAATAGAGTAAACACTCAGCACAAAAACACGAGGACCAAGTACAAGGAGACGAGATCAAAACGAGAAAAAAAAACAGCATTTAATGCTGTAGACTTGGCAAGACATTTTTCCTTATCCAATATCTTCGAAAAATGACTTCAAATAATTTCAAACCTCGAGGTGGGTGGAATCCATTTCCGTCACTTCCTACGCACGATAGTGTGAATTGGGTTTTGAATAGGGTAGCTCGTGTAATTTGCCCCAAATTTAGCTGATTAACTTTGCTGCATACAGCCCTAATCATTCGCTTTTAATCGCAGTATTTCATTAATCTACATGCACCGATACTAACGATGAGCATAAACAAAAAGTAAAGTCTTTAGTGACAATCTTCTTCATGAGTATTCGTGAAAATTGAGTGATTTATATTGCAAACAAACAATTCTTTGCGAGTGCAAAATTGGACTTACCTTGGCAGGCATTTGAAAATTCTTCTTTCGATGCTTCTCCACCGCAGACGATGCAATTGATACAGAAAGTGGGACTGGACACACGTTCGTTGATTTGTATCGGCACCCATCCAATCGAATGATACTATCGCTTGCACCGAATAGCCAACCGACTTCACACATCCCCAATATGCAAGGTAGACAGAATCGACCGATGTAACATCCACAGCAGCAGCTCGGGATCAGAGGTCAAACCCACTGAACTACGGTCAAAAATCCCGAAATATCTATCAAAGCAGTCTTCCGTGATAGTCTCCTTGTCCTCCAGATATGGGGTTTTTAGTGATGCGTAACATCCCCGTGGGATTGAACTGTCTCCCAAGGAAACTGGAGATACAAAAGTGAAAGAGCTTGAGCTGAACAGGTTGTTTTGGGTGCTTTGATTCGAGCAGAGCGTTTGAGTAGAACCCATTTTTCCATGTTTGCAGCGCCCACGACCAAGGTAAACAAATCCATGATTGTAGAAGTATTGTAAGTTTTAAAGAGTCTAGTTGTACGTTTGCTTGTAACGTCGTGTTTATTGACACACCACTCGGCCCGCTATGTTAAACCGCACACTCAACATACCGCTCGATCCTTTGTCGAGAACGAATTATCAGTTTCTCGATAGGACGTGGTATTCTGGCATTGCGTTTCTACAACCGACATTTTAAAGGGGTCTTTTCATGGCCTAAATAGATCGATTTTGTTTGTAATAAAACTTTGTTTTTCAGACACTTCATACATCTCATCCAAAGAGATCTGGTACATTTTTCTAATCACGAGATATCTCGTCATCAGACATTGCCGATTTTTTTATAATGAGGACAAGAGAGATTTGACAGTGATCTGATCAATTTTCTTCAGTTTTACGAGATATCGTGTTCAAAAAGATGTGGTTTGTATTCTTGAAATGACAAGTTATCTGGTCAGTTTTAAAAACGACTTGGTACCACGTCAAGGCAACCATCAGCAGGATTACGAATAGATTCGCAAAATTTATAAAGAAATTTACAAACGCGTGCAGCTCTAGTTTTACCAGTATGAGTCGATTCAAAAATTCAATAAAACAGATTTACAACAATTTCCCAAAAGGGGGCGTTGGTTCAAAATTACGTGGTATCGTCCTCTGATCTCTCCCTTTGAGACTGATCCCGGATTGTCGTCAATAGCCCATCGTTTTGAATGAAGAAATAGTGTTAATGAAAATACCAATCAACATAACCAAAAGGTGGCGATGAAAAGGTAATAACACTGTGGCACTGGTAGGGGTACTGAATGTGGCTTCCGTTATTTGTACTAAAACTTTAACCACGTTTTATTCGGAACAGCTTTCTTTTACGAGTGATATATATGAGACAATCGATACGATTAGCTTGAAGTCTATACAGCATATAAAGCAAACATGGTTTATTTCCCAGAAAAGCGTTCTAAAGTTTTATGCTTTATAGCAAGAAAGTCTATTGATAGTCTTTAGCTAATTGGAATATGTTGAATTTGACAAATCACCATTTCCTCAATTATTTTTAAAATTTTCTATCTTACCAAATGCTAGCTAGATGTGTATGATGTAAAACGCCATTCATTTTTTTTGTTTAAAATCACTTAGAGTTCATAAACATATAATTGGTAATTTGGTAATTTTTAGTTAACGTCGTACTAGAGCAACACAACGGGCTATTGACGACGGTCCGGGATCAGTCCCTTAAGGGAAAGATCCGAGGACAACACTTCGTAATTTTGAACCACGGTCAGATGACGAAGCAACACCTGAGCTGGCACCCCACTCTCCAAACTTCCACGCCAACCCAACGTGACATAAACATATAAATAGACCACGGTAGGTAGGTAGGTAGTTGAATTACTGTCAAACAGGAACAGTGGCAACAGTCCGGGATCAATCCCGAAATAAATATCCGGACAAGTAACTAGACTTACACACAAGATTCCCAAATTGGGATACATGTGAACTACAATAAATCCTCGGAATATCATGTGCAATCGAAAAATGGATTATCGTTTCGGGTTTATTTTCATCGTTTGTCAGTTTTGTGTGTTTTGGAGTAAGGACTCTATTTGCCCAAGCTATGACAAACCAGACAATAATTGTGAAAAGAAAGGATGCAGGTATATGGTAGGGTAATTGTTATTATGTCGCACTGGAGCAACTCAACGAGCTATTAATGACAGTAGGGGATCAACCCCCGAAGGGTAAGATCCTAGGACAACACCAAGTTATTTTAAACCATGATCAGTCAACGAGGTCACACGTGAGCTTGTTTCATTGCAACGAGACAGTTTCATCTGGGGGTAATAGGAGACAATGACACCCAAAGTGTGTTGCTTATGTACAATTTATTCCGTCGTTTTGTTTTGGTTGCTGCAGAAAACCCCGCTTCATACAGATAGTTTGTCAGAAATGGCAATAGGGATTTAAGTGTTGTGGTGGCAATCTCAGGGTATTCCGCCATGACTTTAATCTAGAACACCTGCAGATTTGTTGTCTTCAACGTAGTTTTAAGGCCGCCTTCATTTGCAATCTCCAGTAGTTGATCTTCTTGCACAGACATGCTAGATTCGCCTGATATGTTCACAAATGGGCTGCGGATCCATTCCTTACTAGTTCGTGGGTCTTTTGTGGTTGGGAAGTAGCTATCAAACTCTTTTAAAAGAAAAGACAGGTGATGGTGCACCAGCTGGGAGAATGAATGTTTAGGCTCAGTCTCGCCTAAAATCCCCGCTAATGTCTGAAACATGTCCAAAATGCCTCTGTTCAAGCGCCGTCCCCACAACTTCAGTTTGGCTTTAAATGCAGCTACTTTGTCTGCCAACTTGAAAACAGCTGTCACATTTGTCAAAATTGGAAAATAGAGACATACAGAAATCAGAAATCATAATTGAAGCTCTAGTAACAGAACAAATTTCAAGTTATGATTTACCGCCTCCTAATTTGTGTGAACATTTCATAGATAAGAACCGCACAAACCCGAAAGAAATACACCACAGTAAATAAAACGGAAATAATTTAATGTTCCTTGGGCGGCCCGGTACCATTTGATCCACGGACCGGTACCGGTCCGCGGCCCGGGGGTTGGGGACCACTGGTGTAGAGGTAGCTGGTACACCTCATCTGTCGTGTCCTTAAGTCCTCACGTTGGGTTGGAGTGGAAGTTTAGAGAGTGGGGTGCCAGCTTAGGTGTCTTGTCATCTGACCGTTGTTCAAAATTTACGTAGTCCAGTCGTCGGATCTTTCCCTTAGGCTATTAATCCCGGACCGTAATGTTTGGAGAGTGGGGTGCCAGCTCAGGTGTTGCTTCGTCATCTGACCGTGGTTCAAAATTACGAAGTGTTGTCCTCGGATCTTTCCCTCAAGGGACTGATCCCGGACCGTCGTCAATAGCCCGTTGTGTTGCTCTAGTACGACGTTAACTAAAATTACCATTACCATTACCGGACCGTAATCAATAGCTCGTCGTGTTGCTCTAGTAAGACATTAATTAAAGATTACCAATTACCGGTTTTGAAGCTATTGTTGCCAAGGCTGTTTATGTATCCACCTACATAAATCTCATACCGATACGAAATTTTTTTAAATAACGTTGTATAATACTAGAGCAACACGACGGGCTATTGACGACGGTCCGGGATCAATCCCCAAAGGGAAAGATCCTATGAAAACACCACGTTCAAATGACGAGGCAACACCTGAGCTGGCACCCCACTCTCCAAACTTCCACACCAACCCAACGTGTGGTCCTTCGGCCACGACAGATTTAAGGTGCACCAGCTGCTTCTACACCACACGTTTACAAACATCTATACACTGACCAGGATTCGAACCAGGAACTTCCCGAAATAGAGGGTAACATCTTAACCACCAGACCAGTTGGTCAGCCATACCGTTATGGATCTTCACCGTAAATACATCTGAAAGATGATGTTAGAATTGAATTGACTCACCACTCGCTGTCAGAAAGGAATTCAAAATGAAGAATCACCGTTGTGGGCTTACCTGAAAAATAAACATGTTTTATTACTCTTATATATGTAGCATGTGAAAAAACTCACTCAATAGCTTTGGCATGAAGAGTGAATTTTAAAACAGCAAGAGACTTCTTTAAACAAATACTTGAACATCCTTACAGGTTTTGTAGAAATGTATGCATAATACATGAACCACGCCTCACGAAGAACGTTAAGCGCACTTTACGGGGAGCTGGGTAAAGGACGGTTCACAATAAACTGGATCACTAGGTCCTAGCCCAGCTTAATATTGAGCGAGTAAAACGCTTTTGTGACAGAAAATAGAGAAAAAACACGTAATCCTCAAAACAAAGTAGAAATCACGGAGCAAGTTTGAAATGCAGCGGATATGGTAATGGTAATTTTTAATTGAAGCCGTACAAGAGCCACACAACGGGATATTGACTACGGTCTGGGATCAATCCTCTAAGGTAAAGATCCACCGACGTAATTTTGAACCAAAGTCATATGACGAGGCAACACCTGACCTGGCACCCCACACTCCAAAGTTCCAAGCCAACCCAAAAGGAGGACTTTTGGCCATGACAGTTTTAAGGTGCACCAGTCGCCTCTTCGCTATCTGGAGGCTTACATTTTAACCACCATGAAATGCAGTGAGTATTTACAGGTTTGGTTAGGGTATTTAACTGACGTCATACTGACAACGTTCAGGCATCAAACCCCAAGGGAAAGTTCCGAGCACAACAACACATAACTCTAAACCACGGTTAGATGACGAGGTCGCACCTAAGCTGGCACCCCACTTTCCAAACTTCCACACTGTGCCAACGCAAGGACATTTGAAGGCATGACAGGTATAATGTGTGCCAGCTTCTGCCAATTGGGCTAAGTTGGTCCTGTATTTATAGGAGAAATCACGTGATAGCACTGTATTGATAGTGTAGGCTAATATTGAAAAATGAAATGGCTGTTTTTAATCTATATAAGTAAGAATGGATTGTTTGTACATTGAGTATTTTCGTTTTATTTAATGTATACTATCCATTTTTGACTCTTCTAAGGCAAAATCCGTCTCTAGCGCGTTTGGTGTCTGTTTACTGTCTGTATGTGTGTGCCCGGGTGGTACTTCCAAAAGGTTGAATATATTTTCATGACACTGCATACTGTGTGTTCTTATATTCATTTAGAGACTGAACTTGGTTACGATATTCTGTCTGTCCTTCTTCCGGTTCTACATCGGATTTTCTAACTGTGTTTTTAAGGGTATCACATAAATTTTATTCCATATATTTGACAGCAATGTTCTTCAGTTTATGCATTGTATTTTAGTTTAGTGAATGCAGTATTAAAATTTACTTTGCTTTCATATTTATATAAGTTTTATGCTAAAATACTCAGAATAAGTATACTTAAATCAAATATAATTTGGTAGTTTTGGAACATATGAATGTATGTATATTCAGTGTAACAATTACTTGGATTATTTTACCAGTACTGCTGATAAAAGCAATTATTTTCCCAAAACCTTTTGATTTATTTAACTTCAGCTCTATGTGGGTCCCTAGACGATCAATATTATTGTCAATGTGCCTGTCAATGATGCTCATTGAAGCAAACAATTTACCGTATAGGAGGCGACTAACGCGACTATCAATCGATTGACGTACATTGATTTGATTGATGGACATTGACGGGCGCCATTGAAGGAGGCGATTGATCTTTTAAAATACGCAACTGTCAATCGTTCGAGCAGTAGGGTTTTTTTATCTTCGAGATCGTTAAAGATAGAGTAAAAATTTCTACGGATTTGATATCTGCGGAAACTTTTACACCAGATAGATACCTTAAATATAAATTTCTGTTAATAAATAAGTTTTCTATTGAAACTTTTATATTATCGCAATAAGAATTTAACTTTGCATACAAATATATATAAATACTAGCAAAATACCCGACCTTACTCGGTTTGAATTGGTGAACTTAAATTGAAGAGATAATCAAAATATATAATGACTAACGTTTTTTGTAGAATCAAAATTTATTTGAATACCTTTCGCCATCTTTATAATTTCTGCAACTTACTTTGGACACAAATCCTACACATGCATATCCATTCATGTAATACATTTCACATACATCGCACTCTTACTGTATGACAAAGCTACAAAATGACTAAGGTTACTACTACAAAAGACGATTGTGAGGGATATTTGGAATTCCATTAGTTAAGTTCTTTTCATGTTCAACTCAATTAATAAAAATTACGATTTACGGCGAGTGCTCTCGCACTCAAAGTCAACAAAACAATATTCTTTTACTTGTGGCACTCTTGCATCCAGTATGTGACATTGTGAAATTTTGCAATCTTATCCTGTCATTATGACAACGCATTTTTTAATGTTTGAAAAGTTCTAGTTCGGATTTTTTAAACATTATTATTTTTTCAATAACGGTATTATTCTTTCAATAACGGCATTATTCTTTAAATAAAGGCATAACTACACTTAAAAATTTACTGAAAATTTATTCTGACTTACCTGCCATTTTTTAAGTTGAATACTTTGTGGTGGTGTTGCGTGTGATGAGAAGGAAAACACGTTTATTAAAATAATAAATATTTAAAACAGAAAACCGCGAAATAAAACAAAATAAAAGATGTCGGAAAAAATTGTTATAAAGATATTAATTTGTGATTCATTTTTATCTCTTGATCTTCCGCACAGTTGCCACAACTTACAACTAAAAGTGCACATAATTTCGAAATGTGAAATTGAGAGCGAAAGAAACAGAAAATATCACTGCTCGCGCGATCGTGTTCATTCCCATTAGGTTGAAAAATATCGTCTGTCCCAAATATTCGGAAATCGTTATCATTGCGCAAAGAACAAAAATAAGACTCGAAATAATCGAAATCTGAGAGCTAAATTTCCATTACAAATTTTTTTTTTTTGAAGAATAATTACATTTTTAGCAGTACTGGTAAAGCACACGAAGTAATCGCGATATTAAATATACATTCCAATTTTTCCAAAACTACCAAATTATGGTTCATTTAAGTATACTTACTCAGGTGTTTTAGCATAAAACTCAACTCTCTAAATATAACAATTATAAAATATATAATACTAGGGGGCCTGCCCCCTGCTCGCTTACGCTAGCCAACCCCCGGAGGATTCCTTTGCAATCCTCATTGGTTCGCTGCGCGAACCTATGCTCGCTTCGCTCGCATCAATGAAGACATGTGTCCTAGAAGAAGGGATTGTTTAAAAAATATGATATTCCAAAAAATATTTTTCAAATCTAAATTTGCAGAAAATATATATACAGCACCTCTAAAATCAGAATTCAACTGAAAACTTTGAGCAAATTTTGACTAAATGTGAGCACCTTCCCCATTTTTTCATTGAGTTGTCGAAAGTTGTAGTGCAAGCGTCTTGTTGAACTATAATTGTTGGCCCTGAAAAGGATCGTTTTTTAAATGGCCCTGAAAAGATCCTCCACTTTCTCTGATTTCTAATTATAAACTGCAACGGCTGGACTAAAATTCTTTTTTTCAGTAAAATTTCATCCGATAACGCTATAAATTCAATTCAGGCGCGAGGCTTCCCGATAAACAAACAGTAGTACAGTGTTGCCAAAACGCGATAACAAATAACGTCTTTTTTTTCGTGCCACGTAAGAGAATTATATATATAGATTGCATTCACTAAACTATTATGGTTGATTTAAGTATACTTACTCAGGTGTTTTAGCATGAAACTCAACTAAATATAACAATAAAGAAATGTTTAATATTGCATTCACTAAACTAATAGATAATGTATAAAATAAAATACATTGCAATCAAATATCTGCAATAAAATTCATGTGATGCCTGCACAAACATACAAACACAAAATTGAACATAGAACAGAAAGACGGACAGACTGATTTTTGCAACCAATTCCACTCACTAAATGAAGATAAGTCTCAATGTATGCAAATTTCCATGAAAATATCTTAAACCGTGTGGACGTGTATAGGGCACAACCAGACAGACAGACAGACACCAAACGCGAAAATGGCAGATTTGGCATCAGAAGGGTCCAAAACAGATAGAAAACTTGAAACGGGTCGAAAATATTGAATGTACAAACAAACACTCCATTCTTATTTATATAGATTATTTAATTGGGACCAAGGACTATAACAAATACTCTTGTTTAAAACAAAAATATTTAATATAATTGCAATTTTTTTTCATACATATTAATACAAAATATTAAAAAAATTACCGAATTTCAAAAAGTTATTTCGATGGTTTCATAAAATTCAACAAATGCGTCTGAAAACACAGTGCCTCCTTTTTTTCACGCAGAATTTCTTCGTAGCAAGTTAATTTTTTTCATTCCTTGTTTTGTATCTATAACGCGTTCTTTGCTTTAGTCTATGTTTTCTAAATTTTTTAAGCCCCCTTTCAATTAAGCTGAGACCTTCTGTCATCTGCCTGGGCCACGCAGGTGATCTTCGACAGCTGTCCCGTTGGTTTTGAGTGCAGGTGATTTTTAACTGATTCCTTTAAAAATCTGTTGATACAAATGGATATAAGATTCAAATCTCTAATGTAATAAAGCATAATTATAATTTTTATTTTATAAAATATGTAAATTAGGCTGTTTTGTTGTGTTGACAGGCACACTCGGCCATTAATTAAAATACGCGGTTGTCAACCATTCGGCAGTTTCGCTCAAGATAGCAGCCATGAATTATTTATCGAGCCCAACGAGAAGCGTTTCTGTCTGAGGACGGGAGTTTGTGACGCTTTTAATTACATTGTATTGTGATTATCCTGAGTTGTGGAAAGTTAAGTGAAATCAATTTTTAAACAAAAACAAAAGAAATATTACATTACAAAATAGGGTTAATGTGTTAAAACAATACTAATCAGATTATACTAAGGAAAAATTAATCATCTCCGTAGGATTCAGTATCTCACAGAAAGTTTAGTAAATGTTAGTGAGTAAAGCGGCTTTACAGTTTATACCACTCTTTGGATCAGCGTCTCTTTTTTCCTCTTATTTTCTTTCTTGCGATTGCAGGTAGGGATGCGACATCGACAACAAAACATCGATGTCCAAAATTAAAACACCGATGTTGATAATACATCGACCCTAAATCATCGATGTTTTCAAACATCACTGACAAATACTTAGTCGTACGGTTATTTTTCTTAACTTTTAACTTGGTGATTTTTTTTTTCATTCTAAAATAAAACACCGACAACGTAAAAACGTTGACAATATTAAAATATCGACAGAGACTCCAATAAATCAAAGGTAAATACATCGAAGTTTTTATAAAACATCGACATCGATGTCGCATTTTTATTCTAGGCAACAAAGTCCAAATCTTAATTTGAAACCATTTTGAAACACAAAAACGTCACGTCCTTTCGAAAAACATTGACCTAATGAGATTGGCGGGTTGATTGAAGCTATATTGAAGCACCTATCAATCGAAATCGTCAATCACATTGACAATAAAATTGATCGTCTAGAGAGCCCTTTAAACACTCGTGTTGCTTAATTACGCGCGCAGTGATATTTTCTGTTTCTTTCGCACGGAAATAATTTCGCATTTCTAAATTTGGTACACGTTTTAGTTGTAAGTTTGGGCAACTGTGTGAGATCAAAGACAAAAAAGAATCACGAATTGATATCTTTAGAACAATGTCTTTTCCAACAGATTTTATTTTGTTAGGTTTTATTTTGCCGTTTTCTTTTGTTTTCAGCTTAAAATCGTTATTACTTTAATAAATTACATTTTTTTTTCATCACACGCAACACCACCACAAAGAATTATAGTTAAAGAGACAGGTAAGTCGTAATAAAGCAATTTTTAAAGTGTAATTTCGTGGTATTGAAAAAATAATAATGTTTTAAATACCCAAACTAGAACTTTTGAAATATTAAAATATTCTTTGTCGTTATGACAATGTCCAGGTGAATTATTCTATGAAGTGAAGCTATATTTAAACAAATTATATATACTAAAAGGTTTGTGAAAAAAATTATTTTCTTTTTTTTTAAATTAGTCTAATCTATTTACAACTTTTATTAAATCGCAATAGGTTATCTTTGTATGTCTGTGTAGAAGACACTCGATTTTAAAACATTCTTTATTAATTGACGTGACACAAAATGTAATTTACAAGAAAAATGTATTCGACCAAAATGAAACTTGGTGATAAATGATCTTATCAAATTAATTTGTCCTTTTTTTATTAAAGATAGCGAAATTCGACAATATCGCATGCTTAATGCAAGAGTGCTACAAACTAAAAAATATTTTTTTGACAATGAGTGCGAAAGGCGCTTGCCATAGATTTGTCATTTTTATGAATTGAGTTGAAAAATTTTACATGAAAAAATATTTAGGAAATAACAAATCCCCTCGAAATCGTCTTTTGTTGTTATAAACTTCGTGTCACTTTTCATCATTTTGTAGCTGTGTCATATAGCATGGGTGCGATGTATGTAAAATAGGATGGATAGATTGATGGATATGGCATGTGTAGAATTTGTGTCCTAAATAAGTTGTACAAATAATAAAGATGTCAACAAAAGGTGTTAAAATATTTTATTACACAAAAGGCAAAATTGATAATATATTCTGATAATTTCTTCAATCTAGAGTTAATCAATTCAACCAGCGTAGGATCGGGAAATTTTGCTAGTGTAGTTTAGAGTTGGACTTCTGTGAACATTTGGCAGTCATTGGATTTTATACAAGGTCATTCTTAAAAGATGGACAAAACTTTAAGAGGTGATAGTACACATCCCAACAAACAACTTTCATCAAAGAATGCATGGTCGGAATTAAAACGCAAACGTGCTAGAAGGTGCCGAAGGTGTTGTTGTTATAAGAGACATAAAAACACAAAGAGAGAATAAGTGACAAAAGCAAGTTTAATGACATATGACTACAATAAGTATTCAAACAGTGACCGGCAGTGGCTATGCATGAGGTATAACGGCGAAGAAAGAATTGGCGAACTTTCTGAAAAACGCCAGGCATATCGCGTACTTCCCTTGCAACAGACGAAAGTCTGGTGAAGAGATCTTCTGCAGATTCAACGTGGGTCTCATACACAAGAACCTTCAGCTATCCCCACAAAAAGAAATCTTTGTATGAAAGATCTGGCGATCGTGGTGGCCCAGCTACAGGACAGGAGAAGAGATCTTCTGCAGATTCAACGGGGATCTCATATACAAGAACCTTCAGCTGTCCCCACAAAAAGAAATCATTACATGAAAGATCTGGCGAGCGTGGTGGCCCAGCTACAGTACAACCTCGCCCAATCCATCGGTTCGGAAAAGTTAAATCCAGATAGTTTCGCAACTCTTGTGCATAATGGCCTGGTGCTCCATCTTGCTGGAACCACATAACATTCTGGATGTGTGGGGGAACGTCCTTCAACATGTCTGGTAGCACTTGTTGCATAAACTTGAGGTGTTTTCCCCGTCAAAACATTGATAGAAAAGCGGCGCTGATGAGCATGTGAATAAGTGACATGTGGATTTACATCCGCCGAAACATGTTGACTGTGGATGTTAAATGCACCTTCACATGTTTATGTACATTCATCCGTGATAAGCAGTTGCCACAAAATCTGCCTAGCCACTGCTCGGGTACTTGTACTTGGCTGATAAGCCACCCTATCCAGAATGGCTTCTTCCACGACAGACGTTCTTTCCATCTTTGCACGACTTGCATCCGATCGTGAAGCTAGAAATGATCCCGTCTCGCACAACTGTTGGTGCAAGCGCTCAAATGTTTTACGTTCGGGCAACCATCTGTTAGGAAACCTCTCTCAGTACAATCGTTGAGTCTCTGAGCCATTTCGATTTGCAAGTCCGTAGATAAAAGGCATATCAGCCGTTTCCTTATTAGTAAAGGGCGACATCTTCCGATATGTTCCTACCGCGATTGACAGTTGCACACTCGGATCAGCAGCTTTTATGTATAAATCGAGGCGAAAATTTGCATGCGAGTTCTCCTTTACCCCCATATTACATTTGCATGCTATTACTGTCTTTCTTCTACCAATAAATCGCAACAAGAATGGAGCTTTAAAATTTGCAACGATCAAGTTTTCAAATGCGCCAGCACCTTTGTGTTTTGTTTCCGACAGTGCATTCTTTGATTAAAGTTGTTTGTTTGGATGTGTACTATTACCTCTTAAAGTTTTGCCCATCTTTTATGAATCACCCTGTATGCCAGTGATAGTTAACTTAAATAAAATTCGGTAGTATGGCACTGAATTAGGTAATGATCTGCGTCGTAGTGACCCCAACAGGGGTACTTTTTATCCTGGGAGCAGAAAGTGCTTAAAACGTCGCAGAACAAGCAAAGTCTTTGCAGTACAATTTTTTCCTTAATTTTATCAAAATTTTGGCCAACTTTTTTAATTACAAGTTACAATGTTCTGCAGTGCAAAGCGCGCCCAAATTACCACTGACACTTTATACATACACATCTTCTATGTCAATGACACAATATTTAACTTCAAATGTTTTCGACAGAATTGCAAATTCGGAAAGTTTTAAATAAAGTAAGTGAATTTATGTTGACGTTTTATTATAAATATGTAATACATATTTAGCCGATGATTGTGTCCTACATATGATTTGATTTTACTGCAGTTTTCAAAATTCGGACCAAATGCCAGCAGAACAATTGAAATTGCTTTGATTTGTATTGCAGAACACTAAATATAATTCTGTACCTGGGCTTTTGATATTAAAGAGAGGACAATAGTGAAGGA
Source organism: Metellina segmentata (assembly GCA_947359465.1). Taxonomy (NCBI): domain Eukaryota; kingdom Metazoa; phylum Arthropoda; class Arachnida; order Araneae; family Tetragnathidae; genus Metellina; species Metellina segmentata. The sequence continues at coordinate 18,088,865 of OX375879.1, read as the reverse complement.
TACGACCATGATGAGCTATTCAAACGCCAAGTTAAATAAAGACTGCTTCAAGTTAAAAAAAGTTACTCTTAAGTATTCGTTTGTATGATTATTTATCAAGAAGGTGTACCGAAGCACCCATTTTCATTTAAATGAAGTCTAATTAGCCTGCGCGAAGCAAAATATACGTTGAAAGACACACCAATCCCATTTGAATGAATAAATTACACGACAAACCCCATTTTCAGAAACCAACCCCAGAATCGCCTACTGCTCTAATCACACAAAAACTTGCACTAAATGTACTCACTCACTTCACCTCTGCTTTTCACTAACGCAACTTACCTCTCTAGTTGCGCTTCCCGTAAACAACTTTCAAACTGAAAAAAAAAATGAATCGACTTAAAACTTTCTACAGCGTTCGAAGAGCACATCACCAATCTTGTTGTTACGCATGCTATTTTTAACACTCCATTAGGAGTTTTTTTTTTTTTTTCGTTTTTGGAATGCGAAGAGCTTGTAATCCCAGAGAACCGCCTTAAGAATTTTAATGCCATAACCCAAGCTCCTCATTTCCAAAGAGGTGTCTTCCACCCGGGGAAGGGTAGGACACAAAAGTAAAGATTTTATCGATTCGTCCCCTTTCCAATGACGTCAGAAATATATTCTTTATGAAATCTGAAAAGAAATGGAAAAGGGCAGTAGTTTGTCGTCGTAGGATAGATTATCTTTATTTTTTTACCTTTTGATTCTCGCTACTCCTTTGTGTGCGGGAGCATTCTCTTCTCGGTGGTGGGGAGGGAAGACTCTCTTTTGTCGGGAAGGGGAGTTCGTGGAAAGGAGGATCTTTTTTTTTTACTTCGGTCCAAATGAGGGTGGTTTGATTCGATTTTCATCTTTGTCTCTTTGAGATCGTTCCTTTGTTTGCGGAGGTAGGAAACATTAATAACATCATTTAATGCGTTCGGGGGGAACTGAAGTTTAAGATTATAGATCCACTCTCTCACACTTCCCCGCCCTTAAGAAAATTCGACTCATCACTCGTCCTCACGAGATTTACGAATAGTGTAATATTGCTTATACTTCTAATCCCATTTAACTCTCCGAGTGATTTCGACGAGATATCTCGTCCATCAAGGTCTAACTAATTTTTTCTAATAACAAGATACCTCGTTCTTCAAGGTCTTATCAATTTTTCTAACGACAAGATGTCCCGCCCATCAAAGTCTGGCCCATTTTTCTACTGACTAGATATTTCTTCTATCAAGATTTCACCAACTTTTCTAATAACAAGATATCTCATCTCCAACATATAGCCAATTTTTTTATGATGACGCGATGAAGATCTGGTTCGTTTTCTTATAATGACTTTAGTCAATTTTGACCTTCTGGACCAATAGAATGTGTCCTAGAATTTTTCCAGCGAATAGGTTCGCGCCGCGTGTCTCCGTGACAGTTATTGGCGCCACTCTTTCTTTGGCGTAACATTTCATGAACTGGCAACAACACTTGTCAGTTAGTGTCGGATCTCACGAGGCCACAATAGGTATAGCCTGCGTTCCTTTCGAGGAAACCTTTTTTTTTTTTTACACTAAATATACTACAATAACTCTTTGTCTACTAAAGATACTACAATAACTCTTTGTATACTAAATATACTACAATAACTCTTTGTATACTAAAGATACTGCAATAACTTTTTGTATTCTAAAGATACTACAATAACTCTTTGTATACTAAAGATACTACAACTCTTTGTATATCTGAAAGACTACAATAAGTCTGTGTACTGAGCAGAGTGCAATAACTCTCTATGTACTGAGGATGGTATATTTATTGGAATATATTGTACTTAGGATAGCACAACAAATTTTGTGTACTCTCTCTCTCTGAAGATAATACAATAATAGTTTCATACAATGTTATTGTAAGAAGTAATGTATCGTAGGAATGGTTGTTTTTTCCAAATGCAGGGTTTGTTTTATGGTACAAAAGCCATAAATGGTCATGCTGCGCCAGACACGAGACAAACAGTAACGAACACACATACAAGGAAGGTTTTACTAACACAGAAGAGAGAAGTGCACCCAGGGAGGAATATATCCTGATAGGAATGGAACCACTTGCGCCCCCCATAACTAGTAGGTTGCTAGGGGAGTGGGTTTATATACCCACTGAACTACGACGCCCCCCCCTTGTCATCCGATAAAATAAATATGCAGCAAAATAGCAGTACTGTCCGAGCAGAAACTAGGGTCTACTGAACACTATACCTAACAAAATACTTTGACAGCATTTCCCATAGAAGAAAAATCGTTTAGTTTTGTACTTATAAAGAGACGAGCGCTTTGTCCAAAAGATTGTTTAAAGTAACAGATATGTGCTGCAATTCTTTTTGACTTGGGTCTAATACTATGTTTATTATTTTACAACGGATAATATTCCGATTTTCGCTTTTTGTCTGTACAAAATATTAAACTTTAGTTCCCGGTTGTTATAGAAATTCTCCTATAATTAGCCTATTTGTACTGTCTACCAATTTACATAAATTTATATCGTCATGCTAATTAGAAAAACTTGTGTTGTTGTTGTTTCTCATGCCTACACTGGCAGACCAAAGAAGTGCCAGGCCCGTCGAAGACGTCAAGAGGCGAGGGGGGTGCGCCTTCCATGTAATTGAGCCCCATTGGGAGGAAGTCCGACTTTGCTCGACATACATGACACATCCGTTTTACAGGAAGGTCCCTTTCATACGTTCATTCACTCACACATATCGTAATTTAGATCCCAATCAGAGGCTGGTAACCCTCTGATCAGGTACCCCCAGAGGTATTGATTTGGTATGGGAACATGGGGGACTTTGTGACCACGACCTATTTAACGTGCCCCAGTCATCATTAGTGAACACGACGGTCTTTAGCCAGGTCGAAGCGCCGATCTCGCAATCATCAGAATTGCAGGCTCCGCCGAGGACAGAACCCACAACCCTTCTGATGCGAGCCCGACGCTCTACTGACTGAGCTACCGCGGCTCTAGAAAAACTTGTAACTCCTATACTTTAACAAAGCTGTTACGAGTTTTGCTAATTAGCATGACGATATACGTTTCTATCAATATACTAATGGACAAAAGTATTTGCACACTGCAGAAATTCGGTGGAGGATTCAGCTTAGGTTGTTTTTCCTGGTTAGGACTCGGCCCATTGCTTTAGGTACCATGAACCCTGACGTCTACCTCGACGTTCTGGATAGTTCGGCCTTGCCTACACAATACTGCGGCGTTGATGGTTGTTTCTAACAACTGGATCGAGCTCCATGTCATACTGCAAAACGTATGCTGGACTAGTTGGAGGTGAATTTGTTTGACTGACCTGTTCAGATCCAGGATCCCAATTTAATGGAGAACTTGTGTGACCAATTGGAGAGACGATTAAAACAACACCACGCACGCCCATCTTCACAACTATCTCTTCTCACAGCCTTGCAAGAGGCATGGCGATTTATTCCTGCCCAGACTTACAGAGAACTTATTGAAAGTACGCCTTGACGTGTTGCAGTTGTAATGCAAACTAAAGGAGGGCCTACCCGATACTAAATAGAATAATAAAGCGCATTTTCTTAAAAATATGCAGTGTCCAAATACGCTTGTCCATATAGTGTATATAGTTTGTCTACAGAATGGTCAGAATCCACCGCATGATACTCAAGCAATGCAATTCCTTGTCAAAAACGAACCCCCAAAAGAGTTATTCGTTTTTTTATTGGTAAGTAAGTAATTAACGGTGCACTGGAGCAACACAACGGGGTTCTGGCGACATTCCGGGACTAATCCCGAAGTGAAAGTCCTGAGGACATGGCCTCGTACTTTAGAATCACGGTCAGATGACCGTTTTTCTGTTACACTATAAATCCTACGAATAAAATAGTGCAATAGACATCCGTAGGGATAAAAATGCAAATGAGGCTGTATAAAATTAAAATCAAATCGTAGCTTTTATAAACCGAACATCCTTAGTCTTCTTCCAACTAAAGAGGAATGAAAAACTGAGCAAAACTCACTACCTACTTTAAACCCAATATTATATGCTACAGAATTTTCTGTTTGTATTTGCTTTTTACCCAGTCCCTCGGCGGAACATTCATTGCGTTCCAAATTAAATGGCCCCGACGAAACGAGATGGAAAAGAGATATGTGTACAAAAAAAAAGGCGCACGGGGGGTAGGGAGGAGTTTGTCAAGTAATCGTTTAATCGGAATGCTTTTGCATTGCGGGGAATTTTAAGAATTCGTTTCTGCCTCGCCGCCGAGGTGGCTAAATAGTGGGCTGCTTTGTGTCGGGAGAAAGCTATTAGCCCGGCTATTGATGGGGAAGGAAAGAGAATGGGAATTCGGTGGAGCAAGTCAACAGGCTGGTAAATGGGGCTGCGGGGAGCGTCTCATTGGAGACTCAGTCCAATGTGCCAGTAAATAATGCATTAACCCTTAAACGCACACTCCATCAAATTTGATACGTGCGTTATTTCTAACTATCGACATTAAATGAGGCTATTAGAGCAAAAGTGGCCTCATACACAAAACCCACAACATTTTATTATTAGGTTCCTTTTTTTTTTCAAGGTACAGGTTCAAGTCTTCTAAAATTACAAAATAATTTATTGTTGGTCATAGAAAAATAATTTTAGAATCTCAAATCATATTGTGGATGAATAAAAATACAGGGTGACCCAGCATTATAATATTTGAAAAAAAGTCTAATATATGGCGTTATCTTGAGCAAGTGAGGCTAAACTTGGTGCGCATGATCATTAGAGCGGGTAATTGTATAGGTGTGTTTTTCGTAAGTAAGCGGTGAGTTTAAACGTGTTGTTCAGTTGTGATTTTCACAAGCGAAAATGAATAAATATTCAACAGATGTTTGAGTGGTTTTAGTGATCAAAAATGACCAAATACCATGAAAATGTTAAGGCAGTGCTACGGGAATGGCAGGGGGAGTTTCTCAACAAAAACTGGCCCCACAAAAAAAAGAGAAAGAAATAAAGCCATTTTTCGAGTTTTCAAAATGTTTTATTTTGTTATTTCGCTCCATGTTTGTCTTCAAAAGTGCGTTTCAATCCTCTTTAGGCTGTATGACAAGTTCAAACCCTTTTCTTCACGGTAATGACTTGGTCTATGATCATTGGTTTATGCAGGATGGTGCAAGACCACATACATCGTACTGCGGAAGATTTCGAAGTACTCCACAAGCATTTTCACGATCGAATCATTGGGTTGGATTACTCATCGCACTTCCAAGGTGGTAATCGAATGACCGCCCTATTCCCCGGATTTAAACCCTTGCGATGTCTTCTTTCGGGGTTATTTGAAAAGAAAAGTGTGGCAGACAAGTCCTAAGACTGTCCTGAACTGAAAACTGCCGTTACAACTGCGATCGACACGATTGACATCGAAGTCTGCTCACTGATGGATGGATTCCAAAACCACCTTACTTGGTCTTGTTAAAGAAGGCGATCACTTCGACCCTCTTTATCATTAATTGCTTACTATGTAATTTCAATACATCATTAAAATATTTTCATCACTTATGTGTTTTGAAATTTCGATTCGTTTCAAACATTTCCCGCTGGGCCACCCTGTATTTAAAAAAATAGTGTCATGAAAATCGCATTAATCTCAATTGGGTCTATTGGTGGATTAAGTCCACTCTTGCTGCGATAACCTCACATTGAAGTTGTCTTGGAATATCTTTTTTTTCTTCTTATGGATGCCGCAACAGCGCATTCCACTGGTACCTTAACTCTCCTAGTGGTTTTTTTTCTTCGAATGGAAGTAATTAACTTGTAGTGGTAGGTCTTTGATGCAACATCCTGTTACAAACAGTCGTACGTTCTGGATGGTGGTGGTGGTAAATGAATTAACGTCACACTGGAGCAACACACCGGGATATTGTCGACGGTCCGGGATCCATCCGAAGGAAAACATTCGAGGACAGTGTGACATCGTGAGAAAATACGTTGGGCTTGACCTTTAGGAAAGATCACTTGCAGGGCTGGTGCCTACTTTACTGTGTTATCGGAATTCCAATTACATTCTGATTTTTTATTTTTTGTAACCAGCTGCTGTTTTTGAGTTGCGCGCTTTATAAAGACTTGAGAAGTACAGGTGATGATCATCCAGATGATCTGTGATTGGTTTTTGACTTTTCGTGTGATTTTTTAGACTACGGCAGTTACATTGGAGACGACGGTTAGAGAGAGAGAGAGAGAGAGAGAGAGAGAACCAGTAGCAGCGGCCGAGGTTGGTTCCCCGCACTGGACTGAGACACATACTTTTATGTGTCTGTGTAATGAAGTTAATGTGATGGGGTATGTATAAATACTGATATCTTTAGTATAGTATTATTGTTCTTGGAGTAAGAACGTAAATATCTTAGCTGTTGTTAGTCTTCTCCTTGTGTTCGATTCGTACTGTTTTCACGCAACCGTTTTGAGGCTACGACACCACAACAGCATCTCGTAGTTTTCTGGCAACACCTGAGCGGTCACCAGTTCTGGTCAGTGGACACTTCGCTTTTATAACCCTTGGAGTAATGATTAGTCCTGTCTCGGAAGTATGTGTATCTAGTCAATAGCAAACTGACCAGATCTCCATGGATAAGACATTTCATTATAAACAAAGGCGATCTCATCTTGGACGAGGTGCCTAGTCACAGCCACATGGAGGGTTGAGAGGGAGTGGAGTTCGTCACCAACTAGTAACCTACAGCAGATTGCAACCATCAAACGCGCCACCATTGATCTCATCATGTACGAAACAACACCGAAGCACACAAGTAACCAGAATACTTCGAATTAATCTCCAGCCAAAGACTGCCGCGTAAGTGCTATCTGGAGCACGTTAAATCTGTTGTGGCCTCCACTGTTCTGACGTTGACGTGATGTGGACGTTTGGAGAGGGGTGCCAGTTCAGGTCTTGACCTCGTCATCGGAGCGAGGTTGAAAATTCCGAGTCGTTGTCCTTGGATCTTTCCCCTTCAGCGAGCGGACCGTCCCCAATAGTTCGTTGTGTACTTCCAGTGTGACGTTCATTAACTACCTACCATCCCACATTTATGGTATCCCAACATTCGAGATTCTTTTTTAAATGTAATATAGACACATTTTCATAGTATTTTTGTTTAGTGTTATTAAACAATAGCTTTGGGACATATATATATATATATATATATATATATATATATATATATATATATATATATATATATAGAGAGAGAGAGAGAGAGAGAGACGAGTAACTGTTGATGAAGTGGCAAACCATATGCAGATTAGTCATGGTTCTGCATATGACATCATGCATAGCAGGCTGAACTTTCATAAATCACTTTCAACCAGAGAGCAACCGCCAGGGCATGGAATGGAAGCACCCCGGATCTCCAGTCAACGAGAAATTTAAGAGTCAACAGTCTGCAGGAAAAATGACGCTCACCTCCTAAAGCGCCCTCCATATAGTCAGTTACTTCCTCAGATAGCTACTAACTTGTCAAGCTGTAAAGAATTTATTCATTCAGATGTTATTTGATGTTTTCTTTGTTTTAGTATTTCTCCCAATCGTAATAACTTTTAGTTTGTCCCAATGTAAGTAGCCACTGCATGGCTAGCCCTGCGTTGCCCGTTTCCGTGGTGTTGGTTTGCACGGGCAAGCTGTGATGTAAGGTATTAATCTGGTGTAAAATTTTCCGCAGAAATTTTCAATTTGTCTTTAGTGATTATGATTTTACGAAAAAGAACTTAACAATCCCAGTCAAAATGTTTTTTTATTTTTTTGTTCGCGTTCGCTGAAATGGAATAGGACAGGAAATGTAATCTGTTTCTTTTTTTAACGCGAAGGGCAGATGATGCAATCTGTTTATTTTCGGAAAGCGAAGTTCATTTGACGTCACAATCTCTTGCGAAAAAAAAATATATATTCAGTTTAAAAATTATTTATTTAAAAAAAATCATATTTTTAGGTATCGATCAAAAGTGAAATTTTCCGCAGATTTCAAATCCGTTGAAATTTTTACTCGATCTTTAACGGTCTGGGAGATAGAAAAAGAACTAAGTAACTTCAGTTAAGAGATTATTTGTTTTTATCGTCTGGCTAGCATTCTTCCGCGCAAAATCAAAACAGAAACGAAAGCAACAAATTTAGAATCTGTGATCTCTTCTATGCTGTTGCATTCAAAAATAATTTAAATTTCATTAAATTCATTTAAAATGTTTTAGATGGAATTTTAAAATTCACCGCAATCCTAAAATTGCAAAATATTCGGACTACCTCTGAGCCAAATGATATTACTGTAAGTGCCATAGATTCGTCAGGACTTTTAGTGTGCAAGTAACAAAGAGACAAATACTTCCTTTTATAATATTAAAGATAAACGTTTATAATAAACTAATATGGTGCACTGCTTGAACATTTCTACAGTTATGGGGGCTCAGCCTTCTGGTTCCTTTTAATCATTTGGTTTCCCCTCTGATGAGTTAAGATAGTTACTTTCAACTAAACTGTTAGCTGAGCAACGAGATATGTGCCGATTTTGTGTTTGAAGTGAACTGTGTGTTCGCTTCGCTAAAACGAAACAAACTTTTCAACTATTTCCGTGTCTGTACTGGATTAGATGGATACCTATCAACTCATCCAGTCGTGAATACTTTTACAACGAACTTTTTCCTTCTCCTTTTGATGAATATCAATCGACAGTACTTCATTGGAGCCATTTCAACTGATTACTATTCTTTGCTATTGTGAACTGTTAACTTCTCAAGATGTTTACTCAATATGTTAAATCCTTCTGATGCCGTATATAAAAATCTGCTTCATCCAAAATGATTAAGAATTTACATTTCATTTACATTGCAACGAAAAAATAGGTCAAATTTAAGCCACATTCACATGAGACGTTTCAACGGGCGAATGGCGAGGCTAGCAAGGTTCCGCCCTGAAATTATGTTTATTTATTCCACTCATTCAAGTATCTATCTTTGCGACCTTGAAGTGCGGGAGCCTCGCCAAAAGCGCGTTTTACGTGCCTCATGTGAACAGGGCCTTAAGATCGTTCAGTGGTTTCAGTTCTCCTTTCGCTCTTTTTTCCGAGTGAGAAAAACAGATTCTTGCATTCCCCACCTCTGATTTAATATTAATATGTGATGGTTTCTTACGAATTGATATCGACCACACCCAGGATAGTGTACAGCTGTTGAAAATCATAGACGATTGTTTACAACAAGGGTTCCCGTATTTGAGTCAGCAGAAATCCGACATTTCCTAAGCTGAGGAAGAAGGTAAACGAATCGCTGACTTCGGCGCCACCCCAACAGTTTATTTCCTCTTTTCTCGTAACGAACCAGACAAAACAAGACATCCCATAAACAATAATCCATTTCAAATGCGTTCAAGTAACGATCAGTGTTTATTTCCCGAAATGAATAACGCGATGTATTTTATACGTGAAATTTTAGACTATCTTAAACCATTTTCTGGTCAAGGCATTTACAGTGTTCAAACTTTTATATCAAACGTCGCCAAACTGGCAAATTTGTATAAATTAAACTATCTACAAACTTTGACTTTAGCTAAAAGAGTTTTACGAGTACCTGCAGATAAACTATTAAATTCTTTAATTGGAATCCATACGTGGAATGCTCTAAAAGACCAATTATTATCCGAATTTGGTGAGCGGTTGATCAGTGCTGATGTTTATAATCTCTTATGTGCTTGACACTTACGGAACGGCGAAACATTGTTTGCACATTTAATTACGATGCGTGAAATCGCTTCTAAGTGTAACATCGAGGAATCTGCGCTCTGTGATTATGTCATTAATTGTATTCCTGAACAGGGATGCAGTAAAACAGTGCTGTATGGATGTAGAACAACTGCTGACTTAAGGGAAAAAATTAACATTTTGCTGTTATGAACGTTTTGATTCCATGAATTCAAAGAATTTTAATGAACATACTGTTACGTCAAGACTACAGTCAAATTGTCGTGTGGACGCTTCACAAAATTATCGCTAATGAACCCCTCAACCAAAGCAAATAAACCTGAGTAATTTAAGGTGCTACTTATGGGGTGGTGGTAAAAATCATATTTCCCGCAACTATGAACACCAAGGAAAGGGACCCCGTTGCTTTGTTTGCAACAAATATGGTCACAAAAGTCACGATTGACCAAACAATTCGAGAACTAAACCTACAGGTAGTAATGTAAACAATGTATTTCAGGTTCAGTCCTATCAAATCATGTGTAAATCCGGGACACAGTTAATAGAACTTGTAGACACAGGCTCGCAAGTAACTCTTCTCAGAGAGGATGAATGGCGAAATATAGGTAATCCAGAACTTGTTGCTGTCGATGGTATTCTCACTGGATTTATATTTTCCCGAATCTCTGCCATTGGATCACTTTGCTGTAATGTTGAACTCAATTATCATGCCTTCAAACTATAATATATATATATATATATATATATATATATATATATATATATATATATATATATATATATATATATATATTCATGTGCCAGTAAACAAAAAGAGTAGACCCTACAGATCTTTTGAAACATACAGTGGGCAATACCAATTTCTACGTATACCTTTTGGGTTGCCCAAATCTCCATCTGTTTTCCAATGATCCATTAATTGTGTTTTTCGAGACTTGATTGTCAAAGGCTTTGTTTTACCCAAAATGGACGATAATAACGGAGACGAGATTGATGGCATCCAAAAACTGAAACAAGTTTTCTAAGTTGCTTGTGATTATGGGCTTAAAATATATTTTAAGAAATGTCAATTCCTACAGGAAAAAAATCGAATTCCTTGGACATGTCGTTGAAGGAGGTAAACTCTAACCTTCCCTTTCCAAGACATCTGCAGTTCTCTATTACCCAGAGCCCAAAACTACAAAAGATGTTCAACGTTATCTAGGTTTAACAAGTTATATAAGTAAATTTTTGCCCTTCTTTTCAACCATTGCGAAGCCACTGAGTGATCTTTTGTAAAAATATACCCCATTTCAGTTTAACAGAAAAGAAAGAAACGTATTTAACCACTTGAAACATTTACTCTGTCAATCTCCTGTCTAATTTTGATAAATTTTGATGTTTCTTCATTCCTCGGAATTACCGCGGTAGAATGAAGAATGGGGGAAAAAAACTATTAAATTCATTTAAAAATGTTTTAAATTGAATTTTAAAATTCGCCTCGACCCTAAAATTGCAAAATTGTGTTTTTATGGCAAAAAGGGCCATATTCGGCCATGCGGCGTCAAACACAATATATACAACTCCAAGCAATGGACATGCACATGTACAAGAAGAGTTTTAATGACACACAGGTACGAATCAAACCTGCGCCGCCTACAACTCGCAAACTGTCCTGACGACAACCACAAACGTGTCTGGAGCGTCCAGGGCAGCGTGGGGATCCTGCCCTTATTATCGCACGCCACGCATGCCCACAACAGAGCGTTATGGTCAAGGATTGCATCTCCTTTAATAGACGGACCTTTAGGTTGTCCTTTATGGCACACATACAGCACAGCGGTAAGTAGACAACATTCTACTGTCTTCAAGCTTTCCCAACACTTCCTTGGCCAGCTAGGTCTCCTGATCTCTCTCCCAGAGAGCACATTTTGGATGTTATGGGAAGGAGATTGCAGCCATCCCGGAATTTTGACCATTTAGACTGACAGTTGGAGACAATTCCGCAGAACACCATCCGGGAACTTTTTCAGTCTATGCCACGAAGTGTGACGCATACAGGCCAGAGGTGGAGCAACGCCTTATTGACTTCTCCCCTTTGTAACGGTCAAACTCTGAAATAAATCATTCAATTGTTCTGAAATTTTTATCGTTTGTTTTTCTATGTATGTTCTTCACATCCACACATTTTTATCGCAATCGGAAAACTCCTTGGTGTGTCGATTTTGTTTTTGTTTTAGAGTGCATATAGACGATTGTAGAACAGATTGAGATGATAGACGATATGTCTTGCTTTAGAGAGGCTTGGTGTGTATTTGTAAGTATGTCATTAATAAACGGATTTATTAACTATTTATTAATAAACGGATTTATTAATGTCTCGTTAGTTTGATTATCATTCGGTCCCAATCGCTGACAAAAGCGAACACAATATCTTATTATGGACATGCACACAAGTAAATTTTCACTTACACAGAAGAGAGAAATTGAACCTGCTTCACCTACAACACGAAGGTAGCTTGCGCAGTGGTCATACCAACTCCAAATGCAGGGAGTTGCGTTTCAACAGTGTTAAAGAGCACATGTGTAGGAGGGGTGATGCCGTACAGGAGTGCCTGCTGTATTTTAAAATGAGAAAGCTGAACAGCTGTATGTTACAGCTGAGGGAGGACCGAAGTGTGGGTGTTTGCATCAACTCATGAGCGATTTATCGGGATTTCGCACGCATCCAGAAACTGTGTCGTTGAACTTTGCAATTAGAAACGTTGTTTGCAGGACTTAAGAGAGAACTGCTTCGTTAACCTTGTACGATAAATAAAGCTCAACTCATTCGTTGCCAGACCATCCATTTATTTTGTTCCTTTATTGTGTTTCTGTAAATCATGTGTCAGTTTGCACGAATAAAATCGATCGCGATTATACAAGTAGTCGCAATGCGAAAAAAAAAATAAAAGTTCCCCTCGCTGCGTCACACTAAAATAGGGCAAATCAGATTTAATTTCCCCAAAAAGTCTTGAGATGTATTAAGTGAGAAAATATCTTCTTATTAATAATGTATTTGGTTTCAGAATAAAAACTGTTAATAGCGGGTTTGCACAACTTATGTTTGGACTTACTCGCTGTTGTTTAAAGTATGTCAAATACCGAAGGGCTAGGATTTTGATGACACATTATTTACTTGCTAGAAAAAATACCCAATCAGAAATGCATTTGACCTAAAGGTCTGCCAAAAAATGTCCTAGTAGAAATAAAACTTCCAAATTTCATTTCTTGTACAGCCAAGCTGAACATCCTTCTCACAATAAATTACCTCATAAGTACTCTTAATGTTCAACTTAATTGTGCGCAATTTATGAGCCGAATCACGTCCGTTTTGTTCATTGTAAATAAGCCCAATTAAAAAAATCAGTAAATTATAAAGACAGCATAAAATGTTTGGCAATTTCTGTGTCAAATTTAAAGATTTGAATTTTAACAAAACGCTTTACTCAGATTCTTTAAAATTTCCGTAGACAGTTGAAACAATTTCCTTCAGTAGCCTAAACTGCAAAGCACGGTAGGTATTTTAATTAACGTCACACTGGAGCAGCACGTCGGGTTATTGGTGACGGTCCGGGATCCAATCTGAGAATGGACAAACAAGATAAAAACCACGCATCTATTTTGAAATGAGTGATGATACGAAAATGTGTGTTATCAGTTTAAATTTTTTTCAGAAAATGTGTATTGGTAGCTTTAGGAAGGTAGGTTTTTAAATAAACATCGAACTGAAGCAACACTGATTGAAAACATAACTGTAAGTGTAAGGGTTGTATGGATAAATATGTACAGTCGGAGCGAAGAAATGGAACCACCCCTCCTCAATTTTAACAGAAGAGAAAATTCAAAGATGTCTTTTGACAGGACCTAACATTTTCTATCAATTCAAATGCGTAAAATTTGCATAAGGGTCCGCCTTCATATTAAATTGAGCTCCAACTTCATAATTCCCAATGAGAACCCCCTATTTGGACACATAATTCCGTATCTTATGAATTCACTTCAGATACCAAGTATCATATCATTCGGTTTTACCGTTTGGAAGTTATGATTACAGAAAGAGTACAGTATACAAAATCTCATTCCGATTAATATATTTTACATTTTGATGTGATGTTACATTTCCTCATTATTGCGATTTTCAAGACAATCAAAAGTTTAAAAATTCTTACAAACCTTGGATAGACGGATTCTCTCTTCTATAGTAGTATAACTTTGTATCAATATGTCCAATAATTGGTGTTGTCCGAGCTTTGTGTGGGCCAGCATGGCCAAATATGTCCCACTCCATAAAACTCAATGATGACGTTCCAATCTATATTTAATCAATTCAACTCGATCCATGTCGAATTGTGCTAATTGGAAAGAAATGGAGTCATGAGTTAATGAAGTCATGTAACGAAATGGAGTTATTAATCAATGGAATCATCTACCCAAAAGTTCTTTCAAGGTTATTTTAATCATAGAGCTTTCGATATTTAGTTGTCGAATTTTAAAATGCGTAGAAACATTGACCCTAATGCGTATTTAATACCTTAATACCATTTTTTTTGCATTATCGTGTTTGTGTATTCAGAAGTGCATACTGTCAAATGGATTTTCTATAAGTGTGACACGATTCCAGATATAATTGCTGATCTAAACTTCCGATTCGCTGAATATATATTCGATAAGATGCACGATGTATTCGTTGAAGGTAAACTCCTCCTTGAAGTATTATTAGGGTCCACCGTTGCTCAGAGGGTGTGCCTACTGCCCTAGCAACCTTCGAGCGCAGGTTCGGTTCCTGTTAATTGCATTCCTCCCTGGGTGTATTTTTCTCTTTGCGTAAGTTTGTCCTTTCATTGTGTGCGTTTGTCTATTGATATTGTATGTCTTGTGTCTGGCTTAATATGGCCCCAACTGGCGAAAATCTGTAATATTTAAAAACTTGTAAAAAATTCTTGTAAATACTTGGTGATTGGAATAAATTCTCTAAGTTGTTAGTAAAAACAAAAGGCTTTTTACGTTTCATTGCTGATATTGAAAATAGATTGATTGCTGTAAAGTATAAGAGAAAAGGTTATACTTATATTCAGCGACCCGGGTTCTTAAAAAAGTTGAAGCAATACAAGTGTGAAAAAGAAGGTAAGCTTTCCTAATAAGTATTGTTTTCAACAGACGTCAAGATGACTTATTTTGAACATATTCTCAGAAAATGCAAACCCTCACATCCATTGAGGACTTCATAGGAAAATAAAATTACCAATTACAAAAAGGAAAGCTTTTTTTTCCAATTCGAGATGAAGAGCCGTGAGGCATGAAAAAAATCACTGCGTCAGTTTCGACCCGAGCCCATGATGATATAAAATGATTAAACATGCACCCACCGTGCGCAGCCATACTTGGCTCCTGTATTTTCGCAACGAGCAGGAAGGTCGGTTTTTTTGAAGGATCCGACTCACTGCTGCCATTGGTTGCCGCATGACGTCATGTTTCAGGTGCAGGATTTGGGCGTGACGTCAGCGGCAGCGAGCGCAGGTAAAAGCTGCGCAGAACAGCCACTTGTTGATCGCGCCCAAAACTTTGTGGACGCAAAATTGATTTTTGTTGGAATTATTTTTACCCGCTGCAGCCAATGGATGAGGAAGAGGATTTTACCATTCGACGTTTGCAAGAAAGTCGGTGGAATCTGACTCGAAATCGTAATAAGGAATCGTCCGTTTTAGTTTTTGGGTACACCTCCCCCTCGCAGTTCTTCCAAAATGAGTCGAATGTCAGGTTTCTCACTTTTAAATAATATCTAACTCTATTGGTCACCCCATTTCTTAAGAAGAACTATTTGGGATTAAGATATTTGCTTTGTGTAAGGGTCTTTACACAATTTATGGTACATTACTCAAACCCGGGGTTAAATAAAATAAGAATGGTACAATAAAGTACTTTTCTACGAGCATGTATGTAATGATTCGATCCTTGACTTCTAGAAACATTTACATTCACCGTAACTGTCCCTGACCAAAACTCACAGTTCAATTTCCCTTAAGATTCCTCAAGTGAAAGACCAGATCAACCGTGTCCTTACATTTGAGCATGTAGTATCCCCCATGCGTGTATCAACGGACATTCGGCCACCGAGTGGACGACACAGTTATGTGCCCAATGTAACTTAGAGGTTTAAAGATTTTTTAAGAATTTGCATTTGAACTGTATCTGTCAACCCTATGCATTGCCCAATACATTTCTGGGAATAATACCACATAAATTGTTACTTGTTCTACACATATTATTGTGTGTACTCACCATTTCAAATTGTTTAATAAGCAGCCTGTCATTAGGTTAATTTGCTATTTTCATTTCATGTTTCCATTTAAACCATAAATCATATTTAAATTTCTAAAAGTACTGTATATAACAAAATTATTGTTTCGCTTTGTTTTATTAATTTGGGTAAATTGTGAAAATGAACTTTTTATTTATGTGGAAATGTTTATTTACTGTACCCAGGTAACAGAATTTTAGGGAAATCCTTTTCAAATTCATGCGTTGCGAGGAAATGTTTCGTCCCCAACTTTATTCATGGACACAATTACCCTCTTGACTAAAATTGGCTTCCGACAGACGAGAAAATTTATCATATTGCTAATTAACACTCTGAGTGTATAATAGTGTCGTATTGCTTTTACCCCAAAACATACTTAATTACTAAATAACCACATCTTTCGAAAGAGTTCATGGATTATTTCCCAACATTTGTATGGAAAGGTTATCTTCCTCCTTTCCTTAGAATAAAATCTTTCTTTGGAACGGTTCTATATCGGGCATTTCTTTGTAATACCCAATGTATGTGCCCAATGTAACTTAGAGGTTTAATGATTTATATATGGAATGATTATTTTGCTTCTCTCCTTCCAATAGAATCCTTTTAGAAATATTCTACTGTTATGTAGATTCGAATAGAATTTTTCGGAAATGTTCTACTGTTCATTTTATGGGAATAGTCATTGGAAATAGTTCTTTTTCTCATTTCCTTAAAAAAGAATCTTTTGGAACGATTATACTGGCCCATACTGTAGAATATCATTTGAAAAGATTCTATTGCTCCTTATCGTATAATAGTCCTCTGGAAAGATTAAACTGCTCATTTCAGTGGAGGTACGGTAATTTTTAGTTAACGTGGTGCTAGAGCATCACAACGGGCTATTGACGATGGTCCTGGATCAATCCCTTATGGGAAAGATCCAAGGAAACCTCGTAAACCGAAAAACCGGAAACCGAAAATAACCTCGTAATTTTGAACTACGGTCAGATGACGTCATTTCAGTGGAATAGAGGGCATTGGAAATATTTTATTGCTTCTTTTCTAAGAATAAAGTCACTTGAAAAAAATCTATTGTTCATTTCTAAGAAGGAAATCAAATCTCTTGAAACAAATATATTGGCCCAATTTGTAGAATAAAACCCTTTGGAAATATTCCATTGCTCATTTCCTTAAAGTAGTCCTTTGGAAATATTTTATTGCTCATTTCATTGAGATCGAATCATTTGGGGAAATATTCTATAGTTAATATTCTTAGAACGGAAACCTACGTAAAGATTCTAACAGCCAAACTTGGGTAGAAATTCTGCAGGGAAGACTGCGGATTGCAAGGTAGAACTGTGTGAGTGAACCTCTCAGAGGATTAAATCACAATTATACTAACCCTTGAATATATCGTACCTCGAAATATCTCACGCATTCCACTACATATCACTCCTTTTTACTTGTTCCCCGACAAACTTTTGGTTTGGAAATCAAATTTCTTGTATGAAGTTGTCCGTCTTGTTTTGAACCAAATTTGGCACATGCGCCATAAACCCCCCTAACAATCAACCACAATACCGAGTGATCAGATTTGATCTCACATGAATCATCACCTTTCGAACTCTAAACCGAAAAAGTGTTGTTCGATTGCTTTCCGAAAATATTTGAATCGAAAGTTTCATGACGCTACTTGTCATTGGAAAGCTTGGGGCTAAAACCACCCAACAAACAATCCCTTTCGACCTCCCTGGGGTTGCCATGAGTCGATCGAGACGCAAAAAATCACCCGGAGGGATATGCACAATCTAATATGTACGGTAAAGTATGAGCTGTCAATTTTTCAACCTTCTCTATGTCGAGTCCAATTGAAAATTGACGATACTTTTTCGAATTGGTTTTCGGCGAAGAATGGCGATGATGCGTGTGAGGTCAATTCTAACCACCCTGCCTTTTTTTATGTATCAGGACCGTTTCTTGATTTTCATAGCTTTCTCAGATTTATAGAATGCGTAAAGGGATACAAGGAAATATTATTTCCCATTCCGTAAAACATTTTTTAAAATAACTCTCAGAATAGAGTATTATTACATCCATACGTTAATACCACGGTAACAACAAAGTCGACAGTTCGATGGGTTAAAGTTACTGTTGTATGTTTAAGTCAAATTTTCTTTGTTTTCCAGAAACTCACATAACGCACACTACTCATAAATTCGGGAACAAAAGTGTTGTAATGTTATCATTTCATTATAGAGGAATGGATATTTTGAATGAAGCTCTGACTTACTTGACGTTTTCTGTTGGCTTATCTTGATCTGATTTTTGTGTGTCTTTCTTTTTGTTGAAAAAGTGGCTTACACAACTGTAACTTTAGCACGTTCAATTGGATCAATATAATTTAAAGTCATGTTCTCATCTTTTACTTATCTGTGTTCATAATTTGTCTTCTTTTATTCATTTGTCAAAGGAGTGATATTTGACAAGTGAGAACACAAATCTTTGAAATTCATACTGAACCAATTACTAGAGTAGGTGTTCCAACTATCACCCAAGTGCTAAATATCGCTTACTCGTGTTGGTAAGCTGCTATGCGCGACATCTACGAGTTTATGTAGTTATCTTGACGGTCTAGGGTTTTGCCACACGTAACGCCACCGGCCAAGTTTCCTATCAGTTATACAACAACAGTATTGTATCTGAAGTATTTGAGGCTAGGATCAACGTATTTTTGGTCTCCAATCAATTCAGGGAATATGCAGGTGTTTCCAAATCATAATTTTGTTTATATGACTTGAAAAGTACATTAACTACTAAAGCTAAGTGCGCATTCTCTACTAGCAACTCCTTTCAAATAGTAGCTCTTAATTTCGCCTGGTGTATGGTAATAGGATCAGGGGTAGGTGATATTGGGAACCCACTCCTGAAAAATCTCTTGGGAAACCTTTTGAAGTTTTACTAGTTAACGTAAACTGATATAAGTAAAGAAGATGTATGATTTCTGGAAATCAAAGAGGATAATAGTTCCTAGTGATATTCATTTAGTTTCCAGCTTGATTTCCCAACCCAGGAGGCTGAGATACAGAGAAATAGTTAGGGTAGGTGATATTTGGAGAACACCTACCCTGCTCTTCCCCCTAGTTCATTAAAAACTTCACTCTTACCATATACTCCTAAGCCCGTTACTAATATGTTTACAATCTTATTGGTTTAATACTTTCGCTGCCGGTCACGTTAGGATGTGTTGATATAAATATTTTCCCGCCGCTTACAAATGGGTTTTTGCCAGAAGCCGACTTGTTTTTATAACAAATATGATTGAAAATTGCGCCGATACCACGCCAATACCAGACTAGATTGGCGAAAGCTCAGCCAACATCATTTGCAATTTTATCATCTGTTAGAGGCTTATTGGATTGCATTTTACTTTTTTTTTGCGGGGGAGGGGGGCGTGAAGTCGAACAGAACTATCGTCTCTACAACTCATATTACAAGATTTTTTTTAATAAAAATTATTTTTTTAAATTTAAAGAATAACTAATCTCTACTATTATAAAAGGAAGTGTTTGTCTGTTTGTTTCTTGCCCGCGAAGTCCTGCCGAATCTATGGCACTTACAGTAATGGGATTTGGCACACAGGTAGTGCGAATTGTTTGCAATTTTAGGGTCGAGGCGAATTTTAAAACTCAATCTAGAACATTTTAAAATGAATTCAATAGTTTGTTTACCATTCTTCATTCTACTGTGGTAATTCCGAGGAATGAAGAAACATCAAAATTTAAACTTTTCGCCCTCACGTGTCACCTTAACGTCAGTCTTTGGAACCATGCCAGTTTTTTCATTTCCGAGGAGAGAAAACATTCGAATGACCTTCGTTCGTTTCGAGATTCATTCATTTTGATTTCCTGCTAAATGGATTCCAGTAAAGCAAAAGGTTACTAAAGTTATCACTGGCGTTCTTCAGTGCTTTTTTTCTATCTCAGCTATCGTTAATGGTAGAATAAAAATTTTAAAGGATTTGAAATTTGCGGATAATTTTACAACAGATAGATGGATACCTTTTTCGTTTGATTTTCTTTTAATCTTTTATATTTTCGCAAGAGAGTGTGACGTGAAGTGAACTTTCACTTTCCAAAAATAAACAGATTGCATTTTCTGCCCTTCGCGTAAAAATAAAAATAGATTTTCATTTTAGCAAAGGAGAGCAAGAAATAAAAACATTTCGTAAAATCGGAATCGTTTAAGACGGATTGAAAATTTCAGCGGATTTGAAATCTCCGGAAAATTTTGCATCTACAGAGGACGCACCTCCCCGTCTATATAATTTCGTTGAAGAAAGTATCTTAATGATTAATTCAAACAGTGCACTGTAATGACAATATTCACATTCTATACTAGCTAGTATATGATTAAAAGTTAGCTTTGTAAGAAATGGTCCCTGAAACACAATTAAACCGCGCACAGCTGACACAATCGAAAACCTTGCTGACCTGTGTATTTGAACCAAGGAAATGTTTATGCAAAATTTATTTTTATAGAGCGTAGGAACCGCCAACAGCAGTAAATTAACCTCTCCATTCCTGAAATACCCGTTCGGGTGCGATAAAAGAATGCCTTTTCGTCCCTAACTTCCAAACATTACAGTTCATTCATTACTTCCTGTTGGTCGGAAATTCCGACCCATTAGGAAGGTAATGTTTCAAAAATGAACTATATTGCCTAAAGGGACATAATCCCATGGGAACCATTTTTTGTAATGAATACTTCTTTAAAATCGGGAAGAATATGGGGGACATGCATGAAAGTCGAGCGCTACAACTATTTTGTCTTATGATTTCAGAACTAAAAGAAACATCCAGAAGATAAATATAGCGTCGTGTGGGCGAAGTGTGCAACTTATCAATTTTGTTGTAATTTACTGTCTGAACGTCGTGAGATTTTCCAGTTGTGTAGAGTTGCTTTTACCGCACAGCACAACAATGATAAAATGACCGTCTATTCGATCAAAGAAACGAGATACTATTGATAGATTATCATGATTTCTGCTTCAAAGTACCAGAAATCACCGATAAAATAATATTTTCCAAAGCAGGCTCATCAATAACCGAGCAGTTAAAGGTGTCGCTGTTAAGACAGACTCATTTACCAGTTGCGTTGTAATAAAATGTTTATTAAACAATTACATAATTAATTGTACATAGAATGTTCTAGACGGATCACATAGAATGTTCTAGACGGATTACATAGAATGTTCTAGACGGATCACATAGAATGTTCTAGACGGATCACATAGAAATATGCACTAACTCAGAAGAAGAAATAATAAACACATGAGTCATGGGGTAGCAAACAGTTCTTCAGAATTCAGCATGTAAAGTATTTATCGTTCCATTAAAGTTGCAGTAAATGAATAAGTTAAAATACATTTAATAGGTTTTTAGAATACCAAAAGCGCCTGTTTCAGTGCACAAATAAATACATATTAAATCGAGATTCAGCACTCGAATCGCTAAAAGCGCCCGCGCATAGGAAAATTCCTTCTTTCAAATAAAATCTTTACACGTGTGAAGTAAGTAACATTTTGGTTTTGTGAAGCAAAGCCATTTAGTGCCAAAAAGGAGCAACGAGCACCAAAAATGGAAAGAACTTATGCAGCAACCCAATAATTGTCTAGAGAATTTTCTAGGGACTGATGAAGCTGACGTAAAAATTTGCCACAAATATTTGCTTTTTATAAAGAACGAACCTTATAAAATAAATTTGTTTTCTGCGACATTACAGATGTCGACCAGTGAAAAATATCGACATATTTTCAGAAGAGTCAAAGATCTAAAATGTGCCCAAGTAAGGGAAGCCGTTCCAATTCGCAGATCCTTAATGCAAAAGAACAGCCCTGGCATCCCATCATCGAGCGGCTGCACACTTGGGGCGGAACTATTTCCCGGGAATTTAATCCCATCATCACTCCAGTTTTTGATTAATACCCCTCCGGAGACATAACTGGAGCAGGAAGATAAAGTTACCGAATTCGCCTTGAGCCGTGAAGAATGACTTCCCTAATACCTTTAATTCCAGGACATTGTATCCGAAAGCGAATCGATCCGCCGTTAAGCCAGTGCAAAAAAGGATTGATTGCATATTAAGCGACCTGCCCGGCGATGATCGGTATCTCGATACAGATTACTTCCTGGAGCAACTTACTTACAACGAGATGAGCACGTGACATTTGATTTCAGGCTCTCTTGAATCCTTTTCTTGGAGCAGATACCACTGCACACATTTCTTCAACAGAGGAGCAACTTATACCGAGTTGATCGTCATCTGAGTTTAGGATTACATCGCTTGCTTGGAGCAGAAAGAACTGAATACATTACCACAACAGAGGATAATCTTACATCGAACTGTCCATGTCGTGCCATATGATCCAACTTGGAGCGACTGCAGACATTATTGTGAAACAGTGGAACGACAACCCAGATGATCGTGTTGTGTCATCTGGGTATAGGATATCATCTTTTACTTGGATCAGAAACAGCAGTAGACATTACCACAAAAGAGGACAACTTACACCGTGCTGGTCCCATAGTGCCATTCGATTTTAGGATTTCATCTCTAACTTGGCGCAGAAGTGACTGCAGTTATCTACGTTAAGAAGAACACCAAAGAGAACGACGTAGAAGGTGAAAGATGAAGTAAGAAACAGGAAGCTTAATCTGAAAGTACAAGGACGGAATAAATTAGAGCTTATTATCATCGGCTCTGCGCAGAAGAAATAGATGAAGAGAAAAGACAGCTCTAAAAATATCTATGAATTGTAAATGTCCGATTTTCAACAAGTGTATCTTTTCAGTAGTAGGCCGTTGCTTTAAACTTATAAAATACTGTTCGCTCTGAATGGAATGTGTTTGAGTCAAGGGACTGAATCTTGCCAATAAGATACCCAGGAATGGACTAGGTTCAACAGTCTTTGAAATGTTCACCATCTCGCACGGATTTCAAGTTTTACTGTCAGTAGTTTTTTTTGTTCATTTTTTTCTTCTATCAGTAGGCAGTGGTTTCGTCGAATATGTGTCAGCGTCTGCCCAGACAGTGCATCTGTAGTCCATAAAAAGTATGCCATGATGGATATTTGTACTACTACACTGAAGTACAAAATAAAAGAGTTCAACAATATTTAAGGGCTACAATGTCAATATTAAATGAAACGACCTCTGGCGATTTGGAAAACTGAGGATATTTATGTAGTAGAAAACTGGTACATATCCAAATTTTGGAATCGCAACGTAAGATGTAACGCAATAGCGAATAAACGACTAGCAGAAGTTCAAGAACTGTCTTCAAATTTCCGAATGTTAAGTACGATCGGTACAGGCGTTCAGTGAGTTTTGTTGTATGGCAGGCAATGAAATGCCCACATGGAAACACTCCGATGGTTTTACAAGCGGTAGAAGTATTGGGTAGGTAGGTATTTAATAATTACACTCTCTGCAACAATACAACGGGTTATGGCCGATGTGTGTGGCCACCAAGTTCAATGTCGCCACTAGCATCGTCTTTCAGTCATAGAGGAGTAGGTAGAGCTATGTAGGTGGTCGGCCGCGAAAAACAGCGGCCATTGATGATCACTCCGTCATTGCATTTGATAAACTAGTCACTCAACCATAGTTAGGTAAGGTTGCACCATATTATCAGCCACAAATAATGATGAAATGGATCGATATTGTGGTAGTTGTATTATTGACTGGAGAGGCATTATGATGGACTGCCATATACAGCTTCAGATACTTCAGAGGTACAGTTAACCGATGTACGGTATTGCAGTGACATAAACTTGCCTCCTAAGCGTCGATTCTGTCGAACACTATTTAATCTTTAGAGACGATAAACCCACGCAACATTGCACCGTGTTGCGGTTTCGGAGATGCTATAAAGCGTTCATGGATTGGCCTGTCCGTTCCCCTGATCTCAATCCTGTTGAACACTTATGAGATGGTCTAGACGGAAGGCTGAGTACGAGGTCAAGCACACCGGAAACTATCCGGCAGTTGAAACTGGATGCGTCCTGCTACTGCATGAACGCACATCCGCAACTCTATTCCCTGCAAATCCTAGTGATCGAGGTGTGTACATTTCCAAGGAGGTTTTGAGGTACACCAATTCTTAATCCAATACAGCTGGACTAGACAGTCGCAAACATACTGATTTCTCCCACGACATGTTACATACGGTTTTGTAGCAATTGTGTGTATACCACATTATAGTAAATTCACTTCGGTTATTATCAACATAAACTTATGAATTGATTTTTCAACGAATAAATCAATGAAATGTGAACACTTTAATAAATGGTTTTGAGGTTCATTTTCCAATATATAAATGTCAAACAAAGTGCAATGTTTAGATAATTTTAAATGCATACATTAGCGGTAAAATGAAAGCAATTATGCACATAAATGATTTTCATCAATATAGATACCAGAGGAGGAAGAATCATTTTAAATTCAGGATATTCAGATATTGTAATATTTGAAAATAGATTCGATTATTATTGAATTTTGAATTTGCGTTGCAGATCAATCGTAAACACATTTCATTCTTTTACAACTGGAAACCGTTTCTTATACATTAAGTTTTCAGTAACTTTTAATATGATACTTGAAAAACGATACAATTTATACAATACATATTTTAAAATTAACCAATAAAATTGTTTAAATTTTAAAAAAATAAATTGTTTTGAATCAACTTTTGCTGAATAAAATGAAAATAAGAAATACGTCAAAGATTCTATCTAATTTCCAGTGCTTATTTGATCATGATTATCAAAGAAATAATAATTTATTCATTATTGATAATTTCATTTTTTACGTGTAGCCATTTTTCATAACTCGTAGAAAGTTATCTGTCTCGGTTTGGCGCAGCTTCGCTGGATACGTCCGATACCATACAAACGCAACCAATCACTGGAACTCGTAGATGCACTCATAATACCTCGATACATCAATCGATATTCTGACGGTAAAGATGTAATGTGAGTAAAAAAATCACTCACCTAATAGAAATAAAGGAAACAAGTAATATTTTTTTTCATATGACCGTATGTAATAGAAATTCAATCCATATATTGTGCAATGGTCGGAAGCAATGACCATTTGTTAAGGAGCACCCAATGGCCGGCCGTCTTTGCTCCTAACATAGGACAACACAATTTATAACCATGCCGTGACCCCGGATTCGAACCGGGAACCTTCCGATTCAAAGGCCAACACCTTAACCATTAGACCGGTTGATCGTTTCAAGTGATATAATTTTTACATAATTTTGAAATAAAAAAAGCGTGTAAGAAACAAAATTGGTAGACTTTTAAAAATAATGTTAAATAAGGTAAAATAGTTTTGAGAAATTTTTTTTTCTTCTCTTTCATTCTTTTTTGAAACATCCAAATTTTATACAAAAACTGTTCAGCTACGTTATAAATTGACCTTGTATTGCGTCATTCTAAAGAAAAGGAAAGAAATTGTACGAATTGGAAAGAAATTTTCTTTTCAATTCGCATAGTGAGTTTATTGAAGGACAAGTGAGAAATAATTATTTAGAATTATGGGTGATGTATCGAGGTACGATGTATCGAGGGCAATATATCGAGGGCGATGTATCGAGTTGCGATGTACTATGACCGATGCATGATGCTGCAGTGACATTAAGTTGCCTCATGTGTGTCGATTCTGTCGGTCTCCATTTCATCTTTATAGACGATCAAATCACGTAGCATCACACTGCGGCTGTTTTAGAGAGCTACAATACTTCGCAATAATAGTAAGGGTCTTAGGTTCTGCAGTAGAATTCCATGAAGCGCGATCTTCTTTTGCACAAAAAGTTTGTTAAATGTTTCGGAAATTAACATGTCCTTTTCACTGGTACTCGTAATTCAAATGCTAACGATTCCTTGACCGCCATCTGTGCCAAAATCAACCCATCAGACTTTCCATGGCACTCGGATTCAGCTGTATGCAAATGATAACGTAGGTCGTCATCATTCCAATAGTGGTCATCATGAAAGCCCTATTAAGACTTGTGAATTTCCAAACTGTGAGTTGGATGGGGAAAAAAGAAAGCCGCGTGTACGCCAGTTGGATTTCGTGGTACATTGACGGACTCCACACGTTGTCGTTCCTCCTTAACAGGGTGTCCATCGTCTCCAAGCCCCCCATGGACTCCTGTGACACCTCGTGAGCGACGTGACACACGGTGAAGAGCGTCACGAAAGCCCTGGACAGGGCGAGAGAGATGGTCGCCACCATCTGCTCCGAGATGCGACACGTCGGGTTGAGGACGTACAGAATCCTCACGCACAGGTTAATGAAGATCATGAGGAGCCACATGGCCATGGTGCGGGAGAACACGTCGTCCAGGCGCCTCACGTTCTTGGAGAGGTGCTCGAAAGCCGTCTTGAACCGCCTCACGTCGTCCAGCTTCAGGGACAGGTTCGAGGCGGGTTCTGAAGGCGCCATCTTGAACTTTTTGAACCAGAGTTTGACGTTGATGCACATGAGGACGTACAGGGCGATGATCATGGTCAGCGTGCCCTGGATGAAGAAGCACTCCACGCTCCGGTCCACCTTGAAAAAGACCTCGATCTGCGACTCGGTCATGGAGTGGTAGAAGAAGAAGAGCGGCGTGTTGCTGAAGTAGTTATCGTACTGCACCTGGGGCCGGAAGATCAAGAACTGGCTGATGAAAAGGAGGGTGTAGGTCCAGATGGCGGCGCACGTGACCCGGACCACATTTCGGTACCACTTCTGGTTCTCCGGGCTCATTTTCTGGGTCTCTTCCTTGACGACGGCGAGGACTTTGAGGAACTTGCGCCGCTTCAGGAGCAGGAAGTCGACCGTGCACACGGAGGCCCACACGGTAACGCTCTCGGCGATCATGTCCTCCCGGATGTGGTTGCGGAAGTACCAGGCGACATCGGATAGGGCCCAGTAGTGGAAACACAGCAGGATCAGCACGGACTGCAGACGGAAAAGGGCTTTCTTGACGCCCCCACACGTTTCCTCCAGACGCACGCCCAGTATCGACAATGACACCAACATAGGTTTCAGCGGATGGGAGTCTTTCTGAGACACGATTTGCCTGGAGTCGTACTTAAGCATTGGATGCACTTTGATGCCGAAATGAGACATGTCGTTAATGAAATAGTAACGAGTCAAGATTCCTATTAGAGCAGCGAATTGGCACGCCTTTTCAAAAATGAAGTTTAGGCCATTCGCACTTCAAACTAATACAAACTTATTAGAGCTATAGAAATTCCAAAATGTGAATTTGTTTTCTCAAACTATATACGAATTCAATTTCACAGTGCGTAGAGTAAAATATTATACAGATCTCAAAATCTACAGTAAAATACAACTATATATCCATACCAAATGGCATCAAAGGTCTGATTAGCCCTGGAGTGCAAAAAGTGTCGAATATACGGTGACGAATCATGCCATCAAAGGAAACAAGAGAGCGATAACAAGATGAATTCCCGTGGAAACATTTCCGATTAAAAATGAGCAACTAGAGATGGCTACAAGTCGCTCGCGAAATTGCGTGGGAAGCTTTCAGCATCAACACTTGGTTTCTATTGGCTCTTAAGTGGGAACTCCTCCCACCTTCCCGACGGTTCATGCTTCATTGATAATTTAGGCAGCATGGAATTTCATTAACAAAAAATTGCTCGCGTGCTGATTTAGCAGAAGGGTTGTGAAATAACATATCGACGCTACTGCACTTCCCAAACGGTTGTGTTGAGCGTCTTTTCCGATACACAAAAGGGAGAGGAAAGAGAAAAAAGTATCTGACATATGATCGATCAGTCATGTAATAAATTGCAGTTCCAGCCACTTTCCTGCTGGAACACAAGAGCTGATTCGTGAATTGTATCCTTTTTCAATTGATTTACTTTCTAACAATCTACTCAGGTATCTCAATGTGTGTGTGTGAGTGTATACATGTATGTGTGCGTGCGCGTGTGTGTGAAAGTTGTTATAATCATTAACCGTTTCAAGGCGAGATCAGAAATATTTTTTTAATAAATCTCAGTAATCCGAAGAATTCTCTAAGGGGCTTAAAGATTGAGCTACTGCAAAAAAATGTTATCTTTGCAGTTTATATATTTATGACTAGCAGAAAAACCCGGCTTTACTCGGGTTGAATTTATATGTTGATTGAAAAGTCATCATGAATTCTTTTTCATAAAATAAAGTTAGCTTCATTTAAGTGTACGGGAAAAAAATTTTGAAACCATTTTAACTTCTCTATCCCTTCTAGAATTTACTTCGGACGCAAATATGCATGCATGCTGTATCCATCCATGTAATCCATTTCATATTCGTCGCACTTCTGCTGAAATTTTTTTTTTCTGAAGTGACTACTACAGAAGTTGATTTTGAGTTTTCGAGTGACTACAAATATTACCGTGCATTCATTTTCAGTAAACATTTTCGGCATATAGTCTTGCACTTAGTTTTCGTATGAATATGTTTTACTTGTGCCACTCTTGCACCTAGTGTGCGATATTTAAGAATTTCATAATCAATATGAGAAAATGGTAAATTCAATTGCTACAGCATTCGTGACTAATTTAGTTTGAAGCAACCGCAATTTTTCTTGAAAATTCCATTCAGTGGCATGAAGAATAACGGAACTTCTGTTAGATATATAAAGCAGAGTAGGCGTTTCTCTGTCCTCTATACAAATCTACACCGTTTGACAAATCCACACATTTCGTACACTTATATTTTAGAACAATGTGGATATAAGTGCAGAAGTGCAACGAATATGAAATGGATTATATGGATGGATACACAACATGTATGCATATTTGCGTCCGAAGTAAATTATAGAAGAGATGGAGAAGTTAAAATGTTATAAAAATTTTTTTTTCTCGTACACTCAAATAATGCTACATATTAACCCGTGTTCTATTTGTCCAAGGGGGCTAAAATCTTACGGCATTCGTGACTAATTTTTAGTTTGAAGCAAACGCACCTTTTTCTGAAAATTCCATTCAGTGTCATGTGGAATAACGGAGCTTTTGTTAGAAATAAATGTCATCAGAGTAGACAAATTAAACTCAATCGATTACAATTTTTTAATAAACAGAAGGTTCATCTTTCAGCGCTTTTGCGAAAAGAAAATAACTTCTTCCAGCGTACGATTCACATGAATCTAAGGTGCATAAGAACAGCTTCAATAAATAGAGTAAGCAACCTCGACTTTCTGTCTTTAAGACATAAAATTTCAAATTTTAAAAATTACTTAGTGTAATTTTTTTCCTAGATCAACAAAGGCTTGTTAAAAAGTACCATAAGGGTTCAATTTAAAACTGTATGTCTGTTGGAAAAAAGTTTTTTTTTAAAGGAAATTTTTTAGATCAGAAATTTGGTTTCTAAATGGAAAGCACGTACCTATTTAGAATGATAGATATAGTTACTTGACTATGGAGCATAGCTTTCAATAACACCCATGAAACACGAAAACCAAATGACATTTAATTGATTTTAGTCGTCTTTCAATGAAACGCTATATCAAAGTTTTGAAATATACTTAAACTACAACGTATGATTACCCGTTTTAATTTAACGTAACCCATCAAATTTTAAAGTTATTTTTAAATTTACTTGTCATTTTAAAAGCCCATAAATTTTTACTTTAAAAATATTTTGATTTTTATGTGTTTTATTTATTTTTATTATCTACACACTATTACATATTCAATCAAAGTTTTAAAGAAAATTGGTCGAAATATACTTATATCACCATGAAATTACCCATGTATAGTAATATTTTGCAGGAAATAAATAAATAATTAAAATCTAACTCCTAGATAATATTTCTGCAATAATACGCAATATACTGGAACAAGTAATGCAAACAGAAACAAAATTCAGATCCTTGCAAACAATGCAGAATTCTGAAAAAAATATCTGTTCTAGCGTGTTGAATTGCGACTTCCTGAAAATATTCTGTAGAACTATTTGACAAAAAACTTTAACAATATTGATAAAGAAATAATGATTTATAAGCAAAAAGAACACATATTTATAATATTTGGGAATCCTCAAATATGACCGCAACCATCTCGTTTTCAACTCACATACCCAAAAAATGAATTATAAATCAAAATTAAATATTAAATATTAATTCTGAGGTTGCCAGATACCGAGTAGAAAAATTACGCTTTTATGATCAATGAGTTTATAGATTGGGCTTTTCGTGTTCGATTACAAAATTTAAGTAAACGTAAAATTAAATGTTCTAAATATTTATAAACTACTTACATCATAGGAAGTAATAAAAAGTCAGTTCAAACATAAATTTTAATTTGTTTAAAAATTTTTTTTTGATCAACGCTGGTAAAGTAATCTGAGCTGCGTATAGCAATCTTTTTATACTCAATGCTATTTCTATGGCGATTTCGAATTACTTTTGGCTTATGCCTTATTATACCTTATCAATTTTAGGCCTCTTAGGAATCGAAATTTTCAAAATCCTTTCTTAGTGCACCTCTGTAGTATAAGAAAATACGCCCTGCAAAATATCAGCTGCCTAGGACTTGTAGATCTGGAGATACAGTGATAAGTGAGTGGTATTTTAATTTTACATACACTCATGTCCATAAATTAAGGATAAGTCAGAATCACACGGAAATCGAACTCTAAAGTAAAAATTTCACCTGTAGAATTATCGCACACATCTTCAAGAATAATATTCAAATTACAGGAAGCCATCATATGACGCCGATAGTACGTCACAATGACGAGAGTGTAAGAGAGGTGTATAGTATAAGGAATTATAGCAAGGAAGTAAAATCGTTCACAAGCGTGCTCACTGACACAAACGAATAGTTATGGCACACGGGACGCATGTGGGTGATTTTTTTACGTGGTTTAATTATCGGCCGCCTGGAATGTGGGAGTACTCAGACGAAAGTTTCAGTGGAACTTGGAATCGCTCGAAGTGTCATCTCTAGGCTTTAGCAACGATTTCAATATGATGGAAATGTCAGTAGACGTTAACGTACAGGTCGCTCCCAAGTAACAACGCCGAAAGACGACCAGTATTTGACAGTAACTGCAAAAAGAAGCAGAGGGTGCACAGCATCCGACCTTTCTCGTCAGCTAACTTCAGCCACGGGTACGACAGTTTCAAGGCAACTCGTTTACAGACGTTTGGGACATCTTAGTCTATATGCTCGCAGGCCTGTCCGATGTGTTCCGCTCACGACAACTCACTGCCGCCAGTGGTTAGTCTCGAATAGAGAACATGCTATGTGGACATCGTCACAGTGGTCTTGTGTGATGTTTTCCGACAAGTCCAGGTTTAAATTGAAGCCTGATTCACGGCAGATGTTCATATGGAGAACGCCAGGTACCCACTACCACCAAGACAACATCATTGAACGACACCGTTACGGTGGTGCAGGATTGCTCGTTTGGGGCGGAATTATACTGGACTCTAGAACAGATCTGCATTTTCAAATCGGAACCATGAGAGGCCAAATTTATCGGGACATCATTTTGGAACAACATGTACGTTTGTTTAGGGATGCCATGGGAGCAGAATTTGTATTTATGAATGACAATGCCCGTCCTCACCGTGTAAACATTATAAATGAATGCCTTGAATCTTAGGATATCAACCGTATGGAATGGCCAGCATTCTCATCTGACTTGAAGAGGAAAAAAGGAATGGGAGGAAAAAATTGTATTTATGTATACTGTCAAATGGAATTCTATTTGAGTATTTATTTTTGAAGAGAAGACTGGTCTCTACTTCATTAGTAATATGTTAGAAAAAATTCGCTACCTGGTGGTTTCTTTAAGATTGATGTAGTATAGAAATGCGAATCAAGCCAACAGTCTGAATTTAATATAAATTACACGGAAAAATAATTATTTATGTTTAGTATTTCTATCATTTATATAATAAGTTACTAAATATGCGTGTTCTTACTAAATATGCGTCTTTGTAATAATTAGGAATTATAACTGACAGTATTTGAATTGACATAAGTTCACGTAAATTCACAAAACTGAAATAATATAATTGATTTACCAACAATTAAGAGTTTTAATCTGTCGGAGAAACTAGAAGATAAATGACACTTTCCTTAACTATCACAAATGTTTATTATTGATGAAAATATGTTTCGAACCCCCTAAAATTTGAATGCAATCATTCTGTCCATTTAAGTGCATCATTAATGCTCATTCACTTCGTTTCAGGATGTTCCCAATGGTTCGAAAGGCACATCAAACTTTAGTCCCAGACTAATTACCTCTCGTGTGGCCAAAACATATACCGTCCCTCACCCTAGTTTGACAAATCAAACATATCTTCTGGTAAAAATTATTGATTTTTAAGTGTCTGTTACTCTTACATTTAAAAAATAATAAAAATCTCTATTTCTTCATTAACTCTTTCAAACTTCTGAGTTCATTCAAATTTAACATAAATGAAACACGTTGGGTATTTATTTAATGTATAAAACCGGTCAAATAAACATTTCTTATGCGTGGTCTGGTCAAATCGTATTATCCACCTTATTCTAGAAAAATAAACTATTTTCCATATTCAGTGTTCAAACCAAGTCTGCTTGAAAATAAACTCCTTCTGAGTTAGCATGCTGAGTCCTTATCTTTCTTCAATGGCCGAGAGCATTTTTCAATGGCCTTTTTTAGAATTTCTATTGGGTGCATGCATTCGCCCAGCATTCTGAAACCTTATCCTTTGAGTATGATCTTCAGTCTGGCATCATACAAATCTCGAGAACAAGTAGGAGGACTCAAGAACTGTGTATGGTCATCAAAACAAATTCTGGACAAGTTACTGTGTGTGAGACGAACTTGGGTGATCCGAGTGACTGTCGCCATTTTCTGAATCCAGGTCTCTTTCCACTTTCCTAGGATTCTCTCAACAATAGTTATCCCCCAAACTCGCACACTTAAAGACACTAAACAACGTAGCATAGTGACCCGTCCCAGAAAAGGCACATTACAATATAATTTTCAGTTTTAATATTGTACTAAAAATATCAATGATCGAAATTAAACCACTATTGTCACTGAATTCGATAGGAAGGTATTTAATTAACGTTGCACTGGAGCAACACAGCAGGCTATTGGCGACTGACCAAGATAAATCCTTAAATAAAAGATTCAACGACAACACTACGCAACTTTGATCCTCTATCAAACGACAACACCTGAACTGGCTGTAGAGCTGGCACACTACTCTCCAAACTTCCACATTACTCCAACGTCGGGACATTTGATGTCACGACAGATTTAACTCGCACGAGCCCAAGTACACACAACGATCTTTGGCGGGGCCAAATTTCGAACTTCCATCCCTCAGGTTGCTATTCCGTTTTTCAACTGGTCAACCGTGGACCCGAAAAACTTAAGATATTCAGGTATAGATATATTTTAATTAACTTTGTACTGGAGCAACAAAACGGGTGACACAATCGACGACGATCCAGGATCAAACTCCCAAGAAAAAGATTCGAGGACAACGCCACATAATTTTGCACAACGATCAGATGACGATAAGATCTTCATGCCATGATCTTCTCGTTATTGCCATGTCTTTTAGGACTTTGAAGTATACTCTAGAATTTTCTATTGAGATGGGTGTGCGTTTACAATGG
This sequence comes from Metellina segmentata, assembly GCA_947359465.1. Lineage (NCBI taxonomy): Eukaryota > Metazoa > Arthropoda > Arachnida > Araneae > Tetragnathidae > Metellina > Metellina segmentata. The sequence continues at coordinate 18,055,125 of OX375879.1, read as the reverse complement.
ATCCGTAGACCCCATCTTTAGTCATGAGTTTAGATTATAAACTCAGGAACGACAGTGGCACATTTCGAGTATGTATTGTGCAACGACCTTTTCAGTACAATAAACAATTTTTCCAAACAATACTGCACAATATGCGTAGCTTGCTCGCCACAAATCAACCATATTCAGAAGAGTCACAGGTTTCATGATCCAAAAATTGTGAGAATTTTGACCCAAATTCTGTAAGTCAACATCTAACAGCATCGAGTTAACTGTAGTTAGTCCGATGGCCTATAGTATATAATAGAAAAACGTGGAACTTAAAAATAATATGTAAAAATACTATTTTCATATGCTTTAAATTTAATACGACCTTACAAACAATATATTATTTCAGAAAGCATTTTAAAAACTTGAGAGAAAAATGGGGTTTAGATTACCATAGAATTATCAAAGCAGCAAAAATTATGTTTAGAAAATAACTTTTCCGTATTTCTCAGTAAAATCAGTGTGAAATATAGAGTTATGTACTTTAAAATGTATTTTTATGTACTTAACACATACATTTATCAAACGTCAATGATTATACTAGATCAGGTGTCGACAACCTGTGGCGCATTGGAAGACTACAAGTGGTGCGCTGAATCCTTGCGTCTACTTGTTCTTTTGAAGTAGGCGCCACAGCTCAATCCATCTTCATATTTTCAACACCAGAGTGCTCTCAATTCAATTCATACAGCCTCTTTACTCATCAGGTAATCGCAGTTTTATAACAGTTTACAAATAATATTCTGTTTGATACGACGTACGTACTTGGGATCTATTTGTTCTTTTTCAACACTTAAAATTTTAGGTTTTTGTACTTTTCTATGTTTTCTTGCATTCTATCGCAGTGTATAAGAAAATGAACAAAAGAAGCGCAATGAACAGTGGGAAAAGGAGTTGTTATTTATAGGAAATCGCCAAGAAAACAAAAAATAATTTGCAATGAGAAAGTACTTTTCACATAATACAACTAGAAGACATGATCTTAATAGACACAAAAAACACAGCATCACACTAACATAGAAAGGAAAATGAAGCACGTTCTTGGGTCTAAGTAGCAAAAAGAATATGTGACTAAAAAAAGTAAGAAATCAGAAGACAAAAAAATTTTGCTAAAGTAAGTTGTGAAGACTTGGCGATGACAAAAGCGTCCTATGTAATTGCTTTAGCATTGGCGAAAAAAATAAACCTTTTTCTGACGGAGAAGAAATTGTTAAGCCTTGTTTACAAATATTTGCACTCCATTTTGGTAGTATAGGTAATGAAAGCAAAACAGACGCAATTGCTATATCAAGTCAGACAATTACGAGACGTATTGAGGAACTCTCTCATGATGTATCTCACCAACTCGAAGACCTTTTTCATTTTTGTACTTTCTTTTTTATAGCTTTGGATGAATCAACGGACATATGTTATGTAGTCCAGTTAGGCATTTTAATAGAAGAAATGGTGATAATTTTAATGTCCTTCAAGAACTTGCCAGTCTGGAGTCACTGTATGGTTAAACAAAAGGATCAGACATATTTGAAAAAGTAAAATCCTGCCTAGAAAATCTAAAATTATTAAGACTACAGTTAACGCATCAGTGTGTGTGCTGAAGGAGCGCCATCATTGTTAGGTAAAGTCAATAGGATTACAACTTTGCTTGAAAAAATTTTAAATCGTCCTGTGCTAAAATATCACTGCATTATACACCAAAAGGCACTATGTGGAAAAACTTGAAAAATGCAGCATGTTATGTTACCGTTTGTGAAATATGTGGATAAAATTAAAGCAAGAGCATTAAACAGACGAGAATTCAGAGCAGTTTGTAAATTATTAGATTAGGAATATGGTGAACTTGTCCTTCATTGTGAAGTGAGCTTATTTCCTAGAGGACATGTTCTGAGTAAATTTTGAAAATTAAAAATGCTGTTTATAATTTTTTCAGAACAGGAAAATGTACTATCCTATGAAATAACCCTATTATTTGATAACAACTGGCTATTTGATTTGACATTTTTAGTTGATGTTACTAGCCATCTCAATGATCGAAATAAGAAAATACAAGGCAAGAATAAATTATTTCCTAGATTGTGTGTTAAATAACACCACAATTCATTTAAAATGAATATTAAAACTGTTCATCTCTCAGTGAGAAAATCAGGATTTGAGTCAATTTCCACACTTAAAAGAGCAGAGTGAATGTGTTGCGGATAATAGTAATTTGAGCAAATATATTGAAAAAAATCAACTTATTACGTCATTCGAAAGTCTTTTTTTATGATTTGACTAGAGAAGAGAACTGCATGTTCGCATTTATAAACCCATTTTCACTTAGTGAACGAAACGTAATAAGATGCCTACTAACATACAAATTGAACTTATTGATTAAAAAACAAATTCATTACAGAAAATAAAATTTGATGAGCTTTTTTTTCAGATCAAAATGCTTCAACATGATTAATATCTGGCGTTCATTACCTTGTGAAAATTTCCTAGAGTAAAGAAAATTTGCAAAAAGTTATAGCACATGTCGTTTGGGAACAACATAGATGTGAACAAGCAGTTTTATCCATGAAATTTATTAAAAACATTTGAAGAATTCTGTGCTCTCCGTAACAAATTTAACACCAAACAATGAAAGTCTAGCAAAATTCAAACAGGCTGAAAAGTCTTATTAATGATAAGAACTATTTATGTGCTGTAATCGATATTGTTTTACGTATTAATTAAAGACTGTTAATTATGTCTTTAACGTACATACTTTATTAGAAAGGTTATTAAGGATATACCAAGGACCATGAACGTAAGAATTGATAAAAGGTGCTTGAGTTGTATGGCGCATCTGAACTCGTATGTGAAAAAATGTGACGCCTGCTATGTAAAAGGTTAGCCACCCCTGTACTAGATAAATATTTCCTAAGCCTACATGTAGTTTTAACTGAAATACAAGTTTAAATACCTGAAAACCTTTAAATACATGTCGAAAATACCCCTGATATGAGCCTATAACACACATATACTAGTATAACCGGTAAAGATTGGTACTTGTTATTATCAGATAGGTTATTCAAAAGAAGTCGAACCACACAAAGTTATTCCCATGATATTTTAGAGGATTGTTAATCAATTACGAGATGAAGAAAACAAAAACAGATGGAATGGTTGACTTTCGTATTTGGCAAATATCTACCATTATCTTATTACGATTAAAATACCGTTCTCCTAATGGATTTATCAAAAGTAGAATAGATGCAACAGTGTCTACTTCTAACATATAGTGGAGCCTCTAGATTGCGTTATTTCTATTTTGTTGTTGATTCGTAAAATTTAAGATTGGATTTTGTAATAGCATAATCTTTCAACATTATAATTGGGAGTTGAGATCCGTATAACTTCCTATAAATTACAATCCAACGTTCGGTAGATAGTTAATTAACGTCCTACTAGAGAAACCCAACGGGCTATTAGCGCCAATCCTGGATCCCGAAGGGAAAGCTGCAAGGACAACGCCTTGTCATTTTGATCCATCCACGCTCAGATGATGATGTCAACACCTGAGATAGTACCACACTCTCTACACTTCCACACCACACCAATAACGTGAATTAATACTGGGAAAATAAAAACTGTGTGTGATACTAATCACTATATTTTACCCCCCCCACACACACCTTTATTATTTAATATTTAATTACATACTTTATTATTTTATTACATACTTCATCATCGTTTTGATAGCATATTCGTTTAGGACAGAGCGGTATAGCATCATTTTCTTCTAGTCCCAAAACATCGTTTCTCCTCGGTATTTAAAGGATACCGCACCGTCAATTTAGTCTTCGTTTTACAGAAGTTATAAAGCACATATAATTACCCAACTCTGTATATTACACCATGTATCCGTTTCATCACTCATCTAACTGGCTGCGCTCCTTAATTGTCTTAACGCGTCAATACTTCTGCTTTACACAGCGTATAAAGAATCGGTAACACAGAAGACCGAAAAAGGATGGTTTTATCTCGACAACTGCATCAAAATACTTAATGTCTTAGAGAGAGATAAATAAATAGATCCGTCAGTATAGAATTCGAACGATTTTGAATTCGATTTTGGTAATTTATTGATTGCCGCACTAAACATTCATCTGAGTATAGGTATAAGCAATGTAAATGCATTAAACTTAATTTATTTGTACTTCTATTTGCTGTTTTGGAATTTATTTAAAAGTATCGTGCCAGTTATGTGCTGCAACTTTGGTTTTCCAATACTTTTTATTACCAAAAGTAGCGAAGATACGTAAATTTCGAGTTTTAGTAGAATTTGAGTCATATAATTATCATGAACATTAACTGAATTTGGGAAAATATGACCGGATAAGGAAAGTGAAATTTATCATCCGAGTGGTTTCTACAAAATACCTCGTCCATCAATAACAACGACTGAATTGAATTTGCTGAGTAGAATGGCCATTATGTAGAAACATCTTCGAGTTTGCCTAAAATTTATACAATCTGGCCCTTTTCAAAAAAAAAAAAAAAAAAAAAAAAAAAAACGTTTGCCAACCCTTGGTCAAGAGCACATTATTTTCCATAATCCAGTATGCAAGTTGGAGGGTGGTCCAATTTGAACACAATCAATATGTGTGGAAAAGAAGCTCCTTTTTTTCTACCGGATCCAAAATCGGTGGAATTTCAAAGATATTTAGAAGGTTTTCTTAAAAAGACTGTTTTATAATTTTAAGGTCAATTTCCTCAACAGAATTATTTTCCCCCAGTGCTTCTTAAAAAGGATGTTTTATAACTTTTAAGATAATTTTATCCTCATGAAACAATTATTTTCCAGTTCTTTGATTGTGAAGTGAATGCTTTCCTGCATTCCAACGTTAGAAACATATCTTCCGCGAGACTCACTTAAATCCTGTTAAAAAAAGATTGAACAATGAAATTCTCACAAACGCCCTGAGACGAGGGGTGATTTTTATTGTACCCACTCAGGATGGTTTGGCTTTATGGCACAAGGGTTATATTTGGCCATGTTGTGCCAAACAATGATGACAAACGCACAAAGAAAGCCTTATTAACAATTAACAGAGAAACACACACAGTCCGGAATTGAATCTTTACAACTCGTAGGTTGCAAACACAGTGAGAACAACGGTCTGGGAGCAAATACGAAGGGAAAGATACGAGGACACCACCACGTCATTTTGAACCCCTGTCAGATGACGAGGTCACGTCTGAGCTGGTATCTCACTCTACAAACTTCCACACCATGCTAACTACAGGACATTGGAGGCCACGATGGATTTAACGTGCAGCAGCCCCCTTCGTACACAACGGTCTTTAGTTGGATTCGAACTCGCGACCCTCCGGTTGTTAGTCAGCTACTCTTCCAACTAGGCTACCGCGGCACAGACGTTCTGGGCACTCACCTACAAACTTCGAAATTTTGCTCTATTTTTGTGTATATTCAATAAAAAAAATAATACGTGCTCAAATTAGAATATTTTAATCTAATATTTTGAGTCGAATAAATAGCTGATCGCAACTTTAAATACGTAATTTGTTGCGACAGAAGATGATGTCAGCGCATCATTTGGTAATAACAGGTTGCTTCCCTTGTTTCGGATAAATGCAAATATTCGCAACTGAAATTCCGAATGAATGATGCTAAGTGCCCTTTCGACTTTATTTGTCACAGCAGGGGATGGATGCTTCGGCAGACAATCGATCGATTTGTTTCTCTCGATTCTTACACTGTTTGCTAAGCTCTGGATGCTTTATTGCCCACCGAGACACGTGTGCGTCAAAAGGGTCAAGAGAGGCTTGCAGGAAATCCCCGACACAATGGAATTATTTGAGGTTTCACAAAAGTGTTGTTAGCGTATATTCTTAAAAACAACAGTATTGCAATTCGGCACAGCTGCAGTCAACGTTTGTAGCGGTGGCAACGGACTTGGTCATTTTTTTTTGGCGCACTTTTAAATTCGCCAAGGAAAGAATTATTTAGAAAATATTTTTCTATATATATATATTCACAACGCAAAATAAAAACTCCAAAACACATTTGCGAAGTTTAAATTGAATTTCTTTTACAAAGGAAAGTAATTAGTTTTAAAGGAATGCAAGAAATAATATAATGTGATACATAAGAACTGCACCGTGAAATAAATTATAACAAAAGAAAATTCCACAACTGGCGAAAAACCATTAAATAAACCAATGAAATCAAAGAAAAAAATTTAAAAGGACCAATGCAATCAAAGGATATTTTAAAATTAAAATAACCAATGGAATCAAAGAAAAAATTTCAAATGAACCCATGAAATCAAACGACTTTAACGGATTTTGAAAGAACTATCCAGAATAATCAAAATGAAAATGTAAACTTTTTCCGTTTGCCGAGGTTGCTATGAAAGCCGCAATAACCGTAAATACAGATGGGTTGCTTAACCTACCATAACTCGCTACTAGAAGTGCGCCGAAAAAATTCCCACGGCCATTGCCAACGCTATAAACGTAGACTGCAGCTGCACCTGCAATTTTGTTTTAGTTTAGTTGCACAGATCGAATACGAATCGGGTAAAACACAAAAGGCGCTGATCATGAAACAGACGTTTGAAGAACCTAGCCTATTTTTAAAAAAATCAGAAAGAAAACAAAAGGAAAACAATTTTTAACGATAATCTCGCAACCCGATTCCGATGTCTTTCTTTAGTGGTTCAAACCCGTTTCGTTTTCACCTTGACATCAAAACTTTGAAATTGATGTCCCTTGGAAATTTTCCTGGAAAGAAAAATCTGAAAAGCATTATATCCGTCAACTATCTCTCCATATTGAAATAGCGTTGCCGAAGCAACAGCAGCAGAATTGCAAACTCACTTTTTTTGCTCGATTCTTAAACAGTTTCCCGCGAAAGTACGTATCAGAAAATTACGAAATGAACATAGTTTGTTTAAAATTGTTCAGGAAACAAGAAGGTGATTTCCCCCCAATGCAACTGATTGTTGAGGGTGCATTAAGTGTCAAAGTCGATAAAAGCGAAATTTCTAATGCGAGTGAGCAAAACACACACAAATTTTCAGTCTTCAGCCATGAGGTTTTACGTCAATTTCTGCAGCACATCGTTTTTTTTTAGAAATTTCAATTTGGTTCCTGATTATATTTTTTGGAAATCTCGGGAAATTTTCGTTACTTTTTTGTTAAAACTCTCATATCTATAGCTTATTACTATTAGTTTTAAATTTTAAAACATCACAGGAAACCTTAGAAGGTACTTTTTCTTACGGTACAATTATTTTTGAAATTGGTTAATAAAGAAATTTGATGCGATCGAAAGTTGTGCAGACAAATTTCGGAATATTGCGAACTTTTTCGAAAAAAATTGGTGTTGGCGAGTGTAGGAGAGACGGGGGCGGCGCCTCCTAGTTAGTTTAAACATTTTGATTACATTGTGATGTTCGGATAATCCTTCCTGCATGACTAATAAGATGATGCTTTGGTTTGTATTCTGTTTTTCTTAGAGTGTGCCGTTATGTTGGTTTAATAAATGTGTTCTTCCAAAGAAATAGCTTTCCATCATTATTGCGAACCAACAAGCAATTTCACATACATTTTCGTAGTTCTTTCTCAAATTGTCAAAAAGTCTCGAAATTGCTTAAATTAGTAGGTTTTTTTATATGATTTTGTTTCAAATACAGCTCTAGTCACTAAGGTCGCCAAACGACCACCCACTTTTAGCCAATTGTAGCAGCTCTGACTTTACCCACAACACACTTTGATTAAATAACCCACATAGATTGCTTGAATGACTTCTAGAAAAGAACCTATTGTTTAGGGGACTAATGCACAAAAAAAAAATTCAAAATTTCGAATATTGGTTTACGAATTTAAATAAATATTTAAAAAAGTCTGTTTAAAATTATATTTATTTATAAAGATCGTTGAGTAGAAGTATTTAAAATAATTTTTTGAAATATACCTGTACGTACCTTAAGTAAGGTCAATTTTATGCTTTGAACTTCAATATCTCAAAATACGTATTTTTTCCATAACAAGAACATTTTTTTTCAAAGTCTGTTGAAGCAAATAAAAAAAATGGTTTACGAGTATAAAATACCCTATGACATATTTTAACACAGGCATTTTTTTTTCTATCTGCTCAGAAACGTTAATTTAGATTGTTAAAAAAGATGAAAATTGGTCATTAAAAAAAAAAAACGAGTAAAAGACAAAAAAAGTCTTAGAAATTCAAATTTTCAGATTTTTTTAAAAAATCCCTATGCTGAAGTATTTAAAAGTGTCTTCATAACCTGTATAAAAATATTCAATTCCATAAACATAAAAGATTCTGAGAAAATGTTCCTTAAAATTTGCCCATTTTAACATTACGAAGATAGTTCTGTAAGTGAATTGAGGTAGGTAGTTAATAATAAACGTTGCATACTGAATCAACACAATGGGCTATTGAAGACGGTCGGGGATCAATTCCCTAAAGGAAAGATCAGAGAACAACACCATGTCATTTTGAGCCACGGTCACAAGACGAGGAAACACCTGAGCTGGCACCCCCAAACCCCAACTCTCCACCAAACCATCACCCGCTCTCCAAACGTCCACGCCAACCGAACGTGTTGACTTTCGGCCACGACAGATTTAAGGTGCACCGGCCACCTCTACATCATACGCTTACAAATATCCATGCACTGACCCGAATTTGATCTAGGAACCTTCGAATCTAGAGGCTAACACCTTAACCACAAGACCGATTGAAGTTAATTCGGGAACTTAGAATAAAGATTTAACGGTAAACAAAATGGCAAAAACAAACACACATCTATGGACGTAAAAATAACTAGCAGTAGTGTGCATCAAAAATGTAGTAGCGTATGGATACGACGTTTTTTTTTATTTGTAGTAAGCACGCCGTCAAACGCATTTGATATTAGACAAGTATTATGACTACATAATCTATGAAATGAAAAAAAGTATCAAAAGTATCGATTTTATTCTAAATTTAGCAATCAAGTGTTTTTGCATGCGATTGTTTCTCTCTCTTTATTCCTTTTACTTAGGGATGGAAAAGAATTGAAGTGATTTTCCGAAAATTATATATAAATCAAACACCAAGTATCTTATTTTCGGTAGGACAAGCAGAAACAGCCTTTTTATTTTAGTACAAGAGGCTAAAAAACTCCATTGGACTTTCGTAAATCTTATATCTTTCTCTCTTACAAAGAAAAAAAGAAACGCTTTTGGTGGAAAGATTGGAACGGGATTTCCTTACTTGTCTTTTAATCTTCTGCTGTTCGATGTAATTCTTTATATTCTTTTCATACAAGTTTTTCATTGTTTCATTTTTGATTTACTGGAACTTTTTTAAGTCAACGCATGAAAAATATTTACTTTCACTACCAAGATTTACTTTTCAATTTCTTTTCTTGAGTAAATTCATTGTTTCGGGAGACCGAAATATTCTAGCTTGTCAGAATACAATGGCACTCAAACACCGAACTTAAATTGTTTATATTTCCTTTTAAATAGCAGAATGGGGAACTCGTTGAAGCATTGAGCGAATCATCCGTTTGCTTTTCTCCATCGGTTAACAGAGCATCCTGGTGTTACGATCGTCAAAGATCGGTACGACAATTACAGGATTTGGTGAAAATTATCTAAAAACCAGTAAATGGACCAAAAAAGAACTAAAATACACGAAGCAGCAAAATACAAAGAAATAAATAGCATAAATCATATCAGAAGTTCACAAAACCCTACATCCGTTTCCAATCTGCAGTCTTTCCTGTATAACTTCTAACCATTCTTGCCTTCTCTTCTACACACAATAAAATCTTTACTGGGATTCTTTCAACCAATAGTTGTCTCCAAGCTCGAAAAAAAATTTAAAGGAACTAACGCCGTAGTGAAGTGACCCTCGCAGATTCCAAGACGGGCACATTAGCCAACAGACGGTTTAATTACAATATTATAATGAAAATCAGTGACCAAAATGAAACCAACAATGTCACTGAGTTGATTAGAAAATCGCTTTTGAAGTATAACCCTTTTTCGCAACTTATAGAGCCACTTATACAGGGTGATTCTAAGGTCATGGAATAAACATGGAGGAGTGGTACAGCTTACTAAAACATACATTTTTCGTATAGGAATGTAGGGTCGGAAGTGACGCGTGGAGGCACGAACACAAAATATGAGACATGAACAGAAAAACATTGTTTATTTGCAACATTATTGCAAAGTGTTTCTTTGCAGTAATGTTTGCAATAACTGTTAAAAATTGCGACCACCAACAGTAATACATGCTTGGTAGTGTCGAAGGAGTGATTGGCGAACAGTTCCAAAGATGCCAGACATTTCGCGCACGCTTGCAGCCGCAATGGATAGTCGAGCAACGAAGTCTTCAATTGAGTCAACTGGAGTCCCATAAATGATGGTCTTTAGATGCCCCCATAAGAAGTAATCGATGCTCAATAAATTTGGCCATCGGACCGGTCCACCATGCCCAATCCATCGCCCCGAAACACTGAAATCCAGGTAATTGCGGGCAACCATTTCACTTCCAACCCTACATTCCTATACGAAAAATGTATGTTTTAGTAAGTTGTAACACCCCTCCAAGTTTTCCCCATTACCGTAGAATCACCCTGTATAAAGAACTAAATCAAATCTCAGGACGAGACCCAACGATAGATCTTATGCAATCCCGTTTCTAAGCATTACGTCGTGTGACACATAAACGCATTAAACAAGAGAGAAACTCGAGTTTAAGCACATTAGCTTCCCTTGCTTTGCCGGAAAGGGCAAACTGACCTGAAAGGAGTTAAATGAGGAGTTATAGTAACACAATGAAAGTAAGATATCCGCACACACAAACTCGAGTTTTCTTTTGTTTACTCTTCTCCTGACGATAAAGGTCATTTTCCACACCCGAAATTGTTTTCCTCATTTTATATCATCTTCATGAGTCATTTCTAGGAGTTTTTAATACTGGCCCAGCTCAACGAAACCAGAAAATTTCACATCTGCAGGCATAAAGCGGGTTGGCCAAGAAGTTTAAGCACTCCACAAATGGAAGGTAGGGGCGAAATTTGGGAGAAATGCGTCTATTGGGGAAAGCTACCATTGAACAATCTTTGGACAGACCATCCATTTTCATTGCCAGTCCCTAAAGTTAGATACATGACAGTCATCTCGAAATTCGGCTATGCTAAATCACGTTTAAGTGTTTTACGTGTTAGTAATAATTGCGACCCTTTCGAATTTAAAAGCATATAGTATGCGGATATTTAAATAGTGAATAACGATATTTGGTTGATTGGGTTTTATGGCTCAAGGACTATTTGAACAAGCCGCAACAAACTCAAAACATACATCACAAGGAACGTTTTACGAATACAAGAGAGAAATAGGCCCAAGGTGGAATTGAACTTGCAATTAGCTAGCGCGGTGGATGGACCCTGATACGATAGAAGAGTGTCAGATGTTGATTTCATTTATCTTTCTTCATGTTCTTGAATTAGTACAACGCATTAAATCATCCAAACTAATCTCGACTATTCAAGCGTACTGAGTCATTCCAATAAATCATTCATTTATTTATTAATAGCCGATCTTATTATTACATAACCATTGCTTGAACTATACATCATAACTTCTGCATGGTTGGAAGTGCTTCACTACAGAATTATAATCGATTGGTTGTTGTGGAGTTAACTACGAGATTCGTATTTGTTGTATTTTTTCCCAGTTAATTTTACAGAAATATTTTGAATGTTGCAGAGTAAATATTAATCCTCATTTCTGCAATAAGTAAACGTACTCTAAAGAAACAGATTTCATATCGGTACCTTCACAACATTCTAAAAAAGGTAATAGAAATTACATACATTGGCATTGTCGTTATTCTACCATCCAACTCCTTTTAGTAATGTCAAAAACGTATATTTTAATTAGGTATGGGATACAAAAAGTTTCCTATATTTTCTAAATATACTCATATCCTCTCACTCTAAATCACTCCTAACACTCTAAATCAGACTAATTGTCTCACTAGCCAGTTTTCAATTTAGTTACCTGGATTTACACTAATCAAATGTAAAATAGCAATTCATTTAATAAAAGTAAATATAATACAGAATCTTTTGACCAAGTCTCCGTTGTAATCTTAAAATAAAAAAACTTAATGTTGACTCATTCGCTCAAATTTAATGTAACAAGCCCGATTCATAAGCGACTCGTATTTTTTTAGATTTTATGTAACAACAAATATCGTGTATTTAATACATAGTAAATCGGAAAAGAAACTCAATAACTGACATATTTTCAGACACTAAATTCTTATTTGCAATTGATATTTTATCGGTTAAATACATTGCCATATTGTGTAAAAAACCACAACATATCGAAATGCTTGTGATTTTTCTGATGTAAAACTACTAGTCTTTTTTTACAGTAAAATTATTTTTGCATCAGATAATGAGTTTCTGCTTTAAGAGTCGACGATATATTGGATATAAATATTTAGTAGTACTTAAAGGTATATTCTTTACAGAATTCATTTCATAATAAATGTTTGTGCAATAAAAAAAAATTTAATAATCCCCAAATCTCTCTCTCTCTCTCTCCTAATATGGTTTCCTTCAATTTAATATTTTACACTAAATTATTTTTGAACAGCTTTACACTTTATACATTGTAAAAAAATTAACATTTCACTAAAAAAATTACCTAATTTAAAATTATACCAAAAAATAAATGTTTCTGAACATTTCGCATATTTTAAAATTAAATTTACCCTACAAGTAAGCATCATTATGTTTAGTAATCAAATCGATACAGTTAAAGTATTAAAACATAGTTGAACAACCATTCTCGAAATCCCTAAACCTGATTTTCTATACCAAATTAGGATGGTTAATACCTCTGAAAGCATTTCAACGCACAAAGAGCTTTAAGATGACGGCAAAGTAGAGTTGAAAATTATCGCTAGTGTATTAATTTTCATTTGTCAAACGTTCACTTTGCCAAGAACAACGAAAAGAACCGAGAAACCTGACACGTGATCGAGGTTTTACTGCAGCAGAGAAACACGACCCTTTTAGCATAAAACATTTAACGCCATCCTGCAGAAACCGGATAGTCCGAAACTTTTTTAATTCTCATTTTAAAAGCATGACGAAGATGTAAACGGTTTAACAGGTTCTCTAACGTCCACTTTGGACAATTAATTGCTCTTCGTGACACGGAGTTTTATTTTATTTCGTGCTTCCATTTACCCTGCTGGAAACAGTTTTTTTCCTTCCGCGTCCACGCAAAATTAAATGTCACCAAATGAAGTGAGAGAGGTTTTTTCAACCCAAAATCGTCGGCTTTCTTCCTCTTGCCTTTTTGTGTGTTTTTATTTTGCTAGCGTTACGCTAATGTCCCGCCGGAATTAAATTGGGTGATAGGTGAGAGTCTGGGGGAAGCGAAGAGAAGCGTGTTTTCTCGAAATTAATTTATATTCACTCGCAAATTCATCTTTGCCACTTTAACCTCAAACAGAGCAAGGTTCCGAATTTTCATGTATCAGCAAATACGATGCTTTTTGTGGTGCGTGTGGTCAGGCAAGTGTTCGGGGTAAGGATTCATGGATCTCGTGTCCTTGAAATATTTCTCGTGTAATTAGAAATAGAGAAAAACTATTATCGGTATAAATAAAAATTTCATTAACCCTCTTAGCTCTTAACACACATAAAGACTAAATAGTAAATACACTACCCTTCAACAATGGACCGGACAGCAATATGTGATTATATAAGGGATATAATACACTAGGGGGCCTGCACCCTGCTCGCTAACGCTCGCCAACCCCCGGAGGATTGCTTCGCAATCCTCATTGGTTCGCTGCGCGAACCTATGCTCGCTTCGCTCGCCTCAATGAAGACATGTGTCCTAGCAGAAGGGATTGTTTACAAAATGTGTTACCAAAAAAAAGTTTTTCAAATCTAAATTTGCTGTATTACAGAAAAATATATACAGTATCTCTAAAATCAGAATTCAGATGAAAATTTTGTGCAAATTTTGACTCGAAATGTGAGCGTTGCTTTGGAAATTGAGTACCCAGCATGTTGTTTGTATGTACATTTTCCCAGCACTCAAACGACCCACACTTTTTCATTGAGTTTGTTGCCGAAAGTTGTAGTGCAAGCGTCTTGTTGAACTATAATTGTTGGCCCTGAAAAGGACCGTTTTTTAAATGGCCCTGAAAAGATCCTCCGCTTTCTTTGATTTCTATTATAAACTAACTGCAACAGCTCATTAAAATTTCCTTTTTTTTTTTCCAATAAAATTTCATCCGATAACGCTATAAATTCAATCGATGCGCGAGACTTCGCGATAAACAAACAATCGTACAGTGTTGCCAAAACGCGATTACAAATAACGTCTTTTTTGCGTGCCACGTAAGAGAATTATATATATAGATGCTTTTATAATGAAATGGTCCCCCCCCCACTTTTGTTGCAATTACTCTAGAAACCCATCTGGGCAAACTTCGAACAAGGTTTTGATACACAACTATTTGTATTTGTGTCCATTCCTGCAGCAACAATGTCGCCAGCTCAGCTGTAGATTTCGGACGTGGTTCCCTGGTCCGTAAGCGTCGCTCTAACGCGTCCCACACATGTTCTATATGGTTTAGGTTGGGACTCTATATGGTTAGGTATATGGTTTAGGTTGAGCAGACCAGGGAACCTTTTTACATTCGTGTCTCGATACCACTGCTTGACAGAGGCTGCAACATGACTTATAGCGTTGTCTTCCTTCCTGGAAATAACATTCGTCCATTCCATAAAATTGCCAAAGCGTAGGAAGAACCCTATTGTACAAAAAGTTTGTGCAGTCGTCGGCGTTCAATTGACCAGGAACAATATGCAAAGGTCCCAGGCCATACCACAAAAAACACCCCCAATAAGTAGAGGGATTTTATGCAAATCCGCTAGCGTTCGGTCCATTACTGTAGGGTAGTGTAGATAGGATGGTATTTTAACTGTCGTCGCAATGGAACACCACGACCGGGCTGTTGGCGACGAGCTGGGATCAATCACGGGTGAAAAGATCTGAAAACAATGTGACATTTTTATGCACGGTTAGATGACGAGGCTAGCACCCCAGTCTACAAACTTGCTCAGCACGTCAACGTGATGATATTGGTGATCACTACAGGTTTAACGTGCACCAGCCCTCTTTGTCTAAGATGGTCTGTGTTGAATTTGAACTCGAAACCGTCCGGTTGTTAATATGCTACTCATCGAACAGGGATAACGCGGCCTCATAACGAATAACCACATGCTTTGGTTTAAATATTTCTAGGACAGATTCGATTGATTAAGATGGTCAAAACTAGTTGGAAGTAATTCAGGGATGACTGCAGTTTGGCACGACCTGGTGGTGGAGGGGGCATGAGGGTAGTAGCCTGGTTTGAAGAGTGACAGATTAACAACAGGAGGGTTGCGAGTTCGAATCCAATAAAGGACTATAATCATTGGATTAATTACGCATGTTAAACTAAATACAGTCGCGTGTCAAATATCAATCGAAAACATCACTAAACTTGATGCCATTTTAAGCATCAATGTTATTCGAAAGGGATGGGAAACTGGATCCAAGAAGATTCAACCAAACCCACGATACTCTTCCGAAATACCTTCCTGCCTATTGTTAAATAAGTAATTGTTCTGCCAGCGCCCGGGGGCAGAAAGTACTTAGAACTGCGACGTACATCGCAGAACACTCTTTTCAGAACAATTTTGCATTAATTTTATCAAAATTTTGGCCTGTTCTTGTTTCAATCATTAGTTACGATGTTCTGCAGTGCAAAGCGCGCTCGTTGTCACATCTTTTTTCCTTCTCTAGCTACAGAGCAACCTCACTACACCGCCCAAATGACCACAAACACTTTATAAGTAACACATATTCTAGGTCAATGACATAATATTTAACTTCAAAAGTGATCGACAGAATTGCAAATTCTGAAAGTATTTCTGGGTTTTAAATAAAGTAAGTTAATTAATTGTGACGTGTGTTTTATTATAAATATGTAATACATATTGAGCCGATAATTGTGTTTTACGTCTGTTTTTTATTTCACAGCAGTTTTCAAAATTTGGACAAAATACCTGCAGAAAAATTGCAATTGCTAGTGTTGAAGAACACTGAATATAATTCTGCACCTGGATACCTTCTTATATATACTACCTCAGAAAATTTCTACTAAAATCGTCTCCTGTAAATAAGGAAATTGAGATTTAATCACGAACAAACAACACGTTCAAGTGAATCAAAAGCAACAAATGATTTCATACATGAACAACGTATCCTTATTTTAACTATAACGTTCGTTATAACAGTATAAGAGGCGGTCAAAACAAGAGTGGATCGTCCACCTTGAGGTAAAAACTGTGATAATCACATACCCGAACTCTTTTAAGTTGAATCTTTTCGGTGTATCTCTGAATCAAGTCCCTATTTCGTTTGGTTCTCGAGATGGCAGAAGAAAGTTCCGGCAAATAGAAAAAGTACCCACGAGAAGAAACTTGAATGAACGTAATCCCTTCGAGTTCTGAACGCCTCATATACAGCAGAGTAATGGTAGGAAGTGCATATTTTAGATTGAGATCATACTATCATCACAGACTTTGTAGCTCTTCGTATCTGGTATATGTACACTCCATAACAAAAAAAATCGACGTACCAAGAAAGAGTAGTCCGATTACGCTAAAAATCGGTGAATGTGACGAACGTAAATAGAAAAAGAAATGGTTAAAATTTCAGAACAATTCAATAATTTATTTCAGAGTTTGACTGTTACAAAGGGAGGAAGTCAATAAGGCGTTGTTCCACCACTGGCCTTGATGCATTACCCGGCGTGGCACAGACTGAAAAAGTTCCCGGATGGCGTCCTACGGAATTTCTGGCCGCCTCCAAATGTCGGACTAAATGGTCAACATTCCAAGATGATTGCAATTGCCTTTCCATAACGTTTCAAATGTGCTCTATGGGAGAGAGATCAGGAAACCTAGCACGCCAAGGAAGTGTTGTGAAAGCCTGAAGATAATTTATAGCAACACGTGCCATGTGCGGCCGGCATTATCTTTTTGAAAAGTAAGTCCGGTTTGTCGTGAAAGGAACGGTAAGACAACCGGTCGAAGAATGTCGTCTACGAACCGATGAACTATAAGTAAGCCAAAAATTACCTCCAAAGGGGTCCTGATATCAAAGATGACACCCCAGACTACAGAGGCTGTTCGCACATTTTTTAGACAGTGTATATTGTACTCACAAAACAAAATTATATAAAATTCTTGTGTTTTAAATGTTCTATTTGATAGCCCTTTTTCTGAACTATTTTTCGACACCGTAATTTCCTGGATAATAATGCCTTTTGAAGTGTCAGAAGAGGTATTCTATCCCATTCCTCCTGAACAGCTTTCCAGAGTCCTGTAAGGGTTGTGGGACGACGTTTGGATAGTGCAGATTTTAAAAGTCCGAAAGCACAAAAATCCATAGGTGATACATCGGGAGATTTAGTAGGGATATCAGTGAAGGGTATGACCTTGATACCGGTTTTTTGTTGCATTTCTTTTAGGAAATTTACAGTGGATTTTGATGTGTGACTGCTAGCTTTGTCTGGATGGAGTTCCACAGATGGATGACACTGTGGGTAAAGCGATGGTATTTCCTTCAGAAAAATGGGCGATAAAATATGTTCCTGGTAGTATTTGGAGTTAATCTTGACATTTTTTTCCACTCTCTTTATTTTTAACTTGCCATTATATGAAAAACCAGCAACACTCATGAATCCCTTAGAAAAACTTTCTTTCGATTCTGTGAACCATGTACTTAAATTTTTTTCTCCCCTTTTATGACAATAAATGGCTCTTTTTTTGCTGCAATCATTTAAATACACCCATGATTCATCTATTGTGACAATTTTTTCCCATTTTTCGTTGGATAAGTGTTTCTCATATAGAATTCGGCAGCGTGTCCTGCGTTCAGCGATATGCTTTGGAGAAAGACGATGCACATTGCGTTTTTTCGCTTTCTTAAGATTTAAATCAACGCGTTTATCATTTTGTTTGCAGTGGATCACACGTCTGCGGTTGTCGTCAGGACACAGTTGGAAACGGGACTCGTCACTAAAGGCTATACGTCCACAAGCTGCGCCGATAAAAGTTGATCGAACCCCGCATTACTGTAATTCTGCACTTTCTTGGTGCGTCGGTTTTTCGTTATAGAGTATAATTGTGATCAAAGGTGATTTCAAAAAAAAGAAATGACGCTATCCCCAATTCGGGTTCACTTCTATGCATGAACCACTTGAACTGCTAGCGGAATGCTTATAACACCCAACTGGCCGAAGCACTAAACAAATTTGTTGGCTGTGTCGAGGACACAAACTGTCATTTTAGTGCAAATATTCGGGCTTGATGCTGGATTGTGGGACAAATGAAGCAGACATAGGAAGTTTGGAATGGTTGTTTAGTGTGTGATTGTTATACAATTTTAGTCTGAACGATTAAAGCGCAATTTGATATTAATGTAAAAGGTTGTGTTAATTGATTAAATGCCTGAAATAGTAGCCTAATTTGGTAGCTTTCGAATGACACCACTTACGCAGTCCTCACTTCAAACAGCCGAAAAGACACACTGGCCCGAAGTTCGCCCACCACTTTAGAATTTCGATATATTGCGAACCTTTTGCGGAAAAACTTTAAAATATTTAATGAATTGTAATCTCACCTTATCCGAACAACTCCTACTATGATTGCTATCCTTGTAGATATTGATGTTAATAATCTCTTAAAACACCCTCTTAAAATGGGAGTCAAAATTGAAAACATTTCTAAATATTATATCTTCGAACTTGATCGAGGGCCGCACTTGCCCGGTTGGAAGAGTAACTGATTAAAATCTGGAGGATTGCGAGCTCCAAACTATTTCCAACTAATGACCGTCGTGTGCGCTACGTTTGATGCACGTTAAATCTGTGTCCTCATATGTCCTGACGTTAGCGTGGTGTGGAAGTTTGGGAAGTGGGGTTGCCAGCTCATTCGTTGATCTCGTTATCTGATCGTGGTTAAAAAGGACGAGAAAGTTTCATCTATGTATCCTTCATGACTGATCCCAGACCGCCGCCAATAGCCCGTTGTGTTGTTCCAGTACGACGAAATTCAACTACCCAACCCCTTGATAGATAAAAGTATGTAAAATAGCTATTTGTTCCGTTAACTATAGTTTAATATTTGAAAAACTCTAATCAAATACAGATGACTAGTTTCTTAGACACCTTGCAAAGGTATAATTTGTTCTTCAAAAAGGTGCTATTTTTCGAAATATATCCATAACTGAGCCCAAATGTTAGTTAAAAGTTTTAATGTAGACGTCACTCAACCACTAAATACGGAGTAACAAAATTACCATGCGTTTCCCTGTGTTTAGTTAATAATATAACTATTAAAAGTTTTATAAATTTAATTACTTCCCTGTCTATCACGGAACAAGTAAATGTAATTCTAACGTCTTAAGGCAATTTAAAACTTTTACGCCACATTTCACTTATTTTTCCATAGAAATATTGTAGCTAACCTATTTTATCTATATTCACCTCATAAATCGTTCAACGTATGTTTCAAATGTTGTCATGACCGGTATCGTGACAGATGGATGGCGAATTTATCCAATACAATATTCATGATTCCGACGTGAATAATGCAAAGATAAGTTTTGGATTCTCATGTCAGAACGCAATAAATCAAACAATCAACTACTACGTATTTATTGTTTTCATATGTTACATTGACAATACTCATATTACATTAATATCACAGGAATATCATTTTGTTAATCTTATTGTGATTCCGGTTCCAACAATTCCCTCTGGTGCTGTCGGAAACATGATGCATTTGTGTGTATACGGGAAATAATTCATGCTTTAAAAGGGTGGTTGTCCTCCATGTGCTGTAATTACACTAGAAACTCTTCTGGCTATACTTTCAACAAGGGTTTGGTACACAGCTATGGGTATTTGTGTCCATTCCTGCTGCAGGAATGTAGCCAGCTCAACTGTAGATTTCGAACGTGGTTCCCTGGAAGCGTCGCTCTAACTCGTCCCACAAATGTTCTACGGGGTTTAGGTAGGGACTCTGAGCAGGCCAGGGAAGACGTTTTGCATCCATATCTCGATACCACTGATTGACAGAGGCTGCAAAATGACACGAAGCGTTGTCGTCCTGGAAGTAACATTCGTCCATTCCATAAAATTACCAGAGCGTAGGAATAACCTGATTGTCCAAAATGTTCATGATACGGAGTTTAATTAACCAGGAAAAATATGCAAAGGTCCCAGGCCATCCCACGAAAAACACCCCCAAACAAGGAGTCGGATTTCTTACAAATCCGCTGTCGTCCGATCAGTTTGAAAAGGGACTCATCACTAAAGACTATACGTCCCCAGCCCACACCGCTACAAGTGGATCGAGCCCAGCACCACTGTAATTATGCACCTTCTTGAGTGCAGAATTGTTAGCTTAACATGCTCAGAGCTATCTTTCTTTTAAATGTATTGAGATAAATAAAAACTTTCCTGGGCTAATGAAAATAGCCCAGGAAAGCCTGGAAAATAATGAAATGTTCCACGCACATGAAATTTTGCCTTTAGCAGTTTTAAAGATAGAAGTCAACATTATTGCAAGTAGTTCAGAAATGTTGGTAGATTCGGGGTTTGTTTATTAACACCTGACAGAGTTGTGTCAAACACAAGCCACAACTTCAAGTAAAAAATTATGTTAATGATTTTAAAAAATTGGAATTACTGGATATAGAATAATGGAATGAAAGGAGAAATTGACCGTGTTGGCTCCGGTGTTTAAGAAAGAACGTAAACCCCATGGAAAAGAAAAGATCACTAAAGCATCTTGTGGCCGTGAAGTCAGCATACACCTGAAGGAGATTTATTCACGAGGGAAGATTATGGAGAGAAGAAATCTTGAGTCGATATGATTGACGTATCTCATGAAGGTTAGTTGCTTATTTGGGTTTGATGGTGCAAGATCCAGAAAAGGATTAGCGAAGCCCAACACAAGACAGTAAAATTAGGAAATGTATTGAAAAGAGCTTAAACTAATAACCATACTAACAATTAAACATAAATGTAATGAATAAAACCATGTGATACACATATTTAAATAGGACGGCAAAGTATTTGTCCCAAGAAACGTAAAACTCTATATTTTTAAATAGAGAAGTAAGATGGGTTATTTTATTTGATAAACCCTATTGAGTTCATAAAATACTATGGAATTGAATTTAAACTATATGTGGTAGAAATCCGGAACGATGAAGAAATCGAAAAAGTAATGGATGGGAGGTTGAGCCAACCAGTCTGATAAAATTGGTAATGAAGTTTCAAAAAATTGTCGATAAAAGTATCTTAGACCTGAACAAGAAGTTAAAATATGATGGATGGAGAGAGGTTCTTGGAAATGGTGTCACGATGGAGTGGTTTCTCCGACCAATAAAAATTTATGAGTGACTCGTGAATTATCTCATGAAAGAGCAATATAAGGCGCTCAAAATCGATTTACACAATAATTATTCTATACTATTCCTGGTCGAAAACCATCAGGTGCCTTAACATCGTGTCGATTGGGTACCTGCAACCACAAACCCGCCAAAATGATAAGTTAGATAGTCTTGAATTTAAAAGCACCTACATAATTAAGGTATCGTTACATCTTCGGAGGCAATTTTTTTAAAATTTTCATCGAACGTAGATTTTTATGTATTCTGTTATTGAGTCCTACCAGAAAAAAACCTTTATGACTGATAGTATTGTGTTTTTAATTTATTTTTTATAAATGGAGTAAAATGTTTTCAGAAGCCAGCCCAAACTACCATTTACGCAAAACATCATATTTAAAATACAGTTAATAGTGTTCCAGTTTGTAAAGTGAACTATCTGAAACCCTTTATTCAGGTGCTGAATCACCATCATTGCTATATTGTTATAGTTAAATTAATTATACACTTAATCGTCAGTCGTCCCTTAAAGAACCATGAAAAAGGAGCAAAATGCAAAACTTATTCCGGTTTACATTTTGTCATTTTGTCGATTATTTTATTGCAGTGTTTCTCTATCTTTTTTGGTTGACGGCCCACTAAAAATATCTGGAATTATTTGCTGCACAACTGAATATAAAAAGTGTAAAAGTTGTATGATACAAAAGACAACAAATTATTTATTCAATGAAGGAGCTGAGCCTATTTTCTAGAACAAATTAAATAAAAATGAGGTTCCAAAGTCGTCAGACAAGTTCACATTTCATCGTCTAAACTTTTATAAGTCGTTTTTTAGACTTGATATCTGTCATTGCTGAAAATCCAAATTCAGAGAAATGCAAAAGGCAGAAGAATTTTAATAGCTTTCAAGCTGATTGCATTGTACAAATTTATGAAATTTCAAAGGCCAAAAGTCATTCAAATTTTTGTTGCAAAATGTTGAAAGGTAAAACTTATTGTTTCTCAAATCAATGAGCTGTTCTTTTTCTGTTGTTGTCCAATTTTGTGTCATGCAAATTACAAACGGGTTGATGAACCATTCATATTCGTCAACTGAAAGCAAAGGAAAGTAGCTTATACGTGAGGTTTGAAGTTCGTCGATGGTTCTTATAATTTCGTAGGTAATTTTTTTTCGACTGAGATTCATTGACACCCAGAAAGCAATCAAAATTTACTTTTGAAATTTCAGATTTCCCCAGCGGTAGTTTTTCTTCAAAAAACTTGAGTTTTGACGTTGATGTAGCGATATTCTCGGATGGACCTTGAAGACATAAATTTAGAGTGTTCAGCTTTTCAAACAAGTCCGAGAGAAATTGAACTTTAAGCCAAATCTCGTCACGAAGAGAAAATCCAAAAGATGATTTTCGACCTCCAAGAACAAAATCACCTCTGCTTTCAGGTGTATTAGTCGTCGTATGAGTGAAAAGCTAACACACTTCGGTGTGATATAAAAGAGTTTTGTAGTCGGAATTTATTGCATCGCATAGCTGAGAGAAAATTCGGGATTTAAAAAGTAGACTCTTGATGAAATTGATGACTTGGATGACGTGGTTCAAAATAATCAACATATCTGTTAAAATTTTGAAACGAGAGATTCTTTGCGAATCATGCATTGAACGCTTATAAAATTTGGATTTTCTTGGTGTACAAATGTGATAAATCCTTTTTTTGTTTCCTAACATTGATGGACATCCGTCTGTACAAACATCAATGCAGTTTTTCACAGCAAACCAAAGCTTATAACATAAAACTAGCATGAAACCATAAAAAAGGACGGAACCAACTTTCGGCGATTGAATGGAACCAACTTTCGGCGATTGGAAACTTTTGATGATTGGACGGAACCAACTTTCAGCGATTGAACGGAACCAACTTTCGGCGATTGGACGTAAGCAAATTTCAATAATAGGTAGGAACCAACTTTCGGTAATAGGTCGGTATCAACTTTGTGTAATATGTCGGAACCAACTTTTGGAAATTGGTCGGAACTAACTATCCAAGAAAGGATGAAACCATCTTTCAACGATTGAACGAAACCAATCATCAGCAATAGATTGAAACCAGTTTTTGACAATTGGTCGGAATGAGCTTTTGACAATAGGTCGTAACCAGCTTTAGGCAATAGGTCGGAACCAGCTTTTGGCAATAGATCTGAACCAGCTTTTGGCAATAGATCAGAACCGACTTTCAACAATGGGACGAAATTAAATTTCGGCAATTGGAATTCGATGTCGTCATCTTAATACATCACTTTGTTTCTTTGTTTATCTTCTGATCTGTGAAGCACCTCAATTTATTAAATATTTGTTCATTATGGCTAAATATGAAAAAATATTTTTAAATTACACTGGTGTCCAAAATTATCTTTACATGCATAGAATCACGGATTTCTCAGAAACTTTGAACTATTATTTTATATATTTGTCTGGAATGAGTCAACACATCATAACAAATAAATACAAAGGAAAAAATTTAAGAACACTGCATATGATATAAAACTAGCATGAAACCATAAAAATTAACGGAACCAACTTTCGGTGATTGGACGAAACCAACTTTCGGCGATTGGACGAAACCAACTTTCGGCGATTGGACGAAACCAACTTTCGGCGATTGGACGGATCCAACTTTCGACGATTGGATGGAACAAAATTTCGGTAATAGGTCGGAACCAACTTTCGGCAATTGGTTGAAACCAACTTTCCAAGAGACGATGAAACCATCTTTCACCGATTAGACGAAACCAACTATCAGCAATATATCGAAACCAGTTTTTAACAATTGGTCGGAGTCAGCTTTAGACAATAGATCAGGACCAGCGCTTTAGACAATAGGTTAGAACCATCTTTTGACAAAAGGTCGGAACCAGCTTTTGGCAATTGATCGAAACCAGCTTTTGTCAATAGATCGGAACTGACTTTCGACAATGGGACGTTATAAATTTTCAGCAATTGGAATGTATATTACATGCGTTGCATAAATTATTTCACTCTGGAAGCGTTCTTAATGTTTCAGTCTCTTGTGGTTGTGTCAATTATTCAGCAAGTTTCATAATCGTATTTAAATGAAAGCCACAATTCACAAACATAACTTTATTGAACAAAGCCTAACGTGCTCTCTTGGTTATCTATATCAAAACTGTATATTTCAAATATCTTTAGAACAAGCACTTTTATAGTTGTGGTTACAGTTAACACATCACATCCTCCTTTTTAACTTGTATAGTAAATAATAATACACATAAAACACTTAATAAAATCAAGAAACAATCAATAACATATATAATCACTTAAATACCTGGGTCGTCTTATAGTACGACCTGATTGGCGAGCATGAGGTTTAGTTACAGTATTGGATAACGGTGCAGTACTCGTATCAATAAATGTTTCTTTATTATCTGGAAGATTATCGGGAATATTATTGTAAAATGGATGGGAGGTCTTGGATAACCTTAAAAACTTTCTGTTTCTCACTAAGACTCTTCCAAAGTTTGTTCTAATCTTATATGACCTTGGGTTATTGGTTAAAGACAAAACAGTAGCGGGTTCCCATAATTTAGTTTTTACGTTCTGAACAGTGATTTTGTCTCCAGGCTGAAGTTCTTTCAAATTCTTACTGGATCTATCGTAATAGTGCTTCTGGTTTTGTTGCATTCTCAACAATTTTATATCGACATCTTTAAAGAGTTCAGGGTTAAGAAGTTTATTACTAATAGGCAACTTGGTTCGTAATCGTCTATTAAACATTAGCTGGGCTGGTGATAATCCTAATCCAGAAATGGGTGTATTACGATATTCTAATAATCCTATTGAAGTTCTACGATTATCCTCGAAAGCTTTCTTAAAAATTGCTTTGGTTATCCCAACTGCCTTCTCAACCATCCCATTACTTTGGGGATAATTAGGACTAGTGAATATAATTTCAATATCCCATCCCTTTCCAAAATTTTTAAATTCATAGCTGTTAAAGGGAACATTGTCACAAACAATAATTTCTGGAATTCCAAATTTGGAAAATATATCCTCTAACTTGAGAATGATTTCTGTAGTAGTCTTATTTCGAATAGGTACCGATTCAATCCACTTTGAGTAATAATCAATTAATACTAGATAGTCACTGTTATTAAAATACATTAAATCTACTCCGACTCTCTCAAACGGACGGTTTGGTACATCATGCGAGACAAGAGGTTCTTTACATAGTGATTTTTGAAATTTTTCACACACATTACACTTAGAAATGATATTTTCAATGTCTTGATTAATTCCTGGCCAGTACATTAATTCCCTGGCTCTATTTTTACACTTCTGAATACCCAGATGAGCTTCATGTATCAACATTAACATATCTTGTCTAAGAATATTTGGAATGACAATTTTGTCATTTAAAAATACTAGTCCATCAACACAGACAATATCATTTTTCAATTTGTAGTAATGCCTCAAGGTGTTGGGTACATTTTTCTTTTCAGGCCATCCAATTTTAAAGTATTTACATATTAACTTTAAATCATTATCTTCCTCAGTTGCTTTCTGAAATTGCTTAAATTTGTTCTCACTCATTGGCAAGAGTCTAGATACAGAATGAACCATGTTCATCATTTCTGGGTCATCTTTGCTTACCTCTTTAATATATGCTCTTGACAAAGTGTCGGCAATATACATTTGGCTTCCTGGCAAATATTTTACAGTAAAATCATATTTTAATAGCTTGAGAAGCATTCTTTGTAAACGAGAAGAAATTTTACTTATTGGCTTATGGACTATGGAAGTCAAGGGTTTATGATCACTTTCAACAACAACCTTATGACCATAGACCAAATTGTGATATTTTTGAAAAGCAAAGACAATTGCCAGCAACTCCTTTTCAATTTGGGCATAATTCTTTTCAGCTTCTGTTAAGCTCCTAGATGCAAATGCAACTGGATTACCCTCTTGTAACAAACATGCTCCTAGACCATCTTTAGAACTATCACACTGGATAGTAATAGGCAAGACGTCATTAAATACTTTTAGAACTGGTGTTGAACTAATTAACTTTTTAATACTCTCAAAACTTTTATCCTGTT
Organism: Metellina segmentata; assembly: GCA_947359465.1. NCBI lineage: Eukaryota > Metazoa > Arthropoda > Arachnida > Araneae > Tetragnathidae > Metellina > Metellina segmentata. The sequence continues at coordinate 18,028,433 of OX375879.1, read as the reverse complement.
CATGACTCCATTCAAATTCAACATCATTTTTTAACAATTCTCTTAAAGGAGCAGTAACAGCAGAGACATTGGGTACAAATTTAGATAGAAAATTAACCATGCCTAGTAACCTTTTAATATCGCCCTTACACAGAGGTTGTTCTAGTTCAGTAATGGCTCTAACATGACTTGGATCAGCTTGTATACCCATCTTAGATACTAAGAAACCCATATATTTTACTTCAGGGACCCTAAACTGAAATTTATCACTATTGAACTTTACATTATTTGTTTTGGCTCTCTCCAGAACCTCTATCAAAATTCTGTCATGGTCTTTTTCATCTTTACCTGCTATGATGAGATCGTCAAAATAAATTTCTACTCCATTAATATCACCAAATAATTTCTGATTCTTTTTCTGAAAGACCTCGGGAGCAGAACAAATTCCAAAAGGTAGCCTGTTAAACTTATATCTACCAAAGGGAGAATTAAATGTACACAATTCTGAACTGGGATTATCTAATGGTATTTGCCAGAATCCTTCTTTTAGATCTAATACAGAGAAACATTGCTTTCCTTCCAATTTGTTTATGATTTCTTCTGCAGAAGGAATTACATGATGTTCACGCTTTATTGCCTTATTAAGATTTCTGGGATCAAGACATATTCTTAATTTACCATTAGGCTTTTCGACCACAACTAAACTATTTACCCAGTCTGTGGGTTTGTTTACCTGAGAAACAATTCCTTTTTGTTCCAATTCCTCAATGGTAGTTCTTAACTCTTTATGTAAAGATTGGGGTACTCTTCTAGGAGCATTAACAACAGGTGGTACATCTGGCTTTACTTCAATGTGATGAGGCTCCCCAGGAAATTTTCCCAATCCCTCAAATACATTTTGGTAATTCTGGATAACATTTATTTTCGATTCAAGATGAATTATATCAATAAGTTGAATTAACTGTAGTTTTTCACAAGCTTGCAAACCTAAAATTGGCTTGGCCTTTACATCTACGACAATAAATTTAAGAATAACATCAGAGTGTTTATCAGTACAACAAGCTAGATCTATAGACCCAATAGTTTTCAACTTATTATTACCATACGACATTAAAATCACATCAGTTGAGTTTAATTGGTCCTTTTGTTTTAAATTTAAAGTTTCAAGAACATGGAGTGGTAACACATTGACTTGGGCTCCTGTGTCCAGTTTAAAAGAAACTTCTTGACCCCACTCCTGACACCATGTTTCAGTCTCTTGTGGTTGTGTCAATTATTCAGCAAGTTTCATAATCGTATTTAAATGAAAGCCACAATTAACAAACATAACTTTATTGAACAAAGCCTAACGTGCTCTCTTGGTTATCTATATCAAAACTGTATATTTCAAATATCTTTAGAACAAGCACTTTTATAGTTGTGGTTACAGTTAACACATCACACTTAATATCTATTTCTCTGACCCATACCAAATCGATCCAAAAGTTTGAAAACGTCTGACCGAAGGGCTCACCGTTAAAAGCCTACAACCGACATAACCGGGAGCTGAAACAAAAGAAAACAGTTAAAATGTATACCAGTATAATTTGCCACTATTATTGAACGATGTTCGAGCACTTCAAACGAGTCGGAAAATTCAGAGAATGTTTTCAAATTCACAATCTATGCTTCAGTGAACGAATCCATTTCGTAATCCACTGCCAGAGCTCTACCACTTACGACTGTTGCTATACTGCATACTTCACAGCAATGCAAACACATTTAATAAATTTAAAGTGTTACTTATTTTACAAATCTTTAGATTTTAAGAAAGAGGCAATTTGAATCAACGTCAATAGCAATTGGAAAAAAATAATATCAAATAAAAATTCGGGAAAACTAAATTTAAACATATTTTTTTAGTAACCGTTGAGGTAATTGCAAACACTATTTAAAAGTTTCAAAACCCATGCATTTTTAATTGTTTATCAAACACCCTCGCCGCACATTTGACAATCTCTCGTGGCACACAGGTTGAGAAACACTGTTTTCGTGCATATTTATTAATAATAAAAAAAAACTTCGTTATAATCTTCTGAACATGTATCAAAAATGTTGAATGGACTTAATGCATTCCAAAATATTGTATCTTGTGGAAATGAACTTAGCAAAAAAATCACACTTCCAAAAAGCTAACCATATGAACCCCCATGTCAAATATGTATATATGTCAATACTTTTTAAAATTTTTATATCCAGGTTTAATGGTGGTTGTAGTAACATTCTAAGTGATGCGAAGAGCTAAAGAGCAGTAGTATAATAACAGAGGGTGCTCGAAACGTTCATGATATATATCAACATTTAATATAAAATCAACCAATTATCCAATGAGGTTGCAGTTTTCACTACATAACTTTACATGGCATCAGGTTTTACTGGTATGCAAAATAGTTCAATTGTTTGAAGAATTAAAGACACTAATCTGAAAACGAGTATATGTTAGACGTGGCTCGAGCTACAATTGAAATAGAGTAGTATGGGGGGATAATCACGCAAATGCTCCAAAAAAATTCTAACGTAATGTATTTATTTGTGTAGTATATTTATACTGTTTTTGGTAGCGCCATTTGTGTGTTAAATTATGAATTTATTATGCCCACATAAAAACGTGATGCCGTACAAAAAACGTAATGTAATGAAACGTAAAGCAAATTTGTAAAAACCGCATTCTCGTGTGACAATTGGTTGATTTTTTATATTAAATTATGAAATGCGTCATGAACCTTTCGCCCACCCTGTATGTAAAATTTGAAAATAAGTATGAAATTTGAGTGAAAAAGGGCGTTTTAAAGGAATACCTCAAATGATCCAACTGTGGAAACAAGACTCGTCAACTAGGTTTACAAACAAAGACAAGCTGCCTGTGGCCAGAACAAACACGCGTGTGGAAAACACGAGTTCCATTATCGTCTGTCTCGTCCCAGGACTAGCCTCTGGTGAGTAGTAAGCCAGTGGGAACATTTGTATGATTCGATTTAATTCAATTAATTACTCCACAATCGGAATACATCAGAGGTATATTAGGGCCAAAGTAATCCGATCGTGGAGAGAGTTATAGAAGCGTGCTGTCATGTACGCGATTGAGTATTTCATGACTTCAAATAGATGGGAATGCAAATGCAAGAACGGATCATCAACTTGACACGGAACAAAACCGTGTAAAAATCAAAATTTCCACGTTGGATTCCCCCGAACCTATAATTTAAATGTGTTATATTTTCGAATGGTAATTGGTACTTTTTAACTAACGTCCTACTAGAGCAACACAACGGGATAGCTATTGACGACGGTCGGGGAACAATCCTCTAAGAGAATGATCCGAGGACAGCACAGCGTCATTTTAAACCACGGTCAGAGGACGAGGCAACACCTGAGTTGGCTCCCCACTCTCCAAACTTCCACACCAACCCGAGGTGAAGAATTTCGACCACGGCAGATTCAAGGCGCACCAGCCGCCTCTACACAATACGCTTACAAACATCCATGTTCTGACTCGGATTCGAAGCAGGAACCTTCCGATCAGATTTTCGAATGGATTGCTGTGGGTTCACAGAGAATGGGTCGTGTGTGTCCAAGGTGTGCCTAAAACATGCGAGAGGACTTCCCCATCCCTAATAAGGAATGTATAAATACACAAGGAAGGTTTTACCGACTCGGAAGAGGTCCAGGAAATCGGATCTGCGCCGACTCCATCTCGCCGCATTTTCTAAAAGAGTTTGATTTACGGAAGATATCGCTGTTAGGTCCTTGAATTCAATTCGGTGGGTAGGTCTAAATAGTGTATATCAAAGTGATGTGCCACTGAAGCAAGAGAACGGGCTATTGCCGACGGTCCAAGATCAAACCCAAAGGGAAAGATCATTGGACAACATCCAACATCACGTAATTTTGATCCACGGTCGGATGACGAGGTCATATCTAAGCTGGCACCCCACTCTCCAATCTTTTGCACAACACCAACATGATGTTTGAGACCACGACAGATTAAACGTGCAGCAGCCTCTTTTGTTTGTGACGGTCTTGGGTTAGAATCGAACTAACCACCCTCTGGTTGTTAATTCGCTATTCTTCCAATTGGAATGTCTCTAATATGCTGAAAGAGTTCGTCATAGTGTGAGTCTCGGAATTTAGATCATATTATAAGATTGGATAGTTCGTTATTGAATCCGTGAAATGTAAACATCTCAGAAGCTCGCACTTAATCGATGAAAATACTCCTGTTATCGTAAATAGGTGCCAATTATAGCCACAAAAATCACTTTGATATACACTGCCCTACTATAATGGATCGGACGCCAGCTGATTTGCATAAAACTTGCATACGTGTTTGGGGGTGTTTTTCGTGGTATGGCCTAGAACATTTGCATGCTGTTCCTGGTCAATTCAACGCCTACGCATACATACACATTTTGGACAGTTCGGTTATTCCTACGATCTGGCAATTTTATGGAATTGTTACTTCCCGAACGACAACGCTCCGTGTCATGTTGCAGCCTCTGTCAGGCATTGGTATCGAGATATGGATATAAATCGCCTTCCCTGGCCTGCCCAGATTCCGAACATAAACCCAGGGAACATTTATGGGACGCGTTAGAGCGACGCTTACGGACCAGCGAACCACGTCCGAATTCTACAGCTGAGCTATTGACATTCTTGCAGCAGGAATGGACACAAATACCCAAAGCTGTGTATCAAAACCTTGTTGAAAGTATGCCAAAGGGTTGCTAGTGTAATTGCAGCATTTGGAGGACCATTCCCTTATTTAAGCATGTATGCTTTCCCTTGTACCAACACATCTTGCTGTCCGGTCTATTTTTGTAGGGTAGTGTATTTTAACAGACATCTTTATAAACACTGTACAGTTTTAACCAGGGAGTTTACATACTTTCAATTAAATGTCTACCTAACTGTAAAATAGATGTACAAACTAAGCACCAACTATGTAGAATTTGAATTTCTGGTTTTAGACCGTTCATTTGTCTTTTCAACCTTAAATGTGAATAGATAACCAGAATTCGTACGGGGTAGTTTTTATAGGTTTATCAGTTCATTTCAGGTTTATTGCCCAATGGACAAGCTGTGTCAATTGCAACTTCAAATAAACTGATCAAATGGATTCACACTATCAAATGAACAACCAAACCAACATTAAACCCTACATTAAAAACATGCAAGTTCACACATAGTCCGTTGTGTTGTGCAGTGCGGCAAAAATTCAAATCCTAACAAAGTGCAAACCAAATTTTTAAAAATAATAATAATACATATGAAAACAAAACATAACGTCTTGCAAGATCTGGATTTACCTATATATTTGAAGATGTAAGATAATTTTAACTAACGTAGTACTAGAGCAACACAAGGAGCAATTGAAGAGGGTCCGGGATCAATCCCCTAAGGTAAAGATCCTAGGACAACACCACGTCATTCTGAACCACGGCTAGATGACAATTTGAAGCATGTTACAGCTTATCAAAGAAAGCGGACACGACGAGCCAATGAAAGCTTAATTGAAAGTAATGCGAGACATATCGGTAGAACTGAAAGCAATCGTTGGAAAGGTGCATGCTTCAGTAGAACTACTCTTATGTCGTTTGAGGAATATGAAGAAATACTATAAATGATATTGAAGAACACGATATCGATTCGATGCAGAAGTTTGTAACTTTTGTGGGACGCACTTCTGGGAAAGAAAAAAAATGCTTCCTGTAGATTTACAAACAGTAACTGCGCGACAACAAACTCAATGAAAAAGTGCAAGAGTGGCTTGAGTGCTGGGGAAATGTACACACATTGAACATGCTGGGTAATCAATTTCAAAAGCAGTGCTGACATTTCGAGTCTAAATTTGCTCAAAGTTTTAATTTCATTCCAAATTGTTCGAGTTCTTATTCCATAGCTACTTTATAACTGTTCTGTGATACAATTTATATTTGAAAAATAAATTTTGATTTATATTATGTAACAATCCCTTCTGCTTGATGCGAGCAAAACGAGCCAGTTTCGCGCAGCGAATCAATTAGGATTGCAAGCTTGGCGAGCGTTTACAAGCGTTAGCGAGTACGCGGCGGGCCCCTAGTTAATTTTAATTGATTATTTTCATAGCTCATATGGTATTCTGCGTGAGAAGGGTTTTCAGTGTAAACACGTAAACCAGACTGTCTGAGAAAATTTTATTTCTGCTGTCCTAGTGCTCTCGCGTGAAATATATCAGGGCAACCATAAAAATTAGTGTATCGCCGTTTTGATAATATTTGGTTCAATCTCTAATTGGTATTGACTCGTCAACTACCACCATTTTTTCTTGGGAATTTTGGTTGTCAAAATGCTGAAATAGTATTCGAAACATATCGACACCACGTTCAGAATACGTACAGAAAACACGAATTGCTCTAGAACACTACTACTTGTAACTTTTGAAAGAAAATATATCTCCAAATGATATACAGGGTGGTCCCGAATTCATGGTACAAACTTTAATGGTAGGTACAGGACATTGTAACAATGATTTATTGTATAGGAATGTATAGTCGCAAGTGACGCGGTGAGGCGTAAACAGGGGAAATAAAAGGAAAGAGAAATGGAGTGATCGGTTGGTATCATTGCCGGTAGAGGGCAGTAGATGTCTAGCCGCTGTTGAACATGATGCATCGCAGTAGGGAAAAGCGCCATTCACAATTGTGCTGCCGTAGACGATGGGTGACTTTACGTATGCAGAAAAAGCAGACATGCATTACATGTACGGCCGTGCAAATGGTAACGGCAGAGCTGCGTTACGAATGTATCGCGCGGAGTATCCTGATCGACGAATGCCGGATCATAGAATTTTTCAACGGTTACATCGTCAACTTTGTGAAACAGGTGCGTTCGACGTCAACAGACATGGCGCTGGTCGAGTAAGAGCTGTACGCACTCCAAGGCTGGAAGAAAGCATCTTGAACATTGTGGCTGATAGACCCGAGTCAAGCACAAGAACTGTTGCGCGTGACGTAGGTGTGAGTCATCAGACTGTATGCAGAGTGTTAAACGAAAATCGCTTACACCCCTTCCATTTTCAGAAAGTACAAGCATTGAATCCGGCAGATTATCCTCGCCGCGTGAACTTCTGCCTGTGGGTGATGCAGCAATGTGCGTTGCAGCCGGATTTCGTAGATTATGTGCTATTTACAGATGAAGCGACATTTTCACGCGAGGGTGTCTTTAATGCGCACAATTCCCATGTGTGGGCAACCGATAATCCACATGCAACGCGTCGACATGCGTTTCAACAACGTTTCAGTATTAATGTGTGGGCTGGTATTGTGAACGACTTTTTGATTGGCCCATACTTACTACCCACGCGGCTCACTGGCGGAAGCTATCTTATTTTTCTGAAAGAAGTGTTACCACAACTGCTGCATGATGTTCCGATCGCCATTCGTAACCGCATGTGGTTTCAGCACGATGGGGCGCCAGCACACTTCAGCATTGATGTACGGAATTACCTGAATGCCACGTTTGGTACTCGATGGATTGGGCGTGGTGGACCAGTCCCTTGGCCACCCCGATCTCCCGATTAATCGAGCCTCGATTACTTTTTATGGGGACATCTAAAGCATCTTGTTTATGAGACTCCAGTTGACTCAGATGAGGATCTCGTCGCTCGCTTATCTGTAGCTGCTGCAGGTGTGCGTGAAATACCAGGCATCTTTGAACGTGTACGCCAATCGCTCCACCGACGCTGTCAAGCATGTATCGATACTGGTGGACGCAATTTTGAACAATTACTGTAAACATGACACTTGTCAACAACGCTTTCAATAAAATCTTTGTTTTTCCTTTCGGCCGTTATTTCCCCTGTTTTCGCCTCACCGCGTCACTTGCGACTATACATTCCTATACAATAAATCATTGTTACAATGTCCTGTACCTACCATTAAAGTTTGTACCATGAATTCGGGACCACCCTGTATAGAGCGACGCGCATCAATCTGAATTCAATTTTTGCAAGTTGAAACCCTTTTCGTTCCCATCGAATTGGATTGAACGTCGATCGAAGACAAAATATTCGCTTCACTGCCTTAAAACTGTATACAAGGATAAAACGGTTTTACAGATAGGACGGACGCGAATATCGGGATAAACGGCGTCACGTTCTATAACATTCTGGAACAGGGTGGGGTTGGCAGATAACAATCCTTGGCAACGGAAAACAAACATATTTCCAGTGTACAACAAAACAGAACATTTTCCTTTTTTTTTCTCGTGTGTATAGAATTCTTTTCTGTTGGAACGTGGATGGACGAGAGAAGAAAATGAAGCTCAATACGAAAACGAAAGGCTTGATTAGACTACATTAAAATTAATTATGAAAGAAAGTGTTGTAAAACCTTATTTCAGAAACAGGGAAATGTAAATTATGAAATAAATGCATCACAATGAGAAATGACTATGTAAAAATAAGGGAACGCGCTTTTCGGAACGGCTCTAAAGTTAATTACTTTTCAGTCAAAGTGTTTTTTCTTGTATTTTCCTGTAGAAAGTAATTCATTTTTTTTCTGAACGGATATCACGTACACAGGCCATGTTCTGCTCCAATAAAGTAAAAAATCATCATTCTAATTCGTTTCAGAAATTTTTGTCTACCTTTAAATACATAAACATTTAATCCTTTTGTTTATATTAGTGCATTTTTATTTCAAGGGCAATATTAAGGTTCTGTTAGATTACTTTGCCTTCATATGTTAGATATGTTCATATATGTTAATGCTAAAGCTCGAAAGCCGTTAATGTGCACATTACATAGCTAATCTGCAGATTAACTGATTTGCTCCGTTAACGTGCGGAAACAAGAGTCTTCCACATTTAACCTAGGTAATATGCACATTAGCGGCTTCTGTATCGTTAAAGTTAAAAGGTTTGTTTCTCTCATGCCTTTCCCTACGCCTTCCCCTCTCCCTCCACTTTTAATTTTAGTTTGGTTTCGCCAGTGTCTTGTCGTCACCGGTTGTTTTTATTTCTCATAATTTGAATCGGCTGTCAGTGCGTAGCATAGCTAATTCTATTTTCAAATTCGTTTCTGCCTGTTAACGCGTGAATTTGTGTCGTGATATGTGCCGTGAATGTGTGCTGTTTGATTCTTTCTATTATAGTATTTTAATTTGGTGATTGTTTGATTGTATTGCCGTGATTCTTTAGGTATCGAAAAATAAATAAATAACGTTGTGTTAATTTAAGCGTACAGAAACGCTGATGTTGTTCAAGCCAATATCGTATTTTCACTTTAACGAGTGCCTAGTAGGTAATGTATAGAATATCTAGGAAATTTGCAGATTACCTAGGTAATTAATAACGTGACACGGAGTGGCAAGAGTGGTATAGGCAACATGATGAGGATGATCCATTGGAGGGGAGTGTAGTGCTGGTTCCATAAAAAGAGACATAAATTCTCTAACAAAATCTTTATTCAATAACGAACTGGTAACATCATAACTGGCGTGAAGGCTGTTGAGGAGCCGGAGCCCTGTACGGTTCTGTATTTCTTTAATAGCACATTAGTAGCATAATCAGGCGTAGAGGTTGTTACGGGAACTGAGACTTGAACGGATCTGGGGCTTCCTATTCTAAGGGGCTCATGGAAAAAGTGTATAGTACACAGTGAATTCGTCAAAGGGATGAGAATTAAAGAAAGACTATTGGACAGGGAATCCATCAAGAACTTTCATTGGTAGAGGTCGGAAGTTAAGAGAAGGGGTAATTATATATATATATATATATATATATATATATATATATATATATATATATATATATATATATATATATATAATTTTAAGAACACAATAATTTCCAAATAAAAGTCTTAAAAAATGATAAAAAATGAAGAAATGTTGGTGGATCAGGGCGTCATCAGGGAGGAGCCTGACCCAACAAAATAAAATGGTGTTTTCTACATATGCTTGCATTGGTAGTTTCGAGTTTTGGTTTCTGGTTGTTGCACCCCGGCTGTTTGGTTATTTTTGTTATTTTGTGTGTTTTATGTTACTGTTATTTTGTATATTTTATATATATATAATTTTTTTTCACTTTTGTCTTTTGTAAAATAAAATAATATTTTAACTCCTTTTGCCATCTTTATAATTTCTTCTACAACCCTCTTGGACACAAATCCTACACTTCATCGCACCCATGCTGTTTGCCAAAGCTACAAAATGACGAAAGGCGACACTAAAGTTGCTCTACTAAAGACGATTTTTTGGAATTCCCTTTTCTAAGTTCTTTTCACGTTCAAATCAATTAATAAAACGACGATTTACGGCGAGTGCTCTCGCATTTATAGTCAACAAAACAATGTTTTTTTTACCTGTGACACCTTTGCATCCGGCATGCGACATTGTGGAATTCGCAATATTCTGTCATTAGGACAAAGAATTTTTTAATGTTTGAAAAGTTCCAGTTCGGATTTTTTTAACATTATTATTCTTTTACTAACGGTTTTATTCTTTGAATAATGTCATAAATACACTTAAAATTTGCTTTATTCTGACTTATCTGCCACTTTAAGTCGAATAATTTGTGGTGGTGTTGCGTGTGATGAAAAAGAAACACAATTTATTAAAATAATAAATATTTAAAATAGAAAACAAAAGAAATCAGCGAAATAAAACAAAATAAAAGATGTCGGAAGAAGTTGTTCTAAAGATATTAATATGTGATTCCTCTTCGCCTCTTGATCTCGCAGTTGCCATAACTTACAACTAAAAAGTGTACAAAATTTTAAAAAATGCGAAATTAATTCAGAGCAAAAGAAACAAAAAATATTACTTCACGTGATCAACTAACACGTGCTTACGTTTCATTCCTGTTCGTTGAAACATATAGTGTGTCCCAAGTATTCGGAAATCGTTCAGATTGCGTAAAGAACAAAAATAAGTCTCGAAATAAATGAAGTATCATAGCTGAAGTTCCATTAAAAAATAATTTTTTGAAGAATAATTTGCTTTTTTAGCAGAACTGGTAAAGCAATCAAAGTAATCGTAATACTCATTATACATTCCAATATTTTCAAAACTAACAAACTATGGTTGATTTAAGTATAGTTACTCAAGTGGGTTTATTTAGCATGAAACTCATCTAAATATAACAATAACGAAATGTTGCATTCACTAAACTAATAAATAATGTATTTATTTAACACATTGCAATCAAATATCTGGAATAAAATTGATGTGATGCCTGCACAAACACACAAACTTAAAAATGAACATATTACAGAACGACGGGCAGACAGACTTTCGCAACCAATTTCACTCTCTAAATGAAGATAAGTACTCACTGTATATAATTTTCCATTAAAATATATTAAATCTTGTGGATGTGTATAAGGCACATACATGAAGACAGACACCAAACGCCCAAGAGGAGTATTTTTCATCAAAAGGGCCCAAAACGTATAGAAAACTTAAAATGGGTCGAATGTAAAAACAAACACTAGTACAGCTACACTCTACGTTTATGAGTGATGGCAACGGCTTTGGCGATTTTTTTTGGCGCACTTCTAAAGTTGCCAAGTAAAGAATTATTTCCTAACTCTAATGTCACAAATTTTTTTTCTTTTTACAACACACTTTTTAAACATATTTCAGAACGTTTTAAAAAGTATATTTATAAAAACTTTCACAAATAGTAGTAAGCTTAAGCACATATCAAAACACATTTGTGAACCAGCAGAGAAACTAAGCTACGAATGGTAAGAATAACCTGAAACTTATCAATTACACTAAATACAGTGAGCATGTTGAAAAAGGAAAAAGATTTACAAAAGAAAAAAAGCAAGAAATAATACCTGATAAAGTCAGAATTCTCTCGTAAAAAAATAATGAAAACGAAAATGGTCAAAAAAACAAAACTCTTAATCCTGTCATGAAAACTATTACAACAAAATAAAAATTCCACAACTGTCAAAATACAAATAAATGGACCAATGGTATCACAGAAAACGATTTAAAAGGACCAATGCAATAAAAGGATATTTTAAAAACAAAATAACCAATGGGAGGAAAGAAAAAATTTCAAACGAATCAATGAAATCAAACGATTTTAACGGATTTTGGAAGAACTTTCTAGAATATTCAAAATGAAAATTGAAAGTTTCCGTTTGCCGAGGTTGCCGTGAAAACCACAACAACAGCAACGAAAGATGGGTTGCCTTAATTTATCGTAACTCGCTACTAGAAGTGCGCCAAAAAAATCGCCAAGCCGTTGCCATCACTCATAAACGTAGAGTGTAGCTGTACCAAAAAAACAAAACTCTTAATCCTGTCGTGAAAAAACTATTATAACAAAATAAAAATTCCACAACTGTCAAAATACAAATAAATGGACCAATGGTATCACAGAAAACGATTTAAAAGGACCAATGCAATAAAAGGATATTTTAAAAACAAAATAACCAATGGGAGGAAAGAAAAAATTTCAAACGAATCAATGAAATCAAACGATTTTAACGGATTTTGAAAGAACTTTCTAGAATATTCAAAATAAAAATTGAAAGTTTCCGTTTGCCGAGGTTGCTGTGAAAACCACAACAGCAACGAAAGATGGGTTGCCTTAATTTATCGTAACTCGCTACTAGAAGTGCGCCAAAAAAAATCGCCAAGCCGTTGCCATCACTCATAAACGTAGAGTGTAGCTGTACCCAAACACTCCATTTTTATTTATAGATTCCTTAAAAATCTATCAAAGAACACATTTTGGATAGCCACATTGAATCCAAGTACTAAGCTAATTGATATATGACAACATCATCCGACTGTGGTTCAAAATGACAGGGAGTTGTTCTTGCGTCTTTCCCATTGATCCTGGACCGTCGCCAATAGCCCATTGTATGACTCCAGTGTGACGTTCATTAAATAATTTTCTGCTTGTTATGCTAAATGTAGACGGCACCCGTTTTTATTCTAGAAAGTGATTCCTGTGCGGATTTCGTTTTGGAAAATAGGAGGTCAAATCCTCGTCCTCGGACGGCTTGTTTATTTGCAATAAATATCCCTTTCATAGTTCAAATATGCTTTATACAAATATTTAATGAAAATGACGTCTATCACCCAATCATATACAGCACTGGATGAAGGAAAACTGTTCAAATTTTAAATGCCAATTTTTTATAAGTCAAATAATAGTTTGTAATTTTAAAAGGTAAATTGTTTAAATACGGAATGTGGCCAAGCGTCATTTTCTGTTTTACTATTTCTGAATCATCAAAAGAAAGAGATCGACTTTCATCTCCGATGTCGTAAACTCCGGTGTTGTGTAAAACGGTAATTTAATTTATTTTCAGATTATATGGATCAATGGAAATGTGCCAAGAATTCAATGAAGGGTTTTTGCAAACAAATGTGTCGTTTGTAGAAAAGAATGTATATTTTACAGCTCTAATTCATCTCGAAACTTTAGAAATAAAAGGAATAAATTTATGAGAGGAAGGGAAAGTAGAAAGATAGAATACAATAAAAAAGTTATGTTAACGGTTTTTTTAATGAATTTCTTTCGCTATTTATTATTTAATGCCTACGATATTCACAACCTTAACTTGCATATTAATTCACGCACACATAACGATATATTCATTTGTTAAATCGGGAAGTTATATTGAAAACAATATCGATTTTGAGTATATAATTCTGCATATCTTTCTCTATACGGTTTTCAATAGAACTGTCGGTATATTTCAATTAATCACTACTCTGCAAGGAAAATGGCTTCTTACGGAATAGGAATCTAGAAAAGAGGATATTTCAAAATATGTATAGCGAAATGGTTGCCTCGATGGATGAAGTTTTTTAAGCCTTTTAACCTTTCTGACCTCCAAACACGCTTAAATGTACTTATAAATGTTTGAATTCCTTTACAGACGTGTGTGCTACGCTATCCATTAATACTTCCGATTCAATAAAAACCTATTTAATGCCGATGTCAATAAAAGCCGATTACGAATAAATTATGAACTTAAACTTTGAAGAAAACAAGACATCCAAAGAAGCTTTAAAATATTCTTTCTTTTCTTTTAGGATGTCGAAGAGAACCTTTTCAATTGATTACCTGGCTTTTTACCCAACTTATTTGTGAAATATGGCATTTTAAAAAGCTACTTCCTTCATTTTAGATGAATCAATATTAAATATTTAGGTTGCATTGAAACTTATTGAAAACCTTATCGAAACATAACTGGCATAAGTATTTCGTAATTAATTTACCATGTCGGTATCTAAGATGTTTAAACCAAAAGATTATATCTCTCAGCGTATTGTTTAAATAATGGTCTTAGTTTAAGTTGATATTTTTCAACGGCACACTTTTATACGAAAACTATGATATAAAAAAGTTAATAGATATTTGGGTGGCGAATTGGTAGGTATTTTCATTAACGTCACACTGGTGCAATACAACGGGCTATTCGGTATTTGGGTAGAGCAAATGTGCTGGTTGGGATTGTTTTGGAATTTTGATGGAGCATCAACCATCAAGACCGAAGTAAACAATACGAAAACACGAGTTCACACACACACACTGATACTGTTTTCTTCGAATGGTGTCATGGCTCTCTAATTAAATTGATCCTTTTCAGGCCATGTGCAAAGGCGGAGAAGGACTAGTACCATCCATTAGAGTACGTCTTAAAATAAAAAAGGACGTGGATCTTCCTCTTATGCGTTAGACTGAAATCTGAGATAAGACCCATTTCGCGTATTAAAATCGAAGCGAACGAAAAATTTCCGATTCGAGTTGTTCTTTAATTAGCTCCTGATGGCGGTGGAGGAAATTCTACTTCTCCGAAATAGCTATCGACCATTTTTTTTGTCTATATTGGTCATTTTTAAGTATTGTATTGCTAGAGTTTCAAAAAGGTTTTCATCTGCTAAACGAATAACATACATAGCTGAAAACAATAGCAGGTGAGAAACTCAAATCCTTTGGAACATCGTCTTTTGAAAATAAACTATTCCTCTGTGTGTGTAAAAAACTTCAAAATGATAATCTCCGTAAAAGTAAGGTAAACTTCGCCTAGTGGGCACATCTCTCTTTGGTGTCTAGGGGTATCAAGGATCGAGGTACTATAGTGATATTTCCTTCTCCCTTGGGGTTTATTGTACTAAACACGAGAGTCTACCTCAATGGATACCCAAACAATCGTTGTCTATTTTCATCTCACTACTCAATTCCCAATATCTCTTGTTTCCATTCACATTTTTTACATGATGTTGCCTTGTGCTTAGCCAAATTATGGCCACTAGGCCATAAAACTCCAAAACAACCAGGGTCAACTTTATAGCATAATGCACTCGGTTGATTTGGTTGGTTGGTTGAGTTTCATGGCGCAAGGGACCACGAGAGTCTGTGTCAAACGCAAGCCTGCATCGTTAAGTGATTAACATACACACACACAAAGAAAGGTTTGATGACGCAGATGATATAAATACGCTCATAGAGGAATATAACGTACTGCGTCTGCAGCTACAGACGAAACCCACAAAGTCGAGGCATTCCCCACTCAATAAAACCCTAAATGAATTTAAAATACACTAGTAGATTGAAACTACAATTTACCATCTGAACAGAAAAAACAACCGATCCATCCGTGAACCCTTCACTTATTTTGAGGTGCTCAACGCACATTCCGTTCCCTTAAAACATCTGTGTATTAATAAAAAGTGTACAAATACCGAAAATGTGGTATGAGGTTTGGTATTCTAATGCTCGGATACCGACGAAAGCGTGGTTTCGGGTATTTTAATTAGCGTCGTACTGTGACAACGCAGCGGGCTACAGACGACGGTCCGGGATCAATCCCCCAAGGGAAAGATCCGAAGACAACACCACGTCATTTTGACGGTCAGATGACGAGGCAACATCTGATCTGGCACCCCACTCTCCAAACGTCCACACTACAACAACACGAGGACATTTGAGGCAACGACACATTTGACGTGCACCACCACCAACACTGTACACGACGGTCTTCGATTGGATTCGAACCCGCAACCCTCCTGTTGCCAGTCTACTGCTCTTGCAACCAATCTACCTCGGCCCCCAACGAACGTGAGGCTCTGTGTTAGATATTTATCCTTATCGCCCACTCCTTTCAACGTCATATCTAAAAAAACACGATTTTTCAGGAGAGTGATTTAATAGTTTAAAAGTAGAATAAAAATGTATTAGAAATAAATATTACTTCTGCTCTCTAGCGGTTAAATATTGAGCGGTGAGGTATGACGATCTCTTGAAGAGATATACTTCTCTTTCAGGGCATTCTGAAAACCGCCGATTTTTGAGATAGGACGTTGTTAAAAAGAGTGCACGTTATGTCCTCCTGTATGGTTTATTAGGAACTTTGGAATCAGAAACTGCCGGTAAGCGTTTATTTTTAAATGGCTCAGATTTGAAATAGCAATTATAGGGTTCCCTGATTATACTTCTAAGAAATATGGACTTCTGAGTGTTTATGTATGACAATAAACAATACGGTAGAAGAAAGGTTCACAAGATAAATCAGCCGTAGGAAAACACTTTTCTTTAAAAGCATCTATACATCTGTAGTACTATTTTAAAGAGTTACGTTTCGTACTTATTTTCTAACAAATTACCCACTCGCCAAATCAATAATGTATTCAGCATTTGCAAAATCCAAGTACTTTTTCTAACTGGAAAGATACTTCTATTAGCTGTAAAGCCCTTTGAGACAAGAATACAACAGGCTTTAGAAACATCTTACTGCTATTCAAGTGCTCGTTAGTTTCTTTAGAGGAGTAATTGTAAATAATGAGTGCTCATTGAAACACGCCATCGATAGGCTTCACTGCTTATGAATATTAACAACTCCAAATATTTAGAATAGCAGGTCAAACCTAATAGGAACTCACTACACAAAATACAGATTCAGTAACACACAAAACTCAATAACTCGATTAAATTCGCTGCTCAGAGAATTACACCTTATTTAATAATTCTAAATGGAACTAAAAAATTAAACGTGACCGGATTGCCAGTTATAGCATAAATTGCATAGAATTAATAATTTAATTGCACTATCTCGTGAGCATTTCCAGTTTCTGTCTAAACAGCTTTGGGCTTTCTATTATATAGTCATAAATATCATCGCTTCCATAACATGTTTCCTCATACCCGTCATGTTTTAAAATTTGTTCCCGTTACCAATATCTTGTGAAAGTATTCAAATATAAGTATTCAATAATAACAATTATATCAACAATAATGAACCAATTGGGTAGTGACAATAATTTTAATATAACTTGAACAAATGATAGAAAGGATGAAAAGGAATCCGTGTAACGTCATCGAAGGGTTGCCTTTAATATATTAAGGTAATAAACGGTTAAAAATGTAACACAAAAGCGTCTATTCCGACTCGCTTTAAGTAACCCATGGCTCTCGTCAAAGTCTATTGCAATGAATTTACTATGGAATGCAATCTTGCCATGAGCATCTGACAAAAAAAAATACAAAAACCAGTGATGCACAACCACATTCAAAATAAAAGACGTAGTCCCAAATGATTCAAAGCCGTTTCTAAAAACATCTATTTTGAATTATCATCCATAACCTATGGAAAATCTGCGAATACTTTATTACTAGGGCAACTTTTTTGTTGCAGTAAAAATGGGAAAAGTTGCATTTATCATTCTCTGAAGTTGCATTTATGGAAATAAAGTTGCATTTATTTTTGATACACTAAATTCTAAAACAAATTCGTATCAAATGAAAAAATTCAAAATATATTGACAATTTTAGTCGTGTACAACAGTATTATAATACATTCTTAAATACAGAAGAACGTTGAATGGTCAATCCTTGGCCAGTTATTTCTTTAACATTTAAAAACTGCGCCAGCCACAGTCACATAATGTGCTGTATCGGATAGCAGAAGCGCAAAATCCTTTCGCTCAACATTCAGAGATTTTAAAACGTCATCTACAAGGCGAACAACAAAAAGATGATCGACACTCACCTCGCACACTCTGCAGTCGATGACGCAAGTTTCCTCTAAATTATCAAGAGTGCCAACCAATGTGTTAAAAGTTACTTGCCATTTATTTCACTTTCGTCTGTTAGAACGAACCCTTTCTTTCCATGAACTTCTTGTTTGATCCGCAATACTTCGGCGTTCGAAAGATCACACACACGCGATCGAAGGGTTGGTTCAGAGGGCAAAAAATGAAATTGTAATTTCATACTAATTAATTTTAAGCTACATTTTAAAAGTTGCAGGTGGTTGCATTTATGCAAAAGGTTGCATTTGTGCAAAAAGTTGCATTTATGCAAAAAGTTGCATTTGTGCAGAAAGTTGCATTTATGTTGCGGTTATAACTCACTTACAATACATGCCATGTAGGAGAAAATTTGGCATAAGTAAACATGTAGCGTAAAACGTGTGAAAAAAAATTGCATTTTTTGCAAACTGTTGCCCTACTGATTACAGATTGGAAAAAAGCAGGACAAAAAGCCCATCTGCGAGAAGTCAGAAATGTCAGGTAATTGTCGAAAGGAGAAAGTTTATAATAATCTCTTGGACAGGTAGTTTTTTTTAATTATCGTATCATTGGGCACGGTCCGGGATCAAACACAAAGGAAAGATCGGAGAAAAACACCTCGTAATTTTGAACCACGTTTAGATGACAGTATCGCTTGGCAACCTGGATTTGTAGATTGAACATAGTCAGGTTCATTGCGTTTTTCAAATGGCACTTCAGCTATATTGGGTCCACAATATAGCTCTATATGCGCCACACACAACATCAAGTAATAAACACACACAAGGAAAACTTTACTAATACAAGAACTTCGATTCCTCCACCCATGGTAATGGTAATTTTAGTTAACGTCGTACTAGAGCAACACAACGGGCTATTGACGACGGTCCGGGATCAGTCCCTTAAGGGAAAGATCCGAGGACAACACCTCGTCATTTTGAACCACGGTCAGATGACGAAGCAACACCTGAGCTGGCACCCCATTCTCCAAACTTCCACGCCAACCTAACGTGAGGAGTTTCGGCCACGACAGATTTAAGGTACACCAGCCGCCTCTACACCATACGCTTACAAACATCCATGCCCGGACCCGGATTCGAACCAGGAACCTTCCGATCTAGAGGCTAACACCTTAACCACTATACCGGTTGGTCGGCCCCTCCACCCATGGAGGTAGGTATTTAATTAACGCCGCACTGGAGCAACACAACTGGCTAGTGGCCACGGTCAATTCCCGAATGGAAAGATCCATGCTCAATAACAAGTAATTTTGAGACCCGGTAAGATGACGAGGTCGTACCTGAGCTGGGACTCCAATCACCAAACTTCCACTTCACGACATCCTGAGAACGTTGCACAACAGAAGTATCGTACACCGTCCCATGTTGGATTTGAACTCGTAACCCTTCATTACTCTTCCTACCGGGCTAACGTGGCTTGGATCAATCCCGAAGTACTGTCTCAGCAATCTCGGTCCGATCATGACATAAGCTTTCAGCCCACTCTCCAAACTGCCACACCACGACAACGCGAGGACGTTGGAGGTCACGACAGATTTAACGTGCACCATACCCTTTTGAACACGACGATCTTCGGTCGGTTTTGAACTCGCAACCCTCCGGTTACACGTCCATTACTCTTCCAACTGGGCTTGTAACGACTGGAAAAAGACGATAGTATGCGGATCTTTCGTTCCGAAGCTTTTCCCAGTGCCATATCGCCTGGAAGTGACTTTCCGCTGAAGACTGGTGAATGGTCAATCATCACGAGCATAAGCATAAAATGCTGTCCAATCCACTAGATCGTGGCCACACACAAAGGTCACGAGACAAAATGAGGAAACACGATATTTTAAGTTTTGAGATGACATCATCTTTAAAACAGCGACGAGAGGTAGAAGCCATTGCGCGAAGTGGTGCCCAAAAAATAACTCTCGTTAGACAGCTATACGGTGAAGTTAAACACTGGTGGGAAAAAATCTAATTGTGGAGAAAAGCTTGTTGTTTCTTTACGAACATTTGTTCATCGAATGTTCCGTATATAGTCTTCCTGATGTTAATCGAGACTTTTCAAGTTGAAATAAAAAAAACTTGTAAAGGTATCCAGATGCGTCCGACTCCAGTTTATTACTTTGGTGCAAAATCGAATACCCACTGCGTCCTCGAAGAAGGCACTCAGGATGCAGCGAGTCCCTTATGAATCCTCCCTACACAAGCATTAAGAAAAACAGCCAAGAGGTATTAGCAGTTTTCCCTCTCCTGTGATCCTGATGGATGCATTTATCCTTTTGACCTCATGAATGTTTTCATTAGGAATCTCTGATCCGGCTCTAAGCTGCGGGACCCCCATTTCCCCCGCAGGGACTTCTCCCTTCTGACCATAAAACGGTGCAGCTCCTCGCGCTCCGCTGCGTCCTCTCCGAGTCTATTCCCGGGAAATTATGACCGTTACTACCTCGGCGAGATTCCGGAACTATCCCGACATCCGGGAATAGCAATGTTTTGGATGCTTTTCATTACGCGGTGGGCTGACTGGAACTCTGGTCATTTATTTCCCACACAATCGACTGGGTTAGATGAGATTTGCTATTGATGCGCGTTCATCTTATCCGATGAAGCCACCTGTAGTCCGTGCTGTTTGGAAGCCTTTGTAGGAGGGGTAGACCGAATGGAAGAGCTACGGTAATGGTAATTTTAATTAACGTCGTACTAGAGCAACACAACGGGCTATTGACGACGGTCCGAGATCATTCCAGTAAAGAAAAGATCCGATGGAAGAGCAACGGATTAACAACTGGAGAGTTGCGAGTTCGAATCCAACAAGAGACATCCAACCATCGTGTCCAAAGTTGACTGAGCCGACCAACCGGTATAGTGGTTAAGGTGTTAGCCTCTAGATCAGAAGGTTCCTGGTTCGAATCCGGGTCCGGGCATGGATGTTTGTAAGCGTATGGTGTAGAGGCGGCTGGTGCACCTTAAATCTGTCGTGGCCGAAAGTCCTCACGTTGGGTTGGCGTGGAAGTTTGGAGAGTGGGGTGTCAGCTCAGGTGTTGCTTCGTCATCTGACCGTAGTTCAAAATTACGAAGTGTTGTCCTCGGATCTTTCCCTTAAGGGACTGATCCCGGACCGTCTTCAATAGCCCGTTGTGTTGCTCTAGTACGACGTTAACTAAAAATTACCAATTACCAAAGTTGACTGGGGCACATTAAATCTGTCGTGGCCAATGTTTCTGTGATGTGTGTTTCGAGAGTGGGGAGCCAGCTGAGGAATTATCCTTGAATCTTACCCTTCGGGAATTGATCACGGACGGTCGACAATAGCCTGTTTGGATGCTCTAGTACTACGTTAAATTTAATACTCACCTACCTACCTGCCTTAACAAGAATTTCAACTGCGATTACAGCGTTCGTTTACTGCTTCAGATGGACATGCACATGGTAATTTTTAGTTAACGTCCAACTAGAGGAACACAACGGGCTATTGACGACGGTCCGAGATCAATCCCTTAAGGGAAAGATCAGAGGACTACACCTCGTCATTTTGAACCACGGTCAGATGAAGAAGCAACACCTGAGCTGGCACCCCACTCTCCAAACTTCCACACCAACCCAACGTGAGGAGTTTCTGCCACGACATATTTAAGGTCCACCATACGCTTACAAACATCCACTCCCGGACTTGGATGAGAACCAGGAACCTTCCGATCTAGAGCCTACGTGCAAATTAGAATAAGTCTTTTTAAAATTATCAGTTGAACATCTCCTGAAGGATAAGGTCCACTCAACAACCCATTTTTCGGGTTATTGTTAATAAGCAATCGCCTGATATCATTAAAAACTGATTTGAAATCATTTTAAAAAATTAGTAGAAATATATATTTAGAACACTCTTTTTTTTCTTTGGATTATATTAAAGAATCACGGCCAAATATGTTATGTAGGCGATAAGTTATTTTAAGTTCACCTTGTTTTACGATGTGGTAAGGAAGTTGAAGACTTGTTTAGGACTATGCATTACCTGTTCACTAACTTTATCAACTGTCATAGTACTCCAGACTAGACGCAATAAAGTCACTTTAAATTTAGCATCCTTTTACATAAGTGAACAATAACCCATACCGTGCAACAAAAAGTGATTCCCAACTTTATTTCTGTTCGAGGCGCCATTAGTGAATCAGTATTTTTCCGCTGCGTGGAGCACAAATCAGAACCATCGACCTAGCTAATGGTTAAAATAAGGTGGGTTTAGTTAAAACAATAAATGAAACACACGTATTTCAAAAACGCAATTTAGTAGAAAGTTTCAAAGCGGTAGATATTTTGAAAATCAGTATCATTGAATAAATAAATCGAAAGTAGGTGAACTGTTGAGGTAAAATTGTTCAACTCACATCTTCTCAAATCGTAGAATCAAACTGAGTTCTAAGATTTATTACGATTCTTAGATATGTACCATTTAGCAGCTTTTACTAATATCCAATCTCAGTTCCATGCTCCCAAATTCTATCTGAGCATTCAGCCTTTAGGCATTTATAAGTATACTTGCAATAAGTTTCTTATACACGGTAGTCCTGTAAGCAGACAAGTGGTAGGTAACTATTTTGATTAGCATCGCACTGCAGCAACACAGCGGGCTATTGGCGACGGTCAATCCCCAAGAGAATCCGAGGAAACACCACGTAATTGTCCATTGCTTGGCTTTGCCCATCTTTCGCTTGGCGCAGCATGTTCAAAGATTGCCCCCCTTGAGCAATAAAACCCCAATAAATCAACCCACTCGATGTCATGCCTTTCATCGCATTGATATACTGATTCTAAAACCACGACAGCTGAAGATTGTACGAGTGAAAATATAACGGAACATGCTCACATAGTTTGAGGAACTCCTACGCATTCTTTTATTCGCCTTTCTCTGAAACAAAATGTAAACGCACTGCGCCATTGCAGTGGCATGACACGAGACGCCGTTCCACCAGACGATGGAAATCTCATTTGAATGCAACCTCCCTCTCTCGTTCTATCCGCGAATGCGCCCGCTTATCGAAGACAAGCTGATAGAAGCTGACAGCGCGGGGGGACTCTTCCTCAACAGGTGTCGAGTGTCTCCGTTTCTAATTGATGGCGCGCGTCTCCTGATAAGGTTTGACACTCGGTAAGGACACCGAGAACCACTTTCGCTTCCCCTGCCTCCTCTTCCACTCAAACCTCTCTTCCCTAGTGCGAGAACTTGTGTTGTGGTAGGAAGATCAATTAACGGAGAAACACAGCGGTCTATTGGCGCCGGTCTGGGATCAATCCCTAGCGGAATATTCCAAGGCTAATAGCTCGTTATTTCGAGCAGCGGTCAGACGACAAGTTCACCACCTGAGCTGACCCCCACTCTCCAAACGTCCATCCCACGCCAACGTAAGGACACTGGAAGACCACTATAGATTTAACACCCACATCCACAGCCGACCAACCGGTATAGTGGTTAAGGCGTTAGCCTCTAGATCGGAAGGTTCCTGGTTCAAATCCGGGTTCAGGCATGGATGTTTGTAAGCGCATGGTGTAGAGGCGGCTGGTGCACCTTAAATCTGTCGTGGCCGAAAGTCCTCACGTTGGGTTGGCGTGGAAGTTTGGAGAGTGGGATGCCAGCTCAGGTGTTGCTTCGTCATCTGACCGTGGTTCAAAATTACGAGGTGTTGTCCTCGGATCTTTCCCTTAAGGGACTGATCCCGGACCGTCGTCAATAGCCCGTTGTGTTGCTCTAGTACGACGTTAACTAAAAAATTACTAAATTTTTACCCACATCCACAAGTCTTTGGCCACCCTTCCATTGCTGCCCTCCCATCTGGGCTAGTGGATCTATCCCTTGGGGATTGATCCCACACCACCGCCAATAGCCCGGAGTGTAATCGATGAAAAAAAACAAATCCGGCTCAACTCTTGACTTCTGTTGATTGATATTTACGAGCCGGGCCACATATCTACGCGCATACCTCGCTAAGGGTCGACCACTATCCGTCCTGCGTATCCTGCGCTGACAGAGGAATTTTTTGGACGGTTTGTCCTATGGCCCTATTCAAGTTTCCTACTACAAGGTTTTCCTAACCTTCAGTGGCTAATCCGCTTTGAGTTCTAAATAACTCGGTACGGAGGGGTCTACTTCCACTCGGAACAGAGCGGATAGCCCGTAGTGTTGCTCCAGTACAACGTTAACTACCAATCCAATTAAGAAACCACAGTCAGTAAACAAATTCAGGTCTACATTCGCAGCATCGCTACAAAAATATCACATCATCCAATTCGTCCAATTCCTGGCACTGGAGGACCGATATTTGTAAACACTTTTGAATAACACCCTCACGTTCAAGTCCCAAAAGTAAAATTAAAAAAACAAAAGCACGCACCACCGACCGATTTTTCCATGGTTCGTTCCACCATTGTTTGCCGGGGCGGAGAAAAAACACTTTTTCTTCATCGCTCCATCTTGGCAACACTCATTAACGTCGCCGACCCCTCCGGCCACCCCCGCCAAGGTCAACAAGTGCGAGGACGAAAGTCAACAAACAGCTTTCGAAAACACCTTTCAGAGGAGACGCTGTTATTCCGAGATAAATGGAAGGAAACAAAAGCTCCTTTCCTTTCCACTGATTGAACCCTTACAGCGAAGAATGCAAGAGGAATCAGTTTCAAAAGCTCTTCGCTTTTTTTTTGGGGTCTCTTTTCTTCTGGCTCCTCCGGGAGATAACTTTTGCTTTCCGCGCGAATGTTCCCGCAGTTATTAAGCCTTGTTTGCTCCCCTTGATTAGAAAATTGACGCGTGAAATATGTTTTCGGTTTGAATGCGTTCCTCGTAAATGAGGAATTGAGTTTACGATCCATGGAATGTGGGTTTGTAAGGTAGGCAAGTCTTTTAACTAGCGTCGCACTGGATTAACACAACGGGCTATTGGCGATGATCCCGGATCGAACCCGAAATGAAAGATCCGAGGACAACCCGTCATTTTGAACCACGGTCAGATGACCGAAGATACCCGAGATGGCATCCCACTCTCCAAACTTTCACACCACGCCACTGTGAGGATATTTTAGGCCATGCTACATTGAACGGTCTCCCTTTTTACGCGACGGTCTTTGGTTGGATTCGAATTCGCAACCCTCCGGTTGATAATGGCTCTTCTAACGGACTACCAAGGCCGTGATTGTCATCCAAAGGAAGATGAGTCTACACCAAAAGGCTAGCGCATCATTTTGAGAGCATGACATCAATTCCTTTCTTGAAAGATAGGGACTCGGGAAACGAATCTGACCCCAATCTTAGTGAAGTCTCGTTTCATGGCTAACAAGACATATTTGCCTCAAAGGCAATATTTCAAAACACCGGCCTACTTCCAGGTAACGTGGTCTTGTTTTCCATAAAAATATTTCCATGGGTTTTTGAAGCCAATTAGCCCTACTGTGCAACGATTTAGAAGACTACTTCAGCCTATTGAGGCATTTGGCTCTGTATTGGCAGATTTTTTGTGGCTTTATCCATATAAACAAAACATTTTTTTTGCGCGATAAACTTATTTTTATCCTATGCTTACTCCTGAAAGCCACAGGATTTCCAAGTACTGTATTTCTTTACCACCAGCAGGCAAATGACTCAATAACCGCATATATACTAGTTGAAAGAAAAATGAAACATCGCTTTATTCAAGATTGTCAAAACTTCTTAGAAGAGAATATAGTAAATTATCCGATCATCCTACAAACCTATTAGAGCATCTATAGACCTTATATCATTCACGTTATAAGAAATACACGTCATTAGATCTACCATAGGTTTGTTGATATCCACGTTGTATCAGTTGTCCTGATGAGTTTCTTTTAAAGGTCAATCATGTGGATCCAATTTCCCAAATGCTCCGTCAGAGTTCTTACATACAAGTAATTGTTTCCTAGATAAAGTAGCTCACTGTAGTAAGTTTTGCTACATGATTGTTAAATCGACCTTGACCTCCGGCTGAAAGTGGATTCCGAATAACTACGGACGCCCATGCCAAAACACTCCACCTGTTTCAATAAGCCAGTAAGTTGTCAAGTCAGGTCAGAGCTGTTGGGTGAAAGAGCTGAAGCACAAATGTCTCGTAATTATTGGGGATAATTACGTCGAAGCCGCAGCATTTGTGAAACATTAGCTTATGTGCTTAAAACAGAAGCACTCTCCTCTTGAACCCTGTTTTAATAGCAATTTTAATTGCTCAGACGTAAAAACAATAAGCTGAAACACAAAACGTGCTCATTAAATAAGAAACAGACGTTGAAGTTCTCGCCAAGAAATTTAAATTGCTTTTAATTAAAAAACTAAATATTTTTCCTGCTTAGTCGCCACGACTAGGGACCAAACTGCGAAATTGGCGTTCCTTAGAAAATTTTATCACTAAAGAACTTTTCTTCGTCCAGTATTAGGTAAAAAAAAGCAGGGGACAAGATTTTCTTTGACCTATGATGAATTTTCAAAGTTACCAAACTTTGAAAATAATAGCTTTTCAGGTGATTTTTCTTAGATATCCCTATTCGCCAAGGTTGCAAAAGAGTAGGTATTAAAATTGACCTACTTCACGTAACTGTATATTGAAATATATATTTGTAATTTTAACCTTTTGTCTACGGCTATAGATATAACAAGCGCAATTCTGTTTTGGCGTGTTTATTATAACTTTCAAGGAACAATTATAAATTTTCAAAATACTATTATAAATTTTAAAGGTACTACTGTAACTTTTCAAAGTACAACTGCTGTACTGGTCGTCGTCTAAATTCTTTCTCGGCGCGATTATAATAATTTTCAAGGTATAACTGCTGTACTGGACGTAGTTTAAAGACTAATATAGTAACTCGGGAGATACCCATCAAACTTAGACCTACAGCAGATCAGAAGCATTAATTATATTAACTAGGTGGTTAACTATACCTCCCAGTATGGTACACTCTTGAACCGAGACCACATTTATTCAGCCACTGCACTGCCTGACAATATATTCCTAAGGCTAAAACATTCCGCTGTATTGTCTTGATTTTACTCAAATCCACTAGGTTAGTAACTTGACTTTCCTTCACTGGAGAGAAAGAGCATCGAGTTGAGTAAGCAGGCTCCTGCACTTCGTTAAGAGCTTTGCGCCGTCGAGGGTCCGGGGGAAACGGCCCGCCCGGGAAACATACCAACAAATAAAGGGAAGGCGGAAAAGAAACAAAACGATTTGGGAGGTGATTTTTCACCAGGAATTGTGGAACATTCCGCCACTTTTAGTCTTCTTCGTTTGAGGGAGTTCTTTCATTTTCTTCCTCTCCCTCTAGACAGTGGGAAACACCCGAACTCGAAATCGGGATTTCGTGATAAGAAATTCACTCGAAGAGTTTCCACTGAATGAAATGCGTTTTAATTCTCCCCGGGGGTTTTAGCACTCGAACAAAAGGAAACTCGTCAAAATGACGGATTTCGGTTTTCTGGTTTGAAATTACTGGAACTGTTCAGAGGGTTTTTTGGGTAGGAAGTTATGTTCACTTCAATCGAGATAAGTATTCTGCACGCCAATTTATTTTTCCATCAGCAGTCGCTTTTAAGTAGCAAGTTCTGTATATAAATAGGATACTTACAGTAAAATCCATCGCTTAAAAACGAGCTTAATTGTGTTGTAGTCGGTTATCGCAACACCATATTCTGAAGTACAATAATAGTACACGGAATTGCATTGTTTTTCAGTTCGTTACCCAAAGATCCTTTACCTTTAGACTACGGCCAGAACAGCAGTTGTACCATGGTCGCACCAAGAAAGAATTTAAACTACGGCCTGTACTACAGTTGCGCCTTGAAAGTTACAAGAATCGCACCAAGAAAGAATTTAAACTACGGCCAGTACTGCGGTTGTGCTTTGAAAGTTACAAGAATCGCGCCAAGAAAGAATCACGCCAGTTATATCTATAGCCGTATTCAAAAAGGTTCAAAAAGGCACATTTTGTGAAAAGTAGATACGAATTGAAAAATACAAAACAAATTTTCCTCTTCGTCCATTCTCAGGATTTGCAGACGAACGATTGGATACTTCCCACCTAATACTTAACACAGTACTAGCAATGAACTAAGAAGACCCAGTTAGAAGAGCAACGGAATAGTAACCGGGAGGTACATGAGTTCGAAGCTCGATACAGCCAAAGCCTGTCATGTAAACGGGGGTCTCTGCACGTTACTTCAAATGTCCTCACTGTGGCGTGGTGTGGAAGTTAGGAGAGTGTGTTGCCAAGTCAGGATTTACTCTCGCCGTCTGACCGTGGTTGAAAATTCCGAAGCGTTGTCCTTGATTCTTTACCTTCGTGATTGATAAAAACCGTCGCCAATAGCCCGTTGTGTGGCTCCAGTGCGACGTTAACTACCCCTCTCCGATAAACGAAAATCGAGAATTCCATCAAAATAAAGACGAAATCTACACAACTAATGCAGTTTGTTGCAAAACAGTTACATTTTAATGGGGAACAATAAGTAAAAAAATAAAAATAACCGAAAGCAATTTTTTATAATTAATTATTTGCATAAAGAAATTAATAAATAACAAATAAAACGTTCGTAATTACCCGTCGAATTGACGGATATAATAAAATTAGATATATATTCAACGGAGGGGGTTACGTGTTGTTCTAGTGTTAAGATAGTGTCCATCATATTTATTTACACCACACTCCAATAGATAGAAAACTTCAGGGAGTTCTTAAATTTCTTGCTCAAATGTTAGATGTGAGCACATGCAGAAACATTACCAAAACATTAAAAAAAATGACCAGAATAACTCATTCAATATGGTTTTTATATCAGGTGCTCAGAATGAGAGTGGATCAAGTCTACATTATGGTCAAACTCTGACACAACCAAATCACACAACCGAACTTTTTTCGGTTGAATCTTTTTTAGTGCAACTTTGAAGTCCCTAGTTGCTTTGGTTCCCGAGCAACATCAGAGCCCTGCGAATAGAAAAGTATACAAGAGAAGAAATTTTTATCTGGATGTATCTCAAAATGTAATGAAATAGACTTGATCCACTCCAGTTCCGAACGACTCTCATATTAAGAACACATCAAAATATACACTATAACAAAAAATTCGATTCACCAAGAAGGAGTTGCCCGATTGCGATAAAAATTGATAGATGGTGAAGAACATACATAGAAATTTCGGAACAATTGAATGATTTATTTGAGAGTTTGACCGTTACAAAGGGAGGAAGTCATTAATAATAAGGGAATAAGGCGTTAGTCCAGCTCTGGCCTGGATGCAAGCTGTCACCCGGCGTGGAATGGACTGAAAAATCTACCGGAAGGTGTCCTGCGGAATTTCTTGCCAAATTATCTCCAACTGTCCAGTTAAATGGTCAACGTTCCGGGATGATTCCAATCACCTTCCCATAACGTCCCAAATATGCTCTATGGAGACAGATCGGGAGACCTAGCTGGCCAAGGAAGTGTTAGGATAGCTTGAAGACAATTCATGGCAACATATGCCGTGTGCGGCCGGGCTTTGTGTTGAAAAGTAAGTCTGGGGCGTCGCAAAAGGAACGGTAACACAACCACTGCTACGAACCGCTGTGCTGTAAGTGTGTCAGAAATGTCCACCAAAGGGGTTCGCCTATCAAAGTAGATGGCACCCCAGACCATAACGCCTTGTTGTGGGCATGTGTGATACAAAGGGCAGGATCCTCACGCTGCCATGGACGTCTCCAGACACGTCTGAAGTTGTCGTCAGGACACAGTTGAAAACGGGACTCGTCACTAAAGACTATACATTCCCAGTCAGCGTCGTCCCGGCACAACTGGACAGCTCCGTCTTGGTGCGTCAATATTTTTTGTTAGAGTGTATGTAGCGTAATGGCTCAAAAATACCCAAACGACGCCGTAATCGTGTCAAAAATGTGAACAAAAATGCCATTAGCGAAAAAACCATTAAACATGGATGAAATGCCTTATACAGATCAGGATAGACATTTGAATGAACGTCGCCATGGAAAAACTTAACACGTTATTGGTCCGGGATTCTTCATGATATCCAAGGACACCTCTTCATTTTGAACTATTGTCCGATGACGAGATCAACACCTATGTGAGCTGGCACCTTTCTCTCTACAAACTTGCACACCACGCCAACAAGATGATATTTGAGGCTCCGGCAGATTTTACATCCACCAGCTCTCGTGTACACACTGTTCTGAGCTCGCAATCCTTCGGCTGCTTATCCCGTACTCTTCCAACCGAGCTACTAGGGCCTCTGAATTTTTTTGTGAATATTTCATAAATTATATATTTTCAGTAAACATGTTATGAAATTTAATGTAAGGTTAGTTAGAGTTAAAACAGTTAACAGTTTTTAAACTTAAATCAGTTGTATCCCCCAAAAGACATCAAATATTTCAATGCACGATAATTTTTCTCTATGCATACTATGATAGGAGGTATAATTTTCTTTTTTCTTTCAAGCAAAGTTTACATTTTATCCATTGACCTTTCTGAAAAATTTCCGGTAATTAATCAAATTTATCTGCAATTTTTTTTGGGAGAAGAAATATTAAACGAAAGAATGTAGAAAGATGACAGTGATCAAATTATTTTGAAGTCGGTCTGTTAATCTTACTTAAAAACTTACAGAAGTTGACTTTTTATCCGGAGCAAAAACAAGCCCCAAGTCATAAACTTTCTTTCCCCCTGTGTCTCCTTAAGCTCAGATTTGAAATGCGTGCGATGGACTTAAGCTCGCGATTAAAGTGTTAACTTAGTAACATGCATTTAATTAAAATAATCTCCTGAACATTCAGGCTTTTTTTATGATGTCAACGAATCCAGCGCTTTCGTAAAATCAAAGTATTTGGGATTTATGCTGCAAGGATATCAAGGGATGTTTTGAATAAATTGGGAAGAGAAAAAGACGTGTTTTCCCCTTCCCACCAGTCTTGGACAAATCTTTTCTTTTAGGCATCAAAAAATATTCCTAAATATTAGTTTTTTCTCTTGTATCATCAGTTAATTGACTCAAGAGAAAATTTCGTTTTTATTGAGCGTGGCGTGGAGTTTGATTTGCAACTCTACGGTCAAATTTCGCTACACGAAGACCAATTTGTCAGTTATATACAGCTTAACACTTTCGCTGCCTATCATGTGAGGATGCGTTGATAGTTATTGCCCCGCCGTATAAATGGGGTTTTTCCAGAAGCCACAGAACCACGCCAATACCAGAATAGATTGGCGATAGCTCATTCAACACATATGCAATTTCATCATCTGTTAGAGGCTTATTAGATTGTATTTTTCTTTTTGGGGGCGTGAAGGCCTTGCAGAACTATCGTCTCTACAACTCGAATTACAAGATTTGTTTAATTTCCAACAAAGCTATAAATTCGAAACCACATGCTTTTTCAAATAGCTTCTAACCTTTACTCTACGCCAATACCACGTTAACACCTAACATATAAGGCCGATTGAAGCTAAGAATAAATTTTAAGGCGCAGCTCTTCCCGCGCGACTGACATCACTCCACACCACGCGTTGGTGCGTGATTGGCTCTTTGGCGTCGACGCCACATCACGTACTGACGCGAGATCGGCAGTGAAGTGGTTAAGGGGGATTCGAATGCCGAGCCTGCTGTACCGGCAGTACTCTAAAGGTTAATGCAGAGGGTACATGTGTATTGGTTACTTCTTTCCTACCACACTGCCAGGTTATTTGAATGCGATTTCAGCAAGTCGCTTACGTAAAAAAATTAGCTCGAAATGTTGCCAAATCACAGGTGTTGCCACGTCATCTGACCTGGTCAGGATTCCGTGAGTTTTCTCCTAGTTACGAAGTATATGACGATGAGGTCTGTTTTGCATGTTTTGTCGAGACAACCAACTCCTACAAAAAAAAATCTGTTAACCAACTGAACACCCGCGTGAAACTGCAAGCTGCATAAGAAAGGGAATCTATATTCTTCGTATACCTTTAATCACTTTAACCCTCGAATACTAACTATACGTCCCAGAAACGTATTCGAAAGTTCAAACGAACAGTACACCGTTTGACCTGGAAATGAACCCCCTTCCCTCCAGCTATGCTTCATGGGGCTCGTCTTCTTTCGATCAGTCCATCTCCTGCTACCATTCGATTCACTCAAGGTGAGTACTGTACCATATCTGTAACATACAGTTTCTATTTTAGTTATTATTCTAGGGTTCATATAACCCTTTAACCTAATAATGAATACAATTTCAGGAAGCATAACTGGTTTTAATGGCATGCACGTCTTAGAGACATGTGGTTAGCAACATGGATATTTTATTTTAGTATTCTAGGGTTAAGAAAAGGACAACGTAGTTACCAAGCTTTTGTTTATGAGAAAATAGCCAATCACGTATTAAATATAAAAAGATTGCTTTTTATATATAACTAGGCTGGATTAGCTGGCGTTGTTCCTGTTCAATTGTTTGTAAATCCCCATAATATTACTGAAGGTTATTCCTATGAATATTTCGAATTGTTTTTAGCCCCCTCTAGACCCAGGACTAATAGATCGGAGGATAAAATCTAGCCTATGTTTCCCACATGATTCTAAAGAATGAACGTACGAAATTTAAAGTGTGAATGGGACAATCTTATAGTTCTGAAACTCAATGTTGTTCCTATGGTGACTTTGAATACTTCTTAGCCTCCTCTGTAGATCTAGAACAATTTAAACGGGGGGGGGTAATATGTAACATACGTTACCACAGGATTCTAAAGAATACGTATATCAAATTGATCAAACGATGTAGATTTGTATAAAGAACAGACTGACGTCCAACTTTGCTTTACGTATTGATACCTCAGTACCAAAGGGTAACAAGTCAAAAATTTTGTGATTTAAGTTAAGTATACGAAACGATTACTAAAACAATTAGTTACCAGTTCCGAAGAGAAACAATTCGATATTTCAATGCTATGTATTTGTTACACCAAACATGTTTGATCAATCTAGAAAGATTTCAGTTCCATAATCGTTTTGTCCATTTAAATAAAATTTTGTGTGATTTTAGTTGTTACCCTTTGGAACTGAGGTATCGATATATATTATCACAATGTATATCATCTTCATGAATAACTAACTCAAAGTAGGCTGCGAAATTTTCCGGGAAAATCGATGCAAAACTTAATGAATTGTAACTCGTGTTTTCTGCGGATAATTCGGTTACTGTGAGTAACTTGATTATTCGAAGCAATCAATTTGAATTTCGCAGGATTAGGGAGGACAGGGAATGGATTAGATGCAAATGCATTAATATAACAGAATTATCGTCATTATTTTTACAGTACGAATGGAATAAAATAACATTTCTGAGAACGCGTTGTAAAACAATTGCATTTTGAAGTTCCATTCTGAATTCTATTCATACCAGGAACTGCGAAGTACTGTCTTCGCAACATCAAAAAACTTTAACTTAAAAGAACTATTTGCAATTTATGGGACTTCCATAAAAAGAGGGAAGATGGCCAAATATGATTTAGTTAGTTTATGTTTATGAAAATGAAGTTATCGGAAGTATTCCACTCAACTCTGAAGCAATGTAACTTTATTCTAATCTGCTTGATGAAGAAATATTGCTTAACAAACGCAGACAATATATAAATATTGACATTTGACTTAATTAAAAAGTTTATGAGAAACCGGGAAAAATATTTTCCATCAGTAAAATAAATTGAAATCCCTTGAAATCCATAATACCAGGTATTGCTTTCAGCTTTGGTTGTTTTTGGCAGTTCACTATACAAAATTACGATACGCTATCTTGCTTAGAGAATAGCATTTAAAATACATAGTGTCCTAAAAGAACTTTTCAGATTTGACAGCTGAAACTTGAAGCATTCTTAACTTTTCAGTATTGCGAATTGATTACCAGCTTATTTCCTTGCAAGTTGAAATAGCCCGTTGTGTTGCTCCAGTATGACATTATTTAAAAAACCTACCTTGCAAATTGAAAACACGATTATCGAATGAAACATGCAATAAAAATCGCTGGAACAGTACAAGTACGTAGGTATTTTAATTAACGCGCACTGGAGCAACGCAAAAGACTATTGGCGATAGTCCGGGATCAATCCCCATGAAGGAGCAATAGAGGAAAAAGAAAATTAATTAACTCATTCCAAAATTTGGAATGAGTCGAATTCACACGGTAGACCGGTTAAAAGAGTTACGAATTAGCAATCGGAGGATTGCGATTTCAAAACTTGGTCAGACCAAAGAGGTCTGGTGCAGTTTAATCTGTCGTGGCCTTAAACGTCTTTGGTAAATATGTAGTCTTCGAGGCTTGTTTATCGCCAAATAAAGATGGCGGCCATCTTAGCGATTCGACTAGTTCTGTATGGAAGAGATAATTTTCTGTTCCTTAATAAGCAAAATCCACAGGGTGAACTTTTGCATATATGGAACTAAAAATGGAAATGCACAAATAAACAAAAAGGAACTGAAGTTTTATCTTTCATATAATTCACATCGCAAGGCCCACGCCTGCCGGCTGCCTTGCCCCCCCCCCCTCCTAGGCTGGCGACACACTCTTCACTGTTGCCTCCTAAGTATCTAAATATTCCCCATAACTCCAAAAGATGAATGCACAAATAAAAAAAAATAGTACAGATCTAAATGTAGTGGTAGGGTTACCAGTGGCCATCTTGCATCTTGGCAATAAAATTACTTATTGGTATGGTTACCATGTTTGGCGTGAAATCGCCATTGCCTCGGATATTACATATCACCTACGTCCTCAAGTTGACGGGGTGTGGAAGTTTCAATAGTGGGGTACCAGCTAAGATGGGACCTCGTCATCTGACCGTAGATACGAATGACGTGACGTTTTCCTCAGATCTTTCAATTCGGGATGGATCCCAAACCGTCGCCAATAGTCTGTTGTGTTGCTCCAGTGTGATGTTAATTAACTACCTACCGACCAAAATTTAAAGGAAGAAAAAGTTAAACAGTTAAGTTAATCATCACATGGCATGATGATCCTAGAATCTATCGATATAGATTTTTCAAAACAACTATTTATACCCTAGCAGAACACTTGTGAACAGTAGCGCGAACTGCATACTTTTATTCTCGAACGAAAAGGGGGGGGGGAGGTTTACTTCAACTCTCAAAATAGAATTACATTTACCCCACAAACATGGCAATTGGTATTTGTAATTAACGTCACACTGAGGGAACACAACGACACCTGATCTGGCACCCCACTCGTCAAACTTCCACACCACGCCAACGCACAACACACAGGGAATGACTAAATAACCGTATTGACGATGGGTTGAAATTATATTATAGATTATGGGATTATATATAGGGTGAAGGTCAAAACTCAGTAGAAGTAATACAAGGGTGACTAGGTTTCAGAACTAATGTATACGTGTTAGCTCCTAAGGTTTTGGAAGTTGCCAACTGCATGTTGTGTTGCTCCAGTGCGACGTTAATTCAACTACCCACCAACCTATGTGTTTGGTTCGTCATGCTACGAAAACATTTTGCCCCCATTTTAATTAACGTCGTACTAGAACAACACAACGGGCTATTGACGACGGTCCGGGATCAATCCCCTAATGGAAAGAACAGAGGACACCACCACGTCATTTTTAACCACGGTCAGATGAGGAGGCAACACCTGAGCTGGCACCCCACTCTACAAACTTCCACACCCAACGTGAGGACTTTCGGCCACTACAGATTTAAGATGCACCAGCAGCTCTACATCATACGATTACAAACATCCATGCACTCACACGGATTCGAACCAGGAACCTTCCTATCTAAGGCTAACCCCTTAACCACCAGACCGGTTGGTCGGTTGTGCACCTCAGTGGGCCCATCAAAAGAAAATTAAACACAACTGAATAAACTGAAAGTCTTCAAAATGAAAAAGTTGTTGACTTCATAATTCAATAATAAACAAGATTTATAAGCAAAATTGAATTAAAAACGACGTCCTACAGACTGCTTTGATGCAGTCTGTTGAATGGCTCCTGGCAGACCGCGCAAACTGGCGGACGCATTGAAATCATTAGTGCAAACTCAGTTGCATTAATCACTCAGTCGGCGACTGCTGCTCCCTTGGAACAGCCCTTGATGAAAAACTTACTCGGCACTTCTCGTTCCTCGTTCAACACACTTCTCTTCCATTCGCAGCGCCTTCCATTGTGGACGACGGTTGACCCCCAAGTTTGAATTTTACGCCCGGCTTAATTGTTTGTGTCGTCTGAGAGAAACTTAATTACGGCTTTTCTTTCCTCGCGCGCTTCGAGATGGATGGGTGACAGCTCAACTCGCCTAGGCATGAGTTTAATTGCTGCGATTCGCGTGATAATCTGGGAAAGATTTCGGGCGGCGTTCGCTTTCCTGATTATTCATTGCGCTAATTGGCGAATGCAGGAAGAGGATTCGGGGTGTCTTTCTGGACACGACGCGAGGAGTATTAATCGTTGCAGCGGTTGGGGAGGTGTTCTTAAAGTGTGTGAGGAAAAATAAAGGCCATTGCAGAAAAAGAGAAATCCCCATATAGGTTACTCGGTGGGTATCGGCAAGAAAATTGGTAGGTATTAACGTCGCACTGGAGCAACACAGTGGGCTATTAGCGATGAATCGCGATCAAAACCAGAATGAAAATGCCCGACGACAACTCCTACTCGTCTGATCATGGTTCAAAATGACGTGTTGTCCTAATTTTTCCTGCCGACCAACCGGTATAGTGGTTAAGGTGCTAGCCTCTAGATCGGAAGGTTCCTGGTTCGAATCCGGGTCCGGGCATGGATGTTTGTAAAGGTATGGTGTAGAGGCGGCTGGTGCACCTTAAATCTGTCGTGGCCGAAAGTCCTCACGTTGGGTTGGCGTGGAAGTTTGGAGAGTGGGGTGCCAGCTCAGGTGTTGCTTCGTCATCTGACCGTGGTTCAAAATTACGAGGTGTTGTCCTCGGATCTTTCCCTTAAGGGACTGATCCCGGACCGTCGTCAATAGCCCGTCGTGTTGCTCTAGTACGACGTTAACTAAAAATTACCAATTACCTAATTTTTCCTTGTAAATTGATCCTGGTTCGTTGCCAGTAGCCCTAGTGTTGCTCCACTGCGACGTTAATTAATTAACATTACTATTACCGACAGTACTAATATACAATGGCCTCGGTGGCCCGTTTGGAAAGGTAATTTTTAATTAACGTCGTATTAGAGCAACACAACGCTCTATATGGCCCGGTTGGAAGAGTAACAGATAAGCAACCGAAGGGTTGCGAATCCAACAGCCACCTTCATGTACAAAGGGGGCTGGTGCACGTTAAACCTGTCGTGGCCCCTCAAATGTCCACACGTTGGCGTGGTGTGGAAATTTGGAGAGTGGGGTGCTAGATTAGGTGTTGCCTTGTCATCTGGCCGTGGTTCAAAATTACGTGGCATTTTCTTCTGATCTTTCCCTTGGGTATTGATCCCAGACAATCGTTAATAGCCCATTCAGTTGCTCCAGTACTCCGTTAATTAAAATACCTACCTACCTCTAATAAAAAACAGAATCTACCAGGGTAAAGTTTACCAAGCTAGAGCTAACAAATCCCTATTTAACACGTTGACTACAAGTGTTATTTGAGGAGAGAGGGGGTTATTACAAGCAATTACAGGAGCAATATAACGGCCAATTTGTGACGGTCCGGGATCAATTCCCATAGTCCGTTGTGTTGCTCTAGTACGACGTTAACTAAAATTACCATTACCATTACCTTTCAATAGGTTATTGAGTCCCAGAAGTATTCCCAATTAATCTAGTACCAAATTATTCCTACACCTTTTTATTTAAAACACCTTACAATGCAGTTAACTTGTTTTGTTCTATCTATTAGCCTTTACTCTTTCATTCGGTAGGTATTTTAATTATCGTATTACTGGAGAAACACAACGGGCTATTGGCGACTGTCCGCGATCAATCCCAATGGGACAGAACCGAGATCAAAACCACGTAATTTTGAACCTCGGTCAAATGACGACTTTTGTTTGATTCGAATACTTGGTATTCGAAATTTGAAAATACTCTGAATACCAAATATTCCATTGTGCCCTCCAAAAAACCTCACCGCGTGGATTTAAAGGCAGCAAAAACCACTGAAACGTAAAGCTCAAATCAAGCGCAAGTGTTCATAACAGCTGATCCACTTTTCTCTCAAAGGTTCGGTCTTTTATTTCTCTCGCATCTGCGCGCACCAACGCTTCCAAACAATGTTTCGTTTCGGCGATTTTGCGGGGAAAAGAACTTGAGTGTGGTCTCTGCGCTTTCTCAAAGAAGGAATCGATGAAAATAACCCTGCCGCCTCGGGGAAAACACACGAAACCTTTCTCTTTTGCTGCTGTTGGGATTGAAATCGGTGAACGTGGACCCAATCATTGAAACGCTTTGGTTTTAAGATTTTGCTGGCGGTGACCGTGTCTGGAGCAAAACTGCCACGAGTGCAGAAGGGATATAAAAACCGTTACTGAAATACAAGTTTCCACCTGTTGTGGAGATGGGTGCGAAATACTGAAATATAACTACCGAATGGATTAATAACAGAAACCAATACATCCGGGATGTGTTGTACTCTTTTGTATCCTCCTTAGCAGTCCTTTTCTACACGAGAACTCATTAGACGAAGACTTACGTCTTTGAGTGGAATCCGTACATCTATGTCCATACCGAAATTCGAACTCGGAGCCTGTTGGTCCACACCACGCCATTATAAAGACATTTGACGCCACGACAGATTTAGCATACATCAACCTCCGTGTACACGACAGTCTTTGGTTGGACAATTTCGAACTCTCAACCCTCTGGTTGCCAATCCGCTACACTTCCAACAGGACAATCGCGGTCCAAGTGACAGATCAGTGCTCTACTCCACAGAGGCTTCTCGAAGCCTTTCTGTCGTCTCATGAATAGCGCATCCTATCAATGGCCCTTTCATCTGATCCTGCCACCATCGCAGAGGAGCACGAGAATTTCCAATGCATGAATTCTCCATTCTTATCGGGATCATAAATAAAATAATGAAAGGGACGGATGGTGCGAACTCCCAAAGTACATTGCGAAAAGACATTCCCAATGCACCATTAACTTTCTTATATTTCACCACGTCACAAACACAAGATTGCAGAATGTAACGCTGCTCCCACGTTCGTATATTCGGAGAATCTGTTCTCTTTTCTGGATTAAATTTTTCACTGATAGGGTAGGGCATATATTTCAGAGTAGAAAAATTTTCATGCTGGGGTATAAGTCTACTAACAGCTATTAAATTTACTGCTCTCCAGACGTCAAATGACACCGGAGTCTTCTTTCGTGCTCGGTGGAGGTATTGTTTTGAGATTGAGATTAAAGGGGTGTATCGTGTCTGGGGTGAATCTCTACTCTTACAAGAGGGTATTACTTTGGTCTAGTAGCTGAAGAAATCACCACACTTCCATCTCCACATTCCAAAAAATTTACACACATTTTTAGCAGTTCAGAAAATAATTGTACTCGAGATTTTCGAGCTGTGTAGTAGAGATGCGACATCGACAGTAAAACATCGATGTTTTTAAAATTCAGTGTATTTAAACTTTTTTTCCCCTTTCTTAAAATTGGTTTAGCAATTAGTGATGCGACATCGACATCAAAACATCGATTTTTTGTAACTTTGATGTTCAAAATTAAAACATCGGTGTTGATAATGCATCCACCCCCAAACTATCGATACTTTTAAAATGCAGTGCATTTAAATTTTTTTCCACATTTCTTAAAACTGGTTTAGCAACTAGTGATGCGATATCGGCTCCAATACATCGATGTTTTTTTCTAAAACATCAATGTTATGAAAACATCGACATCACTGTCGCATGCCTACTTTTCAGACCCTTCACCCTTGGCCACTTGGGTCTAAAAGTATGTTCAATTTGCTGATTATAAAAATTATGCTACTTGGTTATTTTTTTTTAATTTTGATAACGGTAGTTTTTTTATTTAAAAATAAAACATCGACACGTATAAACATCGATGTTACAAAAACATCGACCCCAGTACATCGATGTTAAATACGTCGATGTTTTTTTAAAAAAACATCGATGTTTTGAAAACATCGACATCGATGTCGCATCCCTACTATGTAGTGCTTCTTTCACCACAGATGACACATCAGGACAAAACTACTACATCGATTGGATGAAAGAAACCGAAGAATATTCTGTGGGTCGAGAAATTCAAAACTGTTTAGAAGTGAAGTAGGGGAGGAGGGCAGGTTGTACAGAACGGATAGATGCGTATGCACCTCGCATGGCTATTATACAGGGTGATTGGGGATATTTGTTTACAGTAAGTGATCATCTTTTTAAGGCACGAGTTGAAAAAGATGAAGTTTCTGTATAAAAAGTGATCAATTACGTATACACTACCCTACAATATTGGACCGTACAGCAATATGTGATGGTACAAGGGAAATAATACATGCCTTAATAGGGGGATGGTCCCCACGCGCTGCAATAAGCAACCCTTCTGGGCATACTTTCAACAAGGTTTTGATACACAGATATGGGAATTTGAGTCCATTTTTCTGCTACTAGAAGGTCGCCAGCTCAGCTGTAGATTTCGGACGTGATTCCCTGGTCCGTAAGCGTCGCTCTAACGCGTCCCACACATGTTCTATGGGGGTTTAGGTCGGGACTCTGAGCACGCCAGGGAAGACATTTTACATCCATATCTTGATACCACTGCCTGACAGAGGCTACAACATGACATAGAACGAAGTCGTCCTTTCCATTAAATTTACAAAGTATAGGAAGAACCAGATCGTCCAAAATGTTCCTATATGTGTCGGCGTTGAATTGATCAGGAAGAACATGGAAAGGTCCCAGGCCATACCACGAAAAACACCTCCTAACAAGTAGTCGGATTTTATCCAAATCCGCTTGCGTCCGGTCCATTATTGTAAGGTAGTGTATATGCAGAATATATAATTAATTCTACAAAGTATTGTGTTCGGCGCAGCTTGACCCAATAGGGTTGGCTTATTTGGCGTTTTATGTAACAAAGATTATATTTTACCAAGCAACACCAAACACACGACATACAATGAGAAGTAATTCTGAAAATAAAGGATGGTAGGTAGGTATTTTAATTAACGTCTCATCGGAGCACCGCAACGTGCTAGTGGCGACGGTCGAGATTCAATACAGAAAGTTCCGAGGAGAACGCCTCGTCATTTTGAACCACGGTCAGATGACAAGAATAACACCTGAGCTGACACCCCCACTCAACTACCACAGGAAGAAAGGATGGAGAGGTGGAATAGACGGATCACTTGGACATCCTGGTGTCCAGATGCACTTGTTTACCACAGACCCCAATGAGACAGTTAACCCCAATGAGACGGGTAGCCCCAATGAGACAGGTAACCCCAATGAGACAGTAAATCCCAATGAGACAGTAAACCCCAATTAGACAGTAAACCCCAATGAGACAGTAAACCTCAATGAGACAATAAACCCCAATGAGACAGTAAACCCCAATGAGACAGTAAACCCCAATGAGACAGTAAACCCCAATGAGACAGTTAACCCCAATGAGACAATAAACCCCAATGAGACAGTAAACCCCAATGAGACAGTAAACCCCAATGAGACAGTAAACCCCAATGAGACAGTAAACCCCAATGAGACAGTAAACCCCAATGAGACAGTAAACCTCAATGAGACAATAAACCCCAATGAGACAGTAAACCCCAATGAGACAGTAAACCCCAATGAGACAGTTAACCCCAATGAGACAATAAACCCCAATGAGACAGTAAACCCCAATGAGACAGTAAACCCCAATGAGACAGTAAACCCCAATGAGACAGTAAACCCCAATGAGACAGTAAACCCCAATGAGACAGTAAACCCCAATGAGACAGTAAACCCCAATGAGACAGTAAACCCCAATGAGACAATAAACCCCAATGAGACAGTAAACCCCAATGAGACAGTAAACCCCAATGAGACAGTAAACCCCAATGAGACAGTAAACCCCAATGAGACAGTAAACCCCAATGAGACAGTAAACCCCAATGAGACAGTAAACCCCAATGAGACAGTAAACCCCAATGAGACAGTAAACCCCAATGAGACAGTAAACCCCAATGAGACAATAAACCCCAATGAGACAGTAAACCCCAATGAGACAGTAAACCCCAATGAGACAGTAAACCCCAATGAGACAGTAAACCTCAATGAGACAGTAAACCCCAATGAGACAGTAAACCCCAATGAGACAGTAAACCCCAATGAGACAGTAAACCCCAATGAGACAGTAAACCCCAATGAGACAGTAAACCCCAATGAGACAGTAAACCCCAATGAGACAGTAAACCCCAATGAGACAGTAAACCCCAATGAGACAGTAAACCCCAATGAGACCGTAAACCCAATAATAGATCAATAGGGTACCTCGGCATCGTGAAACCCGTGTGTACACACCCAAACAAGATATGCTCTTGATGGAGTACCCAACGGGTCCTTGTGCCACGAAAAGCGAAAGATAACAGTCACCCTAAATATCCCCAAACCTGTTAGATACCTGAAACGCACCCCTTTGGGTTCTGTGAAGCACTCCTCTAGCCTAGGCGGCAACACGAAGCCCTGCGATTCCCGGAAATTCCATCGCCGTACTCCCAACAATGTTAGCGATCCGTTTTCTTCCGCGGAGGAATGGATTCGATGTTGGCTTATCGGCGTAACCTCCCCCCCTGGATTAACGGTCGCCGACGTGATTATCGGCGCTAATGTCCAGAGAACCGATTCCGCGCGGACAAATGGAATTGGAGGGATCGGAGGTAAACACAGAATTAACCTGCCTCATCTGTCGCGCGCGCGCCGACACTGCGCCCAGAGGCACTTATCTTAAGCCCCTCGCTGCCTAGTCTCCTTATCTTGCCTATAATCCTACTGGCTTTCCATCTTTTCTTCTGTAAATAATAAATGCAGGCTCTTTTGCACCACATTGAAGAGAGATAAGGCGCGTTGTTAATTAACGTCGCACTGGAGCCACTCTGGGGTCCCCGACCTACAGAAAGATCCGAGGAGATGGAATCACGGTCAGATGACGAGGTCAACTCCTCGTCTGCCACCCCACTCTCCGAACTTCCACACTACGCAAACGCGAGGACATTGGAGGCCAGGACAGATTGAACTTTCGCCAGCCTTCTGTGAACGTGACGGTCTTTGGCTGGACCTAGTCTCGAACTCTCAATCATCCGGATCTTAATTCGTTATTCTTCCGAATGGACTACCAAGATAGGGAGAGCACATATTAAACCGTATTCAGAAAGGGTCGCGTGCCCCCTCAATATGCAGATTGAAATGAAAGACAGAAGTACGATGAGAGGCCTCAGGAATGGAGGAGCTCTGCCACACAATTAAACTGTCGAGTGTAATGGAAGTGTAGTGGAATTCAATAACCACCGCTACATCAAATGCTTCGAGGAAAATTAATTTAATTGCTCCTCGTCCAATTGTCTTTTCAGTTCCCGTGTCATTAACCGTTACGCTTTGATTTGTTCAATCGTCTCACAGAACGGCTCTTTCGCCTACATGTCCGACCCCCCTCACCTCACTTGAGCGATAGAGCCTTGAGTGGCATTGACGACTGACGCTTTCCTTTCATAGTATTGTGTGGCGTACATCAGCAGAGCGACCTTATGCCTTTCCCTCAAAGCGTTCACACCTCACGGTCGACAGGGTAGGGTACCGAACGAAAGAAGGGATCCTCTAGAAGGTAAGTCGCTGACAGCTCGTAAATAGTGATGCCACTTAAAAGGGGGATAACATTCACCGTACACATATCTATACCATGCCACCGGTGTAAACGAAATTGTAGTGGTAACAATTGTCTACCTTCCGCAGCGTAAAGGTTAATTCACCCTATTGGAGTTGAAGATTTCGGATGAGGTCTCTGTCCTACTCTTTTCTGGAATTGTGAAAATGTGAGAATACCCAATAAATAATTCTTGAGTGTCCTTATTCTTGTCACGTATCACTTTATATTGAAACTGAGCTCTATTTCTAAACTTACTAGGGGGCCCGCCCCCTGCTCGCTAACGCTCGCCAACCCCCAGAGGATT
This sequence comes from Metellina segmentata, assembly GCA_947359465.1. Classification (NCBI taxonomy): domain Eukaryota; kingdom Metazoa; phylum Arthropoda; class Arachnida; order Araneae; family Tetragnathidae; genus Metellina; species Metellina segmentata. The sequence continues at coordinate 17,984,243 of OX375879.1, read as the reverse complement.
GCTTCGCAATCCTCATTGGTTCGCTGCGCGAACCTATGCTCGCTTCGCTCGCATCAATGAAGACATGTGTCCTAGCAGAAGGAATTGTTATCAAAATATGATATTCCAAAAAAATATTTTTCAAATCTAAATTTTACGCTGTTTTTCAGAAAAGATATTTACAGTACCTCTGGAATCAGAATTCAAATGGAAACTTTGAGCAAATTTTGACTCGAAATGTGAGCGTTGATTTAGAAATTGAAAACCCAGCATGTTGGTTGTGTGTACATTTACCCAGCACTCGAGCCACCCACGCTTTTTCATTGAGTTTGTCGAAAGTTGTAATGCAAGCGTCTTGTTGAACTGTAATAGTTTGCCCCGAAACGGACCTTTTTTTTAAATGACCCTGAAAAGATCCTTCGGTTTCTTTGATTTCTATTATTTACTGCAACAGCTCGACTAAAATTCATTTTTTTCAATAAAATTTCATCCGATAACGTTATAAATTCAATTGAAGCGCGAGGCTTTGGGATAAACAAAGAATCGTACAATGTTGCCAAAACGCGAAAACAAATAACGTCTTTTTTGCGTGCCACGTAAGAGAATTATATATATAGATGATAGCATCTTTCCTAAAAGACAATCGTTAGAACTTAAAACCAGCTTGTATAATCGTGTCCGGTATCTCAGCAATACTAGCTGCTTGTGCGTCAGTTTGTCCTTGGAGCTGAACAGAGAGTAGACAATAGATTAAGCCAGGACATTGTCACATTTTCTATTGTAGCTTTCATTACTTTAATGCGGGGGTATGTCAAAATCTGTTAATTTCGACTCGTTGACCCTTTTAATACCGAGGCACAGTTAAATAATATAGCTATCAGGCAAAAAATGTACAAAATTTTAAAAAGCGGACAAACAGCACAGTTTGTACAAAAAATTAATACTAAAAAAATAAATAAGAGATACCCAATGAGACTTTATACGACGACTCTGTTTACATAGAGGGGCATTTGCCCACTGCGCTAACAATCTGTTAGCTATTGAAGGGGCAGTTTCCATTCCTCTATGGACACTATTTCTCACTTCTCAGTAAAATCATTATATGTGCATGTCCTTTATGTTATGTTTGTTAAGGGAAGGATCCGAAGATAACGTCTCGTCGTTTTGAACCAGGATCAGATGACGAAAACAACACCTGGTCTGTCACCCCACTCTCCAAACTTCCACATGGGGACACCACGGCCGATTTAACATGCACCAGCCCGCGCATACACGACGGATTTTGACTGGACTGAGATTCGAACTCGCAGCCCTCCGGTTGGTAATCTATATCTCTTCCAATCGTGTTACTACGGCCTTTGGCATGGATGCTCCTAGCTGTTCAGAATCCACTTTAAGCCAAAGGTCACAGTTAGCTGATCTCTCTTATAGCGATAGATAGAGTGTAGGCCCAGTAGAGCAGTAAACAAGTCAACTCAGACGCTCTTCAGACAGTAGACGGCTCTCTACCATTAATTTTAAAGGAAACAGACGCGCTTTAACGGCATCTTACCATTTCTCCATAGATGGTAACACTGATTTCATAACCTAGACTGGCGACTACGTTGAAGGAACGATGAATATTTGAAACACGTATGTTGGAATCTGTGGTAATAATATAGGTGCCATTATTATTCATATTCACGATATCTATTAAACACCTTTTCAGCGCTAAAGCAGAAATTCGTATGAAACCGCTGGTTGGAATTCCATTTATACTTGAAGCCCAAACAAATGCACTACAAAGTAGATTCTACCATCACAAACAGAACTTCTTGAAACACTTCAAATTTATCTCAGAATAAATGAAGGCTGAATAAAATGTTCCGCGCAATTTAAAGTTATTTTATACTTATTTTAATATGTAATGCTTTCTTATTTCTCTTTTTATTCTACAGAATATCGCGTCATAACTTGTTTTTCGATAACTTTTGGTAATTTTTAATCAACATCGTACTAGAGCAACCCAAAGGGCTATCGACGACGGTCCGTGATCAGTCCCCAAGGGAAGGATCCGAGGACAACACCACGTCATCTTGAACCACGGTCAAATGACGAATCAACACCTAAGCTGGCACCCCCACCCTCCAAACTTCCGCACCCACCCAACGTGAGGACTTTCGGCCACGACCGATTTAAGGTACACCAGCCGCCTCTACACCATACGCATATAAACACCCATGCACTGATCCGAATTCGAAGCAGGAACCTTCCGATGTAGAGACTAACACCTTGACTACCATACCGGTTGGTCGGCTATTTGTTTTACGAATAAACTGCCCAAAGGAGGGTTTGTTTACTTTTCTTTTCAAACGACCCTAAAGGTGAAACCGAAGGAATGGAACCCATTTACATCGCTTGCTGCGACATATTTCATAGCGAGTGTTCAAGTTATCTGAAAATAACAAGTACATTATTCCAGTATTTTCAGATAATCTGACGTTTTATTTCAGAGCCGGCCGAATGGCTGAGCGTGTCACTTGTTCAAGATCGACACATCGTTTCATTGATATTAAGGAGCCATCGTGGCTGAGTGGGTGTATCCACTGCGCTAATAACCTTCGAGTTGTAGGCGGCGCTGCTTTGGTTCTTGTCAGTTGCATTCCTCCTTGAGTGTATTGCTCTCCTTCTCGATCAGTAAAATACATTATCTCTTATATAATTATTATTTGGTATTGTCTGGCGGTAGAAGGACCAAATAAGGCCTTATGTGCCATAAAACCATAAACCAACCGTTTGCTGAATCTAAAAGTAGAACTACATATTGTGTGTCTGGTACTGTTGGCGAATAAAATACAAAATGGTGTTTGTAATGTTGTTAATCTTGCGTGTTGTGTGAGCGAGATGAAGTAAAAGTATTTAAGGGGGTCCGGGACACAAAAATCGTCAAAATTCTCGAATTTTTGTTATTAATATTTTAAGAAATTCTCTGTGTTTTTCTGCTTAAAATGACGTCTAAATCATGTTTCTATCTTAATTAGAACTAGAGATATAATAATTCTTGTGGTGCGTTGTTTTGAAAATCTAACACTCTTGACAGTTGTTGTCATGGTAACAACATCTGTCTTTAAAACTTTAAATGCGTTTTTCTCCATGATACATTTTTTCAAGATTTCCTGTATTCAAATTGCTATAAGTCGAAAACCGATAAAGTTTAAGGGTTGAAATTTGGAATATATCTTTTTCAAACATTATACTTTAATTTTGATTCAGCAAATTTAAAATAAATATTTACTTTTAAAAATATGACTTTTTAAAAAAAAGTACCTTAAAATTTTCAAAATTTTTCATTCAAATATTTTTTATTTTTTATTAAATTAATATTTTTTAAATTGCTGAATCAGAATGAAAGTTTATAAATTTGTGAATAATTTACTGCAAGAATTTTGAAAATTGATAAAGAATATTTTAAGTTTTAGCAATTTAAAATGACCCCTCTTTTTTTCAAAAAATTTTAATTAAAAATTTTTAAAAAACTTTAGGAAAAATTTTATGTTGTGATTTTGTTTATTAGTTAGATGGGTAATCAGTACAAAAAAAATTCAAAATTCTAAATTAATTTTTAAAAAATTGTTTTCATTGTGTCCCGGACCCCGTTAAGCAGAGCACTAATAATAAAGAAGTGACGTCACAATGTGCACATACTGCTATACTTGCGATCATAATTTTTTTTTCAATTCACATGACTATCCTATTGTTGGTATTAGCTACATAACAAAACAAATGTTTAATTACCTACAGTTCAGATAAATTAAAAACGAAGACAAAAGTATACTCACTGAGCAGAGCGCAAAAATTATCTTACACTAGCAAAATACCCGACCTTACTCGGTTTGAATTGGTTTACTCTAGATTGAAGAGATAATCAAAATATATAATGACTTACGTTTTTTGTAGAATAAAAATTTATTTTAACACCTTTCGCCATCTTTATATTTTCTACAACTTACTTTGGACACAAATCCTACACATGCATATCCATTCATGTAATACATTTCACATACATCGCACAATTGCTGTATGACAAAGCTACAAAATGACGAAAGGTGATACTAAGGTTACTACTATAAAAGACGATTTTGAGGGAGATTTGGAATTCCCTTTCTTAAGTTCTTTTCATGTTCAACTCAATTAATTAAAATTATGATTTACGGCGAATGCTCTAGCACTCATAGTCAACAAAACAATATTTTTTTTACTTGTGGCACTCTTGCCTCCGGTATGCGACATTGTGAAATTTTGCAATATTCTCCTGTCATTATTACAACGAATTTTTTAATGTTGGAAAAAGTTCTAGTTCGGATTTTTAAACATTATTATTTTTTCAATAACGGCATTATTCTTTAAATAACGGCATTATTCTTTAAATAACGGCATTATTCTTTCAATAATGGCATAACTACACTTAAAATTTACTGACAATTTATACTGACTTACCTAACATTTTTAAGTCTAATACTTTGTGGTGCTGTGATGAGAAGGAAAACACATTTATTAAAATAATAAATATTTAAAACAGAAAACAGTGAAATCGAACAAAATAAAAGATGTTGGAAAAAATTGTTCTAAAGATATTAATTTGTGATTCATTTTTATCTCTTGATCTCGCACAGTTGCCACAACTTACAACTAAAAGTGCACAAAATTTAGAAATGTGAAATTAATTCAGAGCGAAAGAAACAGAAAATATCACTGCTCACGCGATCTTGTTCATTCTCGTTTCGTTGAAAAATATCGTCTGCCTCAAATATTCCGAAATCGTTTTCATTGAGCAATGAACAAAAATAAGACTCGAAATAAATGAAGTATCAGAGCTGAAATCCCATTAAAAAATATAATTTTTTGAAGAATAATTACTTTTTCAGCAATACTGGTAAAGCAATCGAAGTAATCGTAATATTCAATAGACATTCCAATTTTTCCAAAACTACCAAATTATGGTTGATTTAAGTATACTTACTCAGGTGTTTTAGCATGAAACTCATCTAAATATAACAATAAAGACATGTTTAATATTGCATTCACTAAACTAATAGATAATGTTTAAAACAAAATACACTGCAATAAAATATCTGGAATACAATTCATGTGATGCCTACACAAACATACAAACACAAAATCGAGCATAGAACAGAAAGACGGACAGACAGACTTTCGCAACCAATTCCACTCACTAAATGAAGATAAGTACTCACTGTATGCAAATTTCCATGAAAATATCTTAAACCGCGTGGACGTGTATAGGGCACAACATACAGACAGACATACAGACAGACAGACAGGCAGACACCAAACGAGAAAAAGGCGGATTCGGCATCAGAAGGGTCCAAAACGGATAGAAAACTTGAAATGGGTCAAAAATATTGAATGTACAAACAAACACTCCATTCTTATTTATATAGATTTCATTATTTTCACTTATAACTGACACTAAAAGCTCGAGCAAAGTATAGAAGCGACTTGCCACGCCTCCTCTAACCCCGTGGTTGCTGCGAGTTGAAATCGGTCACACATTTATGTAGCGATCACTGCTAATCTGCATCGTGCCATAAGACGTAGTTCTACGTCAAAACATGATTCAAATGAGACGCTTGAACAAGAGCTGTTCGTTTGCAATTTTAAATTATAAGGGGTAGAAATAATCTAGGAAGGACTTCCAAGTCAATAATTATCTACACGCGAATAATCCAAGAAAATGTAGGATGAATCCGAGTATACGTAGCTTTTCTCTTAAGCATATCATTATTTCTTTAAAATTCCGTATAATGCACACTAATTATTCATTACATTTCTGAGAAAATTTTAATTGTCTTCGTTTCCAGCTCCATGAAACAAAAGAAAAGCTACAAACAGGAAGCGAATGAAATTCTATAACAACGCGCCAAATTCATTAAGATGCGAGTTCGGAAAGATATTTTAAAAAGTAAACAATGATTTCAGAAGTAGTTCATTAAGTTAATGCACTTCGAGTCTTGTGTTACTTCTGAAATTCTCATTTCTGGTTTAATGACATCATGTTTTCAAAGCAATAAAAGAATATATACTCAGCTAGGTTAATTATAATACTCAATCGGTATGTCATCCTGGTGAATTTCAGATTAAAAAATTTACTTTTTTAAGTCATTTAGAATCGCACGTTAGGTTGAATTAATGTTTTTTACTCTTAAATTATTAATGCGCTGCCTTCGAACAAACTCTTGCCAATGGTTTGTTATTTAACCGATATAATTTATAAACATTGAGATGAAGATATACGTTATCTAAACCATAAGAAGCTATTGCTCATCATAATTATTTACGCTTGTGACTTATTAAAATAATGAACAAAGTTTTAATATTAATGTCCTCAGTTTTTACAGTATTAATTTGAGTGGTTCTACTTTTATCTTTTTGCTATACAATATTAGAATTCAATTGCGCAGGGCTACCCCTAAAACACTAGTGACCCCTTGGTTGAGCTTTGGAAAACAGTCCTCTCATATATGCTTGATGATGTCATCAACTACTTTGCATCGAATTGGTAATGAAAGGGAATTAGCATATGGATGCTACTGTAAGACCTCAGAAATGTAGTTCACGTGGCCTTGGGAATCGATATGGGCCGATTGCCTATCAAAATGCAACATTTTTTTTATCATGCTCGGCAGTTAGTCTTGCTTATTATTATACTCATCGACTCGGCAGTTAGTCTTGCTTAGGATTTGCGCCTTCTTCCAATAAAATTTGATCTTCTCAGGGAAGTATTAGGAACTAGGGATGCGACATCGACAGCAAAACTTCGATGTTCAAAATTAAAACATCGATGTTGATAATACATCGCCCCAAAAACATCGATGTTTTTAAAATTCAGTGTATTTAAACTTTTTTACCCCTTTCTTAAAATTGGTTTAGCAATTAGTGATGCGACATCGACATCAAAACATCGATTTTTTGTAACTTTGATGTTCAAAATTAAAACATCGGTGTTGATAATGCATCCACCCCCAAACTATCGATACTTTTAAAATGCAGTGCATTAAAATTTTTTTCCACATTTCTTAAAACTGGTTTAGCAACTAGTGATGCGATATCGGCTCCCATACATCGATGTTTTTTATAAAACATCAATGTTTTGAAAATATCGACATCGATGTCGCATCCCTACTTTTTAGACCCTTCACCCTTGGCCTGAAAGTATGTTCAATTTGCTGATTTTAAAAATTATATTACTTGGTTATTTTTAAAATTTTTATAACGGAACTTTTGTCACTTAAAAATAAAACAACGACAACGTAAAAACATCGACACGTATAAACATCGATGTTACAAAAACATCGACTCCAATACATCGATGTTAAATATTTCAATGTTTTTTTATAAAAAACATCGATGTTTTGAAAGCATCGACGTCTTGAAAACATCGACATGGATGTCGCATCTCTATTAGGAACCGTCTGGCCTCAGAAACTAGCAACCTTCGAGCTGAATGCGGCGCAGATTCGATATCTCTGAGGGGCATTTCTCTCTTCAGTGTGAGTCAAATATTCGTTCTGTATCTGTCCATTAACTGTCTTGTGATGGCACACCATTTCAGAAATATGACCCTTGCGCCATTTTAAAGCGAAACCCAACCCGAAGGTTTTCAAACCGAGCGGTCGGTAGAAATAATATTATGCCGCACACCACGTCGGTAACTCCTGTCATCATATTGTCACAGGGTAACATTAACATGAAACTTCAACTGTAATGTTCAAGTATGTCATGGTTATTCGACATTCGCCGCGATAGCCTTGTTGGAGTATTGACGGATTAGCGACTGGAGTATTGCGAGTTCGAAACTCAGTCCAGTCAAAGACCGTCGCATACGAGGGGACTGGCGCACTTTAAATCTGTCGTCGCCTCCTATGTCCTCACGTTGGCATGATGTCGAAATTTGGAGAAGACTCAGTCATGACCTCGACAATGGTTCAAAGTTACGTGGAGTTTTCTTCGGATGTTTTCCTTGGGGTTTTAATTCCCGGACCATCGTCAATAGCTCGCTGTGTTCCTACTGTGCGACGTTGATTAAAATAACTACATACCTCGAGATAAAACTTTTTTTCGTGTATCCGAGATTATACGTCGTGCTTTGTGTTAACCATCAGCGCAGTCAAATCTTGTCAGGATGCGTTAGCACCTATGCTTGATGGAATAAATAGGATTAGGGAAAGTTTGCTTTTCAACATATAATTGGATAATGAAAACTACCATAAATCGCCAAATCGCGTTGGGAAAAAGGGGGGGGGGAATTAATGTGTTGGTTTTGGAACAAACCATTCCAAACTTCGATGAAGCTAAAGTCTCCGACCCAGTCAGTAATGGGTTTTTTTTGGAAGATAATTTTTCGAAAATCAGTCCAGAATACAGTCACGCATAGCAACACAATTTTCTCTCGTATATGCTTATACAAACACTTATGTAATTGCATAAAGGTAAATTTAATAATATGTTCGAATATATTTTTGATAGAAAACCATCGAAAACTCGAGAATTAGTCAAAAGTCATGCCACACTAAAGTTAGTTCAATAAAAATAGTTATAATGACATTTTTAAACATAGTACCCTCGCTTTGTTCTATCTCTCTCAGCGCGCGGCGAGAGTTAAAATTCAGATTTTTTTAAATAAATTGCTTCCTTTTTCATACTACTAACATTTATTATTTGTCTAACAACGAACCGTTTTATTGTCGACAGTTCTAATCAACAGTGAAAGGATTAATAACAGTAAACTGAATCTCTTGCACGAGACCTTCATATACACCCGTTTCTTCCATTAGCGTGGCAATGGAGCAACACAACAGGCTACTGGAGGCTCTGTGTGCAACACCATCTAATTTTAAACCACGGTCAGATGACGAAGGTAATCCCCGAGGATGCATAGGAAACTGGCGTACCCTTTGCCGATGGTGTGGATCTATATATACCGTAGGTATCTATATATATATCCGAGGACAATATCACGTAATTTTTAACAGCGGTCACACGAGACACCTGAGCTCGTACCCCTCTTTCCAGGCTTCCACATCGCGCCAACGTGAGGACATTTGAAACCACGGCAGATTTAACGTGCACCAGGTCTTCGTCTGAAACGAATGCTATATATATAGCGCACCAACAATTGCAATAGCCATATTAAGTCAGCACAACAAAGCTTCCTGGTGCATGTGAGCCGGTTGGAAGAGTCAGCAAGAGGTGGGTTACAAGTTCGAATCCAACCAAAGTCCGTGGTGTACAAAGGGGGATGGTATACGTTAAATTTTTCGTTGCCTCAAATGTGCCTCACTGTGGAAGATTGGAGAGTGGGGTGTCTGCTCAGGTGTGACCTCGTCATCTGACAGTGGTTCAAAATGACGTGGTATTATCCTCGTATATTTCCCTTCGGTTGCTGATCGTCGCCAATAGCCCGATGTGTTGCTCTACTGCGACTTTAATTATAATACCTACCTATCTATTGGTTATCGTGAGGTGTCATTCAAAAAACTGGTCAGATCTTGATGGACAAAATTGCTCGTTTAAACCACTTGAAGGGTTAAGCAATACTATCAATATATGAGTCTACAGGGTGATTGTACGGTCATGGGATAAACTTGGAGGGGTAGTACAGATTACTAAAACAAACATATTTCGTATATGAATATGGGGTCGGAAGTGACGAGTGGTTGTCCGCAATTACCTGGATGCTAGTTTTGCGGAGCGATAGATTGGACGTGGTGGACCCGTCCGATGGCCACCCCGATCGCCAGATTTATCCAGTATCGATTAGGCATCTGAAGACCATCGTTTACGGGACTCCAGTTGACTCAATTGAAGACCTCGTGGCTCGACTATCCATTGCGGCTGCAAACGTGCGCAAAATGTCTGGCATCTTTGGAACTGTTCGCCAATCACGCCTTCGATGCTACCAAACATGTATTACTGTTGGTGGTCGCAATTTGGAGCATTTATCGTAAACATAGCTGCAAAGAAGCACTTTGTAAAGATGTTGTACATAAGCAATGTTTATCTGTTCGTGTCTCATTTTTTGTGTTCGTGCCTCCACGCGTCACTTCCGACCTTACATTCCTATACGAAAAATGTATGTTTTAGTAAGCTGTATCACCTCTCCTAATTTGTCCTATGACCGTAGAATCACCCTGGATATAGAAATGAACCATCAAACGGCTGAAAGATTACGTTTTAAATGTAACACAAGCCTTGTGTTGCATTTCAAATCCGAATCCATCAACTTTTATTCAAAGCTCCTTTGTATACGTCATAAACCTTAAAAGCGTGCATTAATATGGAAACAAGGTTTTTTTTTTTTTTTACAAAATTGCATTTGAAAGAATCTCGAAGATCCAAATAAATTGGGGAAAATAATAGCTGCTCACGTGAAGGGCTTGCACGTTTTCGCTTTTAGATAGTTTTAATTTGAAAAGCGGAAACATGAAACCGGAGAAAGGTTCCTAATTAGCGAAATCTTACGAAAATAATAATGAGTAAGAATTTCGTGGATTCGTGTTTCACAATGGCTCAGAAAATGCATTACATACCAACTATTCCACGTTCCCGTGTAACTAATGAAATGAAAATGTAAGACTGAATCTTTTCGGTTCAGATGTGCGTTTTATGTTTCTAATTTTGTATCTCTTTTGTTTTCAGTCTGTGTTTAATACCAGGTCCGAAGATCGAAGTACAAGCTCATCTGACGCAAAAGAACTGTCATGTTCGAGGGTTTGGATAAAGCCATTCAACTGCATCGCAGTAGCTTTATATTAATGTAACAAAACCTCCACTAAATTCAAATATTATACATGACTAGCAGCTTGACCCCTCTGCTTGCTAACGCTCGCCAGGTTGGATTTCTCTCTGGGTGCATTTCTTTCTTCTGGGTATGTACTTTGTGTATGTACATTTACTCGGCGCAGTTTGGCCTAATAGGACCCTTTGCACCATAACCTTAAAAAGATGATCAACGACCCCTTTGTGCTAACCAGTGGTGAGAAGGAGACCAAGGATGCCCATCTGTCCGGCAACAGAAAGTGCTTAAAACATTTTTCAAAAAAAAAAAAAAACTTTTTCAAAACAAAGTCTTTTTAGAACACTTTTACCTTAATTTTATCAAAATTTTGTCAGGTTATTTTTAATCATAAGTTACGATGTACCGCAGTACGCCTAGGTTTTAAATAAAGTAAGTGAAATAATTTTGATGTTTTATTATAAATATGTAATACATATTGAGCAGATAATTGTGTTTTACATCTGATTTGATTTCACTGAAGGATTCAAAATTCGGACAGAATGCTTCAGAACAATTGCAATTCCTGGGAGCTGTGTTGCAGAACACTGAATATAATTCTGCACCTCGGCACATCTGTATATAGTCTTACAATAAATTTTAAGTTTGAGAAACAAACAGGAAAATCTCCGCTCCTTTAGAATCAAGAGTACAAAGGTCCACCTGTTTCATCGTATGTATTCCCTTTTAACACGATGAGGAGTTTCGTTCAAAAGGGGTGAGAGGTGAAGGAGCTCGATAGAAAGGAAGAAAATTCGTAAATGATCCCCATACAAATCATATTTGCATACCTACATATCGGCTCTGAGAACAGAAACTCACTGACAAACACGAAAAAAGTCGATTACAGACTCTTGATCCGCGTATTCATTTGCGAGCCGAACTGTTCACGAGTCGCTCGTGAACCGTTCGTTGAAATTATTTTCACCACGCACTTCCAGCGAACCATAGGAAAGAAAGGAACCAACCACGAACCACCAAGGTCACGCCTAACAGGAGGCTCGCGAGCAGAAATAAAAGTAATGAACCACTCACGACGCCGTCCAAATATCTGAACCGCGAACGCCTTTGTGTTCGTCGAAAAAAAGACAGGAAGTGAATCGCCACGTACGGTTCACGAACCGCTTGTTTGGCGCCCAAAACCGCCGTCCCAATCATGAGCACAAGAGGCTCACGAACGATTAAGCCCTGTGTACCACGAGCCTGTGTGTTGCGCGAGCCCTGTGTGAGCCCTGTGTGTTGCGCGAGTATCGTGCGAGATACTTGCTTGACTGTGTCCACGACGCGCCGATAATGCTGCAACTTTTCTCGCCAAAAGGAGGCGCGATTTTTCTCGCGCGGAAATCTCGCTTAACTGTGTCCACGGAAGTCAACGGGCGCGAGAAATTTGTTACTTGCGCGCCCAAACTAGGAAAGCACTATCAAACATGGATTCGCGCAAACAGAAGGCTACGGCCAATTTCTGCGATATTTCATATTCTTTACAGTAGGGAAGAATGGGGCTAATGTGGACAATTATTATAAATTTGGCAAAAAAGTACACTACATATCGTTTTTGACATATCAACTATATTATTTACAATAATGTGCTTTTATTTTGGTTGATATGTTAAAGTATTTAGCAGTATAGTTTTTTAATTACCTTTTTTATTTTAAAAAAATGTTTTTGTCCTCACTAGCCCCATGTCTTGGGGCAAGCCTTTGGACAAGTTAGAATACTGATTGTACAATGTAAATGCAACTCATGAAAGTGTGTGCGTGTAAAACCATTATGGAAATCAATTTTTACTTAAGCAGTATAATTCCTTATAAATGTTAATCTTAAAGCATATTTCATTAATGTTAAGCCCAGTATATTTGTAATTAGGAACTGCACTATATTATTGGATCTACTTCAACAAATCAACACAATATAAAGCTATTTTTAAGTTTTATTGAGTGGGAAAAATGATTTTAATATAGAAATAGAATTATCCTTCTATTTTGCAATGTAATTAGATAAATCCAAACTAAATGTCAACTGAGATCCAAGGCGAATTGTGCTACGAGCAACATCTAGTGATGGTAATTTAGCTACAATTTCATTTCTTGAGATGTGTGATACGACCGTTACATCTGGGAGAAAGAAAGATTCCCTCTGCTTAATGTACTTACAGAAATTTTAATGAACATGATTAAGCATACATTCATTGTTCATGTTTCGACCATTTTAAACTATCTCAAAACAGCTATTCTCAGTCAGATTGCCAATTTAATTTTATTAACAAATCATTATTTTTGAGGCATGAATTTGATCATAAGAATAATTGGTTTTGCTGCCAAGACAGATGTACCAAAAGTTTAAAGATTATTTCTGTTAAATTCATTTTTTTATCTATCATTTCTTCGTCTCATCGAATTTAGCTTTTACGAATAAGTGAAATTGAGACAGCCCTGACCGTATTATTACCTACATCAATTTTTGTTTTCGATTCTTCTGGTATTCTATTATTTGGCATAAGTCCTCCTTTGTGGTATACAGTTTATTTACTTAAGTAATTATTTAGTGTAATAATCCAGGCATTGGCATGGAAAATGTTGCAAATCACACTACATATTGATTCCATTAAAAAGATAGCAAACTCGAGCTATGAATAAATATTAGTGAATGAAAAGAAAATTGTTCATAACTTATATCAATGGATCATTCAAAAAATTGTGTCTTATAAATTCCTTCACTTAAAAACTTTTGATTGCAGACTGATGGGTTGATGAAAAGAACTTTGAAAAGAAAGTAATGACCAAAACATTTGACATGACAATTATAACCTAGTTTACAAAAAAAAATATATGAAACTTACCACTCTCTCATCTGTATTTATCGCTTCTTTGGGCATCATGAATGGCACAAGAAACATCATTGCCGCATAATAGGGTCATCGTGGTACGAAAACGGAATCCGCACCACAGCTTTTCATGTATTTTTCCAGCAATTTTGTCTGCGAAGCAAACTGCGAACGCAGTTTATGAATTTTTCTGAGTCGACATATTAACGGAACTCGAAATTCCTTGCCTGGTAATCCGACAAAACCGGATCACATAATTCAGGTTGGCACTGGCACAGTTTCCAACAAGATCCCCCACACGAACGATTCATTGAAAACAAATGTGGAAGTCATTTGAGCAGCCGAAAACTCGCAGCAACAAGAGGAAATATTTCCAACTGGCTGGTACTCAGCGAGAAAAATCGCACAGCTTGTGTACACGGAAGATTTTATGGCTCGCGCGAGTGTCGCTGCGAGGTCCGACAATTTCTCGCCAGGAGACTCGCAAGGCTGCGTACAAGTGCGACATTGGATCTCGCTTGAAACGCGCACAAGTTTTCTCGCTCGTGGATGCATACGCGGCTATAGGTGTTATAAAATGTAAATAGAATCTGGCAACGTGTTCGAGAAAAACCGGAAGCCTGCGCATGCGCTGTAAAGTTCTAACTCTTGTGATGTTCCCAGAATGCGCGCTTGTAGTCATCGAATGCACACTTATTCATGTCGTCCATCCTTCGTAATCACGTTACTTCTAACTGCTTCCTTCCTGTCCAAAACTCAACTTAGTATACAACAGAATTAGGTCAAAAATGAAAACGATGGCTCTTTTTAGAATGACATTTCTATCCAAAAAATATGACCAAGTCTATTTCTCCTCATAAAATGACCATTTAGTGTAAAAAAACACGCATCGTTAAAAAATGTTCTGCTTCTGCTCTCTAAGTCGATAATATGCATAGTTTTCTTGTACTAATATTAAAAATTGTCATTTGACCATGGTTCAAAATTACGAGGCGTTGTCCTTGAATCTTCGGGATTAATCGTGGACCGTCACCAATAGCCCGATAAGTTGCTCCAGTGCGGCGTAAAACAACTGTCTATCAACAGGTTTTTAAGATTTGTCATAATATACCAGTAATAAATAAACGGTTTTTAAACCCTGCATGTGCAGAGATGCCAACTACAACGGATTCTACGTAGTTTCTACATAAGTGAATCGGGTACTACGGATTAGGTAATCGACGAATATTTTTCCTACGGAAAAATGTTATTATTTTTATTTTTCACAATACATCAGTTTACTTTTTTCTGTATTTTTTTCTATTGTGTTTTTTTTTTTTTTTTGTAAATGGGTGAGAGTGAATTTAATTTATTAAATGTTTTTAATATATAATTATTCATGCGCAATTATTGGTTCTATATATGTGTTTTCATATATGATATACCTTACTAACTATAAATAATATAATGTGTTGCATATACTATGTTTCAAACATGTAATTAAATATTTGAATTAATGTTTATATGTTAGGTGAATCAATGTATATATTTTATTTGAATCAATATATAGTATATGTTATTTGAATTGATGTTAATGTTAATATATGCGTGTTATTAAAGCCGATTTCTTAAATTTTTATTTGACTACTAAACAATTCTTAAAACTGCGGATTTTTTCCTTTGGTACGACTGAAAACTTCCAGTGCAGGTTGGCATCTCTGCTATGTGCGTGAAACTCAACAAACCAAGTGTTTGTGGATAGTGAAAGGATACTGCAGAAATAGAAAATGAAATAAACTCGAGAAAAATGGGCCTAATTCGTCTACCCTTCTTCGGAATGTTTGGAAATGTGTCGGAATGTATTGTTATTCATTAATAAAATAATCACGAGCTCTTGAAATCACACAAAAACATTTGTACAGATCTGAGTAAAAAATGAAGGCCTCTTAACTCTAGTAATATCTAACGAAGGAGCAGAAGAGAAATACGAAATCGGTAATTGAATCGAAACGCTTTTCTCGTCGCTTTCTCTATCGACTTTTTCAAATTTTAGTTATTCTCCTCCTACACACACACACACACAGGCGCTCCTTTTATTAATTTCTTTGTTCCTTCACTCCTGAACCGAGATCGGCTTGTTAAATCCACCTCCGGAATCCAGTTTGAATATGCACTTAGAAACAAAAGGCAAACGCGAGAAAGTTCGAAGGGAAAAACAATGCGGGTGACTTCCTTTCTGAATCGAATTCCCAAACTGAAAATGAAAGCTCGACGCAACAAACGAATGAGTACTCAACTGGATTTCGTTCCATTTCTCTGCAGTATTCAAGGTTCCTTCATTTTTTTTCCTTTTTTTCAGTTCGAGGCGTGAGTGTTTTTCCTGCGTTACTGAAAGGTTCTGCGACAGACCAATTTAAAAGTGGGTCCTGGACTCAAAATTCTAAAATCTTCAATTTTAAAGTTTTTGTTCTGAAATTGTTTCTGTAGGTATACATTTTTATTTTGCAATTGTAATAACTATTTTACATTTTTAAAACTTTAAAAAATTTTTATTACAAATTTTAAAAACTTAAATTTTTGACAGTGGGAAAAATTGATATATTTTAAAATGTTTTTTACAAATCAATTCATTTTTGCCATTAATTAACATCTAAAAGTTTATACTTTAAATTGCCTTCGTGATTTTTGGTTAAAACAATTAGAAAAAAAAATTAATGTTTTTTTTTAAAAACTACATAAATGTAGAAAATTTTGTTCATTTATGACAAGTAGCTGAAAGTTATATGATGTTCACTATTGAAATCCCAGTTAACACCATAGGAGAAAAAGAGCATTTAAAATTATGCAGACTCGTTTGATTCACAGTTGTCATATTTATAAAAAGTTGAATAATTCCGGTTCTACTGATGGTAGAAAAAAAATTTAGGCGTCATTTTATTCAGAAAAATATCAATATTGTTTTTTAAGATAATAAAAGAAATTTTCATAATTTGAGTCTCAGACCCACTTAAGTTCCTTGAATAAATTTCAAGGAACTAAAGTGGGTCTGAGACTCAAAAAGGAAAGAAAGAATTTAATATTTATTGGATGATAAGAAAAATTTAAAACTCGATGTTTTAGGAAAATCTGAATTCTGTCGACTCCAAAATAATTGAACGTTGCAGTTTTTTCTCAGTTGCTCGTATTTAGAAAGTGACCTAATGGATAAAACAACCAAATACGTTTAATTTTCAGATCTAAGCGAAATTTAAATGCAGCAGTCAACTATGTTATTTTATCCATTACTAAGATCTTTCCTGCTTTTCTCCACTGCTTCGATCACGACTTTCCGTCAGTGTTGTTTTGTGTCCTTGATAGATTCGTGTAGTTGATGTGGCTCTTTTATAATTGCACTGTGTTTGGTTTTATTGTTTGTCTGCTGCGCGTTCTGTGTATTTGTTAATATGTGCTCGTTGTTATCTAATTGGATAAATAAGTTTGAAAGTCTGCATAAAAATAAATACTCACGCATAAAATGCATACTTCATTTCTCCGAAATATGAACCTTAGGTAGAATGGTTCTCTTTTTGTAAAATAAAAAATAGCTTTATTTCTATTTCTATTTACGGTGTGATGATTCTTTTAAGAAGTGATGCGAAGATATACATTTCAGTTGAACACCGATTCCATAATAATGTTAACTGATCGTGTTCCAAGAGAGAGGAGAGAGATTTCTAGTAACGGGAGACATAATAATGTTGCAAATGCTTTGCGTGCTCTTTCTAAAGCTGAATGTTTTTTTAAAGCACCAAATCCATCGGATCGACTCAAGTGAATCACGAACAAAATCAGCTTAATTTTGTATTTAAGCTATACAATATTAATTATGAAGTTGGTAATCGAACCAAAATCATTGATATGCAAAAGTTCGTCCCTTTTCTTTCACAAAAATTAAAGAAACATTATTTTATTCACTAAAAATTACATTTTATCAATATAGTATGTTCTATTCGATTACCTTTCTCCGTCTCTCCGGTAGCTGCATCATCTCGTGCAAGCTAAAGAACGGGTCCAGGACGCATTGCCCGAACCACTTACGGCACGGGGAATCGTCAACGGCACCCTCAAAACACATATCTTGCTTTTTCAGAAATAAAAAAAAAGCATATTATGTCGAAATTGCTTCTTATTTCTGAAATTTTTAATGATCAACAAAATTTAACAATTTAAAATGCTCAACACAGAATGTCCAAATACACTACCCTACAATAATGGATCAGCCACCAGCAGATTTGCATAACATCCGACTGCTTGCTTAGAGGTGTTATTTGTAGTATGGCCTGGACCTTTGCATGTTGTTCCTGGCCAATTAAACGCCGACGCCTACATTAACATTTTGCCTACACTACATCAGGTTCTTCCTACGCTCTGGCGATTTTATTTAAAAGGAAGAATGCTATTTCCAGGACGGCAATGCTCCGTGTCACGTTGCAGCCTCTGTTGAGCAGTGGTATCAAGATATCGATGTAAAACGTCTTCCCTGTCCTACTCAGGGTCCCCACCTGAGCAGGCCAGGGAAGATCCATAGAACAATTGTGGGACGTGTTAGAGCGACGCTTACGGACCAGGCAACTACGTCCGAAATCGACAGCTGATCTGGCGACATTATTGCAGCAGGAATGGACACAAACATCCATAGCTGTGTATCAAATCCTTGTTTAAAGTATGTCCAGAAGGGTTTCTAGTGTAATTGCAGCACGTGGGGGACCATCCCCCTATGAAAGCATGTATTCTTTCCCTTATCCCATCCCATCTTGCTGTCCGGTCCATTATTGTAGAATAGTGTACATAACACAATTTGTTTCCAAAATTCTCGCTGAAATTCTTTCTTCCAAAAATCATCTCTACTTCACACGTGTGTAGTAGATGGCACTTCAGTTTCGCGATGCAATTCACCAATACGGGACGAACTTTTGCATCAACCCAATTGCAACTTTCTTGATAGAAAACAATTGACAAAAACTTTATCTTGATAAAAAAACAGTTTAAGACGTACAAGGAGCAACATTTCAGATCTTTCTTCCTGGAATTTCGGTAGATATTTATGCAAAAAAATAAATGTCCCAGTAACAAATATTAAGTTGATAAAAGGGAAATGACAATCGCGAGTCATAAAATTTCTTTTAACACTCTCAGCAGCCGATATCGTGACAGCGCGTGGTGTAGAGTGATGTCTCAGTAGCCAGTCACGCGTTCGCGCGGGAAGCGCTGCGCCTCAACATTTATTATCCGCTTCAATCGGCATAATATGTTATGTGTTGGCGTGGAGTAAAGGTTAGAAGCTAATTGTAAAGGTGTTTCGTATTTATAGCTTTAATTTATGTGTATTCTGAGCTTTCGCCATTCTTTTCTGGTATTGGCGCACTTTTAATTCATATTTGTTATAAAAAGTAAGTCGGCTTCTGGGGGGAGAAAATCCATTTCTACGTGACCGGCAGCGATGTGTTAAGTCATTTCACGTGATCCAGAAGTTGCTGAACTAAATTACCCGAAACTTCACGATCGAAGATTTCGGTATCATTTCAGAATTTGGTGTTGAGACATTTTAAAGTATATTCGCAATTTTTTGTGAATACGGTGTATTATACAATTTATTTATAGAAAACGTTATTCTCTATTGAATGGTACTTTTGAATTTGCTTTACTACGAATGATGCACGAATCAAGAGCGATAGTTTGATTTGCTTACCACAGCTCCTCGACTACGATGTAGATAAGTCTGTTAGTGTACGCGTCGTAAGTAAACTTTCCGACAGCTCGGCTGTGAATCGACATCGTTTAAGACTGTTTAAAACTACTACACACAGGGGTAAAATGAAAAGCACTGCGTCAGTTTGTCTTCGCTCTTATGTATTCATGGAAATAAAAAAAAACTTAAAGAATTATTCAGCATTTTTCCCCACACAAGCTTGAAACATCCTAGAGCAATCTGCTCTATTTGACTTGGTAAATGAAACAAGAGCGTTCTGACGTGATCTCCCACCCAATGGAAATTGAATTATTCATTGGCTCTCCTGCATTTGCTTTTTCGGTGCATTGTTCCGACACACAAATGAGAAACAAAAGCCAGAATTAAAAAGTGCGTTTCAATCCGCACGGTTTCTGCCGAATCAACAAACGAACCCTAAACTGCTAAAAGAACAAACAATTACGCGAGTTTCTTGCCCCTTTGTCTCGACGAAAAGGTTTTCAAAGTTGCCGATAAAATTCGTCTATTTGTTCAATCCCCAGCATTCTTCTGTGCTGAAAGAAGACATACTTCTAGTTATATATTCATCTATCCCTTGCATTTTCAATGATGCAAACTCGATAAAGTTCGAATCTTTTAGAAGTAATTCACTTGAATCCCGTAAGAAAGGAGACGAAAACGAAGAAATGTTTCAACATTTCGTTTGAGGATGGGTTATGCACGTTTTACTTTAAAAGAAACGTTGAATTCAGTTACACTATCTCAGAGTCCTTTCTGTTAAAGTCAAACATAAAAATGCGCTTCAGTAATTTAACCCCATCAACAGTTTTGCCCGAACATCTCTCGGGTTGCCCGTGCGGCGCTTGGGCATCCTATTTTTCTACGCCAATCCAATGATATGCCCGGCTTTTTCACTTTTTTTCTTTTGCAATGTTTCTAAAAGACGGCTTTTGAACTTCAGTAAAGATTGAAGTGCAAAAATGCGTTCACCGGCTTTAACATTAGGTTTTACTGCTTTTCATTTACGCGGGAGAATGAGTGCCTTTTGTTTACACCAGGGCTCGAAATACCCGGGTGCACAGGTGCACTGTGCGCATGAAAATATAACTGTGCACCTAATTTTTTCCCACTGTACATAACTGTGCACCTAATTTAAAATCTTAGGTGCACCTTGTGCACATGTATTAAAAAATCTATTTCGAGGCCTGGTTTACACTCGTGTAGTGTAGCACACGTTGCAAATACTATTTCTTTTGAATTGTGTGCTAAAATAAAAGCGGAATGAGCGAGAGCGGCTCATAAGAGAATATAATTCTGATATTGGATCACATAATGAATCGGAAATATCTCTAAATGAATCTGGAAGTTGTGAAAGTTCGTTATCGGACTTCTCTAGTGATGAAGAACTTTGGAGGAAAAGACTCACTTGAATTTTAGACTTGTCTTAGTTGATCGCGCGATCGAAAGACATGGAACAGTGAATGAGAAAAGAGGACGACCAGGAATTGTGCCGAATCCCGTACGTTTGTCCGAGAGACACTTTTTAGAAGTGATTCCACCCACCGAAAAGAAACTGAGACCGACGAGGCAGCGCTTGGGGTGGTGCTCAAAAAGGAACGACAGCGACAAACGGAAGAGAAAAGAAGCCAGATATTTTTATCCCGATTGTGATATAGGACTTTGCTTACATCCATGTTTTGAATTTATCATACTAAGTTTTGAAATTAAAAAAAAATGTAAGAAAAAAAGTGCCGGCTCTTTTCTCACATCCATATCTGTGAAGTGTTCTTAAAAGTTAATGTTCGGAAAAGCCAACTTTAATTATAAATACTAATTTTTCGCTAAAATTAAAAAGTATCATAAATTATCAAGTTCAATGCTTGTAACAGTTTTGACTGCTGATTTGAGTTTACATAATTGATTTGAATACAAAATTGTCTACAAAAATGTGCTTATTTTTGGACACAATATGGCTAAAAAGATACTGTTAAGGGGTTAATTTAGTTTCTGAAACAAGGTATTGACAATCTGCTTTACGCTTTTGAAGTAGTCTCAGAAATATAAAACTAATACATTAATCATTCGAAAAGTGACATTCGCTAACAGTGACAAAAATCGCGATAGACCGAAGAAAGCGTCACGTCGAGAGTCGAGGAAGGTAGCTGAATTTACGACACACTGGAGCAATTCAGCGGTCTATCAGCGACGGTCCAGGACCCATTCGAACAACGGTCGGATGACGAGGACATCACCTGAGTTGGCACTCTATTCTCCAAATTTCCAGACCTCCAAGGACATTTGAGGGTCGGCGACTGATCTAACGAGCACCACTAGCCCCCACGTACACAACGGTCTTTGGTTGGATCGAGTTTCCAACTCGCAACCCTACGATTGCTAATCCGCGACTCTACCAACTGGGCTACCGTGATCCAGAACGAAGACTGAGAAAGATTACACGCAAATTATACGTTGCTTACTTTACGCGATTTTTTTTTTTGACAAATGTAAAACTACAATACGGTATGTTCATGCACGGTAGATTTAAGAGTTTTGTTCTTTCGAGGTTCGGCAGATAAAGAACACCTAACAGTACGATGTTTGTAGATGCCCCCCTCCAATGTCACACAAAAGGGCCAACGGGAAAGTCAGCTAAAGCTTCGGTTTCCTAAGAAAACGTAGCCGTGATCTAGCGGCCGTGATGTATCGGTGGGTGACGTCACTAAAACGTTGTTTATACTAACACATGGTGTTGGTTTCCTAGAGAGCGTTGTTTGTGAGCGTAACGAAAATGATCGGAGCCGCCATTTCCATGACTGTCGTCATAGCGGTCTCAAACAGTTGGAGAACGTTTTTTCTCTTGTAGCGGCCTGATTTCATTTCCTGCTCCAAGCGATTCCAGCCAAGAGGAGCAATATAAATAAACATTTTTGACTGCCATTGAATAATTCGTTTTTGTAAAATCGGGATCGTTATACACAGAATAAAAATTTCAACGGTTTCGAAATCTGCGGAAAATTTGACACCAGATCGATACCTTAAATGTGATTTTCTTTGAATAGATAATTAATTATTTAATACATAATTAAATAATCAAATGGTAAATAATTGAATAATAAAACTGTTTTTGATATCGATCTGGCGTAGAAATTTACGCTGATTTGAAATCTGTTGAAATTTTCACTCTACCTTCAACGATCCCGAAGTTAGGAACTTTGAACTAGAGAATAAAAAACCACTTTGTTTTGTTTCTCGAATAAAATAAACCACGACAGCCGTATGTGTTGCCCATTCTCCAACGTATTCTGTCCGCCTAAGTTGACACCTTGGATTTTTGTTTAGACGGCCGTTTAGTTATGCCCGCGGCATCATGACGTATCACGGCTGTTAGATAACGGCTCCACTTTCTTAGGAAACCAAAGCTTAACTGGTTGAAACAGATCTCCCAATTCCAAAGTAACTTTGAGATTTCTTCCGAATTTTCAAATGGGCAATAGTCATAGTAATTTTAATTAACGCCATACTAGAGCAACACAACGGGCTATTGACGACAGTCCGGGGTTAGTCCATTATGGGAAAGATCCAAGGACGACCCCACGTCATTTTGAACCACGGTCAGATGCCGAGGCAACACTTCAGCTCTGGCACCCCACTCTCCAACCTTCCACACCATACCTACGTGAGGACTTTCTTCCGCGACAGATTTAAGGTGCACCAGCCGCCTCTACACCATACAATTATAAACATCCATGCAGTGACTTAGATTCAAACCAAGAACCTTCCGATCTAGACGCTAACATCTTAACCAACAGACCGGTCGGTCGGCGTTTAAATGGGCGGTGGTTGAACAGTTGGAAGAGCATTAAGCTTCGATCCATCAGTAACAAATATTGTATTAAATAATGTACCGGATATGATAATAATAATAATAATGCGTATTAAATAAATAGAAATAAAAAATATGGCATTCCATATTAATTTATGAAAAAATTAATCGAGGTATTAAATGTGATAATAAAATAAATTAATAAAATGTGGGTTACAAATGAACAGCTCCCTGTAACGATACATATTATATTGGAATTTTATACTGAATTCCAGGTAGGTATGATGGTATTTTAATTAACGTCAAGCTGGAGCAACACAATGGGCTAGTGGCGAAGGTCTGGGATTAAAGGAAATAATCCGAGGACAACATCACGTAATTTTGAACCACGATCAGATGACGAGTTCACATGTTAGCTTGAATCCCACTCTCCAAACTAAATTCCAGGAACTTTTCATTGACTTGTCTAGAGTGGTATACAGATATGTACACAGTCCAGTCACATTAATGTGACCACCTGTCCACCTGTTAATGTGACCACAAAGCCAGAATAACCACCTTTGGCAGAGCGGACCGCTGCGAGACGTGCAGGAAGAGGGTCAATTAGGTTTCTGAAGGTGTTCACTGGGATGTTGAACCATGCCGACTCCAGTGCCGTGGCCAGCTGCGCTAGATTACACGGTTGAGGATCCATGGGTTGAGGATGCAGGGTGTTTGCTTTCAGACGTTTCACGCCGTATACGCCAACGTCCATCTGTCTGATGGAGCATAAAACGTGATTCATCGGAAAACCCACCTGCGCCACTCTCTGGACGTCCAGTTGCGGACTGGCGTGCAAATTCCAGCCTTCGTCGCCGATGAACAGCAGTCAGCATATGTGCATTAACTAGGCTTTTGCTGCGGAGGCCCATGCGCAGCAACGTTCGCTGAACCGTTGTTGAGGATACACTCTTGGTAGCCCCTTGGTTCATCTGGGCGATCAGTTGCTCAACAGTTGCACGTCTATTCGCCCGAACGCATCTCCGTAGCCTTCGTTCGCCTCTGTCATCTATAGCCCTTGGTGTACCACATGTGCCACGCCGCTGATTTTGGAGAGTGCCATTTTGCCATGCACGTTATACTTTTACCACGGCGGCACGCGAACAGTTCACAAAATTAGCCGTTTCCGAAATGCTTCCACCCTTGGCCCGAAAGCCAATAATCATGCCCCTTTGGACGTCGGATAAATCGCTACGTTTCTGCATTACGCCAACGATTGAAATGCTTTCCGATTCCCTAGGACATCCTTTATATACACTCCATTGCAATGTGCTGCCACCTACCTTTTGTGATTGATTATTTCACGTTAACGTCGAAAGTAGGTGGTGGTCAAATTAATGTGACTGGACTGTGTATATAGAAAGGTAGAAAATACGTGAACGTTAAAAATAGCATGCTCATGCAACATTATATTTTTTAAATTGAACTAAATGCCTTTGTGGAGAATATTTCACGAATATATGTACTCATCTTGAATAAATATATTTTGAACACTTTGAAGTATTGTAAATTTGCTGTACGATAAGCATTGAAACTTTCAAACATTTGATGTACCGCTTCGCACAATGTAAAATTCAACGCAACTTTATGCGAATTACTCTTCTGAAATGCATTACTTTCAAATTTCTGATGTCTACAAAGTCCATTTTTGATTAATGTTTTTATTTTTAACATTCTTATAAATCCGTCGATTTAAAAAAAGAGTAGTTATAAGTTTTGTTTGGGAATCTTATATAAATTAAGAAACTATTTATCTTTATCAGAAAAGGAATTCCTTCGGAATTATGCTTTTGAAAATTCTTTCGATAGACTATAATCGAAGATCTTAATAGGAAAGTATTCTTTATATATTTTCAAATTGAAAACTATTTGTTCAGAAAACCTCTTTCTAAACCTCTCTATAAAAAAGAAGTAACATTCAGTCGCATTTTAATTCCATTTCATTTCGCTTCACTTCTTTCAGGATGCTGATTAAATTTAAATCAGCTTTAAGTTCGAAGGAAAAGATGAAACATTTAAAGCGATTTTATTTTAAAAGTGAGTCGCGTTCTTCGGTTAGAACGGGGAAGTTACATATTTTGAAGGTTGATTCTGGGAAAAAAACGTATTTGAGAAGCAAACGCGATGGCCCTTATTTCCATACGACTTCGTTTATTATGAAGACAAATGTTTTGTATCACGTTAATTATTCGTTTATTTTAAATTTCAATAGTCTTTCTGAGTTATTGTAAATATGTAAACATCTGTGCAAGGCAAATGAAGTGAAACCATGATCTAACATAACCCCCATATAACGTCATTTTTCATTAGTCCCAAATAGTTTCTTATACTTCCAAATATTTCCCGCATTTAACGTTTTTCCAGCGTGGAGAACTCACAGCGATTTTCTTAAAATAATCAGAATTAGCGTTGCCCGTGCCAGTTCTTTTCGTCTCCTACTGAAAACATTAAAAGGAAAAACAATAATTTTAAGAATGCGTTACACTTACATGACACGGGCATGTCGCACTTTCGCATAAAATTCGGACTACCTGAGATATCGCGCACTGGTGTAAAATTTTCCGCAGATTTCATATCCATTGAAATGTTCACTATCTTTAACGATCGCGAAGATTGAAATTCTTAAAGTCCTTTTTGTTCTCGTAATGAATATATTCGCCAAATACGTCAATTGCGAATTAAATATGTTAAAAAACATACAAAAACACATAGATGTGTAGAATGATGGTAATGATTTAGCTAGTAAAAGCAAAACGCAAACCAAAATAACATATTTCTGATTTCTTTAAACAATAAACTATTGTAAAGGAAGAAATTAAAGGTATGTTACTTAAGTTAGTCTTTATTTCATGCTCTAGGACTTGTTTTTCTCCGACCCCGATTTAACGTTATTTTTTCCCGGTCCCTTGAAATACGTTAAATTGGGGTTTCACTATATATATAAATTTTTTAATTATTTTACGTTTAAAATCTGAAATTAACAAATACTCAGTGCTTTTTTTAAATTGAAGATAAAATTTCGAAATTTCTGGATGATCAAATAATAACCTATTATGGAACAGGTACCAAGTTCAAAATATTTTTCAGAACAAGTAAATATAAGATTTCTCAACTTTGAATTATGTCTATCTGTAGGACTTTATATGCACAGAAAGGTAACATTCAGCCGTCTTCGAGGTTTGGTTTAGGTATAGGTTTTAGCAAATCGTTGCTATACTGCGCCAGACAAAATGTAATAGAAATAATCAATGCGCTTTCGAGGATTATTGCACTGTGCAGCAAAGATTACTCGTCATTTCCATCAAAAAAAGTGAATTCAACAAATAACCAATATCAGGAGAACGGTGCCACTTTAACTAAGTTATTGTTGGATGATCAAAGCATGCCGGTGGCAACACAATATGTCTATCCAGAATAATGCGTTGCATCATATATTATATTGCACTACATACATTACATATTGTATTACACCATGCTACATTACACTAGCAGACCCGCGCATAGCATTTGCGCTGAAGTATCTCAATAGTTAATGTAATGAATTGATATCCCCAGGTGCAGAATTATATTCAGTGTTCTACAATACAGTTCCCAGCAATTGCAATTGTTATGTCCGAATTTCGAAAACTGCAGTAAAATCAAAAGCAGACGTCAAACACAATTATGAAGTTAAATATTTTGACATGAACATAAATGTGTTATTTATGAAGTGTTTGTGGTCATTTGGGGCGGTGTAGGGAGGTTTTTCTGTTGCTAGAAATGAAAAAAAGGTGTGACAAAAGTAGCGCGCTTTGCACTGCAGAACATCGTAAGTTATGATTAAAAAACAAATCGGCCAAAATTTTGATAAAATTAAGGAAAAATTGTTCTGCAAAGACTTTGTTCTGCGACGTACGTCGCAATATTAAGCACTTTCTGCTCCCGGGGCAGTGTCGTTACTGACCCCTTCAAATATTTCTATTCATTTATAATGAATATAGCATCCACATTCAATTAAAGGCTTGGTTGTTTGGAGTTTTTTTTACGACGAAACACCATAGAACTGTAGATGTACATGTAAAAGTTTATTCTATGCAAATATGCCATATTTGGTTATGTTGGTCCGGACACAGTACAGACAATGTCAAATAATGGACATACGCACACAAGGAAAGCTTTACTGGCACAGAAGAGAGAACACCAAAGGAAGAATTGAAACTGCGCTGCCAACAACTCGCAGGGTGGTAGTACAGTGTGCATACCCACTAATATACCCCTCACATGAATGGATTTCATACCACTAAATGAAATAAAATTAACTTAAAATATATAACAGCATTTCGTTTACTTTTCCCGACGAATAATTCTTGTTTTCAATCAAATGCCGGGCAAAAAGTAGTGTAACCAGTTTCTACTTCAATTCCATCCCACTCCCTTATTCAAAGACGATTAAGCACTTTTTGATGCTAAACCTTTACGAATCGTGTTTTCTTTCCTGTTCTGATTTCTATCTTCCAATTTTCTCATTGCTTTCTTTCGTCAGACTGCTGCAAAATTTCATCAGAGTAGAGAGCTCTTCCCTCAAGTTTTAGCTATTGTATGCAACATCCAAAACTCAAATAAGGCATACACTAAACGGTAAAACAGGAATGGGCTGTGCTGAAAGCAAGAAAACACTATTTTTTGGAATATGTAATTTACAAATAGTAAAGAAATTGTGGAATTCTACTTTGTTCTGTTACGTTCAAAACCGACGGTAAAACATTTTGTTTTCTTGTTTGGGAGATCACCTAACTGTTAACGGCCTCCTGCAATGGAAACATAAGCTTCCGAAAGTAGAAATAAATAGCGAAACGAAACTCAATTATTTTTTAACATTCGAATCATTCGTGATTGTTTTGAAAAGAGATTTCTACGACCCTTAGCACAAAGTTCTTAACATGATGAATTAAACTATATGTGTATTGATATCAACAAGCCACAAATTAATGAAGAAAATGTCCTCTAACAATAGACTTGTTTACCTCGGCAACAATAAATGGCCACTGCCTTTTTTTTAACAGCCAAATGACTATTAGCTCCAAATGTCTGTGCAAGATGGCTGAAAGCCATCTTGCTCAGACATTTGGAGCTAATAGTCATTTGCAATTAGTAATCTATGTCCCCATAGGTTTTTAAGAAACTCGTCGATAAAACTTTCTTCAAGATCTCTCTCGGCCGTTGTAGCCCAATGAGGAAAAAACTCATTTCTGCGTTTTATTTCTAGATTAATCGCCAAAATATTCAAAAACGACACTTAAAACACATAAAATGGACTTAATTAATTAAACCTTCAAGTTTTAAATTACCGAAAATTACGGCAAAAGAACATAAACTCAAAACGCTACGTGACGCCATTGTGCACCTCGATGTAAGGTTTACGTTTGTCCAGTGGCGTTGAAATTTCATATTGCTTGATCTTTTAATTTTTAAACAATCAATTAAAATTTTTTTCTTGCTATTTCAACGTCTCTATAAAAGTAAACAAACCGTCATAGTGCATAGTGATGTCACAAGAAGCGGTGTAGGAAAACTATCGTTTTTGAGATGAAGTAAAGAGTACGAACTTTAAAATTTTTTTTAATCTTTTCGGGTTTTATAAAAGTAAAAAAGAAAGAAACTTTTCATCCTATTTTTTCATTTTCTATATTATAAAAATATAAACAAACAACGTGCAAGTTCCTCACTGTAAGAGTAACAGATTAGCAACGGGAGGGTTGGGAGTTTGATTGTAATTGGTAATTTTAGTTAACGTCGTACTAGAGCAACACAACGGGCTATTGACGACAGTCCGGGATCAGTCCCTTAAGGGAAAGATCCGAGGACAACACCTCGTAATTTTGAACCAAGGTCAAATGACGAAGCAACACCTGAGCTGGCACTCCACTCTCCAAACTTCCACGCCAAACCAACGTGAGGACTTTCGGCCACGACAGATTTAAGGTGCACCAGCCGCCTCTACACCATACGTTTACAAACATCCATGCCCGAACCAGGTACCTTCCGATCTAGAGGCTAACACCTTAACCACTATACCGGTTGGGAGTTTGAATCGAACCGTCGTGGAAGGTCGGTGCATGTGAAATCTGTCGTGGCCTCCAGTTTTCTCACGTTGACGTGGTGTGGAAATTTGGAGTTGAGTGCCCGATGTTGCGTCGTCATCTGACCGAGGTACAAAATTTCGTGGTGTCGTCCTCGGAAATTTCCCATCGAGTCTAATCCCACACAGTTGCCAACAGCCGGTTGTGTTGATCCAGAAATATATTAATTAAAATACCTAACTACCAAGATCGTGCATTTCCTTAAGCAATCGAATCGAAACTAATCTCTCCATTGCTGTCTTCACGCAGTATTGTTATAAATTCCTCTGAAATCCAGTGTTTGGAGGCTCGTTACGGATCACCCACTAACAACATAATCTTTTTCAAGTGCAAGAGTTTGCATGTACTGGGTGTACTTAAATCCCACCGACACACTTGGAGAGGCGGTAGTACGCATCAAGACAAACAATAAATGCAATTGAACATGCGGTCGCAAATGGCGTTGTGTAAATGAAAATTGAGAAACTACGTCTGCAAAGTGTGTACGCGTCCATCTATTACAAGAGTGCGCACATTGTGGTTTCGTCCTGCACCACACCTCACTGCTTGAACTGTAATGGAAGAACGTGTACACTTTACAGACGCATTTTCGCAATTTTCACCCACTTAACATCAGTTGCGACACCATGTTCCGTTGCATTTTTTATTGGTCTCGATGCGTACTACCGCCCCTCCAAGTGTGTCGGCGGGATTCAAATACACCCCGTAAACAATGAAACTGCTATCATATCGAATTGGGTCTGTTCCCGAATTCCGCCAACAATACTAAAACAAACTCCAAGCTTAGCTAAATAGGGCTTCATCTTATTCCGCCAGACATTAATACCTTAACCTTTACGCTACGGCAGGTAGAGAATTGTTACCACTAAGTTTTCGTTTACACCAGCGGCATGGTAGTGATCTGTGTACGGTGGATGTCATACCCTTTTAATGGACCGCTGGCATCCATCACCCTTTACGAGCTGACAGTGGCTGACCTTCAAGAGGATTCTTCCTTTGGTTTGGTACCCAACCCAAGACCGAGAGGTGAGAACGCTTTGGAGGAAAGGCAGAAGGTCGCTCCTGTGAAATCTATACGTCACGTAATAATATGAAAGGAAAGCGTCAGTCGTTAATGCGACTGAAGGTTCAATCGCTCAAGTTAGGTATTTAGGTAGTTAGTTAAGGGGGGTAGGACATGCAGGCGAAAGAGCCGTTCCTGGACACGATTGAAACAATCTAAGCGTCGCAGCGTAAAGGTTAACTCTGACAAGTGACAGAAACCGATAAGCCATCGTGGTTCGTCGTGGCTGCTCTAGCAACCTTCGAGTTGTAGGCGGCGCAGGTTCGATTCCCTTCAGATGTCTATCTCTGTTGCGCGCCCATAAAAGCTTTCATTGTGTACATGTCTGTTACTTGATACATTATGTCTTGTGTCTAAAGCGGCATGTCCAGAACATTCCCCTTGAGCCAAGAAACCTCAAAACAACCAACCCATTGATATCCCATTTCTCACTCTCATCATTCTGAAAAACAAAATCTACAAAACGAATTTACTGAATTGAGATCATTGTGAAAAACAAAATCTACAAAAAAAATTTACTGAACTGAGATCATTGTGAAAAACATAATCTACAAAGAAAATTTACTGAATTGAGATCATTTTGAAAAACAAAATCTACAAAACAAATTTACCAAATTGAGATTATTTTGAAAAACAAAATCTATAAAACAAATTTACTGAATTGAGATCACTTTGAAAAACAAAATCTACAAAACAAATTTACTGAATTGAGATTATTTTGAAAAACAAAATCTACAAAACAAATTTACTGAATTGAGATCACTTTGAAAAACACAAAATCAACAAAACAAATTTACTGAATTGAGAGATTATTTTGAAAAACAAAATCTACAAAACCAATTTACTGAATTGAGATCATTTTGAAAAACAAAATCTACAAAACAAATTTACTGAATTGAGATTATTTTGAAAAACAAAATCTACAAAACAAATTTACTGAATTGAGATCATTTGTGTCCCACACCGCATACCACCCACAAAAGAAATCCGACTCCTTTACACCCAAACCGTGTAGCGTAGATACATCCATGGACGAAACGTTTTTATTTTAGTAATTTTTGGTATTTTTTAATCTACTGGAGCGCCACAAAGGGCTATTGGTGACGGTGCGGCACCAGGGAACGATCCGGGAAGAACACCTCGTAAATTTGAACCACGGTCAGATGACGAGGCAACACCTGAGCTGGCACCCCTCTCTCCTAACTCCCACACCACGACTAAAGAAACTGCGAATCAAGCTGTTGTTGTCCGTGCAGAAATCTCATCTGGGAAATGTTATAAGTTGTATCACCTATACATGTACTGATTTGTATTAGTGTATTGTTTTCATAAGGAAATGATTTTTTTTTGTGAATATATATAAACATACTGCTCCGTGATGCCATGATTCTACTTTATACGTAATTCTGACACACCTAAACTATCTGTAGGTGAAATCCACGAAAATAGTCGGCATTCATGGAAGAATTTCAGATTGTGAGTGAGCTTATACTTAGCAGTCATCGTTGTAACAAATCTAAGTGAATATACTTAAAATAATACGTAGACAGACAGGATACTTGTCTCACAGTAGGAATACACCTATTGGAAATGTTCTCATCAATCCAGGCATTCTCCAATGGGGCAACGCGTTCAGCCAAATGAAAAAGTGGCCACACTTAAAAGACTGATTATCTCATATGCGTACGTTAAATTAGGTAGCCTTGTGGGCAATCAATTCGTAAATTATTAGTTAATGTCGTACTAGAGCAACACAACGGACGTCTCCTTATGTAAATTTTTTGATTTGAATTTGTAGAGGGCGTTATTCCTTATTGAAGTATACTTTTGAATTTGCTCCAGTATGAATAATGCTCGAAATAAAGTAGGTGATTCGGTTTATTTTCCGTGACTGTTCAATAATATCAAGACTTTGAACTCCATAAAAATTATTTATCCCCTGTTCGACCTCTACGAAGATGTAAAAAATCAAATCTGTAGAATTTTTTTTTTGTGGAAACGAATATTTTTAACTCTATCTGTGCTTGAAATAAATCTGAATGCTAATCAAAATTATTTTAAATTTCTAAACTATTTGCTATTTCAAGGGTTTTTTGGGGTAAAAAGTACTTAAAGAACCAAAAAGCATTCCGTTATGCTCGTGGCATTTACCCAATCATTTTCACACAAAAAGTTTATTTTCTTCAAAATTTTCCAATTTACGTTTTTTTGCGGCAAATATTACTTGATCACCGTTTTGCGTGTTTCTCTTTTGCGAAGCAATTGGTGGAGCGAAATGCGAAACATCCTCAAGTAAAATCAAAACTACGGTTTTCGGCAGTGCCCATATCTTTGGAGGATCTATCACTCAAGCTACCGATACTCTCAATTAGAGGTAAAAAAATCAAATTTAGATTTTTAGGTACTTATGAAATATAATATTTTACTGGATATCAACAGATACTTTCCAATTTTCACCAAAAATACACATTTTAAATCTTAGAAGCAAGCATTGCAATTGTTTCCATAATTAGATACTTTAACTCTATTTTTAAGATATTTGTTTTCAACTGTGCTTCCAGAGCCCTTACAATGAGAGGAATTAATTATGATGAAAACCCACTTTTCGAATTTGTTGTGCCTGCAAAACCATTAAACAGTTATTTAGCTCTAGTCAAATTATTGAAACCCTTCAAATTAATATTTAAGATGTCCATAACATCTTATCTGTCATTAAAATAAGATATGGTTTATTATCCTAGACGCTATGTAACATTTTCTGTTTTAATTACCAAAAGCAATTTTATTTACAACACAGGAATCTTTAAGCAAACTATATCAAAGATACATTCGTGGTATACATATTTAAATACAAAAAATGCACGATTACCTTTTTTGGTTTTTTGTTAGCCTTTTCTAAATAAATAATCAATATTTTGAATTGTTTCCCTTGTTTCTAAGTAATTTTTTTGATAACTTTGTTTCAAAATTTCATATGTATTCGGTAACTGATAATTTTTAGTTAACGTCGTACTAGAGCAACACAACGGGCTATTGACAACGGTCCAGGATCAATACCTCAAGGGAAAGAGCCGAGGACAACACCTCGTCATTTTGAACCACGGTCAGATGACGAATCAACACCTGTGTTTCAAGGGAATAACTGGAAAAGTCTAATAACTGCTTTCCAAGAGCGTGTTTTTGAGATTTGTCCTTTTTTTTTATAAAGTGAGCTTTTGTAATAATTTATTTTGATCTGCATTCTTTGTTACTCTGTTTCCAGCCACATTATTTATCTACGTCTCATTTTGCAAAATTTCAACGTATCCTGTTATTTTCCTTATCCACAGATTTGTAGTGGTGGATAGTTCCTCATGTTTCATGCTGACACGAATTAAATTAAAATTTAAGTAAATTTCTTCAACTGCTGTTTTCTAGTTCTATAATGTTTTTTTGCATTGTAAAGCTGTGAACGAAGTTCTTCGATTCTATCCTGTATTAAGTTTTATTTGGCATCAATGATTGTCTTATTTTAAAAGCTTTTACTACTTCCTGCTGTTCCTCAGCTAGTTTCACTATAATTTCTTCTTATAGAATAGAAATGGAAAGGAAAAGCCTTAAGTCCTGTTCCCATGAGGCGTGTTTTTGAGGTCGGCTTTTCTTATACATTTTTATTCCTCTATTTCAAGTTTCTATCGTTGCGATCGTTGGAAAGAAAAAGTGAAAATTTCAACGTATTTGAAATTTGCGGAAAATTTTACACCAGATTAATACTTTTAATGTGATTTTTTTAAATAAATAATCAATTATTTAATAAATAAGCAATTATTTAATAAATAATTAACTAATCAACTGGTAAATAATTAAATAATAAATAGTTTTTGGTATCGATCTGCGTAGAATTTTACGCTGATTTGAAATCCGTTGAAATTTTCACTCTATCTTCAACGATCGCAAATATAGAAACTTGAATTCGAGGCAGAAAAAAACATAATTTAATGCTTACGGAAAGCTGACCTCAAAAGCGCGCGTTGGAAAATGTCTCATGTGAACAGGGCCTTAATCTTTTAATTACAGCTATAGATAGGGTCGCGATTCTTTTAACTTTCAAGTACAACTGCTGTAACTGCCGTAGTCTAAATTCTTTCTTAGGGCAATCCTTATAACGTACAAGGTACTTCGGAAAGGAATAAAACTATGATACCAATGTCAAAAATCTTATTATTGAATAAACTATACGAATTTTCGAGAAATTTGGACAAAATTGCAATTAAAGTGAAGTTGAAACGATTAGAACTGAGATAGGGGATCTTAAAAAACCGTAATTATGAACAAGCTATGCGAATTTTTTATTCGTCTTTTTTAACAATAAGAACTTTTTTGACTTTACAATTTCATTGAAATTTAGAAATCCATTTTTATAGAGGTTTTAAGCGTAGTTTGTGCCCTCTAAGTTAGTTTCAACAGTAAAACTTCTGAGAAATTCAACAAATCCTGAGAAAATGTGGTTAAAGCATTTTAAAGGTGAAATAGGTGTCAGAAAAAATCTTAATTTGAACGAACTAGTACGAATATTTCATGCTTGTTTTTAAACAGAATCAGAACATTTAACACTCTCCAAATTCATCAGATTGAAAAATTTCTTTCCTTTTCTTTTTAGTTCTAAATGTACTCGGTGGCCCCTTTTAAATTGGATTCTAGAATAAAATTTCTGAGAAATTAAAACTGCAAATTCTGAGAAAATGCGATTAAAGCCAAAAGGAAATTAATAAACTGAGAGGGGTGTCAAATAAACATTCATTGTAAACAACTTTTTTCCTTTTATCAACAAGAAGCATTATCAGTCATCCTAAATCCATCTAAATTAAAAAAATTGTGAATTCTTAGGTACTTTGTCCCTTTAAGTTAGCTTCAACAATAAAAATTCTGAGAAATTCAACAAATTCAGAGAAAAATACGATTAAAGTTAAGCTGAAACGATTAGAACTAAGATAGGGGTGTCAGAAAAATCTCAAACGTCTGCGAATTAATACAAATATTTTTCATGTTTTTCTCAACCATAATCATTTAAAAGTTCATGAAATTGTATTTTTTAGTTCAAAACCACAATTCTCTTTATATGGCTTCAAAAGTAAATTTTCAGAGAAATTCAAACTGCAGATTCTGAGAACATGCGATTAAAGTGAAGATGAAATTAAAAAAACTGAGATAGGGTCGTCTGAAAACAATCATTGTAAACAAACTAAGTAATTTTTTATTTGTTTTTCAACTAG
The DNA here is from genome assembly GCA_947359465.1 of Metellina segmentata. NCBI lineage: Eukaryota > Metazoa > Arthropoda > Arachnida > Araneae > Tetragnathidae > Metellina > Metellina segmentata. The sequence goes on along the minus strand of OX375879.1, from coordinate 17,948,602 downwards.
AATCAGTATGTTTCAGACTACCCAAATCCATCGAAAGTGAAAAATTGAATTTAAAGGTACTCTCATTAAGTTTACTTCAACTCCTATAAAAAATCTGTTAAATTCAACAACCATGATTAAAGTTAAGCTGAAACTGTTAGAACTGGAATAGAGGTGTCAGAAAGTAATTAATAGTATTTTCTAAAACCAGATTCAGAACATTTCCAACAACTCAAAATCCGTCGAAATTGAAAAAAAAAAGAATTTAAAGTTTTAAAGGTACTTAGTCTTCTTAAGTTGGCTTCAACGATAAATATTCTGAGAAATTCAACAGCCAATTCTGAGTAAATACGGTTAAATTGAAGCTGAAACAGTTAGAATATAAATATTTATTCGTTTTTTTAAAAAGAATCATCATAATATTTCATACTTCCCAAATCCATCATGACATAAAAAAAATTTTTGATTCACTTTTTAAATTTTGAAGGTACTCTCCGTAATTTGACTTCAACACCAATAATAATTAGGACAAATTCAACAAATTCTGACGAAAACAAGATCGATTAAAAAATTAAGCTGAAACATTTAGAACTGAGATTGTCGTATCAGAAAATCATTAATTTCATTCGTTTTGTTTTCAACCAGAATCAGAATATTTCAGACTTTAAAAAAATCAATTTTTCAATTTCGATGGATTTGGGATTTTTTAAAGATACTCTGTTATTATCATCACTTCAACAATAAAAATTCTGAGAAATGAAACATCAAATTCTGAGAAATGAAACATCAAATTCTGAGAAATGAAACATCAAATTCTGAGAAACTGGGATTAAATTGAAGCTGAAACGAATAGAATTAAGATATATCTATTCATTGTTTCAACTAGATTCAGAACATTTCAGACTTCCCAGATCCATCGAAATTGAAAATTTTATTTACTTTTTAAATTTTAAAGGTACTCTCCGCCTCAATACCAATGACAATTCTAAGAAATTCAACAAATTCTGACAAAAACACGCTCGATCATAATTAAGCTGAAACAATTAGAACTGAGATAGGGGTATCAGAAAAATATTAATTTCATTCTTTTGTTTTCGAATAGAATCAGAACATTTCATACTTTAAAAAATCAATTGCTCGTCATCTGACAGTGGTTCAAAATTACATGGTGTTGTCCTCGGATCTATCCCTTCGGGTATTGATCCCAGACCGTTACTAATAGCCGGTTGTGTTGCTCCAGTGTGACGTTAATTAAAAATATCAATACACAAATCCATCGGAATTGAAAATTTTATTTATTTATTATTTTATTTTTAAAAATACTCCCCTTAAGTTGGCTTCATCAATAAGAATTCCGACTGAGAAAAACAAGTTTCGCTGAAACGATTAAATCTCAGATAGGAATCCCATTAAAACATAAATTTTATTCGTTTATTTTAAACCATTATCTGATTCTGAGAAATTAAACATCAGAAAATGCGATTAAATTGAAGCTGAAACGAATAGAATACAGATATATTTATACATTGTTTCAAATAGATTCAAAACATTTCACGCATCCCAAAGCCATCAAAATTCAAAATTCTTTTTCAAATAAAAAAAAAAACTGTCCTTAAAACGTGCTTCCTCGCCAGTAAAAATTCTGATAAATTGAACAAATTCTGAAAAAAAAAACACGATTTAAGTTAAGCTTACCAGCTTACTTAACTTACGTTTAGAACTGACTCACAGGTGTCAGAAAAAATTAATATTATTCGGGGGGGGGGGATTAATTATTTTTCTCAACTTGAATCATAACGTGTCAGCTTTCCCAAATCCATCCAAATTGCAACAAAAAAAAAACTCACATTTTTAAAGACTCCCTATAAAGTTTGCTTCCTTACCAATACACACTCTGAGAAATTAAGCAAATTCTGAAATAAAGCACGACGATTAGAACTGAAATACGGGGTGTCAGAAAAACATTGATATTATTCGTGGGGTTTTTCAACTGGAATCATAACATGTCAGCTTTCCCAAATCCATCAAAATTGCAAAACAAAAAAAAAATTCAAATTCCCAATGACTCCCTTTAAAGTTTGCTTCCTCACCAATAAGCATTCTAAGAAATTGAACAAATTCTGAAAAAGAGCACGATTTAAGTCAAGCTGGAACGATTAGAACTGAGATACAGGTCTCAGAAAAACCTTAATATTATTCATGAGGTTTTTCAACTGGAATTATAATAATATGTTAGCTTTCCCAAATCCATCAAAATTGCAACAAAAAAAATTTTAATTTTAAAAGATTATTTTTAAAGTTTGTTTCATCACCAGGAAAAATTCTGATAAATTGAACAAATTCTGAAAAAAAGCACGATTTAAGTAAAGCTGGAACGACTAGAACTGTGATACGGGTCTCAGAAAACTCTTAATATTATTCGGATGGGGGTGGGGGGGTTTCTCAACTGGAATCATAACATGTCAGCTTTTCCAAATCCATCAAAATTGCAACACCAAAAAAATCAAATTTTTATCGACTCCCCTTGAAGTTTGCTTCCTCACCCATAAAAATTGTGAGAAATTTCAAATTTTAAAGTAGGTTTCCCTTAAAGTTGGCTTCCCCACCGCCAAGACATTTCGTCCCTGAATAAAAAGTGAAGTTGAGGTGTCCTACCTGTGTGACGCCGCTGCTCTTTCCCGTCCCTGGCGTGATGAGTCTCTCGCAGTAGGACCCCTCCAGGAAGATGGCCCCCTGCGGCCTCGTGGAGGTATCCTGCTCGTAGTAGAAGAGCAGGTTCTGGTAGAGCACGAACCACCTGAGCTGCCACTTGTTGGTGTCCGAGGTCCGCTTGAAGAGGTAGCCCCTCTTGCACGAGTCGTGCAGCGCCTTCTCGGCCAGGTGCAGCAGCTGGATCTCGTTGAACCGCATGCCTCAGCTACAACACCACTCAGTGCCGCGACAAAAGGGAAATCTCAGCAAGGAAAAGCAAGATTATTAAGTCATCGCTCGGGCTCAATTCGATTGGAACGAGTCCGAATAAGCGAAAGCCTCTCGATCAGCCGGACATCCGGTGGAAGAGGAGGCGGCGAGCCCGTATCGGCACTCCATTATTATTTTTTTTTTCGAGGGTTCTCGGAATCGGGAAGAAAAATATTTCTTTTTTAAAGATTCACCGTAGGAGAGCGGACTATTCCTTTAAAAAAGGCTCACCATCGGGGTCGAGACGGGGGTGGAATGGCGACTTTCTGGAAAGTTCCCGAACCGAAAACTCCTCAGACCATTCCACAGGTTTCTGGAGTTTGGGAAACGGCGGCTCCTTTTTTGTTTTCCGGATTGGAATAAAAGGATTGTTTAGTTCCGTCACGGCGAACACGAAGTAAAAAATAGAGGGAGATTCTACACTTGTTTTTACAATTACGGATACAATTAGATTTTTTGACACTTATCTATTTAGAAACGCAACTACCTGTAGAGCCTAAAAGCTAACTACTGACCTTGCTGAAGGTATCTGCGGCACTGATCCCGGTTCCGGGAACGGTGGCTAGGCTCCGGAAAAGCGCCACATTTGGCGATTTAGGGAAGCGTTTGGCTCCAGTCGGCCCTTCAATGCAGGGAAACGCGCGGTGATATTTGAAACTAATTACGATGCCCTTTTTGGTGCGAATGATCTGAAACTATTTCAATAACGTTCTGCAGTACGTTCCTTACCAAATCTTGTTATGATTTGGAACATTTACTTCCCTATTCTTCATAGCGATCGATATATGGGATATTTTGTTTATCGCTCTTTGGTCAATTTTGTGTAGAAGACAAATTAGAACGGGGCTTAGAGGGAATTACACATCCCTTTGAACATACAGGATTCCAACCCAGAGACTGCAGCCGATAGTACCAGCTTCGGTATTTGGTTGTTTAATTAACGACACACTGGGGCAACACAACAGGCTATTGACGACGGTCCGGGATCAATCCCCCAAGGGAAAGATCCGAGGACAACACAACACGTAATTTTGAACCACGGTCAGATGACGATGTGACATCTGAGCAGGCACCCTACTCTCCTAATATCTACACCCCACCAACGGGAGGACATTGGAGGCCACGACAGATTTAACGTACACCCTTTGTACAGGACGGTCTTTGGTTGGATTCGAACTCACAACCCTTCGGTTGCTTCAACATACTGCGATTTCACTTCGTTTTCGCAAACAATTCATCGGAAGGAATCGGAAAATGACTCAAAAGCCGAATGCACGATGTAGCAAAGGGTTACTGTTTCAAACATTTCTTGCAAACAAACCCGTCTGGTAGTTAAGGTGTTAGCCTCTAGATCGGAAGGTTCGTGGTTCGAATCCGGGTGAGTGCATGGATATTTGTGAGCGTATGGTGCTGAGGAAGCTGGTGCACCTTATATCTGTCGTGGCCGAAAGTCCTCACGTTGGGTTGGTACGAAAGTTTGGAGAGTGGGGTACCAGCTCGGGTGTTGCCTCGTCATCTGACAGTGGTTCAAAATGACGTGGTGTTGTCCTCTGATCTTTCATTTAGAGGATTGATCCCGGACCGTCGTCAATAGCCCGTTGTGTTGCTCTAGTATGACGTTAATTAAAAATTTCCAATTACCAACCAAGAATCATCTGAATTCGTGAGTTTGATAGTAAAATCTGAGCGTAAGGGTTTCTAATTGAAGTGGTCGCGGCAGCCCAGTTGGAAGTGTAACAGACTTCCAAACGGAAGGTTGCAAGTTCGAATCAAGCGGAAGATCGTCCAGTTCAAATGGGTGCATGCTAAATTCGTCGTGGTCTCAAATATCCTCACGTTGGCGTGGAGGGGAAGTTTGGAGAGTGGGGTGCAAGCTCACGTGTTGCCTCGTGGTTCAAAATTACATGGTATTGTCCTCTGATCTGTCCTTTAACGATTGATGTCTGACCGTAATCAATAACCCGTTGTGTTGCTCCAGTACAACGTTAATGAAAAAATACCAAATAACTTCATTTTTACGGACCGCGGTAGCCCAGTAGAAAGAGTTGCGGATTTGCAATCTAGGATAGCGAGTTCGTAACTTGGTCCAGCAAAAGACCGTCGTGTAGAGGCTGATGCATGTTCAATCTGTCGTTGCCTCAAATGTCCTCACGTTGGTGTGGTCTGGAATGCAGGAACATCCGGTGTTGCTCGGGTTTGAAATTAAATGTTGATTGAAAAGTGATCAGACTATTCTCCCTTCTCTTTCACAACACAATGCTAGCATCATTTAAGTGTATGATAAGTTGGTATTTTAGTCAACACTGGAGCAATAGAACGGGATATTAAGTGTACAGAAAATACTTTTAACATGGTTTTAAAATATCCCATCGCTTCAACAATTTACTTCGGACGCAATAATGTATACATTATATATCCATCCATACACTCATTTTCATATTCATCGCAATTCTAATGTAAGATATACTGCAAACGTCGTTTGCGAAGGTCACTACTAGAGAAATCGATTTTGAGTGATTATATGAATATCCCCTTTCGTTCATTTACAGTAAAAATGGCGAATTTTCGGCTTATAGTCTTGCACTTTGTTTTCCTACGAATATGTTTTAATTGTGACATTCTTGCACATGGTGAGTAATGTTTCCGAAATTAAAAATGGGAGGATGGTTAGTTAAATTAATATATCATTCGTAACTAAATTAGTTTGAAGAAAATATAATATTTCTTGAAAATTCCATTCATTGGCACGTGGAATAACGGAGCTTGTTTTAGAAATAAATGTCATCAGTGTAAGCAAATTAAACTCAATCCATTACAATTTTTTAATAAACAGAAAGTCAATTTTAAAGTGCTTTTACAAAAATAAAATCACTACTTTCAACAAATGATTCACATGTATCCAAGTTGCGTAAGAACAGCTTCTATATGTACAGTAAGAAACCTCGACTTTCTGTTACTTAAACAAAAAGAACCAAGATCAACAACGTCTTATTTAAAATTCTCTTTACTCCAACAGACATTCAGTTTTAAATCAAACCCTTATTAAAATTTACTTTTTTTATTTAGAGATTCGGTTTCTATATAGAAACCAAGTGCCTATTTAGAATGATACATGTAGTTATTTGACTATTTTTTTTTCCACAAGACTATTTTTGGGTATTCTGAGTTTTCAACCCACATTGAACACGAAAACCAAATGTAAATTTAATTGATTTTAATGCTCTTTCAGAGAAAACTATATCACAATTTTCAAATATATTTGAACTACAACGTATGACAACCCGTTTAAATTTATCGTAACCCATCTGATTTTAAAGTGATTTTTTAATCTTCACCGGTCATTTTAAAATAGGAAATGACACACGTTACTTAAAAATGTTTTGATAAGTATATTTTATTTATTTTTATGAAACATCCATCTACAAAACATGCATATTCTCCAAAGATTTTAAGACAGTACACACCTAAGTTTAAAAAAAAAAAAAACTTGTTTTGCGTATATATATTTTTTTATTTTTTGTGAAACACACACAGAATGCTACAAGTATTTAATAAATCCTCTAAATATTTAAGAATACTGGTCCAAATATATACATACTACCAAGAAATTTCCCACACGTCCGATATTTTACAGAAAATAAGTAAATCCTTCAAATCTAACTCCTAAATAATAAATCTGCAATAGGTAACATACCAGAACGCATAAATGCAAACATTAATAAAATTCCGATCATTAAAAAAATACAGAATTCTGAGCAAAAATATTTGAGCAAACGTGTCGACTTTCAACTGAAATAGAGCAAATTCGATAAAAGACTTTTGAACTGTAAAGATTTATTTACAAAAAGAAAACATTTTTATTGTACTTGGGAATCGTTAAATATGACCGCAACATCTCGCTGTAAACGCAAACACAGAATACTAAATCAAACTATAAAAAAAAAGGTGTTGATGAGGTCATGGAGAACCTGACCCTGAAGGGGCCTCAATCTCCATTATTGACAGTATAGAACTTGATAAAAAGGCCTGACTTGGTATTTAGTATTCCTAATGAATTGGAAGGTAAGAAAAGAAGTGAATAATAAAATAAAAATGTATTTTGACATTTTTTTTTTAAGTATTCAGCTTTTTTTCTGTCACTAGGATAAATCCAGCCCAAATTAAATTTGTTTAATTGAAATCTTGAAAAAAGAAATACTAAAAAAGTAAATAAAATAAGAAATGAATTATAAAATAAAAATGAATAAGAGCTGAATGAAATGAAAAGCATTGTTATCGGTGATGGTACGACCAATGGTACGAATGGTGGAATTGGGGGAGATACAGGATTTCAATCTCCCATAAAAAGAGTTTTGCGAAGTCTTGTTTTATTTTGGGGAGCGTGGGATCATAAATTAAATTTCTTTTACAGCAGGGTTGGGTATTTCTTTCAAAGAAACATTTGCGAGAGATTTTGTTAATGAAGTTTTTAATTGAGGGGATTTTGAGAGCTTTTCTTATATCGCTATTACGATAGACACCATCTGGCTTCCGAGTAGCAAAATTACGCTTTAATGATCAATGAGTTTTTCGTTTGGGCTTTTCGTGTTCAGTTACAGAATGAAAGTTGGGTACAATTAAGCACTATAAGTATCCATTTTTCATCCATTAAACCTTCATAAATTATGTATATCATGGAAAGAAATACAAAATCAGTTAAAACATAAATATTATAATTTAAATTGTTTTGCAAAACATTGTTTTTTAAGCAATACCCTGAGGGAAAGATACAAGGACAACACCACGTCATTTTGAACCACGATTAGAGGACGAGGCAACATCTGAGTTGGCACCCCACTCACCAAACTTCCACAAACCCAACGTGATCCAACCGGACTATCGCAGCTTTGTCTATGTGTATTATTCTTCCATTAGTACAACTATTATCTGTACAAAGGGTCTCATCAATAGAAGTTGGTGTGGAAGTTTGTAGAGGTGGGGTGCCAGCTCAGGTGTTGCCTCGTGTTTCAAAATGACGTTGATCAAAATGGCATGGTGTTGTCCTCGAGTTTCTCTCGATGGGATAGATTCCAGACTGTCGTCAGTAGTCCGTTGTTTTGCTCCAGTACGACATTAATTTTAATACTTACCTACCTCCTTTCCCCAGGTGCAGAATTATATTCAGTGTTCTGCAGCACAATTCCGAGCAATTACAATTCTTCTGCAGGCATTTTGTCCAAATTTTAAAAACTACAGTCAAATTAAAAACAGATCCAGAACACAACTATCGGCTAAATATGTATCATATATATATATATATATATATATCAAAATTAATTAACTTACTTTACTTCCGTAACTAGAAAAGAAGAAAAAGTGTGTCCAGAAGCTTCCTTTGCACTGCAGAACATCGTAATTTATTGAAAAACAAATCGGCCAAAGTTTTGTTAATATTAAGGAATAATTGTTCGGTAAAGATTTTGTTCTGCGACATACGTCACTGTTATAAGCACTTTTCCAGGCCTCATCATTCGAACAAAAATGACCAGATCTTGATCTCGTCATTATGAAAAAATTGGACCCTATCAATCTATGAAGACATATCTCCTCGTTAGCAAAATTGGTCACATTTTGAATGACGAGAATCCTCGTCGCAACCACTTAGAGAGCTAAATTGCAATGCGTCTCCCAAGAGAAGAAGATGACCTTCTTGAACTTTATTTGTAGAAAGGTTGAAAGCTCGCACGGAAAAGGGCCTGCATACAGAAAAATGGGATGATTACTGGTTTCACCAACTCGCTATCATTGCTATCGCTTCTTGAATCAAACTATCATTTGGATCCAGAAACCGCCAAATGTAGGTAGGATTTGTTAGCGTTTAATCTATCCCCTAATACAAAGAATAGACTTGCTCAAGACCACGTGACTCGTTGATTACAGTAGACACGCATTCCTTTCTGAGTGCGTATCAAACGCAGTTTTCTTTTTCAGGGTTATCATAAAATAACCTTTTTCCATTTTTACGTGACAATGTTGGGTTTATTTTTACGTGACAATGTTTAATGCCCAGTGGGAAGTGTAACGGACAAGTATCTGGAGGGTTGCGAGTTCGAATGCAACCCAAGACCGCGGTGTACAAAGGGGCTGGTGCACGCTGAATCTGTAGTGAGCACCCCACTCTCCAAACCTCCACAAACCCAACGTGATCCAACCGGACTATCGTGGTGTGGAAGTTTGGAGAGTGTAGTACTAGTTCGGGTGACTTCGTCATAATAACCGTGGTTCAAAATTACGTGGTGTTGTCCTCTGATTCCCCTTCGATCTGATCAACTTCCCTTCGGTAGTTGATTCCGGACCGTCGCTAATACACCATTGTTTTGTTCCAGTGGTCGGTTAATTGAATACCTACCTAGGAAACTTCCACACCATGCCAACTTGAAGGTATGAGAGATTTAAGGTATACCAGCCCCCACAGACACTACTGGTTGGATAGTTTCGAACTCGCTGCTTTTCCGACTGGGCTACCGTGGATTCCTTATTACGCTGGGGTCGTTAGAGCTGGAAGCCTGGTGGTGAACGGGTGTGTTACAGAAAGGATGGAAAATGAAGTTCATCGATAACAAATGAACACCAGAAACATCGTATCACCCTTTCCGGACATCACTGACAATCTCGTAATAAATCCTCAACTCTTACTGCTCGCGAGACAGACAGTAGAAACGAAGAAAGCAGATTATGCTACCCAGTATAATTTTTGCAAGAATTGATCCTTTTCGTAAATGGAAATTTGCGTTTCGTTTATTTGATTCAACTACACTCCCCTACAATACAATAATGGACCGGACGCCAGCGGTTTTGCATAAAACCCAATTTCTTGTTTGGGGGTGTTTTTCATAGTATGGCCTGAGACATTTGCATATTGTTCCTCGTCAATTGAACGCCGACGCTTACATAAATATTTCGTACAATCAGGTTCTCCCACGCTCTGGCAATTTTATGGAATGAACGAATGTTACTTCCTGGATGACAACGCTCCATGTCATGTTGCAGCCTCTGTCAAGCAGTGGTATCAAGGTATGGATGTAAAACGTATTTCCTGACCTGGGCAGAGTCCCTACCTATACCCAATAGAACATTTGTGGGACGCGTTAGAGCAACGCTTACGGACCAGGGAACCCCATCGCAAATCCACAGCTGCGCTGGCGACATTTTTTCTGCAGCAGGAATGGTCACAAATACCCATAGTTGTGTATTCCAACCTGTTGTTGATGCGCATCCCCCTGGTGTAGGAAAGCCTACACCAGGTCTAGAAGACCCCGTCGTGCCAGATCCCCATATACCTGCAAAAAGTCCTGATCAACCAACAGCTGCCTGTTCAAACCTTGTTTAAAGTATGCTCAGAAGGGTTGCTAGTGTCATTGCAGCACTTGGGAGACCATCACCCTATTAAAGCATGTATTATTTCCCTTATACCGTCACATCTTGCTGTCCGGTTCATTATTGTAGAGTAGTGTTTAGTTCAATAAGGATGGTAGATTCAATTAAACCTTCATACAATTTCGTGAGTAATTAATGAAAATAATGCTCTTAAAATTCGGATTCAACCGATTCAATTCTAGATCGAATCAAACCAAAGACTGGCGTGTACATAGGGAGGTTGTTTCATGTTAAATCTGTCGTGGCCTCAAATGTCCGCAAATGTTAGCGGGGCGTGGAAGTTTGGAGAATGTGGTTTCAGTTTAGGAGTTAACTCGTCATATTGCTGTTGTTCAAAATTACTTGGTGTTGTCCTCGGTCTTTCCCTTCGGGTTTTATCCTTTACCGTATGCTGTGTTTCTCCAGTTCGACGTTAATTAAAAAACCTGTGGATATTTGGCCTCTAAAACAAAGTTTTATGTTGGCAGGAAAACTCGCCATTTTAACTATCGCACAATTTCTTGCCATGCATATATTATTTTATCGAAATTGTTTAAGTGCATAAAAATAACAACCAAAAATATCAGAATTCCATTTATATGTTTACTTTTTTCTATCAAAGAAATTCCCAGATTCGAAGGGAGTCCCGATAAACTGCTGCATAAATTGGAGTTATTTAAATGAACTGCGCATAATAAAATAGAAAATTCTACGAAACTATCGAAATCTTATGGAATATGTGAGTTTCAAAAAAATATATTCAGAAGAAAAACTTAACCACTCAATCATGAAATAAAATGCACATTAAATGTAAAATGATCCCAATATTGCTACTTTAAAAATACTTGTCTGAATTTAAGATTGCATTCGATCTCCTGAAGAAAAGAAGTTTCGAAACTATTTTCCGTTGCGAAATTTTATCATCTGGCAAATTTAGTTTTACTTATTTCTATCGCCTTTACAGAAGCTTTATATCGCAGTTACGTTATCAGCTTCAAAGCACTTTATTTTTATATTTGAGACCTAATCCTTAGCACCGTCTAAATTAGACACTACTTAGTTTTTTTTTACATATCTTATTGTGAGTAATAAAGTTTATTTAATTATAAACAGTAGCTACTTGAAGCGTAGTAGTTATAGTTTATTGGTTGGTTTTCGTTTCATGGTGTACTAACTGTATTTGACAGAGCAATGCCAAACACAAGAAAGACAGTGTCGACTCACTGTGAAAAAAGACAGAGCAGAAAATTGATAAATATCCCTTGGGTATCTTGGGGACGTTATTCCCGTGTTTATTAGAGACAGTACGCTGTAGCGTTTTGAGCACTACAGCAATACAATGGAGTTAGATTACCTTTTCAAAGCTCTTTATTTCACTTAAAAGGTTTTCAATTACGATTGGAAAAAAATTTACAGAATTTACACTGGACAATCGATGAACTAATGTTCATGAAGAAACAATAACAAGTTTCTTTTTCAGCTTGTCTTTTGTTCTCCGGTGTTTGACTTCACCGTATAGCTGTCTCAACAAGAGCTCCTTCCTCGCTACTATACACAAAGGTCCTCTGCTCTCGTCTCCTTTAGAGTTTCTTCGGGGGAGTCCGCCTCCCTCATGGAATCTTGACCGGATGTTCTTCCAATGACACCTGCAACACCCGTTAAGATGCCAACTCCCACACGCGCGAGTCCCCTCTGGAATATGGAACCGTTAGAAAGTTATATGCGAGAGCAGGTGCCAGGTGCAAGAAATCGGCACGGACTGCCACACGTGTTCTTTGTCTTTTTAGGGGGGGATCGTCTGCTCCCCTCTTGTGGCCGGCTCACGATGATCTGTCGAAAACGTCTTTTTTTTCCCAACGTCACAACTCCCATGGGAAAAAAAATAGATCACTTGGGTAGCTCGATACCGTGAAATCCGTACACACCTGAAGATGTACCCCTGAGGGGGGTGAGTCGGGTTCTATGGCACAGGAGCCATATATGGCCATGCTTTGCCAAACACTTGACAGACTACAGCAAGTAATGGACATAAACACACACAAAAAGTTTTACTAACACAGATGAGAGGAAATAGACACAGGGAGGAGTCGAATCTGCGTAGTCTAAAATTTGCAGCCTCCTAAGACGTCGCATGACGAGATATGTCTTGCATTAAGGCCCGGTGCACACATCCTGTCTTTCAACGTGCTGCGCCGGTGCTCAACTATTCACACATAACCGTGAAATGACGCAAGTACTCAATTCGCGCCATTGCCACGTGTTCTTTGTCTTTTTAGGGGGGGATCGTCTGCTCCCCTCTTGTGGCCGGCTCACGATGATCTGTCGAAAACGTCTTTTTTTTCTCAACGTCACAACTCCCATGGGAAAAAAAATAGATCACTTGGGTAGCTCGATACCGTGAAATCCGTACACACCTGAAGATGTACCCCTGAGGGGGGTGAGTCGGGTTCTATGGCACAGGAGCCATATATGGCCATGCTTTGCCAAACACTTGACAGACTACAGCAAGTAATGGACATAAACACACACAAAAAGTTTTACTAACACAGATGAGAGGAAATAGACACAGGGAGGAGTCGAATCTGCGTAGTCTAAAATTTGCAGCCTCCTAAGACGTCGCATGACGAGATATGTCTTGCATTAAGGCCCGGTGCACACATCCTGTCTTTCAACGTGCTGCGCCGGTGCTCAACTATTCACACATAACCGTGAAATGACGCAAGTACTCAATTCGCGCCATTTGCGATAAATATTCTATCGAAGAAAACGTGTTTATTTCGCTTACTTCGTGTACAAAAAAGTATATTTTGAAACAAAATAGACATTACTGGATACAACCATTTATTAATTATTATTTATATTCCATTTATTTATGTAAACAAGGTACTTAAAAACGGAGACGCGTGTGCGGCGAGCTGCGGCGCCGGAGGCATGTGTGCACTACTCCATTGGATCTAATGTATCTCAGACCGCACTTGCGTTGCGGCAGCTGCGCCGCACGTTGAAAAACCGGATGTGTGCACCGGGCCTAATATATGTTTAGTTTTGCTAACGATGCGACATCTTGTCGAGACAACCACGAAGATTCGTTTCATATCCATTTATGAGACACCACTGTTTCAAAAATTCCAAATCTCGGCACTTGTAATCTTTTGCCAGAGTGCAATATTTTCCAAACAAAACAGTAAATTCAGAACGGGTGTTTTCGTCTTAAAAAAGGTTATGAAAATATGCACCTTTCAGTTAGTCTTTCTGTGACGGCAGACCTCCGAGGAGTGAGTCCTCAAACGTTCCAACAAAAAAAAAGGGTTCTTAGAACCAGCCATGCTTGAAATGTGTATTTTTCACAGAATTTAGCACTTTTTAAATGAACTGGGAGAGAAGAATGACTTATAAATGAACTGAGATGGAAGAAAGACGTTCAAAAGAAGATTTAAAAATTGTTTAGAGCAGGTTAGTGACGTAAATTTTGACATGAGCTCGCCTTGGATATAGACTTTGACGTTTACTTGGCAAACGAGCACGTGACGGTGTAACTTTTTGGAAAATGAATTCCTCGCTACAAAAATGCTTGAGTTTAGTTTTATCCACCCGTCACCATTCATCATTTTTCAACCGACAGTGTGCTATACTTGGAAAAAACATGTTGTTCTAAGATTAATAATAATTTGCTACAACACGTATTACTAAAATGACATTTGCATAAACATTATTTCGAAAGCATATACATTTTTTATTGACACACTGCGTTTTATCTGAACATTTTCTAAATTCCCTTAACCGTAACTAAACTTTGAACTGTAGAAACCGACAGGAGCGATTTCTCTATATCCGGCGCTTCTACAATCGGAATTAGTTTTTGTTCACAGTTACAGAACTGGAATCTGGTATATAACTGTTTTATGGGACCGTTAATTATTCCCAATTGAAAAAAACCCTTCGGTTATTTTCATAAAAGCTAAAATATAGATCTAGCGTCTCCTCTTCCTCTGTCAACTTCAAGTACTGTAAAACGAACTGTAAGCTTCACGGAGGCTACAGAATGAGATTTATCTTCCATTAATTTCATCTTCTTAGCTTGAATTTCCAAACATTCTTCAGAGTTTTTTCTTTTTCCCTCTGAACATTCAGTTCATTAAAACACATTTCGTAGATATTCTGTACATTTTTGGATGTCTTCTAAACAGCTGGGCCGGAATACCGCTCCGACACTGCTTATTTTTTACGAGAAATAAATAAGAAAAAATTTCCGCTCTTCTGTCCCCCACCTCTCAGATTCCCAGCAATACCACCCAGGTCAGAGCGTTGCGGCACTGTTTAATTTATGACTACACCACTGCTTCTACACATGAAATGTCGACAGGCTCGTTACATTTTGAATAAACTACGTTTTCACAGCATTCTTGTGAACAAATTATGCATGCATTTCTAATGGTATTATTTAACCTTATTTGTTCAACCAGCACCTCATTACCAGGTTGAGACGAACTACTCATTACAGTCAAAGCACTTCGTAATTGATATTCGTCATTCAGTGAATCAAATGCTTCTTTCGGAATAGTAATTGTTGACATTCCGGTGCACCTGCACTACCAAACGTAGCCTCATAAGGGGACCTCTACATATCAGTGAAACGCTTCGTTTTTCATGAACTGAATACATTTCAGCCCGTTACTCCAAGAAGTGCACTGGTTGCGTTCCATCCATGTCGTCAACATATTTTCTGTGTCTTGATTAGCACTCTCAAAACTGCCTTGGTTTTGGCTATATCTTGGTTTTCCATGCACGATCTTAAATACTTGCCAGGTTACTTTTATAAGTCACTAATAAGTCTATTACAAAACTATTTTCCATTCTCATACTGTAATATTCATGGGATTTCAAGCAATATGAATATATCAAGCCACTTTGTTACAACTTCTGCTATCTGTTTGAATCGGTCTTTAAATAACATAGTAAGATGGTCTTGATAAATTAAATAAATTTAATTTCGATCAGGTTGTGATTGAAGATCTATGAGGTTTACATGACATCTTGAGTTCAGATGTAAAAAAACAATAGGTTTAACACCTCTCTGGCCTGTTTTCCTTTTTTGTTGACAAGGCTCGCAAAAATTCAGGAAAATCAAAAATCATTTTGCGGAATATTTTTATGATGACGATTAAGTTCTGTTATCAATCGATATCTTCCACGATGCTCAATATATAAATGAGTTTCGTATAAAATGTCAAAGAATCACTTGAACAATAAAACACTACATCTGGTTTTGCATCTGCCACTGAGACTTAATATTTCTAAAATATTCGGCTACAATCTCTATATTAAGTTCAGCAAATTAACGATAATTACAAAAATTTATCTGATCAGTGGTTCTCAATTTGCAACTTTTTTAATTTGAAACTTCATTTACTCAGTTATTTTACACTTTAACGGGGTGTAGATCACTATTCTATGAAATAACTAGTTAAGCCATAGAATACAAGTGAGTTTTATACTTAAACTGAATTGATAAGTTATATCATGAAATAACTAGGTATATAACGGATTCCATACTTTAACAATAACATATATGTCGTTGTTACCATGGTACTAAAGCCTAAGGGTAAGATGGCTTGAGTTGTTTGTAGAATGGCTTGTGCTGTTTTGCGCAGTCTGTTTCATAAGTTTACTGATATCTCTTTTCATTTTATTTATAGCACTGAAACTGTTGATTAAGCGCTCGAAGGAAAAGATAAATAACATACATGCACGAAAATTAAACATTACTTGGAATACACAGAATTGGGATTCGAGGAACTCCTCGAAACCGACATAAATAAGCAGATTGTTTTTTCGCTAGAATTCATTTGGTTGCATAACAGGAAAACATAAAAATTAATCACTTGAACATTGAACTATAAAAATGATTACTAGCAGGATTGTTAGACCAATAACGACCGGTCTGTATTTACAACGAAGAGAGCTAGGGAAACGCAATGTCTCTCCTACACGCCCGTTGAAACGTTTATTCAAGTAACTCCATCAACTCATCTGATGCGGAGGATGGAGTTAAGATGTAGAGGACCTAATAGAGGCCCTTAAAGCATCTCCTTGAATCTCTAAAATTCTGGTCGGTATACATGTGCAGAAGGGAGAATTTGTTCCCAGTTTTTCTCTCACACACCTTTTTTATACATCAATATGAGCTGTATGGCAACCAGGTGCTGCCAATAAAATTGAAAAAGATCTCTCTTGTCAAGACCTCTACTGCCTGTCAAGTTCATTTACCCTTTAGATTGCAAACTTATTACAAATAACAACACTTGAATCATCAACTCCAGTCATTAGTAATTTGATTCATAATACTGTTTTTGAAAGCTATATTACTAATGTGTATTTTGCTTTATTCCGCAAAATCAACACAATTTATAAACGGGAAAAATCGCGTCTTCACTTGAGATCGGTTTATCCCGTTGCTCACGCTTTGTGTCTTAATAAAATAATCAATACAAATATGCGCGTTGTTTGTCAACTTCGGTAGTGCTACCTATAATTTTTTTGAAGATTTCTTTACAAGACTAGGGGGCTCCACCCCCTGCTCGGTATCGCTCGTCGACCCCCGATGATTGCTACGCAATCATATTTAGTTCGCTTCGCGAACTATACTTTTCAACAGTGAGGGGATTGATTCACAATCGATCCCCATTTGGATCATTGATGGATTAATACCGGACCCAATACGATATTTATTGCAGCTCTCGACTAACGGCAAAATGCCTACTATTTTGCGAGATTAGCGGTTCCGTATGTAAGCCGACCCCAGTACTTTAACTTTAGAAAAAGTTTCAAAAATTCTCGGCTTATACAAGGAATTATAGTGTAAATAAAAACGAAATGCTTTAAGAAATGTCAAGAACAAAACATCTCATTTCCACATAAAAAATTAAATATTTTAGCATAACATGCTGTTAAAATTCAGAGGAAATCCCATAATTTTATATGTTTTAGCTGATCCGGGTTGTTTGTTGAAATAGTATTTTTTAAGATTTTCATATTCGACTGTGACTATGGAAACGGCGACCGAATGTGCCGGTTCTTCTGAAAACATTGCAAACTTTCTAGCGTTCTCTCAAATTTTATGAATGAATGAATTAAAAAATATAACTGTGTTTATCGCGAGTGAACGTACTCCAAATTCATTAGCCCGTTGAGCCATAAGACTCGCTATCTACTCATCACAAAGCTAATAAACCTGAAAGAGACCAAAAACTTTTATTTTATAATAGATAGACATCTTCTACTGCCTGTCACGTTTCTCTGCAGAGCCTGTCAGTTTCCTTAAGAGTGCTAATGTTACTTCCGGATACGGCTCGCATCATCAACTCCAGTCTCATTAGTAATTCGATTTATAATAATGTATCTAAAAGTTATAAGCCCTACCAAGCACACACCGAGGACAGCTTCAGACATATTCACACGCGTGCTTTTCTCTCCGCAAAATCAACAGACGGTCACCCACTTAGAAAAATTGGCCAGAGCTACATGCAACCGCGAGAGAGAAAACATGAATTTTTATTTCTTCGGGAGCAGAAAGAAGATGAATCGCTCCATCTCGTGTGTTTACCAAATCCTCATCTGTCAAGTAACAAAGCCCTCCGCTTGGAAGGAACGTGTCTCTTTATTCCAGAGGAGGAAAAAAACGTGTCAAAATAGATTGCGAATTATGATGGATTCCGGAATCTTAAGGGATTTGGAGATCTTTTAAGCGACAAACCGTGTAAGTAAACTGCGCTCTCCTATGAGTCTTCCTCTCGACATCATTCTAAGCCTTAAATGTGCAATAAGTAGTGAAGTTTATAAGCTTGTGTGTGGAACTGCAGGTGAATTGCAGTGAGTTAGTGTTGATTGGGAATTTTTAATTAACGTCATATATAGGAACACAACGGGCTATTGACGACGGTACGGGACCTCTCCCCTTAAGGGAAAGATCAGAGGACAACACCTCGTCATTTTGAACCACGCTCAGATGACGAAGCAACACCCGAGCTGGCATGACACTCTCCAAACTTCCACACCAACACAATGTGAGGACTTTTCGGCCACGACAGAATTAAGGTGCACCAGACGGCCTCTACACCATGCGCTTACAAATATCCATGAACTGACCCGGATTCGAACCAGGAACCTTCCGACAGACCGGTTTTTAGGCGAATTAGTGTTGATAGGTCGGTGACTGAGTTTAGAGGGTTCGATGCACTGTTAGCACAGTTTTTGCGAAACAACCAACTCATTTCAGTGAAAGCAAACCACCGGAAGATTTTACTCTCAGTCAAGCAATACGAGATGTGTACAGGAAGCACGTTTTACAACAAAACCACTAGCGTCATCTGCATTCAGCTTTACAGAAAAAAATTTCTCTTTCGATATAGGGGACCACGGTAGTCAGGTTGGAAGAGCAACATATTAGCAATAAGAGAGTTGCTAGTTCAAAACTCTCTGCAGCCATAGACCGTCGTTGTGTACACATGGGGGTTGGTGCTAGTTAAATCTGTCGTGGTTCCAAATGTCATCACGTTTGAGTGGGGTGAGAGCTCGGGTGGAAAGAGGTCAAAGAGACAACTATCTCTTCAGACTCGCTGTTGAAGTGATTAAAAGTTCTGTCACACTCCTTCAAAGATTTAACGACAACTCAACGTCTCGCAAGGTTCAAAATTCTTAACCCTCCGAGATGTTTTTACGATATATCTCGTCCATCGTTTCCTCGGGGGGGTTGTCGTCAATAGCCCGTTGTGTTGCTCCAGTACGACTTTTATTAAAGTACCTTACCATCCCTCGAGATTGTTCAATTTTGTGAAAGACGAGACACCTCGTCATCGCGATATTTTTGCCAATTTCTTTTATGACGAGATATATCGTCCACCGGGTCTGGTCAGTTTTCTTCAGGCGACGAAATGTCTCGTCGCGACAACCCCCAGAGGGTTGAAAGTTGTGTTGAGTAAGAGAATTTGGGAAACACGACTGCAGGAAAAGTGAGCGTCTCCAAGCGCTACAAACGCCCATTCTGTCCTTGAATTGAATCCACATTAGCATTTCGCTGGCTCATCGCGAACCACTGAACCACGTTCAACGGTTCAAGAGTTAATTTAGACTCCGAGTCGGGAGCGGAGTTCTCCACACTTCAGGAGACGTCTCGAAATCGCCCGAGGCCCAATACTTCATTAAACGCGTCTGCGGTGTCCAAATGCTCCGTTTGGATAACCAGTGTCGATTACAGATGCGAATAATTGATTCGCATCTTCTGATGGGGGATCCTTCGGAATGAGATGCGGTTTCTACAACCGCAACGGTGGATTTAGCTTGGAAGATAGCGATTCAAGTAACGTCAAACTGGAAAAACACAATGGACTATTGGCGAAGGGAAAGATCCTAAGACAATGCCAAGAAATTTTGAGCAACGGTAAGATGACGAGCAACACCTGAGCTAGCACCCCATTCTCCAAACTTCCCCACCACGCCAATGTGAGAAAATTTGAGGTCACGACAGATTTAACTTACACCAGCCTCTGTGTACACGACGCCGACCAACCGGTATAGTGGTTACGGTGGCCTCAAGATCGAAAGGTTCACGGTTCGAATCCGGGTCCGGGCATGGATGTTTGTAAGCGTATGGTGTAGAGGCGGCTGGTGCACCTTAAATCGGTCGTGGCCGAAAGTCCTTACGTTGGGTTGGTGTGGAAGTTTGGAGTGTGAGATACCATCTCGGGTGTTGCTTCGTCATCTGACGGTGGTTCAAAATGACGAGGTGTTGTCCTATGATCTTTCCCTTAAGGGACTGATCCCGGACGGTCGTCAACAGTCCTTTGTGTTGCTCTAGTACGAGTACGACGTTAATTAAAATTACCATTACCATTATCCTGTGTACACGACGGTCTTTGGTTGGATTCGAGCTCACAACCTTCCATTTGCTAATCCAATGCTCTTCCGACCGGGCGAAAAAATCTTGAAACACTCGAATCGAACTTTGGTCCGGGGGATTTAGGAAAGTTGATGGTGCAGCCAAAGGGTAATAAATTTGATAAATTTTTAATTAACGTCGTACTAAACTACGCAACACAGCGGGCTATTGACGACGGACCAGGATCAATCCCCTAAGAGATATATCCTAGGACAACACCACATCATTGTGAAACCAGTGTCAGATGACGAGGAGCTGACACACTACTCTCCAAACTTCCACATCAACCCAATGTGACGACTTTCGGTCAGGACAGATTCAAGGTGCATCAGCCGCCTCTACACCATACGCTTACAAACAACCATGTACTGACCCGGTTTCGAACCAGGAACCTTTCGATCTAGAGGCTAACACGTTAACCATGAGACCAATTGGTCTGCTGTGGTATATAGGAGATCATTAAAGTTAAAAACTACCAGATTTTCTTTTTACTTACACTTGGAATTGTTTCTTATAGTAAATTTCAGGAGAGAAAACGAAGCAGTTAATTTAACAAATATAATTTAATGAAATGAACTTACATAGGGCTCCCAAGAAGCTAGAAAAAATGGATGTGGAAAGTCCTTTTTTGGTTATGCACTTGAAGAAATCACATGAGCATCTGCTTTAAGTTTCAGTTCGTCTACATCTCCAAGCAGTCTGCGTACTTAAGACGTCACGGATTACCAAGCCGAAGACAAAACATCAGATCACTGGCGACGGCTTAGGATTAACACCGAGAAGGCTCCAAAGGTTGCGACAGTAGACAAATTAATTGCCGATCGGCATTTTTTTTCTGAAATTTTTATCATTTTTCCGCAGTATTTCGTTTCGAACTCACGAGGAACTCATTCGAGATGTTTCTGGAGGACATGAGCAAGCAAAAAGTGATTAATAAATGTAATATATTTTACTTGTCTCAGTTCAAAGTACCTCGACACCCTGCTCCCTCAGCAATGCATCATTTCAAAACTGTTTGTTTTCGGCTTTTCTGGGTTTTTTTCAACATTTTTCTGCTCTTTTCTTGTTTTGTCAAGTGTTTAATTATGAGTTTAACTTTTTTGCAATGTTTGATACTACTCTTCAGCATGATATTCCTGTTTATGATTTAACACCTATGTTGAGGCAATTTCTGTGCTCAGATGGCAAAATGTTATAAGTCACTTTTTTTAATTTTTCGTGACAGCAATTTTAAGATTCAAGATTCAACATGTGGTTCTGTGGTTTTTGATTTAGTACAATTTTCCCACCTTTGTTTTCTCATAAATTTAAGAAAAAGACTTACGACATTTTGCCACCTTTTAAACATTGTCAAACTAGACTCCAGGATGTGACTTACTCAATTTTTTGTGAAAACTGACGTTTATCATTTTGCCATCTGAGCACAGATTAACAAATGCAAAATTTCTGGATTCACCAAATGCCGCCTGTTAGAGGGTGTGCGTTTCCTGTCCGTCGGTGTGGTTAACCAGCGGACTGACTAGGGCTGTTGGAAGTACCCGTACTCCCCAATGTAAACTCTAAGCCGTTTGGATTTTAATCAACGCCGTACTGGAGGAACACAGCGTTAAACCGGTTGGGAATGTGTGGGCTTTTGGGTGGAGCGAAAAACACGAATTTCGGAAATTGAAAACGTCTATGGTGGGAATAGTTGGGGACTACCATGCTTATTAATAATACAAAATATGAGCTAAATCAATTAATATCTTCAGGTGCCAAAATCACTTCGAAATTTCGAAAATTTGCCAATGTTTTCACAAAAACAATAATAACGCATTAAAAAAATTTAGTGCATCTTATTTAAAGCCATAGGTAGATGAAATGAACCTCCCTGCTTGAAAAAAAAAAGTGTTACACCTAACATTATCCCGGAAATTTAAAATTTTCCCCTTTTTTTAGAGCGCTATATCACGCACGTATCCAGTCCTCTCAATAGACTCATCATTGCGTTCCTCGTTACTAGGGTGCACGGACGCTTCCCTTTCTTCGCTTGTTTATAAGGGGTAAATAACTCGTATTTCACCACATGGAGTGGAGGTGTCTGGGTTTCTTTAAAGACCCGCCCACTTATTTTGTAAATATCTAGTAGGTGTATGCTCCTGCAAATGCCCTACCGATCTAGTCTATCGAAGAAAATTAAGTTATTTGTTCAAATTGATTCGATTTCGTTTGTTGGTGCGTAGTTTACTGTTTATTTTTATTTATTTTAGATATTTTTTTACATCGAATTTTAATCTTTAAGTTCAGTTTTGTTTGTTAAGGATACACGCTTCTGTGAATAAGTCGGAATGCCTAGGACACGATCAGTAGATGTATGTCCCGTGTATGGAATGGCTGAAATAATGAAGCCTAACATGCTTCCAACATATGCAGATGTTATGAAGCATTATCTTTGCATACAGAACGATAATAAAAGAGATGCTAGAATGTGGCTGATGTATGTTCAATTTTAATTAAAGAGCTTAAAGGATTGTGGGGGAAAAGTTTGATTCCAACTGTAAAAAACAAACAAACAATATATATGCTGAAAAATACCATAAAGCATATAGAAATATTAAGAAACTATTAAAAAATACTTGCAAAATAGATTTCTCGAAAAAGGTTGTGTCCTTCAGGGAATCAGCAGAAAAATATCTATTTGATATTACCATATGTAAATGTAAGAACTTTCTCAGTTGTACTTTCAAAATGAAAGTACATATTGCTGAAAGAGCTTTTTTAACAGATCAAAGGACATTTCGAAAAATGGTTATTGGAAATGTTGACATTAAAACCAGCAGAATGCTTGAAGAAAAGATTGCAGCGCAAAGAAAGAGAAGCAGAGAGCCAAAACGTTCAGCTCAAAGATTGTAAAGGAAAACAATCCAAAATACTCTAGCCCTGTATTATGGTAGCTACTTTGAGTTTTAATTTGCTTAAGAATTCCAATGACACTATAAACACAATCATTGATAATAATTCTCCGACAACTTCACAAACAAGAACTAAACTTCCAAATGTAGCTCAGGCTTGTGACAGAACTGTTGTTTCCGATAGATCGATAGCAATTATAATAAATGCTGCTTCGAAGGATATGGGGAAAATTTACAAGGATGATTCTTTAAACATAGTTGATCGTAGTAAAATTAGAAGAGAAAGGACAAAGACCCGCAGCTACCTGAAAAAGAAAAATGAGGAAACTACCTCTTAATCAGAATATGGAATATACTTTAATGAGCGATTTATTTGTTTATTACAAACAAATGAGCTACCCAGCTACCTTTACGTCATTTGTTGCAACTTTTAAAAGGGAAAACTTCTGGATCAAAAGAATACAGCGGAGAAATTGGAAAAATGGTAGAATCTTGTGAAAAATGGTTTACGACGACAAATAGAATTTTAAGGTTATATGTTTCAACAGAAGATCCAACATACAACGTGAAAATATTAACAGAGTATGTTGTGAAGGTACACTCATATGTTTGGTTCAAAATTAAAAGTCAGTCATCATGTCGGTACGGGAGTCTTCTTTTTTCAAATATTTTAAATAAATTGAAATTTTTGCCTGAGGATTTAAAAATTGTAGTAGATATAACTTTGCAAAGAAATGCTTAGTCCATCCAGAAAATATTATTATGGTGATGTTAGCTGATGATCGAAAACACGTCAGAGAATTGAGCCTTAGAAGAATTTAAAATAAAGATAAAAATAAAAAAATAATAATGTAGAAAAGAATATTTGAGAGTTCAAAATTCCCAAGTTAAACTTCGAAGCAGACGATTACATAAATCGAATTGAATGGCAATCAGATTCCATTACAGATCCACCACTTACAGTATCTCTTTCTGATGATCAACTCAAGTCTATGATTCTAGACGTTCCAACCAATAGTAATATGTTTAACTTTCCATGCCATTCACAAGCAGTAGAACGTTGCGTTAAATTAGTAACTGAAGCATGTAGTACAGTATGTGGTACAGAAGCATGAGATGGATTTATTCGGTCAAGAATTGCTTCTAGACTTGCTTTACCCAGGTTTGAAACCAAAAGCCAATATCAACCACTTTTAAGCTAACCACTAGCCAGTAACTTCAGTTTAATTTTTTAGGGTAAGCTAATAACTTAAATTAAATTTTTAGGGGGGGGGGTGGAACTCGTTATGCAGCCACCTCCTCGTGCTGAGTTCTGGGTTGTTTTCATAATGCAAAATCAGCGAAGATCTACAAGGGGAAGCGCCCTTGTAAACGCGTGGTCGCAATGATGAGTCTATTGAGCGGAGTGGAGACACGCGTGATAGCGCGCTAAAAAAAGGGGAAATTTTTTATTTTCCGGGATAATGTTAGGTGTAAAACTTTTTTTTACACGCAGAGAAGTTCATTTCACTCACCCATGGCTTCAAATAAGATGCATTAAATTTTTTAAATGCGTTATTATTATTTTTGTGAAAAAATTGGCAAAATTTTGAAATTTCAAAGCGATTTTGGCACTAGAAGATATTAATTCATTTAACTCATATTTTGTATTATTAATAAGCATGGTAGTCCCCAACTTTTCCCACCATAGGCGTTTTCAATTTCCGAATTTCGTGTTTTTCGCTCCACCCTAGTGGGCAGGGAGGCTATTGACGACGATTCGGGATCGATTCCAATGTGAAATATCCGAGGACAACACCACGTCATTGACGTGGTCAGAAGACGAGGCAAAATCTGTGAGCTGGTCTCCAAACAACCACACCATGCCAGCGTGCGGTCATTTATGGCAACGCTTTTTTTATGCATGTATCATCCCCCCTTTGCACCCGACGCTCTTTGGGTTTGAATTTGAACTCACGACCCTTGCTGATTCGTTACTCTTCCAACCGGGCTGGTAATGGTAATTTTTAATGAACGTCGTACTAGAGTAACACATTGGGTTATCGACGATGGTCCGGGGATAATCTCATGAGGGAAAGATCGAGGACAACTCCAGGTAATTTTTAACCACGGTCAGATGACGAGCTGGCACCCCACTCTCCACACCCTGCCAAAGTGAGAACAATTTTATTTTTAACTGATTACAAACGGATATAACCTGCACGAGCCCCCTTTTCACACGACGGGCTTTGACTGGATTCGAACTTGCAATCTTCCCGTCGCTAATCCAATGCTCTTACAACCGGTCCCAGTTCAATGCAGGAAGAATAAATTCCCTCCCCCATTCTGTGGGGAAAGTGTCTCCATTCCTTCACCGATTCGTGAAAGTCGAAAGATAGATCCGGGGTCCGCATGAAACGCATTCCGGACACACGCATGCAAACGAACCGAATATCGATTGCTTTGTACCAGAATATGCGTCCATTGCTCACGACACAAAGTCATCTCTCGTTCTCCGCGGCTTCATTAATATCGGAAGACGCTCAGAGACGTCATCGATGGGATCCGGGGCCGATACGCGACAGACCTTGATGTTGCCTTTCAGTGCTTCGTGGTTCAAAATGACGTGTTGTTGTCCTCGGGACTTTCTCGTGGAGGATTGATCCCGGACCGTCGTCCATAGCCCGGTGTGTTGCTCCACTACGACATTGATTAAAATTACAATTACATTTCGGAAATCGGGCCGCTCTACCCCTTTGGAAAAGCAACGGATAAACGGAAGGCTCAAATCCAACCGAAGACCGTCGTGTACAAGGGGGGAAGGTGCACGTTAAATATATCCTCACGTTTGCATGGTGTGGATAGGTGGAGAGGGGTGACTGTTTAGGTGGGATATTGTCATCTGACCGTGGTTCAAAAGTACGTGGTTTATTCAGATTGCCCTTAGGAGGTTTATCCCGGACTCTCCAGTCCGGATCAAGCTCCTAACCTCCTCCAGCCCGAATCAACAACCAGTGGTTCATTAAAAATTACCAATTATTCCTCCTTTTGTGTGTGCCAACCAACCGGTCTGGTGGTTATGGTGTTAGCCTCTAGATCTGAAGGTTCCTGGTTTGAATCAGTGTCAGTTCAGGGATGTTTGTAAGCGTATGGTGTGGAGGCGGCTGGTGCCCCTTAAATCTGTCCGAATAATATGTCCGAAAGTCGTCACATTGGGTTGATGTGGAAGTTTGGAGAGCGGGGTGCCAGCTCAGGTGTTGCCTCGTCATTTGACCTTGTTTCAAACTGATGTGGTGCTATCCTAGGATATTTCTCATAGGGGATTGATCCTGGACCGTCGTCAATAGTCCGTTGTGTTGCTCTAGTACGACGTTAATTAAAAATTACCGATTTACCTTCATGCGTCGGCCCGTTGTGGCCCGGTTGGAAGTGTAACGGATTTGCGATCGGAGGGTTGCGAGTTTGAATCCAACCAAAGACCATGGTATATAAAGGGGGCTGGTGCATGTTAAATCCGTCGTGGCCTCAATGTTCTGACACTGGAGTGGAGTGGTAGTTCGTACAGTGGGGTTCCAGCTCAGATGTTGACCTCATGAGCTGACTGGTTCAAAAATGACATGGTGTTGTCCTGTGATCTTTCTATTCAGGTTTGATCCTGGGACATTGTCGATAGCCCGCTGTGTTGTTCCAGTGTGACGTTAATTAAAATGTCTACCTACCTCCTGTGTGGTAGACTTCGTTTGCTCACTTTAAAAAGGCAACTCTTCTGTATAAAAACTGCACTTTTTATTAATCTCCTTGGTACTTGATCACCACTTGCCCTTTGTGTTGCTCCCGTGAGCGGTAAATAATAATACCCATCTATCATCCCGGTGGTTGTCTCCACAAGGTGTCATGTCATTAGCAAAACTAACCAGATCTTGATGGACGCGATATTGCGTTCATTAGAAAAACTATCATCATCAAAAGAATCCGTAATGTCTTGACGATATATCGTGCCGTTATGAAAATTGATCAGATCTTGATGGACGATATATCTCGCCAAAATCAACAGAGAGCTATGATATTTTTGACTAACGTCACGCTGGAACAAAGCCACTGGTTGTTGGTGATAGTCCGGGATGAACCTCCTACGGGCGATCCGAGTACGCCACGTACTTTTAAACCACGGTCAAATGAAAATGTCACACCTGAGCTGGCACCCCATTCGTCACACTTCCACACAATGGTTTCGTGGAGGTGAGTTAAGGTAATATTAATTAACGTCGTACTAGAGCAACACAACAGTCAGATCCGAGGACAACACCACGTACTTTTAAACCACGGTCAGATCACGAGGCAACATCTGAGCTGGCACCCCTCTCTCCAAACTTCCACACCAACCCAACGTGAGGACTTTTGGCCACGACGTATTTAAGGTGCACCAGCCGCCTCTACACCATACGCTTACAAACACCCATACCCGGATTCGAACCAGGAATCTTCTGATCTAGAGGCTAACACCTTAAGCACCAGACCGGTGGGTCGGCTCATGAAAGAGAGTGACGGAAAAGAAGACATTGGAGGGGAGAAGTGTACGAGGAGTCATAGGATCGCACACTTATTCCAGTTCTCTCTAGTATACCTCAATGTTCAATACCCGATAGTTATTCAGATGACACACCTGAACTGTCACCACATATCCACACCATGCAAACGTGAGGACATATTTAACGTGCACCTTCCCCCCTTGTACACGACGGTCTTCGGTTGGATTTGAGCCTTCCGTTCGCCTATCCGTTGTTCTTCCAAATGGATATAGAGGCCCGATTTAAGAAGGTAATGGTAATTTTAATCAATGTCGCATTAGAGCAACACAACGGGCTATGGACGACGGTCCGGGATCAATTCCCTAAGGAAAAAATCCGAAGACAACATCATGTCATTTTGAACCGTAAATAGCCTGTTGTGTTGCTTTAGTACGACGTTAATTAAATATTACCAATTAGGCCCGGTGCACACATCCGGTTTTTCAACGTGCGGCGCCGCTGCCGCAACGCAAGTGCGGTCTGAGAAACTTTAGATCCAATGGAGCAGTGCACACATGCCTCCAGCGCCGCTGGGGCGACGCACGTCCAACTTGCATGCAATTTATACCGCAGTTTCCCACGGCGCCGCACATGAGTCTCCGTTGTGAAAAACCTTGTTTTCATAAACAAATGGAATATAAAGAGGCGCGGTAGCTCAGTCAGTAGAGCGTCGGGCTCGCATCGGAAGGGTTGTGGGTTCTGTCCTCGGCGGAGCCTGCAATTCTGATGGTTGCGAGATCGGCGCTTGGACCTGGCTAAAGACCGTCGTGTTCTCTAATGGTGGCTGATGGACGTTAAATAGGTCGTGGTCACAAAGTCCCCCCATGTTCCCATATCAAATCAATACCTCTGGGGGTACCTGATCAGGGGGTTATCGGCCTCTGTTTTGGATCTAAATTACGATATGTGTGAGTGAATGGATGTGTGAAAGGGACCTTCCTGTAAAACGGATGTGTGAAAGGGACCTTCCTGTAAAACGGATGTGTCATGTATGAAGAAGTTCAACCCTCCGGGGCAATGGCACCCCCAATTGAGCCATATATGGCCCACGCGACAACAACAACAAATGGAATATAAATAATAATTAATAAATTGTTGTATCCAGTAACGTCTATTTTGTGTGTGTGTTTCAAAATATACTTTTTTTACACTTAGTAAGCGAAATAAACAAGTCTTCTTCGATAGAATATTTGTCGCAAATGGCGCAAAATGAGTTCCTGCGTCATTTCACGGTTATGCGTGCATAGTTGGGCTTCGATGCCGCACGTTGAAAAACCGGATGTATGCACCGGGCCTTACTACGTCGAGACAACCACCAGGAGGGTTCCTTTGGATTTTGAATCCAAATCCGATCTAAATTTACGTTATCTATTTTCCATGTCTTCAAACGACATGTCATTCCTCCAGTCTCACCAATTTGTTTAGTTTTGGAGAAAAGGAATTTTTTAGTTAGGGAGCAAAAAATGACAAGGCAGCAGCCGAATTTGATTGCTGCTTTTAACAAACAATGAAACAGTCGCATTAAACGAAGAGTAATTTCATGCCTCAGGTACCTTAAAACCGTCATTCATTCATTTTTTCCAGTGGCTGTGAAAGTATTTACCTGCCTTTTGAGCGTTTCAAACAGTGTGTGCTTTTAGACGAATGCAAATCACGTTTTCCAATCGATTTTACTCGGCTCGAATTCCTAACAAACGTTATTTACATAGATCACTTGCTATGATTCAAAGGAGAAACTCCAGTTGGAAGATTTAAATCGTCGGATAAGCAAATAGTTTTAAATAGATTTTTGCGGTGAATTCTACTGGAACCTCTTCGTACTGTATTTTTGGCAAACCAAGGAAAAGCTTTAGGTAGGTAAGGTTGAATTTGCATTGTAGTGTGTGGCGCAGCAAATGGAGCTGTTGGCGAGGATCCAGGGTCAATCCCAACGGGAATGATAGGTGAAAATACATTACGATAAAAGATTTCCAAATCCCAGTAGATACATCGGCTTCAAAAGAAATGGAGAACACAAAAATAGAGAACGTGTCAAACGTATGATACATGGACTGATGTAGGCTGTTTTTGAAAGTAGTTTTAAATGTTTTTCCTATTTTTGCACTGTACGTGTACTATAGTATCAGAAGAACCTATGCAGCATACATAGCAACGCAATACACAACATTATAGCGTATGCCAGTGCTGATATTTATGGAAGCATCTACAGCGTTTCCGATTTGAAAACGGCAATTTATTACAATTTAAGGGGGTCCGGCACCCAAAAATTCGAAAAAAGTCTTGAAACCTTGAGTTGTCCTCTTTATAATGTGTAAAAATTCTTTAATTGGAAGCATTTTGAAATACTTTTTTAAGTAGATGCACTATTACCGCGACGTGGCGTCACAAACACCACCCCTGACCTTTGAGCGAGGATTTCTGAAACATGCGCCCGAGCCCTGCTGATGAATGTCGCAACAGCTGTCCAGTTTGTTTTGGGGTGCAAGTGAGTTGTGGTTGGCTGAATGGGGCGACACAGCGAGATCGGTTGCAGAGCTCGAAGAGAGCAGAGGGTTTTTGTTTTGGGGTACTCGTTGATAAGGCCGCGGTTGTTGAGTTTTTGCCTGTTTTGCACCACCCACGATATAGGGATGCAAATCCCTATTGTAAATAGTGTACATATAATTGTTTGCAAAATAAATACACGTTATTTGTAAACTAGGCTGTTTCATTTTGTTGAAAGACACACCACTGGCCCCACAGCGACGTACGTCCTTACGATGTTTAAAGCCTATTTCTCAGAACACGCTTTTTTCATGTTTGGGGCCACATTACACAAAAACTACTCGAGATAAGTTCTTGAAATTTTTATGGCTGTTTATGAAGCACTTTTAAACACGAGGAATAAGATATAAAATGCATACTTTTTTTAAATCTTCATTCTTATCATCTTAGATCTTAGACAGATCTGGGAAAGATCTTCGGACAACACCGCCTCATCTTGAACCACTGTCACGTGACCAAATGAACACCCCACTCAAACCTAAGCAGATTTGAGGTCACGACAGATTTACCATGCATCAGCCCCCGTGTGGACGACGCTCTTTGGCTGGACCGAGATTCTAAGTCGCAATCCTCCAGTTGCTCTGCCGACTGGGCTACTCCATTCGACGGGGAGGTAAGCTGCTTCGGAAGTGAATTGGGGTGCGTCGTTCCTTCTCAACCTGTCATGGGGTGAATGGAATCACCCCGCGTCGAGCATCTCTTACTTAGATGGGGCCGTGGAAGCCCGGTGTGAAGAATATCGAACCAGCAACCGGAGGGTTGCGAAGTCGAACAAAAAAAGACCGTCGTGTGCAAAGTGGATGGCGCACGTTAAATCTGTCGTGGCATTCAATGTTCTCACGTGTGCATGGTGTGGAAGTTAAGAGAGTGGTCAGCCAGCTCAGATGTGGCCTCGTCTCTTGAACGTAGTTCAAAATTACGTGCCGTTGTTCTCGGATTGAACCTTGTGGAATAACTGATCCCGGACCGTCGCCAATAGCCCATTGTGTTGCTCCAGTGTATATAACGTTAATTAAGTACCTACCTTTCCTACCTAACTTAGATGATTATTCGAAGTACCGTTCTCCAACACGGTAGCCAGGTCGACTCTGTAAAGAAAGCACTTCGGGGGATAAGAAGAAAGTGCACACCGCTTCTTTTTTAGGATTGGAACACATTTCTTCCCCTTTTGAAAAGCAAGCGATCTCTGGGGACCACTTCCCCCAAACAGCTCCTCATCGTGCCGATAATGGTGAGTGATGGCGTCGAACTTTGTGCTGGTGCACCTTCTCCATCGGACGTGACGGCGTTTCCGGAAGAGAACACGTGATCTGCGACACCAAGCACTAAATCACTAATCTGTTGCTGTTTCACTTCAGTTTAGATTAGAGAAACTCTTAACTTCAGAGAGGCCTCGCGCTAGCTGAAAGAGGACGTGAAGGGAGGAACGGTTCTCCAGGAAGGGGGAAAAGGAAAGAAATGCTGCTTTGGCAAATCGTGAGTGGCGGCCATGTTTTTAATGAATAGCTTTCACTCTTGACTATTGAATATTTAGCTACAATATATCTGACATCATCAATGGGTAAGCTGTATTTATTGACGTCGCAATGTAGCAACA
The DNA here is from genome assembly GCA_947359465.1 of Metellina segmentata. Lineage (NCBI taxonomy): Eukaryota > Metazoa > Arthropoda > Arachnida > Araneae > Tetragnathidae > Metellina > Metellina segmentata. The sequence continues at coordinate 17,916,754 of OX375879.1, read as the reverse complement.
CAACGGGCTATTGGCGACGGTACAGGATGAATCCAAACGGGAAAGATCCGTAAACAATACCACGTTATTTTGGAACCATAGTCAGATGACGAGGTCACGCGTGACATGACACCCCACTTTCGTTCTGAGTGAATCCTGTGGAATTATAATTTTACCGTGGACTGGTATATAAAATATAACTTTAAAAATTTAGAAATACTATTTTTTTTTCCAATGGCAAGACAGTACAATTGCGAAGACAAATACAAATACAATACACTACAAATTACAGAATTGACCGAGGTCATTTTAGCCTTATACAAGGCCAGAAGTTATGGTCACTTGTGAAGGGGCACCCAGTGGGTGGACCATCATTGTCCCTAACAAAGGACAGCACAATTTACATCCATGCCCTAACCCGGATTCGAACCAGGAACCTTCCGATCCAGAGGCCACCACCTTGACCACTAGACCGGTTGGTCGGCACAATTTGTTTTAAGAATCTTTATTCGCTTACCTTCTGCAGTGTGATTTTAAATTCGGAAGCTGAACTTAAAAGAGTGCTTGGGGGCAACTAAATAAAGGTTTCCACCTTATTCCGCCTTTTAATTCAGTACTGTGGCATATGACTGCAAAGTTGTGCCTTGTAAATACTGTGTCATCATTTCAGAACTAAAAGAGTCATCTGAACGTGGTTCAAAATTACGAGGTGTTGTCCTCGGATCTTTCCCTTATGGGACTGATCCCAGACCGTCGTCAATAGCCCGTTGTGTTGCTCTAGTACGACGTTAACTAAAAATTACCAATTACCAGAACTAAAAGAAACGTTCAGAATATACATAGTGTCGTGTAGACAGAGGATGCTACGGTGCTGGACGAGATCTGGGCCAGCTTGAATTTGTATTACGTGGAACTGCGTAGGTGGTGGAATGTAATTCGGAAACAGTTAATGTTGGATAACCAGCAACAATTTCTCAACAAAAGATCAAACTTCACTCGCTCAAACTGTAAATTAATTGTTTAATATTCACATAAACAATCGTTCAAACGCTTATGTCTGCTTCATTCATTCCCCAATCCGGGGTAATATATATATATATATATATATATATATATATATATATATATACCCGAGGTCAGCACGGCGTTGCCCGTGGCAGTTCTTTTCGTAGGGTCAGGTGTGATTACTGCGTTGCCTATTGTATAACAGCCATCACGGCGTAAACCTAATGGAAATTCGTAGCCTATTGGAATGAATTCCAATTTGGTTTGTTTCGCAAACCAACGTCGTGTTGGCTTTGTCATTGTCAAATACAGCCAAATTCGATAGCAGCCATTATGGCATAGATCGTGGTGTTGATTTGCTTCGCTGACAGAATGGAAATTCGTAGCCATTGGATGAATTCCCCACCAATTTCCGAAATTTGTGTACATCAGCAAAATGAACTAGTAAGAATACGTATACACGAAACAGTATATTAAGGAGTCGTAAATCACTGGTGTGTAATATTGCTCTTTCCTGCTTTTAGATTTACGAGTTTCTGTGTTTATATTAAACACTCTGAGGAAATATACAACAACTGATGAACGAAATTTCTCGTCCAAACCACTTGGACGATTGATCCTTTTCTTGAACGAAATGGCGGTTAGACAGAAACCTTTGGGGTAAGCTCGTACAGTAAAAATAGTTTATGCTGCAGAAAAAGTTGATTTTTGGAAAAGGTAATCGTTTCCATGATCGCATTATGCGAGCCACCGTCCCAAAGGTGCCGGTCGAATGCCCCCGTACCCGCGGCATCTTGGAGTGGAAAGTGGCGCAAATTCTTGAAAGGAGCTTCTGAGAAGTCGGATGCTGACGAAAATCGATACTGCCGTTTACAAGAATCATCCAAAAATAGATTAGTGGCAAACACACATTTTTTGGTGCAGCCCTTCGCAGACTTTCGCTTCTTGTGTGCCCGCCCGCACCGCTCCTTGGGGCTTTTTTCCCAACTCGCGAAATTCGGTACCAAATTTGGGAGTGGAAGGGAATTAGATTATTTTTCACAGCCGTGGACAGGCTCCGAGGATCACGAACTTTCAAATAATCAATGTGCCGCTTAAAAGGGGGATACGCTACTCAATTAGAACAAATGACCAGTACTTGGGGAGGAAGATCAGTTAACCATCCATGAGGTTTCGAGGACATATCTCGTCCATTAAGATCGCATCAGGTCTGCTAATGACGTCCTCATGATACTACCGATTGTTCGATGATGACGAGATCTGATCAGTTTTCTTCGAATGACGAGATACGCTGTTGGTTTTGTGAATGATGAGGTACCTCGTCAAGACAACCATCATGAGGTTTAAACCTCAACGAATGTGATCAAGTACTAAAGCCTTCAAACAAATGGCCGATAAAGAGGATTCGATGAAGTAAGGCGTCCACCACCAAGATCAAAGTATTAATCAAACTAATAGTAATGAGCTTTAGATATGACAGTTTTAACAAAAAATAACGAAAATGTCCCGATTTTTCCCGAATTTCAAAAAAAAATAGTATCAGGAACCAAATTGAAATTGAAAAAAAAAAAAACCTCGATGAGCTGCAAAAATTTACGTTGAGAGGTACTCTTTAAAAAAAAACTCACGGCTGAAAACTGAAAATTGTACTTGTTTTGCTCACTCGCGTTAGAAATTTCGCTTTTATTTTCGACTTTGACAATGCGCTCTAAACTAATAGCCTCATCGGAAAAAAATCTTCCCATCTTGTTACCTGTACAATTTTAAACGAACCATGTTAATTTCGGAGTTCCTCTGTTTACATTATTGTTTCAGGTATACGTATTCTTGTCAGTTCATTTCTCCGATACCATCCTTTACGCAGAGTCAATGCCTCTAAGTCTTTACGCTGTGCGTTAAAGTTCTGTATGCTTGTATTTTGCGATGTCTATAATTATTAAATGTCTTGTTGGAGTTACACTCTTATTTGACTATTACAATGCGTAACAATTTTATACTTTTGTTAGGTTATATTCTGTCTTGTGCTTGGCCAGGCAGGTCCGCTTTTGAATCACGTGTAATGAAACCCCAACGCCCAATCCTCTCTCGTTCATGAAAATCCGACCCATTTTTCAAATGACGAGATATATCATCAAGATATAGATGTATATATTTTTATGATAACGAGATCAAGGTCTGGTCAGTTTTTTCCTATGGAGAGATACCTCGTAGGAGACAGACGCCCAGAGGATTAATGCGTATGATACATCACTGGTTACATTGAGAAGTCCCATATGTGACGACTTGATTTCAGCAAAGGGATTCTACTGTAGTGAGAAGGTTTGTGTTCAACTATGATCATCAAATAATTAGTAGAATAAACGTTGGAGTGGAGCAACACAACGGACCATTAGCGATTGTCTGCGATCAACCCTGAAGTCGACTTCCATGACGATGTTTTCAAAACATCGATGCTATATAGGAAACATCGATGTATTTACCATCGATTTATTGGAGCCGATGTTTGTTTAACATCGATGTTTCATTTTTGAATGAATAAAAGTACCATAGTAAAAATTGAGAAAAATACCAGTGCAATTAAGTATTTGTGAGTGGTGGCGACATCCGTCCCATCAGAAAGAGTTTTTCCCTAACTGGTGGGATAGTGAAAAAAGAAGGTGGAGAAAGTTAACAAACTTCTTTTTTTACTTCTTGCAAATTGTAAATAACAAATATTGGAGCATATAATAATTATAGGCCCCAATATTTTTTATTGACAGTAAGTAAAAAATAAGTTTGTTACGTTTCCCCCATGATTTGGTAAATAATTAATAATAACTAATAATTATTATTGTTATGTACCTACCTAATTACACTTATAGTTAGTAGTACCTTTGTCAAATAGTTGTAAATATTACTTTATTTTATATAATTCAATGTGAAAATAAAATATTTGTTATTTGTTCCAATTAAATTTTGTTTTCGCAGTTAAAAAAATCTTAGTTATAAATTAATAAACACGACAAATAACAAATTGAATCCCCCCGGGCGAATATTAATGTTTGAGGTTACTAAACCAGTTTTAAGAATTAGAGGTAAAAAAATATTAAATATACTGATGTTTAAAAACATCGATTGTTTTTGGGCAATGTATTACCAACATCGATGTTATAATTTTGAACATCGATTTATTCAAAACATCGATGTCTGTTGTCGATGTCGCATCCCTACTCCGAAGAAGGGACTACGCCGCCTAAATTTGAACCATGGTCAGATGACGAGGTCATAACTGAACTCCGTCCATACTTCCACTCCACATCTACGCGAGATATATTTGAAACACAAAAGGCGGTGTGCGAAAATATAAAAAATAAATAAAAAATTTTGACGAGATATTTTGGTAATTTTTAATTCATGTCGTACGAGAACAACACAATGGCTATTGACGATGGTCCGGGATCAGGCCTTTAAGGAAAAGATCCGAGGAGAACCTCACGTCATTTTGAACCACGGTCAGTGCTGACCAATGTTCGATCCATAGTTATTTTTACATTCAAAGTGAGTCAAGTTCGAATCCTTCCATTTTGATCAAAACTACTCACTTTGATCTCTATATATTTACAGGGCTTTCTTTTTGTCAAAAAAAGAAATGGTTACATGTCTATTTGAAAAGGAACAGTAGTACGAGCTCGTTCAAAAACGAAATACCTTGTTCGTGCACGTAAATACGACATATAGAACGTAACTCGTAACATACAGGTGCAAATAGTGCTAGTGATATAAAGTGGAATACAAACAGTCGTCAGCGATACGAGAGTGGTACAGACTAGTAGACGGCCCTGGTAAATCCACCAGATGACGAGGCAACACCTGAGCTGGTACCCGACTCTCCACACTTCCACATCAACCCAACGTGAGGACTTTCTGTTACGACAGATTTAAGGTGCACCAGACGCCTCTACACCATCCATGGTCTGAACCATCGAATAGGAACCTTCCGAATTTGACGAGAAGCTGGCCTAAATCAGACCTGGATTAACATATTTCCTGGGACGACACACTCCCCTGCTTGAAGCCCAATCAAGAATATTTTTGAGAATAATGAAGATTAAAGACATAAGAATTTTCATTTGCCCAAAAGTTGGTTTGTACTTGGTATTTGCAGCGCAAAGGCCATATTCGACCATGCTGAACCAGAATTACGAGAGGGATATCGGGACCAGTATAAAACCAGAAGAGCAAAAAAACTCCGAGCCGCAAGCGTTTGGTTAGTGGGGGGCAGCTCAGGTGTCATCTGACCGTGGTTAAAAATTAGTTGTGTTTTCCTTAGATCTTTTCGTTTGGATAGATCCCGGACCGTCGCCAACAGCCCGTTGTCTTGCTCCAGAACGACGCTAATTTAAATTTCTACCCATCTACCTACCAACCCATTAACGAGATGATGTGCTTGAACTTTCCCTTCCAGATTGATCTCGGAGAGTCCCCCATATCCTGTTATGTGGCTCCAGTGCGACGGCAATTCAACTACCTATCTACGTTTTAAATTTAAGTTAAAGATATTTTGTAGTTTCGAGATATATGGCCTCGAGGTCTTTAGTACTTATCCTAGATGAGTTAGAAGGAGTTTGTGTGTTCAAAGGAGAGGTAATTACAATTAACGTCGTACTACATCAACACAACATTGACGACGGTCCGATGTAAATACCCTTAGTAAAAGAGGACAATACCACGTCATTTAGAACCACGGTCAGATGACGAGGTAACACCTGAGCTGGCACCCCTCTCTCCATACTTCCACATCAACCCAACGTGAGGACTTTCGGCCACGACAGATTTAAGGTGCACCAGCAGCCTCTACACCATACGCTTACAAACATCCGTGCGCTATATATATAATTCGAACCAGGAACCTTCAAATCTAGAGGCTAAAACCTTAACAACCAGACCGGTTGGTCGGCAGAAGTAGTTTGGGATTGGTGTTGTTGTAAGCATACACATGGAGTTCTTCTAGTTGTCAGTACAAATCATACTTCACCCCAAGGCAACTTCAAAACTGCAATTATTCCAAAATGTAAATAAATGCCACAGAACCCCTTTAATTATTAAACTGATTTTCCTGTCTCTCTCCGTGCGACCTCATGAAAGCGAGAAATACCAGAAAGGGACGTGACGCATCGTGGATTCGAGACAACCGACGTTTTTGTCACTCCCCAAAGTACAAAGCCGCAAGGAAAACATTTGATTCATTTCTGGAGCCTCTCCTCTTACCATTTGCAACTATTGAATTTAACAATTATTGGAAAGACGACGCGATAGTTAACTACACCCAAATGACTTCAATTAATTGAATGACATTTTAACTTAACGCGTTTCAATAAAGCAGTTGCGAAGGAATCTATTGTAAGCTTTGGTTAAATTTAATTCATATTAATTGATTTAGGGATTTGTTTAGTCACACTTCACTGCTGCAATTATTTTACAGTTAATTCTAGTTTCTTGTAAGAACGTTGTAGAGAAGATTAAGTATTGGATTTCTATTCGCAAACCTGAGCCGTTATAAATAAATCCGCTTGACGTAATTATGCCCACTATAAAAATTCGATCTGCCAATGTTAACAAATTAATATCTTTTCTTCTCCCTTCTTTATTACAACATGTACAAAGTGTCTCTTCCTATAATACCATATGAATTTAATAATTACTTTATCCTGTGGTCCTGGCAATAGGTTCCCGAAATTGTTTGACAGGGTGGCATTTCGAAGTGATAGGACAATTATTGTGTTGGCTGTTCTGATTCCTTTGGCTGTTCTACGATTGTTTTAAGTTTCGTAAATTATGTTTTGTCGTTTGATTTTATAGTCTTCACTTATCTTCGGTATTATTTTTTTCGATTTCGGGGAGTAACTTGTATTTTCTTTGACTAAGACGCACACAAGAACATATAAAAACCTCAAAGCTTATTTTCTTAAACTCCTTTACTCCTCTAGACTAAGTAAGCGATTTCACTCCTTTTGTATTTTTAAAACCCATTTCGTTTCTCATGAAAAGAATTACTTTTCAAGTAGTTTCTCATCCAACCACCCATTCCCGGGAGTAAATAGTGCTTAAAACTGCAACTTCCGTCACAGAACAATTTTTCCTTAATTTTATAAATATTTTTTAATAATAAGTTTTAATAATAAATTTTTTAATAATAAGTTACGATGTTCTGCAGTGCCAATCGTGCTCCTTGCCACACCTTTTTTTCCTTTCTATCTCTACCGAACAACCTCCCTACACCGCCCCAAATGACCACAAACGCTTGAAAAATAACACATCTGCTACGTCAATGACAAAATTTTTAACTTCAAAAGTGATCGACACTATTGCAAATCTTGAAAGTATGCTTTGGTTTTTTTTATATAAAGTAAGTTAATTAATTATGATGTGTGTGTTTTATATTATAAATATGTAATATATATTGAACCAATAATTGCTATTTTCGTATGTTTTTGATTTGACAAAAGATTTCGAAATTTGGACAAAATGCCTGCAGAACAATTGCAATTGCTTAGAGTTGTGTTGCAGAACACTGAGTCTATTTATGCACCTGGGCACCCATGCATACATGGTCTGAAAGTATGGGAATCGTTATCCAAAGGATGTGGAAACCAAAGTTAAGACATCGCTTTTTTTCCACATATGTTCATGTTGGTGGGTGCTGTAACGTCAAGTTATGAATTTGACGCATTCCTGAAACCAAGAACCCGACGATCTATAGCACTTCTAAGGGGACAAGAAAAAACCGAAATGTACCGACGGAAGTGAGAGCGAGGGCTCACAAATTTTACTCATTAGAGGTAGGTAGTGAATTACCGTCATACTGAAGCATCACAGAGGTCTATTGGTGACGGGATCCATCACGAAGGAAAAAATTCCTGGACAGTACAGCGAAATTTTGAACAACGATTAGATAACGAGGATAACACCTGGTCTAGAACCCCACCTTCACACCGTGCGAATGTTTGGGCACTTGAAGCCACGACGAATTTAAAGTGCACCAGCACCCGCGTACATCACTGAATCTGGACAGTTTCGAACTCGCAACCTCCATTTGCTAATCCGTTCCTCTTCCAACTGGTCTACCACGCCACTTTACTCATTAGAGGAATATGTTTTTTGTATTGCTTTTACCTTACCATTTACGATTTTTTTTAAATTACGACCATTAAAAGACCATAAAAGGTTTTTTATACACAGGGTGATTCTACGTTCATTGTACGAACTTGGAGGGGTGGTACAGCTTACTAAAACATACATTTTTCCTTCGCGGTACTGTCCAGGAATTTTTTCCTTCGTGATGGATCCCGTCACCAAGTAAGGCGAAATTCCCTATAAATAATGCACTATCTAGAGGTCTCTTACAGCCTCGGAAGTTTGAAAAATTGGCCCTTTTCCTGCATAAAATATTATATTTAATTACTTTATTAAACTGCAAATTCTTTAGAGAAATGGCTTTCCAGAATATAACTGTTCGCCAATCACTCCTTGGACGCTACCAAGCATCTATTACTGTTGGTAGTCCCAATTTTCAACATGTATTGTAAACATTGCTGCAAAGAAGCACTTTGCTAAGATGTTGTAAATAAACAATGTTTTTTCTGTTTATGTCTCATAATGAGACATGTTGTGTTCGTGCTTCCAAGCGTCACTTCCGACCCTACATTCCTATCGAAAAATGTATGTTTTAGTAAGCTGTACCACCCCTCCAAGTTTGTCCAATGACCGTAGAATCACCCTGTGTATAAAAAACCTTTTATGGTCTTTTAATGGTCGTAATTTAAAAAAATCGTAAATGGTAAGGTAAAAGCAATACAAAAAAAACATTTTTCGATAGGAATGTAGGGTCGGAAGTGACGCTTGGAAGCACGAACACAACATGTCTCATTATGAGACATAAACAGAAAAAAACATTGTTTATTTACAACATCCTAGCAAAGTGCTTCTTTGCAGCAATGTTTACAATGCATGTTGAAAATTGCGACCACCAACAGTAATAGATGCTTGGTAGCGTCCAAGGAGTGAATGGCGAACAGTTCCAAAGATTCCAGGCATTTCGCGCACTTTTGCAGCCGCAATGGAGAGTCGAGCCACGAGGTCTTCAATTGAGTCAACTGGAGTCCTGTAAACGATGGTCTTCAGATGCCACTATAAGAAGTAATCGATGCTCGAAAAATCTGGCGATCGAGGAGGCCATCGGACGGGTCCACCACGCCCAATCCATCGTCCCGCAAAACTGTCATCCGTCACTTCAGATCATACATTCTTATACGAAAAAGTATTTGTTTTAGTAAGCTGTACAGCGACTCCAAGTTTATCCAATGACCATAGAATCATCCTGTATTCAGAAGGTCATTTACGATTTCTCCACCTTCCTTTGGGACCGTAGTAGCCCGGTTGGAAGAGTAACTGATTAGCATCCGGAGGGTTGCGATGTCGAAACTTGATCCAGTCAAAGACCGTCGTATACGAACGGTGCTGGTGCACGTTTAATCTGTCGCGACCTCAAATGTCCTCATGTTGGAGTGGTGTGGGAGAGTGGGGTTCCATCTCCTCGTCATTTGACCGTGGATCAAAATTACGATCTTCGGATCTTTCCCATGGGGAAGAATCCCTGAACGTCACCAAAAGCCTGTTGTGTTGCTCCAATGGTGACCTTAATTAAAAGACCTACACTTTTCAGCCTTCTGTTTTATTCAAGGACCTTCAAAATCAGTTAGTAAATGGACTGTATTGCGGAAGTATGCATGTAGAAATTAAAACTGCATTTCATTTATTAAGATTCCTTTTAGGTAGGGAGTTATTTTAATTAACGTCGTACTGCAGCAACAGGATATTTACGACGGTCCGGGATCAATCCCGAATACAATTATTACGGTTGCATATTTACAAGGCACCAACCGTTCAACTGACGCTTCTAACCATAAAGCCGGTTAAAGTGTTAGCCTCTGGATCGGAAGGTACCTGGTTCGAATCTGGGCAGTGCACGGATGTTTGGAAGCGTATGGTGTAGAGGCGGCTGGTGCACCTTAAATCCGTCGTGGTCAAAAGTCCTCACGTTGGGTTAGAATGGAAGTTTGGAGAGTGAGGCCGACCAACCGGTATAGTGGTTGAGGTGTTAACCTCTAGATCGTGGAAGGTTCCTGGTTTGAATCCGGGTACGGGCATGGATGTTTGTGAGCGTATGGTGAAGAGGCGGCTGGTGCACCTTAAATCTGTCGTGGCCGAAAGTCCTCACGTTGAGAAGGTGTGGAAGTTTGTAGAGTGGGGTGCCGGCTCAAGTGTTGCCTCGTCATCTGACCTTGGTTCCAAACGACGTGGTGTTGTCCTCGGATCTTTCCCTTGGGGGACTGATCCCGGGCCGTCGTCAATAGTCCCGTCAATAGTCGTCAATCCCGTTGCGTATCTACAGGGTGGTCCCGAATTCATGGTACAAACTTTAATGGTAGGTACAGGACATTGTAACAATGATTTATTGTATAGGAATGTATAGTCGCAAGTGACGCGGTGAGGCGTAAACAGGGGAAATAAAAGGAAAGAGAAATGGAGTGATCGGTTGGTATCATTGCCGGTAGAGGGCAGTAGATGTCTAGCCGCTGTTGAACATGATGCATCGCAGTAGGGAAAAGCGCCATTCACAATTGTGCTGCCGTAGACGATGGGTGACTTTACGTATGCAGAAAAAGCAGACATGCATTACATGTACGGCCGTGCAAATGGTAACGGCAGAGCTGCGTACGAATGTATCGCGCGGAGTATCCTGATCGACGAATGCCGGATCATAGAATTTTTCAACGGTTACATCGTCAACTTTGTGAAACAGGTGCGTTCGACGTCAACAGACATGGCGCTGGTCGAGTAAGAGCTGTACGCACTCCAAGGCTGGAAGAAAGCATCTTGAACATTGTGGCTGATAGACCCGAGTCAAGCACAAGAACTGTTGCGCGTGACGTAGGTGTGAGTCATCAGACTGTATGCAGAGTGTTAAACGAAAATCGCTTACACCCCTTCCATTTTCAGAAAGTACAAGCATTGAATCCGGCAGATTATCCTCGCCGCGTGAACTTCTGCCTGTGGGTGATGCAGCAATGTGCGTTGCAGCCGGATTTCGTAGATTATGTGCTATTTACAGATGAAGTGACATTTTCACGCGAGGGTGTCTTTAATGCGCACAATTCCCATGTGTGGGCAACCGATAATCCACATGCAACGCGTCGACATGCGTTTCAACAACGTTTCAGTATTAATGTGTGGGCTGGTATTGTGAACGACTTTTTGATTGGCCCATACTTACTACCCACGCGGCTCACTGGCGGAAGCTATCTTATTTTTCTGAAAGAAGTGTTACCACAACTGCTGCATGATGTTCCGATCGCCATTCGTAACCGCATGTGGTTTCAGCACGATGGGGCGCCAGCACACTTCAGCATTGATGTACGGAATTACCTGAATGCCACGTTTGGTACTCGATGGATTGGGCGTGGTGGACCAGTCCCTTGGCCACCCCGATCTCCCGATTTATCGAGCCTCGATTACTTTTTATGGGGACATCTAAAGCATCTTGTTTATGAGACTCCAGTTGACTCAGATGAGGATCTCGTCGCTCGCTTATCTGTAGCTGCTGCAGGTGTGCGTGAAATACCAGGCATCTTTGAACGTGTAAGCCAATCGCTCCACCGACGCTGTCAAGCATGTATCGATACTGGTGGACGCAATTTTGAACAATTACTGTAAACATGACACTTGTCAACAACGCTTTCAATAAAATCTTTGTTTTTCCTTTCGGCCGTTATTTCCCCTGTTTTCGCCTCACCGCGTCACTTGCGACTATACATTCCTATACAATAAATCATTGTTACAATGTCCTGTACCTACCATTAAAGTTTGTACCATGAATTCGGGACCACCCTGTATAGTACGACGTTAACTAAAAATTACCAGTTACCAATTCAACCGCGGCCTATCTTAACACTTAGCAAATGTAACCAGAAGTAAATATTATGGTTCTGTTAGTAATGAAGAAAAAATGTTTGAATACCTTAACGGGCGCCCCAGTGATTTTATAGTTTTCACACGAAACAAAAAGAAATATCGGCTCATAAAAAAAACTTGGAATAATTAAGTCTTTTGAACTCCAACTCCAAAACTAGTGTTTGCTGCCTTTTGGCTTTTCACAGTACATTTCGACCTTTATCAACGGAGAACAAACTTTTATTTGCACTTCAGAAAACATTTTATAGATAAAGGTAGAAAATTTACGATGTGAAGATATTTTTAGTCGTGGGTGAGTTTGGCCGTAAAATAGGGTTTTTCCAACGTATTCACCCAGTAGCTGTTAGAGATATAATTAGGCACACAGTATGCGAAATTCCTTATAAATAATAAACTATCTAGAGATCTCTTACAGCCTCGGAAGTTTGACAAATTGGCCCTTTTCCTGCACAAAATATTATATTTAATTACTTTATCAAACTGCAAATTCTTTAGAGAAATGGCTTTCCAGAATATAGCTGAAAGCGGTAGTCCTGATGAAAGAGTAACGATAATTTGGTAGTTTTTAATTAACGTCTTACTAGAGCAATACAACGGGCTATTGGCGGCGGTCTGGGATAAGTCCCCCAAGGGAAAGATCCGAAGACAACACCACGTCAATTTGAATCACTGTCAGATGACGAGGCAATACCTGAGCTGGCAACCGACTCTCCAAACTTCCACACCAACACAACGTGAGGATTTCCGGTCACGACAGATTTAAGGTGCACCAGCCGCCTCTACGCCATACGCTTACAAACATCCATGCACTGACCCGGATTCGAGCCAGGAACCGCCCGATCTAGAGGCGAACACCTTAACCACAAGATCGGTTGGCGGAACAGTTACTGATTAGCAAACGGAGGGTAGAGAGTTCGAAACTCGGTTCAGCTAAATGACACCGTTTACATGGGGGCTAGTGCACGTTTGCTCTTTCGTTGCCTCAAATCTTCTCACGTTGAAGTGGTCGGAACGTTCATTCCTTGGGGATAGTACCGTCGCCACTATTCCGTTGTGTTGCTCCAATGCAACGTTAATTATTTGCCATTACCAATAATTTTATACGGTCCAAAAGTGGCGGGCTCTGATTTCATAATCACGCAGGGATTTCACAAATCGAATATCTGTTTGGGTTTTTCAGGTGACGCCATTGTTTCCTCAAGTGTTGATTCATTTATTATGTCTTCTGAAACGAAATGACAACCACAGCTGTGTAAACACGAGAAGCGTTCAACTTTTAACAGACTTGTACAAAATGCGTTGCAACTCAATTTTGTTTTGACATTTATGATTCTGAATTCCACCTTTATGAATAACATGCCTGTACCCACCTTTAGGCCCCGTTCACATGAGGCGAAATCTAACGCGCGTTTGATGTTGACACAAAACGCGGGTAGCCAAAATACATAGAGTTCTACTGGAGAGTTCACATGCAGAAAACTGCTGAATCTGGCGTTTTTATTGCTTCCGCGGGCCGAGGGGAACCGATAATTCGAACGCTTCGGCTGAAGCTCGATATACATAGGAATATGGTACGCTGTTCACATGACACGCTTTTTGACTGGCGTCAGCACTTTTTTAATTCCTCATTCGAAGTTCCTATATTCGCGATCGTTAAAGATACAGTGAAAATTTCAACGGATTTGAAATCAGCGGAAAATTCTAGTTAAGATCGATACCTTAAATGCGATTTTCTTTAAATAAATAATTTTTCAACTGTAAATTTTATATTTTCGCAATACGAATTTTTAAGCAATTGACGAAGATAATCATTACGAACACAAAAATAACTATTTATCTCGTTTTATAGAAAAGATCTATCTTGAATAGAGTACTTAGTTGCCTTAATTTACTGCTTTGTATTTAATACCATTAAAATAGGATGCAAATTAATTCATTCGGTGTTTTGAAGATAGTTTCCAACAAAGGGGAATAGTATGTAATTTTAGTTTTGAGATAAAGTATACCGACGACGGTCCGTTTAAGTTTCCACGCCAACGTGATTACATTTTAGGCCATTACAGATTTAACGTTCACCAGCCCCCTTTGTACACGACGGTCTTTGGTTGAATTCGAACTCGCAATCCTAAACTCGATGCTTTACTGGCATTCTTTTTCATACAACATATTCTAATCCTCTTGTCAATCTTATTGTTATCATTAACGTTACTACGTTTAATATAATTTTTATATCATATTTTCATGAAGATGGAAAATCGATTATCAATTTCCAGATTTTTGATTAGTTCTATTGTAAGCCATTTCACGACATTTTTAGAGCAATTTTATCATTATTGAGTGTAGTAATTATATTCATTATATCTTTGATTTCGTTTCTATTTTGCTGGAACATTCACAGTCACACTCGTTACATGACTCATCTGTTAGTTTTTGGCTCCATAAATGACCTTGCTCTGCTCCTTAATGTAAGCAAATTCTTGATAAGCGTTCTACTGACACCGGAAAAAAGGATTAGTCGTTCACGATGGAAGCAGAGCTCTGTGATACCCCGATCTTTTAATTGATGAAATACATAAAATTCCTGCTATTTGGAATATGAAGTGCCCTACTTAGAACAGAGGTTTGAAAAAGTCATCTTGGGAAGATATTGCCGTAGTTTTTTCTGAAGTTGGAAACAGCAAATAAAAAATGAAAATATTTGGTAAATTCTTTATTGTATTTTATTTTTAATATTTAATAACATTTATATCATTTTATCCTGCCATGATACTTTGCCTTCATTCACAAAATAATCGGCATATTTATCTTACATTTTTAGCTGACATGTTTCCCCGTGGTATATTTCTGGTACTAAAGCTTGTAAATGGAGCTTCATAAAGAGTATCTTCATGTTGATACCCATCTCGGTCTTACAAAATTGTTCAGAGCACTACTGGTCCCAATTATAGTTTCGGTTCTATCAATTTTAGTTTTCATTGCCCTGTGAAATATTCGCCATTTGTTCGCCATCATTCCAAATGTACATTCGATACATCGTAGTGCTCTTGATAAGCGATAGTTGAAAATTCTCTTGGTGTATGTTAGAGATTTTCCACAAATAGGGCGCATGATGTTTTCCGAAATTCCAAAAGCTTCATCTCCAAAAAGTACATGAGGCAAAAATATGGTATCAACGGTGGATATAGGCTTTGGATTTGGAATTTTTAAAGCATGCTCTATAAGTTTTCTGTACAAGAAAGACTCCTGCAAAACAGCCGAGTCACTGTTTTTCCCATATGCTCCAATGTCAACTTAGAGAAAACTATATTTGGCATCACATGCAGCTAACAAGGCGATAAAAAATAATTCTTGTAGTTGTAATATAGAGAACCTGTATAATTCGAATGTGCTTTCCGTCAATTGCACCAATGCAATTCGGAAAATTAGCGTATTTTTTAAATCCTTCTGAAATTTCTTTCCACTTCTCATTTGTCATTTCTGGCATACAGATCGGTCTTAATCTGTTCCAAATTGATTAGCACACTTTTTTAATCAAAGTTGCGATAGTTTACTTGCCGACCCTGTAACTGTAGTGCAAATCAGCAAAGGAGCATCCAGATGCCAAATACCGGAAAAGAAATAAAAAAATAGACCGTGAATTTTCTTTGTAATCAAACAGTGGCACCCTCCAACTTACTAGTTTTCTGCGGCACTCCTACTCATTTTTAGAGTATATCATCTAATCAACTTATATCTATTAATACATTTAGAGTTTATGTTTTAAATAAATAAAATACAAATATATTAATTAGTTTAAAAAAAACTTTCAACTTCAAGATTTAATTTGATCTGTTCAAAAGATAACATTTTCATCTGTCTTGCAGAATTGTCTGCGTTGCGTTTCGATGCGAAAATAATCACATTTCTGTAAAGTTCTTCAATTTAATCTTAATGTGTCACATACATTTCTTATTTCGCCATCACCGTGCTTCTAGAAAATTTTGTATGCATGTGATAAGTACTAGCCAAATGCGTTTCGCAAAAAAATTAGTTACTACTACAGAAAATTAATTTTTTTTATGAAAAACTTTATGTTTTTGGTGTTGATCTGGCATAGAATTTTACGCAGATTCGAAATCACGTTCAAAAACTATGAAGGACTGTAAAATTAGAGGTAATTATGCATTCATTTAAATTTTCAGTACTCCAATCGCAACATTCTACGTATGTGTGTAATTTGCCTTTTCCTTTTTTTCGCATAACACACTGAAGGTCTAACATTCTGTCTTTTTTTTAAATATTTTATTCCATAACCCAAACCAAACAACGTTTAGTTGGTTTCTTATGACTCAAGGTCCGGGTTTGACCCCGGAGACAGAAAGTGCTTAAAACTGTGTAAAAAACCCCGCAGAACAAAGTCTTTGCAGAACAATTTACCTTAATTTTATCAAAATTTTGGCCGATTTTTTTTAAATTATAAATTACAATATTCTGCAGTCCAAAGCGCACTCCTTGCCACATCTTTTTTTTCTTTTCTAGCGACGGAACAACCTCCCTACATCTCCCCGAATGACAGCAAACACTTTAAAAATAAATCGTCTTCTATATCAGTGATAAAATATTTAACTTCAGAGTGATCGACAGAATTGCAAATTCTGAAAGTATGCCTCGGTTTTAAATAAAGTAAGTTGATTAATTTTTATGTTTCATTATAAATATGTAATGCATATTTAGCCGATAATTGTGCTCTGTGTCTTTTTTTTATTTGACTGCAGTTTTCACAATTCGGACAAAATGCCTGCAGAACAATGGCAATTGCTTGGAGTTGTGTTGCAGAACACTGAATATAATTCTGTACCTGGGGGATTTGACCAAACTGCAATGTTTTTCTGTAAAGTACATAAACACACACCCACAAGAAACCATTCAGGCACTCAAAATAGATAAACACATCCAGGTTGGAATAATCGAAACTGTTACCGACAGCTAACGCAGTGGGCAGATCCACATGCGTTGTGTTGAATGGTTGGTTCCTTTTAGGTTTTGTGGCGATATTTATAGAAGTAACTCCATATGTAACACAAAGCAAGAAAGCAATGTCGTGAAAGGGGAAAAGGATGGGTCTGGGAATAGAATAACGGTATGAAAGCAGGAAAAGATAGCTTGAGAATCCCGGGAGCGTGACCTTTAGTAAAGATAGTAACCCTCTAGGGTAAAGAAAATATCACTGGAGTACCTCGAGATCATGATGGCCGTGCACACCTAAATATGTGCCTCTGGAGACTCCTACCGATTGATTTTATTTTATTACAACTGTTGCCATACAAATGATGCCGATATCTATGCCACGCACGTGAGTAAAATATATAATCTCAGCGTGTTAATAATCTCAATGCGTCGATTTCCTTTTCTTTCCACCCAAAAAAGCATCACATATCCGGCAAACGTACACCTTCCATGAGAACGAAAAGAAAAGGAGAAAGAAGTCCCCTCCGCACGACGATTTTTCTCACAGAAAGCAAATCGAAATCTGGCAACCCACACGCGAGTAACAAACTACTCTACCGTCAAGGCCCCATATCGATATCAATGGAAATTCAAAGGCTATTTTCCCTCTGCGTGGAGCAGTTCAAGATTTCATCATACATCACGTCGCGCCCAAGAAAAGAGGAGACGAAAAAATGCACGTCCACTACGTCAAGCGGGAGGATGTGGGAACAAAACGAATATTCTGTATTTATCCGAAAGCATCGGGGGGGGGGAGTTATGGAGTGGAGATTTGGGCCACGTGGGAGAGAGGATTTTTCCCTTTTTCCTCCGCTCATGAGTGATTTCCTGGATCTCAATGGCGAATCGTGAGCCAAGCATCCTGCAATATGCGAAGAGTTTTAGAATTTATACAGCCAGCTCGTTTCTCCAACATTTTGATGGCAGTAAACTCTTGTACTGTGCATCGTGAATATTTTGTCTGCGATGTTCATTTTTTCTAAAGCTTCCTTTAAGTAGTTAGGCGAAGTCGTAAATGATGAATATATACTCTATAACAACAAAATCGACGCAATTAGAAGGTGCAGAATTACAGTGGTGCCGGGCTCGATCCACTTAGAAGGCCGCTGACTGTCCGAGTGACGAGTTCCGTTTCCACCTGCGTCCTGATGACAACCGCAGACGTTTCTGCCATACATCCAGGACAGCGTGGAGATCCTATCGCACGCCACACATGCCAACAACAGTGCGCTAGAGTCTGGGGTGCCATCTCCTTTCATAGCCGGACCCTTTTGGTAGTCAGTTCAGGCGCACTTACAACACAGCGGCACGTAGACGACATTCTACGACCGGTTGTGTTACCGTTCCTTTTGCGACACCCGGGATTTGCTTTTCAACAAGATAATGACAGGCCGTACACGGCGCGTGTTGCTATAAATTGTCTTCAAGCTTTCCCAACACTTCCTTGGCCACCTAGGTCTCCTGATCTCTCTCCCATTGGGCAACATTTGGGACGTTATAGGAAGGCGGTCGCAACCATTCCGTAATGCTGACCCTTTAGCCCGACAGTTGGAGACAATTTGGCAAGAAATTCCGCAGGACCCCATCCGGTAACTTTTTCAGTCCATGCCACGCCGGGTGACAACTTGCATCTAGGCCAGAGCTGGACCAACGCTTTATTGACGTCCTCCGTTTGGAACGGTCAAACTCTCAAATAAATCATTCAATTGTTCCGACATTTTAATAGTGTTTTTCTATGTTGTATGTTCTTCACATCCATCCATTTTTATCGCAATCGGAGCACTCCTTCTTGTCGCGTCGATTTTTTTTTATTATAGTTTATTTACTAGAATGGCGATTGTGAATCTCAATTAAGTATAACGTTGAACTGTGTCCCACATTGTTCGACACATCTGTTCCTTGGAATTCCCAAGAACTTCCTAGAATTAATGCTGTCTTCTCACCTCTCAGAGCATCATGAGATTTTCATACAAGTAGTGAACTACAGATTTCACCCCACAACACACTCAATAACAACATCAATGTATTGAAAGAATCGTAAAAAGGATTCTTTAGGTCTAAAACTGGCTTAAATTCATGCAGCTAAGTACATATTTTACACCTCGTTGCACTTTGAACTGCGATCAGAGGACGAGAACAACATCTGAGCTGACACCCCACTAACAAACTTCCACACGACGTCAACGCGAGGACGCTGAACGTGCACCAACCCCACATACACGTCGGTCTTCGGTTCAATCGAGATTTGTATGTGCAACCCTCCGGTTGCAAATCCGCTATTCTACTAATCGGGCACTCCACCATACGAATGAAGTTCAGTGCAGCTGCAGTCTACGCTTATTGTGGTGGGAACGGCCTTGGGAATTTTTTGGCGCGCTTGTAAAGTCGCCAAGGAAAGAATTATTTCAAAAATATTTTTCTTTCACAAAAATTTTTCTTTTTACAACGGAAAATGAAAGCTTCAAAACACATTTGAGAACCATTTGGAAAAATATAACTTTTAAAAACTTTTACAAAAAGTAATAAGCTTAAACTGAATTTTTTTTTACAAAAGAAAGGTTTTCCTACAACGGAAAATGAAAGCTCCAAAACACATTTGTGAACGTTTTGAAAAATGTAACTTTTAAAACGTCTACAAAAAATAATAAGCTTGAACTGGATTTTTTTTCAAAAGAAAGTAATTAGTTTTAAACGAAATGCAAAAATTAATACAACTTGATAAGTCAGAACTGTACCGTAAAAAATTTATAATAATAGAAAATTCCACAACTGGCGAAAAACCATTAAATGAACCAATGAAATGAAAGAAAAACATTTTAAAGGACGCATGCAATCAAAGCATAGTTTAAAATTAAAATAACCAATGGAATCAATGAAAACATGTCAAACGAACCAATGAAATCAAGCGACTTTAACGGATTTTAAAAGAACATTCTTAACTAATCAAAATGAAAATTTAAACTTTCCGTTTGGCGGAGGTTGCCATAAAAACCGCAATAACCCTAAATACAGATGGGTCGCCTTAACCTACCATAACTCGCTTACAAAAGTGTGCCAAAAAATCGCCAAGGCCGTTACCACCGTTCTAAACGTACACTGCTGGTGTACCTGAAGTTCAATTTAAAAGTTGAATTTTGATAATAGATTCTGACTATATAGTATTATTTAATTGTCAGTAATCTCATTTGGGGTTGAGAGTTAAAAATCGGATTCTAAAGTAATTAAAAGGTGATGCGTCGTAAGTGCGGTGTAAAACGCTTAAGTGATGGGAGGATGTAAAAAGGGATGAACGCCCACATATCGAGAACCGCTGTTCTAGAATGTTCATGACGATGCATTTAAGAACGGGCATCATTTTTTCGATTCCGAAGAGGAGAATCGGAAATGGAAGGCAGAGCCATTTCCCCTCGATACACAATTTAATTCCTTCCCCCGTCGAGAGAGAAACAAAAATGAGAGAATCACAACAACACTAAAAAGAGGCGAACAAAGCACTCTCCTCGTCTGGAATGAAAAGAAGCTTAAAAAGGGATTCCTTATTCAAAAATGATTGCGTTCTGATCACTGCAGGATGGAAAAAATCTAATTGAGTCATCGGGAAATTCAGAAGCAGATTGGATGAGGTGCTCCTTTTTCTGCGAACATAATGAGGGCGATTGAATGCAGTTGAAACAGCACACGCATTTCTGCCATGAGACTTCTCAAGGAAGTATTGAATGCATTAATACCAATATAGGATCGGATTTGGGTTTTGTGTCACAAGTGCCACATATAGCCAGGATACAATAAATACTCTGTGATATTGCTTATCACAGTGTTATCTTTTATGAGTGCAAAGCCGGATTGCTTCGGAGAGAGAGCATGAGGGGCATCTTCATAGACCCGGGTGCAGAAAGTGCTTAAAGCTGATACGCATATCGCAGAACAAAGTTATTTTTCCTTAATTTTATCCTCTAGATCGGAAGGTTCCTGGTTCGAATCCGGGTCCGGGCATGGATGTTTGTAAACGTATGGTGTAGAGGCGGCTGGTGCACCTTAAATCTGTCGTGGCCGAAAGTCCTCACGTTGGGTTGGCGTGGAAGTTTGGAGAGTGGGGTGCCAGCTCAGGTGTTGCTTCGTCATCTGACCGTGGTTCAAAATTACGAGGTGTTGTCCTCGAATCTTTCCCTTAAGGGACTGATTCCGGACCGTCGTCAATAGCCCGTTGTGTTGCTCTAGTACGACGTTAACTAAAAATTACCATTACCATTACCATTACCCGGACCGTCGTCAATAGCCCGTTGTGTTACTCTAGTACGACGTTAACAAAAATTACCATTACCATTACCAAATTACCATTACCTTAATTTTATCAGGGATTGATCCCGGAACGTCGTCAATAGCCCGTAGTGTTGCTCTAGTATGACGTTAACTAATAATTACCAATTAGTATCCTTAATTTAATCGTCATCTGACCGTGGTTCAAAATTACAAGGTGTTGTCCTCAGATCTTTCCCTTAAAGGATTGATCCTGGACCGTCGTCAATAGTCCGCTGTGTTTCTCTAGTACGACGTAAATTACCAATTGCCTTAATTTTATCAAGGTGTCAGCCTCTAGATTGGGAGGTTCCTGGTTCGAATCCGGGCCCGGGCATTGATGTTTGTAAGCGTATGGTGTAGAGGCGGCTGGTCAACCTTAAATCGGTCGTGGTCGAAAGTCCTCACGATGGGTGAGTGAGGAGTGGGGTGACAGCTCATGTGTTGCTTCGTCATCTGACCGTAGTTCAAAATTATTAGGTGTTGACCTCGGATCTTTCCCTAAGGGACTGATCCCGGACCGTTGTCAATAGCCCGTTGTGTCGCTATAGTACGACTTTAACTAATAATTACCAATTATTAGCCTTCATTTTATCGTTATCTGACCGTAGTTCCAATTTACGAGGTGTTTTCTTCGGATCTTTCCCTTACGGGATTGATCCCGGACCGTCGTCAATAGCCCGTTGTGTTGCTCTAGTACGACGTTAACTAATAAATACCATTACCATTAATTAGCATTCTATGTCAATGACAAACTATTTAACTTCAAAAGGGATTGACAGGATTACAAATTCTGAAAGTACGCCTTGGTTTTAAATAAAGTAAGTTAATTAATTTTGATGTGTGTTTTATTATAAAAATGTAGTACATATTTTGCCGATAATTGTGTTTTACGTCTGTTTTTGATTTGACCGCAGTTTTCAAAATTCGGAAAAAGTGTCTGCAGAACAATTGTAATTGCTTGTAGTTGTGTTGCAGAACACTGAATGCAATTCTGCACCTGGGGCCAGCATACAATAAACACACTGTGATGTTGCATACCACAATTTTACCTTTTACGAGTGCAAAGCCGGATTGCTTCGGAGAGAGAATGAGGGGCATGTCCATGATGAATACAACCTCCAAGAATTCGTTTGGTTCTTGCTCACACCACTTAACAAGTAAGAGTGAGAGCAACCCTATGAAGCGCAAGGACCTTGGCGGAATAATTCCGAACACCGCGGCTAAACCACACGAGAAAAGACGGTTTGTGCAAGGCCAAATTTGGCGGTGTTGGCAATGCCGAGAGGGAATTTCGGTGTCTACAACTTTAGATCAGGATCAAGGCGAGAGAAGGAGGGAACTTTTCTAGGCTGCAGTGAAATGCCTGAGACAAGCTGATCCTCCTCAGCGATTACTACCATGTGACTGGAATCTCCAGGGACCAACATCTCTGACTTTGACGATTATTGCTGCTGTTTTCTTGAAATTCCTATAATTTAGGAATCCATCCACTCTAGGATCTGTGCCTGATTCCAAGGACTACATTAGGCTTTAGACTTCTCCACTCTCCGAGGCCAATAGTAATACTGCAACTATATATATTTATATAATTGTTTACCAATAAAATTGAACGTAAATGGGTAAGTCTTGTATGCTCTTGTGTTTTATTCTATTCTCTCCTCCATGAGCCGACCCTCCGATCTGGTGGTTAAGGTGTTAGCCTCTAGATCAGAAGATTCCTGGTTCGAATCCGGGTCCGGGAATGGATGTTTGTAAGCGTATGGTGTAGAGGAGGCTGGTGTACCTTAAATCTGTCGTGGCCAAAAGTCCTCACGTTGGGGGTGGTGTGGAAGTTTGGTGAGTGGGGTACCAGCTCGGGTGTTGCCTCGTCATCTGACCGTGGTCCAAAATGACGTGGTGGTGTCCTCGGGTCTTAGGATCCCAGACCGTCTTCAATTGGTTGTGGTTGCTCTAGTGCGACATTAATAAAAAATTAATAACTAAAGAAATAAATATCCCCATAAACACTGTCGTCATCGTGGAAACTATGAATTGAAGGTAGTTAATTAACGTCGCACTGAAACAACACAACGGGCTATTGGTGACAATCCGAGATCCGTCACAGCGGGAAAGATCCAAGGTAAAACACCTTGTCATTTTGAACCACGGTCAGAGGACAATATCAGACTTTAGCTGGCACCCCACTCCATTAACTTCAACACCACGTCAAGGTGAGGACATTGGAGGCAGATTTAACATGTTCCAGTCCCCTTTTTTACACGATGACTTTTGGTTGGATTCGAACTCGCAACCCTCCGGTTGCTAATCCGCTACTCTTTCAATCGGGATAACGCAACCCCATTTTTTTTTTTGGCTAAATGATTGAGAAAGATCCGAGGACAACGCCACGTCATTTTCAACCTCGGTCAGATGACGAAGCAACACCTCATCTGGCACCCCACTCACCAAACTTCCACACCAACCCAACGTGAGGACTTTCGACCACGACCGGTTTAAGGTGCACCAGCCACTTCTACACCAGCCACTTCCAAACATCCATGCACTGACCCGGATTCGACCCAGGAACCTTCCGATCCAGAGGCTAACACCTTAACCACCAGACCGGTGGGTAACCACAAGACCGAGGTAAAATGAAAATCAGTTTTAAAGCATTAACAATATGTGGGTTCCATCCAACTATTAAGTAATCGACACAAATCTGAAGAAACACTATAACGTTTCTAATATCATTTGGTTTTAAATTTTATGTTGGAAAAAATATTTTATTCCTTGTTATTGTCAATATATTGCGGGGGTTAGATAGATGAAACTTTTACGGCCGTATTCACAATAAACTTTCGTCGATACAGCTATACGGTGAGGTAAAACACCAGAAAATTAATTGTGAAGTGAAACTATTGTTTCTGGATTAACATTCTTTCATCGATCGTGGGGTGTAAATAATTCTGTAAATGTTTTTTAATTGTTATTGAAAACCTTTTAAGTGAAGTAAATAGCTTATAAAGGTATCCAGCTTAGTCCAATTCCATTGTATTGGTGTTGTAGCGTCGTCATAGGGGGTTTCTCTGACCACAGCTTTCATGGTGGTCCTCAAATGTATGACAGGATGGGGTCTAGTCTTTGAACTGTAGCGGTTTCGGAAGAACGTGTGGGGTCTTCTCTCGAGAAAAAGAGAGAATCGTGTAACGCAGGAGCGTGAACGGACGCATGACGACTCTGCTCCGATTGAAGCCGCGGGACTGAAATCCTATTTGTATACAATATCTATTATCCTCGAAATAGCCTTAACTTATATGTATATCTTCAATAATTAATTAAATGTGCTGTATTTTTAAATGTCGTTTTAATTGCCTTCAAGCCACTCGCCACGTAAACTATACTCACGACGTTACAGTGTCCAAACCGCCACAGTATCTTTCCTTTCGGATTTGATTTCCGGACCGTTCACCAATAGCTCATTTTATGTTGCTCCAATGAAACATTAATTAAAATACCTACCTACCATGCTTAACACGCTCGATGCCGATCTCGCGCCAGTGCGTGATTTGGCGTCAACACTAAAGAGACAATCACGCGGCAGCGTGTGGTGTGGGATGATGTCTTGACATTTATTATTCTCTTCAATAGGCATTATATGTTTGGTATTGGCGTGGAGTAATGGTTAGAAGCTACACTGCTTGACAATTGCTAAGGAACAACCGATTTATGCAAAACTGCGATTCGGAAATCCGCTCAATCGTAGAAAATGTAGGTGCAGAGGGTGCTGTAGAGCAAGGTCTCTTATCTGTGTAAAAGACAGTGCACACGAGCTGTTTATTAATTGAAATTCCAGACAGTAAAGTATCTACAGAAAATCACGATTTAAGGTTTTGAAAGACGTTCAGATAAATTCCGTCTTCTGGCGTGAGTATCAAGTGGAGAATCTCCGTAAGGCATCATTTGAGTGAATTTGACTGTGGGCGAGCATAGTTCGGGCTACTCGAAGCTGGGCAAAGTGTCACCCAAGTTGTCGCAGCAGTGCGTGTCAAAAGGCGTTATTTAACGGTAATAAAGAGCCGCGGAAGGTGGAAATGCTTTGAGAAAGCATGTTGGTGATCGTAGAAGGAGCACCACACCCAGAGATGATGCACATATATCCCTAACAGCAATAAGGAACAAACATCTCACTCCGGGACACATTGGTTCAGAGCTTGCGAGGGGTCATGGTGTGGGCAGGTTTTATGCATAATGGCAGAACACAGCTACACATATTTGATGCTGGTGCCTTTACATTGTTGCGGTATTGCACGGAAATTCTCCGGGGTAATGTTCGTTTATTTCGGGGTGCAGTGGGTCCAGACTGGGTGACAATGCATGCTCACACAGGACAGTTGATGTTTCTGAAACACTAGAGAACGAAGATATTGAGCGCATGGAATGGCTTTCGTATTCACCGGACTTAAATCCTATTGAACATGCTTGAGATGATCTTTGTTAAAGTATTTCAAAAGGAATCACCCACCCCAAACTGTGCAGGCGCTCAAAATTGCTTTGAGAGAGGAATGGGAAATATATCCCCAAGAACTCCTCAACTGTTTAGTGGAGAGCATGCATAGCAGATGTTAAATGTGCATTAGTGCTCAAGGAGGCCTCACTTCTTACTGAGTGACTATATCTGTCATGACTCCGGATAGGAAGAACCTTTTCGAGACTTTGGAAATTCATCTCTAAGGAGCAGATTTTTTCTTTCTTTTTATTATCTTGCTTTTCCATGGGCCAAAATCTGCAACATTTTGCATTTTATTTAATGCACAGTATCTTAATTAAATATATGTACTAAGTTTTAATCCATGAATATTATTAATTATTTTAAAAATTGTGTTTGTTCCTTAGCAATTGTCAAGCAGTGTAGTTGTAAGGGTACGTGGTTTGGAATTAATTTATAGCTTTTTTAGGTATTAAAAAATATTGTAATATGAGTTGTAGAGACGATAGTTCTGTAGGGCCTTCACGCTCCAATAAAAAGAAAATACAATCCAATAAGCCTTTAACAGATGAAGAAATTACAAATTTATTTGTTGAGCTTTCGCCAATCTATTCTGGTATTCGCGCACTTTTCAATCATATTTGTTATAAAAAGTAAGTGGGCTTCTGGGGTAAGGTAAGTTAAGTAATATAATTTTAATTATCGTCGTACTAGAGCAACGTAACGTTGGCTTCTGGGAGAAGAGAAACCCATTTCTACGGCGGGGCAATAACTATCAACACATCCCAACGTGGCCGGCAGCAAATGTGTTAAGAGCGACGGCTTAGCACCGGAGGGTTGCGAGTTCGAACCTCGATCCAGCCAAAAACCGACGTATAGACGGATCTAGTGCACGATAAATCTATCGTGGCCTTAAATTTCCTCACGTCGTCGTAGTGTAAAAGATTGGGGAGTAAGGAACTAGCTTAGGTGTTGACTTTTACATATGTTGTACCATGTTTCAAAATGACAAGGTGTCCTGTATTTCTACCTTTGGGATAGACCGTAGACTGTCGCCAATATCCCATTGTAATGCTCCAGTGCAACGTTAATTCTACTATTACCACTCGTATCAACAAGATTTCGAAAGGTGAACCAAAGAACACGTTTATACGTGACGAATGTATTAGAGTGTTTGAAACATGTGTTTTCAATATACTAATGTTTACGGTTTAGCTCATCGCCTGTGTAATTTCACTCGCCTTCAAACATTTTCACGCCTTTGAGAACATTCTCTCTAATACAACAAGCAATTTCTCTTTTTTACAGTGGTGGTGGAGGAAGTGTGAAATAGAATAGGAAGATATTTTAACCTTTAGACTACGGTTAGTGATATAACGCTATAGATATACCATGTCGCGATTCTTATAACTTTCAAGATACAACTGCTGTACCAGCGTAGTTTAAATTCATTCTTGAGACAATTCTTATAACTTTCAAAGTACAACTACTGTACTGGCCGTAGTCTAAATTCTTTCTTGGCGCTGTGACGTCTAGAAAAAGAACTATGTCAACACCTGCGTGGGATTTCCACGAGGGGAGCAGACGGTCACGTGTGTTACAGTTCGGTAATAACCCAGATTAGAAAGGCATTAAATCTCGTAGAGTCGGCGTCCGACTTTGTCGCACGTGTGGAATTGACACCCCTTCGGTGTTGCAGGTGTCATGAAGAAAAACACCCTATCTACATTCCAAGAGCGAGACGGCTCGCCGAGGAAAAACGCGAAGACAGACGAGAGCGAGAAGCCACGAAGGAAGGTGGTGGAAGAAAAGCTCTCGTTGAGACAGCTATACGGTGAGGCGAAACACCGGAAAATAAACTAACTGAGAAAGGAAACTTATTGTGTCTGCTTGAACATTCTTTCAGTGAGTGTTTTTGTAAATAGTTGTAGATATTTTTCCAATTGTCGCATTGAAACCTTTAAAGTGAAATAAATGGCTTGTAAAGGTAGCCAGCTGAGTTCAGCTCCATTGTATTGCTGTGGTGCCCAAATCGCCACATCGCGATCACGGTACAACTGCTGTGCCCGGCCATAAGGGTTAAGTAGTTCAATTTTTATGTTTCGAAAAATTGCCAACTGCTGTTTACAGATTTAAACTCGATCGTCATGAGAAATTTCAAAGTACACTAAAACAATTCTAATACACGCGTCTCAGCGTATTCGAATACACGTCTCGCACAGACCAGCAAGACCTGGTCTACTAGAGACTGCACGGATTGAGTTACGCGTCAGAGTGATCTCTGTCTCCCTACAACCTCCGGCGTGCTCGCATGAAGTACGAATGAACACATTGTGCGATTCGAGGTAGGCCAGGATTCTCATCGATTAGAGACTCAACGACAGACTCCGCGACGACTCCATTCCGGATGGCGAGAGAACGGCATCGAGGAACCCTTGCTCTTCGAAACATCGAGTTTTGCTTTGGAGCCGACTCAATCCGTTGGAGTCATGGCAGCCAGTAAATGAACATGAGTTAGAGCGAGTCAAGGGGTCGTGGTCATTAACCATAACCCCCATTCCGGTAATGGGAGATAGACGCTAAACCACGTGGCTAGTGAATTCGTGTGTCGAAGGTTGATATTGTCGCACTGAATTCGCAGCTTTCTATTCTATCCTATCGCACCCCGGCAAGAAAAGTGACACAAACCAAAAAATAAAATTTTTGATGTTATGTCATTGAAAAACATGCATGAGGTGCCCCAGCGTGTTATTTTACTATTCTATAGAATATAAAAGTTACCATCATAAGTACTTACCTAAAATTTAAAAGAAGCTTATACTATTTCAATATAAGCTTTATAGTATCCTTTATGTTGATGTTTTTCAAATTCTGCAATTTTGAGTAGTGCCACTTTTCTTGCCTAGATGCGATATGATGTTTTTGTGAAATGATAATGTCTAATGCAGCAAACAACAGTGTCAACCGATACGAAAA
Source organism: Metellina segmentata (assembly GCA_947359465.1). Taxonomy (NCBI): domain Eukaryota; kingdom Metazoa; phylum Arthropoda; class Arachnida; order Araneae; family Tetragnathidae; genus Metellina; species Metellina segmentata. The sequence goes on along the minus strand of OX375879.1, from coordinate 17,888,034 downwards.
TGCTGCTAGGTAATGGTAATTTTAGTTAACGTCGTACTAGAGCAATACAACGGGCTATTGACGACGGTCCGGGATCAGTCCCTTAAGGGAAATATCCGAGTACAACACCTCGTAATTTTTGAACTACGGTCAGATGACGAAGCAACACCTGAGCTGGTACCCCACTCTCCAAATTCCACACAAACCCAACGTGAGGACTTTCGGCTACGACAGATTTAAGGTGAACCAGCCGCCTCTACACCATACGCTTACAAATATCCATGCCCGGACCCGGATTCGAACCAGGAACCTTCCGATCTAGAGGCTAACACCTTAACCATCAGACAGGTGGGTCTGCTCATGGCGGAGAGTGACGGAAAAGAAGACATTGGAGGGGAGAAGTGTACGAGGTGTCATAGGATCGCACACTTATTTCAGTTCTCTCTAGTATACCTCAATGATCAATTCCCGATAGTTATTCAGATGACAATGTCACACCTGAACTGTCACCTCTCTCCACATATCCACACTATGCCAACGTGAGGACATATTTAACGTGCACATTCCCCACTTCTACACGACGGTCATCGGTCGGATTTCAGCCTTCCGTTTGCCTATCCGTTGCTCTTCCAAATGGATATAGCGGCCCGATTTCCGAAAGTAATGCTAATTTTAATCAATGTCGCATTAGAGCAACAGAACGGGCTATAGACGACGGTCCTGGATCAATTCCCTAAGGAAAAAAATCCGAGGACAACATCATGTCCTTTTGAACCGTCAATAGCCTGTTGTGTTGCTCTAGTACGACGTTAATTAAATATTACCAACTAGGCCCGGTGAACCCGTCCGGTTTTTCAACGTGCGCCGCCGCTGCCGCAACGCAAGTGCGGTCTGAGATACATTAGATCCAATGGAGCAGTGCACACATGCCTCCAGCGCCGCTGGGATGCCGCACGTCCAACTTTCGTTCAATTTGTACCGCTGCTCCCCACGGCGTCGCACAAGAGTCTCCGTTCTGAAGTACCTTGTTTTCATAAACAAATGGAATATAAATAATAATTAATAAATGGTCTAGAGGCTAACACCTTAACCACTATACCTGTTAATCGCGATTACCATTATTATTGTTGTGAAGTTTTACCAAGTCATTACATTGTTTAAATTCCAATTTCTAGATAAACTGATACGTTTTCTGAGCACGAAGCAAATGCAAATGCATATACCTCAGAAAGTATCATTGGCTCCCCAGTTCCCTTAAACTATACATAAAATACTGGTTCATGGAAATATTATTTCACTTCTTGTTTTCTTCGAATTGGTAATTGGTTCGCTTCGTAAAAGCGCAAGACAAGGAATAAACACATTAGGCGATAAGAAAAAATTTTCTATAATAATGTCAAGAACTGATACGAATAGGTTAGTCATTACCTCAGATCAACTAATAATAAGGTTACGAGCAAGGTCTAAAACTAAACGCAGCCAAATGTTTCCAAAAAGGTTGAACATTAAGAGCTTGCCCAGTTGAGATTCCAAGTATATAATTTTGTAATATTCTTCAAACATTTTTCCCTTTAGTTTTTGAATTATTCTTTATTTTTAAATAGAACTGTTATGGGTATATCTGACCATTGTTCAGGTGTATTTTAATATGAAATAGCAAAATATACGATTAATAATGAATCGAAGTATTATATTTAAGTTAGGAGCAAAGTTGATTAATTTCTCTAAATTTAGCAAATTTCTGCATCCAAATAGTAATTAAAAACGTTAAATATACACCAAATCAGTATTTTATCACTCACAGCCTCTTAAAATTACCCAAAACCAGTGTATTTTTGATGCAATAATTTTGTCCACCAAGAGCGCTGCCGTCTCATCAAGGCGAAAAGTGGTGCTACACTCTACTAGACAGGTATCCTTAATTCAATTGCTCTGCAGTGTATATCGCCATTATAACCCTTGTGTATTTGCTTAATAACTTTTATCGTTAGATCATCCTTCCAGGAATTATAGTGATCGTAAAGATCCTCTGACGCCCCCCCCCCACGAGAAGTATACTATTTATTGATTTTTCCCTATATAATGTGTAATGAATATATCACAAGACACATCTGTTGGTTGAACGAACCCTTGGAAGAATTCTATTGATCAAAACGACCAATACGTAGTTGGAAGTCATGGAGGGAAAACTGCAGTTTGAATAATGCATACATGACATCTGGGGTTTCTCTCTCAATTTGGGGGGGGGGTCATTACAAGTTTCAGGTGACCGCTGGAAATCAATGTAGGTAGGTTTAATAACGTCGCACTGAAGCGACACAACGGGCTATAGACGCCGTTACATCTGTCGCTTCATGTGGCTGGATCCCATCGCCAATAGTCCGTTGTGTTGTTTTAGTCCACGTTGATTAAATACTTAATCTAACCCAATTCAAAGCTAGTTTTTTGAATACGTGGTTTTTTTTTAACTTTTGGGTAAGTAAATAATTACTTGAAGTCGATCTGGAGCAACACAACTGGCTATTGGCGATGGTTCGGGATGAAACCTAACGGGAATAATCCGAGGAACACCCCTCTTCATTTTGAACCACTGTCAGATGCGGAGAACAACATCCGAGACGGAACCACACTTTATACTTTCACACCATGCCAACGTGAGGACATCTCAGGTCACGACAGATTGAGCGCCCACCAGCCTCCTTTGTACCCGACGGTCCCTGAAATCAGGGAGTTGAAGACTAGACCTTGCTGCAGTGCTTAGCAGACGACCCAGGCCGTAAGTCATCGCATAGAAACTGTCTTGTGTTAACCAGCAAATATGCAGCTACTGTGTTTAGCTGTGTGTTGTCTATTTACTGCACCGACTCTGGGAGGAAGGACTGTTAAAAAACTGATGTGTATTGGCTCTACATGGAAAAGTAACGCTTTCTATAGACGGGTGTCCTCCGGGGTTGAAGGAACTATTGTGCTCAAGTAACGGAGATAGGTATTTTAATATCGTCATGCTGGAGGGTGGAGGGGGGCAACACAACGGGCGATAGACTACGGTCCGGGATCAATCCTCCAAAGGAAAACTAATTTGGGAATGTTTAATTACCTTTGAACTAGAGCAGGGGTGGCCAACCTATGGCGCATGCGCCAAACTTGGCGCATTGGATGATTACAAGTGGAGCATTGCATCCTTGGGCCTACTTATTCTTTTCAAAAGTAGTGTTCATAACTGAATCCATCTTCATATTTTCAACACCAGAGTATTCGTATTTCAATTCATACAGCCTTCTTAATCATCAATTCGTAGCAATTTTTTGACAGTTTACAATTGACATTCTGTGTGATACGACGTACGTAGTTGTAATATGTTTGTTCTTTTTCTACATTTTTGTTCTTTTTAGTGTTTATTTTTTTTTCATTCTTTTTATCTATCACTGTGAAAAAGAAAATGAGCAAAAGAAGCGCAAAAAGTGAGAGAAGGCGTGAATTTAATGGACAGTAGGAAAATGAGTTGCTGTATAGCAAGTCCATCAGTAAAACCGTTTTGCATTGCTTGTGAAACTACTCTTTCACTTAATAGAAGACATGATCTTAATAAACACTATAAAACACAACATCAGGCTGACATAAAAGGAAAAATGAAGCTAGTTCTTGGGTCAAAATTACGTAAATAATATGTGAATAAGAAAGAGGAAGAAATCAGAAGACAAAATATTTTTTCTAAAGTAAGTTGTGAAGACGAGGCGATTACATAAGCGTCCTGTGAAATTGCTTTAGCAAAACAAACCTATTCTGACTGAGAAGCCTTGACTCCAAATACTTGCACGCCATCTTGGTTATAAAGGTATTGAAAGGAAATCAGACGAAATTGTTATACCAGGGAAGACTGTTACGAGATGTATCGTGGAAATCTCTCTGGATGTTTTTCAACAACTAGAAGACCTTGCCCATTCTTTTCTCTAGCTTTGGATGAATCAATGGACATATTTGATGTAGTCCAGTTATAAGCATTTTTGTAAGAGGAATTGATTATAGTTTTAATGTCTTTGATGAACTTGCCAGTCTGGAGTCATTGCACGATGAAACAATAGGATCAGAGATATTTAAAATGTAAAGTCATGCCTAGAAAATCTAAATTAGATTATTGTACTCATCAGTATGTGTACTGACGGTACGCCGTCAATGGCACTAAAACTTTGCTTGGAAACTTTTTTAAATCGTGTTACTAAAATATCAATGTATTATACACTAAAAGGCACTGTGTGGAAAAACTTTAAAAATGCAGCATGTTATGTTACCGGTTGTGAAATGTGTGTTTAAAATTAGAGCAAGAGCATTAAACAGACGAGAATTCAAAGAATATTGAATTATCATATTTGGAATATGGTTCTTTTCCTTATGATGAGGTGCACTGGTTTTCTATAGGAATAGTTATGAGTCGATTTTGAATTTAATCATCATCGTCGCAGATATTTTAACAGCTCTATTTTAACTATGCAGGATTTGATAGAGGAAAAACCACACCCGAATCTTTATCCTTTTATAAATACAATTGGTTTTTTAAATGCTCTTTAAATGTTTAAATGTTTATATAAATTTTACACATGAATTTTACATTTTATTGCGATTAACTTCTTGCACTTGATTCTTTTAAACACTACTTTTTTTAAAATTTCTTTATATATAATGTGTGTATATATTGATTTCATTATTTTACCTTGCGTTTGGCGCAACTTGTCCTTTTTTTGGACCTTGCGCCATAAAACCCTACCATAAATCAATCAATCTGAGTAGATTTTGGAAATAGAAAAATGCTATTTATAATTTTTTTAGAACAGGAAATTTTTTAGAAAGTCTCATTAATGGTAAGTAATGTGTATGTGCTGTAATAGACATTGTTTTACGTACAATAGTTAAATCATTTAAAAATGTTAATTAAAAACATACTTTTATTAAAAACGTTATTAAGGATATGGCAGGACCATGAACGTAAGGTAGAAAAGGTGCTTGAGTTGTATGGCGCATCTGAACTCGTATCTGAAAATAATTGGCGCGTGGTATGTAAAAGGTTGGCCACCCCTGAACTAGAGGAACACAACGGGCTATAGCCGACGGTTTGGGATCAATCCCTTGAGTAAAAGATCCGAAGACAACACCACATAATTTTGATCCATGGTCGGATGACGAGGTAACACCTGAGCTAGCATCCTACTCTCCAAACTTTCATACAAACCCAACGTGAGGTCTTTCGGCCAAGACAGATTTAAAGTGCACCAGCCACCTCTACACCATACGCTTACAAACATCCATGCACTGACCCGGATTCGAACCAAAAACCTTCTGATCCAGAGGCGAACACCTTAACCACCAGACCGGTTGAACGGCCCCAAAGGAAAGATTCGAGGTCAACACAGCGTCATTTTGAACCATGGTCAGATGACGAGGCAACACCTGAGCTGGCACCCCACTCTCCAAACTTCCACACCTCGCCAACGTGAGGACATTTGAGGCCACGACAGAGTGAACGTGCGCTAACCCTTTTGTACATGCCAGTCTGGGTGGATTCGAACTCGAAACCCTCCTGTTGCTAATCCAACCGGGGTACCGTGGCCCGTAAGGTCACAGAGAGGTTGGTTTCGAATTGATTAAAGAAGGGGGCTTTGTTTTACAAGATCGATGAACTACCTTCGTTGACCTGTCTTCGTAATCAAACCGACGGCCTCATCCTCCTCTGAACAAAAGACGTGGTCATGCAGATTTCTTTCCTCGTCCTTTCACTCCCTGCGATAGTAAAAAAACATGTAACTATGGTAATTTAAATTCCTCTCTACACTGCAACTAATGATGCTGTACGTACAGAAAGCTGTAACTAATGATAGTCTACATGCTAATACATTGAATCGAATTTCCAATTAAAATTTAATTGCGCTTAATTTTAGAACTTTGCCTGGAGAAACAAAAATAGACGACCAAGGATACAAGCTTACAAAGACCGTCTTTGTATATAACCTGTTTCGTCGCAGGTCATTAGTTTAGCTACGCACAACGGATGTAAGTAAGAGCTGCTGTGAACTTGTTAAAACGTCATGTTAAATTTAGTGATAGTATTAAACATTTGGCGAAAAAATCATAGAAGATACCTCCAGATAACGTTTTCTTTTGCACCCTATATGTTGAGAATCACTAACTCAAGAGTTTCGTGAACTGCTCGATAGGAAGCCATTGTAGAAAACATTGTTAAACGTTAGGTGACACATAAATGTAGTCCTTCTGTCTCCAACGTACCCATCAGTTCGATTCCTCACCTGGTGGTAGGTAGGTATTTTAATTAACGTCGCACTGGAGAAATATAACGGGCTATTTGCGACGGTCCGGGATCAATCTTATAAGGGAAATATCCAAGAACAACACCAAGAATTTATGAACCACGGTCAGACGACGATTACCTAGGTCTATCTTACCTATTTATGGTGTTAATAAAACTTTCCTTGCGTATGTATTACTTCACGTTGTCTATAGAACGGCATGACCAAATATGAACCTTGCACTATAAACCCAATCCGACCCACCAACGATCGGGCTTTCTATGTTAATGTATGAACTAAACGAGTCGAGTGGCAAAAAGGAGTGTTATCGAATTAAAAGATCTTGACAAGTTATTGAAGGCTTATTAAGAGGTGCAATAAGATCTGAGTAACAAGAATTCAAGTCGTCACTTAATTTTTAAGAAAACTTAATGATTTCATAAACTTAAGAAGGGTCCCTTGGATCAGTTGTTTCTGAAATTGTACAGGTTTTTATCTTGGAGATTGGTTGGATGGTTGAATAAACGTCGCAAACACAACAAGCTATTGGTGATGGTACGGGATGCATATAACCAACCTTTACTCGAGTAGAAAACATGGGAAAATGTTAACTCCGCTGATTCGTTGGTTTCTCACCCCGAGATCTATGACCTGTTTCCGCCTTTCATTTCGTTCAAGGACTCAAGTGTCCTTTATAGCTAGAAATTGGACTGCAATTTTAAATTGTGCATGTAGAAGCTACAATGGAATAAACACTGTATTTAAACACAATACATTTATTACGATCACAACTACATGGCACCAACCGTTGCTGACCTTCACATCTCAAAGCTATCGCTTTCCTTCTTATAAGTATTCTGTTTTCGGTAGTAGTAGCAACTGTCAACAGAATATGCGCAATCACCGAACAAAAACTACTTAGCTCATCAATGTTTTTTATTTGCACTGAATCACCTACGTTCAATACGTGGAAAAACTAAAAGAAAGAAGATTTACTGAGAGATATAGCACCACGATGACGATAAAAGACCAACGAATCAGCGAGCTTAGAATTTTTCCATGTCTTCTACTCGGGTAAAGGTTGGTTATATGCGTACGGGATCCATCCCGATGGGAAAGAACAACAGCTCGTCATTCTGAACCAGGTGATGACTGTGTCGAGGCAAGACTGAAAAGGGGCATCCATTTCAATTCCCTCTTTCGCTCTCAGGTTCGTTCTCGAGTTAGCGACTCTTTTTCCGGTTCCGCTTCCAGTTTCGGGAAGGGGGGGAGGAGAGCGGAATCGGTTCGTTCCATCGATCGCAGAGTGTTGAGCGAAATTAATATTTCCCGGAGTAACTGTTGCATGCGGAAGAATGCATCTACCTCCGTCGCATCCGATGAATTTTAAATGCAATCAAAGGCTCCCCCGAAAGCGCCGTCTTTACTCAGGTGGTCACACCCCGTTGCACTCCGGGATGATGTTTGCATGACTCCTAACCTAATCACCAAATGGGTCCTTGATCGCGTAAGCCATTTACGGGACATTTTCTTCATTCGAACTAGAGAGCATGGAAGGGGAGATTTGTTTCTCTTGAGGGAAAGGTAGGTAGGTATTTTAATTAACGTCATACTGGAGCATCACAATGGGTTAATGACGACGGTCCGGAATCAATCCCCAAAGGGAAATATTCGAGGACAACACCAGTCATTTCGAACCACGATGCAACACCTGAGCTGGCACCCCATCTCTTCACACTTCCACCACCCCCGCCAACATGAGGATATTGAAGGCCACGACAGATTAAATGTGCACCATCATACTTTGTACACGACGGTCTTTGATTGGAATCGAAGTCACAACCTTCCTGTTCTTAGCACGTTGCACTTCCAACCGGACTACCACGGTCCTGTTTGATGCCGGACATTCACCAATAGCCCGCTGTACTACGTGAAGTCAGCTACCGACTTACCAAAGGATACTTTTTAAAGGATATGACTAACAGAATCTTTCCAAAGGTTTCTCCATTTTGAGGCAAGGATGAGTATAATGTTACAAAAATTTTAAAAGAATCCATGGTTCTTTTTTTAACCTTCAGAGGGTTGACGCAGTTCATTGCGAGTGTAAGATCACTCACCTCTATTTATAGCCACATCTATCGCACTTCGTACAAAAATGTTTGGCCATATATGGCCCTTTACATGTTCGCCATTCCTCATATTTTCCAGACACGGTTCATGCGGCAGCTTTGGCCCATTCCAATGCTTAAGATAACTCGCAAATATTAAAGGGACAAAGTTGGAATCAAATATATGGAAGGAAGTCTTCTTTTTCTGATATATCTTTTAATCAGACATCGAAATCGCAACAGACATCTCTGTATATAATTCTCTTACGTGGTACGCAAAAAAAGACGTTATTTTTTACAACGTTTTGGAAACACTGTACGATTGTTTGTTTACCACGAAATATTGCGCCTCAATTGAATGTATATCGTTATCGGATGAAATTTTATTGAAAAAAATATATATTAGTCGAGCAGTAGTGTAGCTTACAAACAACATGCTGGGTATTCGATTTCCAAAGCAACGCTCACATTTCAAGTCAAAATTTACTCCAAATTTTCTTTTGAATCCCAAATTGTTCAAGTTTTGGTTCCACAGGTACTGTATAACGTTTCTGTAGTAAAACAAAATGATATTTAAAAACCTTTTTTTGGAATATCACATATTTTGTAAACAATCCCTTCAGCTAGGACACGTGTCTTCATTGATGCGAGCGAAGTGAGTAGGGTTCGCGCAGCGAACCAATGAAGATTGTAAAGCAATCCTCCGAGGGTTGGCAAGCATCAGCGAGCAAGGGGCGGGCCCCCTAATTCCTGATAATTCACGGGGTCTAGTCTTAACTATGAAAATACTAAAGCGTATAAACGCACTAGAAGTTTGTTTTCTTAATTTTAAATTTAAAAATCCAGTTTTTTCAGAGTAGGTCATTGGTTTATGCTTAAAAGCATTTCAGTGAGAAAAAAATCATTTAAAACTAATTATTAATTAGTTAATTAAGATATAATGAGCTAATCTTAATTTTAAATTTAAAAATCCAGTTTTTTCATAGTAGGTCATTGGTTTATGCTTAAAAGCATTTCAGTGAGAAAAAAAATAATTTAAAACTTATTATTAATTATCTAATTAAGATATAATGAGCTAATTAGCTTGGTTTTTGAACAGTGATATCTCAAATTCTAGTTTGTCTAGAAAGACAATTCTAGTTGGAAATTATTTCCGTCAAGTTGCTAGATAGAAAAGTTTTTCTGTGACGACTTTTTGCACCAAGATTGCATAAATAAATCAAGATTTTTTTTTTTTTTTTTTTTTTGAAAATTTAAGATTTAAAAATTTATTAAAAGTTGTTTTCTTTACTAATAACTCTGATTGAGGGTCAACACGTCCATTTCATTACATAGATTATAATATTACAAAAATAATTATAATAGATTAATTTATTGTTGAGCTATCACTGTCTGAACAAAACATCCTATTGCAAAAACTTGTTTCTTCCGAAATTTAGTTTAAAATTTTGGAAATATGTGTGTTCATGGATGACAGTACCTAACGAAAACCCTTGTAAAAAACTATAAAACTATTTCGAATATTTGCAAGACCTTGGCATCGTTTTAAGCTAAAAAATTGAAGAATATTTTGAAGCAATAAAAAAAATTTAGACTTTTTGTTCGATTTTCAGGATTTCTAGTGTGTACATACACCCAGAGAAAAGCTGATGTTCGTGGAATCGTTGCTAGTTTTGTAGAAACGGACTAACCCAAGGTCATATGCCTTCTCACTATACCGGTCTCGTTTAGTTAGAAGTAATGTAAATGGTTGCAACTATGCCAACCGGACACTAGTTACGCAAATTGTGACGTAACATTTTTGTGGAATTTTGAAATTACTATTTATTTCAAGTCTTTTTGGCTGCTTTATTGATGACGTTAAAACAAAACTACTTAAATGACTGGTTTTATCAATAATTCTATACATTGGAAGTATGTGAAGCTAGCAAAATCTCCATTGCATGAAGGAAAGGAATACTTTGATCGAGTAGGTCAATTTGAAAACCCTTCGAAGGCATATGTTGGGATGATGCAAAAGTTCTTCCCGTTTGGGCGATATTCATTGCATCGTAAAACCGAAGTGATATCTACTTCATACGTGTAAAGTTTAGATGTTGTTTGAAAGAAGAAATTTCAGAGTGTACTGAGGGGGAAATATTGTGTTATTGTGTTGTTTTTTAAATTTTGTTAAGCCTTACATACGGGAGACAAGGAGGAGCATTTTTTTTCCGTCATACTGTGCTTTTTCTCTTTCCGAAAAGGCAAGAATGCTTCGTAGATGCAAAAGAAGATATGCTTTGTGTAGAGTGAGTATGCCGTTGACGATTACACGTTCCGTAAGTGGTTCAGAAAGTTTCTTTAGCCAGAAACCTCAGAACTTCTACGAGCGCGGGATTATGCAACTACCGGAGAGATGGGAAAATGTCGTCGAACAGAACGGCACAAACGAAATTGATGAAATGTAATTTTCAGTAAAAATGATTTTTCTTTAATTTTTATCAAATAAAGGGGGCGGACCGTTGCATCAGCACAATTAATTACAATTTACACTGTAGACTTATAGTAATTCTTATCGAATGTCCTCGGAAGAGAAGCACAAATAAAATTCATTTTATAGGACATTCGTTCCCAAGATGTCGAGTAGTGATGACGAACCTATGACACACGCGTCAGAGGTGATACGCCAAGACATTTTAGGTGACATGCATCATTTACGGACGGTCTTCGCCGAAGAACGGTCAACTCACGTTGCGCTTACTTTGCTCGTAGCACGATAGAGGGAGTTCGTGTGCTTTCTCTGAGAGAGAAGAAGAAGAAGAAGGGTTGGAGGAGAAACAGAGATTGCACTCAATGAAGAACAATTTAGTAAAGAAACTCTTCTAAGATGTGCATCATATGTATTCTACGATATGCAAAATAAAGAGGCTATTATTAAGCGAATTTCTTTATCGATTAGCATTCAGTAGGTATGTCATCAAAGACAGAATAATAAGACCAAACACAAACATACAGCATCAATTAAAAGGAGACTTAAATAATTGTAAATATTTTTCGATTTATCTTGATGAAACTACTGATTTCACATCAAATGCTCGGTTGGCCATTATTGCTAGGTATTCTGATAGTCTTACAATGGAAGAAGTGTTGATAAAGTTCGAATCACTGTCAATTAATACATCAGGGAACGAAATATGTAAAGTAGTTATGAAAACGTTCCGTGATCTAAGCATTGATGTGTCTGAAGTTGTGTCAGTGATGACAAATGGGGTACACAATAGGATGGGATCTGTGAAATTGTTTAACGGGAGATATTGGACGCCGACTTGTGTCTTCTCTTTGCATTATCCATCAAGAGGTGTTGTGTGCCAAGGCAGGATTTACAGAATTAAATTGTTTAATGTCAGTTGTAAAAAAAGTAGGGAATTTAACAGCTGCTCGACCCTTTCACAAGCTAGAATTTTCCGCACTTTTACATGAAGTTGATTCAATGGACTGCTGATGTTCAATTAGGTGAAATGGCTGAGCTGAGGAAAAGTACTTGAGCGATTTGGGTAGAATGTTTTGCAGAAATAACGGTATTTTAAGAGGTTAAGGATCTGACAAACTCCTCAGCTCAATGATCATAAATGGGTGGATACATTGATGTTTTTTACATATCTCTATTCACATGAATTACTGAACTGAACTCAAAATTACAAGGCAAAAGTATTCACATTATGTATGGATACGTAAAAGCCTCTGAGAATAAATTTAAATTTTTAAGTGAGATCTAGATCGAAAAAACTAAACTTATAAGTGCTTACCTCGAGTAAAAAAGTATTTCGCGAAGGCCAGCACAACTGCGCAGAATTAAATGGAGCCTATGCATATAAAGTACCAGTATATTTGAAACTCGTTACGTAGCAAATTCAGTGAAAGATTTAATCAATTTTGAAGCCTGGAACAGACGATTAAAATAATTAAGTATCAGGATGTAGCAGTCTACAGTACTTTGGAATTAAATGGTTTCCAGTGGATGGCAATTTGATGATTTGGAGATGGGCAACTTGCAGTATTTCAAGAGAGCATCTGGTCTTAAGTGGTTGTCGATTTGAGGTCCAAACTTTAAAATCTAGAAAGAAATCGTTTAGAGAATGTAGAGTGCCGCTACGAACAGGAAATTTTGAGCGCTTGGAACCGATTACGAAAACTTTTAGCACCCTGTAAAATCTGACGATGCTTTACTCGCGATTTTTCCCTATACCTACTTCGTTTCGACCTTATTTTCGGCGTTAAATAATATTAAAACCAGTGAGCGAAACCGACTGATAGGTGAAGTTAGTAGTGCGTGATTGGGCTTGAAGTGCACGATATACCAACTTTCAATTGAAGACTTAAGCAAATGCAATGAGGTATTTGTATGTGCGAGGGTTTTGGTTTTGCTTACAAATGATCTCTTTTAGTATTTCTAAGTTTAAAAATCCTTAAATATTGCGTTTAAACTTTCAAAATAATTTTGAAATTATTATAAAATCAATTTTAATTTTGTTTGATAACGAAACAAAGTCACGTGATCCGAAAACAGTCCGCCATCGGAAGTGACGTCATTGCGCATAGCTGAGCTTTTGTTTACATCTCTCATCTATGCTCCCTGTACACTAGCAATTGCTCTTGTATGAAATCAGCACGTGTCTATATTGATTCGCAAATTTATTTCATAAGCAGCAGTAAATAAGATAGTAACTGTTTATAAAAAGTACTTCACATGAACCAACAAATCACTGGTACAAACAATGTTTACAAAAGGGCAATCATAAAAAATAAACAAGTGAAAGGTTCAATTAATAATTTAAAATATTATGCAGAACAGAAATATTCCAAGAGTTTTGGAAAAGGCTTTAGAAATGCATAAAGCCCTTTTACACAAAGTATCATTACTGAACTTGTCCAAATTATAAACATTTTACCAAATACAACAAACAAGATGGAAGCAAATTAATTCTGTATTAATTCTGATTAAGCGAAAACGAATGTAAACAACCATAGCAACGCCGGCGCAGTGGGTTACTATGCGCTGTGACGTCACAGAGCAGCCATTACGAAATTCCTATTTTTCCCGCCAATACCGGAAACGAAATTTAAAAGTTAATATCTCGGGGAATAGTTCTCCAATTTGAATAATATATACGTCATTTTTCATGGATTTTCATCCTCTAATATAATAAAATTTAGACAAAAAAAGGTGAAAATACTTCATTCAGAAAAAAAAAGTAATTAATGTGAAGAATTATTTGCTTCTGCTTCTTTAATGAATAAATATAAAAAAATACAACTATATTTTACTAGTTCTGCAGAAAATTATGGATATTTCTAGATGTGTCCCACAAATCCCGATTTAAGCTATGTATTTTATTTTTTATTTATTATTTTTTTTTTTTTTTGCGGTTTTTGACATATTGAGCTCAAAAGGTCGCTGTCACTGATATAGATGATTCGTGGTTGATCCCATTTGAAGTTTGTCGCAGAGCAAAAAAGAGTCCACAAACACGGAAAATAATTTTATGCCGCTACTCCCGGGCTTGAGACGGTTGGCTCCGGTTTCATTTTCCAGCGTTAAAATCAAAATGCCCAATTTGTGAAAATTGAAATTTACCGTGTGGCGCCATCTATCCATAATAAAGAAAACTATATACATGTCATATGCATACTCTCTTCATACCATTTCGTATTTCAACAGTTTTTTCCCAACAAAGACAACACCTTTTCATTTTTGTGTGCAATCAACCAGGGTACAATGAAGGAAATAAAGAGGACGTTGAACACATATGCTGCAGTTTGAAAAGTAATAAGGCGCCATCTATCGATGATAACAATAGCTAAAAGTATCTCAAGTCTTTAGGCTATGCCAGTGATTCTTAACCAGTGTTCCGTGGAGCACTAATTCTCCGTGAACTTAGAGAAAGTGTTCCTCCAAAATTTGAAGATCAGTGAAAAATTAAAAAGGTTATTAAGACGAAACAAACCCGAAAGAGCGAAGGTCATTGTTTTTAGTTTTATCGTCTTCACTTGTACTTATGTTGGCTTTGATCGATTTCTATAACGGATTTTTATTAGAACACTAGCAAAATACCCGACCTTACTCGGTTTGAATTGGTTTACTCTAAATTGAAGAGATAATCAAAATATATAAAGACTTACGTTTTTCGTAGAATAAAAATTTATTTGAATACCTTTCGCCATCTTTATAATTTCTACAACTTACTTTGGACACAAATCCTACACATGCATATCTATTCATGTAATACATTTCACATACATAGCACCCTTGCTGTATGATAAAGCTACAAAATGACGAAAGGTGACACTAAGGTTACTACTACAAAAGACGATTTGGAATTCCATTTCTGAAGTTATTTTCATGTTTAACTCAATTAATAAAAATTACGATTTACGGCGAGTGCTCTCCCACTCATAGTCAGCAAAACAATATTTTTTTTTTACTTGTGGGACACTTGTATCCGGTATGTGACATTGTGAAATTTGGCAATCTTTTCCTATCATTATGACAACGAATTTTTTAATGTTTGAAAAGCTCTAGTTCGGATTCTTTCAATAACGGCATTATTCTTTCAATAACGGCATTATTCTTTAAATAACGGCATTGTTCTTTAAATAACTGAATTATTCTTTAAATAACGGAATTATTCTTTTAATAACGGCATTATTCTTTCAATAATGGCATGACTACACTTAAAATTTATTCTGACTTACCTGCCATTTTTAAGTAGAATACTTTGTGGTACTGTTTCGTGCGATGAGAAGAAAAACACATTTATAAAAATAATAAATATTTAAAACAGAAGACAGCGAAATAAAACAAAATAAAAGATGGCGGAGAAAATTGTTCTAAAGATATTTGTGATTCATTTTTATCTCTTGATCTCGCACAGATGCCACAACTTACAACTAAAAGTGCACAAAATTTAGAAATGTGAAAATAATTCAGAACGATAGAAACAGAAAATATCACTGCTCGAGCGATCTTGTTCATTCCTGTTCTTTGAAAAATATCGTCTGTTCCAAATATTCGGAAATCGTTTTCATTGCGCAAAGACCAAAAATAAGATTCGAAATAAATGAAGTATCCAAGCTGAAATTCCATAAAAAAAATTATTTTGTGAAGAATAATTACTTTTTTAGCAGTACTGGTAAAGCAGTCGAAATAATCGTAATATTCAATCTACATTCCAAATTTTCTAAAACTACCAAATTATGGTTGATTTAAGTATACTTACTCAAGTGTTTTAGCATGAAACTCAACTAAATATAAAAATAAAATAAAATTTAATATTGCATTCACTAAACTAATAAATAATGTATAAAATGAAACACATTGTAATCAAATGTTTGGAACAAAATTCATGTGATGCCTACACAAACACAAAATCGAACATAGAAAGACGGACAGACAGACTTTCGCAACCAATTCCACTCATTAAATGAAGATAAGTACTCACTGTATGCAAATTTCTCCATGAAAATATATTAAACCGTGTGGACGTGTATAGGGGACATACATACAGACAGACAGATGGACCAACAGACAGACAAGAAGACACCAAACGCGAAAATGGCAGATTCTGCATCAGAAGGGTCCAAAACGGATAGAAAACTTGAAATGGGTCGAAAATATTGAATGTACAAACAAATACTCCATTCTTATTTATATAGATGAATCAAATCTGCTTTAGCGTGTGGGCGGAGCCTGTGTGCATACAGTTCAACAACCGAAGTGTATGGACGTGTTTCTTGCTAAAAAGGTTACTATTATTTTCGTTTTTCTTCAAGTAAGTCCAACTTTTTAGACAGATTGACAGTATCACAAAATTTATTGTTTTGTAATTCTAGGTAGAAATTCACTTGCGACAAATTGGCCTTTTAGACATTAAAATAGCTCTAATTATCCTCAAAAGAATTAAAAATAATTATTCGAAGCTGTAATGTCTCATCTGAACCAAACAATAAACTACACAGGATCAACTGCGATAGAGCATAAGTTTATTACAGTTGTATACTTGGCGAGTCGTCAAAAACGATTGAATAAGTTACAAAGTTGCCAGGTACAGAAGAGCATTTTTACTATTGCCAAATACACACTTAAACAAATATTATTGCATTGCCAGATAATGCATTACAATATCCTCCTCTACAAATTCAGACGTACAACGGGTTTTTATTTTACGCTTAGGGCGTTTATTAATATTTACTGATTGTGGGAAACTAAAAACTTCATTGCAATCTATTTCGTTTAAAATGAGAGTTAGTGGATTTTACTGCTTCGTTATCTGCTTCTTTTTGTGTTCCTTCCGGAGTTATAGCAACATCTTTCCCTGTTGGTGGAGTTTCCTGATTCTTCATAACCTTGTTATCATCATGGTTATGAATATTGCTGCCTTTAAATACAGTATCAGAGTTTACACAATTATCACTATAAGTACTACTATTAAAATCGTTATTACTCTTAACAATAATTATCTGATTAAAATGTCTTTTCCAAATTAAGTCCTCATTAATAGGTTTACACATGTATACGCTATTACCCAGCACCTCATCTACTATAGTGCCACGAACCCAACCCTTCTTGTTTGGATTTCGATAGTCTCTACACAACACCCTATCTAATTCTCTAAATATCTCCCCACTAGTACCTTTGCTAATTATGGTATCTGATTTATTTGTTTCTTTCAGTAAATCCAGTCTTGTTCTTATTTTACTTTTAAATATCTAACTTGCAGGTGTTACCCCTTTAGTCATGTGAACCGAATTTCTGTTGTGAAAGAGATACCTATTCATCATTGTTTCAAATCACGAGGTGTTGTCCTCGGATCTTTCCCTTAAGGGACTGATCCCGGACCTTCGTCAATAGCCCGTTGTGTTGCTCTAGTATGACGTTAACTAAAATTACCATTACCATCATCATTGTTTCAAAGCTTGCACTGTTATCAGTTTGGGCTTTTAACAATTTCCCTACATTACTTTTAAAGTTCTTCACAGTATTCTCAGCTATCCCATTGGTTGCAGGGTGAAATGGAGGTGATATCAAGAACTTTATTCCATTAATTTGTAAAAAATTAACAAATTATTTCGATTTAAACTGCCTTTCATTATCAGTTTCGACCACCCTAGGCAATCCAAAACTAGCAAAATACTCCCTTAACCTCTCAACACATGATTTAGAATCTGTATTACTCATGATAAAAGCTTCAACCCACTTAGAGTATGAATCTACAATAATTAAAATCATTTTCCCTTTTATAGGTCCTAAAAAATCTGCATGAATTCTTTCAAAAGGGTAGCTAGCTTTGTTCCCTGAAATAATTTTACATTTCTTAGGTTCAGACCTAGCTTCAGAACAAATACTGCATCCACTGACAAAATCTTTAATGTCAGAATCTAGACCAGGCCACCAAAAATAGGCCCTAGCATTACTGTTCATATTTTGACTATATCTACATGAGTACTATGAAGCTCAGTTAGCAGTTGTTTTCTATGCTTATGAGGGATAACAACTCAAAACCCTTTTTTATTACCCCTTGATCAACATCTTGTTCAATTTTACGGCTAAAATACTTTTCACTTCTCTATCATTAGCCTTCTGGGGAAATCCATAAGTAATGTAATTAAGCACTTTTTCCAAAATTGGATCCCTTCTTGTTTCTGATGTAATTTTAAAAAGATCCACAGGTACTTGTTTCTCGATAAAATGAACATAATCATATTCCCCTGTTTTAGGTAATTGGTTGTCAGTTGCAGGACATCTAGATAAAGCATCAGCCTGAATATTTAACTTCCCTTTTATATGCCGAAAATTATAATTAAAACCAGATAAAAACAATGACCAAAGTTGGAGACGTCCTGCCACCATAGGTGGTAAGCTGCAATTTTCTCCAAATAAAACCAGTAGTGTCTTATGATCACTCACAAATTCAAACTTGTTTCCTATCAAATACTGATATAGCTTTAGGTAAGCCCAATAAATAGCCAAAGCTTCTTTGTGTATCATTGAATAATTTGTTCTGATGGGGTGTAGACCCTAGAAACAAAACAGATTGGTCTCTCAGACTTATCTTACAAAACATGTGATAACACAACCCCTATTCCATTTTGACTAGCGTCACATGATAACCTTAAAGGTTTAGATCTATCAAAGTAGGCCAGAACCATGTCTGATGCCACTTCTTTCCTAGCATAATCAAAGGCTTGTTGACAGTTAGTAGTCCGTTTGAAATCGACACCCTTTTGTAATAAATCATACAAAGGTTTCATTTTTGGTGATAAATCCGGAATGAATTTCGAATAATAGTTAATCATGCCCGTATATATATTCTAACCTCATTAACGTTACATGGGCATGGGAACTCCGACATTGCTTTAACCTTAGTATCATCTTTTTGCAAACCATGTTGACTAATAGTATGCCCTAAATATTTAACACTATCCTTGAAAAATAACATTTCTTCAGATTAACACGAAAGTCTACAATTTGTAATTTATTTAGAACTGCCTCTAAACTTTTTAAATGTTCCTGTTCATTACTCCCAGTGACTAAAATATCACCTAACAGATGCACAGTACCCTTAACACCTTGAAAGGTTTTCTCAATAACTCTTTGAAAAATAGAACTCGCTGGTTTAGTACCGAATGGTAAACGGTTTACACAGTAAATACCATAGGGTGTGCTCCAAGACAATAATTCTTTAGTTTCATCCTCTAAAATTAGCTTATTATAAGCATTAGATAAATCTAATTTACTAAAAATTTACCCTCCCTGTGAAGCTGCGAAAAGATCTTCTATTCTTGGTAAAGGATGATTGTCTTCCTTAAAATGTTCGGAGTTTCACATTATAAGGCTGTCTAGTGACCGTCGCAGTCAATGACCTGTTGCAGACGCCTTGGTATGGAGTCTATTAAGATAGTGGCAATGTCAGAATATATTCTGATTGAATCACAGGATCTGTTGGCATAAATTTCTGTTTTCACTTTGTGAACAATCCCCAATAACGGTAATAATAATCGACTTTTGCAATCAGTCTCACTGCGCAACTAATTATGCACGCAATGAACTGAAATTTGGAATTCCGATAGTTGAATCGTATGGAGTCAAAATTTACTCATGTTTCTATTCATAATTTTTTTTTATTATTACTTTTATAATTAATAAAAAAATAGTAAAATTTAGTTAATAATTAAAATATTTATAGATTGTGTTTGGGTTATGGGGTAGCAAAGAATGGAAAAACAATTTCCAAGGAAAATTAACGTTTTTAGCAAATACAACAAAAAACGTGAAACAACAATTTAACATTAGGAAATTAAAATTTCAAACACTTACAAATCGATGAAAAATACAAAAAAAAATGATTAACTTTTTTATTTCCATCTGAAATTGTGTGTCGAATCCAAATTTTTGATAAAAGATGGGGGGTTCGAATTGAAATTATCGGAGCATGCCCCCAATTTAATACGAAGACGGCCCCTTAGACAAATTTTAACTACGGATATTTGTAGAAAACATTCATCCCTATTGATTACCGCCTTCCGTTTTGTTCTGCGATGTAAATTGTGCAAATACGAACGGGTGAGTCGTTTTTTCTAACGGGAATTCTATTAGCAGCAGAGAAATGTGTATTCACTCGTAAACCCTGTCTTGAGATGTTATATCGCGAAAGATAAAATGCCAAGTAGGTCACCAAGTCAATTTTTAGTAGAGCAGTCGCGCAAGTACTTGTCTACGAGTTAATCACACTTTTTGAATCTGCTCTCAATGTATTGGTATTTTCAATTAACGTCAAACTGAAGCAACGCAACGTGCTATTGGTGAGGGCCCGAGTACAGTAAAGTAATGTAAGACAAGTGTATCACGGGATCAACACCCGAAGAGAAAGAACCGAGTACAGCACCAGGTAATTGTGAACCTCGGTCAGATGACGAGGTCACACCTGAGGTGACACCCCACTCTTCCAAACCACGCGAAAGTAAGGACATTTGAGGCCATAACGTGCACCAGCTCTCTTTGTATACGACGTTCTTTAGTTGAATTCAACTGAACCCTCCGTTTCTCTTCCAACCGGGCAACCGTGGCCTCTGCACTCAAGCAAAATGTGCAGTCTGCTAAATTTCACGCCTGAGGGCGAAAACTAGAATTATTAAGAGTGCGGTGTTTTTTGAGGTGTTGACATTGTCATCTGACCTTGATTTTAAAATGAGGTGTTGTAACAATACCAGGGCCGTATCCAGGGTTGTCGAAATTTGTCTTCCCAAAAACTGCCATTAATGCATTTTTTGAAAAATAAAAACATTACAAAATTTTTATGATAAATAGACATATAAATTCAACAGTGGCGAATCGAAAATACTCTCCCGAACATTTACAAGTATACTTTATAAAATGCTAAAAGGTTACACAAGTACAGTCTAAAGTGAAATAATCTTTACTACAAATGTGCTTTTATTTTACAATAGAAAACGACGTTTTTCTTCTGATTTTGAAAACCGATCAATGACATCATTAATGTTCAAATTTATCTCTCTGTGAATGCACATTTAAGGCCAGGCCATTCAGTCGAGTTTTTCCTGTTGAATTCGTTAAATAGGTTTTCAATCTCCTTAGAGTGGAGAAAGTTCTCTCTGGTGTTGATGTTGAGACTGGCAATATTGATAAAATTTGAAGGAGTTAACTAATGTTTGGAAAACACGTCTTTTTGCACTTGAAATAACCTTCAATAGTAGAGTTTGGTTTTTCATTTACCTTTTTCCACTTGAACTGCCAAGCGCAAAATTCAGCATTAAAAGTAGCTGGTTGAGGTAGGGTTTTTGCATAAAATGTGATGCATTCATCAAAACCTGTGGACTAGTTTCTAGACCTCTGCTAGGAATCAGTTTTTGTAACGATGAAATTAAATTGTTAAGTTTTGTAAATCTGTCACAAAGCTCATATGGTCTAAAAACTGTATATATAGATTCAACTTGTAATATTCTTCACAAGTTTTAGATGTAATATTTTCTCTATGGGTCTGTTTCCCAGTCATTCTTGGGAAATCCTTTACTCCATCATTTTAAAGCACCAATGAAGAAGCTGCTTCAAACATAATTTTAAAGTCTTCGTCTGCATTACTGCGAATATTATCAAGAGCATTGTCAACATGGTCGCATGCTTCTGACAGATCTGCATTAACCTCTTGCAGAGCTTTACATAACGGCCAGTGAGTGTGCACGCAAAAATCTTCTCAGTTACAAACAAAGGTAGCACGAATTTACTGCTTCGTATAGCGCACAACAATTAGTATGCATTTCTATCAGTCTATTCTAGGGCAAGTATTACTGCTTCGTAAAACTCTTGATACAGCTACACTCTACGTTTATGATCGTTGGCAACGGTATTGGCGTTTTTTTTGGCGCACTTCTAGTAGCGAGTTACGGTAGATTAAGGCAACCCATCTGTCTTTACGGTTATTGTGGTTTTCATGGCAACCTCGGCAAACGGTAACTTTTAATTTTCATTTTGAATGTTCTAGAAAGTTCTTCCGAAATCAGTTACAGTCGCTTGATTTCATTGGTTCGTTTGAGATGTTTTCTTTGCTTCCATTGGTTATTTTGATTTTAAAATATCCTTTGATTGCATTGGTCCTCTTAATTTTTTTCTTCTTTGATACCATTGGTTCATTTATTGGTATTTCTACAGTTGTGGAATTTTTATTTTATTATAATTTTCTTTTCACCACAGAGTTCTGACATGTATTGTTTTTTTCGTCATTTATGGAATATTCTTATTTAATAATTTTTTTCTCGGAACAGTTCTGATATATCAGGTTGTATTATTTCTTACTTTCTTCTTTTTCAACATGCCCACTGTATTTACTGTAATTGAAGTTTCAGGTTTTCGCGTCCAACATGTGCAGTTTAGTTTTTCTGCTGGTTCACAATTGTGTTTTGAAATGTGTTTAAACATTACTTTTTGTGAAAGTTTTTAAAAAATATACTTTTTTCAAAACGTTCGCAAATTTGTTTTCAAGCTTTCATTTTCCGTTGTAAAAAGAAAATTTTTTATCTCACTTCCAAAAATCTTCTACCAAAAGAACAGTTTGCTTTCCGGAGAGGCCACAGTACCACCGATCAAGTTTTATACCTTGGTCAAAAAATCAGAGAATCCCAAAACATCAAACCAACCAATCACACCGTAGCGGTATTCCTGGATCTTTCAAGGGCATTTGATAGAGTCTGGTGGAACTTACTTATAATAAAACTTCATGACAAATTTAAAATCCTGGATTGTTGACTTTTTAAGATATAGACATTTTCGTGTCAAGTATAAAGAAACCCTTTGCAACTGGTATAGAACTCACCAGAGAGTCCCTCATGGATCCGTCCTTAGCTCAACATTGTTTTCATTGTTTTTGGCTGGGTTTGAAAAGATCATTCCTGAGGAGTGTGGTGTCGGAAAGTTCGCTGATGACATTGCTCTGTGGTGCTCTGGTTCTGATGTGAACATAATCGAATTTTCCTTAAATTCAACGTTAATTGATGTGTGGACCAGCCCCTTTCCTATGTTAAACACTCAAACTACTCGGGCTTTGTCTTGGATCAGGAGATCAGAAGTAACGCGCACATACTAAATCTAGTTAACAAGAGCCGTAAGAGACTGAATATTCTCAAGTACATCTCCGGCAGAGACTGGGGCGCTGGTGCTAATACACTCAGGGCTACATACCTAGCGCTTATCAGGCCCATCCTTGAGTATGGGTTCCCAGTGTACTTCTGTGCCTCATCATCTAACCTCCTCAAATTAGAGAGAGTGCAATTGAGTGCAGCTTGCATTATAACGGGCCTGAGACAGCTGCCCAAATGATATAGTACTTTACGAGGCCAATCTTCCACCCCTTAGTCTTGTTAGAAACTCGAATTTGGTAAAATATTTCAACAAATTGAGAAGCTATGAAAATCAGAACAGAACCTCTGAATATCTATCTAACTGGAGCAATAACCACAGACTCAAAAGGAATAGCCCATTTAGTCTGGCCGATAAAATGAAGATTATTTTGCAACCGGTGGAGTACTCATCTCTAACACCTTGTGTTAGTCCGATTGAGGGTTTACCCGGAGTTCACTTCCACTCTGAACTTTTGTCCCACACAAACAAAAACTCAGATGTCCCTGAATAACTACGACAGCTGGCTCTCGAGGTTATTAATTGTATTCCTAGTGAAGACACTTTGATATATACCGATGGCAGTAAAGACGAGTCAAAACATAACGGGAGCGGTATCTATATTGAGAATCTCTTTATTCGACTCTCCAGACGAAACCCAGATAACTGCTCGGTTTTTAGGAGCAAATTGATTGCCATCGGGGAGGGATTAAAGACCATCCTCCACTCCACAAACTCTAGCGATATATGGATTCTTACAGATAGCCGCAACTCGATCCAACATCTACAGGACTGGAGACGGGTTAATGACCTCGTAGGCATTCAGATCCTCAATAACCTTAAAATTATTACAAAGCGTAGGAAGGTTCACTTTCAGTGGATCCCCTCCCACGTCGACGTCCCTGGCAACGAAGTTGCGGATATCTTGGCAAAAAATGGCTATTCTGCAACGTCAACTACAGACTATGATCTAACTTTTCAAGAGATTTTCTCCATGGCGAAAAATAGTGACCGGCAGGTTTGGCTCACCCCCTGCCCATCTCTGGTACGGTAGGAAAATACCAGGAGGCGTATTGGATTTCGACGAAGACAGACAGGATCAAACGGGAGACTTATCAGTGGGCACCTAAGATGCATGACATTCGATTCTGGCCGCAGGGTCTTCCCAACGTGTACCAAGTGCCAACTGTTAGCGGCTTCCCTCGAACATATCCTCGATTGCTTGGGGCTCACTTTGGCGGATGTCCTTGATTGCCCACTCCTGGTGCTTGACTTTGCTAGAGTTCATGGTGTCATGGATTTGATCTAGCTGCTGCTAGATCCTGAAGGATTAGACACAACAACAACAAAAGAAAATTTTTTGAAAGAAAAAGATTTTTTAAATAATTCTTTTGGCAACTTTAAAAGTGCGCCAAAAAAAATTGCCAAGGCCGTTGCCACTGCTCATAAACGTAGACTGTAGCTGTACTTTAAACCGAAATGTGCTTTCATGTTTATGCACACAGCGGATCTCACAAAAGCACAACAGGGTGGTTCGTTTTGACTCAGGAAATTTACAATTATTGAATCTGTCAAAACTTGAGTGCGTTGTGCAGAGTTGGGGGGAAATGTTGCAACTGTCTGAAGTGTGTCTAAAAAGTTCCTAATTAAAGGTGAAGTAGATGAATTGCTTAAGGCAAGGTTGAATGAATGAGCACTACAGTGAACATAAAGTGCCATGGGATGATCTTCTCGTATGCAGGCTTGGGCTCCATGCAAATAACCACTCATCGCAGCAGCACCATCATACCCTTTCCCCACCAAAAATTCAGAATTTATGTTACTACTTTTTAAAGAAGAAAGGATAAGTTTGGCTAAGCCTTTACCAGTAAAATCAACAGTCGGTAAAAATTCCCCAAAATTTTCCCTAATGCTTCCCTCTTCTTCATCCACAAATCGTAAGCACATTGAAACTTGTTCTATGTGTGAAATGTCTATCTGTCATCACTGTGAAACATTTTGCGGCATTCACTTTCCTAACAATTTTATCTTGGATGATATTTCCACTAATCTGAATTAATTGATTGATTTTGAATCAATGGACTTGTATATTGTGCATTTCCGGAACCCGATTCCAGATGTTTTTGCAGCAAAGAATCCCCAGAAGAAACTTTGCATCTCAGTAAAGCACGGAAATTCCCATCATTAGCATTGCTGCAACTCTCCTTCACCACTTTCCCAAAATCGTTATTCCCTCGTAGAGCTAATTCTTGTCGCCCACAAAGTATAATGGTTTCTACAACAGATTGCAATTTTTCTCTGTTTTCTGCTACTTGCCGAGCAGGTTCAGTAGAGAGTTGGTTGATAATTTTCTTGGTCTTCCCACCAGAAACTGATAGGAAATCCTCTGCTTGCTGCCAGCATTTTTTGTGGTATATTGTTTCTGCATGTTTTGAAAAATCCTCAAGTGCATTTTTCCAATTAGTGTAGGCTTTACTGACTAAGTCACCAAGATGTTGATGACTTCCTTTACCAACTTCTTCAGGGGAGAATAAAACACAAGCCTTGCACAGGGCCCCTTCTAATTTTTGCGAATACACCAGCTATGAAAATTTTTTGCTGCCAAGACCTTTGGAACTTTAAATTCCGATTTTTTGATTCTGGAAAACAACAGGAAGGATGAAAGAACCCGTGAATTTCTCAGTAACATTTCTTTTCTTAGGTCATCAACGCGCTTATATTTACAAAGGACCCTACATCATTTCCACAGAACACCCCGGTCTTATTACGAGAATCATCATGTTCTATAGCCTTCTGCAGATTTGTTGGGTTGACACCTTTTACCGTTGCACTCTTGCGGCCGTATTTACAAGTCCGAGTTAACTCGAGGATCAACGATAATACGCGAGTTATAGAAAAAACCGTATTCACAAGTTTTGATCCGTGGTTTAAACTGCCGTTTGGATGTTACAGTTTGATCCTCCGAAATCGGCGAGTAAGAGTGATGCATACGCAGTACTATCTTTTTGCGGAGGAAAGACAATGCATGACACACTTCATTCTATGCTAAATTACAGTATTCTTGCGACGACTTGACTGCATAGCAGCTCATCTCCTCATCATAATATTGCTTAAATGGAAAAATTTTAAACATAATTTTATTGAAATTCAAAAGAAAAATGGAAAAAAAGGCAGTTGCGTAAACAAGCAGCTTGGCGAAAAGATAGATGGCGGCACCTCCGTCCGCTAAGAGCGAAAGGTAGAATTACCCCCCAATCCCCTTTCTTTTTTGACACCTCCCCGTTCCCTCGGAAAGTTAGCGAGAATGCGTTACGAACACCCTCTGAATAGGGGGTAGGAACTCCTGGCCGCTCAGATTATGTACGCTCAGGAAACGTAACCGTTCGAAATACAGACCATATGGTGGTGCCATCTATCTAGTATTAATCAAATTCGTTTTTTTTTTATCAAAAATATTTTCATATTTTATTCTTTTTTATTCTAGATCGGAAGGTTCCTGGTTCGAATCCGGGTCCGGGCATGGATGTTTGTAAACGTATGGTGTAGAGGCGGCTGGTGCACCTTAAATCTGTCGTGGCCGAAAGTCCTCACGTTGGGTTGGCGTGGAAGTTTGGAGAGTGGGGTGCCAGCTCAGGTGTTGCTTCGTCATCTGACCGTGGTTCAAAATTACGAGGTGTTGTCCTCGGATCTTTCCCTTAAGGGACTGATCCCGGACCGTCGTCAATAGCCCGTTGTGTTGCTCTAGTACGACGTTAACTAAAAAATTACCAATTACCAATTCTTTTTTATTCTTGACTCGAATTTTACCCTCTTTTTATCTTTTTTTTTTTCAGAAGCCCTCGCCCCCCTACGATTTGACTAATTTTTAAAAAAAAGGCAGAGGTGGGAGGTAAAATAGGTTTGTACAAAGGAATCCAAATATTCAAGATTTTTTTAATCCCCCCCCCCTGAATCAAAAGTCTAGTTACGGCCCTGAACAATACCTTTTGTAGATAAGGAAGTATTGGGTACTCTATAGAGAGATATTGGTTGTACTCTGCTCTTTCACTTTCAGTATTGATCTCGGAGCCTTGCCAATAGCCCAATATGGTTGTCATTTCGACGTCAATAAACCTACCTTGGATATAAAAATATAAAGAAAAGGGAATCTGGCCTATGAAGGTTTTATTGATATTGAAGGTGTTGCTATGCTGGTTGCTATGCAATGGCGCGATTTATGAGTACCTTTCCAAAATGAAATTTATATTTCTAACCATTTAAATGTTTCGATTATCTAATGAATATGCACATTTTGGAGCGTCTTGTATGCTCCATATGTTTGAAGGCAGTGTTAATATCTGAGACTTTCACTGGGTAGTGTTTATGTGCTATCGAAATGGTACGCCTTTCATGTTTGTGTTGACTTCCATTTTTCGGTCCTTGATGTAATTTCTTTTTCTGCGCCACGTTTGCCTCTTTTTTTCCGTTTATAGATATTTTTATCGTATCTTATAGTAACATTTGTTGTTTTCTAGGCTGTTTCAAACTATTTTCAAGGCGAATGCTAGTTTGAAGGTCCTTGGTTTACGACCATAATTTGGGGAAAATTTCCTTTCATTATGTTTAAACAAAAGATATTTGTACAGATCAATTTTTCAGTGTTTTAAAAAAAAAGTTTTCTTGAATTCTCTGGAAGAATGTCATTTGATAAAGGTTATTTGGAGGAAAAATCAGTGCTACTGGTTGAAATGTTTCTAATCAGGTTTTATAACAAATTGATGATTATGTAGTACATATTTTTAACTCTTCAGAGAATGGAAGATATACTTAGCATAATTACCTTCTCGTTATTATTAGACCCTTCTCTGAATATTTAATAACTAGAGTAAATGCAAAGTAATAAATAATTCTTTAAAAACAAAAATTGCAATTTTTGCATAGCTGGAAATTTGGAATTTCCCCCTTTGTTTCCTCAGAACTACCTTTTTAGACTCTGGTTTCATATGTAAGCTGGTTTAAATTCATGGGAGAAAATATATGTACTATGGGTCTTTTAGACTACCTTACTCATTTGAAGGTTGAATAATTTTTTATGGATACATTTAAATTGAATCGAGCATTAATCATGCCACGGCCCCTTAAATTGTAGGGCTCTGGGCTTCATGGTAGAGTAATACAATGTGCCCACACATCAAGAGAGTAATGCTGAACGTCCTTGTTTATTTATGCTTTTCTGTTTCAGTTGCTCTCCAGAACAAAGCCGGCTCAAACACCTGGAAATGCCATTTCTTCTGACCCTAAAAGTCGCTCAAAAGTTCCATCTTTGGAGGAATTTGTGAAAAATAGAGATTTTACTGGAGCTCTGACACTATTAGAAGTATAATCAGATTTACTATCGCAAATGTTTGTTCATTATGTGGTGCTTGGAATTTCATATTTAATTATACTTTGCTTGTGAATGAATTTATAGAATCAATAATAGCTGTATTTGTAAATGCAAACAAATCACATCGACTGCACGAGTTATTGGAACAGAGTGTTCCAATTGTCTCTCAGTTTTTCTAGTGTAAAAAACTAGCTGATTCATTAGTCACTGGAAACGAAAGACAAATATTTTTAAATGAATTGAGATTGTCCAGTGTTTTTTCAGGTCAGATAGCATCCTTAGAGGTAGATGTGAATATTGAATTCAGTTCAATAGTTGAAGTGAATAATACAAAGTTTATTTATTTAAATTAGTTAATTAAATTGTTATTCGATTCAATGTATGTTCACATGTTGTAGAAAAATATTTTTTAAACTCAAAATAACGAAAAAAAACAGTTTTAATTAGCATATTTAGTCCAGTTAGAACATTCTTTTCAAACTCAACGTTCATAGTAGGATGAAAAAGCTAATAATTGACTAGGTTGTGCTAATTTTTCACGTAAAAATTCTATAAAGCTAATGTGTAATTAAATGCAAAATATTTTTGTATTTAGGTTCTTGTTGGGAAAGTGATTAGAATTTGCTATAGTAACTACCAATATCTTATTTTTGTATTGAATTTAACCCATACAATGACCAAAAAATGAGTTATGAAAAATTAATTTAAAATTAGCAAATATCAAATTAGTTTTTATTTCAAAACTAATTTGAATAACTGAATTGACAATGACCAAGTTATAATACAATTTAGCACTTACCAAAAAGATTCTTGATTAGACTGGTGCCAAAGAACTGATATAAGTTGCTTC
The DNA here is from genome assembly GCA_947359465.1 of Metellina segmentata. Classification (NCBI taxonomy): domain Eukaryota; kingdom Metazoa; phylum Arthropoda; class Arachnida; order Araneae; family Tetragnathidae; genus Metellina; species Metellina segmentata. The sequence continues at coordinate 17,858,771 of OX375879.1, read as the reverse complement.
ATCACATTTATTGAAGGCCTTCCTTTCCCACAAATTAATTTCTTCTCTAAGGTGCTCAGGACTTCTAAGTCATTCAATTCAGTTGAAAATGACTTGATATCTTTCCAATTACAAAGAAATGAGCGCAATAATTGTTAGTGCATGTGGTTTCTTGTTAATATTGTACTCCTAAAAGCTTTTCCCATGGTTTCAAATTGGTCAACACACACAATCCACTTACTCAGAAATCAATTGACCCAAGGTCAACTGCCTTCTAATGAAAGCCACGCTATATTAGTCGGAAAGTGTTTATGTTTTGCAAACAAATTTTCTCATTCGATATCCTAAAAATTACAGGATTAAAGTGTAACCCTCAAGTAAGTTCATCAGGAAAAAGGGCTACAGTGCATGTAGAGTTATCACCATTGATTATTTGTTTCGCCAACTCATAATCACTGTAATCATTTCCAGCATTAATCTATAAATTTAGTCGGAATTCACACAAAAAATCCAACTGTGAAATTCAGTTGTGCTTATATATAATCTAAGTTGAATGAATGAACCCATTCGTAACCATGGAATTCAAACTCACTAGAGCCAGACTATATATACTATAAGACTGCCCTGGTCCAGTTTCTCTAAAATGTAACTTTCTTTAGCAATTAACTATAGAAAAGTCGTCTTGTGTTTGTGAAATTGTGGATATATTGTAAGTTAATAATACACACAGTGTAATTTTATTGTGAGGTATGCATTTATATAATCTGTATGAATTAAAAACACTGTATAAAAGAGCCCTATTGTATATGGAACCCATGCAGTGCTTACCTTGCTTACTGAATCAAGCCTTTCCTATGTACAAATATAACTTGGTTCTTAATAGCTTCTTAAATAGGTCTTTGACCACAACTTGATTGATTTCAGTTTGCTCGAAACAGTGGGAAAGGTGATGTGAAGAATGACTTATGGATTGCATATTGTGCTTTTCATCTCTCAGACTACAGAAGAGCAATGGAGGTATGTCACTTCTACTCTCTAAGTGATATTAAAACAGTGAATATCTACCCATTTTCTGATTTCTTCTGCCCATTTGAATAATACATCATTTAAAAAAAACTAGTTTTTCATTTGTGCCACTCCAGATTAATTTTATTTAATGAAATTGAATGTAATTACCTTGAAGTGTAGCGAGTGGTTACAATTTAAAATAGGTATATCAGGGTCACATGCTCTCATTCTTTCATTCTGCTTGCCATGGTAACATTCACTACTTAAATACTATCATTTTCCTACTTTACTTCAGTTTCGTATTGTGGCTTCACACCAAAGGCGACAGCGATAAAAAAAACATGTATCTTCACTATTGAGCTAGCGTATTACAAACAAATTTTGTTTCTCCCGGTTTGTCTCTGTCGCTGTGCTTTCAAGTCTTGGAGGAAGTTCAACTTTTCTGACAGCCAATCAGATTCCTGAGCACCTTGCCTAATCCAATTTTGTTTGATGTTTATCACCCACTGCTTTCTTTCATCAACAGCCAGAAGCTTTTTTTTTTTTTTCCAATGGCAGGCACTGGATTTTTTCCTTGGCCACTACAAGGCCGGAAGCAATGGTCACTACTTCCAATGGCAGGCACTAAGGACTTGTTCTTGGCTCCTACAAGACCGGAAGTGATGGTCACTTGTGAAGGGGCACCCAGTGGGTGGACTATCATTGCCCCTAACAAAGGACAGCACAATTAACATCCGTACCATGACCCTGTATTCAAAGTTTGAGCCTTCCGATCCAGAAGCCAACACCTTAATCACTAGAGCTGTTGGTCGGCTAGCCAAAAGCTTTAAAAGCAATAATCATTGCTGTAAAAGTGTTTGAATAATTCTCTAAATGATGTTGTTTAGTAGAGATATTCTAACGTTACTTTATTGAACTAAAAACAGAGCATGATTAATTTGTAAAAAAAACCCACAAGCTTCTTATCGAGTTTAGATAAGACTATTAGAAAGATAAAACTAATAAACAGAAGTTGCTGTTGTAACAAAAACAAGTTTACATCTAGTGTAACTAGTTACAACAAAAAGGAATTTTATTAAACGTAGACACAATCTGTCAGCCATCTTGCAAAATCAGAAGTGGAAATAAATGTTTTGCTTTTGAAAAAGAAGATTATGCACTTGCACAAATAAATTGCTGTCACTATCGGTGTAAAGCAGATATGGGCAACCTTTCTTGTGGGCTAAACTTTAGGATATTAATAAAGTCGTGGGCCGTAGATAATAGGTAGTCGTGGAAAAGCAATAATGATAAGGTTTATTTTATTTTTAATATTTATAAAGTAGAATGGTAAAGTTATATGAACAGAATAATATCGTATGGATTAAGTATATTTACTTACAATCACCAGAAATTAATCAGAAGTTTAAACTTGAACTTGAGAGAAACACGATAATCAATGTTGGGATCAAACCCACTAATACACAGGCGCAGAATGTTTTCTAAATTTTCAACTGGAAGCCTGGTTTGATACTTCGATTTATTAATTTTCATCATGGAAAAGAACTGTTCACATTTATAAGTGCTTCCAAATGCACAAATCCTTTTTCTTGCAAATGTTCGCAGCTGTGGGTACTTTTCTTCGGCAAGGTATGTTCTGTAAAAATCCCTTAGCTCCACGTCTTCAAATGTATGTCTTCCTGAAGCCCGATCAACTCCCTTTGCAGGTGTGTGGGAGCCTTCTCTACATTACTTTTCATCTGAGTAGCAAAAAGGTTAAAGCAGCTATCCATGTTTTCTAAGTCGGAAAATCTTTTAAAAAATTGCTTTTAGTTCCTCAGCGTATTGAGTGTAATCAATATTTTTGTGATTAGATAGTGTTGAAAAATTATAGCAGTTTCCAGATCGCACTGTGTTTCCCACAAGCAAATTTTGTTTTGGAACACTTTCAGATGGCTGTACAATTTGTTTACCAACTGAAACTTTTTAAAGATTCAAATTCAACTCATTTAAGTGACCCATGATGTCAACTAAAAATGCTAAATCACATAACCATTTCTGATTTGAAAGACTTCAGGCAGTGATTTTTCCTTGATTTCCATAAAATCGGCTATATCTTGTCTAAGATCGTGAAATCCTTTTAGCTTCTTGCCTTTGCTCAACCACCTTACTTCTTAAAAATATGTCGCATTACCAAGTTCTGAAGAAATGTCATCCCAAAATGCTTTGAAATGGCGACGTTTAAGCACACAAGATCAAATAATATTGATTGTCTTTCTTACCACAGCGATTACGTTCTGCAATCAAATGGACTTAGAACACAAGTTTTGTTGGTGGAAAATGCAATGTAGAATTATTAAATCATCTTTTTGCACATTCAAGTCAATTGCTTTTTCTTTCAAAATTCTGTCAAAACCTTTTCTTGAACCGACCATAGAAGGTGCACCATCTGTGTAAACCCGAATTAATTTGCACCACTGCAAGCCATACTGCTCAATAGCACTTTTAACCTCATGGAAAATATCTTCTCCAGTAGTGGTCTTTTAGATGCCAGAAATCTGAGTATTGTTGATTTGTATCAGAGTTTTTTTAACAATCACATCCGCTAGTAAGGAATGGAATCAAAAAGTGTAAGGTCGTTTCTCGGATACAGTCAATAACGAAATTTATAATTACTAGGGGGCCTGCCCCCTGCTCGCTAACCCCAGGAGGATTGCTTCGCAATCCTCATTGGTTAGCTGCGCGAATCTATGCTCGCTTCGCTCGCTTCAATGAAGACATGTGTCCTAGCAGAAGGGATTGTTTACAAAATATGTTACCAAAAAAATGTTTTTCAAATCTAAATTTGCTGTATTACAGAAAAAATATATACAGTATCTCTAAAATCAGAATTCAAATGAAAACTTTGTGCAAATTTTGACTCGAAATGTGAGCGTTGCTTTGGAAATTGAATACCCAGCATGTTGTTGTTTGTGTGTACATTTTCCCAGCACTCCAACGACCCACACTTTTTCATTGAGTTTGTTGCTGAAAGTTGTAGTGCAAGCGTCTTGTTGAACTATAATTGTTGGCCTTGAAAAGGACCGTTTTTTAAATGGCCCTGAAAAGATCCTCCGCTTTCTTTGATTTATATTATAAACTAACTGCAACAGCTCATTAAAAAATTTTTTTTTTCAATAAAATTTCATCCGATAACGCTATAAATTCAATCGATGCGTGAGACTTCGCGATAAACAAACAATCGTACAGTGTTGCCAAAACGCGATTACAAATAACGTCTTTTTTGTGTGCCACGCAAGAGAATTATATAGATTATTCCCGATTATCCATGGAATTGAGTGGTGTGATGTGTCACTGATAACTTTTCTGGTGACTTTGAAACCTCGTTTTGATTTAATTTTTTCAAGAAAACAGGCTCAGCCTTCTTATATATCCAATACTAATTTTATAAGTAATAATAACTATAATAAGTATTGGAAATACCTACTTTTACATTTTGATATTCAGGTATGCTGCAAATAATTAAAGATATGTTTAGTGTGCTGTCACTAAAAAAGGTTGAGAAACACTGACCCATGTAGCTCAGGCCGTGTTCTCCCCAACCCTCTCACCCTCTTGTTGGCAAGAACCGAGAATATTTACTTTTTTACGATCACGATTTTAAAATGTTTCGCGCGCTTGGATGAAAAGCCAAGGTGGGCCACAAATGGGCTGGGGGTTGCCCATATATGGTGTAAATGCTTTTTAACAGCTACAGAGACAGGCGACAAAATGTCGCTTCTCTCTGTTGCTTTGGTGTGGAACCATTAGTCTCAAAGAAATGAATCAGTAGCCTTAATTCAAAGGGTGGAACTTAAACTTGGTGCAGCCATCTCATTAGACGTAACTATGAGGGTAAGATGAAGGAGAGAGTGTCCCTGATGTACTCCTTCAGGTGGTTTACTTTAAGCATCACAACCTTGAAATACCCTAGTAAAATGTCTTCCCTTTTGTTTGCCCTTCTACTTTTATGCTGTTTTTCCTCCCACACTGATTGGATTTTACTAAAAAATGTAGGGAAATGGTTGCTCAGACATATTTTAAATTATCACATGTTTCTATACTTGTTCTTCAAACTTTTGCTGATTTTATGAGCATTCAAGTAGGTTTTACTGAAACCGGTTTTGGAAAAGTGCAATGTTTTCTCAAAGTCAAGTACAAAATAAAACTATAATATTTTAGACCACATTATAGTTTGGTAAAGATCAAATCTCTATTATTATTGTATTAGAATTGCTATTGTATTAGATTGTATTAGAATTGCTTGGCTTTGTATAATAGGGAGCTTTCATATACAAAGATATGGCTATTTGTTTAGATAAGTATAAAAATGCATTCTATATGGAATGTCTCCTCTCAGACCTGGTGAAAACAGGACAAAGTATAATATTTCAAAGACATGGACAATGAGTCAATTATGGATCCTCTGACTTGTTAACTTGGGAGAACAAGCAAGCTTGCCAAATAAAAGAGAAAATGCAGTTTGTTAATCATCAGCATAGTCCCCATAAGGAATATTTACTCAATTTAATAAGCATTTAGCATTCTCTAATCGATGGTGCAATGAGTCGAGCCATCTTAGTGTACAGCCACAGACTAAGGCTTTTGGTTAATCAGATGAAATGTAGCCAGCAAGTGTAGTGTTGTGTTACTTAAGGTCTGTGAGACTCAATGGATATGATTCTCTCTATGTGATAACTATGACCCAATTTTAGAACCCAATCAGGTGGTACACAGTACAATTAGCGAATTATTTACACTAAATTAAACATTAATCATTACTCATAACAATGAAATTTTTATTACTAAAACAATGTGTAGTGTGCACCTTATGTGTGTTTAAGAAAGAACATTTTGATAGTTTTTTGCTCAGGAAGTGAATGTTTAACTGTTACCTTCATTGTCCTAGGAATACAATCGCATCTTGAAAAAGCCAGATGCACCTACAGAAGCGTGGACATTCCTGGGCTGTTGTTACTTCTATCTTGGGATGTATAAAGAGGCAGATGGGGCTGTTAATAAAGGTAAAAATAAGTGATTTTCTTCTGTATACAATCAATTTGTTTTCACTTTAACAAGCAAATGCATAATTTTGAACATACCATGTGTTCACAGACACCCTGCATGAAGACAACCTTAAGTAATGAATATCAATGTAATTTAAGTTTGTTAGTGGAAAATCTTTCGAGTTTTCCTATAGAGTAAATCAATGCATGTCGTTTGTCCCAGTGTCAATTCCTCTGACATTCTCCAATAGGGCTGAAGATATGTGAGATTGTAAATTTTTATTAACAGATGCAAAAAATGAATGTAACATGCATAGAGAAACGATGAAGTCTTTGTGTCCCAAATACCTACACACTTGAGAGAGTCTATGGATTGATCGACATTGAAGCAGTTGGTTTCTGTCCATTCTTCATAATGAGTTAGGGGCAGCAAGGCTCGATGAATATACTAAGTGATGCAAATGAACGGTCAGACAGTCATGTCCTGTTACCACCCTTAAAGCTGCAACTGCTTCTCGACGCAGTTTGTCATGAACATTCCTGAGTAGAACAAGTACATGACCATAGCGTTGGTGTTAGAAATGTACTTCCCTGTTTTAAGATTTCGTAAAAATTATCGAAACACGAAACGGTTAAATGTGTTAATTTTTTCCAGGACCCAAGTCAGAACTTCAGAATCGCCTTCAGTTCCACCTCTCGCACAAATTCGGAGATGAGAAGTTATTAATGGTTTATCACCAGCAGCTCAAAGACATTCTGGAAGACCAACTGTCTCTGGCCTCTATTCACTACTTGAGGTCTCATTACCAAGAAGCCATTGATATATACAAACACATACTTCTAGACAATAGGTTTGGAATCTGAAAATTCTTTTAAGTCTTGATTTTCAAATCAAAATTTAATATAAGCTTTTGTTAAGAAAAAATGTATGTAAAAACAGGATATTTGTTTCTACAAATGCAAAATTTATTTTCCTTCTATTACAAGTGCTTAAAGTTTGTTTCAGATATTTGCCAATTTTTGACTTGTAACATCAAAAACTATTTTATTTGTTTGTTGCTGTGACACAATCAATCTAAAACAAGAACTAAAGATATCCCAAACAAAACATACATAAAAGAACTGAAGATCCTTATTCTCATTAATGTTATTTACAGCTTTTAAATTTACTTTTATGTCATAGTTTTGCGAGGAAAAAATAATACACATATAAACACATTACTGATTTCAAGTGAAATGTTTGGGATACTCTGGTTGCTCCTTCATTATTTATATAGTAATGTCATACCAGACAGGTGAGCCCTCCAAATATTACTACAATCATTAAAAGTATTTGAGGGATGTCAATGGAGTGCAACAATTATAATTGTTTTGGTCCTAGGATAGCTCTTTAGTCACTTGAAGAATTAATTATCGTTCACCACAACACAAAAAATAAAGTGTATTATATACTTTTCTCATAATTTTACTATCTCCTTTCTGAGCTGTGCTCACACAAACTCTTTGTTTGCTACTCAGAATTCTGCCACACCCACACTCAAGACATCACATGGTTACATCTGCACTAGCAACAGCAGCACCCTTTTTAACTGTGCTCAGGCATTACACTCAACAATAATAATTTGCACTGACTGAGGATCTCTTATGTTATTAACAGGGAATTTTATAACTGCTCATTTGTGTTTATAAAAATGCTGAAACCCTATTTTGTATTTATAACTATTTTAATTCTTTTTTAATCTTTTCTGTTGCAGAGAATCCATTGCTTTGAATGTTTATGTTGCCTTATGTTACTACAAGTTGGATTATTATGACGTATCTCAGGTAAGGTGTGTTTATATGTGCATTTTGCAGTGTACACCCAATTCTGTTTGTACAGGATAGATTTGTTCCTGAAAAATAAGTGTAAAAAAAGACATTGTATCTGTGGAAGAAAGGAATATTGGTTCTGGATCTAAAAAATTAGTAACAATAATTTAAAAAAAACTGTATTGAAAATATTCGTTTTAAGCTTATTATTTTATTTCTACAAAATGTACTGTGTAATTAAAATGTATTAAAGAATTTGCATTTGAATTAAAAAAATTTCTTTGTGATAAAAAGATTCTGTTTTACACATAACAAGATTTTATTCATTATCACTTTCTGATTCGTCATTATTTTTTGTAATAAAACAAATAATAAAAACATAAAGCCCTCTAGAGTTATCATTGGCTTGGTTTTTTTTGGACAGGATCCTGTAAGTCCTTATTTATAAAATATGACATTTTTCTTTGGGGTTTAAAATAAAAAACAATTACTGGGCTGGAAACAATGACACCATATGACATAAATGTGCACCAAATTCAATAAAAATATGGATGTACATACATAGATTTCTACAGTATGTCACATTGGTAAACAAAAGCACCCATTTCAAAACGCATACACTAGCTGTTATGCAATCTATTTGTGCATGTAATATAGAAATAATACTATTATGCCCCAAATACTTTTTTTTTAAATTCTCATAGAATTTAGTGGAACATTTTTTTTTTAGAAATTGGTGTGCCCGCTCTTGTTAAATCAAAATGACTAGCGTAAAAAAAAAAAAAATTATTAATATTTATTTTAAATTTTTGTTAAATCAAATTTGTGTAATTGTGGCAACAGAATTAGGTGTACTTGCACAGAGTAAAAACCTTTTAAAACTACTAATTGCACATGGGATGGCTTGTAGTGACAGCATTGAGAGACTATATGTCCTGCACTAGTAATTCCAATTAATTCAATCAAATGTTATATGAACGTGATTATAACTATACTTATTTTTTCTAGTTTAATATCTGCATTTAATTAGATATTTATATCTTTGAACTTCTAAACTGATTTTCTCCAGGAAGTTTTGGCTGTTTATTTGCAACATTATCCAGACAGTGCTACTGCTATCAACTTAAAAGCTTGCAATCATTTTCGTCTATATAATGGAAAGGCAGCAGAGGTAATAACTTTACATATAATGGAGACAGCAAGATCTAACTTGTTTTATAAAGAATATAGTTCTGATGTGTTACATTATATAGAAAGGAAAAAAAAAGTTTATTTACATTTCTAATCAAATAATGTTTTTGAAATAATTTAGAATATTTTTAAGAATAGGAAATCCTCATATAAAATTAAAAACTTACTACTGAGTTGTGTATGAAATTGGTTAATTTTTACTTAATAACAATATCTTTTCATTGTAGGCAGAGTTAAAAAGTTTACAAGATATATCTTCACCTTCGTTCACATATGCTAAAGATTTAATACGGCATAATTTGGTAAGAAGTCATCTGTTGCTAACATTCCCAATTTATTTTCTTATTTCAAAAGTATCAGGTTTACCACTGGTCAGGAAAAACCTGGAATTGTCAAGTAATTTAATTTTGTCCAAAAAATCAGGGAAACTTATGAGTTTTTTTCTAATACCTGGGAAATTATTGTTCATGGCTTCTCAGACGCTTTGGGAAAAAGTAGCCCATAAGATTCGTTCACAATTTTGTGTCACTTTTTTTTTATTAAATTTTTCAACAAATTTTAAAAGAAAAATATAATATTTAACATATGAAGAATTTTGTTTCATCCACTGGCCAAAATTGAAGAATTTCATGCTTATTATACATTAAATCACAAGTTGATTTGAGTCAAAAATGTTGGATTATTTGAATAAGTTATTTTAATGCAAAATTACATGTCCTTTGTGTATTAATTTTCACAGTGTATAATTCTTAAATTTTTTTATTATTGGCTATTAAATGTTAAATTATTTCTTGGTTTTTCACCTTAAAAATGTCGTGAATTGCTTAAGTATTACATGAAATTTTGTAAAAATTTGTCTGAAAAAGTCAGGAAATTTTATTTTTTAAAGAGTGGGAACCCTGTTTTACTCTTAAAATCCGAACTAAATGAGAAAGATTCCTAAGTACTTTTGTGATCAGCAAGCATAAACCCTACCAAAACACCAATATATACATATTGGTATATGCTAGGTACATAGATGAAACCTACTAGAAACTGGTCGTGAAACGTTAAAAGCTTCAAGAAATTACTAATAAAGATGAAAACAAAGTGATTTTAAAGGTCTGTAGCTATTTCGGTGGCTCAAAGTGTCCACCATTATCAGGACCAAAATAAACAACTAGAGCAAAACTTGAGGTTAAATGATATTTTTTAAATAACAATAAATAAATTGTACCAACGTCATTTTCATTAGCTGCAGCTGTGTCATGAGCAGGGCCTATGATTTCTTAATCTAAAAATTACCAAAAAGTGACTAAAATTTGGCTGCTTGTTCTTAAAACCGATGGAAGACTATGGCACAGCACATTTATGAACATTATATAATAACACACACAAATAATACAATACGACACATAAGCGAAACACACAATACTGCATCCTTGAAGACAAGTTTAACTCGGACTCCTAACGTTGATGACTCCAAGTCTTCGTGTGTTCTCTCACACCGGAAGTAACGGCAGCAGGCACTTTCGCCTACGCAAATGGATCATCAATTAATCATATAGGAAGGAAGATTTGGACTTCACAGTGACTTTAAAATTGATTGTTCTGGATTTTAACATTGTTAAATGTCTCAAATTACAACTCAGAAATTTAAATGTAAATTGTGATATCTTTTTTCTTCTATTGAAATTTTTCTGACCCTCACTCATATGTCTAGATGATTAACCTATCAGTAGAAAAAAGTTATATATTGCTTTGAATTGTCCGTTTTTTTCCTTTGGTGCCAGAAGCTGGTACATTGAGATATTTGTTTTGTAGTAAAAACGAAACCATATGAACAATGACTGCTTGAAAAATTTCAACAAAAATTGTATTGATACACAGGACAAAACTGAAACATGCTGAAGAGACCTGTAAAGTAACTAAAAATATCCAATAAAATGCCATAAAATCTAAAATAAGAATAAAATAACTTAAAAAATTGTACACATATGGGAACAAGAAACTACAAACAAAATTTATTACTCTTCTGGCATCTTCACCAAAATGCAGGTCATGAGTTTTCCCTGCTCCTTGAATAAGTCAAGTAATGAATAAGTCATGTGGTTTACCGGATATAAGTTTGATTGAAAAGTAATGATGAGCATGTACAATGATTTCGAAGGTTTGCTTTTTAAAATTTTACTTTTGGCATTTTTTCTTGTAGGTAGTTTTCCGAGGTGGTGAAGGTGCATTACAGGTTTTACCTCCTTTAGTTGATGTTTTCCCTGAAGCTCGGCTCAATCTTGTTATTTATCATTTAAAACAAGGTATTTATTTCATTCATTTGATTGTTCACCTTCTATACATATATTTCACTAATGCACAGAAATCGACGCTATTTGCTTGTTATCAAATAGGAACAGTGGATTTAAACAATATAAAATTGATGGTTATGGGATTCATTCAACAATTCTACTACTATGTTGAAATATGCTTGATTTGAGCTATGGAGCTGCATAATATTGCAAAAACTTCATGGAAGAACTTTCCACTAATGAAATTCTTCAGTGGTCTGATGGCAGAATGCAATGGGAAATCTAAAAAATCAGTGCAGAAAAGAGAAATTGAGCTACAGCAGAAAATTTATTAATTTGCAAAGATTGCCGAAATGTCTATGAAGAAGGAAATGATTGGAAAGCAGTTGAGACATTCAAAAGCTAATTTTGGCATCATCACTGAGGTTTGAACTATATGTGATGTATGTTACTGGAATTAAAAATTAACATCAGTTAAAGTATCTCGTTTCATTCCATTTTGTTGAAAATTGGAGGCACTTGGATCTTGTATATGGGCAATCATGAGTCTATCATTGAAATTGCGAGTCCACTCCTCATTAGAACTGATTGCTCTTCTCTGAGCTTCTCTCGTAATGGCAATAAAGCCATGGCGTAAAGTCATGGCAATAAAAAACATTTTTTAACATGCTATCTGCAAAAGCAAGAGTGCAATTGATGAGAGCCCATCAAAGTATTCGATAGAAATGGTAATTAGAGCTGCACAGTGAATCAGGGTGGGCTGAAACAAAGAAACTGAACTGTGACATAGGGAATTAAATGTAAAAATAATATAACACATAGTGATTTAAGCTGAATAAAAAGGGGAAGGTTAAACACACAAGGGTACGCATTTGATTAACATTGCACTGGAGCAACATGTTGGGCTATTGGCAATGGTCCGGGATTATTCCGGAAGGGAAAGATCCAAGGACAACACCAAGTAGTTTTGAACCATGGTTAGATGAGGAGGTTCCACTCTCCAAACTTACGCACCATACGACAACGCTGTGATGTAAGGTATTAATCTTGTGTAGAATTTTCAATATATTTCAAATCCGTTGAAATTTTACTCTATCTTTAACGGTCTAGGAGATAGAAAGAAGAACTACATAACTAAAATTAAAACTTTTTTTATCCTCTGCTGAAAAATTATTCCTCGGCGCAAAAAAAAAAAAAAGCGGAAATAGGGAAAATAAATTTTTTTCGGCGGAAAGGGAAACAATAAATTTAGAATATTGTCAGCGTTCTTCTTGATGAGAAAAACTTTCCATGGTTCCAAAAAATGACGGAAAAGCCACATGGGTAGAAAAAGTCAAGATTGAGGGGTGGTTCTTCTTCGGAAGAAACACGTTGAAAAAACGATGGAGAATAAAACTATTAAATTCATTTTAAAATATTCTAGATTGAATTTTAAAATTCGCAGCAACCCAAAAATTCCAAAAAGTTTCGACTACCTGTGTGCCAAATCTCATTGCTGTAAGTGCCATAGAATTGTCAAGATTTTGCGACAAGAAACAGACAAACAAACACTTCCTTTTATAGTAGTGGAGATGCCACCTTTTTCATATGACAGTCTTTGGTTGGATTCAAACTTGCAATCTTCCTGTTGCTTTTCCAACCAGGGAGTTGCACATGAGGGAAAAGTAACATAATCCACAATATATTTTTACTGTTGCTGTTTGTAAATTCAGAACCAGATTTAGAATGCCTTGAAATTGCGCGTTTTCGAGAAATGGTTATTTCATGATATTTTCTTTTTCTGTTTGCAATCTAGACAATGTTCAAGAAGCTTTCAATTTAATTAAAGATTTAGAGCCTGCTGTGCCTCATGAGTACATTTTAAAAGGCGTTGTGAATGCTGCAAATGGGCAGGAGCAAGGATCGGTAAGTAACCTTGCAGAACTTGATCAGATAACTTTGTTAGCATTAGTTATTTCTTGAAAGTTTTTGCATGTAATATGAGGGATTCATTGAAAATTTTCTTTTCTCAGAGGGAATATTTAAAAGTTGCACAACAGTATTTTCAATTAGTTGGTGGTTCAGCAAGTGAATGTGGTGAGACTTGTTTCCATCTTTTAGTTTTAAGATATTGGCTATTAATCATCAAGTAATTTATCTCAAAAGTACAATTTTGTATATGTTAACTCTGTTGGATAAGATATTAAATGTATATTACTATTTTTTAATCTGAAATAAATGCAGCTTAAAACACATATTTTATTCAAATACAAATACAAGTATTGACGACCAGCTACAGGCTCGAGCCCAACAAGGCTGGTCCTTTGTATGAATTCCCCAATTCTCACTGACTATCCAATTGTATCTTAAATTCGTACACTCCCTTTGAATTAACTATATTTTCTGGCAACGTGTTCCAACTGTCTATTATCCTATTAAAGTAGTAGTTTTTCCTTAAATCCCGATTAAAATGTGTCTTATTCAATTTATACCCATGGCCCCTTGTTCTGTTATCCCTATTGAAATTTAAGCCCTCTGTGTCCCCTTGTTTTACAAACTTGAAAAGCTGAATCAAATCCCCCCTCCTTCTTTCCAGTGTATACATGTTTAGCTTACTTAAACGTTCATTATAGTCGAAATTGGCTAGCCCCTTTATTATTTTTGTAGCTCTGTGCTGAACCCTTTCAATTAATTCTATGTCCTTTCTCATATATGGAGCCCAGAATTGTACAGCATATTCTAGATGTGGTCTTACTAAACCCTTATATAACGGCAAGATTATATTCTTATCCCTTGAAGTTACAGTCTTTTTAATATACCCCAATAACCTATTAGCCTTTTTACCCGCAGCTGAACATTGGTGACCCATTTTAAAATCCCTGTGAATTATCACCCCAAGATCCTTGACTGTTTCTCCCTCCTTTACCTTTACTCCCTGCAGACAGTACTCGGCTCCACTGTTCCTGTAACCCATATGCAGAACTTGACATTTCCCTATATTAAATGACATACCCCATTTTACAGCCCATTCGAATATCTTATCAAAATCCCCTTGTAAAGTTTCTATCTGTAACTTGGTATCCACTGTCCCCCATATTTTTAAGTCATCTGCAAATATACTGATTCTATTCTTGATCCCCTGACCTAAATCATTTTTGAAAATTATAAATAAAATTGGTCCCAGAACTGATCCCTGAGGCACCCCACTTATAACTTCTGTCCACTGTGAATAATTTCCTTGTACCTGCACTCTCTGTTTTCTCCCCAATAACCAATTCTTTATCCATATTAATGTTTTTGCCTGAATCCCCAGCCTTTCCAATTTAAACAGTAATGCCTCATGAGGTACTTTATCAAAAGCCTTTTGAAAATCTATGTATCCACACTGCTCTTATTATGCAGCTCCTCAGTAATTTTTTCGTAGAACTTCAAAAGGTTTGTAGAGCAGGATCTGCCCTTCCTAAACCCATACTGATTCTCTGATAACAGTCCCCCTTCCTCCAAGTATAACATTGTATGCTTTTTTAACAGAGATTCAAATATTTTGCAAATTACTGATGTTAGACTTACTGGTCTATAGTTGCCCGGATCACTTTGTATTCCCTTTTTGAAAATTGGAGTTATGTTGGCCAACTTCCAATCCATTGGTACCCAACCTGTGCTATATGTTGAATTAAATATTGTGTGAATTACTTCCCCCAATTCTTCCGCGCATTCCACTAGTACTCTCGGATAAATATTGTCTGGCCCTGGTGCTTTGGATGACTTAATTCTTTTCAACTGATGTACTATTTCTTCCCTGTTAAATTTGCATTCTTTAATTATACCCCCTGCAAAGGCTCCATCCTTGGGATCCTTTTTTAAATTATAGTTACCATTGAAAACCCCCAGAAAAAAGTCATTTAACACGTTTGCCATTCCCACCTCGTCTTGAATTAACTCACCTCCCTTCCCCTCCAACGGGCCCAGTGTAGTACTAAATTTATTTTTACCACTTGCAATGCAAAAAATTCTTTTGGGTTTATATTTATTTCCCTTGCTAATTTTTCCTCCAAGGACACCTTTTGCTTTCTACTAATAGTTTTAAACTCCTTTCTGGCTTTCTGATATGCCTCCTTGTCCCTGTCGATACCAGTGCTTTTATATACCCTGTATGTTCTTTGTTTTAATTTTAAAGCTTTGTGTGTTTCCCCTAAAAACCACATAGGGAGCAATTTTTTAGATTTTTCTTTTTTCCTGAACGTTACATGTTTTTTTAACACCCTGTCTAACTTATTCTTGAATTCCTCCCATTGTTCAGAATGATGCGGTACTGATAATCCCCCTTTGAATGTTTCCTTTAACTCTTCCCTTATCCTATGAAAATTTACCTTTCTGAAATTTGGAATTATTCTACTATTGATTGTGTATGCTGACTGAAAATTTATACCTAATCTGATACTTCTATGATCCCTTTCTCCCAGTGGCTCACCTATAACCAATAATGGTATTAAATAGTTTATCCATTTAACAAGGATACTTAAATATCTAATGAAATAAAAAGATCTAACAATAAAGAAAGATAGGATCTGATACTTATTTTAGAACATTACTTTATATGCTGTTGATATCTTCTTTTTTTTTTTGTGCGTACGTATTTTTCTTATACAGAGTGAATTTTGCTTGTCTGATTCAGCTTTGATACTGGTATTCAAAACTTCATAAATTTATTGATGACTTTGTGCTTGCACACTATTAAAATATCTTCTCTTTCTAATCAAAAATAAAAAGTAATAAAAATGTCATTGAAATCTCCAAGCATTTTTCCACCAGCCCTAGAAGCCACCTTTGCAAATAATGCTGCTAAATTTTAAAAGTTTGCATTACTAAATAAGACCTAAATTAACTCTTCCATAAACTTCTAATTAGTTTCCCTAATTTTATTGTTATCTTTCTTTTCTGAATGTAAATCATAAATAGTCGGTACTGTACAGGAAGAATCTATAAGAGTTTCTTTTCAGATACGATCCCTGGCAGACAGTGCATGGCTTCATGTTTCTTCTTGCTGAAACAATTTGACGATGTTTTGCTTTACCTCAATTCTATTAAAGTGAGCTTACTTCCTCTTTGGACTTTCCTGTCTGATTTTTTTGTGCAATATTGTATTCATGCATTACCTTATAAAGTTGTAGTATTTAGTTCCATGTTACTTTCTTTAATGAAAGATATTCTGTAAATTCTCAGTTTCGTATCTATTAAACATTTCAAAAAGGCTAATCTACTCTTAAAGAGCTCAATCTAGGGACATGAATGCTTTAGGGTTATTCAAATATTATATGCATTTTCAAGAATTCCCAACATATTCACTAAATAGTCCTTTTAAAACTAACATGTAGTTTCTCACCATGGTTCCAATTAACAGGTGATGCTTTTCCCTTCAGGGGTTGATCCAGACCATTGCCTAAAGCCTGTTGTATTGCTCCAGTGCAAAGTTAATTAAATACCTACCCCCTGGAACAGAAAGTGCTTAAAACTGCAATGTACATCGCAGAACAAACAAAGTCTTTGCAGAACAATTTTTCCTCCATTTTATCAAAATGTTGGCCTTTTATTTTTTTAAATTATAAGTTACGATTTCCTGCAGTGCAAAGCGCACCCTTGCCACATCTTTTTTTCTTTTCTAGCTATGGAACAACCGCCCCAAATGACCACAAACACTTCATAAATAACACATGTTCTATTTCAATGAGAAAATATTTAACTTCAAAAAAGTTATCGATAGAATTGCAAATTCTGAAATTATTACCTTGGTGTTAAATAAAGTAAGTTAATCAATTTGATGCTTAATTATAAATATGCTATACAAATTTAGCCAATAATTGTGTTTAACATCTGTTTTTAATTTTACTGCAGTCTTCAAAATTCGGGTAAAATGCGTGCAGAACAATTGCAGATGCTTGGAGTTATGTTGCAGAATGCTGCATATAGTTCTGCACCTACCCAATTAGACTGGAGGGAAGGGACTGAAAACCAGAGTGATTGACTGGGATGAGTGAACTTGCTGGCATGCATTGAGACATTAAAAATTACACTGGGTGTAGACTTGGGGAGGAGCTTAAAAAAGAAAATTGAAATTTCTCATTTGTGGAAGATCTTTCTCTGGGGGATCCTGTGAATGTTCTGACAGTATCTTTAGTCTCTATAAAAAGATCATGAACCCCATCTCATAGGACCAAAATTACCTGCCTATACAAAAATCAACATGACCATGCCAGTGAATACCATTCCTCTTTATCTGCCATGATTTGACCATTGACCCCTGGAGCCATAGTAGCCCATTAGGAATAGTAATGGATTAGCAACCGTAAGGTTGCGAGTTGGAAACTCGAACCAACCAAATAGCATTGTGTATGTGGGGGCTAATGCATGTTAAATCTGTCATGGCCTCAAATGTTCTCATGTCGTTTGGAGTGTGGGATGTCAGCCCAGGTGTCGGCCTTGTTATGTAACCGTGATCTAGTTTACAAGGTGTTATCCTCGGATCTTTCACTTCGGAATGTATCAGCAACTGTCTGTTGTGTTGTTCCAATGCAATGTTAATTCAGCCACCTACCTATCTACAATTGACCCCTTTCACTTCTGAATTGTACCACTCTGACACCTGAACGGAGTTATTCCTGAAATATACTTAACAGATCAATGCCAACAAACATGTAATACACATTTCTATTGATTAAGTAAATTGTAGGAGAATGTAATGAAGTGCAAATGGAATTAATTGTTCAGAACTGTAATAGCACATGCATTTATTAGAATAGAAACATTATGTTCAATTCGGTTATGTAATTACCAGCATACTGCACAGATCTACTCCACCATAACTAACTTTACTGACATAATGGTGCACAATCATGCACATAAATAACACAAAATTATATCATTTAACTTCAAGATGAAATTGCCTGTTAAAGTGTGAGCCAGTTGAAAGCATCTGCTGTTTATGCATGCCCAGCAGAGACTTTGTAGGCAGTGAATCTTCATTTTATTCTCTTTTAAGAAGTTTTGTATTTCATTAATTTTTCGTCAGACCTTCGGTATTTGTAAAAAGGACCTATGCTTGTATCACAAGTAACATTGCATTCTCAATACAATTTTACAATGATCGGAATTTTGCAGAGCTACTTTTACAATGACGATACTTTCAACTTCAATTTCGCCCAAGCAAAAGCAGCTACTGGAAACTTCAAAGAAGCTGAAGAGGTAAATGCATATTTTTTATTCAAATTTATTTTTTAGAAAGCTCTAAGATTTATTTTACATCTAATATTCTGATTTTCAATATTCTGTTGAATGATATGACAGATTTACTCTAGGAAGCAATAAGATAGTTACTCAAACCAAATATAATTTTACATCAAGCTACTTTTGAAAATTACCAATACATTTAAACCCTTGCTTAAACTTCTAACATTTTCCTGAGGCCATGACATATAATGTATAAATATAAATTTTATTTACAAATTATTCATTTGTCTTACTAGTAGTGGTCACATACATTCAACCGATGCTTCTCTACTCACCATCTTGTTTAAAGCCAGGAAAAATGATCAAGTGGTTTCTGCTATGATTAATCTGATTGGCTTCTATGATTGGGTAGTATCATATCCATGCAGTAAATCCACACACCAAAGTAACACTAAATATACTTATTTGCACCAATCAGCTGGTTACATTTCACCCTCTCACATAATCCAGCGATGTCTCCTAACTATCAGTAATACATTAATATGATTCATGGTTCCATCCACTATAATGTATTCAGAACATAATAATTTTTAAACTGGTTCATTTGAAAATAAATAGTCTAGATCTTGTGAGTTCAATCCTTAAAAGTGCTTATGCCAAGCTGCTTTGCTAGGAGCTTCCTGGCTTTTTGAAGTTAACACATCAATGGGGCAAGCTTGTCAAAGGCCTGCAAGAATGCATTTTGACCTTTTTTTTTTTTAAATGATAAGCCCAGTTTGAATAGATTTTTCATAGGTGGGCTCATGATATAAGGTAATAAATGGTGCCATGACCAAGCCACTTGTCAAAGGGAAGACTTGCCAGATTCTAATCAGTTTGTGTTTGGGTTTTTTTAAGTTGTGTGGGCTTTTGACAATATATATATATATATATATATATATATATATATATATATATATATATATATATAAAATGATTCTTGTGATAAAAGGATGATCCCATCAGCACCATTGATCAGATTCAATTGATTTGAAATTTGGGTTGCTAATCTGTGTTAGTATCAGGTTAAGTATATTTTGGTTAGTCCTACTTAAGTGGTTAAGTCAATATGGATCATATACCAAGACTTATATTTGTGATATATGATCAAGTAAAATATGTTATATTATTAAACTTTTATCTTTTTTTAAATTGTTTCCTTGCAATTTCTCCCTAAACAAAATTTGGCTTGTATAAATTTTTTTACAAAGTGTTTATTTTATTTTAGGTTTTCCTTCTTATTCAAAATGAGAAAATAAAAAATGACTACACTTACCTCAGCTGGCTTGCACGTTGCTGTGAGTATACCTTCTCTTACTTTGACTTCACTTCATCTTACATTTTGCTGCAATTGAAATCTTTTATTTGGCTAGATGTCATGAATAAAAAGCCTCGTCTTGCTTGGGAGCTGTATTCAAAACTTGAACATTGCAATGAGTCTTTCAGTCTGCTTCAACAGATTGCCAATGATTGTTACAAAGTAAGTTCTTTTTCATGCAGCACTATTCAACACTTCTTCCTATTTTGGTGTAGTTTCTTTCACTTGAAGATGCTCATTTTTCAAACTACACTGAATGTCTAGCTGGCATGTATTCAGTAACTGTTTCTCATTTTTTTCCCAATTCCAATTGAAAGGTCAAAATACAAAATAAACATTGTGCTCAATGCTTTTTTTTTCGGCTGTTTTCTGTCATCTACAAGCATTTACCTGTTTTATAAATAAACTTTGATTTTTCTCTTTTTTAATTAGCATCAGTGAGTATTTCTGACTGTTTCAACAGTATTTGAAGAGGACTCGGTCACTTCCTCTGAATAAGACGTTGGCCATACCTGTTGAGACAAATAAACACAGGAAATCCTTTCAGACATGAAAAAAAATTCTTAATCTGCTTTGGATTCCGATCGAAACGTGGTACTGAATGAACATTTTGCAAATATTTTAAGACCTGTCCAGGATTTTCCAGATTAAAAAAGCTTTGATTTATGTCAATTAACTGCTTAACAGTTTTATTTAATTTTTTTCTATTTTAATTTGTTCAATGCATTATCACTTTTTATTGTAATTTATAATTTATTTATATTCATAAAAGAGAATTTACAAGCAGTAAAGTTTCCATGATCTAAAAAGTGACTTGATCCCTGATGTCTACTCTCCATATCTCTTTGACCTCCGCATTTCAGAAAGTACATTTCTCCAAATGTATACAGAGGCTGTTCACACATTTTTTAGACGATTTTGGGTTAGCGGTAACAAAACATCGTTTACTGCAAAAGAAATAATTGCAGTTGTACTATGTTTTTAAAGTCAAAATTATCGTCTGCGGCTTGAGAGGTTTGTTTTTATTCAAAATGGCGTTTTTAACGAAGCAGTGGTTCGAAGGCTATATTTATGCTCTTTCCAAAGAGAAATATTCATATTCCATTATCCAAAAACGATGTGAGAGTCATGGTTTTGGGATATCTAAAGCATCGATAGGTAATATCGTCAACAATAATAGAAAAAAACGTCAAATTGGAGCCTCAAGTGGGACAAAAATTCCAAACAAGTATCCAAGTAAGAAATGGACATCTTCGACTATTGCAAAGGTACGTTGTTTAATGTTAAAAGAAAATCCCCCTAGTCAAAGGACAGTTGCAAAATCATTAAAATGCTCAGTGTCCACTGTAAACAAAATGATAAATGTTGATTTAAATCTTAAGAAAGCGAAAAAATGCAATGTGCATCGTCTTTCTCCAAAACATATCGCTGAACACAGGACACTCTGCCAAATTCTATATGAGAAACACTTATCCAAAGAAAAATGGAAAAAAATTGTCACAGTAGATGAATCATGGGTGTATTTAAATGATTACTGCAAAAAAAAAAAGCCATTTATTTCATAAAAGAGGAGGAAAAAAAAATTTAAGTACATGGTTCACAGAATTGAAAGAAAGTTTTTCTAAGGGATTCATGGTTGTTGCTGGTTTTTCATATAATGGCAAGTTAAAAATAAAGAGAGTGGAAAAAATGTCAAGATTAACTCCAAATACTATCAGGAACACATTTTATACCAATTTTTCTGAATGAAATACCACCGCTTTACCCACAGTGCCATCAATCTGTGGAACTCCATCTAGACAAAACTAGCAGTCACACATCAAAATCCACTGTAAATTTCCTAAAAGAAATGGAACAAAAAAACGGTATGAAGGCCATACCCTTCACTGATATCCGTACTAAATCTCCCGATGTATCACCTATGGATTTTTGTGCTTTCGGACTTTTAAATCTGCATTATCCAAACGTCGTCCCACAACCCTTACAGGACTCTGGAAAGCTGTTCAGGAGGAATGGGATAGAATACCTCTTCTGACACTTCAAAAGACATTATTATCCTGGAAATTTCTGTGTCAAAAGATAGTTCAGAATAAGGGCTATCAAATAGAACATTTAAAACACAAGAATTTTATGTAATTTAGTTTTGTGAATACAATATACATTGTCTAAAAAATGTGTGAACAGCCTCTGTATGCTTATATTTGACCAAGTATGGTGGATTATTTTTTAATGTGGAATTTTTTTGCCATCCAAGTATATGCCAAACCTTTTTTAGCCAATTCAGTTTATGATAATTGCTTAGAATAACTAAACTCTGACTTTAAATTTAAGAGAAACGGACTATGAGAGTTATTTTGGAGTATGCTACAATCCACAGGAAGATAAAGATTTTACTTTGTTTCCTAATATGGAATGCATCCAGAAGTCACCACTAACCACATTCTACCATTGAAACACTGCATCTAGCTTTACAGAAAAATCTTCCATGGTGTAAGATTTCCTCCTCTGCTATCCACAAACAAATATTCATTAGGGTACATAGAACAAGTAAAAAGGAGCAGTATAACTAATAGATCGAGTTATGATATAGAAGGGTTACTGCACTATAAAAAAAGGTTTTTAATTAAAAATATTAATAAATTTAAAAAATCATATTTTCATATAAAACACAAATTAAATTTCTTCGTTATTTGAACTTTCATGCACACTAAAGTGAGAATAA
Organism: Metellina segmentata; assembly: GCA_947359465.1. Lineage (NCBI taxonomy): Eukaryota > Metazoa > Arthropoda > Arachnida > Araneae > Tetragnathidae > Metellina > Metellina segmentata. The sequence goes on along the minus strand of OX375879.1, from coordinate 17,836,196 downwards.
ATTTGTGTTAACCTTGTATTAAAAATTGGTCTGGTTGAATTGAACATGAATGAACTCTCTTTTCAGATGGGTCAGTTTTTTTATGCAGCCAAAGCTTTTGATATTTTGGAAAGGTCGGATCCAAATCCAGAGTTTTGGGAAGGAAAGAGAGGAGCTTGTGTCGGAGTTTTGCAAATGATTATCGCTGGTCACGAACCCAGGTTAGTCAGAATGTAATTTTCTTTGGAAATATGATTTGGTTTTGTTATTCTACAATCATTTTTTTTACACAGATGTGGGCTAATTTTACCAGAATCTACTGTTTAATGTTACAGATACTTGAGTGTATTTATACGATAGTTCCAGAATTATTTTCTGTGTGGTATACCATTTTTATGCATTAACTTATTCCTTTCTTTGATTTAGTCATTATTATCATATCCATTCAGTAAGTTCAAACATGTCTACATTCACATCGTAATCCATAGCACAAAACAATGGTTACATTTCATCAGTAACGTAATTTGGCAAAATCTGAGCTTCTAGCTGTACATGAAGATGGCTTGACATATCGCTGCTTCTAGTATCGAATATCATACCAAGTTACTTCATATTGAAATTTAAGTATAATTTCTTGGTGTTTTTATAATTCTTATATTTTTTTTAATAGGTAAGATTTGTGGAATATCATGTGTAAGCCAGCTAAAATTTAATTCATTTTTTAAATACTGTACAAAGTCCAAAATCCAGAATCCTCCAGACCTCGTCCAATTCGGATTACTTCATTTTTTTGTAAAAAAAAAAACTTTTAACCCCTTCCGGTTAAATGACGAGTCTAGCTCGTCATTGGTGTTCATGCCATAACGCACAATGACGAGCTACACTCTTCATGCAGCTAAAGTTACTGTAATGACGAGTACAGCCAGTTGTATCTTGAAAGTTAAAGAATCGCGTAAAGAAAAAATTTACACTACGGCCAGTACAGTAGTTGTACCTTGAAAGTTACAAGAACCTCGCCAAGAACGAATCATGTCAGTTATATTTCTAGCCGTAGTCAAAAGGTTAATTAAATCGTACTGAGAGTGAATCTAACGTCCTTCCACCCGAATTTGGCGTTTGCAATAGTAAAATAGCAGACATATAAATAGGAATAATGTTTAAAAAGGAATAAAATAACTTTTTAATACAATGCAAGATTTATTACTTTCAAATCTTCTAATTTTTCTGTATGGTATTTTCTCTAAACATGTCCATTATTTTGCGTTGTTTCATGAATTAGTTCCAGGTTTACCTCCTTGTTCTTTAAAAATTGTCGGTAAAATGGAAAAAAGTGAGCAAAACAAAAAAACGCCGGTTTGCAAAATGTCCGGAATTGGGACTTGGTACTGTTCAAACATTTTTCCTGATATGATTTCCTATTCATGTTTATTTTTTGTAGCCAATACATGATTCAAGTTTTCAATAACAATTCTGTTTGCATGATGCAATCGCTTCCAATTCCAATTGTGTGTTTGCAGTGAATCCTTGCAAGAAATCTTTCAAATTTTGAGAAGCACTACAAATCCTCAAGCTGAAAAGATACTGCGTGTGGCTAAAACCTGGGCCAAGGAAAGCAAATTACCTGTGTGATCCTCTCAGAATAAGTATGAAATAAATCAGATGTCACCGCATGACACATCCAATTTTTTTTTCACTGCTTCTTTGAAGGATATTATAATTACAAAAATGAAAATAATTTGCTTTCAGGTACGACCTTGGTTTAATTTTTATCTTGAGTAGACCATTAAAATGTTTCTGATGTAAAAGGGTACTGTGCAATTGGTTAATGTCTCTTGGATGCTGCTGTTCTGTTTGAATGAGATGTTTCCCAAACACTGCTTTATTTATTAAGTATTGTTACTTCCTAAAAGTCTGTTTCTGATTTTTAATTGTAATTTTCTTATTCCACATTATTTTTTCATACATGCCATTTTTTTTAAAATTTGAATTGTATTCTAAGTGAAAGTTCTTTTTAAGGTTGTAATACCCTTTGGGCATACTCATTTGTTTCATCTCTTAATCTTAAAGACACTTCCAACATTTCATGAACTTGCAAAACCATGAGTGAAGTATTGTTTTTTGTCAGCAGAATGTTTTTAATTCTCAAATCCATTTAGCTTTTAAGTGTACAATTTCACAATCTGTTTTATGACAAAGAGAAATTGGCAAGCATAAGGCCTGATGAGGTTTCCATTTTTCCTTATCCTTATTCCTATTATAAAATTTAACTAAGCAAGTTTTAGTATATTCTCGTTCAAATTAGGTGATTTTCTTTGCATATTTGTCTGTTTTTTAGGATTTTGTTATATATCAATCATTTTTTAAAAACATCATATTTTGTTTCTTAATAGTTATTTTTTCTGAAAATTTTGTTCAGTGCAACTACTTGTGTCTACTATCAGAGTTGCTCTCGCCACAAAGTTTGTGTCTGTTGCCATAGAAATAGATGTTATCCCATTTTCCATAGGATTTGCTTGAAGACGTGTATTAAAGGTGCTCACATTGGTACATTTAATGAAAAATTAGAAACTCATATTTGTTAAGATTTTTACTTGTTGCCAACATCCATGCTAATAAACAACCTCATTCTGCTGTCAGCTTTCACTGTGAGCAAAAGAAAACTAAACATCCATCCGTCACCCCTACAAAAAATGAAACAACCTTGTTCCTATTGTGCCCGCCTCCCAGACTTTGATGGCAAGAGCAATTCTCAGGCTGGATTGATAGGAGCGATTATTTTCGCCAAAGTAGGAATTTTTACTTCCATTTCCATGAAGCAGAGACAGGCTGCTATTCCTTTTAACCTTGCTATCAAGGTCAGTTGGTTTTGCAAAAAATGGAAACTGGTGTAAAATGTTAGTTTTTATGTTTAAATCATTTTTCCTTAATATGTGTTGCTTCTTCTTCCCTCATTTCTGTTGACTGTCTTGTGTTTGGCTTGGACAGGTATGGCACTTGTGTGTACCATAAAATCCATAAGCAACCAACCACCCCTAATCTGTTGAAAGTAAACTTGCGCGCATTTTTTAATGCTGAGGTATTAAAAAAAAAAGGGAAAGTAGATGTGGAGTGGGATATGGGTTGTTTTTGTCACATTTTCCCAACAGTTTTATGATCACAAATGGTTGCTTTTTTTTCTATAATTTAATACCATGTAGAACATAGAAATTCAATCAAAAAGTTTTAACTTTTTTATTGATATTTTATTTTATTTCAACTAGTCATTTTTTGTTTTATTCTTATCTAGTCAGCAAAAGTATTTTCTTTGATTTTTTAATCTTGTTTAGCATTACTGTGCCATTGGTCTAACTTGCTTGTCGTGATAGGGAGTGCAAATTTTACTTCACTTTGCAAGTGAACCATTAACATCACACATGCACAATCACATAAACATAAAATCTGTGCAACACCAAAACGAAAATTTGTAAAAGATTAGGCATTTGGTGAAGCGCAGTTCTGAATACCATGAACAAATATACAGATTCCTAATTTCCAATGAACTTTTTTACTTATTTTCGGATCAATTCCATAGTGTCCTTCCTGCAAAAAAAATGTCCAAAAGTCTTGGATCATCATGATTGTCCTTTCATGACACCTGAAACACTGCAGTTCAATCAGGTCTAGCCTGTTTGTACTGCAGTACTGTACTCCATGATCAACTACATGGAGTATCACAAATTTCCTTACTCCCATACACTGTAATCACAATTTGAAACATTTCACAATGCAGCAGAATTTAATCAATGCTAATGGCCTTTTTACAAAGTTTGTCTGTTTTGAATTGTGATTACATGCGCCAGAGAAAAAAGAGAAATATCTCATGGTAATTAACAATATATATAGAGAGAGAGAGATGGATAGATATTATTAGATTGGAAAGTGCCTGGGGAACAAACATTAATATCCGTCCCTGTTTGTAACATTGGTAACTACTTTTAATATTGTGCAAAACAGAACTATTCCCTGAAACAGGATTTTTTTCCCAATTTTATTCACATCACATTAGTGCTTGTTTTATTATTAAGCTGAAAGATCATTCTTGCTATAGTGTAAAAACAAATGATCCATTTGTAATTTTATTGCTCCTGTTCTTGCGTAGTAAGGTCGAAAGTTTCTGGTCCAAGCATATTAACTTATTCATCACTGTGAATTGTTTCTCATGAAGATGACTTAAATTTTGAAAACAAAAGATATTGAATATGAAAATTGAATGACCATGTGGTACTCAAGTTAAAACATTTTTTAAATATTTGGCACCAACATGTCTTTCAGCTAGGCTAGGAGTTCTTGAGCCACAAAACATGTAGGGGGGGATAGATGGAGGTATTAAATTCTTAGCCTGAAACTTTTGAACCTTGCTACTTTATATGTATGCGTGTGTGGATTTTTATAATCTGTTGAGTACTTAAATTCATAAAATAATGTACAATGTCCTCCTAATTGAGTTTGGTATAGGTATACATGTTTAGGTATATGCTCTACCAAATTTGCCGCTAGTATACAGTGATAGATATAGAGGATTTGACAGAGTTTATGAAGGTGAGAGCATTTTGATGTGATGTTATGATTTGACTCAGTAGCTTATTATAACTTATAATTGTTAGTTTCAATTAGTGCTAAAATCTTATATTCCTTTCGCACTTATTATTTTTCTTGTAAAACATTGCATTTCAACACTGCATATTGTTATAACACTACTTTCTTGGTTTAGAGTTGATAAGTCATTTTAGATTTAGATATTTTTTAATCAAATATGCTTACTCTGAAAATAAACTTGTAATTCAAAGACATTCAGTCTGAACAGTGTAATTTCAAAAAATGTGCAATCAATATTATAATTTAAATTTTATTTTAGAACTCTTGTTTCTCAAAGTAGTAAATCAAAGTAGCCTTAACCTGTCACATGCATTGTTCAATAAAGTGCATTGAATCCATAAAAATTAGTACACATCCTAGCTCATTTTAAATGCTCTCAAAACTCTATTATGTCCTCTGTAGGAACACATGTTCACAAATAAGTATTAAAATACAATTGTTTGGTCACTTTTACAAATAAATGTACATGCAATATTTCTCTGGTGAAATAAAAAATTATATTTTCAAATGTATTGGAAAAAATCACAGTATAAAATAAAGTGATTTATTTTCAGTCGTGATTGTCTTGGTTTTTTTTACTTGATATTACTGCTTCATTGAAATTACAGTATGTTTCCATTATAGCCATACCAATGAACTTTGGTGCCAGTTTGGCACATATTTTTGCTTATTTCTTGGTCATGCTATTTGTTGTGTGGGCAGCACTGCTTTGCCCGTGACTGTTCTTTTCGTGGGATCAAGTATGACCACTGATCGCTAACCCCCAGTGATTGCTACGAATTCCTATTTGGTTTGCTGGGAATTCGTAGCCTATTGGATAATAACCATCATGGCTTTATCAAATGCGGCCAAATTCGAATTGCGAAGAGATCCAATCGGCATGACGTCACAATCTCTTGTGAAAATATAAATATATAATTGAAAAATTATTTATTAAAAGAAAATCAAATGTAAAAGGTATATAACTGGTGTTAAATTTCCCGCAGATTTCAAATCCGTTGAAATTTTCAATCTATCTTTACAATCCCGATTTTACAAAAAAGAACTAATCAATGCCAGTCAAAAAAAAAGTTTTGTTTTGCCTTCCTTTGCTGGATTTGTCAGAGTGCACTTGATGGAATCTGTGATTTCTCTCTAACACGATCAAGGTCAAATTCGTATGGGAAAAAGTATGAAAGTTACAATTTAAAAATTATTTATTTAAAGAAAATCATGTTTTTAGGTATCAATCTCCAGTGTGAAATTTTCCGCTGATTTCAATTTCTGTTGAAATCTTTACTCTATCTTTAAAGATCTAGATGATAGAAAAAAGAACAATATTTCTTTCTTGAAGAAACAGTATTGCCGCTTGTTCCTCTCTTGGCAAATCCCAAATCATGTATTCCATTGCACTTACAAAAAGAATAACTTAAAATGGCACCATAAAAAAAAGCTGGCACATTAATAAATAATGCCAAGAAATTAGCAAAAATGCCCCAAATTGGAACCGAAGTTCAATGACAAAACAATAAAATAAGAAAATATAATAATCAGACCAACATTAAAATGAGAAATGTAAGGAATAAAAACAAATTGGGTTGCACAAAAACTATTTTAATATACAAAGGTAAAATTTTAAGTGAGGTGCGTAGAACCTTATTTTAAATGATTACTCAGATGAGGTGTCTCCATATTTGATAAACCTTTATGAAATTCAATTTAAAATTTTATCAGTTATAGTTAAAAATTTGGCGCACTTTTCAATCGTATTAGTTATCAAAAATGAGTCGGCTTCTGGGAAAACCCCATTTCTACGTGACGGGAAGCGAATGTGTAAAAGCATGAAAATAAAATCAAGACGGTAAAAAATAACCACCTTGTGAATTTAACTGCCATTGTTGATGGTAAGCTTTTATTTGACTTGGGACTTTTTTTTCTTTTAAAATATAACTGCTGCTGTGAACCACATAAATGTCATAAATCAAGAAATTGAGTGTTTTCCAGCTACTTGCAGCAAGTACAACATAACCTGTGAATGTCGCAATGCTGAGCGAGCGGACTGTACGTGTTGTAGAATTCCTTGAGGGAACACAACTTGTCCTTGCATCCTTTGATGCGGACCAGCCTCTCGTTGTGGTAGACGGCCACCTTGTCCTCGGAGTCGCACTGGTAGAGGACCAAGGCGAGGTTGGCGTTGAAGGGCACCACGGAACTGGAGCGCCATTTCCTGTCCCTCTGAGAGCAGAAGGCGTCGGCCGTCAGCGACAGCTCGTCCCTGAACAGCCCGAACATGGCGACTACCTTCTTCATGGCGCCCGCGTGAGTAAAATGCAGCGCCACCTGGGAGTCGCTGGAATTCTCGCTGGACCTGAAAGCGAATCACTCTTTTTAGGCCGAGTTCTGAACATCCGCAACATGAAATGCAGCTAGCTTTCGATGTGGGCGGCATGGTCTACAACACGAAGTGATCCCGCTATTAATTCTTGAGCTGCATTCGAATAGAAAACGACACGCGCTGTCAGACCAATGAGTTTCGAGGGCGCGAGTGGTGAAAACGCTCTGATTGGCCTGCGCGTGTCGTTTTGCGCTTTGTATTTGAATGGAGCTTTGGTTCTCGACAGTTTCATCTTGATTTGGGATGACTGATGGATGGATACCTTGATTTTATTTTTGTTTTCGGCGACATTGTAACGTAGTGGGCCGAGTTGTGTGCCTGTCAGCACCACAAAACAGCCTAAACTACAAAAACTTACGTTTTTTTTTTTAATATTAATACAGTATATTATAATACATATTTGTATCCCTATGTCGTGGATGCTGCAAAACAGGCAAAATCTCAGCCCCCAAAACAAGCACCTCAAAACAAACACCTCCGCTTTGCTCAAACTCTACAACGGAACTTCTTTGTTTCGCCCGGTTTTTCAGGGAATCGGATCCAATCAACTGCACCCAAAACCAACGGAACGGCTGTCGAAGACCATCTGCACGGCTCCGACACATGTTCACGAAATTTCGGCCGGAGGTCAGTGGTGGTTACTACACAACGAGGTACTTCTTGAAGTACCTTAGAACTACTCCAGACACACTATCTAGCTAACGGCGGTCATTATAGCAACAGGACGTGAACTTTAAGGCCGGTGCACACATCCGGTTTTTCAACGTGCGGCGCCGCTGCGGCAATGCAAGTGCGGTCTGAGGTACATTAGATCCAATGGAGTAGTGCACACATGCCTCAGGCGCCGGTACGGTGACGCACGTTGAACTTGCGTGCAATTTGTACCGCAGTTCCCCACGGCGCAGCAGCTTGCCGCACATGCGTCTCCGGTCTGAAGTACCTTATTTTCATAAATAAATGGAATAGAAATAATAATTAATAAATGCTTGTATCCAGTAACGTCTATTTTGTGTTTCAAAATATACTTTTTTTTACACCAAGTAAGCGAAATAAACACGTTTTCTTAGATAGAATATTTATCGCAAATGGCGCGATAAAACGCACGCTGGAAAACCGGATGTGTGCACCGGGCCTAGGGAGCGAGGTTTGGCGATGGTATGGTAGGTGCTAGTAGTGTGTTTTCCGCTAGTGTCTTCTTTAAAAGTCATTATGTGGCCCGTTGCAATTGTGAAACGTCTTGTCCTACAAACGCTTGAAGAGCACAAGACAAAACGTGAAAGATCGTCTTTTTACGTCCGTTCGGGAGACTATTTAACATATGCTCTTCAGTAAAGGAATAAGCATGTATGGGATGCGCTTTCATGGAATCTTGACGAACACTAGCCTGAAGCAGGGTGACCATTTGTCGCGAAATAAGCTAATGTGGCAAACCCGAATGCTTCAAGAATCCTCTACAGAAAAAGGGGTGTCTCGTTTCTACGGCAACAGACTTTATACATGAAACTGAAGCATATCGACTTTCTAATGAAATAGACACAGCACGTGGGTGGAGTCGCTGTTCTAAGATCTCTGAATTACTACACACGGCTTACGAATTGACAAAGTTGATTGGCTGACTAGTGTTTTTTATCACAGTGTGGATAATCACTTTAACTAATCAATAATTTAGGGTTCATACTTTTACCAACAACCACGTGACAGATCTTTAAATCGAGCAACTGGAAGAAATAACGAAACTGTGGGCATATGCTCCGTCTATTTCATTAGAAGATCGATGCTGTTCCAGTGGTAGACAGACGGTAGTTTACTTACTAGCAGGGCCGGTGTGAGAGAAATTTATTGCAGATGCGAGATTATGATTTCGCCCACTCCCCCATTTCAAATCTTCGCTGTTTTATTTTTATCCCCATTAGAATAGCCTACTATTAAATTAATTTATTTCATTGCAAAAATGCGAACTTCATATCGACAGATTTTTTTCCCAACTAGGCCTTCACAAGCTAATGGATTTTGTGACATTAAACACATTCACTGCACTTGAAAATAGTTATGCCATGGTGATTGGTTTACAAAAAGAGTCAATGGCACTTCTTCATTTCTGTTGTTGTTAATAATCCGTCAGACCAGATCAAGGAATCCGTTGACATTAATGAAATCCAAGACTAAGAGAGGAGAAGAATGAATCTCCTCCCAGACGAGTCCCAGGCAGTCCAAAATGTGTTCAGGCGATGCTTGATGTCTGTGGCATCTAGGGCAAAGCGGGTAGATCTTGCTGCCCTCAGAATGAGTAAGGCATTTTATATGGCCACTAGCAAGTCGAGTGAGGCAGGTACTGGACTGCATGTCGCAAGGAAGCGACAGTAAAAGTCCCGGCCTTCTTCCTTTGTACCAGTGATGAAGGGGAGGCGTCAGCCACTTGGCTTTGATTTGGGCCTTTTTCTGCGAAAATAGTTCTAAAAAAGTGTTTTCCAATGAGGAGGGAACAGGATGACTTGAGCCCTCCTTTGCGAGATTGTCGGCCAATTCATTTCCAGGAATATCAACGTGCGAGGGGATCCACTGAAAATAAACATCATGCTGAGGGGAGATGGTCTTCAATTTTTGTAAGATGGATAAACTTGTTTTATCCCCTATGTAAGTCCAGTTTATGAGATGTTGCATTGAGATGCGGCTATCAGTAAGAATCCAGACGTCGTCAAAGTTGCTTTCACTCATGATGGACTCTAGTCCCACATCGATTGCCAGAAGTTCGCTCCGGAAAACAGAGCAGAAGTCCGGGTGAACGTAGTTTAACGTAGTATTTGTCCCGAGGGGTTTCAATGTAGATTCCACTAACTGCCAGATTGTCAGTTTTACTGCCGTCAGTATAGATTTTGATGATGTCATTTAGAGGAATGTTGTTTATGATTTCCAAGGCCAATTGTTTAAGGAAGTCAGGAACGCAATCTTCCTTATTAAATGCAGTAAAGAGGTTGCAGTGGAAGAAAACCCTGGAAATTTCGTCAAGCATATTGAGACTGCAAAGAAGATAATATGGTTCGACCATGTCCGCGATAATGTGCTGCGATTTAACTTGGCTGAAAGGACTGCTTTTCTTTAGTCTTTGATGGCTAGTCCAGTTGTTTAAGTATCTAGCCGTTTTGTTACTTTGGTCAATACTGGAAAGTTAATTGTAATATTTGACCAAGCTAGCCTGCCTTCTTATGTGAAGAAGTTGCATGTCCGTTTCATAAAGGACAATTTCAGAGGGGCAGCTGAGTTTCAGTCCAGTAATAATGCGGGCAGCACTAAGCTGCACCTTTTCCAATTTGTCTAGGCTAGATTTAGAAGCACAACAATAGATAGGAAGGCCGTTTTCCAGAATGGGTCTAACGAGTGCCTCAAAAAAAGTTCTTAGGGTAGTTGCGTCTGCATCCCAGTCTCGATCTGTGATGTACTTAAGTATGCTTAATCGTTTCCTAGCCTTCAGGGTAATATGCTCAATATGTTTGTTACATGTAAATTCTGGATCCAGAACAAAGCCCAAATATTTTGGATATTTCTCATACATAAGGTCCTGGTGTTGGAGCATCAAAGATGGTTGATAGTTCTAAAGGTTCTTATTGGTTGTAAAGAAGGTAGAAATAGATTTGGCTGGATTAAAACTCATTTTGAGTTCCTCAGAAAACAAAGATACATCTTCTAAGGAATTGTTGATTCTAGACTCAATTTCGGCAATAGTGTTTCCTGTGCTCCAGAGAGCAATATCATCTGCAAACATTCCAATGTGGGTCCCAGGGGTGATAACTTTTTCAATACTAGCCATATATAAGGCAAAGAAAGTTGGACTAAGAACTGTTCCCTGGGGAACTCCCTGGCTAAGGTGGTAAGTATTTGAGAGAGTTTTATTGAATTTGACCCTAATAAATCTCCGTTGGAAATAATCTGAAATTCATGCCAAAGTGTTACCTCTGATGTTAAACGTATCATGCAGCTTTAAAATGAGTTTGTGCTTCCAGACTCTATCGAAAGCCTGTGTGAGGTCCAACAGAGCAGCGACACTGTGATTAGGTTTAAAATTCTGAGCATCCCTGATGGTTTGGGCAAAGTATAGAACTTGATCTATGGTGCTGTGACCTCTTCAAAAACCAAACTGCTCTTCAGGTAGAAGATTATTCTTGTCCAGAAAGAATTGGAGTCTAATTAAGACCATTTTCTCCATTATTTTACTAGTGGTACAAGTCAATGCAATGGGTTTGAAATCCCCAGGTGAGCAGGAATTTTTATTAGGTTTCTTAATAGGAATAATTATGTCCCTTTTCCATTCTTGAGGTAAGTACAACTTCGTCCATGAAAAGTTAAAAATATCGAGCAGTTTCTGTTTTCCTATACTGCCAAGGTTTTCAAGCATACGCCCATGAATACCATCCGGACCTGGGGATTTATTGAGATCGAGAAAGGTCATAGCGAGCAGTAATTCTTGCTCATTAAAGTGTGTTGCTAACGTAGGGTCTCCGAGATTAGTACTACGGCAACCATGCACAATATTTCTTGCTTTACGTAGGACGGTTTTTTCATCGCTTGTGAAGTTGAGTCTGCTTATTAATTGTTAGTGAGCAGCAAGACCATTGGCAGCGGATTCATGATCTGCAAACATTTGTCCGGTATCGTCTTTGATTGTATTGTAATCTTCATATTGAATTTGCTCTTTGTTGATGCCTTTAACCAATTTCCATAGCTTTGTGTTTGGTGTCGTGACGTCAATTTTACTGCAGATTTCATTCCATCTGAGTCTTTTAAGATGGGAATATACTAATTTGATTTCTGTGTGGTGTTTGTTTATCTCAGGTCTCAAAAAGGGTTTTCCGAGAGACTGGCAGTTTCAATTATGTGTTTTCTTTTCTCAAGAAGAGGATCAAGGATAGTAGAAGATTGGGTGTAGTGGGGAATAAAACGTTTCACACTTCCTCTAAATCATTTAATGCAGTAAATTTTACATTACATTTTCATTGTAGCATATGTACACCCGTAAAAAAAATGACTCACCCAATCGCAATTGCACAGTTTACATCATAGAACAAAACGAAAAGTAGCAATCGATGGAATTAATGTTATCTACAAATATAAATATTTCAAATTTGTCGAAGGGGACATCATATTAAATTGGGTGCTTGCTCCGATAATTTCAATACAAAACCTCCATCTTTTATCAAAAATTTGGATTCTACACACAATTTCAACCGGATTTGATAAAAAAATAATATAAAACAGCGTAAAATTGACCGATAAAATCCATAAAAAACCATTGAGAGAGAACGTAAATGTTCGGAGTTTAATCATATTATAAATGACCTGTCGCAGTCAATGACCTGTTGCAGGCGCCTTGGTCTATTGAGATGGTGACAAAGTCAGGAATCCATTCTGATTGAATCCCAGGATCTGTTGGCAGAAATTTCTGTTTTCACTGTGAACAATCCCCAATAACGATAATAATCATCGAATTTCGTAAACAGTCTCACTGCGCTACTAATTATGTACGTAATGAGCTGGAATTTGGAATTGCGATGTTTTAGGCACGTTTAAATCCCATGGTGTCAAAAATTTCCCATATTTTTTATTCATAATTTTTATGAATATTAATTTCATAATTGATAAAAATAGTAAATTTAGTTTGATAATTAAAATGTTTATAGATTGTGTTTTGGGTTTTGGGGTAGCAATGGATGAAATAACAATTTCGAAGAAAAATTAATGTTTGTAGCAAATGTAACAAAAAACGTGAAACACCAATTTGACATTAGAAAATCAAATTTTCACTTACAAATCGGTGAAAAATCCAATAGACTCCAAAAGTTAATCAATAAAATGATTTACTTTTTATTATTTCCGCCTGGAATTGTATGTCGAATCCACATTTGTGATAAAAGATGGGGGTTCGTATTGAAATTATCGGAGCAAGCACCTAATTTTATATGAAGACGGCCCCTTCGACCAATTTCAAATATTGATATTTATAGAAAACATTCATCACCATCGATTGCTACCTTCCGTTTTGTTCTGCGATGTAAATTGTGCAATTGCGTTCGGGTGAGTCACGGGGAAAATACGATCCACCTGCATTATTTCGAGCACTTTTGATGCCAGAGAAAATTCCCAACATTTTCATTCAAGGGAAATAACGCCCTCTTCAAATTCCAATCCAAAACAATTGCATAAGGGGAAGTCTTCATATCAAATTTTACACAAACAACGAATTTTTTAATGGAAGAACCCTGTTTTGATGCTATAATCAGATTCTGCATTGTTAAATTAGTCTGAATAACAAATTTCATCACTTTACAATCTATATATTCCGAGGTTACTGCTAAATTTAGTTTCAATTTCAGGGATCCTCGGCATATAGAAAGACGCTATTCGTAGATCGAGAAATTGAAATTTCGTTGGGGGATGATATCAAAATTAAATTAGATGCGGGGCAGGGATTATGGTCCTTGGTATCATTTGATATTTTAAGGGAGAGGGGACAAAAAGAACCAAAAATTGATATCGATATATATGAATGGCCCCGAAAGTTAATCAACTTTTTTTGTGTGTTTTGTGCGCCAGTGCCATATATAAGGTTCTGGTGCAATTCATAAAGGTATGACTTGGCGGCTCCATGTCAAAATGTATACATGCAGAACTGAATAAAAATAAAAAGCGTAACCGGATCAAGTACTTCATTTATTATAAGAAATTTTAAAATAAACTTTATGGAAAATTGGAAAAAAATCTCAAACCAATAACTTTACCTTTCTGCTTTTCGCGACACAAATTCTGTGATTACGTCGTAAAAATCCATATTTTATACCACAATTTGTAAAATGCATGAAATTGCAAGGTATGTCAAATGTTATTGCCCCACGTTGGACCGGATGTAGTTTTTAAAATTTCTAGATTCAGATATGGATCTTTAAGAGAATATTTTCATGTACACTTTTATAAGTCAAAGTTGGGTGACTGACCTCAATGAGTTCCACAACTTGAGTTTTGAAAAATTGAATTTCATTATGAAATACCTACCAAAAACAAATAATGCGCCCCTATTCGTATTACACAAATGAAAAAGTTACAATTTAAAAAGCAGGAAATAGAATTGGTGATCTCGATAGCGAAGGTCAAATTCGTATTGGAAAAAATATAAAAGTCACAATTTAAAAATCCTACTTTTAGGTATCGTTGTATTGTGAAATTTTACATAGATTTCAAATCCGTTGAAATTGTTACTCTATCTCTAACGGTCTAGGAGATAATATAATAACTACATAACTCCAGTTAAAACTTTTTATTTGTTTTGTTCTTCGGCTGAAAACGTTCAAACGGAAACACGGAAAAAATAATTTTAGAATATGCCATCTCTCTATGGTGTTGCCCCATTCCACACAAAGAGAACAAAAATAATTAAATTCCATTAAATTCATTTTAAAATGTTCTAGATTGAATTTTAAAAATTGTCGCGACCCAAAATTGCAAAAAATTTGGACTATCTGTGTGCCTAATCTCATTACTGTAAGTGCCATAGATTCGCCATAACTTTGCGCGCAGGAAACAAACACTTCTTTTTATAATAGTAGAGATGCGTATTCGTTAAATTAGGTGACAAGTTGCAACATCGCACAGCAAGGCGATCTGTAAAATTAAGGCGGACTCTGGTTCTATCGTTCGGTGCTGGAATCGTTAGAACTCGTAAGGAAACTCAAACTTTAGCAGAAAATTAACTATCTAATGTCATCGCCACTCATTTTCATGCAACAGCTACTTATCATCCTCGACCATGACGCGTGATTTCTGTCAACTCCAAGTGATACTAAGCACAAAATGTAAAGGCGTTTTTATTTTGTTTCATGCACATGTAATATCGCATGACGAACCAGAAAATTAAAAAAATGTTTGAAGAAATGGTGACTTAGCAAATTCGATGTTATCGATTTAGGTCCAAAAATTTCTATACAAATATATTTACGCAGCATGTCCTTGTCTTGCCTCGTCCAATGACAAAAAAATGCTTGCTTGACATTCTGTGGGAAAATTATGGATATCATTCCAACCATTCGCGAAACGAAAATCTTTTTTTCTACGTTTAAGCACGTCTGTTAATGGTTTGTAGCTGGGACAATTGTGTTAAACGATTGTGTATGTTCGATTCTAAATTTGGTACGTATGACCATAAAATATAAAATATTTAAAATAGAAAATAGATTTTTTCCTCTCAGAGAAAAAATAAAATCTCTTTATGCTCGAGGGGGGGGGGGGTAAACCAGCAGTCTTCTAGTCGAAATAGGTATTTTCAAATAACCTAAATCACAGGTACAACTAATGAAAACAATGGAATACCCCCTCCCCCTTTATTTCAGCATCGTTCATAGCAGTTCGAATTCAAAGGCACCATTCAATATGAGAGCTGATCAGGCTTCGCCAGCTCATATTTTAAAATGTATTGACTTTACAATGTTTTTTTCCAAAACTCTACTTTTCTTGGACTTTTGGGGAGTTTATGGATTAGTGGACTTGGTCTAATTTAAAGAGACCATGTCGGGAATAACCAACAACAACAACATAACGTCTATAAATTTCTTTGCGTAAAGGAACGTCTTCATATCAAACTGCGTCCGACCAACCGGTCTGGTGGTTAAGGTGTTAGCCTCTAGATCGGAAGGTTCCTGGTTCGAATCCGGTCAGGGCATGGATGCGTATGGTGTAAAGACGGCTCTTGCACCTTAAATCTGTCGTGGCCGAAAGTCCTCACGTTTTGTGGTTGTGGAAGTTTAGAGAGAGGGGTGCCAGCTCAGGGGTTGCCTCGTCATCTGACCGTGGTTCAAAATTATGTGGTGTTGTCCTCGGATCTTTCCCTTAGTGGATTGATCCCGGACCGTTGTCAATAGCTCATTGTGTTGTGTGTGTGATATCAAACTGCGTACAAACTTCATAAAAAGCAATGAGAATATTTTATTTTGACGCTCAAAAATGCTCCTAGTTTTCTTACATTTTTAATGATTAACAAATTTTAAAACCATAACCTAATAACACAATTTGTTTCCCAAGTACTCGCTAAAATTCCTTTTTTCAAACAACATCGAACCTTTACTATACGTAGAGTAAAAAATTCGGTTTTGCCATCTAGCGCCATAACGGGGAAGAACTTTTGCATCAACCCACTAGTTTATTTTCTTTTTGGTAACGCTTGACTTTTAATCTCTAATTGGTGCCATGTCCACCATTTTTTACAATTCGCAATTTATTCTTTGGAACTGTTGTTGATTAAGGGGAAGGGGGCGCTGAAATCGTATTCGAAAAACAAGTAAACTGATGTCACGTTCAGAATGCATATAGGAAACATGTATCGCCATAGAAACACTACCGCCACCTATATTTAGCTTGACAAATAATGCCTCATAAAAAACCTTTGATAACCGTTACGTTTGAAAATCGCTTTTGATTTAATGTCTTTTGACAAAATTCCAGATTGGAGTCAGGATGTAATTCTAAATTCTTACTTGAACAAATCGACTATGTACTTTGCCACTGGACAAGGTTGCTTGTAGTTGATTTTATTTCCATACGCATCCTTGTAGTAATCATCGATGTCTCCTTCAAATTCCAATACTTTTAGATCGACTGTTGAGAAGAGCGAACACCAAATATCATCAGTACCGAGGGCATATCCGAAATTACAAGCTCTGTAGATGACCTTGATATCCTCTGAAAAATATTTAATGCCATTTGTATCACCCATTTTATTTAAACTAATTTTGCATAAATTTTTTTAATGTACCTAAAAAATCAAGTCTAAGATAATAGAATTCATGGGAATCTAGTCTAACGTGAAGAAACGTGGCCTAACTGCCAGTATTTCGTTTCACCAGTAAACCTCACCAGATTTGGTTGGTTTTGGGGTTTAATGGCGCAAGGGCTCTACTTGGCCAAACTGCGCCAGACACAAGACAGACAATATCATTTTTTAAATGAATTTGGAAGTTTGTGAAGGGTAGGTTGCATATTTTCAACGTATAATAGAAAGTTCAACATCAAGTGTATATGGAGCTCCATGTTAAAACTTCTCATTATGAGATCAAATAGATAACCAATGGTAATTTAGATTCGTGTTAGATTAATAAGAATAAGAAATATTGTTCTTATTATATCAGAAAGAATATAGCAAGACGGAAAATTCGTAGCCTTTTTTAGTTTGGAAAGAAATTGCGTTGCTAACCTAGCCACCTTTTTTGTTAGCATTAAATCGATGTAGATAACTCAACTATGATGAATAGTCAGTGTTTTCATTAAAAAATTTGTTCGCGCATTGCTATTTCTTTTCAAAATACGTAAGAATAATGTTCAATAGATTTTCTGTCAATTAGTGGTTAATATAGCAAGATTCATCAAAGATTATTCTTTTTATTAGGTGTCTAACAATTATGCACTTGTAATGCGTGCTTTTCGTGTCCTCTTTTTGAAAAATAATTTTACCAAATGTTCTCTTTTCCGATATTCATCTTCTGGCAACCCTAACTTACAGGGGACGCTTTGTCGCAAAAGTGAACATTTAATGACAATTCCAAGAAGTTGCGTTACCGAAAGCTAATAACCAAGAAAGCAGGCGTATTACCGCTACCGATTCCAAATTGAACCTACTCTATAATACAACTGCACCGAAATGGTTATGGCTACCTCTTATGTTCAAGATTTGTTTTAGAATTGTTGTTGGTTAGTTGTTTCCTAAGACCTAGTATTGTTCTTAGGTCATTTAAGAAACCCTTTTGGAAGTCTCTTTAAAACATTCTATTACAGCTCGTTTAGATAATTTAAGTTCTAAAATCGCGCATCACGTAGAGGTTTTTCAATTCCGGAAACAAATGGGATAGCCACTTCTCTTAAAAGAGATGTGCTAGCAACCTTAAAGGTACGTAACAAATTGTAATAATTTTTTTTTCAAAATGTGAGGCAAAAAAAAAACAATTAAATTGTAGTCAACTTATATCTTTTGCATAAACAAAAATGCCTATTAATCGGAATTACATAAAACCGAGGCGAAGATCTTATAGGTATGTCCACACTTGTGCGCTTTTGCTTGCGCTAAGCGCATGCCTCTCCACATACCTCAGCGCATGCCTCAACAGAAGGGATGCACGCGTCAAGGCATGCCCGAGATGAGTCATAAGTAGCAGTTTTTCATAGCGCACAGCGTAGCCCAAGAAGTTCCAACAGCCTTGGATCTCTGTGCGCTTCAACTTTCAATTTGCAGTGTTTTGGTGAACCGAAGTCGATGTGTTTCGGGTTTTTTTTTAGTGTTATCATGAATATAACGAACAAACTTTTGAATTTATAGAAGACTACAGGTCTTATGAGTGTTTGTGGAGTAACTGTAAATATTATACGAAAAAAATTAAACACGTCATGATTAATAAATAAATTAATAACATAATAATAAATTTTAAATCAAATTAAAAAATAATTAAAAACGTCATTTATTCAAAACTTGTAAAGAGCATTTATTAAATTTCCCTTGTGAAATAACAACACAATAGCCTTTAACTTTACTATGATTGCATTTAAAATATTTCTGTTCAAATTATTGTTTGTTGAAACACAACATCAGTTAATCTTTTTTTGATTGCGTATAGACATTCATTAAACATATTTTAAGAAATGAATTAAAAACTAACAAATTAAGCTTTTTATTATACCAGTGTAATATTAACATAGTTTTGGATCCATTAAAGTTTTCTTAGTTATGGTGCAGGTTCTAAAGATGTATAAGGGTGAATATGAACCAAATTTATTTTTAAGCTGGCAAGGAGAAATATGATAAATGTACTTCGTTTAAACACTTATTTATCCTTTAATTATTAAAATAATTATTTGTAAACTATAAGCCATCTAAGTTCATAAGCATAGATTATATGCAAATATTATTATTCACATTTAACTCAAATATTTATAAGTACTTACGTGTAACGAAATGCACAGTTAGGTTTTATCTTCTGATTTCAGCAGTAAAATATTGAAATGCAGCTAATCGGTAACGACGATTATTTACAACTGCTTTGTAACCACTTTATACATTGTGTTTCGAATTTATTTTTATTAGTTCCACAGCACCCATGATCTCTAAATCACCACAACTATTGGTCGAAAGAATAACAGGAAATATTTAAATTATTATTAAATTTTAATAATGATCAGCGGGTGGGAGAAAGGTAAACTCAAGTCTAACCGTAACAACAAGAATTTAATCAACTAGCAAAGGAAGGCATACATGTTAGCCGCATCCAATGCGAGATACATTAGTACTATGACCAGAGATTGAATAAAACATCGGCGCAAATGCACGCCTTCCTCCTTTTTCGGGGAAAATATCGTTTCGATTTTAAGCAGATTCAGATGTTATTTGCTGCGAGCAACCTGGAAACACGTGCAAACGATTCCAACGAAATAAATCAAAGAAAATATAAACATCCCGTTTGAATGTGTGCTCCAACAAATAATAATACATTTTAACGTAAATCGCTTGCCTTGATTTCCTACGTTTAATTACTTGCCTGATCACAAACTATGCCGCACTGATTCAGAAACAGTCCGAACAGAATAGCATCATCTTCATCCATCTTGAAACTGAAGTGAGGCACGAGTGTGGACAGGTGAAGGGCATGCCTCTAAGCTCATGCAATAAAGTATGCGTTGACGCATGTTGAATTGAACGTTGAAAGGCAAGTTGAAAATGAAAGCGAACAAGTGTGGACATACCTAATGAGTATGTTGTGATGTCACTCTTATTCATAACGGCTAAATCACACGGCGATAATTTTTGTTTGTCGAAAATGGTCGACGGAAAATTACGTAAGTACCTTCCAATCAGTGGCGTAGTCGTAAATTAAGCAGTGCCGGAACGCTCTGACATGGGAGAGGGGAAGGTTGAAGAACAGGATAAAACGGTATTTTACAATTTTTTCTGATTTATTTCTCGTAAAAAAAAGCAGTGCCGGAAAGGCGTTCAGGCTTCGATACACCTGCTTCCAATCTTGTGCTAGAGCTGAATCAGTTTCTGAAACAATTGTGTTTATGAAACAGAAACTCGTATTACCGTTGGTGAGAGAGAATCCTGCTCTTTTCGAGATCCGCTCCACCATCGCCTTCACCAGGTCGCCTGTCTTCACCTTGTCGACTTCAGTCAGGTCGTATTCCGAAAATTTGCACGTTTCCTGAAAAAGGTAATTTGGACATCTATTATATAGGGAACACGATCCATCGAAATACGCGAGAGAGAATCAGTTAGTTATACAATGTTCAATAGCAGCTTGTGTCACGTGACGCGTAGCATTCGATATTGCCAAAAGCGAAGCGGCTGTTGCAAGATGGAGACGCCTCTCAACGAGTAGCGAACAGCGCTCCTCTGTTCGATTTGTCCTTGTTGAAACATTCGACGGAAGCGACCCGAACTTCTCTCTCAAGTCGCTATTGCGTGGACAACGCGCGTCCTGATATAGCCATTAGGACCCAAGATGTGTTGACAAGTGGAAAGATTACCCCTGACTGTTTCATTTGATTGGCCCCTTAAACTAAATATCTTGGAGGAGCTTTTTTCCACATCGGGGCCTTCTGATGCATTATAAGGTCGAGGCTTTTCCAACGATGACGATGTAGAAAAGGAAGTCGCCATTTAGTTCCGATCACAGACGTTAAACACAGAAGTAGATTGAGCATTGCTATTGAAAGGAACTTCAAAAAGTGTATCCAACACGTCAAGTAGTAGTAATGTGACCACTCTGTGAAAATTTGACGGTTGACTGATTTGGCATCTTATCACCTCGTTTGGCGACACAACATCTTATGATAGGGAATATATGTGAATACGCAGTTCTATTGAGTTGCGACAAAATTAGAGAAATGGACAAACCCTGCATTGCCGCG
Source organism: Metellina segmentata (assembly GCA_947359465.1). Classification (NCBI taxonomy): domain Eukaryota; kingdom Metazoa; phylum Arthropoda; class Arachnida; order Araneae; family Tetragnathidae; genus Metellina; species Metellina segmentata. Next base: position 17,815,282 of record OX375879.1, on the reverse strand, counting down.
TGGAGCAATCAAATGAATCAATGGGTGGTCGTTTTGTATAGTCCCACGAACCTATCAAATGATGACTGTTCGTTTTCACCAGCAGAATGAAGTAGTCGTCATAATGATATTAATTGAAAAACATACACCTAAAAAGCTTACCATTGCAACTCTACTTTTATATTTTTTATGGGGTTCAGAATGTGGTAAAAAATTCTAAGCGTTCGGTTTTTAGCGATTCATGCCTAAATGTGGAGGAAGTCACGTTCTACAGCACAAGTTTTTACATCAGCAATCTTCTATTTTCTTCATTTTTATGTTGATTTGTAACTTGGTAACTTTCCGTTGTACTACAGTCGATGAAGTAAGACAATTGAAATCGAGTCGATTGCCCAGTCAGTTTTGGATTGTACATTTAAATTATTTGGCATTGCAGTTTTAATATAGGTAGGTAGGTAAGTATCTTAATTAACGTCGCATCTAGAGCAACACGATGAGCTATTGGTGACGGTCCGTGATCAAACCCAAAGCGAAAGACCCGATGACAACACTACGTCATTTTGAATCAAGATCAGAAGATGATGAGTTTGAGCTGGCACCCCACTCTCCACTCTACCACACTACGCCAATGTGAGGACATTGCAGTCCAAGTCAGATTTAATGTGCACTAACCCCCTTTTAGATGACGGTTTTTGGTTGGATTCGAACACACAACCCTCCAATTGCTAACCCGTTACTCTATCGATCGGGTTACCGTGGCCCGTTTTAATTAAGGAGTCCCCTCTCTAGTTTCTGAAGTCAACCATCCAAAATACTACCCATCGATATTTTTAAAACATGCATTCAAACGAAACTTGACAGTTAAACTGAGCATAAAAATAAATACTTCTTGCAATGAAATATTTCGTACGTTTTTTCGGAATTCTAAGAAAACCAAGGATCCAAGTTTTGCTCTTTCTTAAAAAACCTCTGAAACTAAAGCGCAGGTTTAATAGAAGTACGATTGGCGACGTTCTCGAAATGTGATAGAGCTAAGGCTGGTTTTGGTATGGCGTGCTGGGGCTGGAGCTTGCGATCTAAGAGTAGGTTTTGTTGCTATTCTTGAACTATACATGAGGATGACAAGTGAGGCATGTCTTATAAAAATAATTTCGGGGAAAGCCCAGTTTTCTTTCGTAGTGTTTTTTTCCCCTTGACAGTATCATGTGTATGATCAACAAACTGTGATTAAACAGGTTTCAGTTCATTGTTTTTGACACAAGATGTCGTGAAGGGCACGATTCCCATGGATACTTTCCCTTGAAAAGCCACAGCCAGTGCACAAGAAGCCAAGCATGAAACCACTTTTCTCCGTCTTCTCCCTTCCCATTCGAAGACGAGGGCCGCTTAGCCCAGTTGGAAGATTAGCGGATTAGCATCCGGAGAGACGGGAGATCGAAACTAGATTCAACCAAAGACCGCCGGGTACATGGGGGCTGGTGCACGTTGAATATCTCGTAGCTCCAACTGTCTTCATGTTGGCATGGTGTGGAGAATTGGAGAGTAGGGTGCCAGCTCAGGTGTGACCGCGTCATCTAACCGTGGTTTCAAAACGACAAAAGGCTGTCATGGAATCTTTCCCTTTGGATCCCGGACCGCCGTCAATAGCCCGATGTCTTCCTCCAGTGCGACATTAACTCAACTACCTACCTATTCAAAGACAGTCACTCAGTAGCACTAACTAGGTTTCTTCGCTTAGTTCAATATCTCATTGAAACGCTGTAATGTTAAAAGTGGTTTTTACCTACAGATATTTGTGACTATTTTAAAAATGGTCTACGTTTTTCTCTATCGTATTGGTTACACAAAACTTAGATTTATGTAGGTTGAGCTAACTCAAATATTTATTTTTGCAGCATTGAGAATATTTTGGGGAAGCCCATCCCCCTTCCGTATGTCCCATGAGGTTTCTAGAAAGACGTTAGTGCTTTCAATAGAATACAATGTGGCATTGGTCAGAGTTAATTTTATCGGAAACAAATATGTTTTCTCAATTAGAAAGACAATCTATATTAATAAAAATGAAGTGTTTGTACATTGAATATTTTCGACCATTTCAAGTTTTCTATCGTTTTGGGCCCTTCTGATGCAAAATCCGTCCCTTGAGCGGTTGGTGTCTGTCATCTGTCTGTATGTGTGTGCTACGCCCAAAGGATTGAATATATTTTTTATGCAGCATTGCTGGTGATTTGTGTCTGTGTGAGGTGATTTTGTGTCTGTGTTTGTACAAGTTTCACATGTTATTCTATATTTTTATATTTTACATATATTTTACTTTAGTGAATACATAACATAATTTTTCTTTTATGCATGTTTAGATAAGTTGCATTTTTATTTATATTTATATTCACTCATATATTCTATACTTTCTGGGTGACTGTTTTTCTGGAGGGTTTTCTCTTACTAAAACTATAAATTCTACAAAAACGTGAAAATTGACTTTTATTTATATTTGTGTAGTTATGTATTTAACAATAGTGTACCTTTATTAGAGTTTGGTAGTTGGAACATGTGATGTGTGTGTGTGTGTGTGTGTGTGAATACGATTTAGAATTTATAAACGGATACGGAAGTTCGTTAACCAAAGCTAAAATTATCTGTGTATTGTAACAAGGCTGTTGATGGTCGGATGAAGCAGTCAAGCGATCCTACAAGACCAGAGGTCTTGCAACACATTGTTTAGTTCGAAAGTATAGACCATGACAGTTTCTTCGAAATAATTCATATTTCATAGATCTGACTAGGCTTAAAATATAACTCGGAACAATTTTGTTGTTTTTAGCTAATATCGAATCAACGTGTATTCATAAAATGTGACGCAATTGAGTTGACGAAAGATCCATTTGTTGACACAAATGCAGCACTGAAAGAAAATGAAAACAAGTGAAAATATTAAAAAAATTACCTGAAAGGCTTTACAAGATTTATGAAATGTTAAAACTTCATCGTTTGTCTTGTTATTGAAATCTATTCTGTTATCTGCAACACAAAAAGTCAGTTTTTACAATACAGAAATTTAATATTATTGTCAAGAATAGAATACCAAGTTCATATTTTTTGCTTTTAATCGATCAAAACCACAATAGTAGAATGTTTCGGAGTTTTTTACAAATCTTTTTTAGTTGCATAGATTTGGACCAATATGTAGCCGAAATCTCACTAGGACCTTGCTCCAAACAATCCAAAACCCTATACATTCTTATTTGGAATTTATGACCAAAATTATGCAATGACATTGACAGAAAGTTCCGAAATTTGTACATTTGTGGTTTGATAAATGGGAGATGATATTGAATTAATCGACTTGAGCAATTTCAGAAAAGTTTGGACTGTGTGTCATTTGTGTCAAGTTTTTCAAATTATTTCTATTTGTGTTGCATATAATAACCATTGAAGGGATATGATTGTGGAATTTTTATACTGTCTATATTTCATATCATTGTTTTGATGGGCTATGTTACCCCATGATCCATAGGAATTTTTTTTTGGCCACCTCTAACTAGCTGTGTATGAAAAATATTATGAAGGCTTTTAAGCACCTAATTACAGTTCTGATGAAGAAAGAATGATGGGAAACGGAACAAACCATTCAAATGGATGAAAGGCCCCTGAACTTACAAGCAGGAGACTTTGTGGTCGTGAAATTACTCAAGAACAAACTTAGAAGCATTTCCTGGCAAAAATTGTAAACATATGTGACGATGGTGACTTGGAAGTTTCCTATCTGAGAACCAAAGACAAAGGGAATCCGTTCACTTTTCCTGAAAAAGTGGACGAACCCAGCATTTCTCTGACCGACGTTGTTTTCAAAACTCCATCTCCAAGGAACGACAAGGCAACTACCCTTTTGAAGATTTCTCAATATTTTTCCAAACAGTCTAAGTCATATTACCTACATATGTTCTTTATTTCTCATTCGTATGCTAATAGTTACCTACTAAAATTTTATAACGAGAATCTAACAATTTAACAAGTGCCTAGTATAAATATAATTAAAAAAATAATAAATAAAATTGTTTTCAACTGTTCTCCTGTTTATTTTGGCTCATTTTACACCACAAAAGTAACATGACCCAGAAGTGACTGTAGAGGCAGTTTTCAATAGAAAACATCTGGTGGGCAAAGTTACCCCTGTTGTCTAGGTAACTTTGCCCACCAGGTTTTTGAATTATTAATGAAAGAAAAAGCAATGAAAAAATATTTAAACACCATAAATCAATAATGTAAGCCCTCCCCCATGCCTAGAAATTTTTACCCTCTCCATCTGATAGAGAAATACACAGATTTTTTTTACTAAACATTTAAAAATGGGCAAAGTAACCCCGGTTGATGGTTGTCTGTAAAGCCCACGAAGTCACTATCTCCTAGATTATACAGCCTTCTGACTGATACGCAAACCTTATATGACGTCACCATCAAAAGGTATACAATTCGTGTCTTGTTTGAATTGAATGCTGAAGCCATCCTAGCAAGCGTTTCATCAGTGGACTTGTTAAAAGTAGTTCGAATTATCGTTTGCACATCAGTTATTGTTATATTTCCGTATTATCGTTTGCACATTAATTACTGTTACATTTTCGTATAATCGTTTTGACATTAGTTACTATTATATTTTCGTGTAATTCCAAAAAAGAATACCTGATAAGGCAGCCGTGTAAATATTTCTATGTGTGAAGTCAGATACAGTAAAGTGTATTTTGTAGAGAACGATTGAAGAATTTTATTTAAGGAGAATCTCGTAACAGGATTATCGTGATTAAATTTTACACTCGCAGTTGCTAAGAAAGGGAGAAAAAGGTATATTGATTTCATTTTTAATATACTTTAAGTAATTAAAACCAATGAAATATTTGTTAGGTTACGAAATTCTTTTCGAATCACCAAAAGCCCAGCATCTGTGATCATCCTGTTTTATTCTCCTTTCGCTATGTTAATTATTCAGCAAGTTTAATAATGTATCGTATTATAATGGTATTCAACAATTCACAAACATAACTTTATTGAACTTCGCCTAACGTGCTCTTTTGGTTAAATCAAAATCAGTACACAACAAATATCTATAGAACAGCACTTTTCAGATTTTTTGGTTAATATTATTACTCGGTTATTGTTATCAAACTCTGGGAGTCGAAGTAATTACAATACGCGTATTCTACTGTAAAATATACTGATGTATAAAAGTGTTTATATGCGTTTATGGTGCCATATTGATTCCACATATTGAGGTCACAGATAATGACATAGATTCAATTTCTGATAACATTCCTTTGGTCACATATTTAGCTGGTTATTGTTGTCATTCAGTTGTAAAAACGACTAAATGTGAACGTTGTAGTGGCAATTTAGTTATTGAAAAACCACTAATTATTCATTCAGGCTTTCAGCATATCCATAATTGTGACAGAGGTGAATTAAAGTATCCAGCTGTGAATGCAGTATATGTCATAATGCATAATTTTATTGTTCTGCAAAAATTAGTTGGGAGAGAATTTAAGAGTGAATTTTTTAAAGTATCAAACCAACGCCTGTTTGTTTTGCGTGCTACTCAGGAATTACTGATATCCAAGGAACTAAGTATTACATCATGCGAGCGGCATTCATCAACTAAAATTATGAAGTTGCTTTTGCGATCAGCTACAAATACACCTTTGAAAAACTATTGTAGGTCCAAAAATGACAAGATGATCAATTACCAAATAAAAGAAAACTCGAAACATAACACAGGATAAAAGGTAAAATTGTGTTTAATCCAGGGTTGTACATTTTCAATTTTTTCTCCGGCTTTCCCTCTAAGGATGTCTAATGTAATTCACCCGAGTCTACCTGGTTTTTTAATTGCCTAGTCAACTTCTTCACTAAGACCTTCGGGCACATTCATTCCTATTATTTATGCATCTTCGGTTAGTTCATCATTTCCCTTATATAATGTACCATAAAAATGTTTAAATAAAAATTAAAATTTTGTTAGATGCCTTGTCTACAATAGCATTCATATTTAAACTTAGGCATCAGTAAAAAAGTGAAAGCATCTTAATTTTTCTTTCTTTTGTATTTTACTAACCAATACTTTGCTATTATATCTATTCAACAACTGTAATAGGCTTCAATGATCTAATTATAGAATTGCCTCGAATGTAAAGCATAAAAAATTTGTTGTATGCTTTGTATGTACATTTTGTGTACATAAATTTGTGCTTTTTCTATGTTCCCAAATACTGAGTTTGTACCTTAATATAAGTAATTTTCCATGGAAATGGATAGTTCGTGGAGTATTTTTCTTAGTTTTAATAACCTTTAACAAGTGCTGTTTTTGTTTAGAACCCTTCAATTGTATACCCCGAAACACACTGCTTTTTTTAGCAAATAATCTCATTTTCAAAGATTTTCTGAATTTGCGATCGAAAGACTTTTGCCCTTCTGCTGGTGACGTCATAAACTAGACAGAGGGCTTTTATGATCTAGGAGGTAGTGACGAAGTGCGTAGTTGAGTTCCTGGACTGGAACAATACAACGGGCTATTGGCAACGGTCCGAGATCCATTCTTAAAGGAAAGTCGTCGTCATTTTGAATCACGGTCATATGCGAGATCGACACCTGCTCTAGCACCACACTCTCCATACTACACCATACCTACGTGAGTACATTGTAGGCCACGATAGATTCGAGGAGCATCATCCCTCTTTGTACACGACGGTCTTAAATTGAATCGAGTTTCGAACTCGCAACCCTGTGCTTGCTAATCCGTTTCTCTTCCAACCGGGCTACCTGAAAATGTTCTGATTCAAGCATTCTTGGAGATGTCGCCGGCGGGGGTTGACGTCAGAGTGATGTAGAAACACTTTCGTTTCGCAGATTAGGTATTTTGGTATTATTTAACGTCACACTGGAGCAACACAATTGGCTATTGGTGACGGTCCGGGACCAACACCAAAGGGAAAGATCCGAGGACAAACCACGTAATTTAGAACCACGGTCAGATGACGAAGCCACACCTGAGCTGGCACTCCACTCTCCAAACTTTTACAGCTATGCCAACGTCAGTACATTGTAGGCCATGATTGATTTAACGTACACCCCTTTTACACGACGTTCTTTGGTTGGATTCGAACTCAGAACCCTCCGGTTCCTAGTCCGTGGCCCTACATAGGTTAGGAATTAAGGACTTAAAAGCTACTTGCTTTTGTTCGATTTCAAAACAATTGCTGTTTCTTGAAGATAAGTCTCATACTTACACTGTTCGTAGTCGAACAAACCCCTCGCAAACGCTTCTGCGGTGCTTCTTGTTCGGTCTTTTTTAGTGTACTCGAAGATGAATTTCTCTGGGGAATACGGTTGATTCAAAATCGATGGAAATCTTTCTTTAAGACGTCCAGCTGAATGAAATAGAAAGTTAAATAAAAATAATTAATTTCAGTGGAAAACATTCAAATTAACCTAATCATAATGTATTTAATTTAGATACAATTAGCATGTTGTTTTAACAGTGACAGTGATATCTCAAATTCTAATGTGTTCAGAAAGATGATTCCAATTGGAAATTATTCCTAATATTATTTTTATGTTTAGACCCTCCATCAAGTTCCTAGAGAGAATAGGTTTCTCTTTTTGACATTTTTTTTACACGAAGGTAGTCTAAAAAAAATCGATTTTTTTCAGGACATTTCAATATTTAAAAACCAACTAAAAGTTCATTTCTTAACTAATAACATTGCCTCAGGCTCAAAACATCCACCATTTATACTATAGATTATAATGTAACAAAAATAATTATAGTAGATCAATTCATCATACAGTTATCACTGTTTGAATAAAATCATCCTATTGCAAAAACACAATTCTTCAGAAATTGAGTTTAAACTTTTGGAAACATACTTGTCTAAGATAACAATACTTAAAAACTAGAAAACGCGAATATTTACACGAGCTTGGTATCGTCTTAAAGCTAAGGAGCTTGAAAATATCTTGAAATAATAAAAAAATATTGATATTTTCTGGTCGGTTTTCGGGATTCGTAGTGTATATGTTACCGCTAAAGTGCAGTAATCAGTAATAATACAGATTATCTAGGTAATGTGCATATTAACTAGGATAATCCGTGAAAGTACCAAAAATTGTTTCACTTTTCAAATTACCTAGGTAATCTGCAAATTACCTAGATAATCTGCACATTACCTAATAGGCACTCGTTAAAGTGAAAATAATATATTTGCTGGAACAACAGCAACGTTTCTGTACGCTTAAATTAACACAACGTTATTTATTTATTTTTCGATATCTAAAGAAACAAGTTAATACAATCAAACAATCGACAAATTAGTTGTGTGATAGAATCAGTCATCAATCAGTTTAAAAAATTTAATAGAAAGAATCAAATGGTTCAAAATATTACAATTAATGAAACAAACAAAGTGTAGGGAGAGAGGAAAGGTGTAGGGATACGAAATGAGAGAAAGAAACTTTTGAACTTGAACGAAACGGAAGCCGTTAATGTGCACATTACCTAGGTTAAATACGGAATACTCTTGATTCCGCACGTTAACGGAGTAAATAAGTTAATCTTCAGATTAGCTATGCAATGTGCACATTAACGGCTTTCGAACTTCAGCGGTAACATATACATACACTTTAAGGGAAAATAATCTGTAATAAAATAGTCGAGTTCTGGTTTATTTTTCTTTATTGTTTCATATTATTTGGACGCTGTAGGGAGGTTATTTGTTTTCTTACGAGGGCTAAAGGGCGTTATAGGTCGATGTAACGAAACTCGTCTAATCGTCTTGATTCCTTTGAATTGATTTACGTTGTTCTGTGTTTTAATCTTTATTTTAAACAACATTGCTTCAACGTATGTTTTTTATCATTTTCATATTTATTTATTGAAAAATAAACATATATATTTACATATACATGCAAAACAGTATCTCCATTTTTGCTGGCTACTTTGTTGTTTATTCAAAACAATACTTTTTAATTGAGGCTCCTTTTTTGAAACAGTCACGTGTAAATCATCACTTGCATAGAAGCGATTGATAGCGTTTGTTTTTATGTGCAAAAGTAATGAAAATTCTGACCCTGGTGATGATTCCAATTTAAAATATAATTTGGCATTTTATTCGTGGAAGAAATCTCTACTACTATTATAAAAGGAAGTGCTTAAGTGTGTGTGTGAACTGTCCTGACGAATCTATGGCACTTACAATAATGAGATTGGGCACACAGGCAGTCCGAATTTTTTACAATTTTTCTAACCCGCTCAAATTTAAAAATTTAATCTAGGACATTTTTAAATGAATTTATTGGAATTTAATTATTATTGTTATCTAATTAGACTGTTATTATTGTTGAATATTGTTGAATATTATTATTGTTAGTTAATTGGCTCAGAATAAAGAGATGACATATTCTAAATTTATATTTTCCGTTTGATTTTCCGAGGAACGATTTCAGCGGATGAACAAAACAAATAAAGCTTTAACTAGAGTTATGTACTTTCTTTTTCTGTATCCTCGATTGTTAAAGATACAGTAAAAATTTCAACGGATTTGAAATCTGCGGAAAATTTTACAATAGATCGATACTTTGTGCTTTTGATTTTCTTAAAGTAAATATTTTTCAATTAAATATTTATGCTTTCACAAGAGATAGTAATGTCACGCCGATTGGATCTCTTCGCAATTTGAATTTGAACGCATTCAACAATGACGAGGCCACCACAGGCAACGCCGTGATGGCTGCTATCCAATAGGCTACGAATTCCCATTTTGTTTGCTTCTCAAACTAAGTCGTAGCAATCACCGGGGGTTAGCGGGCAATGGTCACACCTGACCCTACGAAAAGAACTGTCAAGGCAATGCCTTGCTGGCCAAGCAGGGGCTAGGAATTAATACAGCCTAAAAAGGGTTATTATTTATTCAAAAGAGAAGATTTTATTTCTGCAGATTAAAAGGTTTCTCAGTCAATAATTTTTCTAGCCTGGTGCATTTTGGTGCCGTCTTCGAAGCCAGCATTGCTTACTCCACTTTACATACCTCAGTAGCTGAGGCGAAGGTAAAGAGTAGGGATGTCAATAACCGACCGGTTAAACCGGTAAGTCGGTGTTTTCGTTTCGGTTAACCGGGTTTTTTTTCGGTGTTTTCTTGGCACGGTTATAACTGCGATTGTTATTTTAAAAACTAATAACCGGAAAAAAACCGACCCCGAAAATTCAAGAAAATTATATTCGTGGCCTCTGTTGATGGGATGCAAATGGTCCTCTTTTCATAACTGATTTTTCAAGATCCACATAGTTTATATCCCTTTCCAACCACTCCCGTGACATAGCTTGTTCTCATTCTCTGACTTTGCATTGCTTGTCTATGCGGGTTGAGGTATAAAAAAAGGGGCGAGCGATGATCTAAAGTACATTCATACCAAACAACGTTTAATTACGATGTAAAATTCAACAGGAGATGCCTAACACATACCTTTACAAGCGCCGAGTTTGAATCTAGTAGTGAATATTTAACTGGTAGTCTAGTTGGTTCCTCTTATTTCATGTATTAAGGCATCACTGGCAAAAATTACCCCTATTCATGATATTTCTAAAATGCTATTACCAAAGTTGTCGCAAAGTTTTACCGCTCGTTCAAAACTTCTTTCATCCAACTCTCTTCTGTGCAAAGTCTCTCTTTTTGACCCCAGATTAAAAAAACTTTATAAGTCCTCCACAAGTGCTAGTCAAGCAGCTTCCCAAGTCAGCAGAGTTAACGCACTGACTGAATCAATTAGGAAAAAATTCGCCTCCTTCAGCAATACCTGAGAGGGAGATTCAACAAACCCAGGCCTTCTTTGGGCAACACATGACAAAAATTTGACAAAATCCATTTTTCCAAAATCGAAGGGTGCAGATGCTTACTTTCCCAATGAGCTCAAACTATATTTGCAGCAACCTCTGTGGTTAAGGGATAGTAGTCCACCTGAATTTTGGGGTCAAAGAAAGACATGTTGATCTGCATTAGCATTGCTAGCTTTTAAGTATTTGACAGTTGTTGAAAGTTCAGTGTTATCTGGACGATTAGTATCTGCTCTGAATTTTGCGGTTTCGGATGGCACAAGTCGATTAACTACCCAGCATATAACTGAGCGAGTATTTATGAGCAGAGTAAATAAAAAGTATTGGGTTGAATATATAAAACAATGTTAACAAGGTAACTAATGTTTTAATTATTTTATTAGTTTGTGTTCCTTCATTTTGACACAATTAAGTTTTAATTTATTTTAGAATAAATGTGAATTTTTATAACAGTTGTGATGTGATAAATAAAAACAATTAACGACATTTAGCATTTTTTATATACAACTAAATAGAAACACCTTGAAGTTTTTAAAAATCGGTTATTTTAAAAACCGTTTTTTTTTTGACTCGGTTAAACCGGGGCAGTTATAACCAGACGGAAAAAACCCCGTTATAAGTCGGTTAAAAGTCGACGTAGCGTTCGCTCGTTTCTTACCGGCGGTACATTCCATCGATAATATAGAAATTTCTCTCGCACACCAATTTAAGAACCACTGGTCTAAATACTAACATATCGATTGATGTAGCCGTGATTCAGTGGATTTGCCTACTGCGTTAGCAGTCTGCGAGGAATACGCGGCGAAGTTTCTATTCTGTCACTACCCTGAATGTATATCATCGGTGTCAGCACAACCTTTCCATGCGTGCTTGATTGTGTCCATTAACTTCACGGAAGGAACGCTGCTTCACCAGATCTGGCTTTTGTGCTATAAACATCCAATCCTTGTTTACCGATTACGTTTTTAAAGTTCAAAGTAGTATGTTGATGAATGGGACCGTTTTGTAAACGACATATTTGTTGGTGTTTCGTTCTACCATTCGTTCTGGTGTTCCATGCCTACACCAGAGCAATTCATATGAACGACTGCATTTTATGGTCGTTTTAAAGAAGAAATTGAAATGTAGAGTTTTATTTGAACCGTAAAGGTGCCTATTCTAAATTTCCAGAGCTGAACGAAATCAAAAACTGATGTACTGGGTGTTAGGACCTGAGGTAACTTTAGCGATTAACGACATTTTAGTTTCACTCTCTCTATCAAAGCAAGGTTCTTCTAAAACGTTCTCAACGTCAAAAGTTTATGATTTGATTTTTGAATACCTAAATCACCTAGCGGAACACAAATATTTTGAACCTTCTGCGGCTCCCTCCCCCCCCCCTCCGGGGGGGGGGGAGTTGGACTTTAAGGACCTCTGCAGGATTGGGAACAATGATGCACAATTTGGGAACCTCTGCCCTAGAGTAACAATCAACAACTATTTCTCGTGTCAAAGAACTTCGATGTAGTCAATTAAAATCCATCCATTACCTAGTTCCTCTGCTTCTATTTCTCCTGTTACGCTGAGCCTTTTGTCGTCTTCAGGCACTAAAGTCAAGGTCCATTTCCTTAACTTCGCCAAGTCTTCTTCACACAACTGAGCTGTTTTAAGAGAAAAGATCTTGATAAAATGTAATTTTACAGCTCACACATACACTCTATAACAAAAAAAATCGACGCACCAAGAAGAAGTTGTCCGATGGAGACAAAAATTGGTGGATAAGAAAATTATGTACAGAATAGAAAATGATTAAAATTTCAGAACAATTGAATGATTTATTTCAGAGTTACAGTAACGAGCTCAATAAGGTGTTGACCCGCCTCTAGCTTGGAAGCAAGTTGCCACACGGCGTGGCATAGACCGATAAAGCTCCCGGATGGTCTCCTGCGGTATTTCTTGCCAAATTTGCTCCAATTGTCGGACTACGTCATCAATATTCCCTACCGGATGCAGTCGCCTTCCCATCATATCTCAGACATGCTCGATGGGAGAGAGATCTGGTGATCTGGCTGGCCAAGGAAGTGTTTGACAAGCTTGAAGACAGTTCATAGCAATACGTGCCGTATGTGGTTTGGCATTGTCTTGCCGAAAAATAAGCCCAGGGTACTGCGAAAGTAACGGTAGCAAAACAGGTCTCAGAATGTCGTCAACGTACCGCTGTGCAGTAAGTGTACCTTTAATGACGACCAAAGGGGCCCGGCTATCAAGGGAAATGGCACCCCAGACCATAACTCCTTGTTCAGGGCCCGTGTGGCGTGGAATAGTGAAAGCAGGATCGGCACGCTGCCCTGGGCGTCTCCAGAAACGTCTTCGATGATCGTCAGGATGATCACAGTTGGAAGCGGGATTCGTCGCTAAAGACCATACGTCCCCAGTCAGCATCATTCCAGCCTGATCGAACCAAGCACTTCCGTAATCTGGCTCGACAGTGTGCAGTCGTGAGTGGCAGATGGCATAACGGTCGGTACGAGCGCAGATTTCGCTCTCTCAGCCGTCTGTGAATGGTCATGGTGGACACTCGTGTGTGGGTCGCTCGACTGATGGTTGATAGTGATGGATCAGGCGCTGTGACAGCTGATATGACAATCACTCTGTCCTCGCGATCTGTTGTGGCCCTACGTCGACCGCTACCATCATGACGCTGAAATCTGCCATTGTCCACCCACTCTTTCCAGCATCTTCTAATCGCCGCATCGCTTCGACTTACAAGACGAGCGATTCTCCGATTTGCCCAACCTGCCTCTTTCAATCTAATGATACGACGTCTTTCAAACTCTGAAAATTGCTCGTAATGAGCTCGAATCCTGCGGCGAGGCATTTTTTCAGTCGTTGAAAGGTATCCTAAATCGCAATGCAGCAGAAATTTTTAACAACAGTTCAAGAACAACTCCTTATATACATCTGCTGGATGCGCAGTTCCGATGCGCTGGAGATCACACTATTCATTCATTGGACACCAAATTTTAATCATTTGCATATTTGATCAAAACATTTTTGCATACGAAATTTCAAAGCAATCGGATAATTTCTTCTTGGTGCGTCGATTTTTTTGTTATAGAGTGTATTTCGACTCACTGATAGTATTGCATCTGGCATTTCACGAGCCCCGCGTCAGGTATTTTACTTTCGGGTGTTGAGGCAAGTGGTCTCGGAAACAATAATTGAGCAGCCCAGACATAAAATTAACAACACAGGTCCAAAACGAGTGAAATATACGAGGAGGATAAGGATACACTCATTTTTGCGTGAGTGATGCTCATTTAGTGTGATAGAGCAATTTGATCAGTTGCCAAATGTTTCAAGGCGCGTGGTGACTGTTTGAATGGAGATGGATTCTGCAAGATGAGAAAAAATATATCTTGTGTATTTACCTACACCATGAGGCGTTTTCAGAGCAAGAGCCTATGTCGAGCTTTCACTGAAATATTTTAACCCTGAGAGGGGGTTAAAATTGGTTAAAATTGGATAGAAGTCACCCTGCGTGACTTCTATCCAATTTTAACCTTGACCAATGTAATCTTTCGGAAGGATTCTTTTTTAAGGGAAGAAGCGATAGAATCTTACCAAATGATTCTATTCTGAGGTAAGGAGTGATGGAATCTTTCCAAATGATTCTACTCTAACTAAACGAGCGATAAAATCTTTCCAAAATATTTTATTGTAAAGAAATGAGCGATTTTTCCAAAGGATTCTATTCTTAATAAAAGAGCGATACAAAAGCACGTATTACATACTTTCCAAATTATTCTATTCAAAGCAAAGGAGCTATAGAATCTTTCCAATGGTTTCTATTCTAAGGAAATGAGTGATAGAATCGTTCCAAAGGATTCTACTCTAAGTAAAAGAGCGATAAAATCTTTCCAAATTATTTATTGTAAGGAAAGGAGCGATTGAATCTCTCCAAAGGATTATATTCTTAGCAAAAGAGCAATACAATCTTTCCAGAGGATTCTATTCTAAGGAAAGGAGCAATAGAATCGTTCCAAAGGATAATATTCCAAGGAAAGAGCCACCAATAGAATCTTTCTTAAAGGTTCAAAGAATACATCCATTCTTTAGAAAGATGCGAGTCATCAAGTGTGTGGAGTAGTAAAAGCAACACTACACTACTCGAAAATGTCACGATGCTCAGAGGGTTAAGTGATAAAATAAAAATTAAATATGCGCATTGAAATGAATTTAATGAGGTTAAATTAGTTTCATTTCTCACACACGTGTTAAATGCTCTTCGATATATCTAAAAACAATTCAAGAGTCATTATTTGGTATCGCGGGGTAGTTCGAAATAGAAAACCGGCAGAAAGGAATGGGGCTCCTCCAAAGTTATTTCCTGAAAATTAGTTCCTGGGTAATCGTACTGTAAGTTACGCTTCGTGTTTAATGTTTTGAACACTAGTGTCGAAACACAGACGGAAGTAGATTGTAAATATACCTACCTTTAGAAAGCCGATAAGCAGCGTTGATAATTCTTTCTCTTATAACCGGTAGAGTTTTGATCATTTCTTTAATTTCATTTTTATCGGGATACCTTGTCGCATGTCTGCTGAAGAGGTAGAACACCTTGGCTGTACAATCTGAAAGGAAATTTAGATGAAGAACGATTCGAGCCGCTGGAAGTGATGCTTTTGCTTCAGTTAAAAGTAGGAAAACTTTTGAATCATACTATTCTCGCAGTAAAAGGCTTACACAAAAAATTTAATTTCAGGTAGGACGGTCGGTATTTAATTAATGTCATACTGGAACAACACAACGGATATCTTCATAAGAAACCTAATATCCTATCACATGTTCTTCAATAGATGTAAATAAAGACCGCAAATAAAGACAGGGTGTATCTTTCCTTACTTCTACCAGACAAGGGAGAATTATTCCCAATAAGTGGTTGAAAATAAATTGTGCAGCAATAAAATTACAGTTGACATCTGTCAACCGTTATTTTATTACCATGTAGCACATATTAAATCCTTTACGTTGAGGTTTGAAAGTACTTCATTGAAAGAGATTAGTTGTTGTGCAACACCTGTTGAAGGATAACATATTTAAACATGAGGCTTCCAATTTGGTTTTATTTTGATCCTGACGATGGAGGATATTTTCATGGGTGCATCTACGGGACATAGGTCCCGCTCAAACCTTGAAAAAGCATAGTTTATTCACTTGTCTGTTATTTAAAAACACGTGTTTGGAGATGCCTTTGATATTGTCTCATTGTTGATCAATAAATTATCTCCATTATTTTTTTAAAATCTCAGTTACTGTGTTTCTTGATTTTCATTGTATGCACGGATCGGGCAAAATATTAGCCCTGAAAATTGTGTTGTGGGTCATTCCACTTGAAATGAGCAAAAATCAGGAAAAACCTGTGGCAGTATGGTAATTGATTTTCATGAAATTTGGTACAGGGGTTTAGTTTATGCATAAATAACGATATCCTAAAAGTTAGGTTTAAAATTAAATATTTTAGAAGTTTGAGGCATTTTAAAGACTTGTAATTTTGAAGAGTTGAGAGATCGCTTAAGGTCGCATTTTTGAAGTTATCTTTCTCAAAAATTACTTAGTCTAGATCAGGGCTCGAAATACCCGGGTGCACAGGTGCACGGTGCACATGAAAATACAACGGTGCACCTAGTATTTTCCCGCTAGGTGCACGCAATGCACCTAACGTTAAAAAAAAGGGGAGGAGGAGGAAGTGTTTTATGTTATTTTGATATTTCAACAAATTATTAGTATCGACCCAACTCGCTCTAAAAGAACGTAATTAAAATTATTAAATACACACTATACGAAAACAAAATCGCTGGGCCATAACGAGTTTATACAAGAGGAAGATTTACTTGTGCCATGCCACCAGAACTTTCCGATGATCGAAACATTTTCCAGATGGCTCTGTTGAAGCGATTGTAGCGACAGCCGTGCGACGGAGAAGAGAGAATTTAGATGTTTAAATATTTTTATTTACTATATACTACTAACCTATCTAAACATACCCAACTAATAAAGTAGTTTACATTACATTAATGCTCTTATAATACTTTTTTTTTAATGTGCTCCTAAAATACAACCTGTGCACCTAATTTAAAAACTTAGGTGCACAAGGTACACCTGTATTAAAAAATCTATTTCGACGCCTGGCCTAGATAAACATGTTTTGCATCTTTATTATGTCTACAAAATTTTATTTTTTCACTTTGGCAACAACAATTTTAAACTTCATATTTAATCTAAAGTTTAGTTGCAAAAAATTGAAAATTGTCGTTTTTGACAAAATTAAAAACATTTCTATGGGCTAAAGAAATTTCGTTTAATTTCATGCCAGTTACAGTGCTAGGTATGATAAATTACTGATAGAGTTTGGAAAACGCATTTTAATTATTTTATCTTCAAAATAGCTAACGAAAATAACAAAATGACAATTTTCTACTCTAAATAGGCATAAGAAATCAAATGAAAGACAGCTCTGATAAAACCAATATTTCACAGGAATAGAATTCAATGTTTATTACTTGCAAAAAAAATGTGGCATTGTAATCTGTCCTAAAACAACAATAATAAAATAAAAATCACAAGATTATCTTCCCAGTCTCTGTATATTACGAAAACTTCAATGATAACAGCGAAATTAAATACAGATAATGAAACTCTAAATCAACAAAGAAATACCAAAAGATTTTAAGCTTAAAAAATCAGTGTCAAAACAAGCTTAAAAATAAGTTATTATAACTTTTAACTAATTACCTTTTCAAATTCACTATGTGGTAAAGCTCCCATATGTTAAATTTTGCATCCTTTATTATTTAAACGTATTTTTGTTTTTGTTTTGCTGAATTCTTTTTAACCTCTTCACTTTTTTTGCTGGTGATTGTGGTAAATATGAAACACAAATGTGTGACGTACAAATGGGAATAGGAATGTAGCATTAATAGTTAAGCGTTCCCGTAATGGCTGCGGTCACTGATGAAACACTTCTGGATTGCCATGCCACTAAAACATTCGCCGGTGTTCGAAAGCTTTCGGTTCAGCAAAAATATTATTAGTGTAGCAAACTAAGCACATTTATAACCATAATTCCTTTTATAGTGTTTATTTATTCTATTATCTGTCCTTGAATGTAATAGCATCTCTTTCAATTGCGGAAATGGATGTTTTACTGGCGTGTTCCCGCCTATTTCGGTTCATCATGCGCTAAAATAAAACGATAATTTCCATCTAGTTAAAAATACTCCTGGGGGACAAATCTAAACTAATTACACTATAAGCTACTACTCCCTTGAAAAAATATATGAAAGGGAAGCGCTTCACAGCCACAGGAATTCTGGAAACAAGGAATCCTTCGGCTCGTTAATCAATGGGATCGTTATGCTCAAGGCCTATGGTGTATACTTTGAATAAAGTCTTCATTTATACCCACAGTGTCGTTTCGTACCTTTTCATTTGAATAACCCTTGTACCAAACTTTTAGATAGAAGAAGTGCTTTGTTAATAATTATATTTTTGATAGTGGCTTTCCATTTTTAGAGGTACTAGAGCAATTTGAAATTTGTAACATATTGGAGAAATCTCTGTTTTCGCCGTTACCTCAGAACGAGAAGTGCAGAATATTAAACTATATTCTGACATTTCCTAAAAGAACTTTTACTAAAGAATGTAATAAGATAAAAATTTGTGACTTGTGTCAATAACTTTTTGAAATATAGGGTCTGAAACAGGCTACTTTTATTACTTTTATAAAAAATCTACATTTGTGAGACCTTGAACTTTAAAATTCAATAAAAAATAAAGTATTCATTTTGGACATCTAATATATGGAAGTTCCTCCTTACTATATGTGATCTATTTAACAACTAATTTTCATTAAAATCAGTGATGTGTCAGCCACAGCCGATTTGTTCATTTTGCGTGGAATGACCCTTGTACTTTTTTATTGAAAGAGAAATCGGTCCAGTTTCAATCCGTCACGAAAAAGCTCATTGTTTACAGTTCCAAAGCAAATGCATTTTAAATTCCAGTGGTTCTGTCGTATTTAATCACCTCAAATTCCTCCTTCTAATCCTCCAAGTGGATTCGACGAGATATCTCGTCCATCAAGGTCTGAACCATTTTTCTAACGACGAGGTATCTTATCAAGATATAGCCTATTTTTTATGATGACGAGATCAATATCTGGTCTCTTTTCTTCTAATGACGAGGTACCTCGTCCAACCAAATCAAGTATCGCTAATGACAAGATACTTCAAGACAACCGCCAGGATGGTTAAATGAAAGCTTACGGTATCACTGAAGATCCTTTGAAAACGTAATGTTACTATTTGCCCGTACTTATTCTAGTTCTGCTTTTATCTATAGTATATATTAAAAATGGATGTGTGTATTTATTCTCTATACAAATCTACACCATTTCACCAATCCACAGCCAATTTGGCACACTTATACTTTACAGCACTGCTGAAAGCATAGGCTCTTTCTTTCATGTCTTCAGACCCATCTGTAGCCATGAAAATTGTCACACATGTAGGCCGAAAAGTGCCCCTCGAAGCCCCAATTTTAAAATTTAAAGTTTTTTTTTCTGCAATAAATAGACGTGGATAAGGAAACACATTCTACAGGGTTTGTGTATGAGTTGACACAGGGAAATGTCGCGGTCATATTTGAAATCTGAGCAAAGCCAGGTTATACAGCTAGTGTTCGATATTTGTTGCCAGATTTGTATTATTGGGTTGATACTAAAGTTCGTTCTGTTCTTGGCGCAAGATGGCATTGCATCGCAAAACCGAAGTGTCATCGACTTGGCACGTTTCAAGTTTTGATGTTATTTGACAGAAGGAATTTCAGCGAGTACTTAGGGAAAAAATTATGTTATTGTGTCGTGTTTTTAAAATTTGTTAAGCATTAAAAATGGCAGAAACTAAGGAGCATTTTCGACCCAAGATGCTTTTTATTTCCAAAAAGGCAAGAATGCTTCGATATATGGGGTGAAGGGTAAGGGTGCCATGGACGATTCCACATGTCATAAGTGGTTCGGAAAGTTCCGTCACCTGGATCGGTCCTTGGGCCAGTAACCTCAAAACTTGTACGATCGTGGGATGACGCAACTGCCGGAGGTATGGAGAATAGGACACCGAAAAGAATGGCACATACATTGATTCAAAGTAAATTTTATAAAATAAAATAATTTCTCTTAATTTTTTGTCGAAAAAAAAAAAAAAGGAACGTACTTTTGCATCATCTCAATACGGTAAATTCCTTTTAATTTTGAAATGAAGTTATGTCCAATGCTCTTGTTACGCATTTTCCAATTGAAGAATTCTTTTCAATAAGAGAACAACCCTAGCCACCCTTCTTAAAATCTGGGGAGGCGATCTTGATTATTTTGATCCGCCAACTGTTCGGGTTTTATCGGACATTTTAATGGGTCGATTTTAGAATCCATTGACTCTAAAGGGGCTTACTGTCAGGATGCATGTATGAGTCTTCAGTGGTATTGGTGCGGGCCTCCTTGTAGGCCGTCTTTGTGCCATAGTGTCGGTAGGGATCGGGGTTGTCAGAGAAGCAACGGGTGTCGTTCTTCACGAGGCAGCTCACGTCTTCCTTCGGCTGAATGCCCTCCAAGTTCAGGAACAGAATCACGACGAGGACACACACCTAGTGAGAGAACCTGTGTTAGGACTTCCATTGCAGAAAGAGCCGCTGTAGCCCAGTTGGAAGAGTACGAAACTAGGTCCAGAAAAAGACTATCGAGTACGCGGTGACTGGCTTAAGGCTACACAGTACCCTTTTTCAAAAAAAATTTCTATAGACAGTAACATTAAAAATAATTAATGACTTTTTTTCAGCTTATATTATTAAATTGAATCCAATAAAATTAAAGTCAATTTAGCAAAGACCATTATTTTAAAAAAAATTGAAATTTTTGAAGTTTTTTTAAACTTTTATAAAATATTCAATTTTTAATATTTTTTAGTTAATTTAAGTTATTTATATTTCTTGAATAATTGGGAACAAAAGTTAGTATGGAATTGACCATCAGTCTCATTGTTGAATTTTAATAATTATTTTTGTAGCTAAACCTGAAAAAAAAAAAAAATTCTAAAAATAATAACTTTGACATTTTTTTTAAATTACTAGAACTCTCAGACCTAAATCCATACTAACTTTTATAGTACATATATATGAAAGTATCTACAAAAAATTTCTAGACTTTATCATGTACAGAAAAAAAAAGCCTTAGGGAATTGAAAACACTTGCATTCACAAAAATAGAAGTCTGAGAAAAATGTAATTTAAGTTTTTGAAGTCATAAAACAAAAACTAATAATGCTTATAGAGCTCTAATTTTTTAATATGTTATTTATCAACTTATAAAATGCACTAAAACACTAATTTAACTCAATGTGATAGAATATATTTTTTTTAATTCAAAATATTATGTTTTCATATGATGAAAAAGATTTGTTACGGCAGCGACAAATTATTTATCTTAATCCTAACTTAATATTTTCATACCAAATATTTACCAAATTTTGATCATAATATATTATATATAACAATCGTAACCAAATATTGGTTTTGAAAAAGACCTTTGTATCAATATTGGTTAGCTAGTAAGGAGACTCAGAAGAGAACGCAGAACATAAACTAACAGATACGATTTAAGTAGTGAAAGTGTTGAAGATAATAGCCATTTCACCTAAGGAATTGATTTTATTCACTAATACTTTTAATTAATTCTAAGAATGTAAAGTTACATCAAAACAAAAACGAATTAAACCACGCCCCTTACTCTATGCTGTCAAATTTTCACACACACCCTGACAACACTAAAAAAACTTCAAATATCTTTAAAACTAATTGGATATCAGATCTAGAATTTTGAGGCAAGCTTCCCAAATGTATGGGCCATCGACAAATGCAAAAAAAAAATCGATATTTTTGTCATTTTTAGGGTACTGTGTAGCCTTAATTTAAATCTGTCGTGGCATAAAATTTCCTCACGTTGGCTTGGTATGGAAGTTTACAGAGTAGGGGCCAGCTCAGGTCTCGTACTCGTCATCGGTTGAAAAGTACGAGGCGATGTTCTTCGATTTTTCCCTTCGGGACTGATCCCGAACCATCGCCAATAGCTCGTTGTGTTGCTCCATAACAAAGTTAATTAACTTCCTACGTGAGTACCATTAAATAAATCTAACTCTGTCTAGAATACCATTAAAATGTAATGGAAAATCTCACTAAAATTGTGTTACATTCAACAAACATCATTCTACACATAATAGAGATTGATATTACAAATTTTGGTTGATAGCAGACTCGTGAAAAAAAAATTTTAGTGGGTTGGTAGTTGAATTAACGTCGCACTGGAGCAACACAACAGGCTAATGGCAATGATCCAGGGTCGATTCCAAAAGGAAAGAAACGATGGTGCCTCGTAATTTGGAACCACGATCAAATGACGAGATCAGCACGCAGTCTCCAAACTACTGTACTACGCCAACGTAAGGACAATTTGAAGTCACGACAGATATAACATGTTCCTACATACACAATGGTCTATAGTTAGATGGAGTTTCGAACTCTGAACCCAAGGTTGCTAATTCGCTATAGTCCTCTAGTACACTACCCTACAATAATGAACCGGACGCCAGCGGATTGGAATAAAATCCGACTACTTGTATAGGGGTGTTTTTCGTGGTATGGCCTGGAACCTTAGCATGTTGTTCCTGGTCAATTGAACGCCGACGCCTACATGAACATTTTGGGCCATCATATTTTTCCTACGCTCTGGCAATTTTATAGAATGGACAAAAAATTACTTCCAGGACGACAAAGCTCTATGTTGCAGCCTCTGTCAAGCAGGGTTATCGAGAAATGGATGTGAAACGTCTTCCTTGGCCTGCTCATAGTCTCGACCTATACCTATTAGAACATTTGAGGGACGCGTTAGAGCGACGCTTACGGACCGGGGAACCCCGTCCGAAATCTACAGTTGAGCTGGCGACATTTTTGAAGCAGAAATGGACCCAAATACCCATAGCTGTGTGTGAAAACCTTGTTGAAAGTATGTCAAGAAGGGTTGCTAGAGTAATTGCAACACGTGGGGGACCAACCTCCTATTAAAGCAAATATTCTTTCCCTTATACCATCACATTTTGCTGTTCTGTAAATTATTGTAGAGTAGTGTAGTTTCTAAATATTTTAAAAACACGGAACTAAAACAATATAACGACATGAATGGGACAAACGGATGGGAGTTATGTAAGGAAAGCAGTACCTTAGAAACAAATTCCGAAAATGTTTGAACTAATTATCACTAGGGCAACTTTTTACAACAAATGCAACTTTTTTTCACGCGTTCTACGCTGCATGTAAAGTACTAAAACCAAAATTCCTCCTACATGGGGTGTATAGTAAGTGACTTATAACCGCAACTTTTATGCAACTTTCTGCATAAATGCAACTACCTGCAACTTTTTAAAATATAGCTTAAAATTAGTTAATATCAAATTACTATTTCATTTCTTGATCTCTGAATCATTCGAATCTCTCTGAATCATCTGAATCCCTTCTATCACGTGCGTCTGATCTTGAGAACGCCGAAGTATTGTGGATCAAACACGTTCATGGTAAGAAGGTGTTCGTCCTAAGACGAAAGTGTAATAAATGTCAAGAAGTACTTTTAACGCATTGGTTGGCACTCTTGATAATCCAGAGGAAACTTGCGTCATCGACTGCAGAGTTTTCGAGGTGAGTGTCGATCATCAATATGTTGTTCGCCTTGTAGATGACGTTTTAAATTCTCTGAATGTTGAGCGAAAGGATTTTGCGCTTCTACTATCCGATACAGCACATTATATGACTGCTGCTGGCCCAGGTTTTCAATGATAAATAAATTACTGGCCAAGAATTGGCCATTCAACGTTCTACTGTATTTCCGTATGCATTATAATACTGTTGTACACAACTAAAACTGTCAATATATTTAGAATTTTTTTTTTCATTTTTTACGAATGATTTATTTTAGAATTTAGTGTATCAATAATAAATACAACTTTATTTCCATAAATGTAACTTTAGGGAATGATAAATGCAACTTTTCCCATTTTTACTGCAACTAAAAAGTTGCCCTAGTTGCATGAACGCATGGTTATGTTAACGCATGGAATGCACGAAGCACGTGGTTTTAATTCAAACCCCAATGGCAAAAACGGATCTCACCAAGTCAGACAGTTTATACATTTCAAATTTTTGTTGTCTTAAGTCGTGTGGATGCAGCAAGCAACGAAAATAACTATGAAACGAGTGAAGCATACTCGTGACTGCAGTATAAAAATTAATCGCATATCATACTTCCAAATAATCACAAGAATGACGTACTTAACTGGAAATGTAAATAAATAAATACAAAGCTGTACGAAACTGAGAAGCAGGAGACAGGGAATTGAATAAGAAGTCATAGAAACTTAAAATGGAACAATAACAAATGCTAAACGAAACAGGGACCTAGGATATTGGTCACTGATACATATTTAGAAACGGTCATGCACAATTGAATCCGTCTGCTGTCAATAAAACTCGCAACCCAGTGCTCTAAAGAAATAGACATAGGCGAGGAACTTTAAAAATAAAAACGGAAAACAGATACTCACATGTTGAAACAACCATCCTATTTAGTTTTTTCGAATTCGGCAGAGGTTTCAATGTGTTTGTCCACCGCGCTAGCGAGCTGTATGCGGCGGAGATTCCATACCTTACCCTGGGCCCTTCTTCAGTGTCAGTAAAATTTTCCATTCATGTATCTCCATTATTTGATGGCGATTTACAAGCGGGTCTTTGAGCAAGTCGGAATACGTCGCTCAATAGGAACACAACTAAAGAACATGTTTAAATGTGGAAATGTATATTCTTTACTTCCTAATTCAATACTGGATCACTAAATGACAAAAGTGTTTTACAGAATGCTATGTTTTCTTACAGTAACGAAAACTTAAAAACCTAATTTTTCTTTAAAATGGGACTGGCAGTAGTCCGTAAGGTAGAGTAACGGACTAGTAAACGGACAGTTCGAATCCATCCAAAGACCATCGTGTAGACGGAGTCTGGTGCACCTTAAATTTGTTGTGGCCTCAAATGTCTTCACGCTGGCGTGGTGCGGAAGTTTGGAGAGTGAGATGCCAGCTCAGGTGTGACCTCGTCATCTAACCATGGTTAAAAATAAAGTGGTTTTGTCCTAAGATATTTCCCTTCGGGATTGAGCCCGGATCGTCGCCAATAGCCCGTTGTGTTGCTTCAGTGCTACGTTAATTTAATACCTATCTTAAAAATGTGATTCGTAAGTTGTGTCACTGTTGCAATCCAAGAGCGATCGGAATAATCAATGAATCAAATCAGGCTTTCCCGTAAGTATAGCGGAATTACAATAATGAAATAGAAATGGAGTAAATTCACTAGGAATGGAAGCGCGTCTTTCTTCATAAATGTTGAAGAGGAGAGATGAAATCAATGGAATATTGCTCTGCGTCAAGTGCAGCACTCTGAAAATCAATAAAAAATCAACTTTGACTCGAAAGCGCAAAATAACCTAATCGTCACAGACTGAACCTGCTGAGCTAATAAAATCGTCACTGTATTATAAAAGCAACACGCTAAAACACTACAGGAATAAGTGGTACTTGGAGCTGACGCAAATAAATGGAACTCGAAGCAGACAAAAACAAGTGGAACTTGTAGCCGACACAAACAAGTGGAACTTGCAACTGACACAAATACGTGGAACTTGCAGCTGACGCAAATAAACGGAACTTGGAGCAGACCGAAACATGTGGAACTTGCAACTGACACAAATACGTGGAACTTGCAGCTGACGCAAATAAGTGGGAACTTGGAGCAGGCCGAAACATGTGGAACTTGGAGTAGACAAAAACAAGTGGAACTTGGAGCCGACACAAACAAGTGGTACTTGCAGCTGACACAAATACGTGGAACTTGCAGCTGACGCAAATAAGTGGGAACTTGGAGCAGGCCGAAACATGTGGAACTTGGAGTAGACAAAAACAAGTGGAACTTGTAGCCGACACAAACAAGTGGAACTTGCAACTGACACAAATACGTGGAACTTGCAGCTGACGCAAATAAACGGAACTTGGAGCAGACCGAAACATGTGGAACTTGCAACTGACACAAATACGTGGAACTTGCAGCTGACGCAAATAAGTGGGAACTTGGAGCAGGCCGAAACATGTGGAACTTGGAGTAGACAAAAACAAGTGGAACTTGTAGCCGACACAAACAAGTGGTACTTGCAACTGACACAAATACGTGGAACTTGCAGCTGACGCAAATAAGTGGGAACTTGGAGCAGGCCGAAACATGTGGAACTTGGAGTAGACAAAAACAAGTGGAACTTGGAGCCGACACAAACAAGTGGTACTTGCAGCTGACACAAATACGTGGAGCTTGCAGCTGACGCAAATAAGTGGAACTTGCAGCTGACGCAAATAAGTGGAACTTGGAGCAGGCAGAAACATGTGGAACTTGGAGCAAACAAAAACAAGTGGAACTTGTAGCTGACACAAACAAGTGGAACTTGTAGCTGACACAATTAAGTGGAACTTGTATCTAACACAATTAAGTGGAACATGTAGGTAGCACAAATAAGCAAACTGAACGCAATCGTCAGTGGTACATTCTGAAACTGCTGGATAGATCCCATCACAGAAACACTACTCTGCAGCACATAAAATTGGCATTAGAAGGCCATAAAAAAACTGGCGTTTGATTCAAGTATGTAAGCAGCTGTGGCACCTACCAAAATGGCCAAACCTATCAGGCCAGTCCGGGTGCTTCGGTGCATGGCGAGTCTCCTCCGTGAACAGTCTACTCGGTCTCTTTCGTGAGCAGTCTACTCAGTCTCCTCCGTGAGCAGACAACTCAGTCTCCTCCGTGAGCAGACAACTCAGACTCCTCCGTGAGCAGTGAGTCTCCTCCGTGAGCAGTGAGTCTCGTCCGTGAACAGTCAACTTAGTCTCCTCCGTGAGCTGTCTACTCTCCTGAAACCCGTGTCCGTCTGATGGGATCCATCCAA
The DNA here is from genome assembly GCA_947359465.1 of Metellina segmentata. Lineage (NCBI taxonomy): Eukaryota > Metazoa > Arthropoda > Arachnida > Araneae > Tetragnathidae > Metellina > Metellina segmentata. Next base: position 17,788,322 of record OX375879.1, on the reverse strand, counting down.
CCGTTTTTTTACTTTACGAGGATTGTTGAGGGGGTGTCTGCGCAAAATTCAATTGCCCAACGACTCCCACGACGCTTTTTCATCTGCCAGCAGCTATTTTGTTTCGGTTTTTCGCCGTCTCATTATTCAATTCGAGACGTCACGTTTTGGAATACATAAATATTGCGTCACGCCAGTGAAGTCACAACAGCGAAAAGCTGTTAGCCACTTAAAAAGGTATAACTGTGTATAATTCTTGGGCCGGTGTCACTTTATCTTTCTGTCAGTCTAAATACTTCCTTTGAGGAGAAGGCAGCTAATCGTGACGGAAACGCCTTTCGAGCAGCGGATTTTTATCGTCCTCAATTTGATAACATGCCAGAAATGACAATGGAATGCGCGGGAAAGAAAACAGGAAGGAAAAGGGGGATAGGTGGGCACGGACAGAATTCAATTGTGCGTCTTCTGTCTTTTGTGTTCTGGGATTTAAAAAAAGTGATACTTTCGAAATCATCCTAGACAGGGTAGGTTTTTCAAAGCGTGACTCGTGCAAACCTCTCCAGGGCTGTAGTGGAGGGTATACGGTGGTATACGCCGTATTACCCCTCTGCTTTTTCTTAAAAACTACGTAAACGTTTTGCTTTTCCTAGAAAACATCGCGTTACACGGTACGCACTGAGGCGGAGGAGGATAGAATGCCTATAAAGTCGTATTATATAGGCACTAAGGTCCTGTTCACGCGAGGTGGTTTTAACGAGCGTTTGGCGAGGCTTTCGAGGTCCGCTTTTCGTAAGCTTTAAATTATGTTTTTCTATTCATCTAATTCAAGTTTCTATTTTTCCGATCATTGAAGATGGAGTGAAAATTTTAAGGGATTTGAAATCTGCGGAAAATTTTACAGCAGATCGATACCTTAAATGTAATTTTTTAAATGTTTAATTAATTATGTAATAAAAATAATTAAATAATAAATCTGTTTTTGGTATCGATCTGGCGTAGAATTTTACGTTGATTTGAAATCCGTTGAAATGTTCACTCTATCTTCAACGATCGCAAAGATAGAAATTTTAATTGAAGGAATAAAAAAACATAATTAATGCGTACGAAAAGCGCACCTCGAAAGCCTCGCCGAACGCGCGTTAGAAACGCCTCATGTGAACAGGGCCTAAGATTGGGAGGGGGAGGACCTGCGAGTCAGCATTTCCTGTTTTGTGCCAAATAGTTGTTCCGTGAAGCGAACCAGTATAGGCAAAGTAGCATTTATGGAAATGGATAGAATTAGTTAGCATACTTTGCGCCCTGTACTATCGCCGTAGTGCTTACGAGGGCCCGTTTACTATCTGTCGTTATGGTTCATTGATTAAAGGCAATAAATTTAACTTAGAAAAGAAAATCGGAAACGGAAGAATTATGTGAGTGGAAAAAGGTATCTTGTACAATAAAAACCGCGGATATTTCTACATGTAAATTGCATATTGACAGAGATAATTCCCTAGACTTAAAAGCAAAAAGAACATGGCCCGAAGTATGGACTAATAGTATACGGAGTTACAGTAAAAACATGCATGACTTATTAGTTTTAAAGTGAAACTGAGCTGCAATTTCTGTTCTACTATCAAAACTTTAGGGCTTTTTAATGAATAAAAAGAGTACGCATCTCTGAGGAATGGAGCAACTCCATAATTGAAGCTTCCTGAAAAAAAAAGCAGTAGTAAGTTGCTATCCAATCTCCAAACTAAAATTTAAAAGAAAAAAAAAACTTGCAATTTGACGGTTATATGACAGTTAAATCTGAATAAGACAGCTAGTCTGAAGACAGCTATTGGAATCTAAGGTAGAAAAATAGGTGGAACATTACATTGGAAAAATAAATTCAGTAGCTGAAGAAACAACAATGAAAGTTTTCAGAACTGCCTATTACTTATCCAAAGAAGAATAGGGCTTTTTCAGATCATAAGAATCTATTCAACATACAAGAGCTAAATAGTATAAACCTTGGTTTTTTATTCTACATTCGCGATATTCAGCTACGAATATAATTAATCATATAGCTAATAACATGAGGAAGAAACTAATTTCGCAAATTATTTCTTTAAACTCCAAATTTAGTGTGCTTATTGAGGAATCGACCACTTTAAGTAACAAAACGACTCTAGTGATGTATTTAAAAGCATATATAGTATAGATGACGAAAATGCAGAATATATTTTCCTCAATTTATGCGAATTAGAATAGCAAGACTCTGAACACATTGAAAACGCGCTTTTATTTTAAAAATTCACGGATTTAATGAGGAACATTTGAAGCAAAATTGGATTGTTATTGCCACTGATGGTGCAAGTGTGATGAAAGCATTCTGGAGTAGTAACTCGACTAAAGCAGAAATATCCTAAACTCTTTACGTGACACTGCTTTAATCATAGGTTTGAATTGTCTGTCAATGATACCATTAAAGATATTCATGGATTAAACCATTTTAAATCGTTCATGAATAAACTGTATTGTGTGTCGATCGCCAAAAAATAGTCAAGCATAAAAGAACGTTTCCCGTGAATTGGGCTTACAGTTCGTCAAAATAGGCCTTGTTCGAAGTATACGTTGGATTGCAAGCAGTTTTAAAACGATAAAAGCTATTTGGTCATATAAAGCGCCTTATTACCATTTTGAAAACACAGCTGAAATACAGAGTGATAATTTGAATTTAAAATCAACATTTACTGGGTTGAAAAAAAACCTTGGAAGTCCAGAATTCGTCTTGGATTTGGGCCTCATGTTTGATATTCTGTAGGAATTATCTATACTTTCTACTGAACTATAGTCTAGGAAGACAACCCTTCCCCGAGCTGAACAACTAATATAAAGAACAATTAGGGTCATCGAGACTTTTAAAGACACCCCAGGAGAAAATACGCAGATAGCTGTAGAAGCAAAAGAAAAGTTTCTATTTCAAGGTATCCCTTGGTACAAAATTCCAAAATCGTAACTATTAAATAAAAGGAATTCATTAAAAGTAGTGTTGATATAATAAAATCCAGACCTTGTTCTGATGTTAATGAAAATTGTCAAATTTTGAATGATATATCCAAGCTTGATCCAGAAAATATAAATACAAGGGATATTCCCATGGAGAAAAGAAGGTAAAAAGGATCTGTCGACGTTTTGGTATAAATGAAATGTACACTATTCAGGGTTTGAGAGCTTCAATGAAAACGCCCAAGTTGTTCCAAAAAATTAAAGCCTCTTTTAAGAAAAATTGAAATTTTACCATGTTCCACGGCCGAGTGCGAGCGCGGGTTTAGTTTAATGCACAACATAAGTAACAGATTTGAGATCATCTTTATTGATTTCAAACGTCTCCAATCTAATGTTTAGTAATGCAAATGGACCACCTATAGAACACTTTCAGTCGAAAAATTTGTAAATTCTTGGTTGGCCAACCACCGCTCTTCAGTTGACCTGATCAAGAGTATGCGCTTAAAAAAAGAGACAAAGACGGATTTCTCTCGTCAAGTAGTTTGGGAAATATTGCAACGAAAATGAGAGATAGGCCTTAAAATTTGTTAAAAGAAAACAAAACTACATCTTACTTTTAGTGTTTAAATATTTTTCTCTGAACATTTCCTGTAATTATTTTATATCATAGTTAAATATTAATGTAGTGAGATTTTCAAGTTTGAATATCACTCGATGTCAGTCTGTATATTTTGCTTTGCATAAATACAGTAAACTCCCAATAACTCGAATCTTGTGAACAAGAATTTCTGCTTAAGTCGAAGTGTCTTCAAAATTCCACTATTCCTTTCCTGTAATATAAAATTTATGGGCTTTTTTTTTCTCGATAATTTGAACTTTGATTAATTCAACTGGGTGCCCTGATGGGACAGGGCAAGAGGGCACTCGCCCCTCCTGGTTTATGGATTTCCTATATATATATATATATATATATATATATATATATATATATTATATATATTATATATACATGTATGTGCGTTTGTGTGTACGTTTTTTGCCCCCCCCCCTCTGGAAAGTGTAAGTAATAAGTACATGTTTCGCCTCTCCCTGCAAAAAAATCTGCGGATGCCCCTGGTATAACCTCTGTTTCTTTTACTACTTCAGCCCTGGACCTCTCATGGGGGCAGGAACGGACGGATTCGGAGGTCCAGTGGCCCATTGAAATGTTAGGGATGCTGGTGTGAAAATAGCTCAATCGATGTAAATCGAAATTTCGTGAAGAGCACGAGCAGAAAAATCGTGCCCATGTCAAAAGGCATTTAAATGTATTTGGAAACGAAGAAATTTGTTCTATTGTAAAGACATCAAATGTCCTCACGTTGGCGTCGTGTGAAAGTTTGGAGATTTGGTTGCCAGTTCAGGTGGTGCCTCGTCATCCGACCGTGATTCAAATTTACATGGTGTTGTCCTCAGATCTTTCCTTTAGAGGATGTATCCCGGACCAACACCAATAGCCCGTTGTGTTGCTCCAGTGGGAAATTATTTAAATACCTACCTATTTATTATTTATGTCCTAGGTGACTGTCTGAATGGAGAGAGTTTGCACAAGACAACAAAAATCTTTTCATATTTTATCTTGACAAAATTTTGCCAAGATAAATGCATGAAAGTTTAACCCTTCTGGTGGTCGTTGTGACGAGCTATTTCGTCTTTGGCAGATCTTGATAGACGAGATATCTCGTCATTTGTTAAAGGGGTCAGACCTTAAAGGACGAGATGCTCCGTCGAAACCATTTGGAGGGTTAAACAAGAGACTTGGTAGTTACAACTATCCAGACAAACTAAATTTTTTTTCAAGTACTAGGGGGCTCCGCCCCCTGCTCGCTATCGCTCCCCAACCCCCGACGATTGCTATGCAATCATATTTAGTTCGCTCCGCGAACTAAATATGATTGAATATTATAAATATGAACCAATTTTCAACAATGAGTGGGAGGGGATTGCTTCATAATTCATCCCCATTTGGATCGCTGCTGGATTGATACCGGACCTCTAGTACGACGTTAAATCTGTACTCAGATGGCAAATGTTATAAATAACTTTTTTAATTTTTCGTGACAGCAATTTTACGATTCAAGATTCAACATGTGGTTCTGTAGTTTTGATTTATTACAATTTTCCCACCTTTGTTTTCTCATCAACTGAAAGAAAGCGACATTTTGCCACCTTCTAAACATTAACAATACAGACTTCAGGATGGACTTATAACATTTTGCCATCTGAGCTCAGAATTGAAAGTTCCCTTCCCATTGCGATATTTATTGCATGCGCCCGAGTAACGGAAAATTGCTTACTTTTTTTGCGATGATAGCGGATCCGTATGTAAGCCGATCCCCTTACCTTAGCTTTAGAAAACGTTCCAAAAATTCTCGGCTTATACACGGAAATATAAGGCAAATAAAAACAATTTTCTTTTAAATGTCAAGAACAAAACAGCTGATTTCCACATAAAAAATGAAATATTTTAACATATATTGCTAAAATTCAGAGGAAATCTCATCATAATTTTAACTTTATCACCAGGAATAAAAAAAAAATATCTTTTTGATGAGTAAAAATTTGGTTTAAATGAAAACATTATTCTTAAAACAGTTAAAACAAATTATACCAATAAAATATTTAATGTTGTTTAAATTATACTAATTTACAGCATCTTGAAAACAATACTTTTAATGCTACGTAGTTTACTCTTGATTCTTATGCCAGCTCTAGATTTTGCTCTTGACAATGCTCATACAATTGACCGTGCGAAAAAATTGCACTTTCATAATAAATAATGAGACCGACTTTGTCGAAACTTTGAACTTGCGACTTATTGATGGTCATAGCAAAAACTAATCTTATTGGAAATTGCAATCTTTTCAATACACTAGGGGGCCCCGCCCCCTGCTCGCTTACGCTCGCCAACCCCCGGGGATTGCAACACAATCCCATTTTGTTTGCTTCGCAAACCAACACTCCTTTTACATATGCCATTTGGTTTGCTTCGCAAACAAACATTCCTTTCGCAGAGTGAAACTATCTGAATAATTCGTATTATCCTGATTTCACTTTCCGGTCCATGACGTCACAGCGAGGGCTTCGCCCTCTGCTCGTTTACGCTCATCGACCCCCGGGGATTGCTACACAACCCGTTTGGTTTGCTTCGCAAACCAATACTTCTTTCGCAAGTGATTTCACTTTTTTTTGCTTTAACACTTAAGGCACCCTAAACTAATAGCCGCATCAGTAAAAAACCTTCTGAGTCTTGTTCCCAGTACAATTTTAAGTAAACCGTGTTTATCTCCAAACTTTACGATCTGTACTTTGTACTTTCTGGGTAAACTGTCTGAGAACAGAGGGAAAAAAAGCGAGCCTTTTTCCTCGCCAAATAAAAAGAAATAGTTTGTATGGCAGTTGTTGCTACGATAAATTTGATATCTGACAAACCCGATAGTCAAAAATGCAACCCACTACTGCTTGCGAAATCTGCTATGCGAACTGAAAAATACGAAATTTGTGTCACCAACTTTTGATTGCATCGAATTTATTTATGAACCAATTTTAAAAATAATTGTACCGTAAGAAAGAGTACATTCTGAGGTATACTGCGATCTTTTCAAAATTAAAAACTAATAGTAATACGATATAGATTTGACAGGTTTAGTTTTGTATCAGAAATTATGATCTGAAAGTTCCGAAAATTGTATGACCAACTTTTAATTGCATTGATTTTATTTATTAACCAATTTGAAAAATAATTGTACCATAAGAAAGAGTGTAATGTAATGTATTCTGTGATATTCTCAAATTTAAAAAATAATGGTTTTTGCTGTAGATATAACGATTTTAACAAGAAGTATCGAAAATATCCAAAGCTTTCGAATTTTGTATGACCAACTTTTGATCGCATCCAATTTAATTATTAACCGATTTCAAAAATAATAGTACCGTAAGAAAGCGTACATTCTGAGGTATACTGCGATATTTTAAAAATTAAAAACTAATAGTAATATGATATAGATACGGCAGTTTAAAAAAATAACAAAAATGTCCCGCTTTTTCCCGAATTTCAAAAAAATAGTATCAAGAACCAAATTGAAATTTAAAAAAAAACTCGACGAGCTGCAAAAATGTACGTTGAGAGGTACTCTTAAAAAAAAAAAACTCACGACTGAAGACTGAAAATTTGTATGTGTTTTGCTCACTCGCGGAAGAAATTTCGCTTCTTCAATTTTGACACTTAATAAACCCTAAACTAATAGCAGCATCGGAAAAAATATGTTAATCATTGTCCAGGGAATACGATGAAGAACAAACCATGTTAATTTCGTTTTTTTCCGATCAGTACTTTCTCGGGAAACCGTCTAAGAATCGAGCTAAACAACACAGTTTTCAATCCTGCGACGTCGGCGGCGGTAACATTTTTTAAAAAAAGAGAGAAATGGCATATCTGCATGATTTTTTGAATCTGTAGTTATGCGTGGTATATGAACGATTGTGCCTTTGTTGTGACCCGTCAACATCTCAACATGCAAAATGTTGCGCTCGATCTTTCTCACCACAAAGCGAGAACCGTTACAGAGCCCGTCGCTCATGCACAAATCCCTTAGCAACATGACAATGCAGCCTGGCTTTAAGCTCAGCTCTGCAGGTGGAAAGCCGGAAGGAGTAAGCGAACTCAAATATTCCTCGGGATACTGCAAACGTATATTTTCCTGGTCAGTTTCATCACACCCTAACGATTCCGCTGAATCTATAGAAATACACTTTATAGCATAATTAGGCAATTGGTTTTAAATAAAATTATTGATTCGCCTAACCTTGTCGTTTCGTGCTGCTAGTACAGCACGGGTAGCCATTTCTTCAACGGTTATGGTGTTGGGATAGTAATCGTCGATTCTATTTTCCGTTTTCAAGTCATGGTGAATCACAGACTCTCAATCTCATTGTTATCAATTTTATGTAACCATTCAGCAAAAGTTTTAAAGTAGGAGGAAGCTCTCCTATTTTTTTCCAATTTTTAAATTTAAAAAAAATGGCCAAAATGTACTGTTTTTTATACATGTTCGAAGGATTTGAGTGCGACCACCTTTTTTGACCACAGAAGTACTTGACGAAAATCACCACGTAAGATAAATGTTTTACCGGCAAATGGCTCGTTCGAGCGGTATATATCGCGAAAAGTTTTTGTCTAACATAGTAAGTATAGTTTGAGGTATCATTAAAGCTTCGTCCCAGATAAATACATCAATTTGGCTTAATTCTTCTTTCCTTCTTTTGTTCCAATTCAACATGAAAATCTCATTTCCATACGTAAGCGGCAAATTAAAGGTTTTGTGAGCAGTTTGACCATACGGAAAAAGGATAGCAGCAATTCCAGTCCAAGCAACCGTTGCAATCTTAGTTTTTACGAGTCTTAAATAATGGACAAGGCACGTATAAACAAAAGTCTTACAGGTGCCACCTGGTCCACACTCAATGAAATACAACTTTTGACTCCCAGACTGGATTCCCCTCACAATATTGTCAAATGCCAGTTTTTGATCTTGGTTCATTTGGGCATACATCTATTTGTAAATTTCTTCATGGATTGTCAATAAAGGTATCTATTTCGTTTGGATCTTTAACATACGATGCATCTTCTCACTTTGTCAATCCAACCTACTCCAACGATACATTTTCATTTTCCAAATAATGCTTAAACATCGAGAGTGTTTTGGCCTCGTTCGAAATGTCACATAATTGTGTTTTAAATGCAAACCACAAGAGGCCTGCGTCAATATCGCCAGCAATAGTTAAATACATACAAAATTTTCTAAAATATTCTGGCATCATAGTAGAAACAGCATTGCTCAAAATTTCATGCATATAATCATCTGATTTGGAAATTCCTAAAGCTTGAGCTGCTTCTTGAAATATAGCGTAATCAATATTATTTACCCGCTTTAAGCTAGCAAAAGATGTAAGGCCTTTAACGTGTCTCAGCAGCAGCTTCAAATGAAATCTTTCACCTTCTTTCTTTTCTTCTTCTCAGCCGGTAATCTTTTACGGACTCGGGCAGACACAATGCTTCATTTAGCTATAACTTTACGGTTATATTTACGTTTCTGCCAAATATTAGATTTTTGTTGCCACGTGTAATGCGTTGGTATTTGAACCAATTCTAGATTTCTAGCTTCTTGATCGTGTTTGCATAGCTCGAAATATGTTATCATATTTGCTTTTTGATTGTTATTAACAGCCTCTTTCTCTTGGCCATACTGGAAAGTGCTGCCCCGGTGAATGAATAGGCAAAGATTCGACGCTGTGGCTTCGAGCATGCAGAGGCAGCTCCATCAAAAACCAAGCACTTTCCATCGCGCTCAAATATCGATGTAATCTTGAATCTCATCTACGAGATTACTTGTTGCTGCTGTCCAGTGTTTGAACTGCTCACAACAATTTTTGCTCTATCGTGGCCTTTGTGAATGTATTTTTAGATACATTTAATGATCATTACCGCAGTATTCTAAGTTTATGTGACAGTCAAATCGTTTAAGCATATGAGCCTTGTATGGAACAGTCATTGAATTATCGATGTTAATTATTTAGCCATCTTTCTTGCCGTGATATCTATGACACTCTGAATGATTTTAGCGTCTGGGAAATCGCGTCCAGCCATATCAGTCGGATCTGCAAAAGGTTTTGGAAACTTTTTTAGAGCAAATTTGTTTTAGTGTTCTAGCATGGGCATTTGTCTTTATGTGGACCATGCGCCATATGCTCGATAACTTAGTACCATAGCTCTGCTCTGGATCGTTGTCTTTTTGGGGTATTTCTGTTGAGACATACATATATCAATTTGTTCTGGAGTTAAAAGTTTGATGTTTAATGTTGCCAACATATGCACATGGGGCAAACCACGTTTTTGAAATTCTATTGTATAGACATATGCTCGCACCGTTCCAAATATTAAGTAGGAATATCGAAGGTAATTGTACCAGATGGACATTTTGTCAAAAATCTTCCAATCTCAGGCCAATTTGGATTGCATGTCATAGTAATAAAAATGTCTGGACGAATAACGCGAAATATTGCCATAACATCATGATATAGCTGCTGTAAAGCGCGTGGACTGCCCCAATTAGAAAAGGGCAAAATAATTGCTTTAGTAATTTTATGAGTGTCTGAGGTGTTGAGGGTTCTATTTTGTACATGCTCTATCAAACCTTGCATGTGCTCCTTTCTAAGCTTGTTTTGATAAGATTTTAATCATAATAAACGGTTTGCTTCGACTTTTGAGTACGAAGTTATCAAGTAATGCTGCAATAAACGTTGACACGACAAAAGATAATTTAATTCTCCAGGCCTAATAGCAAGCCTATAGCCTTAATATGCATTGGCGGATACTCTTTTGCCTTGAATTTTATTTTGTTGATAATTATAGGAATAACCTAGATCATCGTGTGGAAAAAGACATATTATCGCTGTGGATTGATTGAATTGGTAAATAGCTGCTGCTACGCTCGTCTTTAAGATATACTCATAAGTCAATTTTTTCATTGATTTCACCTGTCTTTTAATTTACTGTAGCAAATAATTGTTCACACGTTGGAGCATTGTAAATACGTGGATGTTGGCCTTAACATATTTATAAAGTCTAAGCGTACTTCTGCATTTTGATCATTTTGGTGTATTTCATGCAGACTTTTAAATTTTTTGGCATACGGACACTCATTGAGAATTGGTTGAACAGTGCTCAAAACGTCTTTTCTTTTCAATAAATTGCTACTTACGTTAAGAGCTTGTGTAGCATCATATATAGAAATTTGGCCAAATTGAGGCGTTATGTTGGTTTGTAGAGACGTGGTTGCTCTTACTTTAGCATCTCCAATAATTCTCGCAGCGTATGGACCCCCCCACCTTTGATATCAGTGTTAGTCGCATTAAAAGAGGCAAAAACAAACAAATTGTAAATTCGTATGTTTTGACGAAAATGACTATTTATTTCGCCAGTTCCAGAGAGCAGATTTTTAAACTCCAGTTGCCATTCATTCAACGGTAGAAGCTTAACCTTTCCATGACAACATACATTAGACGATCGGCCTGTTTCATGTTTAAAACTCAATGTACCTACAGTAAAATCATTCTTTCTTCACATCTCCAATATCTAAGTATTGGTTTAATTTTTGCCGTTAACACAACAGCCTCACGATCAGCTTTTCTTTCCAATCGTGCTTCAATTACGGCAGACTCTCGCTCAGTCTTTCTTTCATTTTTTCATCGCGTGACAACGTTAGGTGGCCCATTTTTACTTGCAAAAAGGATTCAAGGGTAAATTATTAGTATTACAAAAGTGAATTAAGTCTGTGCTGCAGAGAGCAAAGGAGACGACTTTACTTCTATTGTTCTAAATTAGATTATAGTGGAAACTGAAGAAAAAAAAATTACATAAATAAGACATAGTATTTTGGGTACAAAGGATCCTAGTAAACTTTTCCAACTTTCTAGCGCGTGCTCTCAAATTTTGTGAATGAATTAATTAAAAGATATAACTGTGTTTATCGTCTGCGCGTGCTTCAAATTCATTAGCCCATTGAACCACAAGACTCGCTATCACGTGACTCGCAATCTACCAATCACAAAGCGAATAAACCTGAAAAAGATTGAAATTATTTTTATAATAGAAAGACAAGAAAGAAAGATAATAAAATTTTAGCTTACTGTTGATCTCAAGAGAAAATACTTGTTTGACAGCTGAGTAGTACTGTAATTCGAATGTTGGGGGTTAAACATTGCCTCGAATAATTCATTTCTACGTAGTGAATTTAGTTTTAACATTAACTTTGATGGTTGAAACTGAATTAAATCTGTCTTTTTTTTGTAAAAGAAAACATTTCTATCTTTTTCAAATTTATTCGCTTTGTGATTGGTAGATAGCGAGTCACGTGATTGCGAGTCTTCTGGTTCAACGGGCTCGATCGCCGTTTCCATAGCAACAGTCGAATATGAAAATCTTAAAAAGTACCATTACAACAAACAACACGGATCAGCTAAAACATATCTATCATTCGGTATTTCTATGCGATAGCGGAGAAAACGGTTTCTTTTTTTTCCCTTAGGATAGATTTTAATGTCCTTTTTTTCTACTTAGGATTGTATATTTAATATTTATTCCTTAGATTTTAGTGTCCTTTTTTCTCCTTAATGTTGCATATTTAATATTTATTCCTTAAAGCTTTATCTGTAGCCATTGTTATTTATTTCTCCTCAGGATAGATTTTAGTGACCTTTTTTTTTCTTCTTTTGTGTGGAAAACTTTACGCTGCGATCCAAATGGGGATGGATTGTGAAGAAATCCCCACCTCATTGTTGAAAAGTATAGTTCGCGAGACGAACTAAACATAATTGCTACGCAATCATCGGGGTTTGGCGAGCGATAGCGAACAGGGGGCAAAGCCGTAGAAATAAACATTTTGATTTATTTTATGACTAAATCGATATCGATTTGAAGAATTGAAAGCAAAAAATTTTGATAATTTGAAAGATAAATTTGCCGTTTCAAACAATAGATTAAAAGAAATAATGCATTTGACTATCGGACATTAATAATTTTAAGACGGGAATAATGATATGTTAAACAATTTTTTAAAATGTTGTAAACCATACTTTTTGTTAGGTATTGGAAATACAGGGGTTGGACAAAATAATGTGAACACCTGTGAAAAGAGAATTTTTTTTTATTAATAGGCCGTTGGTCCTGCTTTTGCATGAATTACAGCTTGTATCCGACGTGGAATTGACAAATACAAGTCAAGCACAACATTCAGAGGGATACGTTCCAACTCAAATTGCAAAAAAGTCCCTAATTCAGAAAGTCCTTGGGGGGGGGGGGGAATCGACTGCGCAGCTTGTTTTCCAAAATACCCCACAAAGGTTCAATTATATTGAGATCAGGGGACTGAGGGGGCCAGATGAGGTGCTCTATTTCATCGTCGTGTTCATAAAATCAGTCTCGGGCAATTCCACAGGTGTGAAGGGGGGCATTATCATCTTGGAAGACGGGTCGTTTATCAGGAAACGCAGTTTGCACCTTTGTGTGAAGAGGGTCGGCCAGAAGACTGACACAATCCTCTCCTGTAACACGGCCGTTCAGAACAGTGCATGGATGTTTGTAAGCGTATGGTGCACCTTAAATCTGTCGTGGCCTAAATTCCTCACGTTAGGTTGGTGTGGAAGTTTGGAGAGTGGGGTGCCGGTTCAGGTGTTGCTTCGTCATCTGACCGTGGTTCAAAATTACGCGGTGATGTCCTCGGATATTTCTCTTAAGGAACTGATCCCGGACCGTCGTCAATAGCCCGTTGTGTTGCTCTAGTACGACGTTAACTAAAAATTACCTTACATTACCAACAAACCAAAAATATTAATCGCTTTGAGGTTGGTAGTCGCATGCAGACAACCGCAAAACAGATCAATTTTTATTTTCAGGTAATTGATAATTGAAGCTACGGGTTAACTCTGTCATTTTCAGTTCGAAGTTAAAGTCGAGACATTGACTTGTGAGTATTTCAGGAAGTATTTTAATTGACGTCCCACTGGAACAACTCAACGGGCTATTGGCAAGGGAAAGATCAGAGGACAACACCACTAAATTTTGAACCACGGTCAGGTGACGAGGTGTCTGAGATCTCACCCTACTCTCCAAACCTACAACGTGAGGACAATTTAGGCCACGACAGATTTAACATGCACCAGCCTCCTTTGTACACGACAGTCTTTGGTCGGATTCGAACTCGCAACCCTCCGGTTGCTAATCCGTTACTTTTCCAACCGGGCGACCGCTGCCATGTGAATATTTCCAGATGGTAATAACAGTTTTTAGCGGTACAACCGTATGTTCCAAATATGTCGGACGCTGGAAGATACCTCACTCGTGGCCTACTGTAGAAAATATCCTTTATTGCCATTTTACGAGTCACGATAGTGTAAACGTCCTAGAAATCGTGAAATCCAAAACCAGAATAGAGTACCGGATTACAAACAGATAAATAAATCATGCATCTTAAATTAATTCTATTGAGATTCCTTAATGTAACGTGAAATACATGGAATTGATGATTTCACTGTCACGAAATGGAATACAGAAGACGAAAGCTTAAATACCTAACGGAGATCACAGGACGGTCATTTTTTCCCTTTCTGCATCGTCACGCGGTGTGATTTCGAAAAGCGTGTATGGTAACAGCGATGAAAAGGGCTTCCGAAAGTTATTATTATTTTTTTTTCTATTCTAATCTTTTGTTATTATGTCATTCTCTGAGCCGGGAGTTATTCGTTGTTCCATGGATGAGCAAATGCAAAGGTCTATTGGCCCATTTGTCTGAATTATTCTGTTTTTTTTTATTTATTCCTATTTAATATACTTTTCTTTGAAGTTATTTGATGGCAAAGAGAAATATATTTTCATGATTAATAGTTTCTTACAATTAGGATATTAATTTAAAGATTTTGTTCATCGAATACTGCAAAAAATGTAACATTTTCATTCATAATAGCTCATATTTCATTGAACAAGAGGAAAGCATTAAAAAAAGAAATTTCACAGGGAGTTATGCAATACAAAAATAGTGCCTCACTGAGAGTCTTGCGTACTTAAAATAACTAGATGGTTGTAAAATTTTCCAAGAAGCGCAATGTAAAATGGTATTGGAAATCATAGTTTTTTTAAATCCCAGAATAATTCGTCTTGGCAAAACGTATCACGATATATAAAGGAAAGTTGGACAAAACTGGGTAGGTGGGAAAAACCGGGATCCGGCAGTTTTGGCTATATTATTACTGCTATCTGTCAGATAACGCATTAAATTAGTTGTTAACAACGTTTTGCTTCATGTTTGAAATATGCTAAACCTTCTTTTCTGATTAATGGCATATTCGGATAAAACCAGGACCTTGGCAGTCCGACAGGACCAGGTATGAATTGGATCTTGGAAAACAAAAGGAAAACCAAAAACCCAGAAAAGAAAAACTTAAAGCAGAAACTGTTTAAGACCCCTTAGCAAAAAACTGTCAAAACAAGGAAGTAAAAGAAGTTCAGCATTAAAACAGACTCCTCGGCATCAGATGAAGACGTCGTGGAATGTGACGAAGCCTGTATCTTTTGTAATGAATTGTACGCCAGGTCAAAATCTCTGAAAGGTTGGATATATACCAACTGTCAAGGATGGGCGCATGAAGCCTGTAGCAGCGCAGAGGAGCATGATCAAAATTTATTTGTGATTTATGTTCTTAAAACTTCATACAAATCTAATCAATTAAGTAATTTTGAATTTCTTGTGTTTGGAATGTATTGTAAATTAAGTTATGTTCCTTGACTTTAAACCCACGTACATTTATCAGTGTAGGAAAGCCAGTTACTAATTTATTGTTATAAATAAATATTTCAGCAATAAAACAGCAACGTTTTTTAATTATTCCTATATGTACAGGGTGTCCCATAAATATTGGTACAAACTTTAAGATGAGATAGGGCACATCAAAAGGATTGAGAACTGCAAAGCAACCCATGACCGAAAACGTCATTGTACGACCCCCCCCCCCCCTCCCCCGGTGTGAGACCGCATACTGCCCAACATCGCTTCTCAGTGAATGTTTGGTCGGCGACTTCTTTGTCGGGCCTTATCTGTTTCCATCACCTCTAAAATCAACAAATTATCTCATCTTTTTGGAACAAATTCTACTTTACTTACTTCACCCTGTGCCACAAAATGTTAGACGCAACATGTGGTTTCGACACCATGGAGCTCCCCATTATGGGAGATTTGAAATGGATCTGGTTGCAAGAATCGTTTGCGCTGCTGTGGATATTCAAGAAAATCCCGGTGTATTTGACAAGGTTCACCAATCCATGGTCTGTTGGTGTAATGCATGCATCGTTGCAATGTTGGAGACTTTGAATACCTTTTGTAACATTTCCACATATCATATACTACACCATATGTAATATTTATGAACAATACACATTTCTGGTAATCTCTGTCTTGTGCGGCTTCATTTCTTGTACTTCTGACTTCTGACATTACTTTCCCATGACGTTTCCTCTAATGGGTTGCTATGCAATTCTCAATCCTTTTGATACCTTACCTCCCCTTAAAGTTTGTACCAATATTTATGGGACACCCTGTATGCCCGGTTTTACCCGACCTGGTCGGATAAAACCGGGTACTTGCATACTTCCAAATATAATTTATTTACCCTCCAAAATATAGTTCTTGTGCATTGAAAAATATATTAATTTTTGGAACTAAAGAACTAATTTATCATTGAAATAGAAATTTAAGGAATTTTATTCACGTAGGTGCTTAGTAAAAAAACACATTTTGGGTCCCGGTTTTGTCCGACTAAAGAAAGGAGAGTAGGAAAAAGACAGTTTTTAAACAGCAGCAATAAATCCTGTAAAAAACATCTCTTCCAGTTAGCAAAGACCAGTGTGAAAAGAAAGTGTGACATTGATGTACAGTCCCGGGGGGAAAAAAAAGAAACACTTATTTCGAGCACCATTCCTAGTAGAGCAAATTCATATATCTTATAATAGGGTATAAAAACACCTGTTTTGATGTCTTAATCAGATTTCATATCTTTAAATTAGTCTAAATATCGAATTTTATTTCTTTTACTATCTTTATATCCGGAGATATTCACTGACGAAGTTGCTGTCATTTTCAGGAATCATCTCCACATTGAAAAAGCCAGCCGACTGTTAATTTGTTGCTCTTCCAACCGTGTAGTCCTCGGTCTTTTTCCTTCCGGTTTGATTCCGGATCGTCACAAATAGCCCGTTGTGTTGAACCAATGCGACTTTAAAATACCTACCAATGGTTTGTTTACTCTGAAAATTTGCTGTGATTGAATATTCCTCTCAGAAAAAACTTTGATTAAATTATAGTATCTAAATTAAAAAAGGCACCGGGGATGATTCTTTCTGAAATTAGTGACTGTCAACGTATTGAAAATTCCCTGGATGACTCAACTGCTAAAATGAGACTATCTAATCTAGATAGTAATTATTTACATAAAAATTCACTTCGTTTGTGATACGTTAAAGCGTACAAAGTCAAAAAGCATCCCTTTTGACTTTATCTCTCGACCGATAAACAAAGGGAAACACAAGTGGTCACTCACTCTTTTGGAAAAAAAAAATTAAAAAATTGCGTGATTGAAGGATAGCAAATGTTTTCAATTATTGATTCCTACTGCGACTAAGCTTTTATTTATCATCAGATTGTGAACGAATGCAAAGCATTAAGGAGAAAGCATTTTTGTGCAACGTCTACCATCGAAAAGTAAACATTGAATACATCTCTACAGCTGATTGTTTAAAATGAGATTAATTTTATTGCAGCACATAAAGTTTTAAAAACTTTCTGACACATAATCTATGTGTATAAGAAAAAAAGATCTGTGTGTATATTTTCTATACAAATCTACTTCGTTTGACCGATCCACGCCAAATTTAGTATACTTATACTTCAGAACAGTGCGGAAAACATAGGCTATTACTTTCCTGTCTTCAGATCAATCTGTAGCACTTAAAAACATGCAAATTGGCACACAGGTAGTTCTAAAATTCTCTCGAAGCCCCGATTTTAAAATGTAAAGTTTGTTTTCCTGCTATAAGTGAATATGGACAAGGAAAACCGTTCTACAGTAAACTGAAAGTATACAATGGTTCTTATTTTGTTTTTCATAACTTACATATTGTAGTGGAACACGAAAATCCCAAACGAAAAACTCATTGATGATGTGCGTTAGGACACAAGAAGACGACGCGTCGGTGTCACTAGAGTCATCATACGCTACTTTATACGAACCGCATCAGCACCAGATTTGTCTGTTGAGACAGTGCTTTAAATGCGAGTGTGTTAATATACTGACATAATATCTTAGGCACAATTTGATTTGTATTATATTGACAGAGTAGTGAAGAGCAACTCTTATAAAACAATGAGTTAAAAAGAAAGAAATATATCTGAAGAAAACAGGCTTTAATAAAATGTGGACAGAAATTTACATTTATGGTGTTTTGGTTGATATGACCAAACGTTGAATCAGGAGTTAAAAAAAAAAAAAGGAAATACAGCTTTATAATTATGAAAAGTCACTACATTTGCGCTGAAATTAAGAGATTTTGGAAGACATTACGAAAGATGAAATTGTATCTTTTGAAAATCTAAGAAATTATAGTTTGAGTTTAAAGCAAGAAAAAAAACATTTCCAAAATATTCGCTGAAATAGACAGATTCAAACAGATTTCAGGATTTCAGAAAATAAATCCGAAGATGAAATTTACATTATATCCGCTGAAGTGAGATTTAAAATTAATAGACGCCAAAACATTTCCTGGAATATCTATAGCAAATCTAAGAATGAAGATTCTGTAATTCAGAATAGCATCTGGCTGCAAACACTTTAGGAAATGATAGAACACGTTAAAAAAAAGACAACTATGGAGGAAACACCACAGGACATATTTAAAAGCTATAACTCCTTACCAACTAATTATTTAAATGCCAGGCAATTAGGTTTTTGGAATTTTGACGTTATTTGCGTCCACATACAACTGTGAACAATTTTTTTCTGCGATAAACTACGTTAAAAGCAAACATAGAAGCAGATTAACGGATGCAAGTTTAAAAGCGGAACTTTTTCTAAAATGCACCGAAGTACACTCCAGATTTAATTAAATTGGCAAAGAACATCCAAGTCCTAAAATCGCATTGAATGTCAACTGACTATCTCTCTATATTAAAAAAAAGTTACCGCCGCCGCCGCCGAATAGAACTTATTTCATGGTTACATGCGTGTGACGCTTATGTATTACAACTAGATGAGTCCACAGACATTGCTAGATTAGCAATTTTGCTTGTTTTCATTCGGTATGATTTAAATAAAAAAATTTAAGAAGATTTGCTTTTATGTGAAAGTGTGAACATTAACACCACGGGGGAAAATATATTTAACTGCATTGATAATTTTATGACAACGCATGAAATTAAATGGGGAAAATGTATTGAAGTATGCAGCGATGCAGCAAAAGCAATGACAGGAAAAGTGAGTGGAGCTGTAGCACGGATTAAAAATGTTGCAAAAAACTGTAACAATACTGATTGCATTCTTCACAGATATGCATTAGTAACAAAAAGAATTTCGGTGACATTTAAATCTGTTCTAGACGAAGCAGTGAAGATTATTAATTTTATCAAAACCAAACCATTGCAATCACGTATTTTCAAAGACATTTGCGAAGATATAGGTAGTCTTCACACCATTTTACTTCTTCATACGGAAGTTAGATGGTTATCGCGTGGTAAAATGCTTGTGCGAATATTTGAATTGCGAAAGGACCTGATGGTGTATTATATTGGTCACAAATTTGAATTATCAGACAGATTAAATAATATCACTTGCTATCTACACTTGCATACCTTGCTGACATATTTGGAAAATTGAACGAATTATGTTTGGCTCTGCAAGGAAAACAAGTCAACATATTCCAAACAAAAGATAAATTGGTTGCCTTTTCAAGGAAAATACAATATTGGATTTCAGCTGTGGAGCAAAACAACTTCGAGTGTTTCCAGACGCTTAGTGATTTTCTCGAAGAATCTGAAGTGGATTTAGATATGGAAATCCGCGATGGTAAAAAACATATCTGTCCAGTTTACAGCAATCACTCAGTGATTACTTTTCAAACCTAGAGAATAAAGATAATTACTGGGTACAAAATCCTTTCAAAATAAAAGAAAAACCAAAAGGATTTCAGTCCATGGATTATGAAAAATTGATTGAATTGAGTTCGGATACACAATTAGAAACCAAATTTAGAACAGTTTCGTTAACAATATTCTGGTCAGATGTATTCGATGAATATCCAAATTTATCAAAACAGGGTATTCGAATTCTACTTCCGTTTACTACGTTTTTATTTGTGTGAAGCTGGGTTTTAAAAATATGTTGCGACAAAAACCAAATATCGTAACAAACTTGATGCTGCACCAGATATGCGAGTTCAGTTATCAAACATAACGCCCAATTTTAAGAGAAGCGTGGAATCAAAGAAGCAGGTGCATTCTTCACATTAAAGTTTTTTCATTTATTTTAGTTGATGTTTTGTATTTTTATTAATTATTTCTATAATAAATTGTCTTTTTTTTAGTTTTGTTTAATTCAATAAAATCCGAAATACCAAAATAATACTTGTTTAATTTAATATCAGATATTAAATTTTGAAAAGTCGTTGTATAAAAAATATTCAAGGTTCCGCGATCATTGGCTACAAATTTGGGGGTTCAACGACCAAAATAGTTTGGGAACCACTGAGTTAGAGGAAAATCTTTTTTTGGTGGGACGGATGTCGCTATCAATCACAAATACTTAGTTGCACGGTTATTTTTTTAATTTTTACAATGTACTTTTTTCATTCAAAAATAAAACATCGACATCGTAAAACTATCGGCAATGTAAAAACATATCGGCTCCGATAAATCGATGTTTTTTTATAAAACATCGACATCGATGTCGCATCCCAAGTAGTCACCGTATATTTGACCGAGGCTCCCTACAAATGGTTAGGGGCCGTTGGGGCTCAATGGGTATGACTAGAGTGCCTACATAATAAAAGTGGCGAGAAGGGACCAAATTTGGCCCAATGCGTATGCGCGGCAGCCCTTTTTCTACCAGAATCGTCTCAAAGAAGGTTGCTGGGCGAATTAATATATCATTTCAAGGAGATCAAAAAACATATGATTGTTATAATATGGATACATTCGGTATAAATGAATCCTATAAACGCTCAATTACATGCGTAATGGATGAGATGGATTACACAACGCGCTCACTTAGATTGCGGGAAACACCACGTTGTTAAAAAAAAGCTATTTACTTAAAAAGTCTTCAAATTTATACTGACAAAGCACTAAAATAATAATAAATAAACATTCTAGAACATGAAATGGAACATGAATAAGCTATATTTTCTTTTTTTATTTAATATACACACATTTTTCTGGAACACACAAAAAGTTCTCATGTTAAGTAGTCTACGGGAGCTAGGAAAAGACCGCCTCGGCCGGTAGAAAAGGTCTCTAAGCCAATCAGAAAGTGTTTCCCGTATGTCGCCACTCTTATTATATAGGCACTCTAGGTATAAATGACTTCGCTTTGCTACTTCGCTAGCATACCTCCGAGGTTCGATTCCTCATCGAGTGTATTTCTCTCTTCTGGGTAAGAAAACTTTCCTTGTGTGAATATTTCCATTACTTGATGTTGTCTGTCTTGGCGCAGCATGGCCTCTTGCGCCATAAAAACAAAGCAACCAACCTAGGATGGTTTATAGTGCCAGATATGAGTTGGCGCGAATTTTATTATATTAGCTCTTTCTTTGTCTAATAACACTTAATAAGTTCGTTGACAAGGTGTGTCAAAAGGCTCGGCCTTGGATAGCCTATACGCAATTTCATCATATCTGTGCTCCACATGAGAGATTCGTCTAATATAGAACACAAATATAATCGAATTCATTCATCCATTGGATACGAAAACCTGACTGAAGTGAACTCTTAAGGTTTATTTTAACTGGCTGCTCCAGTTTTATCTCTTATTTTACTCCAACGACTGGATGAAGCTTGGACAGTATGGAAGGATTCCAATTTCTGTAAGACTATCGACGGAAATAATGTAGCTCAATGCTTCCTCGATGGCTATTACTTCTGAAGAGTTTTCTCTTAAGCTCAAAAATTGCCGCTAGAAATATAATTTGTGATTTTATGTCAATCCTCAACATTCGTGCTTTTTCTTGTCTCTTAGCAGGCTCGATTTCTCAAGGGGTTGCTGTGTTTCACATTTGTGAAACGTACAATTCTAAAGTCTTACCTGGTTTTTCATTGATAAGTTCATCTCCAGTTGAACCAAAGAAAACTGCATCAACTTTCCGTAGAATCAGTGTGTATATATAAATATAAATAACCACAACTGAAGTTCTCGTATCTGAGTCCCTGAGAAAACATCATCTGCTCTAGCACAAGAACACCTGATTTTTAATCTCGTAAAAGCTGTATCCGTTTCTGCTGCTTTTAAATGCTTCGCGAATGTCGTAAGACTGATAGCTGATAGTTGTCCAGCAACTTGCAGTCGCAGTTGCGATGGGAAGTGAAGTGAAACGAACTGAACCTGTTTTTACGACAGAAAAGTTCGTAGACAGTTCATTAAAAGGGTTCGAGGAAAAAATCTGGAATGTACAGACTGGTGTTGTAAATGAAAATATTCAATGGAAAATGTTTCGCAATGTTTTGGATATCCCATTCTCTTCCCATCACTAGATACAATGAATGCGGTAGTATTCATTTCCCAGTAAGTTTAATGGTCATTACACGACCTTTATTTGTGCAACCGTAAGTTGTAGGTATATTATTTCAATAAATGTTTTAAATCAGGTACATATTTCCGTTATGAAAGGGGTTTTCAGTGTAAACAAACCAGACGATTTCCAAAGATTTTACTTTACTGTCCAAATACTCTCACATAATACATCTGGTTACCGTAAAATGTAGCTTACATCGTTTAGCGATAAACCTAATTGGTATTGACAAATCAACGATCATACATTAATTCGGAATTCTTTGGAATTTTTATTGGCGAATTTCTGAAATGGTATTCGAAAGACAGATAAACTGACATCACATTTAGAATACGTACAGGAAAATACGTATCTCCTAGCAGTGAAAAATAGGTAAAAAAATATATTCATTTTAAAAATAGGAACATAAGTCTTTA
Source organism: Metellina segmentata (assembly GCA_947359465.1). Taxonomy (NCBI): domain Eukaryota; kingdom Metazoa; phylum Arthropoda; class Arachnida; order Araneae; family Tetragnathidae; genus Metellina; species Metellina segmentata. Next base: position 17,765,537 of record OX375879.1, on the reverse strand, counting down.
ATTTTCAATTACATAATTTCTCTCGTTCATTAACAAGTAAGGGTGCACAAAAGTTTGATAACTACAAAGTATGGTAGGTGTTCCAAATATTGCCTACCCTAACTATTTCTCTATATATCAGCCTCCTGGGTTGAAAAATCGAGCTGGAAACTAAATGAATACCACTAGGAACAATATTCTTTCGGATTCCAGAGCTCATATACATTCCTTACTTATGTCAGTTTAAGCTAACTAGTAAAACTTCAAAAAGTTTCCCAAGAGAATTTTCATGAGTGGGTTCCTGATATCGCCTACCCCTGTTCCTATTACCAGGCGAAACGAAGAGCTATTGTTAAAAATGAGTTGCTAGTAGAGCACACATACCTACTGTTAGTATTTTATGTACTTTCATGTCACATAAACAAAATTCTGATTTGGAAATACTTACCTGGATATGCCCTGAATTGATCGGAGACAAAAATACTTTGTGATCGCAGATTCAAATACTCCAGATGCAATAGTGTTGTTGTTATAACTGATAGAAAACTTGCCCGTGGCTCTACGTGTGACAAAAACCCTAGACCGTCAAAGTAACTACATAAACGCATAATAGTTTTCAAACACGAGTAGGCGATATTAAGCACGGGGCTATATTTGGAGCATCTGCCCTATCAGAGAAATAAAACGTTTTTGTGACTTAAATAATTTGTCTACGACTTCAAAATCGTCATTTCAACCAAGTGTTACGGGGATGAATGGATAGAAATGAAAACTACACACGTGTTTCATGATATTTAATTCATTGACGTACTTTAGGGGTCCAGTACTCATACTTGGCTTTGCAGCGATGTGTTAATAATTTCGCCAATCAATTATTTTTACGTTCTCCTTCTTGATTACCGAATCATTTCGGAATAGAGTAACTAACTCTGTTCTGCGTCGGTCTTTTTTACCCCATGACTTTTCCTTTTGCAGAGAACGTCGTAAAACTTTGGAGTCGGAACCTCAAAAGATCATTTAGCTCAAGTGTCGTGTAAAGTACAGTTGTAGCGGAGAGTTGAAACTTGATGTTCTTCGGTATAGAAGTATTCTTCAGTGAACATTTTGGGGGGGGGGGGCTAGGCCTACTCGCGCGATTTTCCAGTTGCAAAAATAAACTCATTGTTTTTCAAATCCAAGAGCACAAACTTGCTGTGAAAACAATCGCAGTGATTAAAAAATTGCAACCGGTCCTATTTTCGCTGCGACGCGATTGTCGCTCTGCACCAATGAATCACACGGACAAGCATGGACATGCACCAACTAGTGCCTATATAATAAGAGTAGCGACAAGGGACCAAATTTGGCCCAATGCGTATGCGCGGCAGCCCTTTTTCAACCAGAATCGTCTCAAAGAAGGTTGCTGGGCGAATTAATATATCATTTCAAGGAGATCAAAAAACATATGATTGTTATAATATGGATACATTCGGTATAAATGAATCCTATAAACGCTCAATTACATGCGCAATGGATGAGATGGATTACACAACGCGCTCACTTAGATTGCGGGAAACACCTTGTTGTTCAAAAAAAGCTATTTACTTAAAAAGTCTTCAAATTTATACTGACAAAGCACTAAAATAATAATAAATAAACATTCTAGAACACGAAATGGAACATTAAAAGCTATATTTTCTTTTTAATTTAATGTACACACACGTTTTTCTCGAACACACAAAAAGTTCCCATGTTAAGTCTACGGGAGCTAGTAAAAGACCGCCTCGGCCGGTAGAAAAGGTCTCTAAGCCAATCAGAAAGTGTTTCCCGTATGTCGCCACTCTTATTACATAGGCACTCTAGCACCAACTTGCGATAGTTTAATCGCAGTTTTGAAGTAGTCTTGTTCTGGTCTCTGTTTAAAACACTACAAATAATTGTAAAAAATGTCTGACAACGAATCTACCGGAGATGATGATGGACGAATATTAACAGTAATTGAAACTGAGTTACTTATTAAAGAAATTGAAAAGGAGAATTTTAAAACGTTGAAAATTGCTATTGATGTACCAATTGACCTTTTTTTTTGTCGAAAGGGAGTTTTTGCTAAAACTTTATTCTTCAGATGTAGACGCATCTTTTGGAAGCGAAACCCCACGAATCAGGTCATTCTACACGGAGTTGGCCCGTATGAAAGTTTTCGTGTAGTCGAGGAACCACATAAGTCACTGACTTATGGGCTATCTCAAATACGGGCCAGTTCCGCATAGAATGACCCGGCTCGTGGGATTTCGCTTCTAAAAGATGCGTTTACCTCTGAAGAAAATATTTTTACCGAAAATTCGATTTGGGAAAAAAAAGTGACTTATAGGCGTAAAATTCCAAAAGATGAGAAAGTCGCTTTTAAAATCTCGCAGTTCATGCAGTTTTCACTCTTTCAAACATAAGGATGTAGTAATCGCCAAACCTTTTATTGATGGGTTGTGTGCAGTCACACTTTTCGGTTGAGCAACAATAAAAAGCTGCCTCTATCACTCCCAAATGAACCAGTATATCCAAGTGGGAAAATCCCCATAAATAAGAAAAAAATTGAATACTTAAATAAACTGATGAAATACCTACCAGATGAAGAAAATATTCAAGAATTCTACAAAGAGATAGTTCCACAAGTGGCCTACATCTGATTCTGAGTTGCCAGAGAACTACGCTAATGATGAAGAAATTTTATTTCGCCATTTATACCATTCTTATTCATAGAACTAAATAATCTTATTTGTGTTTCATATTTAGTTAATGTTTCTACTTGTTTTAGAATACATTTTTAAGGTGTACTAAGTGTACTTTTCATTTTATGCTGTTTAGAATGCAATTAATTTTTGCCAAAACTATATGTATTTGAGAAACCCCATAGGTCAACTGACTTTAAAAATCCATAATAATTTATTTATCTTTCGAGACCTCCATTGAGCACAAAGATTGTATTTAGCTCCAAACAATACATTATACTGGAAATAATGATACAGAGGTTGCGCAGAAACAGTTTTTCTCGATTTCCCAAAATTTGCTCTCACCTGACTTATGCGGCTTCTCAAACAACCGATTCAATTATTCCCGTCAAAACTATATTTTGTCATTCGATAATACTGGAAAAACTTTGCAGGGTGCTCACATATAAATCTTCAAATAACTTGTAAGACTGCTCTTTCAATAATATTTTACTTGTTATGGAACGTACCCCCAATAACGATGTTTCCTCCATTTACTTCTCGCCCGAAGCAAGAGAGCGATGGCACAAGTAGTTTCAATGACATCCATTGGGGAACTGTTCTATTTCAACTTTTTATCTATCGCAGTGTGTGCACCTTGTAGATTTTCTGCGGCAGCGATATTTTGGTCACCGCGACTAGAAATCGCAAGTGAAGGCCTAGCCCAGGGATGCGTGCGTGGGTCAGACACTGACCCACGCAGGCTTTTTAAATGACCCACGCGTTGATTCTTATAAACTTATCATCATCATTTCATCATATACATAAAGAATTTTAATTATTTTTCGAACTCCTCTTAAAAAAACATGAAGAAAATACAAGTGCTCACAAAGAACTTAAAAATGAAAAAAATTCATAAATGATTTTTGTAAAATGTTTTAGATTTATTGATTATACATAATGCTGTTTAAGATTTATATGAGAATATTTGGATATGTATCATGAAACTTGACATCTTTACTAGGGATTTAAAAATAAAAATCATGAAATATTTCCCTCAATTACAAAAACATTTTCAAAATACAATAACAATGGAAAATACGCTTGACGTTGAAGAAAATGCAATCAAAAAATATTTAATGAATTATCAGGAAATAAAACAAGCCTTTGATGGGAGATTTAAACAATTTAAAAGTATAGAAAATATATTTCACTTCATTTCATATCCATACAAAACGAAATTCGAAACAATGGAGTTAAACGAATTTAAGTGGCTAGGTATCCATGATTAAGAAATGGAATTAGTTGTATATTTCAAAGCAGCATAGTTTGGAAAAATAAATTTGATAACTCGATTTCCGAAGTAGACGGGAAAACTTCTGAAATTAGTGCAAATTATAATGATCCCACACTAAAAATTGAAAATATTATATTGAACGTATGAATTCCTTACCAAATAATTTTATATCAATGAAGAAACTTGTTAATGCTCTTTTAATTATGTTTGTTCTTTTAATGCTCTTTTAATTATATATATAACATGATGATAATTTTTTTCAATGGGTTTTTAGTTCTGTTCAGTGACAAAAATTAGTATTATTTATTGCAACAGTTTGGTATAAATATCCTTAAAATTAAATTCTTTAGTTACAAATGTTTATAGATGTCCGATTTTGGACATCTATAATGTTAACTGATAGAGCACATCACCAAGAAAATAAATTAAAACGCGTTTTCCAGAATTGCAGAAAAAGATAATAAATGTATAGAGTATAAGGATAGTTTGTTTGCTATTTTGATGAGCAGATGGCATCATTAGTACAACAAACAACATAGAGAAGCTAAAACATTTAAAATTATGAGATTTCCTCTGAATTTTAACAGTATTTTGTGCTAAAATATTTCCTTTTTTATGTGGAAATAAGATGTTTTGTTCTTGACATTTTTTATTACACTATATTTCCGTGTATGAGCCGAGAATTTTTGGAACGTTTTCTAAAGCTAAAGTACTGGGGTCGGCTTATATACGGATCCGCTTATCTGGCAAAAAAAAAAGTAGGAACATTTCCGTAACTCGAACGCATGCGATACATAACGCAATGGGAAGGGAACCTTCAATTAATGTCGTACTAGAGGTCCGGGATCAATCCAGCAGCGATCCAAATGGGGATGGATTGTGAAGCAATCCCCTACCACTCATTGTTGAAAAGTATAGTTCTCAAAGCGAACTAAATAGGATTGCGTAGCAATCATTGGGGGTTGACGAGCAATAACGAGCAGGGGGAGGAGCCCCATAGTTTATATAAAGAAATTATTGAAGTGTGCATGCAGAAAATGAAGATGTAATTGTTTTCAACCGAATAAAACAAAAAAATCTTCAAGTTAGTAATAGTTTATTTTAACTTTTTTTCTCTCTTCAAACTTATTCATATGATATTAAAGACAAAATATGACCTGCTAATTTGAGACCATAAAATTGAAAGATTTTTTTTATAATTAGGATTTTTTCTGTGTATAAAAACAGTAAGAATATGAAAGGAATCTAAATATATACTATATATGAATCTAAAAATGATTTGACTAGTAAATATTGACTTGTAAACTTCTTTAAAAAAAGTTGTGTGAAATTCAGTTAAGTATCCTGTTATATATCACAAGTTGTAAACTGTTTTGATCAGATACATTTCACAATATAATATCACTTTATCATATTCTCAGTCTCTTTACATAAATGCTTCAAGAATCAATAGCACCAATGTCCAAAAGTCATTCGACTTGGGAAATGCCAAAGTTGTGTAATCCTACAGACCAGCTATGTCCGAAATCTGTAACCTACAGGAAAGCAATACATAAAATCTGTAACCTACAGATCTTATAATTAAATGTTTCAATTAGTAATTTTGCTGAAAAGTTCCTGTCTTTGAATGACTGTATATTGTATTCTAGGCCAATAAACAATACAGTAAAAAAGTATGGATGTTAAATTTCAAAAATTATTCATAGTTAACATTTAGTGTTCCCACATTTTGAGAATGTCCCAGTTGCCATTGGTTTAGTGCCAAAACATCGAAATTGGCGTCCTTTGGAAAATTTTCACCCAAAATCATCTGAAATACACTGTAAGACAAAAATAAAAAGTGGCACCTAGAAAGGATTGTAAGAATGGAATAAAATTTACAAGGTTGGTAGTGCTTATGAATGAGAAAATGATTAAAAATTGAGACTGAAATACACTAATTTTACTGAGAAAAATTAAAAAAGTGTTATTATTCAGTAACCAAGTTTACTACGTGTATAAAACCTTCTTGCTACACTGTATATATTCCTCCACTCATATTCCGACCAACCGGTCTAGTGGTTAAGGTGTTGGCCTCTGGATCGGAAGGTTCCTGGTTCGAATCCGGGGTCAGGGCATGGATGTAATTGTGCTGTCCTTAGTTAGGGGTAGTGATGGTCGCCCATTGGGTGCCCCTTCACAAATGACCATCGCTTCCCGGCCTTGCAGTGGCCTATGATTAACACTCGAGTGTGCCCGCCGTAATTTAAAAAATATATATATTCCCCACTCTTTACAGAATATTGATCTGCCAAAAAAACATTTTAATGCTGAAATGAAGATTTTATGCACTATACTAGCAGAAATACCCGGATTTGCACGGGTTGAATTGATAAAATATTGATTAAAAACTCATCATCAATTATTTTTCTTAAAAAAATGTTAGCATTATTTAAGTGTACGGAAAAAATGTTCAATAACCATTTTAACTTCTCCATCGCATCTACAATTTACTTCGTAATATGCATACATGTATAGTACATCCATATCATCCCTTTCATATTCGTCTCATTTCTGCTGAAAGTTTTTTTTTTCTTTCTAAAGTGACTACTACAGAAGTTGATTTTGAGTTTTCGGGTGAATACAAAAAATTCCCGTGCATTCATTTTCAGTACAATGGCAAATTTATGGCGGATAATCTACAACTTAGTTTTTCTATGAATACTTTTCACCTGAGCCATTCTTGCACCTAGTATGCGATATTTTCGAATTTCATCATCAATATGAGAGCATGGTAAATTAAATTGTTACGGCATTCGTGGCTAATTTAGTTTAAGCGGACGCAATTTTTCCTGAAAATTCCATTCAGCGGCATGAGAAATAACGGAGCTTGTGATAGAAATTAATGTTATCAGTGTAGACAAATTAAAGAATAGAAGGTTGATTTTACAGCACTTTTACAAAAAGAAAAGCACTGCATTCAACGCACGATTCACATGTTTCTTAGTTAGGTAAGAACAGCTTCAATATGTAGTCAGCAACTTCGACTTTCTGTCACTTCAGACAAAAATTTTCAATATTTCAAAATTACTAACTGTAATATTATTCCAATATCAACAAAGTCTTGTTTAAAAAAAAAAAAAAATTCCAACATACATAGTTTTAAATAGAACTTGTATGGTACTTTATAAGTTAAGAAATTTTATTTCTAAATGGAAAGCACGTACCTATTTAGAATAATAGATGTAATTACTTGACAATAGAGAACAGCTTTCAATAACACCCATGAGACACGAAAAACAAATGAAATTTAATTGATTTTTATCGTCTTTCAATGAAAAGCTATATCAAAATTTTGAAATATACGTATGATATATAACGTATATAACAACAACGTTTGACTACCGTTTTAATTTAACGTAACCCATCTTATTTAAAATTTATTTGTCATTTTTAAATAAGAAATTATACGCTTTAAAAATATTTTGATGTGTATATTTGATTTATTTTATGGTACAGCAATCTACACACTATTACGTATTAAACCAGAGATTTAAAGAAAGTTGGTCGAAATATACATATACCACCAAGTAATTACCCATGTCTAGTGATATTTTGCAGTAAATAAATAAATCATTAAAATCTAACTCCTGAATAATATTTCTGCAATAGGTAAATTACTGGAACACACAAATGCAAACAGAAACAAAATTCCAATCCTTGAAAAAAATGCAGAATTCTGAAAAAAAAAAAAATGTTCTTGCGTGTTAAATTTTGACATCCTGAATATATTCCGATATGGAAAAATTTGGGCAAGACTGAATGATATTGATAAAGACAATAATGATTTATAAGCAAAAAGAACACATATTTATAATTTAATACTTTGTAATCCCCAATTATAACCACAACATCTCGCTCTCTCAACTCAAATACCCAAAAAAAGAAACTAAATCAAATTTAAAAAAAAAATGAAACACTAATTGACGTTGCCAGATACCATAAAGCAAAATTACTCTTTTATGATCAATGAGTTTTTCTTTTAGGCTTTAGTGTTCCATTAAAAAATGTAAGTTATGTAAAATTGAATGCCTTAAATATTCTTTCTTCATCAATCAAATATTTATAAATATTATTTTCATCATTTGAAGTAAGATATCTATCTGGGATTTCATAGCGCACACCTAGGCATGTCACTGAGCACCCTTTGAGAAGCACTGTACTAAGGCTTTGAGTTCCTTTTGCCAATTTACAAATTTTTTTTCCCCCAAAGGCGGGCACATATGAACTTAATCATTGGCCACTACAAGGCTGGAAGTGATGGTCACTTGTGGAGTACTCAGTCATAGTTCCCACACCTTTATACAAAAAAAATTCAAGGACTTTTTAAAACCAAAAAAATATTTTTCAAGCACCTAAAATTTTTTATAACGACCTAAAACAAGGCATACACAAAAGTTGTCAATTAAAAAGAAAAAATGTGAAAAATATTTAAGAAAAGACAAAATTTTTAAAAACTACAGATAGTAAAAAAAAGTAAGGTTATCATCAATTGTGGTGAAAATTGGATTTTCTTCTTGCAGAACCTGTGATTTTTTTTTGCAAAGTGAGCTTCTTGTCTCAATGGCTACTTCACCCATATTGATTTCGTTCAAACGATAAAATATTGTACGATAAATTATTTTGGTGGCACAAAGAAGAGTATGGAAACTTGCACACGGTTCGATCTACAAGACACTATCTCCATTTTGCTGTCGTCCACTGCCTAGGACAGACAGCTGTCATGGTTTATTTTGTTTGAGAAACAAAACAAATCAAAAGTTTTGACAAGTGTTAGGGCTTTTTTATTCTCTAGTTTACATTAGTCTATCTTTGTGATCGTTACAGATAGAGTAAAAATTTCAACGGATTTGAAATCTGGAGAAATTTTTGCAACAAAAGAATATCTTAAATGTGATTTTCTTAAATTTTTTTTTTTTTTTTCAATTGTAACTTTTATATTTTTGCAATAAGAATTTGGCTTAATTTCTTTGGATGCGCGCCAGGTTTCCAATGATGTACTGACTGCAAAAGCTACGGTTTCCTAATAAAGGGTGCTGTTATCAAACGGCCGTGATCACGTCATGATGTGTCGGCATAACAAGGCGTCCGTCTTTACAGAGACTATAGGTGTCAAATTAGACAGACAGAATACTGTGGAAAATGGACGATCTAAACGTAGCATTATTAATAAATCAAGTAGTGTTAAGGCGCGAAATAATGAATGAATGACGCCACCTGCTGTGGAAGAAACCAGTCTGGACAAGTTCCAATGCAAGACGAAATTACACAGCTATGTATTAGTTAAAAAAATCAAGTACTTTCCAAGAACCGTGGGAACCCTGCCAGTGGGAGGAACATCATTGCTTCTAACAAAAGACAGCACAATTTACATCCATGCCCTGACCCCGGAACCTTGCGATCCAGAGGCCAACACCTTAGCCACTGGACTGGTTGGGTCCTTGGTATAAGATAGCAATGAAAAAGACAATGATGAATAACAGATTTAATCCTCCTTTCAGATCAACTGAAACCCTGGCAGTGACCGTTTCTTCAACAGATGCAATCTAATATCTGAGCTTACCACAAGAACTGCTCATGACTAAGAAAGGACGGTAGCAGTTGCGATTGAAACAGGTCTCATACATTTTCAGATAGGGCGATTCTGGTAGGTATTTAATTATTGTCATACTGGAGCAACACAATGGATATCGACGACGGTCCAGGATCAATCCACAAGGGAAAGATTCGAGGACACTACCACGTAATTTTGATCAAGATGATGATGAGGCAACATCCGAGTTGGCACCCCACTCTCCAAACTTCTATGCCAATATAAGGACAGATTAAACCTACTCCAGCCCCCTTTGAGCATGTTGTCTTTCATCGGATTCAAACTTGCAACCCTCCGGTAGTTAATTTGTTACTCTTCCATGACTACTGCAGTAGCAGGGCGATTCGTGTGGATGTCTTTATTTTATTTTGTTTTCAGCAAATGCTGGTGAAAAGTAGTTTACTGATATAGATAGCTTTCCTCTCAGCATGAAATCAAAATCATAAAAATCTATTTCCAGTTTGTTATTAAATATTTTCCATTGTCGTACTTATAATTTATCATTCGGGCCGCTGTGGTCCGGTTGGAAGAGTGACAGATTAGCGACCGCAAGGTCGGCAGTTCGAATCCAACCAAAGATCATCGTATACAAAGGGGGCTGGTTTACATTAAATCGGTCATGGTCTCAAATATCCTCACGTTGGCTTGGCGTGAAAGTTTGGAGAATGGGGTGACAGCTCAGGTGTGATCTCATCATCTAAATGTGCTTCAAAAGGACGTGGTGTAGTCCGAGAATGTTTCCATTCTGGTTTTATCCCAGAACGTCACCTACCAATTTATCATTCTGCTGTGGTTGAATTTCATGAGCCACACAATCTTGGTCAAGTATTAGCTTAGTCCAAGACTGTGTGCCATTGACATTGGTTTTAGCAGGCATAAGTAGACTCGTATTAGATGGAACTTCTTAAAATTGTTCAAATCACTTGCCTAAAGTCACTGATCTTTGTTGTTATTTTTGAATGCAAGCAAAATAAAATAAATACATCTTGTTGTAAAAAAAAAATTCATAGTAATAAAAAAATAAAATAAATAATAATAATAATAAATTTGTTTTTTCTTAAAGAAGCCTTTTTTTTTGGTCAATTTAAATAAAAAACAAAAAGATGATCAAGAGATTTATGGTAATGCCATCCAATGTTTATTTACATATGATTTTCTTATCACATAACAACAAAATAAATTCAACAAATGTATGAAAAGGAACAGTTGATTTTCGTTGCGAATTTGACACACTCTATTTACGGCATGTAATGCATTTGAGTTGCATTACTTGAAGCACTCCAATTTGGCATCATTTCTTTTTGGCATACTTGGTAGGTTTCCTGGGAGTACCTTGCTTCAAACTCCGCTCAATGGCTCTCTTTTGGTGCTTTAGTTGAGGAAAAAGATCTGAAAGATACACAATATGCCAATATATTAACAGCATAAAATACTAATTTTTCTAGGGAGTACGTAGAAATCTTAATTAACGCAGCAGACTCTTGGCAATGGTGTGGGATCCATACCAAAAGGAAAGAACTAAGACAGTGTGTCTACCAATTTTTTGAAACTTATTTTCATGACGTGGTACTAGCAAATGTCACGACCGTAACTTTTATATACACACATTTATGAAAGAATTGCAAATATATTTTAAATAATCAAAATCATTTATAAACCTAATATTTATTTAAAAAAATTATTTTTGCATATTTGGTCTTTTACTGACAAATATTCAGCGATTACATATCTCCAAAGCTATGCATATATTATTTAACCATTTAAACATATACAATAAAAAGTCACACAAACAACATTAATCTATGCACTTTTTTCTATATTTCAATAAAACTGAACCCATTCTACACGTCGCTAGAGATTTGATCTAATGACGAATCACAAAAAAAAAAAAAAACTGAAAACTACAACAGCCTATGTTGATTTTAGTCAAAAGGTATTAGCTTTTCTTTTACACTTGGATTTTTACAAATTGTAGAGATGTTTTTTTGATACCGCCTGCTTCAATGGAAGTAATATGATATTTTGCAACAAACTCCTCAAATGCTAGTGTGATATGATTTTAATGGCACATCCTAGCATTATTGAAGGAGACAAGCAAGACAATGCCTTGACAGTACGGTTATGTAATGGTAATTTGTTTAGCATTTTTAAATATAAGGTAAGTAAAATTTTCTTACTATCAGCAAAAAAAAAAACCATGGGATTCTATTACATCTTTGCAGATTGCTGCAACACAAAAACCTACCTTCACTTCTCTAACATTATGTTGATTTTTTATCTCCATTGCAATTAGCGGACTACCATATTTAATATGAAACGGCTAGCTATACACTGCATCATTGCATAACATTCTGAATACAAGAGGCAAAAGTAGTTGATCACTCTGAAATTTTCTTTAAAAAAAAGTTATACTTCTTAGGCTGAATTACTGTATATCAGGCTGAGGTTCTAGTGATCTCAGCTTGCCCTTACAACTGCCTCAATAGAGGAGTTGTTAAGAGTGTTATAAAAATCTTCTCTGACAGCCAGCCCTAAAGGCTTTGCAAAGTCACTGCTTTTCTTTAAAAGAAGTGTGGGAACGTCACAATAATCTTGAAGATCTGGCTGAGAGAAACAAAGTGTCTCTTCTATGGGTCCATGGTCATGGTGGCATTGAGGGTAATGAAACGGCAGACCAATTAACAAAACATGGATATGAAACGCCATTTATTGAACTAGAGCCTGTTTTGGGTCTACCTCACAATATGGTTAGAGGGACTAGAAAGGGTTTACTCCTTGCCGAATGCCACCATATATGGCTTCTATATAATGATCATAGACAAGCCAAAGAGCTCAATCAGCAGTCTCCATGAGATAGATTGAGGGAACTGCTGAAATTGAGATGGAAAGAAAGCAGGCAGCACCCTCCTAACTTCCACACCACGCCAATGTGCATCGTCCCCCCTCGAACACAGTTGTCTTTGGCTGGATTGAGTTTTAATGAAGGAAGATGTTGCATGCAAAACAATGTATTCCCACAGTTGGTATCTTTAAGTGTTTATTCTGGCTAAGATTTCATTGCAACACATCCTATCATATTTATCTCCCGATTCACAAGCAGTGCCAAACACAAGGGAGTAAAAATGAAAAGGAGGAAAGATCACTCAGGTTCATTGGCATCGTTCAGTTCCAGAAGTAATTACGAGTTAGGCGAAACAAAAAATAACACTTATGGTGATCGGTATACATGATTTCGAGCATCCCAGGCCTTAGAATAGCTATTGGCCTTCTAACTGGCCACTGTACACTGAATAGACATCTCAACATTACAGATGGCTCATTATGTAGAGGTTGTCGGATGGTAGAGGAGAGTTCTATACACATTATGTGTGACTATTACTCTGCAGAACGATTCAAATATCTGGGAACTGTCAAACATTTCAATCAGGTATATGCTGAAATTTATTTCGGCAAATTGGTCTTTAGTGGATCAGCAGGTGTCTCAGTACAAAAGACTATTAGTCGCGGTGCTGGCACTCTTCAACAAGTCACAAGGCAACTGATTGTAATTACATCAGTTTTGCAAGTAAAAGTTTAGCTTCAAAAATCTTTATACGAAGTGGAAATTACTTGCAGCAGGTGGTTTTGATTTAAATGTTTCAACATACTTTTTTAACACATGGCATTACTTTTATGGCTCTTTCAATAATTTTACAATTTTCTGTCCACCTTATTATGTGCTTTGCTTATTTTCCCCACATAAAATACCGTGCAATGTTACAGTGCAACTCAAGTGAGAAGACAGATGGCTCTGCAGAATTGAGACTCATCCTTTTCATTTCATTTTTAAAAGCTGTAAAATTTAATAATGAATTACTGTAAGTTTATTGTAGGTAAATTGGATGCAATGAAAGAAATTGTGATTAACATACTCTCCAACATTTGTAATCCAATCATCAGTAGCACTTCTTACAGACAACATAGTACCAATAAATTATTGAATAATTAATTGACACAAATATTTTTAAACACTATTCAAAATTATTTAAGAAAATTATTGACTAAATATATAAGTGAATGAATCTTATTTTAAGTCACACAATACGATTTTGTTGATCAAACTAATTACCTATTTACCTTCAAGATTAATAACATCTCATCTACAATTTTTTTTGTATTGAATAGCAAGCACTTTTTTCTTTTTTAAAATATTCATTGCTTAGTTTGACATCCTAACAAACTTCCTTATTAATTTTTGTTAGAGGTGTGACTCCAGTGCTTTAGTGTTCATTCTGGAACGAAATTCGGTTTGGTTTTTATGAACCATGCTGAAAATTCTCTCACTGCTTGCATTGCTGAGAGGAACTGACAAAACTGACATTATTTTAGACAATGCCACATATTTTGAGTTGCCATTGCTATGCTCGATTTGGGAAATTTTATACCAAGGTACATCAGCTCTATCAGATTCCAAAATTTCAGATGACGAGATCCGTAGTTTTTCACTACACATCCGTAGTTTTCACTTGATTTCCTAGCAACTACGGAAATTCCATAACAGTTGGAGAGCCTGGATTAACTGAAGTACAGTTAGTGAAACATTTGAATTCAAGCTCATTTTTTAGAAAGGAGGGAATATAACTAAATACATCTACATCTCATTATAAATATAATTTAAGAATTGAGTGTGTTTTAGTTTTTACTTAGCAAACATCTAAGGAATTCACAAAAGTGGACTGACTTACCTTGAGATTTCATCAGAGCATTGTTTGCTGCAGCCATCTCTGCTTGTTGAATACTGAAACATAAATTAGAACATAAGGGATTGGTATAAAGAAAGAGTTGGTAAAAAAAATTATTCTATTGCTTTTTTATTTCTTGCTTTCAGAAGGATTAGCTATTTTCTGAGGTCATAAATGTTTGTAAACATAAACATATGGCTTTGAAATATTTCATTGCATTCAAAAGTGCTTGTAGTTAGCCTAGGCCAGCAAAGAATATTCTTACATGTACAAAATGTGTCATCACATAATGTAAACTTAATAAATAATTCACATAATAAAAATTAATACTCTTAGCTTTTAAAATATTTGTTAATTCATAAAATTCTCTATGATTTTTCTGGTAAACCATGTGTAATTAACTTCACAAGATTAATAATCAAACACGACTTGAATAGTATTTATGTACTCCTACAAATACGCAATTCTCAAACAGTGTGATTTTACCTTCAGTTTAAGTGTACAGTACAATACAATAATTACAGTACATTTTATGCTTACAGAAAACTTTTGTAAATATGACTATTATTCATAACTGAAGCCCAGTTTCTTAGTTATAATGTTTAATTATTTTTCAGCTTCTTAGCTGTTTTTTAATCGTACTCCAAGGATCAGTTTATAATACATCATTGGCAGCAAATGCAGTCAGTACGTTCCTAGATAAATTGAATCTGAACAGTCATGAGGTCTAAAGTTAACCACAAATTGTGAATTGAAGTAGAATTGTTGGCTTCTAGCAGTTTTTGAAAAATTCCTATTTTTCCTACCCAGTTTAAATAAAATTTTAAAATCGTAAAACGATTTTGGAAGTTGCATTTCCAAATTCATTAGTCTTAGCGTTTTATGACCTCACTTTGTATGAGGTCAAAGTTTGAAACTGCCAGTGTCACCCTGAATAGGTGATCATCATGTTGTGTATTTTTCTGCAGAGAAGTAACTAAGTGTAGATATTATTTTCGAACCATCCCCTTAACACATTTGAATGGTTTTCCATTTAATGTTATAGTACCTGGTTGGAAGTCCCATAATCACTATGGTAAAAAGTAGAACTGGTATTCAGAATTTCGAAACGTAATTTCCGCTAATGACAAAGTCCTAAGTTTTGATAAACCAATTTTCATTAAAATAAAGATAAGCATGTCTAGTACTAAAAAAAAAAAAAATAAGCCAAATCAACACAAACATATGGAGAATAATGCTAAAATGTAAGGGACTGTTTGACATTACCTGTGTCCCGATCCAACGGCCAAACGATTTCCTTGAAAGTAGACTGCAACAGCATAGACACGTGTGTTGGTGGGCCCTTTGCATTCAATAACCCTTTAAAAATATTTATTTTTATTATAACACACAGTTAATTTCTTGTATTGCCACATACCAATACAATCTAATATAAACTGCACATAAACAAACTAAAACTTTTACCCTTCAAAAAATGACAAAAACAGCCTCTAATGACACTAAAATCACCCACATCTCAGCATCATTTAGCCCAGTGGTTCCCCACCTGTGCTTCAGATCCCTGAGGGCTCCACGTGTCTTCAAAATTTTTTAAATATATTTTCATAGCATTGACATGGTGTAATTGTTTAAATCTGTCTTTACTATCTATCCCCTCTTCATGTAACACTACTCCTAAACACCTTTAAAATTGAATGGGTGGTTCAACCCACCCCATTCAATTTTTGAAAATATAATGAGTTTTTCACAAATTATCCTTTATTAATAACTACTCAAACTATTCATAACAGAATTCATCACTTGTGTACTAAATAAATATAATCACTAAACAATGGTGCATTAGTTCATTGGCGTAACCAGGTTCTAATTTCCCTGAGTCCCCTTTTTATTGGTGTACAATCCATACTTCTGGGGACTGACCCCTCATTCATCCAACCTAGTCACGCCTATGCCTCCGAGTACTTCAAGGGTCCGTGCAAACGAATTCTCGATGCTTACACGTCAATACAGAGATATATGGTGGTTCATTTCCCTTTTGAAAAAAAATTTATTTACTACTCATTAATTTCTACTAGTTCCACTTTATAATCATGGTTTCCTAACAGCCTCAAACATTTGAGTATTAAAGATAACATTGTGAAAGCATCATTGCAGATTAAAAGTATTAATTTATTATTTCCCTTTTTTACTGGGGTAGAGTCCATACTTTTCGGGAGGACTAACCACCCATTCAACAACCCTAGTTACGTCTATGGCCATAGATATTAATTCTAAAAAGGGCTCCAGTCAAAAAGGTTGGGAACCTCTGATTTAGCCTTAGGCAGCTATTTCCACCAAGGTTTACCTGTTATTAAATTTAGGGGGTACAAGATTTTTTTTTTATTATCTTTTTCAAGGCCTGGCTGATATAGAACCTTATTGCACCAAACTTTACTATGTCTGTAGATGCTTCTACAAAATGACATATTGAGGCTTTTAATAAAAGGAAAAGATCACACCTTTGTACTCCAAATTTTAAGTCATCTGATCATGTTTAAAAATTACTCGATGGACCTTTTCCTACGGAGATCGATTCAGGACCATCACCCATACAGTTGTGTTGCTTGTAACATTGTTGTTAACGTGTTGTAACATTAATTAAATATCTAACTACCTAATTTTAAAGAAACAAATTGAAATATCCAGTTTGCAAACTTAAAAATTTATTGTTGAACAAATAAAAATGAATGTTATGTTGAGCCTCAATACAGCGAGGAATCACAGCTGAACTTTTTGGTAAATTGCTGTTTATACCCAAGTACTATTTCACTTGGGAAAACTGTACCACAATGCTATTTTCAGTACGAGAAACAAATATTAAAAATGAATAGTATTTCATAGAGATCTCCCGCAAAGTGTGACGAAGGAGCAGAAGATATGTTGCGAGGCATTCATAAAGAGAATAAACGGGTCAAAGAACACTCACTTGTATGTCGGAATGTCAGGCTCTCCTCCGTCCATGGATCTTAACGTCAGGCAACACTGTTGAAGTTTCGACTTCGGGTCATTCCAATCTTGATTCATGATGAAATGCTGAAAGAAAATAGTAACACTTATGAAAGAATTTATATTTTGAATACAGGGATAGTATCCAGTGCTAAGGTTCAGTTTCTGAAAAAACAGTAATAAGGTTAAAATACCAAGTGGTCATAAAGTAACCTGCCTCTAATGACTGCAATTTTCAACAAACTGGAATGAAACTTTCAGGATATGCACTTGAGACTCGGGTAAAAAATAATTGAGCTTGTTGTTGTTGTCGTGCAGGCAATATATGGCCCAATTGGGAGTGTCATTGCCCCTGAGGGTTGGACTTCTTCATACATGACACATCCGTTTTATAGGAAGGTCCCTTTCACACATCCATTCACTCACACATATCGTAATTTAGATCCCAATCAGAGGCTGATAACCCCCTGATCAGCTACCCCCAGAGGTATTGATTTGGTATGGGAACATGGGGGACTTTGTGACCACGACCTATTTAACGTGCCCCAGCCACCATTAGCGAACACGACAAGAATTGAGCTTAATTCTTATATATTGGGTCAGCCGGAAAATTCTGCGTTTTTTTAATGATAAATACCAAAGAAGCAGTACAAAAACATAAGAAAATATTATTAAATCACATAAGCACTATTTTGTTCAATGACTTTTTGCCATCTTTCAAATAGCTGGAAAAGTTTTTTTTTAAAAATCATTAGTCTTATTTGCAAAGAAGTTAACGAGATGCTGTTTGACAGTCTCCAAAGAATTGAACTCCAGGGTGACACAAAACATCTCAGCCATACTCAAGAAATCATTGTTTGACATTCAGTGAGATGTGGGCTAAATTTATCAAACCACCTTCCAACTGTGTCATCAGAATCAGCACCTTGTCCATATACAGCACACATTTTATGAGCAGTCTGACTAGCATTGTTTTCCTTCTTAAAACAAAAGAACATACTATAACACAAGTGAACTTTTAGGTTCTCCATTCTTAGCACTGCAGTGAAACAAATATTATGACACAACACAAGCTAGAATTATGCAGAAAAGACCGAATTGACACATCTGCTTCAATTAAGGTCACTCCATATCATCGGTAGCAAAATAATAATAACAAAGCACGTTTCGATTTGAAAAACCGCAGAACTTTCCAGATGACCCAATACTGGAGCGTACAATTAGCAAAAGCTACACCTACTTTTTCATTGCAATGAGATCAGTACAGTAGAAAACCGAAAATGGCATTCAAATGTTTTCCTTTAGTTCTAGAACTGCAAGAGGAATGTCAAAGATGAGTGTGATCACTGCCTGTTGCTCGTTGCCTTTCTTTTAATCTTATCATCTTGCAGATTTTTTATAACTAAAGGTAAAATTTGACACCCATTTTTAATATTCCACTATACCAGACCACACTGCAATAAAAGAAGTTGCTATTTATGTTTCATAAATTTGTCAACTGCATCAGTAAAGAGAGCTCAATTCCTGTTATTTACAAATTTCTCAAGCACATAACTAGAAATCTCAAGTTTCATTTCAATTCGTAGAAAATTGCAGTCACTATGGACTTGTATATAGGTGAGGTTACTTTAAGATCGCCCTCTAAATGTGTGGAATAGTAAAAAATCTAACTTACCTGAAGCCTTGGGAAGAAACAAACTTCACAGAATTTTCTACAGTAACCTAAATCTTTATCAACATATAAAGCTCCTAGAAATGCTGAAATAGATCAATTAAACAGTTTTTTAAAAAAATTTCAGACATCTTAAAAGAAATCAATGTTTTGTTTGTTTTTT
Organism: Metellina segmentata; assembly: GCA_947359465.1. Taxonomy (NCBI): domain Eukaryota; kingdom Metazoa; phylum Arthropoda; class Arachnida; order Araneae; family Tetragnathidae; genus Metellina; species Metellina segmentata. The sequence continues at coordinate 17,746,404 of OX375879.1, read as the reverse complement.
AAGTTGATAACAATTTAGATATTGTATTTAGAGTGTAGACATTTTGAAATCTAGATAATATTTTATAAGATTGATACACCAATTTTTAAGGCATGAAAATATTTTTAGCAAATTGAATCAAATTCAGAATTTACTAATAGTCGGTTTCTACTTTCACCAATGCAAAGTCCACTACAGCTTGTTTTGAAACCTTTCTTAGATAAAAGTAGTTCCCACAAATCGATTAGTTCAAGAGGAGGAATTTTCTTGGGATCAATCAAGTCTAAAAAGACCATAATGACTATCCCTAATTATTTCAATTTGACTCAAGAATCGGTTTTTGAGGTTAGAAATGCAACTTAATTGTCTTGCTAGTTAAGACTGCAGAAGTACATGGTGTAAGACAGCTTGACTTAAAATACATCCCAACTCAGATGAAGTAATTAATCATTAAATCATACATACCAAATGAAAAAGATCAAGCAAGCTTTATTGAAAATTTTATATTTCAATAATTCATGAACTGTGTACTGTAAGAAATACACAAAAAGCAGCTAATTTTCAAGTAAATATTTTAAACCAGAAAAACATAAACTTCATACTATGAAATCTGGTCAAGCAGCAATTTCATCAGTAATTAAATATGTATTTAAAAAAAACGTACTGACCAAAAAATTAATGAACTTTGAAATGAGGAAACCTTGCCTGAAAAATAAGAGACTCCAAACATACCTGTCAATATGTCAACGTTAGAAATCTTACAATTTTCGTGAGCTGCCATGAGGTTTGTTTGGTCACTCTATGATCACTTTTGTTACGTGGGAATGCAGTCGTGTGAAATGTACATTTTTAAGCAAACCACGTATGCATAAGTTTAAATAAAAAAATACAGATTACAAGATACTTTTACTGTATTTTAAGTGTTTACAATGGCTGATATGGATATTTATAAAATAATGGTGATAGTAGCTAATAATTTGGAGAAGAAATAGGAAACATCGTCCCTGATTGTGTGGTCCTAACATGAGGTCTATGACCTGTTTCTGATTTCTAAGCTAGAGTGACATGGTCTGTTGGAATGCAAAATAGCTTGAGGTTATGCAACCTTTGAGAATGGAAAATTGATTTCCTGCAACAGAATTTACTTTGACATTGTAAGAATGTTTTCCCAGACATTTAGTTGGCAAATCAAAAAACAGGAATATAACTTTCGGATACAAAATTCAAATGCATATTAAATTGTACAATCAGCATGATTTTGCAACTCAGTCAAAATCTACAAGCACCTTTGTAAAAATATCATTCTTAAGTATCAGTGTAATTTATATTAATTATGGATGCTTTGATATGTCATTCTAGTCCTTTTTTGCAACAATTAATTCCACAGGGCAAATTAGACCTGTATCTTAAAAGTAGAGTAGAAAATATGTTACTATACTCAAGCAGCAGTTGCATGGTATAGGATGTTACCTTCTAGTAAATCTGCTTTATCTTTAGGTTTCAATTCAACTTTGAAATATGGGTAGATTGCATATTCCATCATACCCAAATCTCCACACACAACGGCCTGGGTGCGATTGTTGACGAGGGAACTTCGAAGCAGCTGAATACAACACACAATAAAGTGTTAGAAATTAACCATGCACTGTTATTTCAATAACATCATAATAAACAGTTGTAAATTACAAATTAATTAGTAATTTAATACAATAAGTAATGAAACAAAATGCTTCTATGTTAATTTAACCTTTTGTCTCATACGATGTATGTTCACAAATACTATTGCACGAGCACCTTTACCAAGACAATTAGTAACATGCCCCTTAGTAACTCTGTTAGGATTAGTAACCATCTGCAGTTTAACCAGAATTTCATTAAAGGCTCTATGAAAGAGTGGGAATGAATTTAATAGCATACTTAGTATATCACTTGAGATTTAGGTTCAGTTTTGTTCTTGATTCTGATTGTAACTGCCATTGATTGTGTTTAAATAATTTATCTTTCATAAAACTGATAATCCCAGAATTTATAATAAAAAAAAGTATATGACAACAGTACAAAAATATATAAAACTAGGGGGCCCGCCCCCTGCTCGCTAACCCCCAGAGGATTCCTTCGTAATCCTCATTGGTTCGCTGCGCGAACCTATGCTCGCTTCGCTCGCATCAATGAAGACATGTGTCCTAGCAGAAGGAATTGTTAACAAAATACGATATTCCAAAAAAAATATTTTTCAAATCTAAATTTTATGCTGTTTATCAGAAAAGATATTTACAGTACCTCTGGAATCAGAATTCAAATGGAAACTTTGAGCAAATTTTGACTCGAAATGTGAGCGTTGATTTGGAAATTGAAAACCCAGCATGTTGGTTGTGTGTACATTTACCCAGCACTCGAGCCACCCACGCTTTTTCATTGAGTTTGTTGTCGAAAGTTGTAATGCAAGCGTCTTGTTGAACTATAATAGTTTGCCCCGAAACGGACTTTTTTTTAAATGACCCAGAAAAGATCCTCCGTTTTCTTTGATTTCTATTATTTACTGCAACAGCTCGACTAAAATTCATTTTTTTTTTCAATAAAATTTCATCCGATAACGCTATAAATTCAATTGAAGCGCAAGGCTTTGGGATACACAAAGAATCGTACAATGTTGCCAAAACGCGAAAACAAATAACGTCTTTTTTGTGTGCCACGTAAGAGAATTATATATATAGATTACACTCTATAACTAAAAAATTGAAGCACCAAGGAGTTTTCCGATTGTAATAAAAATGGGTGAATATGAAGAACATACATAGAAAAACAAACAATTGAATGATTTATTTCAGAGCTTGACCATTACAAAGGGAGGAAGTCATTAATAATAAGGGAATAAGGCGTTAGTCCAGCTCTGGCCTGGATGCAAGCTGTCACCAGGCGTGGAATGGACTGAAAAATCTACCGGAAGGTGTCCTGCGGAATTTCTTGCCGAATTGTCTCCAACTGTCGGGCTAGATGGTCAACATTCCGGGAGAGTCGCCTTCCCATAGCATTCCAAATGTGCTCTATGGGAGAGAGACCTAGGTGGCCAAGGAGGTGTTGGGAAAGTTTGAAGACAATTCATAGCAACATGTGACGTGTGCGGGCTGGCATCTCTTGTTGAAAAGTAAGCCTAGGGTGTCACAAAAGGAACAGTGACACAGCCGGTCGTAGAATGTTGTCTAAGTAAAGCTGTGCCAGAAATGACTACCAAAGGGGTCCTGCTATCAAAGGAGATGGCACCCCAGACCCTAACGCCCTGTAGTGGGCATGCGATAGTAAGGGTAGTATCACCACGCTACCCTGAACGTCTCCAGACACGTCTGCGCTTTTTGTCAGGACACAGTTGGAAATGGGACTCGTCACTAAAGACTATACGTCCCCAGTGAGCGCCGTTGCAAGTTGATTGGGCTCAGCACAACTCCTTCTTGGTGCATCGATTTTTTTTGGTTGTAGTGTATTTCAAGGTAACATCGGAATACTTTTACCCTAAGTATGACAACAGCATCAAATTGACCAAAGTTGAAGATTTTTCACATTGTAGAAATTAATGTACATTTCCTCCAAACAGTTTGGCATTGTCTGTATACCACTAGAGTTCCCATCCCCAAATTTGTATCTGCTTGTGGTGTGGAAATAAACCATAATATAAATGTTTATTATGAGCATAAATGTGCCAAGGGTATAGGCATACTTGAAGTAATGTATTCAACTTTGTCCCATATACACACTCAACAAATTAGAACCATTTCATTTTTATTTGACAAGATCAAAAAAGTACAGAATCCATTCAAGAAACTCTGCAACTTTTGTTAGTGATAAATATTTATGCCACAAAAATCAAAGTAACTAACATTCTAAACTAATAACAAGGGCAACTTTTTGCAACAAATGCAACTTTTTTTCACGCGCTCTACGCTGCATGTAAAGTACTAAAACCAAAAATCCTCCTACATGGGGTGTATAGTAATTGCGTTATAACCGCAACATAAATGCAACCTGCAACTTTTTAAAATTTAGCTTAAAATGAATTAATATCAAATTACTATTTCAATTTTTGCTCTCTGAATCAACACTTCAATCACGTGTGTCTAATCTTGCGAACGCCAAAGTATTGCGGATCAAACAAGTTCATGGTAAGAATGAGTTTGTCCCAATACAGAAGCGAAATAAATGGCAAGAAGTACTTTAACACATTGGTTGGCACTCTTGATAATCCAGAGGAAACTTGCATAATTGACTGCAGAGTTTGCGAGGTGAGTGTCGATCATCAATATGGTGTTCTCCTTGTAGATGACGTTTTAAAATCTCTGAATGTTGAGCGAAAATATTTTGTGCTTGTACTATCCGATACAGCACATTAGATGACTGCGACTGGCGCAGGTTTTCAATGTTAAAGAAATTACTGGCCAAGGATCGGCTATTCAACGTTCTTCTGTATTTCAGTATGTATTATAATACTGATGTACGCGACTAAAATTGTCAATATATTTTGAATATTTTTCAGATAATTTATTTTAGAATTTAGTGTATCAATAATAAATGCAACTTTATTTCCATTAAATGCAACTTTTCCCATATTTACTGCAACAAAAAAGTTGCCCTACTAAAAACTAAAGTATTTAAATTTCATTTTAATAGCCTTCCATGAAATTCTTTTTTAAATAGCAGTTATGCATAACTCTACTATTGATATTTAACAACGAGTTAGGATTTTCATTACACAAGAGCCTTATTTGGCCAAGCCTCATCAAACACGAGACAAACAACACCAAGCAATGGACATACACACACAAGAAAAGTTTTAGACACAGAAGAGAAATGCACAAGGGGAGAGGAAAAGGAACCTGCACTGCCTAAACTGTGTAAAACAAACTCAGATTTTTAAGGTAACTCTTTTAGAATGTATTTGTTTCACAGATAGCATTCCCTTACGAGTTTTCAAAACTGGTAAGTAATGCTATCATTTAATGTAATGCAATTTTAAATAGTATTTGTGAATGAAATATTGAATAAACACTTACAGAGAGATGTCCTTCATGATGCTGGGGGAAGAATTTATACAAATATTCTGAAGCCACCAGTTGGAGGACAGTGTCTCCCAAAAATTCAAGACGTTGATTTGAGCCTCTGAGGAGAGAAACAGTAAGTCATTGCCAGTCGAAGATACGATTTATTCTATTTCCATTGCACTTGCTTGTGTGTTAATGCATGTTAGGTATAGAGCAAAGTTCAATAGTTTCCAGCCCAAGAATATTAAAGAGGCAATAGAATCAAACAATTTTTTATAACTATTTACTAAATAATATTATCACTATTTACTGCCAAATTTAAAAAAATAATAATAATTAACATACTTTATCACTAATAGATAATTAGAATTTTTATCTTTAAAATGGTCACTGCAGAAATGATTTTTTTTATCACTTGAGCAACCTTAGATTGGTAGTTAATTAACGTCGCACTGGAGCAATGCTATGGGCAATGGCCCGGGATCAGTTCCCGAAACTAAAGATCCAACTTCGATCTTGGGGGGGAAAAATTTCAATTTGAAAATTTAATGACTCTATGATACTCAAGATTAAAAGCTTAAATACTGGGCAACCAAAGTATCTTCGATGCTAGCGAAACAAATTTTAACCTCAATGCAACAAAACATAGGGGGACTGAGTTAGACCCATCCATTCTTGTTCCAACTAGTTCAGGCCAAACTTTTGGACCTTATCACATATCACAAACTTTAAATGCAACATTCAAAACCCCTCGAATTTCACAGGTTAGAAAGTAGTAGTTACTCGAACATAAAAGTCACTTACAGAGTGAGATTGTTGTATCCCAAACTGCGGTGTGTCAAAGCTCTGGCCAAAAGACGAATGTGAGTGAATTCTATTCCAATTTGTTCTTCAAATTTATGCAATTTCTGAAAAACAAAAGACCAATGATTAGCAAATTCACAATCATGCAGGGACATGTTCAAGGGAGGGTCCTAAGGGATCCGAGCCCCCCTTAAAGTCTCGATAGGCTTTTATCTGTTTAATCAGCATAAATCAAAACCTTGCTGGTCACAAGATAAAATAGACACGCAGGCATCTAAAGACAGTCAAAAAGTCAGTCAGTGAAAACTAAAATTACCAATTGATTGCTTTAAACAAGCGAAAAAACAATTAGCAGTATGGAGAAAATACAGATAGGTAAAACTCATATTATTTACTTGAAGCAATGGTACTGATGTAATCCATTTCCTATCACCATTTGGTTCTTGTTCCTATGAAACAAAAAAGTTAACAATTAATGTATGAACCACATAAAATTTATAAAACTAGTGATGTTATATCAGATGTTAAAGAGTTTTTCAAATAGCATGAAATGTTTCTAGAGTTCCAATTGTACTTGTTTAGTAACTATCCTGCAAGTCTATTCATTTAGTAACAAACATGAACAATAAGTGCCTGTTATAGTCTGTTTTTGAGAGTATGACACTTGGAAGTATTTTAATGTAAAGTCAGGCGGTAGTTGAACACTTTTTTAATTCTTGTATGTCTTATTCTGTGTATAGAAATAAAAATGATTGGAAAACAAAAATTAAATTAGCATTTCACACACAGTTTTTCTTAATAAACCAAGTCTCACTAAGAATAAATTGACTATACACTTATCAAGTAAAATAGTGTTGGATGTAAAAACTAAAGCTAAAAGTAGAAAACATTCCAAGTAAGTAAGACCAAAATTGTCTTGTTAATGTGCAACTCACGATTCCTACTCTTCAAGCAAAATAAATCCTTTCTTTATGGCATTTTCAAGTCTATTTTTCCTTTTTAGGACCACCCTTACACAAGTTTGATTTGTTCTTTTTTTTTTTTTGCAACAAACACGGTGTATTAAGACTAGGACCTACAAATTAAAGTGGATTCTGTAAGAAAAGCATTTTTAAGAGGAATTCAAACCCAGATCCTGCTGAACTGAGGATCCGATTGTTAATCACTCGTCTACCAAGTCAGAACACTGGTGGAACACTTAACATGGATTAAAGACATTCAAACGGACTCTTCTACAAATATTATGGAACAAAATATTCCTCTCACTGCACTGAGAAACGGAATGAGTTTGCAGAAAGTGTATCAATGCATAAAAACCACAAAATGACAGCCACTTTTTGTACACATAATAGGTACTGGAAACAAACTTAGTTTGTTTAACTGGACTAACTGGTTTGGTTTTAACTTTGTTAATCTTTTCAAGGGCCCTCTAAAAAATGGAATAAAAAATCAGGCCTTTCCAAGATGCAGTGTGGGAATTATGTTACTAGACTACCTACATATGATTTATCCTGAAATAACAAATGTAAGATGTTACAAGGAGCTGATGCAGAATTAATTACCTGTAGAGGATGTAATGGATAATTTTTCCACACTTCTTGAAGCTCTTGTTCAGGAAACAAAGTTTTTGAAAATACTTTATCTGCCATTTCAATTCCACCATCCAGAAACAGTGCACCTAAAATTAGAAAGACAATTTTTCAGACAGCTATTGAACTTGCAACTTTCTAAGCTGCAAATACAAGAATTAAAACATAACACACTCTAAGTTTGAACAAAAATTGAAACATTTGTAATGTTCAAATTTTGATAAAATTCCAGGATATGAATGCAAAGATGCCAGCTTATGAATTTTCAGTTTTGTTGCAGTAATTTTTTTTATAAATGACATTTTAAACATGATTGAGGGTTTAAGAACACAATGCAATGTATTTTTATCAATGCAATCAAAAATATCTTCGGTTGTGTTAACTCTTCCTTGTCTGCATTCATACTCCTTTAGAGAATTATTATCGCAACATATTCAACACATATCTAACAAAATTTCAATATTCTTTCAACATTTTACCAAGCTTTTTTTTTCATAGACATAGAAAAAGTGAAAGATTGATAAATGGCAGCATTGACTACAAAAATGAAAATCATTTGATAACAGCAAAAAAAAGTACAAAATTCACAATAGAAAATTTATTCACCAAAGATATTAGATTAATTTATTTAAATCAAATTTTTATCATTTTAATTATAATCTGCTGCCCGTATAAGTTTAAAATCAGTGGACATATAACAAGCAAATAAGTATAGTTTCTAAAGAGTATTAATTTGGGACATGCAGATCAGTGTACTTTCTAAATAGTAAGTATAGATTTGTGCAAAACGAGGGTTTATAAAATATACCAGGAAATATGTTTGAAAAATAGAAATTATTCATTGGCCTTCAAGACTTTCACAGCAGAACATGCAAAAGAAGGGATAAACTTTTATGAGTAACCAATTATGTAGGATAGAATCTCTCTTATTAGGTAGTTTAGTTTTAATAGAAGGGGCACAAAGTTTAGGGAATTGAACTTGGGTACAAAACTTTTTTTGGTTGAGGCCAGGCCACCTGAGATGGCAAACCACTTTCATTTTTTGGCCTTGACAGATTTAACTTGCACTAGCACTCGTATACAAGACGGTTTTCGGCTGGACAGAGTTTCAAACTGGCTAGGGGTCTCGCCTATATAATGCTCTTGCAACTGGGCCACTTTGAGGCCCTTTCACTGAATAGCAGCAAACGTTTCTATTTGTTTCTGCCATGCATTCTGTCCCAGGTTATTTCATCTTCAATTTGAACTATCAAAACTGAAATAACCTAGCACAACTGATTCAACTTGAATTTAGAAAAAAGGTTTTAAGTGATTTTTAAAATACATAAAAATTGCTCCATTTTAAATCGGCATAACCTGACACTAAGGATTTCCCAGGACGCAGTGAAAGCATAAAATTCAGCAAGTATGAAAATGTTCAAAACCATATTCCAGAAAAGAAATAAGAAATGCAGACGAACCCATCAATGCCTCAAAACAGTTAGCCATTGCATGTCTAAGTTCAAGGTCATGACAAAGATCTGATCCATGAGCATACAGCATGAATTTCTCCAACTGAAGTTTCTGTCATGATGGAAAGAAAAATAAATTAGCATAATATAGCTTCTGGCACAATGTAAAGAATAATAAAAATACAGGTGACAAAATAACCAAATGCTCCCCTATTTTTCTCTCAAAAATTTAATTGAAATTTTTTTGGTTGTTGGACCCAGAGTACAGATGTGAATCACTTCAACTGTCTACAATGAAAACTGCTCTATAGTACCCGTCTGTTGCCATAGAAGCAAGACGGTGAATTTTCCCTAGTGGATCCAAGGACTGCAGCAACCCTGTTGAAAGAGTCGGATCAGCAAGGACGGTTCCAAGTTCGAGATTTGATCAAATCACTCATGTACAAAGAAGAGGGTGCATGTTTAATCTGCGATAACCTCAAATGTCCTCACATTTGCATGGAGTGAAGTCTGGAGAGTGCGGTGGCAGCTCAAGTGTTGATAGTGGTCTCTGACTGTGGTTTAAAATGACGTTGTCCTTGTATCTTTCCCTTTGGGATGAATCCTAGACCATCCCGAGTAGCACGTTGTGTTGTTCCAGAGCACATCCTACACCCAAGCCCGTTTTCTCGCAGAGGAGCACCTGTTAACAAGTCTCCTGAACAAAAGCAAACAGTCTATCCTCCTATGTTTTGTTTCATGCTCTCCAGGTATTCGTGAGATAAGGGAATTGCAGGAGGTGACATGAGAGAAAGGCAAACAAACCACTATCACACAATGCCACCAGGCACCTACCCTCAAATTTGCCAAAATAGGGTGTCTACTAAATTTCTGTTGGTCCATTTAGGGACTTTCTAAAATAAATGCATGATCTGATTTTACATGACTATGTGGGTCAGTTAGATGCAATTATACTTTAAAATCACTTTTTTCATTGCTTACAGCCTAATCTTGAGAAAAGAAGACTCTAGTATCAAATATCAGCTTCAATATAAGCTGTTTCTAAATAAAATTTTTAAAATTAAGACAAACCATAAATCATGTCAAAGTAGATGAACATATTAAACAAATACTGTATATTAATATTCTTTACTGAATACTTGACATTTCAATAAAAATTACAGAACAAAATCAATAATTACTTTAAAAACACTTCTTCATGTAAATTTTTTATTTTTATATTTTATGCATCAAATTAAGTTGGTAAAAAAATTCTGTCTGGAGTAGTTCTTGTTCTAGACAGACAGTAACTCTTATTATTTTTTTTTTTTGTTAAAATTAGAATTTTTGAGGTGGAGGTGAATGATTGACATTGCACTGAAACAACACAGTGGGTGATTGGCAACAGCCTAGTAATTTTGAACTTCAATCAGACGACGAGATAAACACCTGCACTGGCACCCCACTCTCCAAACTTTCACACTATGCCATCGTGAGGACATTTGAAACTGTGATAGATTTAATATGCATCAGCTCCCATGTACCAGACAGTCTGGTGGGATTAAGTTTCGAACTCGCAACCCTCCCGTTGTTGCTAATCCACAGCTCTAGCAACATGGCTACTGCAGCCTGAAAAGTTTCTAAATAAAAACAAAACTGTGTCCTAGTAGCACTCACTCTCGACAGGACGGCAAGGTGTTGATTCTGTACGATGGCTGCACGGTACGTGGCAAGGCCTCCTTCTTCCAGGTCAGGGAACAGATAGAACAGGTGAATGCTGGAAAGAAACTCCACCACTGCATCTCCCAGGAACTCCAGCCTTTCATTGTGATTGATGCTGGAAGTGGCTTCGTGCTGACTCCCAAACCTTGACATTATGTTTATCAAAGTGTTGATGCCTTTAGTAGTAAGATTAAGATTGAAATTAACCAATTGAATGCGTACAATTCCAAGCATTTTTTTGAAATAGGAAAAACGATAAACATATGCTTGGAAGCTACAATTATAATCGTTTCCAGGGTTGAATAAACTTCTGATAATTTCTTGTATTGTTCTGATTAAATTACAATGAATAAATAATAAATGCAGTCAAAATTTTAATGGAAACTGAACAAGACTGCAAATGTGTGTTCATGCAAAGCCAGCAAAAACATCGACCACCAACACCACAGGTCAGGTAAAAAAATATTTAGGATTTTCCACAAAGTACATTTAAAATTAACTTTTTGTATTTCCAAGAAAAAAAAAAACCTAAACATTCACTGTTGATGCTGTTAGTTCAACAATTTCAAAAATCGCATAAAACAGTCACCAAGTAAGAAGGATATCAAAAGCTTTTCAACAGGTAAATTGTGGTATCAGTAATTGTGGTCGACAGTAATTTAAATGATAAAATCCATGTTTGGAGAACATGCCTTGTTATGTACAGTAATAAAAAACTCACTTTTTCAAGTACAAGCTGTCATAAAAGAAGCGTTATCATTTTTTGTTGAGTTATGCCAGTTTTCATTCGACAAGCATGTAGTGAGGACCATTCAGTTTAATCATGAGATGTTTTATACTTGAAGAGGTTAGTGATTTTTAAAAAAAATCAAGCATCCATTGAGCAAATATAAAGAAATTAACAATTTTTGGTTATGAGTATGTGCGCAGTATAAAACTCTTTTCTCTATATTATTACAGCTTTGGTAACATATTTTAATGTGGCTGACCACCATTGAGAAGCTGAATGGTAACATCCAACAAACACAAAGATCAAAATATGAAAACATGGATTGCTAAATAGGAGTATTTGTGCTAGGGGCATTTGGCCAATATTATGTTCTCTACAGTCAAAAAGATAGAATAAAGTATGAATTTTTTTCTTACTGTATTCTCTTTAAAAATTATTTTATACAAAATTACAGCACTTCTTTTGTAAAAACCGGTACTATAGCTTTCAACTTCAATGTATAATAGTTCGATTAAAAATATAAAGAACTCTGCTTTCTGGGTAATTAACAGTATACTAATAGACTATGAGCTAAGATTGTATTCTTACCTCTTTTGCGAGTGTTCATGTAATGAATTCTCCTGTCTCCGTACTGAGGTTGACGCAAGCCACAATTTGTCAACGAATTTCGTGCATGATCTGGATTGGTTCCAAAATTCTCTCGATAGGATGGGTGGGTGAGTGCCAGCTAAAAATATCAGTTTCAAACTGTGGTCAGGTGTGTTTGATTAAACATCAATAAAATCAGGACTAAAACTCATTATTAGTTTGTAAAAATTGTGCATATTTTTTTATTGACTTTTATAGGGTTTCTATTTTTATAATTTGTTGTTCAGAGTAATCAAATATGAGCTTCAAATTCGTTCCAGAAATAAATTTTACATTATGAGATTTGCAGCTTTTTAAGTAACTAATTACAATTTTTTTTTTCACTTTAGTTTTGTCAGTACACAATAAAAGTAGTTTTAAATTTGTTAAGGACTCAATCTAATAAGTGGAAAATGGTCACCGTACCCTTTGAGGTGTGGGTTACATATATAACAAAGTAAAGGTGCCTTAAAATTCAACAAGAACTTAAGAGATATGCTACAAATAAAAGAAATTAAGAATCTACCATTACTCGTTTTTCGAATCCCAAAACTTAGCTAAAGGAAATAGATGAAAATATATTTTAAACATAGAATATAATCTGCACAATTAAAGCATTTGTAATAAAATTAAGCAACATGACAATTAAGAAATGCTATAGTTAATATACATAATAATTGCATTAAATTATTTATTTACATTTAATATCAAAAGCTGACCTATTTATGCACAAAAACTATTGAGGTATCTGTTTTCTTTGATGAAACAAATTTACAAATACTTCTCAACTGAATTTTTACAAGCCTTTGCAAAAGCAATGGGTTTTTTCAGTGCTGAAATTGTGTACCTTGAAAATATTTTCGACTCATTGTAACTTCAAACCCAACTTCTTTTATATTATCTTTTGGCTTATTATTTATTTCATCTTTGCTACCTTTTGCTTTATTCCTTTTCTCAGCAATGCATTCTCCAGTATTCTGTACTTTCTTGTCTTGAGACAGTAGTAGCCATTTCTTCTAAGATTTTATTTTAAGCATCAGTAGGCATGCATATTGTTTGTTAACACCTTTTGACATCTCTCTAACGAAAAAATCACTCATTCAAATTAACAAGCAACAGACAAACTTTCTAGACTGTCACTCCAGACTGATATGTCCCCCTTGTCATTCATCCACACGGCTGTTGGTCATTCACATAACCTTTGTATATTATGTTAAGGGCCTGTTCACATGAGTTTTTCTAATGTGCATTTGAACGTGCATTTTTAAAAAGCCCATGTGAACACCCCTTTGTGTTTTCCAAGGTGAACTTTCCTTAAGCATTAAACTATGTTTTTTATTACCCAATTCAAGTTTCTATCTTTGCAATCGTTGAAGATAAGAGTAAAAATTTCAACAGATTTAAAATCTGCGTAAAATTCTATGCCAGATCAATACCAAAAACAGTTTTCATAATATAAAATAAATTTTCTGTAGTTGTAATTAAGATTGCCATAAGCGACGATTACAGAAACAAAGGAGATATTGGGTACATCCCATTTTGGGTGATACATTAACACACAGGATGTTTACGACTTAGTATACTAAACTGAGGGAGTACGAACCCAAGTTTTTAAAAATTATTTTAGAATGTATGAATTTATGTATTTCATCAATTAGAAGATCATGGACGACTATCCGTAACGATAACTAATCCCTCTTTCTGGTGTCAATTGAACGCTGATAGAAGAATTTGCTTACATTAAGGGTAGGGCAAGGTCATTTATGTCAGGTGCCAAAAACTGACAGATGAGTCATATGTAACGCATGTGATTGGGAATGTTTCAGCAAAACAGAATCGAAAACCAGTACACAATGAATATAATTATCAAACACTCAATGGTGATCAAATTACTCTAAAAAGATCATAAATTGACCAACAAACAGATCTAATCAAAAATCTGGAAATTGAAAATGGACTTTCCATCTACATGGTTTAATAAAAATATCATTAAAAGTAGTAACATTAATGATAATAATAGGATGGACTGTAGGATTAGAATATGTTGTATAAAACATCGACTGGAGGGTTGCGAGTTCGAATTTAACCCAAGAACGTTGTGTACAAAGGAGGCTGATACACGTTAAATCTGCCATGGCCTAAAAATGTCCTTCCGTTGGCATGGTGTGCAAATTTGGAGAATGCGATTCCAGCTCTGTCATTTACATGTGGCTCAAAATCACATGGTGGTATCGTCTGATCTCATCATTGGTGTTTGATCCCACCCATCCGTTAATAGCCAGTTGTGCCCGTCAAGTGCGACATCAATTACCTACCAATAAAATGTTTAGATGAAAAGCACACATTAGTCAATTTAACTACAGTTAAGACTACCTGAAACAAAACTAATCCTTCAACTTACTCTCTTTCAGAGGATTTGTAGCACAAACGGAACCGTGAATGGAACAATGACAGGGGAATATTTCAACTAAAACTTGATTAAAACCCGTTGAGAAGACGCAAGAATTATGAAAATCTATAATATATATCTAAGAATGATTAAAAAACAGTTTATATCGAAAACCGGAAGATTGCAACGAGAAATTTCATCTGTAAAATATAAACATTTCAATAAAAGTAGAAATAACTTTAAGATTAAAATATAAATTCTACAAAAAATAATCTAACAGTAAATCAGGCTTATAAGTTCATTTTCAAAAGTCATGCCAAGTTCCATTTAATACAAGGGTGTGAAACATGAATAAAATTGAAAATCCTCTTTCACATTGAGGTCATTAAAAAAATAACTTCACAAAGTTTAGCTTCAAATTGAATGTTTTAATTTAGCTTATTCTAAAGACGTTTGCCCCATATTGAAACTTAAACAAACTGTTGTGGGTATACCTTTATCTTAAAATAAAATTACCTACTATTCCTTTTTGTTTGAAACTATCTTCAAAACATTAAACAAGATTAAATTTGCATCGTATTTTTAATAGTATTAAATACAAAGGCTAGTACTTCATTCAAGATATATTTTTTCCATAAAAAGAGATAAATAATCCTTTTTGTGTTTGTAAAGAATATCTTCCTCAAATGCGGCCAAATTCATATTGCAAAAATATAAAAGTTAGAATTGAAAAATTATTTAAAGAAAATTACATTTAAAGTAACGATATGGTGTAAAATTTTCAGCAGATTTCATATCCGTTAAAATTTATACTAATCTTGAACGATCGTGAAGATAGAAACTTCGACTAGGGAATTAAAAAAGAGCCCCAATGCCAGTCAAAATGCATGTCATGTGAACAGCATACCTTATTCCTATGTACCTAAAGCTTCAGTTGAAACTCTAGAATCACTGTATCCCTCGGAACAATCAAGCAATTAAAACACCTGATTGAGTAGTTTTCTGCATGTGAACGCTCCAGTAGAACTCTATGTATTTTGGCTAACCATGTTTTGTGTCAACATAAAACGCATGTCAGACAACGCTTCATATGAACAGGGCCTAACACTCCTGCACAATTAGGTCTTGATAATGACCAACCTGTTTCAAATGACAAAAAATTTCAATTAGGAACAAGGTTTTTTTCTGTGTTTACATTAACAAGTCGGAAATCACTGGTATTTAATATTACTCTTTCTTGTGTTTACATTACAGTTTTGTGCACACATATTATTTTCAGTTCATTTATCTGATGCAATCCTTTTCATGATATGCAGTCTCTTTATAATTATTAAATGTCTAGTTGGACTTGGAGTTACACTCTTATTTCAATATTACAAGACATAACAGAAAGGTTTTCTTAAAAAAGCGTGTCGACACCATTCAGTGATGTTTACCTAAATACGTTTTAGCTCATGTTTGTTTTGGTATTGAGAGATGGTAAAGATGTAGGTCCAAAACACTTTTAAACAGTTTTAGATCATACATGTTTTAAAGTTTATTTTACAATCCCTGCATCATGCTTCAACACAATTTGCGAATGGTAATGTAAATAGGATTTGCTATCATAAACAATTAAATAAAAAACAAATATATCACCTGCAGGAGGAAGCGGTCAGAGAACTTGTAGCCTATTTTGTCTTCCAAGTTGCTTAAGGAATCATGGAAGCGCAGGTGGCACACCAAAATGGGAAGCAGCATGGCATGCTATATCAACAATAAAATGTGATGAAATATTTTCCTTGAAATTCGCAACTATTTAACCTAGATATATATAGTATGAGAGTACCTGAACAATGTCACTCATCATCCCAGTTTTGAAAAAGCCTTTGCTGCTGATTACAACTGTTACGTCCCTTTTCAAATCACTAAAATGAATGAAACATTGTTAGACAAAACAGTACAATAAAAGTCACGAAGGAATCGTATAAAGCATAAAATTTTAAAATGTAATTAAGATATGTTTGATTCTCATGTTGGGAATTTGAAGAATTCATAATCACAGCAAAGTTTCGATAATATTTTCATCAAAGCAAAATACACTAACAAGCCAAAACATTATGACCATCCCCACAATTTTCAATGAACTCGTCTAGATGATCATGTATGAGAAAGGATATAGAATGAATTGAAAGGGTTCAGCACATAGCTACAAAAATAATAAAGGGGATAGCAAATCTCGACTACAATGAACGTTTAAGTAAACTTAACATGTATACACTGGAAAGAAGAAGGAGGGGGGATTTGATTCAGCTTTTCAAGTTGGTAAAACAAGGGGACACAGAGGGCTTAAATTTCAATAGGGATAACAGAACAAGGGGCCATGGGTATAAATTGAATAAGACACATTTTAATCGGGATTCAAGGAAAAACTACTACTTTAATAGGGTAATAGACAGTTAGAACGTGCTGCCAGAGAATATAGTTAATTCAAAGGGAGTGTACAAATTTAAGATACAATTGGATAGTCAGTGGGAATTGGAGAGTTCATAAACAAAGGACCAGCCTTGTTGGGCTTGAGCCTGTAGCTGGTCATCAGTATTTGCATTTGTATATTTAACTCAAATATTTATAAGTACTTGCATATAACATAATGCATAGTTAGGTTTTATCTTCTGATTTCAGCAGTAAAATTTTGTAATCCAGCTAATCGGTAAGGACGATTATTTACCTGCTTTGTAACCACTTTATACATTGTGTTTTAAATTTATTTTATTGGTTCAACAACACACATAAGGTCTCAATAACCACATATATTGGTTGAAAGAACAGGAAAGATTCCAATTATTATTTAATTTTAATAATGATCAGCGGGTGCGAGAAAAGTAAACTCAAGTCTAACAGTAACAACAAGAATTTAATCAACTAAGCAAAGGAAGGCATACATGTTAGCTGCATCCAAGGAGAGAGGCATTCGTACTCAGACGAGATAGAATAAAACATCGGCGCAAAAACAAGCCTCTCTTTTTTTTTAACAACTTTTTTACGTGGGGAAATATTGTTCCGATTTTAAGCAGATTCAGCTGTTATTCGCTGTGAGCAACAGGAAACACGTGCAAACGATTCCAGCGCGAAATAAATCACAAATATAATCATCGCGTTTGAATGTGTGCTCCAATGAATAATTATAAATTTTAACGTAAAATTAATAAATGCTCATTACGCGTTTTCAAATATTCTTTCACACAAATCGCTCGCCTTGATTTCCTACGTTTATTTGCTAGCCCAATCACTAATTGGGCCGCACTGATTCCTCCTAACAGAATAGCATCGTCTTCATCCTTCTTGAAACTGAAGTGAGGCATGAGTGTGGACAGGTAAAGGGAATGCCTCTAAGCGCATGCAATAAAGCATGCGTTGACACATATTGAATCTAATGTTGAATTGAACGTTGAAAGACAAGTTGAAAATGAAGCGCACAAGTGTGGACATACCTAGTGATGGTGACATCAGCAGTAAACGCCAAGGTGTTGGTCGTCCACGCGTCATGAAAGAAAGAGGACGTTGGAAACTGTCCGCCTTGGTAAAGCAAAATCGGAGTGAGAGAGTGGCTCAGCTGACAACCCAATACTATGCACGTCCAAGCGCAAGTGTTTCGGAACACACAGTTGAGCGGACACTGTTGGACTGCTGACTCTGCAGCAGACATCCCACTCGTGTGCCTGTGTTGACCAAGCGTCATTGTAAACTACACCTAAAGTGGGCCCAGGAACATCAAGACTGGACCATGGATGAGTGGTAGAGAGTTGCCTGGTCAGATGAATCCCGATTTCTCATTCATCACGTCGATGATCGTATTGGGGTACGCCATCTGTCAGGCGAACAATTGCTCCCCTCTTGTACAGCATACACAGGCTGGTGGTAGTGGTACTATGCTTTGGGAGACGTTCTCATGGGCGACTCTGGGACCCGTAGTTGTGGTAGAACAGACCATGAATTCTGCGAACTATCTGAACATCATTGCAGATCAGTTGTACCATTACATGGTGTGTCTCATGGTGTCTGTCTTCTCAACTGGAAATAGAATCTTCCAGCAGGACAACGCCCCATGTCACAAGACTCGGATTGTGTTGGAGTGGTTCGAGGAGCATACTGAGGAATTCTACTTAATGTCCTGACCACTTAACTCGCCGGATCTTAATGTGAATGAGCATATTTGGGGTGTAATGGAACGGCAGCTCAGAGCTCAAACACCACCATGTCAGAATATCTCGACTTCGTGTGACCGCTGCTTAGACATTTGGTACAACCAGTCTCCAGTCATGTACCAAGAACTTGTGGCATCTATGTTTTGAGAGCTTTTTTGCAGGCCAAAGGAGGCGTAATGCCTCTTTGAGTAGGTGGTCATAATGTTTTGGCTCTTCAGTGTATAATCTGGCAGGCTTAATAAAAACATGGATAAAAATAGAAAACAATAAGGAGCTGAAAAGTTATTACCGATTGTCAGAAATGATTACGCAGAATGTCATTTTTAAAACATTTAAACATAATTACAAGTTTAACAGATATTAACACACAACTGAAAAGGTATTGCAGGTGTCAGCCCTTCATTGACATATCAAGAATAAGAAATATGTTTCATTACAAATATTTGTATTAATATAAAAGTGTATGAAAAATTATCTACACTGAGTACTTTGACTGCAGAAATAAAGCCGTTAAACCAGTATAAGTTACTTAAAAAAATTATTAAACTTTTAAATTTAGAATAAAAAAATAAAGTGATATTTGGTTTATAGAATTATTTGCAATGCAGTGAAATACAGTAACTGGAAATATACTTATTTGCATAAGGGATGCAAAAAGATTACGAATGAAACATTGTCATGTTAACAGTGTGTGTTAAAAGTTTTAGTGAATATTTTCAAACAGAACACTGACATCAATTTTAGTTATCAGCTCTTGTACGATTTTTTTATTGTTTTTCTACTCAGTTCCCATTTGTTGGACTTCACAACATTAAAGATAATGTTATGACTTTGGTGATTTAAATTTTTGTCACTAGGCCAGTGTCAAATGATAATGATGGGTCACTGTAATGTGGATAAATATGGAAAGGAATTGTTGGATTGTTATAAGGCCAAACTTGAAAACCTTTTGTGAAAATAAATTACCGTTCATTACCAACTTTTGGTAATTTTTGGCAACTACATCACCACATGGAATATTCCTTAATAATTTCACTATCGCTGTAAGGGTTTGTCTGTAACAAAGCATTGGTCATTGGCCTTGCATTATGCAGTAGGACAGCAATTCCCGAAACTTTGAAGGAAAATTTCCTCATATATTTCAAAACATAAAATCTCACTCAATCGACATTCCATAGGGCTTTCAGCCACTGAAGCAAGGAGAAAGATCAAAAAGTTATAGATTGTTCCAAATGGAAATCCAATTTAAGTACGAACTCATGCACAAGTTTCTAGATTACTGAAAATTTTGTTTGTGGATAATAAATAACAAACCAAACACTTTGCTATTTATATCATGCATAATAAATAACACACTTGCAAATGAAAACTGGATTTAAATATGAACTCAAACACAATTTGCTAGATTACTGCACACAATGCTCATGGATATAATGAAAACTTACTTTTCCATCCTCATTTCTTGTAATTTCGATTCTTTTCTCGTTAGTTTATGCCGATCTACATAGCGTACTTTTGGCTTGTTTGCTAGAAGATGTCGATACTTTACATATTCCCTCCAAGCCTTTTGATAGCTAGAAAGGAAAATAACACATATTTAAGATACTAACTAACACCAACACACAGTCCCATGATTTGAAGAAAAGTGTCTCTTCCCTGGTCCAACTTGCAGATTTTAGTGACACTTTTGGTAACACATGCATTGGTCCTGCTTGTTTCCCCTTCGTCCCATTCATTCTGCCACGCATCAAGTAGCCAGCTAGTGGTTTCCTTTTTGTAATGGCTCTTGGATCATTTCACCCTTTCATCTGTGTATTCGATTGTTGCAGCCTCTTTTGCTAATCAATCTGCTTCTTCGTCTCCGTTGTGACCTGCATGAGCTTTAACCCACCCTTAGCAAATTTCCTTGTTGTTGTACAATAAGAGTTGTATTTCTCGTGCCAGTGAACTAGGCCTCTTGGGGTTTTTAAGTGCCAGGAGACCAGCTCGACTGTCTGTCCAGATCTTGACATTTGTGTCTGCTCTTCCTTATGCTGCTTTTATGGCTGAAAGAATTCCATAAAGCTCTGCCTGGAAAACAGAATTATTGTCTTGCATTCTCGTGGACCATTGTTGAGTTTTGCACCCTTCTTGAATAGAGCAGAATGCACTTCCCACTCTTTTCTCCATTTTGGAGCCATTGGTGAAGTAGCTTATGCCAGAATGAAGAACTCCCACTGCTGGATTTATTATATCATTCGAAAGGGTTTTAGCTGGATGTATAGACAAGCCTATCACTCTTTCCTCGTTGTAGGGTGCAGATTCCTGGATAGTTGGATTCGCAAAGCGGGTAAATTAAGTTCAGATTTGCAGTGTAACTAATGAGCGTGGACTGTATATTGAAGATTAGTTGAATGCGGTGAGAACATAAATGATGCAGTGATGACTTTAGAAAAAATTGCTGTTTATTTAAGAACGAAGGAGCATTGTTTTGCTTTGCTATAGGAGAATACTTTGGAGGGGAATGCTGGTGAATAGTTTCAGTTTGCAAACCAGATGTTAAGAAATAATTTCTATCCCCATAGTGGATCTCCTTTCGAATGAATTCTAATAATTTATCGATATCAAAAAAGGATGTTTCGCTTGTTTCACAATTAAAGTCTAAACTTATATTGGGAGGCAATGTTTTCATTAATATTGGAATTAACATGCGACTGTATGCTTCCGGTTTGACACCTAATGACCGTAGGCTATGTACTTGTATTTCTATGGTATCGCACAATTTGCGAAGTTTCAATATGTCACTAGATTTAGTTACAGGAGTAAGGTTAATGAGTTTTTGCATATGTGAATTTATAATAATGTCCTTTTTTCTGAACCGATTTTCCAGAATTTCAACAATTTGATCGTAGTTTGCTTCCGAAATACAAAACCCTTCTATTATGTTCGTTGCGTTGCACCTCAGGTATGAGTTCCAAAAACTTGTCCATTGAGTAGGATAACCATAATATTTATTGATGATCAATTTAGGAAGACGAGTTTTTTTTTTTGATTTTAGAGTCAGTGGATTCAATAAGAACAACATTGTTTGCATTATCCAAATTTGTGCTTTAGTTCAATTCTTTCAATTTTCTTTTTGCTCTAAATTGCCAAGTTGAATTTTCTCTTCATACTCTTGCCCGTATGCAATTTCAGTTTCGTAATAATCCGAATTAACATTTAAATAGCAGTCTATGTTTTCGTCTAATTCTTTTAGTATTTTTGCTTTTGCGAGCAATAAATCCAAACTTTCTTCTAACAAGCTTGCATTCATTTTGTCTTTCTCTAAATCTGTTAAAAATCTTTTGTCACTGCGGTTCTAGTAACTTTCCGGTTTGATTTCAATTTGGTAATAATCTCTTGCCATTTTAACAAATATTCAAATCAATCCTACCTTTAGCAGCCTTCGTTGGTTGGTTGTCAACAAGTGTAACTTCAAACGTATTACACTTTTTTCAACCGATGCACCATGACGCAAAATGGCAGGATTTCTAATATCAAATTGGTTCAGTGGTATTTTTTGTTCTATACAAAAATGACAATTAGAGAGATTCTTCAGTTCAATTAAAGTTTAATTACTATTTACACAGTATTTACAGATGTAGAAGAGATTACATATTAACGCAAATCAAATCAAAATAAGAACACTTAGGTTCTTTCAAAATCGAATCAAGGGTTAAACTTCAACTAATCAACTGACAAAAGATGCAGGTGTGGGAGAGCAGGAAAGGCGCATGACCTCAACACCATCTAAGATTCAAATAATCTCCACACCAAACACTCATACTCATCTTTGTCATAATTTGCATCTCTAAGCTTTGTACTTATTCTCATTTTGACACACACCGGCTTCTTTTTGAAGTGGAAGATGTAGCGGTGCAATTCCCACAGTTGTTTGAAGCGCCATAGTGGGTGCTGTTCTGTAACTTCCTGTTATTGAGATCAGAAATTTTCTTTGTATCCCATTTAACTTTCTTATAGTACATTGAGTTGGGTTGGGACACCAGACCACTACACATACTTTCCAACATTGGTAACCCAATTATCAGTAGCACTTTCCCCCAAAATATCAACTGACATATTACATATGACATAGTATCAATAAATTATTGATTAATTATTAAAATCAATAAAAAGTTACTAAATAATAAAATAATTAATTAATTTATAAAATTAAGCAATTATTGAATAATTAACTGAAACAAATATTTTTTTTAACAATATTCAAAATTATTTAAGAAAATTATTGACAATATATAAGTGAATGAATTGTATTTTTAAAAGTCACACATCACAATTTTGTTGATAAAACTACCAATTACCTTTTTTTTTAACATCTCGTCTACAATTTTTTTTTTGCATTGAATAGCAAGCACTTTTTTTTTTTAAGTATTCATTGCTTAGTGTTCTTTATGGAACAAGATTTGGTTTGGTTTTTTCAAACCATGCTGAAAATATATTTAAAAAAGTATTTTCGTCGATTTTTATACGAGATCCGTAGTTTTTCAACTACGGAAATTCCGGAACAGTTGGAGAGTCTGACTGCGCCATGACTCAACATTATTTCAGTCACTGTTTTGTAAAGCAGTTTTCGAAATTTATGCCCTATTCCGCATCTCTTTCCAGCTATTCTTTGTAGCATTTGAAATTGGAACATGGCTTTTTGTCCTACAGTTTGTACATGAGCCTCCCAATTTAGCTTCTTGCCTAGTATGTCCTAGGTACTTTAAAGTACTATTTCATTTTATTTTATTCCAGTAGATGGAAGGTTCTCTCTCGAGAGATTACTAAGGAGAAGGTATTTAGTTTTTTCTTCAGACACGTTCAGACCTTGCCGATCTGTCCAGGTTTTTAACAGATCAAGTGCATTTGTGTCTAGCTCACCTAATTGCGCCTTAAGTCGACAGCAAATGCTTGCATGGACTCCTTCAGGCCATGGTAGATCCAATGCTTCATCGGCCATGATATTCCACAGCACTGGTCCGTTGCACGATCCCTGTGGACAGCCTTATCCTTGCTTCCTTGAGGACTTTAGCAAGAGTATTTTTAATATTGGAAGGGCATTTAGATTTCGCTAGTTTGTTTTCGATGACATTGTAGTTAAGATTGTCGAATGCCCCTTCAATATCAACCGACACTACAGCAACATGCAGTTTTTTCTTTTTCTCTTCATTAATTTTGTTTAGCAAGGTTTCTAGAGCACTGTCAACAGATGTCCTTGAAACCAAATTAGAGTGCATGCCTTTCTTTGTTTTCAACTTGATGGTAAGTTAAGCTTTGCACAAGCAATCTCTCCGAAGCTCTTCCAAAAGTTGGTAGAAGGGAAATTGGTTGATATGATTTTATTTCATTGTGTTTTCTTTCTGCCTTGTGAAAAAGAATAATAATTCCGATTTTTAGGGACTTAGGAGAGGTTGCAAGGTTTAGACATTTATTGAAGAAAGAAACATATAAGTTCTGGAAAATTGTTATTGATTATTTGCAACACTAGATTATCTATACCATCATATCCAGGTGCTTTATGAGTTGAGCTCTTTTCTGTGCATAAATTTCTCTAGATCGTGCTTTTCCTTCACCCTGTGTCTTTTGAGATCTTCTTCTAAGAGCATTTACTTCCCTCTTTCTAATTTGTAAATCCTGGTTCCCCTAAACAGGTTTGGTATTATTGTAGGAAAATTTCTTGTTCCTAAATACCTTATTGCAGGCTGTGGTAATAGAGTTTTATAAGTCTTCTGTTATGTTGTTCATTGTTTCAGGCTCTGAACACTTGGCAATGTCTATATATTCAAGCTGCATCCTTTTGGAAGTTAAGTGCAAATTTTTTATGTCCTCCAAAGGCTGTTTTGTACCAGGTGTACATCGATGAGATAACTGTTCTGACATACATGTGGTCACTCAGTGTTTCCTCATCCAGTACTACTCTAAATTTCATAACAAATATAACATTAATGTCACTTTCACTGTCAATAATACAACACAATTACTTTAATTTTTACCTATCCTCTAATTTAATGAATACTCGTTTGAAATTAAGCAACTTGAACGTCAACTTGCCAGTCATATGGTGTGTATATACACACACTAGCTCCTATAATATTCTTGAAGCAACCATTTTATCTTTCTACACACTATGCAAATAAAGGTGTGAAACCCCAATTTCAAACAAAGCAAACTCCATAAGTCAAAGAAAGCTATTTATATTAAGTACATTTAATATACCTATTTATATATGCTTTGTTACAAATTAAATCTGGATTATGAACTGCCAGCAATGCTTTAACATATCAGCCTTCAAAATCCCATCTGATGAGTACTTCTCTCTGAAACCTTAAACAGGAAAGTGTAAACATAAGATTCCTTCATGAGGGGTAAAGAAGGGTCAGTAAAGAAGGGTCAGTGACACTCTCCATTCAGTCTGCAACATTATGGATTTTTCTGCTTGCTCTAACCATTGGATTTGTCAGCTTGTGTCAAGTTACAAGACGCCTGTGGACAAAAAGTCCATACCTGTTACATACAGCTATGCATTCATCATGTATTTAGGACTGCAATTGCATTAGACGTGCATGGTCACCAACACAGACTTTTTATAATGTAATGCAGCATTTCATACAGAAAATTGTATGACAAGCTTTGAAAGGCATAGATACTTTATAAGAGAAGGGAAACTACAGATACAATATCCCTACAATACATAACTTACCAAAAGATTAAGACCAACTTCAACGATTTACAAATCTAAAGCATGACTGGCTAACTCAAGCCTCCCCCCCCCACACACACACAGCAAATCATACTTTGTAGCATTACAAGCCACATAAAATTAAAATAGAAATTATTTTAATTAATTAAAAAATGAATTGATTTAAAACAGCATATCCTGGGAATGTGCTAAACAATCCATTGATTTTCCGAGTAAAAATCTCGCGAGGGTTTTAAGCAACTACTCACAGAGGATTTCCAGCATAGCTGAGCTGAGGGGGACGTACTCCAAAATGAACTATGACGGGGAAGTTGGTGTCGAGCTTAGAGTCGATGTGCTCTCGGTCCAGCTGGTCCACCCTTATGGAAGAGGGTTTCATGCCTGGACAGGACACAATCATGCCTTTCACCTCATCAGCCATATCTTGCCACTTCTGGTTGGAGATGGCCTGGAGTTCGGAAAGATTCTCCTCGTCGATCAGCACCTGGTTGGCTTTCAGCAAGTAGTCTAGAACTACATTCACGGACAGCAGCTCCTTTCCATCCCCTGAAAAATTGAAGTGCTTTGTAGTAACAGGTAAAAAGGCAAAGCAATGTCAGTCTACCAGCAGGTATTTTAAGGTTGAGATCAGTTGCATGGCCATACTTGGTGAAGTAGAGCATTTCGTGCTGCTCCTGTATGCCCGGTTCTACTTTAGTTTCCCATTCAAGACTTTCACTAGCCTTAAGTGGCTAATCCGCTGTGGTCCTTCAATGGACCGGTACGGAGGGGTTTGTTTCCATTCGGAACGGAACAGGTGTTGCACTGCCATGTACTCTTTTTTGATAACTAGGGGGCTCAGCCCCCTGCTCGCTTACGCTCGCCAACCCCCGGGAATTGCTACGCAATCCCATTTGGTTTGCTTCGCAAACCAACACTCCTTTTACATATGGCATTTGGTTTGCTTCACAAACCAACATTCCTTTCGCAGAGTGAAACTATCTGAATAATTTGTATTATCCTGATTTCACGTTACGGTCTATGACCTCACAGCGAGGGCTTCGCCCCCTGCTCGCCGACCCCTGGGGATTGCTACGCAATCCTGTTTGGTTTGCTTCGCAAACCAATACCTCTTACGCAAGTGATTTCACTCTTTTTTACTTTAACACTTAATGCACCCTAAACTAATAGCCGCATGAGTAAAAAATCTTCTGCATCTTGTTCCCTGTACAATTTTAAGTAAACCCTGTTAATCTCCAAACTTTACGATGCGTACTTTGTACTTTCTCGGTAAACTGTCTGAGATGAGGGAAAAAAAGCGAGCCTTTTTCCTCGCCAAATAAAAAGAAATCGTTTTTATGGCAATTGTTGCTACGATAAATTTGATATCTGGCAAACCCGATAGTCAAAAATACAATGCTCCGCGAAATAAAAAATACGAAATTTGTGTCACCAACTTTTGATTGCATCGAATTCATTTATGAACCAATTTTTAAAATAATGGTACCATAAGAAAGAGTATAGTCTGAGGTATACTGCGCTATTTTCAAAATAAAAAACTAATAGTAATACGATATAGATATGACAGTTTTAGTTGACGGTTGTAACAAAAAGTAGCGAAAATATCCAAAGATTCCGAATTTTATATGACCCACTTTTGATCGCATCCAATTTAATTATTAACCGATTTCAAAAAGAATAGTACCGTAAGAAAGAGTACATTCTGAGGTATACTGCGATATTTGAAAAATTAAAAACTAATAGTAATAAAATATAGATACGGCAGTTTTTTAAAAAAAATTAACAAAAATGTCCTGATTTTTCTCGAATTTCAAAAAAATATTATCAAGAACCAAATTGAAATTTAAAAAAAAACTCGACGAGCTGCAAAAATTTACGTTGAGAGGTACTCTTTAAAAAAAACTCACGGCTGAAGACTGAAAATTTGTATGTGTTTTGCTCACTCGCAGAAGAAATTTCGCTTTTTCAATTTTGACACTTAATAAACCCTAAACTAATAGCCGCATCGGAAAAAAAAATCTTAATAATTGTCCAGGGAATACAACGAAGAACAAATCGTGTTAATTTCGTTTTTTTGCGATCAGTACTTTCTCGGGAAATTGTTTAAGAATCGAGCTAAACAACACAGTTTTCAATCCTGCGGCGTCGGCAACTTTTTTTTAATATAGAGAGAAAGGCAAGTAGTTAATTAACATCACACTGGAGCAACTATGCAGTCTATTAATGATGGTCTGGGATCAATCCCCAAGGGCAACACCTCGTAAGTTTGAACCACGGTCAGATGACGAGGTCAACACCTGAGCTGGCACCACTCTCCAAACTATGGCAATGTGATGACATTTGAGGTCATGACAGATTTAATGTGCACCAGCACTCTTGTACAAGATAGTCTGGAGCTGGATCGAGTGTCTAACTCGCAACCCTCCGATTCCTAATCCGTTCCTCTTACAAATGGGCTACAAGGCCTCCACATAGGGGATGAAGTTGTCCCCGTGGAAACAGGACCCATGAGTTACAAAGGAGCCACAAAATTTCATAATTCCGGTAACAATGTTAAAAATAACTTTTTCACATGGTAAATTGAAATGTAAAAATTCCTCAACTAAAACAACTAAGTAGCTATAGTACCACAGTAGGTGTAGTCATGGCTCAAGGTCAATGTTGCTAATTTTAATTTCCCTCTCCTGTCCCTCCTACCCTTCTGAGATACTCGCACAACACATAACTTAAGGTGAATTACTCAGTATCCAGTCACCACACCGGTGACTATGTGCTTTTTTTTGTCAGTTTGTGCGCAATTGTTTCTGCATTAAGCAGTGGGCTACTATTTTTTTTAAATCCAGTAATTAATTGTATTATTTTTAAGTCCCAAGTGCAAATGTTTATTATTGCTGTTAGTTTAGTTATCTCTACAAGTAATTTCAAGCATTAATCTGCAGCTCAAAAACGAAAGTTGAAAGCAATGAAAGAAGCAACAAGTGCTGTAGGATGGCAGAGTATTAAAAGGTTTTTTTTTTAAAGAGTGACAACAGTGAGGATCATTTTTTCTCGGTTGATGATGGAAATATTGAAAGTGAAAATTTATCTGTGTTAGACAAATGATTGTGATACATTGATGATGTCAAGAGAACCGACCGAAACTAAGGACGATACAGGCAAGACTTCCCCTATGATCAAAGGTAGGAAAAATTTTAGACTCTCTAAATAAGAATAATAATTGCCAAATTGACAACAGGACAGGAGAGGTTACAGGGTGTCTACCAAGTTTTGGAAACTTAATTTCAGGACTTTATCATGACCTGGTACTAACAAATTTCATGATCTTAACTTTTAAATGCGCACATTTTCAAAGTATTGCAAACATTTTGAAATAATCATGTATGAACCTAATACTTATTTTGAAAAAGTTTTTGTTCGTATATTTGGCTTTTTACTGACTAATATTCAGTGATTGCATACCTCAAAGGTTTTGCTTTTATTTCGAATTTAAACATATACGATAAAATTTAAAAAGCCATGCACTTACTAACGGAAATATTTAGACTCCTTAAAAAAAACACACATACAACATTAATCTATGTGCTTTTATCTACATTTCAATACAACTAAATTCGTCCTACACGCCGCTAAAGATTTGATCTAATCACCAATTACAAAAAATTGAATAGTCAACAACCTATATTGATTCCAGTCAAAAAGTATTAGCTTTTCTTTAACACTTTGATTTTTTTTTGCAACTAACTCCTCAAATGCTAGTATATGATTAAATTTAATGGCACATCCTAGCATTATTGAAGGAGACAAGCAAGACAATCCTGTGACAGTACAGTTATGTAATGGTAATTTGTTTAGCATTTTTAAATATAATGTAAGTAAACGTTTTTTTACTACCAGGAAAAAGCAATCACAAGAGATTCTTTTACACCTTTGCAGATTGCTGCATCAAAGACATTTACTGTCCTAACGTCAAGGTTTTTTTTTTCTGTCATCTCCAGTGCAATTAGTTTACTAGCATTTTTGATAGATTTCATAACATCTTTTCATATAAAATGACTACCACATCATTGCATAACATGCTGCATACAAAAAAGGCAAACGTGGTTGTTCACTGAAATTTTCTTAAAAAAGGTTTTACCTCTAAGGCAACTGATTGTAAAAACATCAGTTTTGCAAGTAAAAGTTTATCTTTCAAAATTTGAAAATTACTTGAAGTGGGTGCCTTTGATTTAAATTCTTCAGAACATACTTTTTAACATATGAAATTGTTGTATTGAGCATAACTTTAGGGTTGTGTGGCGATTTTAGTAACTGATTAATTGTGAGTGCAGGCTGGCTGTTTTGAAGTGAGGTAACAAGAAAAAATGAAACTGTGATAGGAGTAGAAGCAGTCTGTTATCACAGGACTTCAGACAGTTATTGGAAGTGATGCTGTCTGGTATGTTTGACGCTGTACATTTGTGATCCTGCGAAACTGTCACCAATATAGCAGAGCAAGGACAGCAAGTGCAACTTCAGCTTACTAAAGAGTGCTTCAAAGATAAAATCCTACTGATAAATACAATACTTTATATAAGCTAATTATTAGGTGGTTAAATTCATGTTGATTTATGTGGGATACTTATACCGAAAAACATTTTTTGCGATAGTGAAACATTTATTACTGTGAAATATCTCTACTATTATAAAGTAAGTGTTTGTCTGTCTGCGCGCAAAATCCAGATGATTCTATGGTACTTACAGCAATGAGATTTGGCACACAGATAGTCCGAATTTTTTGCAATTTTTGGGTCGCGGCGAATTTTAAATTTCAATCTAGAACATTTTAAAATCAATTTAATAAAATTTAATCATTATTGAATGCTACAGTATAGAAGAGATCACAGATTCTAAATTTATTGTTTTCGTTTCGGGCGCGCCGATGAATAATTTTTCTGCCAGACGATAAAAGCAAACAATCTTTCAACTGGAGACAATTAGTTCTTTTTCTATCTCCTAGACCTCGTGGCTTTAAAAGATAAGAGTAAAAAATTTTGCGGATTTTAAATCTGCGGAAAATTTCACTTTAGATTCAAACCTAAAAATATGATTTTTTTTATATAAATAACTTTTAAATTGAATATATCTTTTATATTTTCGCACGAGATTGTGACGTCACGGTAACTTTCCCTTTCCAAACATAAACAGATTGCATTTCGCGCTAAAATAACACAGATTACATTTCCTGCCTCTTTCAGTGGAGAGCAAGAAATAAAAAACATTTTGAAAGGCATTGTTTAGTTCTTTTTCGTAAAAGCAGATTCGTTAAAGATAGATTAAAAATTTCAACGGATTCGAAATCTGCGGAAAATTTTACACCAAAATAATACCTTAAATCACGGTGTTGCCCGTGGTGTTGGTTTGCCATGGCACGGGCAATGCAGTGGCTGGATAAGAAATATTTGCAACTGAGTTATTTTTTAAAATCATATATTGAAAAAAATTATGTTTTTTAAATAGTAGTTGACAAACTGACGAATGCTGAAGAATCAGGTATACATTCAATGGGCCGTTTGTTCTAGTGTTAAGTTTGCACTTAATTTGGTCCTCTTGCACAAATATGAGCTTCTACTTACCTTTGGTCACTTTAGCAAAGCGTGGCATGAAATGAAACTTTGGGCAACCATCTGGATCATTGTAGGCTTTCCAATCCAAGTCCCCCAACTCCAATATTTCTTCTAAAAGAAACTTGCTGAGCAGTTCGAGTCCAGCAACGGTAAAATTGGGGGGCATTTTCTCTTCCACATACAAAATGGTGTACTCGTAGTTGAATCGGATCACCTTGCAGTTGGGTAGTTTGGGTAAAGGCTTGTGAGCAAGCATGGAGAATCCTTCGAAAATGTATTTTTGACCTTCATGAATTATAATGGTAGGAGATTTTGTCTGAAAAAAATTTCAAATTTGAGTAAACTTATAATTTGGTACGTAGGTATTTAATTAATGTTGCAATGGAGCAACACAATGAAACTTGTAATCCGAGCCCAAATTTCGTTGACATGTGGCTTTTTCTTAGCAGGTATGCAGCTGAATTTATGTTGCATTGGGGCAACAAAATGGGCTATTGGTATCAATTCTGGATCCATCCAGAAGGGAAAGATCCCACTTATGCACAATTTTGAACTGCAGTCAGATGACGACACCTCAATATCAAAACTTACAAACCACAACAACAGGTGAGTAAGACCTACACTTGACAACTTTGAAAACTGTGCATGATTAAAACTTTTGTGCCGAACGCTCCTTGCCATAAAACACAACATAAATACATCAATTAACAAATAAGAAATATCCATACATGACACAATAACTAGTATTATTTGTATTTAAAAATGCATAAGTAAAAATTCACATTTTTATCAACTGCAGAAACCTTGGAAAGCATTAGTGTTTCAATATCAAACTGAACATATTCACTTTATGAATACCTACACATTGCATCGGAAACTGTATGTTACATGGGTAGTTCTCAAAAGGTGGAAATAAGACACATTTCATAACTTTAAGCTTTGACAGCAAGTAAATTTAATTCTTAAAATTTTTTTTTCTTAATGGGTTCTTAGTTGGAATCATGGCAATTTTTTTCATTGCGATAGAATCTAAATTTTTTTCCCCTCGTTTCCGCTTTCATTTTGCGCAGAGAAATGATTTTCCAGCAGAGGATAAAAACAAAGTTTTAACTTTAGTTATGTAGTTCTTTTTTGTATCTCCTAGACCGTTAAAGATAGAGGAAAAATTTCAACGGATTTGAAATCTGCGGAAAATTTCACTTTAGATCGATACCTAAAAATATGATTTTCTTTAAATAAATAATTTTTAAATGGAATATATCTTTTATGTTTTCACAAGAGAATGTGACGTCACGTGAAATAGATTGCATCTAGTGAATTTCCCGAATGACAGCAAATTTAGTCTGAAATATGAACTTGTCTAAGTTTTGTTAGGAAAATCTGTCAATGAATGACCTTGCAATAATTTAGATTACTTTTGTATTTTGGCCAGAAGATAAACAGCAACAAGAATATATTTTGCTAGTGTAATAATTCGGGTAGATAAAAAAAACCCTGATACACAATGGTGCTGTGAACTGAAAGGTTATCACTGGACTCATTAATTATTGCAGAACACCTAAATCAACAAGTGTGTGCATGAATATAAATAACCATTTTCTAAAATTAAACTAATGAATGAATATAAATTACTATTCTCAAAAGTTGAAGTGTGAAAGTATGAAAATAAGACACAAGAATAGGTGGAATTTTGATAGAAAATTCAAAGAATGCAGTTACCAAGAAATTTGTTACAGGCGTCATTGCAATTTTGTAGTGGTGCAACCTTTTTGCATTATTGCTCCAAGGATCGCAAGGAGGCAAATGGCTCTCACCGACATAAATTCCGTGACGAATACCTGATCGTCTTGCCTTGGCACTGCATCTACAAAGGGGTCCATCATTCATCTGAAATAGGAAAGAGCATTTTGAGACATCTTGGAAAAAATGAAAACAATTTTAGATCATTCCTTGTGCTATTCTCGGTGGAACTGCAGCAACGACTATGCCAGGGGTTCCCAAAGTGTGTGTGCAGCGGCACCCTGGGGTACCACATAGAGATTAGGGGTGCTGCAAAGCGCCCATGAAGCAGCTGCTATTATAAGCAGCAAATATCTTTTGAAAATTAATGTAATAAAAGAAATGCGAGAACTGTCGCTAGCATATTGCAAGCAGCTGTATCTTAATTCCCCGATTCGAACAATTGGGCGGGCTCAGCCGTCACACTAAACACACACACATAAGAGCCTCTATGTTGAAGGTAATTTAATTTGTTTTATTTAAATTTTCACCTACACTTATGTTTTCCTATTAAGTACAGTTAAAGTATTTGTGTGAATTTTAAATACGAGTTGTATTAATTATGTCTATGTTCTTACCACTTACTTCTCTAATTTCTTCTTCAAAGTCAAACTATGAAATAAATAAATATATATACCACAACACAGATAGATGTTACATATCGAGTGTGCCGTGAGAAAATAAATTCCAATTCTCTTAAGGGTGCCACGACTTAGATAAGTTTTGGGAACCCCTGGACTATGCAGTCCATTATATTCCCACCTGCTCACCCTTCACTGTCTTTTTTTTGCTGAACCCTCCTCATTGAAGCAGAAAAATTGCTTTGAAATCATTTGGATACAATTTCTAATGAAAGGTCTCTTTATAACATTTTCAGGAGGAGAGTTTATCCTGGTTATGTCGAGTTGCACTATATGTGCTTCACAAGACAAATCTCAAAACTACTGTACACTAATGAAAAGCTGTGAATTCGATATGTTGACCGTTATTGCCAATCCAACTGCAACATTTTGCTATGCAAATTCATTAATCATGTGAATTTGAGACTTTAAGAACATGGGTGACGAAAACACAGTCTGTTTGGCCCAATTCCCAGTACATGCAAATTTGCTAATCATGTGAATTCATGGGTTTGACTTCAACGCTCCTCTTAGTACATGGGTAGTGAAAACACGGCCAGTTTGACAATCTTCAGCTTGTTTTAAGTATGTTAACTTGGCCCTGTTTTGGGGACATTCATGACTTTTTTGTTTTTAAAATTTTTGTGACTTTTATGACTGTGACTATATGATATGCAAGAGAGCTAAAGGAAAACCAACATTGAAAATGAAAAATGTACTTTCTGCAGTAGAATTTTCTTTCACTACACTTGGAAAGTTTTCCCATAGAAATAATGGAGAATCCCTAATAGCTGGCAAGTCAAAACATGCAATGAATCTTTAAAATAAATAAATAAATAAAAAAATTAAAAAAGTAATACATTTTATGTCTTATTCCATTTCAGGGAATGAGAGCAAAAAATAAAAAACATTTTGACTGGGTTTGTTAAATCTTTTTCGTAAAATTGGAATCACTAAAGATAGATTGGAAATTTCAACCGATTAAAAATCTGCGGAAAATTTTACACAAGATTAATAACTTACATCACGGCGTTACATGTGGTGTTGGTTTGCGAAAGTCACCCCTATCTTTTTCTTTTCTTTCTTTGGAAGGATATTTATTTTCTTTATTTAAAAAGCATATTATTTTGAAACAATATTAACAAACAAATAATAATAATAATTTGTAATCATGAATTTTTAAATATGTTGTTCATTTTTGACATAGCTAGAAGAATTTCTTCCATTTCTTTGAAAGATCATCGGATTTTTTTTGTAGAATAAGTCTAAAATTAATTTTGTCTTTTTCTTCTAGAGAGATGAAAATGCATTTTTTAAAGTCTGTCTTAGCTGACCAGAATGTCATCTGAGACTTTTGCCCTCCTTCAATCATTGCCTAAACAAGGACTACTTCCTTAAAATCTTTATTTTTGATTGCTTTCTTGAGCCTATCATTGGCTACATTTAACAATTTTGAAGCACTGTCCAAAGCCTCGTCCTCATGTATAATTTTTTAAGTTTTTGTTCTTCTGTTACCTTTTTTTTTCTTTGCCAGCTGCTTTAAATTTTTTTTCTCTGCTTAAAGTCTTTCTTTTTTATGCCTGTCCTTCTCTAACTTTTGATGTGCCTTCTGTTTTATATATTCTAAATAGCAATCCTTCCCATATCCATTAGCTTTGATGGGATTCACACCAAATAAGGTTGATTGTCAAAATTTGTCAAGCTTCTTTTGACCATTATCAATGCAGTGAGTGTGCATTCTGACATTTATGCTGTGTCTCCTGTCAAAGCTCTTCCTGAGGCTGAGAAGCCACGTTCAATGTCAGTACTACCATGAGAAAGTGATAGAGTAGCCTTTACTAGGCTTTGACATAACTGGGTATTTACGATCCACATCACTAATGTCTCGCAATCTGAAGAACTGGTCCCAGTAAACTTCAATAGGCTTCATTCATTGTAGTAATTTCCACTCATCCATTAGTATGTCTGTTGGGACTTCCTATGGCATTGCTTTTGCAACTTAAAATACTTTTTGTACACTCTCACCACTAAGTCTCTCAAGAGGACGAAAACAGGATAAACTTTTAAGGAGATTAACTGAAAGACGACTTCTTCAAAAGACATTTAACACTAGCAATGTAATGCTTCTGAAGCCCTGAGAAAAAAAGAAATTCCTTTCCATCTCTTTCACATTTTGAAGCACTTTAGAAATTTGGTCTGCAATCACAATATCAGCAGCCAGAGACAACAGTTTCTGAGGACATATCTTCCATTTCATCCATCTTCATATCTCGAATAAATTCAACTTTTGCATTATGTCCATGGAGAAAACTTATTGCTTGCTCTCATGGAACTTCAATTTTGGCATTGGATGAAAAAAGTTGAGTTTTCAACACCCTTTCAATTTTGCAAAGAACCAGAAGTCGGATGGTGAAACTGGACTCTAAGCAGGGTGTGGAAAAAATGAATTTTAGGTTTATTGTTTCTATTATTTATTTACTTAAATACAGCTTTGTGTTGTCCTCATGCAAAAGAAAAGTCCTCTTTTTGAGCCTGATTCTCAAAAAATAGTATCAAAAGCCCCATTACTACTCAGTAAGAAAATCTATGATAATACACATTGCTAACTAATAATCAAAGGAACTGAAACTAAGCTCATGTGCACTACACAGTATTGGCTAACTCAGTACTGCACAGTATGAACTAGAGATGCGACATCCCTGTCGATGTTTTCTTTTTAAATAAAAAAAGTTCCATTATAAAAATAACCAAGTAGCATAATTTTTATAATCAGCAAATTAAACATACTTTTAGACCAAAGTGGCCAGGGATGAAGGGTTTGAAAAGTAGGGTTGCGACATCGATGTCTTCACAACATTTATGCTTTATAAAAAACATCGATGTATTGGAGCCGATGTCGCATCGCTAGTTGCTAAATCAGTTTTAAGAAATGGGGAAAAAGTTTAAATACACTGAATTTTAAAAACATCGATAGTTTGGGGGCGATGCATTACCAACTTTGATGTTTTAATTATGAACATCGATGTTTTGCTGTCAATGTGGCATCACTAAGGGCTAAACCAGTTTTAAGAAATGGGGAAAAAGTTTAAATACACTGAATTTTAAAAACATCAATAGTTTGGGGGCGATGCATTACCAACTTCGATGTTTTAATTATGAACATCGATGTTTTGCTGTCAATGTGGCATCACTAAGGGCTAAACCAGTTTTAAGAAATGGGGAAAAAAGTTTAAATACACTGAATTTTAAAAACATCGATGGTTTGGGGGTGATGTATTATCAACAACCTTTTATTAATTTTGAACATCGATGTTTTGTTGTCGATGTCGCATCAATAGTTGCTAAACCAGTTTTAATAAAAGGGGAAAAAAGTTTAAATACACTGAATTTTAAAACCATCGATGGATTGGGGGCAATGCATTATCAACATCGAATGTTGTAATTTTGAACATCGATGTTTAAATGTCGATGTTGCATCTCTAGGTGCCAAACCATTTTTAAGATATGGGCAAAAAAGTTTAAATACATTGAATTTTAAAAACATCGATGTTTTTGTGGCGATGTATTATCAACATGGATGCTTTAATTTTGAACATCGATGTTTCAAAACATCAATGTTTTGCTGTCTATGTTGCATCCCTAGTATGAACTAGAAATACCACATGATCTTAGAATTCATACACATGAGAAATAAAAGTCCTTTTACTTCTTTTGGGTCATTGAACCACAGTTCTGGATGCAATCGATCAGGATGCTGCCTCTTTTTCTCCAGCTCTTCAAGAGCAGTGTCCTCCTCGTCACTCGAAGACTCTTTGTTGCTGCTAGAGCTGTCATTGCCAGAGTGAGCCTCTTTGAAACAAATCAAAAACACTGGTAAGTATTCAACAAAACTAAAAGCGCTATTCTACACTATATCAGTAAAAATAAAAATTGAAGCCAAAAATATAGAATCTTGATTTTAAGTACCTCAATTCAAAGAACATTTAGTTTCACTGAAAACAAGTACCCAAACGTTGACTAAACAAAAAAATTAATTAACTAAATTAACCTTGACTCACATTTATTTCCTAATTTTCAGCCCTATGCATTCCATATAAGAATTTTGGGCTTAGAACTTCTATCCAGAACAGATAAAAGACATGGATATCAACCTTCCTAGGCACAATAAGATACCCCTCCTAGATATAGAAATATTTTAAGCTAAGGCTGCTCTTTATGTTATGAATTAATTCATGAAGAATGTAAGTGCATGTCTGGTTGTTATGAGAAAAAGTTTCCTAAACCCAATGTAATTTCAAAGTGCCACCATAATATAACATTTACACACTCCCTTGTCCTTTTTCTTAAGACTTGTCAGCAAGGCAGTCTGGTGCATCCCGCCACCTTGAAAGGTTTAAGCCACCGTCAAATGAAAACAATGAGACAGAAAGCACACCAGACTACAATGCAGGCAAAATATGGATTGAAAGTTCAGAATGTTAGAAGGCGCCAACTTGGCGATCTTTTGTGAAGAATAGAGACAGTAGATTCCCTACTTGGTGATAACTGTTTTTTCCACAAAGTAAGAATTTCTGCAATAATTTCACAATTTGCTTAAATATTTGGAGAAATCTAATGGTGGGTATTTCTGGATACATCACTTTTTATCTTATTCTCAAGAATTATGATAGATCGAGAGGGTTACTATGCAACAAGACAATGGGACCAAAAAAAGATTACCAGATTGTAATGTAGATAAAAATAAGGATTGAAAGTTTCTGCATGTTACACGCTGCCAACTTGACAGACTGAAAATCAACAGAAATATCACCTGAACAAAAAAATCATTAGTAAGGTCTTTGAGTCAATAGGATATGAGCACAGTGGAAAGGAAGCATTGCAACCCAACTCACTATTGGGCCATCAGTCACCCTATACAGAGAAACAATGTTATACTCACCAGGAGGCTTATGCTTCCTCAGTTTGGTCTTCCTCACAGGAGGGTCATATTTCGGCTTGACAGCTCTCGCCCTTTCTGCACGCTCAACCAGTTCATGCTGAAACCTTTTATGCAGCTCTTTTAAAGCATCTGTGCCAAAAACTTCCTTAGAATCCTACAATTTAAAATATATACTCCAAATTATTGCAATATTTTGATGGAAGTATTGAAACACTAATCTGTTTAGCCAACGGTTCAGTACATTATTTTTCCGTCCTTTCCCCACAGCTGGATCAGATTGTTGCATATTTCAGAATACCGAATGAATGGAACAAAGTCGTTTAGGTTTCCTTGCCCTCTTTTCCATGTGAAAAACCTCATCTTTAATGCCAGGAAACAAGCCCGATGGTCCATCTATGCTAATAGTTTCTCTTTAGACAACTGGTGTATATCTCTATAGAAACTGTCTCTTATCACTACTTCCTCCTAATAAGGAGCCTGTAACAAGTTAGATAAATAAAACATAATAAAAGGTTGTCCTTTTAGACATTTCCCCTTACAAATTTTCTCTCTCCATGATCCATCCTCTCCTCTTACATCAGAAGGCTTGAGTGATACTAAAACCAGACTCAGAATCCCGACATGAGTAACAAACACTAACAAAACTCCTCTGAAGTTAGAAAAGTAAGACAATATTTTTGAAATGCAGACCCTTTAGACAGTTTTGTCATTAGTCATGTCTCCAGAACTTTTTTTTATGTAGTTTCGGTTATTTTTTGCAAACGAAATTCCCACTTAGTGTAACAGTAATTAGATCTGTTGCTAAAGCAAGCAAAGAATCTTTTCATGTGCTCAGTGACTGAACGGAAAGGAATTGGAAGGATAGTAATAGTCTAATCCTAAGTGACTAAGCAGGTGGCATGTGTTCAAGACCTCCCCAAGATAAATTCATTTATCAAAAAATACACATGAAACTAATTTAAACTGAGAAATTTCATTGATCCCAATGGGTATAGTGGGACTCGAACAAGAAGACACTCAACCTCGAGTCAGCTAATCTTGAAATATGTGTGAAAGGTCATTAGGAAGAACATATGCAAAAGCATAGATGGCACTCACTTTAACCTTATGTCTATTTTTTTTTTTCAAGAAAAGAATGCTTCTTCCCCCACTAATTGATTATGACTTGTTTGCTTGTGACAAGAAATGATAAACTTAGAATACACACTAAAGAGGCCAGTTATAAAAGTGCTTTGTAGGACAATAAAATGCACATAGACCAGGGTGGCAACAAAATCCTCGAAAAAAAGTTCCTTGATATTTCCATGATAGTCTCGCAAAAATTTCCCTGACTTTACAGTTGCTTTAAGAAATGTTGTGATCCCTAATTGGTAACGATATACTGTATCCACACCACAATATGTTTAAGTATTTAAGGTCAAGTGGAGTAAAAGGATTATTTTCCACAAATATTTTGTATTTTTTCTCTAGAAATTTTAACTGTTAATGTAAAGGTTGGAACCCTTAATGGAACTCTTACAATAGCAATTGAAAAACTGGAGAAAAAATATAAAATACTTTGATTATGAACTTTTTACAACTGACCCTACATTATCCTACTATACATCAAAATCAAATACAACTTTTCACAAAATATTGGTACAGCTTCAGTCTATATTCATAATGGTGGCAACGGTTGACATTTTTTCTTTTGGTACATTTCTAGTAGCCAGTTATGGCAACCCATCTATTACGGTTAGTGTGGTTTTCATGGCAACCTCCGCAAACAGAATCTTTAAATTTTCATTTTGATTACTCTAGAATGTTCTTACAAAATCTGTTAAACTGCTGTTTGATTTCATTGGTTCATTTGAAAAAATTCTTTTCTTGGCAACTTTAGAAGTGCGACAAAAAAAGTGCCAAGGCCGTTACCAACGCTATAAACGTAAACTGAAGCTGTAACAAAAAAGTCTGCAAAAATGCAATTACAAGCTAAAAATATTATTTAATGCACAAAAAAAAAAAAAAAAAACATCATTAGTTACACAAATTTCAAATTTTATACAAATTGCATCACAAGCCTCACGGCGACAAGACGTTGTTGTGGCTGCAGGAAAAAAAACTGTTTTTCACAGTGTCCAAAAAGTACAACACAAGTGTACTTTATTCCAATTACAATTTCGGCAAATACGAGTGATTCAATTCTCAAAAGTACTCATCTCATAAAAGGATAAACGATAATAGTTGCAATAAGGTGTCAAAATTTTAAAAATTCCCCGATTTTTGTGAAATGTGGAAATTTTTACCGAGATTTCCCCGATTTTTCCAGAATTTAAAAAGTTATCTGAGAATTCCCCGATTTTCCGGTTCTGTTACCACCCTGTAGACGTATCTGAAACAGGGGAAAATTAAAACAACTTAAATGTCTTCACATTATAACCTTTATATAGAAATGGAAAACTTTAAGATTGAGCCCTTCCTAAATTATGATCTGAATATGTGCCTGATGTGTATGTAATAAAGGTTTCTGAGCACAAATACATTACCTGCTCGACCTTTGTATAAAAATCTTCTGCTGGTGAAGAAGTTATCCATTTGCTGGCTTCTGTACTGAGAGCAGGTTGGTCCTCAAGATCTTCGTTCCTTTCCCTCGATCGCCTTCGCTGAACCTCTCTCTCCCTTGATCGGTTTCTAGTAGAAAGGAAGGACGCTTATGATTCATGTATCTTAAAACCTAACAGCTTGTCAAACTACCTTCAGATATATATGATGAAATACAAATTAGTCACTGATAAGTGACCAAAGTGTGAAAAATTATAAACTAAAAAAAATTCAGATTTATTTACATTTTAATAGAATTTTTATGATTTGATTCTTTTTTTTCTTATTAATTTAAACTTAGATGTTAGGTATGAAATTTATAACATAGTTTCTGGAATTGAATTCCATTAAAAGGGTAAAAAGTATTTTTTTTTATATTCATACCAAAATACAAGAAAATATTTTTCAAAACAAAATTTAGAGAAAACACATTTATAAACATGATACATACATATATAGAGTTAGAAATTTATAATGGAAAAGTTTCAATTAAGTATAATTCAGTTGCTTTTTACCGTTCTATCTGTTATAATACAAATCCAGTATACAATAACATAAGATAATGGAAAATTTAATTCATATAATTGCAGCATTTAGGCTTAGTATAGAACAACTAGTCATCCTGATATTATTAGTCAACTCGATTCGAAGGTGAACAAAACTAATTGGAAAATATTATTACACACATGTGGAAATAATAGCATAATAGCTGCATTATGGTTCAATGACTTTGTTGTCTACTTGCTGAAGCCCAAATTGTTCTATCATTCTGAAGATATTCTGGAGAATTTTTTTTTAAAATACAAAAGTGTCTCTGCTTGAAATTTCATACTTAAAAAGAATTTTTTTCAAGCTCGAATGATTTGCTTCCTTAAAAATTAGGCTGCAATAAAAAAGCTGTTCAGTGGGAGCAGCAAGGGCTAGTGTGTATCATCAAAAAATCATGTTTGAAATGGCATGCATTGATTGCTTTATCAAAATAAACTAAAACCTTTATCATGAGCCATGAGAGATCCAGCATCATGGATCACTGCATAGAATTTAAACATGCCAAAAACATGATACATGGGTTGATATGAGCATGAACCATATGAACATGTTTGCGAGTGAAACTTATCGGTCAATCATGACATGGACAAAGTGCACTGATTAGTTGTCCTTGGGTTATTTCAATCAATCTGAATAGTGTCAGATGAACGTTTTTGAAGGGCAGGTATTTTAATTAGTGTCACACTGGAGCAACACGTGATATTAGTGACGGTCTGAGATCACTCCTGAAGGGAAAGATCTGACACCACGTAAATTTGAACCACTGTCAGATGAGGAGGCAGCAGGTATAGGTAAACAGGTACTATAGATATTCTGGGTTACCTATAGTAATTAGTAAAGCAATTAGTTTTTTAAACATTTTTTAAATTAGCAACTTTTATACAAACCTTTCTTGCACATTATTGGAATAGCTGCTTGCTTTTGAAGAGACAGAACGTGATCTGATATTTCTTGGGTCTCTTCCTTCTGATGAGCTCCTTTCTTTGTCTACATCAGACATTTTCTCTTTGGGGCTTTTGGCCTTTAAATAACGACTTCTGTCCTTTATTACATAGTCATTGGAGTCCATTAGGGCTTTTGGGTTTGGATGGAATTTTTTCTTAGGACTGCTTTTCTTCACACTAAACTTAATAGGTGATCTGGATCTCTTCTCTGCTTTCTGGAATTGTTCATCTTTTCTGTCCTCTGGAGTTTTATGACTTTGATCCTGATACCTATCACAGCTCTTACAGTCAGAATTTGAAGACAAAGTACAAGTTTCTTTAAGTGGAAAATCAGCAGATCTGGCTGGATCTACCAAGATTTCCTGAGAGTTGGAAACTGAAGTGGGCTTTTCATGTGTTTTGTCACTGACACTCGTTTGACTTTTAGAATTTCCCAAACGGTTCTCCCCAGCAGATTCTTTGAGATCTAAGTTTTTCAAATCCTTCATTCCTAACAGTGAATCGCAGAAAAGACGAAGGGACTCTGCCTTTCCACTTTCTGTCCCTTTGGATGTTTGTCTGCATTCGGAGTATCGTTTTTCAGAGTCCCTTCGATTTCTATGTCTTTCTTTATTCGGTGATGGAGATCTTGATCTACTAGAACTTGACGTCCTGTTACGTGAATCAGAAAACCTACTCCTTTTGTCCATTTCTCTATGGTCGATTCTCAGAGTTCTGGATCGCCTATCCCGATCCTTGCCATATCTATGGCGGTTGGGTGAGCAACTGGAATCGGTCCTTTCTCTACGGCCTCTTCCAGAATCATAATCATATTTCCCGTCTTTCGAAGAATGCCGCTGTAAGGAAGGAGATCTGGGTGATCTTGACCGATAACGTGAATTATAGCTATGGCCACTTCTCTCATCGACTTTCTTTCCTCGTAAATTCTCAATCTGAGTACGAGAACGATCTGGATTTGACATGCCGCTTAAATCTCTGGAATATTTTTCTCTTTCCCTCTCTGTACTCTTACCAAACTTTTGTTCTTCTGACGTTCTACTCTTCTCAAACTTTCTGTTTGAAGTATGTTCTTTTGATTGAGTACGAGGGTCTCTTTGTTTATTAGATTGCTCTAACTTAATATATTTGGACTGATCGCCTTTCTTCCTATGTTCTGGTTGGATTGGACAACTGCCAGCTGAATCTTTTCCATCCACCGTAAATTTCTTCTTTTGTTTAGAATCTTGCATTCCACATCCAGTAGTAACTAGATTGCTGTAAAGGAAATTAGCCTTGTTAAATTTTTTAAAAAACATTAAAAATAGTCAAATAAATGAAAACTTCATAAAATGTATATCAAACTGTAATCCAAGAATTCAGATCATCTTCATAGAATGAGCATGATCTACAAAATGGTACCTTTCTCATACTAAAAACCATGTTTCAGTCCATTTTAATTCGTAGTTCCCAGCTTCCTTAACTTTTGTGGATGTCTCTTATAAAGAATTTTTAGTTCCAGATTTTCTTCACCAGCAGATGCCGGCAATAGAACCGGTAAGCTTTTTGATCAATTAGAAGATTATTGTGCTTATGAGATAAATATTGAATTCCATATCAGCGTTCAATTAATAATCAAGAAAAATATTTGAGAAAAAGAAGAAAAGGGATTTATTTCAGTGTCTTCATATTTATACAGACATTATTCTGACTATCAATTATAAATACAGAGGTGCCAAGTCTCTGGCGTGTGAAAGCCAAATTCCATATTCAAACTGGGAAAAAGTCCGTTTTAAGTTTACTTTGGTGCTGCTGAATAATTTCAGGCCGAACACCAAAGTAAATTAAAACATACTTTTTTTTTAAAGTAAATAAAGTAACTTATATTGATGTGTCAAAATCAAAAGACCATATTCTTTTCACAGGTAATCATGCAACAAAGATTTATAAAACACTATATTAGGTATCAAGTAATGGAAGTTCATGCAGTGAAGACTTAAAAATGAATCAAAGTTTCTAATAACTCCAAAAGTAAAAGATATGCTTTAATTTTTAATCAAGCCATAGTTCTAATAATTTGAAAATTGTGTTTAGTATTTCCATTATTAATAGTTTTAAAACTCACAAGAACATCCGTGTTAATGCTCAACAATTATTTTTCAATTTATATAAATTATGTGCTCAGCTGGCAGAATGTTATAAATCGCTTTTCACAAAAAAATGACTATGTCCCATCCTGGAGTCTTTTTTGTTAATGTTTAG
This sequence comes from Metellina segmentata, assembly GCA_947359465.1. Lineage (NCBI taxonomy): Eukaryota > Metazoa > Arthropoda > Arachnida > Araneae > Tetragnathidae > Metellina > Metellina segmentata. The sequence goes on along the minus strand of OX375879.1, from coordinate 17,701,944 downwards.
AAGGTGGCAAAATGTCAGTTTATGAGTAAACAAAGGTGGGAAAATTGTAATAAATCAAGAACCACATGTTGAATCTTAAAATTGCTGTCCCGAAAAATTAAAAAAGTGACTTCTAACATTTTGCCATCTGAGCACAGAATTGTTTTTACTCATTTCATGCTTATACTAATCAAAATACACACATAAAAATCAATAAAACTTACTCTTACAAACACCAATAAAATAATGCAAAGTTTAAAAAAAGAAAATAATAAGTTTACTGATATTTAAGAAAAACTGCTAACTAGATATTTAGAGGTTTTGAAATTAATTTGTCTTGATAACAGGGGTGAAAACAGTCAAAATGTAAAAAAGAGGAAAATATATGCAGCGTTATTTTGAAGTACAAAAATAGCTGAATAAGATTACTATATTTGTGTACTAATGTGTGTACAGAACAGTGGTGCAGCCAGAAATTTTTTTCTGAGGGGGTAGGCAAATTTTTAGTCTGATAAAAACCCTATAAAGTCCACTATAATCAATGAAATTTGAAAAGTAGGAGTGGGCACCTTACGTGCAAACTCAAATTTTGTAAAAGAGAAAAAATATCTAGGCAACTATAAACAGTATAAATAAGTTGGATGAAGCTGAAAATGTTATTTTTATTAATATTTTTGAACACCTCACCAATGGTAAGATTTTCTTAAGAGTTGCAATTTTTCAAAAACCTTGATACCAAAAATGAAATTAACAGGAAATCAAAATGCTGTTACAAAAGAACAAATCAAATAATACTATTTTTATTAAATAGCATAAATTTTATATTAAAAAAATAATTAGACACCAAAAATAAAAGTGGTACAGCTTCAGTCTTGATTTATAGAAATGGCAACGGACTTGGCGCTTTTTGGCGCACTTCTAGTAGCGAGTAATTACAGGTTAAGGTAACCCATATGTATAACGGTTATTGCGGATTTTAACACAACCAGGTCAAGTGGAAAATTTTTAAAATTTCATTTCGAATATTCCAGAAAAATCTTTCAAATTCCGTTAAACTGTCGTTTGATTTCATTGGTTTATTCGAAATAATTATTTCCTTGGCGACTGAAGGCCCGGTACACATCCGGTTTTTCAACGTGCGGCACCTAAGCCCAACTATGCACACATAACCGTGAAATGACACACGAACTCATTTCGCGCCATTTGCGATAAATATTCTATCGAAGAAAACGTGTTTATTTCGCTTACTTGGCGTAAAAAAAAAAGTATATTTTGAAACTAAATAGACGTTACTGGATACAACCATTTATTAATTATTATTTATAATCTATTTGTTTATGAAAACAAGGTACTTCCGAACGGCGCCGTGGGGAACTGCGGTACAAATTGCACGCAAGTTGGACGTGCGTCGCCCCAGCGGCGCTGGAGGCATGTACACACTGCTGCATTGGATTTAATGTATCTCAGACCGCACTTGCGTTGCGGCAGCGGCGCCGCACGTTGAAATACCGGATGTGTGCACCGGGCCTAAGTGCGCCAAGAGCAGGTCGTTGGCACAGTTATAAACGTAGACTGAAGCTGAAACCATGTGGTAGGAAAAATATTTCTTAGTTCAGTTTAAATTTACAACCTATTTTCGAATATAAAATAACTTTTTTTTTCAAAATCTCTATATTTTTCCGTAAATATTCTTATTTTCTATTTGAATCAAATGAACTTTAAAACAATCATAAATATTGCCCTTAAAAGAAGCATCATTTTGAAAATAGTTGCAGTCTATGTTTAAAACGATGGACACCGCCTTGGCGTACTTCTAAAGTCGCCAAAGAAAGAAGTTTTAACGGATTTTGAAAGTAATTTCTAGAATATTCAAAATGAAAATTTAAACTTTCCGCTTGCCGAGGTTGCCATGAAAGACGAAATAACAAAGCATCTAATTTTCTAGTTGAAAGAAAAATCACATTAAAAGCTGATCAACTTAAAATATTTCATTTATACCTTTTCCGCCGCATCATGACGTTTCACGGCCTTTAGATAACAGCTCCGCTTTTTTAGGAAACCGTAGCTTTACCTACGAAATATGCAACAACGTACGCCAACTAGTTCAAAATCCAAGTTCTCCAGGTTTACCATTAAACTAATAATCTTCTCACAAAGGATTCTTTCCAAAAAGGAATTAGCAAGACTTATTTGTCTTCTATAAACGTAGAAAAAGCTGATACGGGCAAAAATAGGAATGTAACGGAACCAACAACGCCCCCTAGCGGACTGACAAAAACTTACACAGTGTAACTCCAACCCTGGAGCAAGCAGCAGCTAGGCTGTAGTATGTGATACTAAAAATGTCCCTGTTCCTTATATTTTATGTTCGTGAAAGTCTTGTAATTTCTGTAGTGTATGTGTATGTAAATAAATTCAATTTAAGTGTTAGCTAGCCGTGTCAGCATACATCATTGCTACAGAGAAATGGCTACCCAACTGTGGGCCCGATCGGATTTAGACACCAAAATATACATCGGATAGATAAGTATTTTTATACTTTATGTAGTCTAAACCTAGACAAATAGTGATTTATAAAGAAGGTTTTTCAAAGTTGTACTGTAGAAATAGTAATTTTTAACTCAGAAGAAATTCCTTTATTTTGTATGTATTGTAATGAGAAATTGATTTCGTTTTAATGCTAAGTTGTTCGTCTGACTACTTAAACTTGCAAATCAATCCTGATTTAAGTGTTTCAGAAAGCTTAAAACTATTTAACTGTGTGTATTTAAATAGTTGGATAATTAACGATTTATTATGAATATTAATGCTGTAGAATGTGTGTAATGTGCAGAAATAATGTATCGATAACTAGTAGTTGAACGACCTTGAACTCTAAAATCTCCCGCCTAAAGAAAATCTTAGTCGACGTCTAACACGGCGCCAGTTGTTTTTACTTTTCTTATTAGGCGCGTTGCATTGAAAGAAAAAGAAAAAAAATTTTGTATGTATGGTTTTTTTTTTTTTTTCATGATCTGTATTTTATATTTATTGCATTGTCATTCTTCAACGAGTGAAAAAAAAAAGTTTAGTGTGTTTCAATAAAGATAACACACAAAAAAAATATCACTTTCTGAATTTAGGGAGATATTTTATTTCAAAAGAAGTTGATATTTAAAGTATTGCCTTTATTGAATTATTATTTTTGTAATGAATGGTAGTTTAGATCAAGTTATTAAAGTGTTGAGGAATTCATGATTTATAATTAGTGTTAATGCAAGTATCTGTATACAAGTGTTTCTGAATATATTTCATACTTTTGCTATTTTTCATACTTAAGCTAAGTGAATTTTTTAAAGTGTTTGGGAAATGTTTTATTTGTATTTTGATAATGGTTCTGAGAATTCAAGAATATTTGCATGTAACTTTAGTTAAGTGTCCATAACGGAATGAACATAATATATTCTAAACGTTTTGCATTTAAAGGTATTAAGTTTAGGACTATTGAACTTTAAACTTAGGACTCTAGATTTAGGACTCTCTTCTTAAAGGAAAAAAATTCCAACCTAAACAATAGTTAGGGGTTTTGGACAATATGGCGTTCCTAGGGAAAGGAAGGAAAGAAGACCTCCGAACTCTTGCATCGGAGCTTGGTCTGGCTGTGTCGGACAGCTTAAAAGTTATCAAACTTCGAGAACTTATAATTAAAAGTGAAAATTACGAAGAAGAGCTCGTAAAGAATATGCTCGAAGTTATAATTGAAGATCGACTAAAAGCGGAGAATGCTGTCGAGGAAGACAAGTTGAAGGCTGAAAAGAAGGATGAGGAGGAAAAATTACTTAAAGCACAAGCAGAAGAACAGGTCCGAATTGAGAACGAGCGCAAGTATGAACTCGAAAAGCTAAAACTCCAGCTTGAAGCTCAAAAGGTTTCCAATTCAGTTGTTTCTACTCATGGCTCAGAGAACCCGAAATATGAACTCAGTCGGATTATCCTTAAGTTTAATCCAAAAGAAGATGAAATAGGACTGTTTTTAATTATTTTCGAACGTCAATTGAAGTTTATGAATCTTCCAGAGTCATCATGGATACCATATCTCATTGGTTCCTTACCAGCTGAAATAGCGCAGTTACTTGCTAGAGAAGATGAACAGGAGGCTCAAAATTACCAAAAGGTGAACGAAATGCTTCTCAAGAGATTTAGGGTCACTGCTGATAAGTTTCGACAGTTATTTTCCCAACATAGGAAGAATCCTGATACGACATGGAGGGACTACTTTTTCGAACTGGCTTCTTATTTTGAAGGTTGGACAAAGGAAATGAATGTCACCACCTTTGATCAACTCAAAAGTTTATTAATTACTGATCAAATTAAGAAAAGGACTCCACCATACATCAAAGATCACTTCATTGATTTGTGGACAGATTGGGCCAACCCTCTAGAGTTAGCTGAAAAACTGGATACTTATGAGAATATCCGTCAAGGAGTGAAGAAACATGTGGTGCAGACTCAAAAGAAAACATATTGTAGAGACGAAAATAAAACAGCCTCTACAGATAGAAGATTCCGTCCTGTGGTTAATAGACACGAACATACGCAAAGTCAATTTTCAAGAGTTTCGATACCTCGAAATTCTACTCCTAGATCAGAAGGAAGACCCCCAATTCGATGTTTTGGATGCGGAACACCAGGAGTTGTAATATCTAAATGTCTTACTTGTACAAAATCTAAAGTTGAAGAAACTACTGTCAACTGTATGAACTTGTTCACAAGTAATACAACTAAAGATCTTTCAAGCTTGATTATCTTTGAACTTTTTGGTGAGAGAATTGCTGTGTGTGCCGATACTGGTGCCTCACACTCTATTGCAGGAGAAAAGCTGTATAACTTTCTACGAAAGAATGGAATTGCTTTCGAGGACAAAAAGATTTCACTGACTCTTGCTGATGGAAAACTCCAATCCATGGTTGCTCTTAAAACGGTTATCAACTTGTGTATAGAAGGTAAAATTGTGTCAACAGAACTTCTTTTTCTCCCTGAAGCAAAAGGGAATAGCACGCTGTTAGGGAAAGACTTTCTCCATGCAGCCGGTATTGTTCTCAACGTTCAAAATGGAACCTGGCATTTTAGTGAAGATCCCCATAGACAATATTTCTTCTATGTAAAGCCTACTGAATTAAAGGATGCGCCGAAAACTTTTAAATCAACGATTGTGCCTGAGCCTACTACTATTGTCCACTTGAGAAGTGATGAAGGAAGACATCTGACCCAGATGCAAAGTGTAGAATTAAACTGCTTACTTCAAGAGTACAAACGCTGCTTTGAACCAGGGGGAGAACCTACTCCTTTCATGAAGCACAGAATAGTTACTATGAATCATCATCCTATATCTGTTCCACCGTATCGTATGTCACCGGCCAAGAAAGAAATACTGAAAGAACAAATTGATGAACTTTTGGCAAAGAACATAATAGAAGAATGTGAATCCCCATATGCTGCTCCGGTAGTGCTCGTCGCTAAACCAAACGGGAAAGTAAGATTATGTGTTGACTACAGAGGCCTCAACGCCGTTACGAAACCGGACACTTATCCATTACCTAGGATGGACGATCTTTTAAACGAAGCTACACCGACATCATACATGTCAACTATAGATCTACAATCAGGATATCATCAGGTGCAAGTGGATGAAAACGATTTGGACAAAACTGCCTTTATTTGTCCTTTCGGAACTTACCGTTATCTACGCATGCCTTTTGGTCTGCGTAACGCACCTGCCACTTTTCAACGCCTGATAGATAAATTCCGAAGTGGCCTGAAAGATGTTTTTGCACTCTCATATTTGGATGACATAGTCATCTTATCAGAGACTTTTGACAAACATTTAAAAGATCTAAAGACTGTTTTTGAGAGACTTTCTCTTTTTAAACTTCATGCACACAAATAGAGAGAAATGCCATTTTTCCTGTGATCGTGTTAAGTACTTGGGTTTCTGGATAACAAGAGATGGAATTGAAGCCGATCAAGAGAAAATCGCTTCTATCCAAAGAATTCCAGTTCCAACTAATGTGAAAGAACTTCTGTCTTTCTTACAGACCTGCTCATGGTTCAGAAGATATGTTCCGAACTTTGCAGACATAGCACGACCTCTTAGCAATTTAACTAAGAAAAGAGTCGATTGGTCGTGGGGTCTTGAACAGCAAGAAGCTTTCGAAACCCTAAAAGAACGCTTGACAACAGCCCCTGTGTTAAAGCAACCTGATGGATGTAAGCCTTTCATAATTCGCACAGATGCGAGTAACTACGCCCTTGGCGCAGTCCTTCTCCAAGGAAATGGTCCAGAAGAACATGTGATTGAATACGCTAGTCGTCTGTTGATCCCAGCAGAACGCAATTATTCGACTACTGAGCGGGAAGCTTTGGCAGTAGTTTGGGCCTTAGAAAAGTTCCGAGGTTACATCGAGAATCAAGAAATTATCATTGCATCAGACCATCAACCTCTTAAATGGCTTCTGAGCATTAAGTCACCCTCAGGACGTCTAGCAAGATGGGCTCTGAAGATCCAATCGTTTAATCTGAAAATTGAATATACGCCAGGAAGAGCTAATGTAATTCTCACAAATCGATCGCCGACAACATATGATATTGCCGACCCGGCCAGTCCAGACCAAACTCTTGGAACTTATCATGTGTCAGCATTAAAAACTTACTATGAACCCCAAGTAAAGAGAGACACTGGGCATGTAGCTCCCATAAGAAGAAGGGGTCGCCCTAGAAAAAATAATCCTGGCTCATCGTCGGGACGTCATCAGAGCCAGAGGGGGAGTCTGTAACGGAACCAACAACGCCCCCTAGCGGACTGACAAAAACTTACACAGTGTAACTCCAACCCTGGAGCAAGCAGCAGCTAGGCTGTAGTATGTGATACTAAAAATGTCCCTGTTCCTTATATTTTATGTTCGTGAAAGTCTTGTAATTTCTGTAGTGTATGTGTATGTAAATAAATTCAATTTAAGTGTTAGCTAGCCGTGTCAGCATACATCATTGCTACAGGAATTTTTTTGTAAAAAATTATAAAAATCGGTCATTTTTTCAAAATTTACGAAAAGTCGGAAGAATCTACTACCTGAAGTAAGGACACACTTTACTTATTATTTTTTTTTACATTTATTCTTTGGCTGTAATTCCATAACATAATTTAATTCAAAGAAAAAAGCGGAAATTTTCGGAAGAAAAAAAAAACGGAATTTCTCAAAAGGGGGAAAAAAAGCGGAAATTCTCAAAAGAAAAAAAAAAGCGGAAATCCGCGTAAACGCGGAAGATTTTCACCCCTGTGAAAAGAACTGTCTTAAACAAAGAACCCTAAACTCTATGTGTGCTCCAAAGCAAAATTAAAAAAAAAGTTTATTAACTGTTTTAATATATTAAAAGCTCCAAAACCTTTGATACAAAATCAGATTAACAGGAAAATAAAAACGCTTATGTTACAAAAGAATAAATAAAATAAATACTAAATTTGGTGCAGCTTCAGACTACGTTTATAGCGGTGGAAAAGATCTTGGCGCACTTATAGTAGACAGTTAGTGCAGATAAAGGCAACCCATTTGCATTGCGGTTTTTATGGCCCCCTCGGCGAGCGGAAAGTTAAAATTTTTATTTTGATTAGTTGAAAGTTCCTTTAAAATCCGTTAAACTGTCGTTTGATTTCATTGATTCATTTGAAATAATTCTTTCCTTGGCGACTTTAGAAGTGCACCAAGGCCGTTACCACGGCTATAAATGTAGACAATGAAAAAAAATTAGCATAATTTTAGCTTTTCCTCGATTTTACCTTAATGAATCGATAAAAATAACACTGCTACAAATATACTTAATAGTAAAAAAAAATCAAAACCTGTTTTAAATCAAATATATTTTAACTAGCCACTGCTTGGCTAGCCTGACGTTGCTTCTCACAAAGGATTCTTTTCAAAGAGGAATTTGCAGGACTTATCAGCTTGGTAAAATTTAGGAGTGCAAGGTTGCTGAGAATGTCTTGTTTAGAGCATTTTACGTTTACAATAGGGAAAAAAGAGCAGAAATCTGATTTTTTTTTTAAATAATACAAATCGAACATTTTCTCAAAAATTTAAGAAAAGCCGAAATACCTACCAAAATTGGAAGAATCTCATCCCTGGATAATAAAAAGAAAAGTTTTAGCGACAAAATTTATGATTTCGAGACCAGTTTTCCGTTTTAGGCATATTTTGGAGACTTTCAGGACCAGTAGACACTTTGTTATACCAGCGAAAAGAATTGTAGATGTAAAGAAATATCATTAAAAAGATTTATTTCATTCATTTCAGATTTTTGATGGTTTATATGTTGTCTCTATATGGTGGTACTTGTCAGACATGAGACAGACAAATCAATGTGTAGTTTCTAGATAGTAATTGACTTGCGTTAAATGTTAATACATACAAGGATTTAGGATATATAGCAGGGCAAATTGTGAAGATTAAAATTTTAACTGTCTGGTCTTTTCGTAGCTCAATTTTTTTTAAGAGTAAAAAATTAAAATTACAATAAACTGTTAAAATTAGCATATTTTTTTACAAATACAGAAGTAATTGTGGTGGGCTTTATGAGTGGCCATCTTATCTTCTACACAAACACTAATATCTAAATGAGTTTTTTTATTCCAAAGGAAAAATATGGGATGGGATGTTTTCCCAAAAAGAAAATACAGTGCTAAGTCCCACATCCGAAATCCAGACGTTTTGCTAACAGGAGTTTTTTCCCCCAACTTTTCTCCATTTTCCCAACAATTTTTAAAGAACTAGGGGGCACCACCCACTGCTCGCCAACTCCAGGTGATTGCTACGCAAACTAACACTATTTTCGCAAGCGTCTTGGTGAGGGTTAGGTGTGAATGTGTTTTACTTTTAGCTTCGCAAACAAACACACAAAATAAAGTCTTGCTTGCTGCACAAGTAAAATAATAAGGAATCTGTCCCACCACCCAATATGACACGAGCATGTCAATTATTTAAAAAATAATTCCCACCACCAGTAGAGACCATTTGAAGACTGTTGACATTTTTGGGAAACCAAATACAAATATCTCTATATTAAAAAAAAGTTACCGCCGCCGCAGGATTGAAAACTGTTGTTTAGCTCGATTATTAAACAATTTCCCAAGAAAGTACTGATCGGTAAAAAACGAAATTAACATGGTTTGTTCCTTATCATATTCCCTAGACAATTATTAAGATTTTTTTCCGATGCGGCTATTAGTTTAGGGTTTATTAAATGTCAAAATTGAAGAAGCGAAATTTCTTCCGTGAGTGTGCAAAACACATACAAATTTTCAGTCTTCAGAGTACCTCTCAACGTAAATTTTTGCAGCTCGTCGAGGTTTTTTTTTAATTTGGGAAAAATCGGGACATTTTATTTTTTTTTTAAACTGCCGTATCTATATCTTATTTCTATTAGTTTTTATTTTTTAAATATCGCAGTATACCTCAGAATATGTTCTTTCTTACGGTACTATTTTTTTTTTAAATCTGTTAAAAATTAAATTGGATGCAGTCAAAAGTTGGTCACACAAAATTCGGAATCTTGGGATATTTTCGCTACTTTTTGTTAAAACCGTTATATCTACAGCAAATACCATTATTTCTTAAATTTGAGAACATCACTGAATACATTACATTGCACTCTTTCTTATGGTACAATTATTTTTCAAATTGGTTTATAAATCCAGGGCTCCTAACAGGTTTCAAGGTCTAAAAAGGTGACAAAAGTGACAAATTGAACCAAAAAGGTGACAAAAAGTGACTAATCAAGCAAAAAAAAGTAACAAATAACAATAATGCTAAATATATTCAAGTATAAAGATAGAAAATAAAAAGATCCTCCCAGCTACCTATATCTTTTGTTTCTTTGGAAGGATATTTTGATTTACTTCATATAAAAAGTATATAATTTTAAAATATTAACATAAAAAATTTTTTTAATCGGAATTATGATCTTTTAATTTTTTTTTTTTTGACACAGCTTAAAGAATTTCTTCTTTTTCTTTGAAAAATTATGTCTTATTTTTTGTTGTTGAAAAAGTCTGAAATTAATTTTGTCTTTTTCTTCCGGAGCAATGCAAAGATAAGGACAAAAATAAAATGTCTACAGATTTTTCTTTAAAAACAGTCATAAAATTCCCTATTAGCACAAATAATTTCTTTTAAGTCCCAAAAGCGGATGTCCAATATTCGGAATTGTCAAAAATTTCAAAGAAAAAAAAGATATTAGACGTTTTGCTAACCCGAGGTTTCCCCCGCCCCTCACTTTTTTCCATCTTTTTGACAATTTTCATAGTACATGGAGGTAAACCTGGACCTAACAACGCAAAATAAGGGACATGTTCAGAGTAAATACCACACAAAAAAATTAGAAGATTTGCAAGTAAAATTTCTTGCATTGTTTTAAAAAATTTCCTATTTATATATTTTTTCTACTTTTTCCTATTTATATATCTGCTATTTTAGTATTGCAAACGTAAAATTTGCGCAGGGGAGGTTAGATTAAGGTTTTTTTGACAAAAAATGCAAATAATCTGAAATTCGGAATGGTCGAGGACCTGAGGATTCCGGATTTTGTATTGTTTTAAGGATAAAAAATTACATGTATACATGAAAGGTTTTATCCCTAACTTATAGAAACAAAATTCTTATACACAATTTCTCCGAAAATGGAAAAAAAATTTCCTTTTCATAGAGGAAATTTCCCTTTTCCCTGCATTGACGCAATTTCGGGAGTGAACCAAAGATTACGTGGAGTTCTAGCATAGAAATTCCGGAAGTTCCGGAGCACTTGGCAACTCTGCTAGTCTCGCAGTCTGAAGAACTGGTTCCAGTAAACATCAATAGGCTTCATTCTAAATCCTTCTTCCTCCAATTCTCTTTTGAGTAATTTCCACTCATCCAGTAGTATGTCTGTCGGGACATCCCATAGCATTACTCTTGCAAATTCTAATACTTGTCGAACACTCTCGCCACTGAGTCTCTCAAGAGGACCAAGACAGGATAAACTTTTAAGGAGAGATGAACTGAAGGAGGATTTCTTCAAAAGATATTTAACACTGGCAATGTAATGCTTCTGTGTGTGTGTGTGAGCCCTTAGAAAAAAGAAATTCCTTAACTTCTCCTTCACATTCTGTAGCGCTCTAGAAATTTTATCTCCAATCACAATATCAGCTAGAGGCAACAGTTTCAGAGGACATATATCTTCCGATTTATTCATTTTCAAATCTCGAATAAGTTCCCCTTCGTAGATCCTACCCAAAATCGTTCTTGTCAACAATTCAAGTTGAGAATGAAGGTTATGTATTAGAGGTTCCTTTTTCTAAAGAAATTCGATCACACGATTAAATACACTTGCACTTGATACAACAAATATCACCTCAGTCGTCATAGTTTCTCTTTTAAGTAAATGAAAAAAAATTTTGTAGCCTGGTCTTTGTATCATGTTTGGCTTCTTTATTGGAATGTTGTCAAGGAAATACTTTCGCACTGCAATCCACTGTTCAAGCAACCTTTCAGCAGCTGGCTTTAGGCTTAGCCACCTGCTTGAACAATGCTTGATGAAATAGTGAGTGGAAAGTTTCAAGTCTTCTTAAATTTGTTTGTATGTTGACCAATGCTTAGGCCACTGATTAAAAAATCTGTGAATAGTAAAAATTAGTTCAGACACATCTTCCCCTAACTCTTTTAGACCTTTAAGAAAAGCATTATGTATTGTGTGAATCTTACATGTCCCAATGTTAATTTGTTCTTTTTTTTTTCGGGTAGAAAGTAATGAGTCATTAATCTTTTTAAAAACTGACTTTTACTAATAAAACCTCAAGAATTTGTAATAATCAACTTCGATGATGACAGAGAATGATTTTCAATATATTCGCAGCACTCCTTCAATATTTAACCCTCTGGATACAGAGACTGACAAAATTTTTGCATTCTCTGGTTACGGAAGGCTTTGGAATCTTTCAGATCTCAAACTCCTGAAGAAACGGCTGAAGGTCATTAAGATTTCCATGCTCTCATTTCTGTGTCACAAAGAGAGCAGCGCGTGAATAGCCTCCATTCCGTAGACAGGAATGTCAGGGTTCTTGATGGGGAGCTTCGAGCACTTAGAATGTGTGAGGTTGATGATTTATTCCCTTAAAAACTTTGCCGAGGACACCTTTGAGTGTAAATTATCATACATGTTGAAGATTCCACCGTCCTTTCAGAGTTTGCCCTGACGTATCTATACCTTCTGGACATAATCAGACCCACAATAGAAACTGCAACATGTGATGACAAAGGTACTAAACGCATTACCTCTCCTCCTGAGTTAATATCAGCTTGATCCATCCGGTCTCTTGACCTCTCCATTCTCGTCTTATTCCAGAATCCAAAAATAAAATGGGTCTGTTGAGACTGCCCTCAGATCTGTGTATGGAGGATATTATCCCCCACCCCCCTTTTAAGTGACCACTGGCATCGATCACCATTTACGAGCTGTCAGCGTCTGACCTCCTAGAGGGTTCCTCCTTTTGTTCGACCCTGTAGAGGGGGGTTGGACATGCAGATGGCCCTGCTTCCTTTAAACTTCGCCGCTTCGTTTTACTAATAGCCTTTTCCTGCGGGAAAATTTCCAGAACTTGCTGCTAATACACCCCCGGCAACATGAAGTATCCTTTTACAATTGAAACGGTACGCTTTTGAATCCATTCTTGCGGTGGAATGTAGCACGCATTTTGAAATTGAATGTGTGCGAATCCTTTTTTTTTAGAGGAAATGAATTTTTTTAATTGCTTACCAAAAATTTTTCTTCAAATATAATTTAAGAACTTAAAACCCCTGAAAAGGTGACAAAATGTCAAAAAGGTGACAAAAAATAAAAAGGTGACGTGTTAGGAGCCCTGTAAATCAAATCGATACAATTAAAAGTTCGTCATACAGTTTTCGGAACTTTCAGATCGTAATTTCTGACACAAAACTAAAACTGTCATATCTATATCTTATTACTATTAGCTTTTAATTTTCAAAAATATCGCAGTATACCTCAGAATGTACTCTTTCTTACGGTACAATTATTTTTGAAATTGCTTCATAAATAAATTTGATGCAATCAAAAGTTGGTGACACGAATTTTGTATTTTTTATTTCGCGGAGCAAATTCTGCTTGCATATGAGGGTTGTATTTTTGACTATCGGGTTTGCCAGATATCAAATTTATCATAGCAACAATTGCCATAAAAACTATTTCTTTTTTTTTTGGCGAGGAAAAAGGCTCGCCTTTTCCTCGCGGTTGTTCTCAGACGGTTTACAGAGGAAGTACAAAGTACAGATCGCGTAAAGTTTGGAGATTAACACGGTTTACTTAAAATTGTACAGGGAATAGGATGCAGATGATTTTTTAATCATGCGGCTATTAGTTTAGGGTGCATTACGTGTTAAAGTAAAAAAAAGTGAAATCACTTGCGAAAGAAGAATTGGTTTGTGAAGCAAACCAAACGGGATTGTGTAGCAATCACCTGGGGTCGGCAAGCGTAAACGAGCAGGGGGCAAAGCCCCCTAGTATAATAAATTTATTTTAAAATGTTAAACTTTAAATTTAAAATTGGGATTAAATATCGCTATACTTTTGATAAGACATCCAAACCAAAATGATAAAAATTAACTATATGAAAACCAAAGTACTTTTCAGAAACAAACAAAAGATTGCATAAATGAATCAAACCTAAAATTGCATAAAAGATCAAAATTCTACTGCTTAACTTTGAAAAATATATATCCAGATAATCCAAACTAAAAGTTAATATGCTTTAAAAGTAATAATCCAAACTATTGTACTCTAAAAGAGAAACAATAACAAACAACATACTGCACAACTGTGATCCAGTTCCAAAAATGGAGGAAGCATAATAAAAAGATACTTAAATTTTTGAATATGATAATCCAAACTAAAAGTTAACGCTAACTAAAAGCTAATATGCTTTTAAAAAAGCAATAAATTCTTATAAAGGATATCCAGTAATCGGGCGGCTACACACACACAATAAATACAGATGTAGTCAATACAGATTGAAGACTGTTGTCATTTGGATTAAAACAATAATAATTAAATATCTCATTACATTATTTTTTAAATGGACTGGATCAAATTTTAAAATTTGGGGTGGACTATTATTGTAAGTGCCAAACATTTGTCAGGACACGACGAACATACAACACATGTACTTCATTTTATAATAGTCTACACTCGCTGTCAACAGTTAAAGCACGGAGAGGAAAATGTTAATTTTCAGAAGCCAATCTAAATTTGAGAGGCTGCTATTTGCTGCAGAGTTAGATGGAACTATACAAATGTGTTATGTAACAGCCAATCAGGGTTTCGTGTCGAGAAATATCAAAAAAAGGCATTCATATAAGAAGCCAGCATTGTGAAGGGTTAGAGGAGTTACATGTAAGTTTGCAAAAAGTGTTTAGAACTTTTGTACAGTTAGTTTTCAAGCCTGACGTTTTTCTGTTGCTTCCACAAGACGAATATCAAATAGTGAGCGATGGCGTTCTGTGGGACGCCTTGAAGAAGGGCAATCAATCAATGATGTTGCTCTTTTCTTTGGCATTCATTCCATCACTTCATGATTATGCAAACAATTCCAAATAGTTCTCCAAAGACCTGTAGAATGCTGCCCAAAGGTTACGACACCTGTGTTAGATCGATATATCGCTGTTGTAGCAAAGCACTGATCATGCATGGCCTGTGCCAAAGGGAAATTCTTTCCCTAAGAAATAAAGATGTCAATGCCATCAAATAGCAATTCTTGCGAGAATTGCCCAGTAGTATTCAAATTTACAAATCTACCGACATTATGCGTGACACAGATGAGGCCTTCAACTACACAAGAGTTTTTGAACACACTGGAACCATCTGGAGTACTCTCGCATATATTAGAGCACCGATAATACTTCTTACAAATCTAAATCCACCTTCACTCTGCAATGGCACAAGACTCTGTAAAGAAACTCATGCCAAATATTATTGAAGCCACCATCATGACTGGACATGCCGCAGCCGAAAACACATTCATTCCTAGAATACCAATCATCCATTCTGATATCCCATTCCAATTTAAAATACTTCAGTTCCCGGTTCGTTTAGGTTTCACTATGAGCATCAACAAGGCACAAGGATAATCGCTGAAAGTCGTAGGACTCGGTCTCATTAAACCGTGTTTCTCCCAAGGTCAACTATATGAGGGGTATTCGAGAGAGTTGGATACCTTTTAACAAATAGATATCACTTAAATTTCTTGCCAGATATGGTTATTTTAATAAGTGTAGTACTCTCTCAGAGAAAAGTAATCAAGTACAAAATGCTCATTTTTAAAATTTGTTTTCCTCTCGCACAGGGGACAGACTTATTTCATTGAATTTAATTGTTTCTAAAGTTAGATTTGACACCTACAAACATTGCTAATTTTAAAAATTCAGATAAGCAGTAAAATAATTTACTTTGTTCTCAAGGAAATAAAAAAAAAATTACCTTTAATTTTGGTCTATTAATCCATTTCATTTAAGATTGAAAATGACCTTAACTTTTAAAAATATTTATAATTTTTCTCCCTATTATCTGAGTAATTTGGGGTTAAAAGATACTGCGTTGTCCAAACCAACACATGTCATTGTGTTAACAATAAGATACATATTTGAGTTGTCAAATTAAAAAAATATGAGAATTTTTTTTTTTAATGTTTTAGGTGGAGTGGTCGTTTACAGTAAGACGTATGTCGCCAAATCAAGATGGCGGCCGAATTCCGTAACAGCAGATAGGGTTACCATAACAAAAACGGCAGATATGAAGAAAATCCGCAAAAGGTGAAGGTTACCATATTTGGCAACAAATCGCCTTCTTACCGTGAATGACCACTCCACCAGGAATTTGTTTAAGAAACGATCGCTATACTTAATTTGCAGAAACGATCCAAAATCAAAAGTAGGCCTCAGAAATTGCGACAATAGCAAATAAAACCAAAAGGAAAAGACACAATACAAAATAAAAGATAAGCTAAAAATTAAAACAAATGAATTCGATTAAACGAAAGTTAAAAATGAAAACAAGTGAATACCATTCTAACAAAACGATGAAACATTTAAGTTGCAGAAACGATCGATATACTTTCAAAAAGTTTTAAAGCTAACGAAAAAAAGCAAGAAACAATATAATTTTAGAAACGTTACAAAATCAAAAGCCTCACTGATTACAGCAAACATATTTAAAAAAATCTTAAATCTAACTAAAAATGCCTAATTGATTGCAGAAACGATACAAAATCAAAACTAAGCTTTACTAATAAAATCACTAATAAAAATGAACTTTAGCAAAATTGCAATTTTCGTTTAATTTCGTGTACTAAAAAATAAAACCCATACAGAGAGGAATTGGATTCAAACAGTTAAAAACTAAAATAAACAAATGCCATTCAAACGATACTATGAAACAATTAATTTGCAGAAACGATCCAATATTAAAAGTAAGACTCACTGATTACGACAAACGTAAATGAAAACCCAAAATAGAAAAATTAACTATGCTAAATAAAACATAACAAATATAAAAGCTATGATAAAAATTAACTATACCAAATTAAACAGCAATAAACAAAAAATAAATCATAAAAATGCAAAATTGCATAGACTAAATATAGCTATGCTTTCAAAAAGTCTAAAAGCAAAGCAAAAGGTACAATTGTTTTAAATCAAACAATAACAAATATAACTTACACCACGGGCACGGGCAACGCCGGGCTAGTGTACAATATTTGTATGACCAACTTTTGATCGCAACTTTTCTTTTTAACTCGGGTTAACTTTTTTAACTCAAACCAACATTCCTTTCACAGAATCAATCTCCTGCGACGGCGAAACTATCTTAATAATTCGGTCCATGACATCACAGCGAGGGCTTCGCCCTCTGCTCGCAAACCAAGACTCCTTTCGCAAGTGATTTCTCTTTTTTTTTTAACTTTAACAATAAATGCACCCTAAACAAATAGCCGCATCAGTAAAAAACCTCCATCTTGTTCCCTGTAAAATTTTAAATAAGCCGTGTTAATCTCGTAACTTTTCTAATCTGTACTATCTCGATAAACCATCTGAAAAAAACAGCCTTTTTCCTCGCCAAATGAAAAAAAAATCGTTTCTATGGTAATTGTTGCTACGATAAATTTGATATCTGGCAAACCCGTAAGTCAGAAAATGTAACCTTCATTCCCGTTAAGATTTCCTTACACCCGGTGCACCAAATCCGGTTTTACAACCTGCGGTGCCGCTGTGGCAACGCAACTGCGGTCTGAAATACATAATTAGATCCAATGGAGTAGCGCACACATGTCTACGACGCCTTTGCGGTGACGCACATCCAACTTGCGAGCAATTTGTATCACAGTTCCCCACGGGGCAGCAGTTTGCCGCACATACGTTTCCTGTCTGAAGTACCTTATTTTAATAAATAAATGGAATATAAATAATAATTTATAAATGGTTGTGTCCAGTAACGTCTATTTTGCTTCAAAATATACTTTTTTTACACCAAGTAAGCGAAATAAACACGTTTTCTTCGACAGAATATTTATCGCAAATGGCGCGAAATGAGTACTTGCGTCATTTCACGGTTTTGTGTGCATAGTTGGGTTTCGGTGCCGTAGCGGCGCCGCACTTTGAAAAACCGGATGTGTGCACCGGGCCTAAATGCTGCGCGAACTAAAAAATACGAAATTTGTATGACCAACTTTTGATTGCATCAAATTTATTTATGAACCAATTTTAAAAATAATTGTATTAAGATATAGATATGACAGTTTTAAAAAAAAGTAACAAAAATGTCCCGATTTTTGCCAAATTTCAAAAAAATATTAACAAGAACCAAATTAAAATTTAAAAAAAAACTTGACTAGCTGCAAAAATTTATTTTTAGAGGTAATCTAAAAAATCATGACTGAAGACTGAAAATTTGTATGTATTTTGCTCACTAGCGATAAAAATTTCGCTTCTTCAAATCTGACACCTAATAAACCCTAAACTAACAGCCGCATAGGAAATAAATTTTCAAAATTGTCCAGGGAACACGATGAAGAACAAACCATGTTAATTTTGCAATTTTCTGATTCGTAATTTCTCGGGAAACCGTCTAAGAATCGAGCTAAACAACAGTTTTCAATACTGCGGCGGCAACTGATTTTTAATATAGAGAATAAGGAGGTAAACCTGAACCTAATTGATGAAAAAACGCAAAATACGGACAAGTTCAGAGAAAAAATACTACACAGAAAAATTAGAAGGTTTGCAAGTAAAATTTCTTGTATTGTATAAAGTTTTTTTCCTTTTAAAAAAATTATTCCCATTTGTATATCTGCTATTTTACTGTTAAAAACGCAAAATTCGCACGGGGAAGGTTAGATGAAGGTTTTATTGTCAAAAAATGGAAATAATACCAAATCCAGAATGGCCGAGGTCAGGAGGATTACAAATTTTGGACTTTGTACTGTAAATTTTTTCAAACGGAATGTTTGATGAGTATTTGGCTTTTGTGAATAAATAATTAGGGGTTCTTTTAATTTAAGTTCACTTTCTTCGAGGGCTTATTAACTAAGCTAAAAAGTGAGGGGCATCCAGTACTCATTTGTAATAGACTGAAAACAAATGTTAAACAGTGTCGATTCCCTTTAAGTAAATTCTTTACTGTTAAAAATTAATAAATTCCCCTGTGAAGTATTTGTCCCAGAGGTATCCTATGTTTACTTAGTGAACATAGAAGAACGCAACCTTGCCATCTAATGACTTATTTATATGTTATCGTTAAAGTATGAAACTCTTTTTCATAGAATACCGAGTTATTTCATGAAATAACCGGTCTAGTCAGTTAAAGTGTAAAACTCACTTGTTTTCTATGGTTTACGCAGTTATTTCATAGAATAACAATTTACATCCAGTTAAAAAGTAAAATTACCAAGTAAATAAAGTTCCGATTTCAAAAAGCTGTAAAGTGAGAAACACTGGTCATAAATTTTTTGTAATAAACAATAATTTGCTGAACTTGATACATAGATTACTGTAGTCAAATATTTTAGAATAAATGAATAGTCCCAGTGGCAGATGCGAAACCAGATGTAGTGTTTTATTGTTCAAGTGATTCTTTGACTTTTCATACAAAACTCATTTATCAATTGGGCATGGTGGCAGAGATCGAATGATACAAGAAATTAATGATCAAAATAGAAATATTACACATGATATAAAGATTTTCCTGAATTTTTGTGAGCCTTGTCAACAAAAAAGGAAAACAGACAAAAAAGGTGTTGTTAAACCCATGTTTTTTTTTTTTTTCATTTATGAACTTAAGATGTCAGGTAGACCTCAAAGATTTTCAATCACAACCTGATGGTAACTGTAAATTTATAATTTATTAACTTTATCAAGAACAGCTTACCAAGTTTGGTGTTTTAAGACCTATTCAAACAAAGAGAGCAGAAGTTGTAGCACAGTTGCTTGATATATTCCTGTTGTTTGAAGCCCCATGTATATTACAGTCAGACAATGGAAGATAATTTTGTAATCGATTTATTGACGACTTAAAAGTAACCTGGCCAGAACTTAAAATCATGCATGGCAAACCAAGACATAGTCAAAGGCAAGGCAGCATTGAGAGAGCAAATCAAGACAGAGAACTTGTTGACAACATGGATGCAGGACAACCATTGCACTTCTTGGAGTAATAATGGGCTAAAATGTATTCAGTTCATGAAAAACAGCATTTCACTCTGGTATTTAAATGTACCCTTATGAGGCTATGTTTGGTAGCGCAGCTAGAAGACTGTCAACTCCTATTCCGAAGGAAGCATTTGATTCACTAGAAGACGAAGATCAATTACAAGGTGCTTTGATTGCAATGAGTACTTTGTCTTAATCTGATAATGAGGTGCTGGTTAAATAATGCAATTAGTACAATATGTATAATTTGTTTACAAGAATGCAGTGTGCTTGAAATGTAATGAGCCTGTTAACATAGCATGTTTAGAAGACTATGTTTTTATGTTTTGGAAGACAAAGTTGTACAGGAGATCGGCAAAGTGTTTTAAGAACTGAATGTTCAGAGAGAAACTCAAAGAATGTTTGGAAATTCAAGCAAAGATGAAATTAACGTCAGATAAATCTCATTCTGATGCCTTTGTGGAGCTAACAGTCTGTATCCCAGTACCTGAAGTTGACAGAGGTAAAGGTGACGCCAGATCTATTTTAGCTGTTATGAAAATAACCAAAGAATTTTTTCAATTTGGTACAAGAAATGGTCGCATAAAACATATATATTCTAGATCCCAGTTCAGTGTCTGTGAACAAAAACTAATAAAGACTGAAAAAGTGCCAGATGTGGAGAAATCGCTCCAGTCAGTTGCTACAGCTCAAAATTTGTGTACAGGTTGGGGATTTAAAAACTGTTCATGTAAACCGCAGTGTCAACAAAAAATGTATTTGTTTTAGAAATAGTGTTCTCTGCAATTCCAAATGCCATTTTAGTAATACCTGTGGTTGTAACTAATGGTTTTATTGTCCCTTAGAAAAATAACATTTTGTTGCAGCATAATTCAAACAAACTGTTTATTCTACATTTTAACTGTCTATCAATAGTTAATTTGTGGCAGAGGTTTACAGGAAAACGGTTAAGATAACTTGGTTGGGTTTTATGGCATAATGACCATATTTGGCCATGTGATAGCAGGCTGGTTGGTTTAAGTTCAATGGCACAAGGTCCAGCGATAACTGGTTATAACAAATGACCTTTGAACTAACAATTCTATAAAGGAACAAATTAAGATTTCCTCTAGTGTTCAAACTTAAAATTCATTGGGGAAAGTAGAAAAGCAAAGTATCCAGATGTGATATGTTACTTAATGTGTGTATTAGATTTCTAAGAGTAGTAAAAATCAGAATAAGATTTCTAAACGAATGGTTAAAAATTGCCTTTTAATCACTACATAAGTAAAATATAACATCCAACACCAATGGCTATATATTTTGAAACACAGCACACAAAACACCCCATTAATTTAAGTTTTTATTACTATGCACATTAAGTTAGATAAAATATTTAAATTAATTAGTAAAATACAGTAAAAAACAGTCTTAGGGAGTTAAATGAGATTACGCCTTTCAAGAACTCTTCAATATTTCGAGTTAGGAAATAAAATACTTTAAAATGATCAAGACTATAAGAACCAGGTTCAATCTGTTCACATTTTTTAAACCAATCCTGATTTTCCAAAAACTAAACAAGAAATTCTCCCATATCAGCTCATTGAAACAGGCATGAAGAATAAATTCTTTTACGGTAAATAAAAAATATGTATTTCTATTACCTGGATATGGAACCCTTTGCTTCAGTTCCAAGATTAGGCAGTAAAGGACAAGAAGCATGTAAGTTGGTATTAAGCACAGAATATCCACCTATAAAAGAGCAATACATTAACCTTATGAGGGGTTCACACATATCAATCCTACAACCTTCAGTCTTTACTGCATGACTTCTATCCAGGTTGGATCTTGGCCAATAAAGTATTTCCGACGATTCTTTCAACTAATACATGCGATTAGTCAGGTGTTATGGGGAAAAGCAATTCCATTCCATTCCAAAAGGGAGTACAGACCGGAAGGAAGGAAAAGGAATTTCTTCGTAGCAAGATAATATATTTTTTATTCCTTGCTTTGTATCTATAACATGTTCTTTGTTGGAGTCTGGTTTCTAAAATTTTTAAGCCCCTTCATCTAGTTGGGTCGCGCAGATGGTCTTTGACAGTCGTCCCATTGGTTTTGAGTGAAGGTGATTTTTAACTGATTCCCTGAAAAATCTGATGACACAGAGAGATCTGCTAGAGAGCTCGAGCTGAGCAGAAGTGTTTGTTTTGTGGTGCTCGTTTATGAGGCCACTGCCATTGAATTTTTGCCTGTTTTGCAGAGCCCAAGACACAGATGCAAATCTATATAGTAATATAGTCAACATTAGTTTTTATTAATAAATGCAAGTTATTTGTAAATTAGGCTCTTTTGTTGTGTTGACAGGCACACCACTCGGCCCACTACATTACAGCGTATCAAAGCAAGAGAAACACTAAAATAACGGACGTCAGTGTTTCCAAGCGATAAAATGTTGAAACTGCAATTTTTTATTAATACAGAATTTAGTATGCATGGAATTGATTTATTATGAATGTAGTCTACTTCAAACAATCTAAAAATAACATGTATTTCAAGGTACAACATGTATCCCAAGGTACAACATGTATCCCAAGGTGCAACAATATATATCCTAAGGCAAAATAACATGTATCCCAAGGTACAACACCATGTTGAATCTTGGGACATTTGAATAGATTAACAAAACAATTTATTAAACAGTTAGTGTTTGAGGTATAAATAAAGAAAAATGGCAAATTCTTCCAAAAGTAATGAATGTAAATAGTTGATAGAAGAAACAAACTGCAGCTATATTATAGCCTCAGGAAAAATATTTGTTTAAAACTGTCACAAGGTACGCCACCTTCCCCTACAAGTTTAGAATTGTTGGACACGAGATTTGCAAATCCTGCGTAGTTTCTAGTTATGTTTAAAAACATTAATATATCTCTGAATAACATTAATGTCTTAGGGTAAATTTTGGAAAGATTAAAACACAGTGTAGAACAGGGTGTCAAGATTTAAATCACTTGATTTAAATCAACGATTAAAATCACGATTTTAATCAAATGATTTTTTTTTTAAATCATTGATTTAAATCACAACAAATCTTACATTTTTATAACTAAGTAAATACACTCTAGAAAAATCACAGAATTTGTCAAATGCTTTGAACTTTCTGCACACATGGTGATTTCAGCACTAATGTCTACACCTCGTACTGATGAGCTTTTTAAAAAAATGTTTGGCACTGGACACTTGCAAATAATCTGAGGTGTCTATGGACTAAGTAATCTGTTGAGTGTTGAGTCAGGGATTCTGCCAAACAGTAAAGTAAAAAATAAGTTGACATCTATTTGAAAGTTTTTACAATGTTCATGTATAATTTTATGTTACAAACAATAAAGCAGTAGGCCTACATCTACGTAAATGTCAAGACAGACAAAGAAAATTCCACAAAGTAGGCCTAAACTATTTGTTACCCCTTTAATTGATTGTAAATTAGAGCTATAGTGATTTTTCAACTATTTTTTTTTTAATTCAGACATAAATACAAAATAACACAGTTAATGTGATTAATAATTTATTAAATAAAAAATTCAAGTGAGCTTTCTATTTGAAAGGATGAAAGTTTAAACACAATGAACATCTTTTATTTTGCAAAATGCACCCTGAAACAGTCACCTTTCACTTTAAGAGTAGTGACCCATAACAAATATTTATTTAATCAGACTAATTTAGGTCTCACTTACACTTACTGATACATTTGTTTACATGATGATGTTAATTTACTCAAGAAAAACTATGGAGGATGTGAACTTGTGTTTTAAAGTTAAGCAAATGTCTTATCTTTTGCTCTTGTTTTGAAAATTTATCATGTAACACACAATGATATTTAGTAAAATAATTATTAATTTACCATATCACAAACTCCGATTGTTTACTTAAATAAATATTAGTTTACATGTCATGTCAGAAACTCAATTTTTTATTTAACAAATTTATAGGCCCTACAGAAATTTAAATTTAAAAAATCTGATTTTTGATTTAAATCAAATAAATCTGATTTAAATCAAATAAATCTGATTTAAATCAAATAAATCTGATTTAAATCAAATAAATCTGATTAATTGATTTTTTTGAAAAAAATCATGATTTTTTTACACCCTGGTGTAGAATTAGGAAACTTAATCGATCACATGATAGGATAAATAGAACACACAACAAATGTCATACATAGCTATGTTTTCCCATCTACTTCTTGAGAGGTTCAGATTAGTTTAATATTTCAACCCATAACGAGCGGCATGAAATTTTTCGAGACAAAATTGTTGGATCCCACTGACACCAAATTAAAAATTTTCTTCTGCACATTATATATTTATTACATAGGAATAAAATGCGTTGCATTTTAATTTTTGTAATTAATTAGTAAAAATCTTTTTTGAGAAAAAAAAATGATGTGTCACCAAAGAAAATACAAATTAAACATGTAACCAAATTCAAAAAAACCTTCCTAGTTCTCAGAAATATTTAGCTTGCGAAAAAACTTATATGATAATATGTCATTTGTAAGTAAATAATAAAAAATGAGGCAAGACATGAAAATATACATAAATTGAAATCAAATATAGGTATTTTTCAAATTTTCTGAGCATTGATAAATATTCTAAATTTTCTAAGCATACAAAAAGGATTTATACATAACATACATGAAAATGAATATTTTCTCTGAAAACAGCATAGAATAAGTGAAGTAGTATTCCCCAGACATGCCAATTAAGTAGAATTTCAAACTTAACAATAAATAAATCATCGTGATCATTAAAATAGCTTTCCACTTCAATCCATAATCTATTTTATTAACATACTCAACTTCCATTATCAGATGGAAATTAACTTTCAAATTTCAATTCCATCCTACAGAATAGTTATGCTAGTAGCGTAAAGAATTCCTAGGGATCAATGCATAAAATTTCCCAGTTATAATTTTAATAAAAATAACCAACATATTTCACAAAATAAAAGGAAAATATTCAAATTCTCAATTATAAGAAACATGCAAAATTGGAATTATTTTGTGATACTGAAAAAAAAAATTTTAATGTGACCAAGTTTGTTTATCGATAAAGACTCAGCTTATTTTATATGGTTCTAAACTCATTTTAATAAAATAATATGCACCTTGTATTTTCATAATTATTCCATTTCCAATTGAAATAAACTTTATAGAGAAAGGAAACTTAAATTTAAAATTTCGATTCAAATCAATGATTTTTTAATAATAACTCGATTTAAATTGTCATATTCTGCATATCATCGAAAAAAGGTAAAACATGATGATGTAATACATTAAATGATGCAGTAAAAAAAGACATAAAAAGATGAAGATATTCAAAGGTGTAGAATAAAAGATGAAATGAATAAAGAACAGTTGGGTCACCCTTAGAATCAACAAATTACAAAGGTATGACAACTTGATACTAAAGGTGAAAATTAACGGTCGCCACTCGCCAAGTGGTGACTGAATGTGAGGACTGAAAAGCTTTACAACAGTCACCACACTTTCTTAAAAACATTAGTTTACATGGTGGAGTGGGGCCTCCGATTTCACATTTTCTTTTCCTGAGGACCATAATAAAAGTTTTTTTAAATGTGAAGGCTTGGAAGTGGCTACTGAATGAAACAAATTCAGTAGCCACAGGCCACTTACAAAATGTTTTAATTTTCACCTTTACCTGATACTCCAGATGGTTGAGAGAGAAGCATACATACCAGAAAGCATACTCTGCAAAGTTGTTGGTACTGGAAGCATGGGTGGTGGGACAGGAAATCGAGGGGCCGGAACACTTGGCAGTGCTGGCGGTGGCGTTCTAAACTGAAGACCTCCAGCTGGAGGTAAAGGTGGAGGATATCTGGTAGCATCAAGAGGAGGTGGTGGACAGAACTGCAGGTTTGTTGGCAGCACAGGGAGGCCATTGTTGACAGGTGGAGGGGGGAATGGCCAGGAATGTTCACTAGCTTGTGGCACAGTGCTGATGCTTGGAGGGAAAGTATTTCCAGGAGCCCAGGCAGGTGAGAAGCCTACCGGAGGAGGAAATCTAGTAATGTAACCCCAACCTGGACTGACAGGTGGGGGGTTGGATGCACGCCACGCATAGTTAGTCGGCATTCCCGCTGGAGGTGGCCTGAAAAAACAATTCACACAATTATTTAAAAAATTGTTGCATTTAAAATGAGACATTCTCCAATGTTTGCATTTTCAGGTAGGTAGGTATTTGATTAACATTGCACAAGAGCAACACAACGGACTATTAGCGACGGTCCAGGATCAACCCCTAAAGTGGAAGATCCAAGGACAACACCACGTAATTTTAAATCACTTGCATTTTCAGGAGAAATCTATAGAAACCGAAAATAGAATTTTAGAAACCTAAATCATAAGTTGGAAAACCTAATCTAAAAATCTAGGGCTTACTTGTAATTAATCTGTTGAAATGCTGCTTTTTTTTCAGAATATTAATTAGCATTCAAATTAGTGTTTAGAATTGAAATTCATGCACTTTTATTTATTAAAGTGTGTATTTTGCATGTACATGTGTTAGGAGTGTAGCCTTTTAAATTAAATTAATTAATAGCCTTTTAAAAAATTAAAACACAAGTTAAAAAACCTAAAAATGCTGCTGTTAAAATGCTGCTTTTTCTACAGTGAGAGGATCTTTAAAATTTTTATACAGAAACAAACAATTAAGAGATGATATTAATCATATTTTGTGCCGTCTCTACTATTCTGTAGTAATAATAAGAAAACTACAAAGAGTGTTTTCATAGTTCTGGGTTGTAGGTTGGCTGGGCTTCATGGTGCAAGGGCGATACCTGTCCAAGCTATGCCAAACAATAGGACACGTAAGAAATGCTTTGCATGACATAGAAGGGCAAAATTCATCCAATGAGAAAAGAACACGCACAGCCTAAAACTTGGAAGTTAGCAAGCACAGTGGGTAAAAAGCATTGAACTATGGCAACACCTCCAAAGTTGTGGGAAGTGTGTTACGAGTTTCGTATTTTGCTTTAAATTTCGTCAATACCACATCGCAATTTTCCAATACAATTTGTGCTTTTTTAACAGTACTCTGCATGAGTCTTTCATCTAATGGTTCACATAATTTTAAATCTGAAATCGCACACTAGAGGTTTTTTCAATTCTGGAAACAGATTAATCGCTAGGTGCCCTTCTTTCTTTTAAAAGAAAATAATAGCTGATAATTTAGTCTCGTACATAGTTGCAAAATGAATACTTAAGAGACTTTTGTATTCACCATGTGGCTAAATCTTATTGACTGATATTACTGGGGCATTTCACAGTATTAAGTTGTTACGGACTCTACACTTCAGAAACATATTTTATCCTTATATTCTCTTACAGTGAAAATGTTTAAACTGAACTTGAAGTAATTTTATATTTTAGTATGTAATTAAAGCATTAGCATTGAAAAAGATTTTTTCAATTCAAATTTTTATTAAATATAGAGATTTATATTGCATGTTACGGACTCTACATTAAAGGGACATGGACTTTTTTACTCAAATGGAAATGGCATTCCCTCTGGAACTAGCTGTTATTTCTATCTATTAAAATTTTCTTTTCACATTTTAGTTCATATATTAAATATCTTCACCACAAAATAAAAATTAGAAAAGACAAAAATAATTTTAAATGAATTATTTATTACATAACTCCTTGTTTACAAGCCTGTTACGGACTCTACACATTTGTCTCTTATGAATAGTAATGAAAATACTGAGAACTGTGTTCAGACTATTACAACAAAATTGTTTTACTGTTCAATAGAGTCTATGATTGATGAAATGTTTTTTCTATTTCCTCATTATATGCAAAACAACATGCTGAAGAACCAATTGGTGGTGGGTCAATGGGTAGAATTGACAGATAAGTGTCCCGGTTAATTTCTTCAAACTCTGCTTTTGGCATAGCTTTAAATTTGTTTGTTGATATGGGTTTAAGTTCAAACTTAACAAGCAATTTTTCTTCTGGTAACATTTTCACTATTTACCCTCGCCACCGGTCATTAATGTTAAGTATAGATATCCAAGTTCCTACTTCAATGTCAGGTTTGGAAATGCTTTGGATTAATGATTGAGAATTCTCATTCCTATGAGTATCCCCCACATCTTTTCTCAATATATTTGGAGTTAACTTCTGAAAATACTTTGGCATGATCAACATAAAAACTGTACATTCTTCTGGTGCCAGGTATTGATGTGACTGAGCTCCATTCAACAGTTGCTACCACCTCAGTTTCAGGTACCAAAAGAATGTTTATTGATTTAGCCTCTCTTTTAGCAATGACTTAGAAATCATAGGCATTAGATGGCACATATTTTTACTTATCCCCCTATACCATCTACTGGTCCTTTTCCATGCGCTGTAGGAAAAAAATTCTAGCTAGCAGTGCAGCCGTGGTCTTCCATGTGGTTTTTTTTAATTGCTCACAAGGTCATACTTATTTTTAAATTGGCTACTACAACCACCTGACCAGTAATGAATGTGCCGACCAACCGGTCTGGTGGTCAAGGTGTTGGCCTCTGGATCGGAAGGTTCCCGGTTCGAATCCGGAGTCAGGGCATGGATGTAATTGTGTTGTCCTTAGTTAGGGGTAGTGATGGTCGCCCATTGGGTGCCCCTTCACAAATGACCATTGCTTTCCGGCCTTGCAGTGGCCTATGATTAGCAATCAAGTGCCCACCGTAATTAAAAATAATAATAATAATGAACGTGTAAACGGTATTTTCAGTTTGTTGTTTATGTTATCCAAAATAATTCTGTTAAAGATAAAAACTTCCTTTTGGTGCAATGGGTTAGGACATCCGAGACAATTGCATAGGAAATATGCTGCACTTCTTCCCAAACCTTATAATATACAACAGCTGTAAATATAGTCACTTGCTCTGGTAACCAGTGAGCTTTCATGATTTCATTTTGTTGTTTCAGGCTATTATTTTCTGCAAAATCCTCTTAAATGATAATCTGACTTTCCGTCAGTTTCTCTTTTAGACATCGCATATTGTCTTGTATCCCTTCAACTAAATCTGTTTCAACAGCTTCCTTTTTTACTTGACCATCACTGGTAACAAATTTAAAATAGCTAATTGGTATGTCTTCAATCAAATTCAAACAAGGTTGAAAAGAAATAAAGATATGCAAGTACTGGAAAACTGAAACTAACATCTAAAAGTTAAATGTGAAGTAGTTTTTTGAAGTGAAAGTTTTATTTTACCTTTAAAGTTGAAGTACTGGTTGTTTTATTTTGTGTGCAGACAAATTTTAAAATAGAAATCCTGTAGATAAAAAAAAAATTCTTGCCAAATGTTGAGTCCGTAACATTTTGTAGAGTCCGAAACAAAATTTTAGAAATTCATAAAAAATAACAGAATTGAATAATAGTGGAAATCAGTTAACAATATTGTAACACTATTGTTGGAATTAGAAAATATTGATTTTGGTAAACATAAAATAATAATTAAAAATTTTAACAAAACTTTTCATTCTAATTTTGTTACGGACTCTACAACCATCTTTTTCACAAGCTGTTAATTTTTACAAAATACATGTATTAATTAAAATTATTAGCCATAATGGAGATGTGCCAGAACATTATTTGTCCCCATTTTAAGTTTTGGTTTAAAAATCTGTTCAAGCCATTAAAAAAATTAAAATTTACTGTAGAGTCCGTAACATTAAAAACTTCATTTTTGATATTCTAAACGCAATTCTATGCATAATATGAAGTAAAAAAGAAAATAATGTGATATTTATGTCCTTTAGAATGTGCTCTCTCAATATATGTAATTAATTTTTAATTTTATTAAGTTTTGTTACGGACACACCTATGTCTCAAATACTGTGAAATGCCCCTACTGGAAAAACCTGTCAGTTAGTTATTATAACTACGAAGGGAAAAATCTGAGGGCAACACTACGTAATTTAGAACCATGGTCAGATGATGACTTCCACACCATGCCAACATGGGTATTTGAGGTCACAATTTAATGTGCAGCAGTACATGACGGTCTTGGGTTGGATTCAAACAAGTAACCTTCGAGTTGATAGTCCATAACTCTTCCAACCTAAAAGCATTAGTGTCATTAACCCAGTATTAGTCAGCCAGAACTCCCAGAGCAGGAATCATACATGGTCTAGTTAAAAATCATCACATCCACAAAATTAAATGCACTTTCATTTTACTTTTTCAGAAAATTAGTGAATTAAACACTTGTTGAAATGGCAACTCTCAACATAAGCACTTCCGGTTTATTTGAGGTTTGGGCTGATGGGTGTTGATGGTTGGGATATTTTTCTTAATTTTACGTTATTGCACTTGTAGGTAGTTAATGTTGAACAGGAGCAACATAATGATTATTGGCGACGGTCAATCCCGAAAGAAAAGATTTGAGCACAATAGCTTGTCATTTTGAACTACGGTCAGATGACGAGGTCAATACCTGAGCTGGTTGGCCCCCTCACCATACTTCCACACCACACAAAATCTACACTTGTAGAAAAAGCAACTCCTGACATATGGGTACTTCCTTGATATTTGAGACCTGTGTTAGTGTTACAGGGTGTCTACTAAATTTCTGTAGGTACATTTAGGGACTTTCTAAAAAGTGTACGATCTGATTTTACATTATGTGTGTCAGTTAGATGCAATTATACTTTTAAATCACACTTCCTTTTTATTGCTTACAGTCTAATCTCTAGAAAAGAGGACTCCAGTAACAAATTTCGCTGTTTTCTAAACAAAATTTTAAAAATAAAGAGAAACCATAAATCATGTCAATATATTATATTCAATATTTTTTTTCTTCTGAATACTTGAAATTTTAATAAAAATGGAAGGGGAAAAAAGACAATTACTTTAAAAACATTTTTGTAATTTTTTATTTTTCATGCATCAAATGAAATTGGTAAAAAAATAATACATCAATTTGTGTATTTAAAAACACTGTGTCCGAATGTGGTTGGATTGTGGGAGTTACACCTTTTTCATTTTCTTTTCAGTTTGCAAATTTCTTTGTCTATTTGTTCACTTTCATCATTTGCAATATTTGCAATTTTCTTTTTTTCATTTGTTTGAGCTCAGCTGCAGCCGCCTCCTTTCCTAAATTCTTCAGAATCCTGCTTCAATCTTTTTTGTTTTAAGGCCTCAGTTCTTTTTCCGGAAGCACTGCAAACAGCTGTAATCACTCCTGTGGTTGTATCAATATTTTGTGTACCACTATAGATTAGAACAGTACAATAAACTGAACATTAAGCTACCAATGAATTTTCTTCTAAATTTTCAACAAACACTTTTTGTTAACTGAAAAACTTCGCTCAACAGCACCATTACCATGAAACATTGTCAATACCTTTTTAGTAAATATTACTAAGGAGTTACCCTCATCCACAGTTTTTAAAAGATCCATCAGAAACTCATCAAGTCTGTCTTTTTTCATACTGTATACTACTTCTAGTTTCGTTTGTGCTATAGGATCTTCACAAAATTTTAAATACTAGGGGGCTCCGCCCCCTGCTCGCTTACGCTCGCCAACCCCCGGGGATTGCTACGCAATCCCATTTGGTTTGCTTCGCAAACCAACACTCCTTTTACATATGGCATTTGGTTTGCTTCGCAAACCAACATTCCTTTCGCAGAGTGAAACTATCTGAATAATTTGTATTATCCTGATTTCCCTTTACGGTCCATCACGTCACAGCGAGGGCTTCTCCCCCTGCTCGCTTACGCTCGCCGACCCCCGTGGGTTGCTACGCAATCCCGTTTGGTTTGCTTCGCAAACCAATACCTCTTACGCAAGTGATTTCACTCTTTTTTGCTTTAACACTTAATGCACCCTAAACTAATAGCCGCATCAGTAAAAAATCTTCTGCATCTTGTTCCCTGTGCAATTTTAAGTAAACCCTGTTAATCTCCAAACTTTACGATGCGTACTTTGTACTTTCTCGGTAAAACGTCTGAGAACAGAGGGAAAAAAGCGAGCCTTTTTCCTCGCCAAATAAAAAGAAATCGTTTTTATGGCAATTGTTGCTACGATAAATTTGATTTCTGGCAAACCCGATAGTCAAAAATACAACCCTCCGCGAATACAATGCTCCGCGAATTTGCTCCGCGAAATAAAAAATACGAAATTTGTGTCACCAACTTTTGATTGCATCGAATTTATTTATGAACCAATTTTAAAAATAATGGTACCGTAAGAAAGAGTACAGTCTGAGGTATACTGCGCTATTTTCAAAATAAAAAACTAATAGTAATGCGATATAGATATGACAGTTTTAGTTAACGGTAGTAACAAAAAGTAGCGAAAATATCCAAAGATTCCGAATTTTGTATGACCAACTTTTGATCGCATCCAATTTAATTATTAACCGATATCAAAAATAATAGTACCGTAAGAAAGAGTACATTCTGAGGTATACTGCTATATTTTAAAAATTAAAAAATAATAGTAATAAAATATAGATACGGCAGTTTTAGAAAAAAGTAACAAAAATGTCCTGATTTTTCCCGAATTTCAAAAAAATATTATCAAGAACCAAATTGAAATTTAAAAAAAAACTCGACGAGCTGCAAAAATTTACGTTGAGAGGTACTCTTTAAAAAAAACTCACGGCTGAAGACTGAAAATTTGTATGTGTTTTGCTCACTCGCGGAAGAAATTTCGCTTCTTCAATTTTAACACTTAATAAACCCTAAACTAATAGCCGCATCGGAAAAAAATCTTAATAATTGTCCAGGGAATACGATGAAGAACAAACCATGTCAATTTTGTTTTTTTCCGATCAGTACTTTCTCGGGAAACCGTCTAAGAATCGAGCTAAACAGCACAGTTTTCAATTCTGCGGCGGCGTCGGCGGCGGCGGCGGTAACATTTTTTTAATATAGAGAGATGTGCTTTGGCACCATCATCTTGAATTGGTGTTAAGTTTATTTTTTTGTTACAAATTCCTTCCTACTCGATTTGATCTGAAGGATTTGGATGATAGCATGATTTGTGGTGACAACCCTTTGACCAGTTTTTTACACAAGGGAGTCTTAATTTTCAGTTTATTTAAAAAATTAACTAGAAAATCCCTGCATTCTCTTTGAAACACTATTTTGTTGGTTTCTCTCACCTTTGACAAAGCAGTAGAAGCACCAAACCAAACATCAATTTTTTTCTTCTTTCATCCATAAATGGACATCTTTCTGATAATTAAGAGAAGATAAATTTTCGGGACAAAATTTATGATTTCAGGACTTTTGAGACCAGACACACTGTGTTACTGGTTGAGACTTTTCATTAGTTTATGTAAAGTCACATCTCAACTCGTAGAAACAGCAACTCCTAAGATATGGATGCTTCCTGGATATTTAAGGGCTTGGCTGATAATGTTAATGGTTGAAATTTTGTAACTGTTGCGATTTGGTCCACTGTGTGTAGAGCAATTTTTTCTTAACCTTCCACGATGACTTAGTTTTTCTCTACATTAATGTACAAAATCATTAATTTTGACCAAGGGTGGCAAGAGTCGATGAAAACTACGATTGTTCTCAGGACAGGTCTTGATTTCATAGCCAGGCAAACAGCAGCAATCCTTCCATCAAATTTATCATAGTATATCACCACAGGACAGTAAAGCCTGTAGTTGTTCAAGAACATGCCAACTCCTGCGTTTCTGAGGACATTTTCAGTCGATCTGTCCATGTAAATGTGTAACCAGGTGTCACTAGGATATTGCATAGATTTTAGTCAAAGTGGCATATTTTGGTTTGATTCCAGATAAACTTTCATTTAAATTTAAAACAGGGTTTAGATGTTGCATAGATGTAGAGGACATTGATCTTGGGTAGAATCGATGGTTAGAAATGGAAACATTGAGAGCTTACCTACCTTATCAAACAATTTAAATAACTTGGTAATCATTGAATTGTTTTAACATTACGATTACATCAAACCTAAATCAGAGGCCAGTAAAGTTATTATTTCTACAGAACTAAAATAAATTGCTTGAAAAATTAAGGCCTTTTCAATAGATACAAATAAACCCAACTAGAATTTGGTTTTCTTTTCAAGTTAGAAATTAACATTTATTTCAAAAACCAAAACTAAACAACTCAATTATGAATCCATAAAAATTGCATCCCAGCTTTGGGTGTGGTTCCCTTAGTGCAGAATCTGGAAAAGTGTTGTTTGACCATCCTATCAGTAGCTTAGCATGAAACAAGCACTGAGATCTTATTCCATCATGGAAACACACTTGAAGATTCAAGGGCCACCAATGTAACTTTAAGACAGTGTTAGTATAAATAAGAACAGAGTCATAAAGTTCCACAGGCAAGCTTCTAAAATATAACACATGAGCATTGCAAAATTCTATTTAAAACAGCAGTTCAGTCTGATGATTTGATCCTGAAGTCATTGCATTGTTTATACACAGTCACAATGTACTGCAAGGCCACATGGAGTATGAAAATATTACCAAAAGACTTCCATCTTTCTAAAGAATTCAAACAGAAGGGGAATATTTTTGGAAACATAGTAAAAACTCTTGTTATATTGCATCTATATCTAGCACATTTCGCTAGTCAAGCTTTTGTGAGAAGGCTGTCGAGGCTGAAGGCTTTTAAACAAGTAATTTTTAAACTATGTGATAGTTGGAATATAAAAAAATACTTCCACAATTAACATCTATTTCCAAACTGGAAAATGCACCTCCTGCTGGGGAGGCCCAAACTAGTGCAAAGAAAGGAACGAAAGGTTCAACAGAAATGCAATTTTCAGAACATATATAAATAAACTTTCCGCATCATACACTAATTTTTATTTTTTAAAGCATTTACTGCTCTCCAATCTAGCTCTGATATAAACAAGAAATAAACATTTATTTCGACAATATATTTTGGGTGGTATGTAGTATCCGATATGTTACAACTTAGACGAT
This sequence comes from Metellina segmentata, assembly GCA_947359465.1. Taxonomy (NCBI): domain Eukaryota; kingdom Metazoa; phylum Arthropoda; class Arachnida; order Araneae; family Tetragnathidae; genus Metellina; species Metellina segmentata. The sequence continues at coordinate 17,667,228 of OX375879.1, read as the reverse complement.
TTATAGCCAAATGTGGTAACATTCAAGTTTTCATGAGTTTGTGCTCTTTTATCCATTTTAAGGCAACCCTTTGTATTTATGCCCTTTTTTTTCCTTTAATTTTTTCCTTCAGTTGTGACTGAGGTCATTCTTGTTCCGTCCGGAACTCTCGAATTTTTTGTTGATTCTTTCAAGTTGCAGTTTTATTTTGCTTTAATAGGGTTAACCCCTTGCGAATTTTGTGTTTTAAATCGTAAATTACGATATACTAGTTTGGCGTTGCCCGTGTTGTAAGTTATGAATCTGGTGTAAAATTTTCCGCAGATTTCAAATCCGTTAAAATTTCAATCTATCTTTAGTGATTCCAATTTTATGAAAAAGAATTAACAAACCCAGTCAAAAGATTTTTTTATTTTTTGCTATCATATCATGAAATGGAATTGGAGAGGAAATATAATCTGTTTCTTTTCTTTTTTTTAACGCGAAGGGCAGAAGATCCAATCTATTTCACGTGACATCACATTCGCTTGTGAAACACCATGACTCATCTACAAAAAATTCCTCACGGTACAGCAGTTTATAAGCATGGAAGAAAACAATGAAAGGTTCTCGCTGTCAGGCATTGGTCGCACCGCTGTGACTTAGATACAAAAAAAATTCCTCCCAAGTATAGTGGTTTATACGTATTGAAACCTTGTATTATATGCTGTGACTTGTATATAAAAATATTCCTCCTGGTCTTGTGGTTACAAAAACAAATTCCTCATTTTCAATTCCTTATGCATCTCTGACTAAGAATATCCCAATCAAGTTGTCCACATAATGCTAAGTAAATTGCTAGAATTCTAAAATGAAATTCCATCTCAATTATAGATCACATTGAAACCTCCATTGATTTTTCTCACATTGAAAAATATTTGGTGGATTATCAGGATCCCAGAAAAGAGAGAGAGAGAACTGACTTATCTACAAAAAAATATTCCTCAGTTTTAATTCCATATCGAGTACAAAATCCCAAATTGTTGAACATCCGGACGTTTCGCTAACTTGCATTCCCCCCCCCATTTTTTTACATCTTTCTTATTTTTTTAAATGGGTTTAACCTGAACCTATTTGAGGAAACAACGCAAAATAACGAACATGTTCAGAGAAAATACTCCTTTGTAAAAATGAGAAGATTTGCAAGTAAAATTTGTTGCAGAGAATTAAAAAACGTTTTTCCTTTTTAAAAAATTATTCCTATTTACGTAAGGTATGCAAAGATTCACAGTGTGGATTTTGCTATATGGTGGTTATTATCTTGGATTGGCCGCCATCTTGTTTGGCGAAAAACATCGCTTTGCCAATTAACGCATTGAATGCTACACTCCACCAATATTTCACTGAAATGGATTGATCAATTATGATTAGTATGATCTAATATAAAATATATATAACTTAGTGCGTCTATGTATGACATACAGATATAGGACAAAATAATACGAACACCTGTGAAAAAGTATGACGTATTTCACACCTGAAGTACAGCCGCGCCACTTGCAACAGAAGTCTGCCACCTAGTGGGCGTGAAAAGGAAGGTATCAGTCTCTCAACAGCAGTCACCTGCGTTGCATGCGTCTATCGAACTGTCTGTGATAAGTTGATATGTCAGACCTGTCAGAGTTCCAAAAAGGAATGATTGTTGGAGCGCGTTTAGGTGGAGCATCGGTTACGGAAACAGTACACCTTTTGGGGTTTTGCAAGGAGTACGGTATCAGCCGTTATGACAGCGTACACGAAAGAGGGTAAGACAACGTCTGCAAAGCACAACAGCCCCCATTTTTGTTTTCGTGTCTCTGGTGGTATCTTTAATTAAGGCATTTAATGCAGTAATAATGATTTCTAGGACTTGTTTTAGAGGTCTAATAGATTGATAAGACTTTCTCACCTTGTTTCACTTAACGGTTTTAAAGTTAGACTTTTCATGTGACGCAGAAAAGTATATAATTATATATCTCTTGTACCATATAAAAAAACCCAGAAATTTCATCACTGGAGTTGGCAATGCCATTAACGACGAGATTTAATGAATGAGCCGCACACGGCACGTATAATGCTCTAGGATTGAAATTGAGAATCCGTTTCTGAAGCCCTATATTTTTCACCTTCATGTTCAATCCATTGTCGCAGCCCTGACCACATATATCTTTAACTTCGAGCTGCAGACTAGGTTATCGCTTCTCTAATAGAAAATTGCACAGACCTTCTCCAGTAGTATAAGTTACTGGATAAAATCCTAGAAAAAATTATAAAATATCTATCTTACCATTAGTAGTTTTCACACATCTAATTACAAACATTATTTGTTCTGTGTGGCTAATATCTGGTGTAGAGTCGAGAATTATAGTGTAATATTTGGTTTTTTGACAATACAAATTATCTCATTACGAATAGATTCGGCTAAAATATTAATTATTTCATTTTGAAAATGCTGCCCTTAGTAGTGTGGAATGCGTGTTTTGTTATACGTGCAATTACTGACATTATTAAGGTGTTCTGAAATAACGATCAAATTTGTGGAAAATCTCCACTGCCTTTAAAAATTACCACTATCTCAATGATACAACTTCGTACTAGTTCCTCTAAATGCCAAATTTTGACTGGCTAAAAATTGTACAAAAGCAATAATTTTTCTTTAACTATGCTCTGGACTTTTTTTTTATTTTACAATAACTGTTTAAAATTTAGCATATTTAATCGACTTCTTACAAATTTTAAAATTTTTTGCTTGATTGATAGAAATATATGTGGCTTGTGGCCCCTTGTTATGGCCGCTCGCGTGCGGTGCACGCGCTGCACACCTGCTAGGATCGGCCCTGTGGATTTGGATTGATAACTATTGAAAAAAAAATTTGAAAAAATTATACGATACTTCATTGAAACTAAGATTTCAGAGTGAAACCCTAGTTATATTTTGGTTGAATCAAATAAGTACTTTATCAAACAAAGTAATGCAAGTACCTACCTGATGTCATTCATAACATATTTATGTGAATCAGGATTCCCTGCACACACACGTTAAACATATCTCTATCAAAAATAGATTTTCTCAAAATACGATCACAACGGAAATACTCTTGTCACGTGCACACAAAAGTACAAATCTTCATCCTTCTTTCCCTAGATTGCTAAGCGTTTTCCCGCTCTAAGCGACTGCATTTTCCTCCCCTAAATTCCAAGTACTAGTTCCATATTTTTCAGAAAAAAAAAATAAAATCAGAGATTTTACCATATAAACTAATGTTTTTAAGAAAGTGTGGCGACTGCAACAAAATTTTTCAGTCTCCACTTTCAAACATTCAGTCGCCACATGGTGACCAATAATTTTCACCTTTACCTTCTACTAACAAGTTTCTAAAACATTGATTCACCCTAGGGTTGCGCATTGGAGCAGTGCTATATATATATATATATTGCTTTTAAAGTGACTATGGCTTTTCAGTTTACAAACAAGAGTCAATTCAACCTTTTTTTAGAGTCCAAAGATCATTTGATTTAAGGGTTGTATGAGTTACCATTCATCTGCAATTTACACAAAGATTAAAACGATATTTGTAAGTGTACAATTGAGACTTCGAATTGTGATAGGTTCCGCTTCAATACAAAAATCTTCCTCAAGTGCTAAGCTGCTTCATTGTAGCAGGGAAGTGCATCTGAAGATTTTTTGGTATGCTTCAGAAATAGCCACACTATCAATAAACTTTGGTGTCAATTTGGCATATTTTTGCTTATTTCTAGGCGATATTTGTTTTCGAACCAGCTTTTTGTTTTTTGGCACCATTTTAGCTTACTGATAGGATGGGATAACAAAGAATTGGCATATATTATTCCAATCTCGCAAATAATTATTCCAATCGACCATTGTGTTCAGATTCCTTTAAAGCTACAGTTCACAGAATTCAATAGACTTTAACTCTAGACACCAAATATATATGAATCAAACTGCAGGAAAGAGAGGAACGCATGATCCAGTAAACAATATTTTGTTTCGACACCTTTTACTTCTCGGCATGAACAAGGCTACATAACTATTTCAGTTTCAAGTTATCTTCCCAAATCACGAAACCCTTGTACTGACAAAGAAATAACCTAAAATGGCACCAAAAAACAAAAAGCTGGTCATTTTCATGTTAAACAACGCAATACGGCCTATTGCCTCAGTCATAACTGGTACCCTGCAAAAAATTATGGGCCTATGTTATACCAAAGGAGAAAGAATGACTAATGGATATATCTAGATTGTTAGAATGAAACCTCAGGAGCATGAAATTTACGAGTGGCCAAAAATATTTCAAGTTTGCCTTAAGTGCAAGGGTCTGCCTTTGTCATTCTTTCATGTGTGTTGCAATAAGTCCTTCAGACTTATTTCAGAACATAGTGACATGATAATTTCTTTGCAGTGTAATGTCTTGGTCTAGCAGGCAGCTGGACCAAGAGGAATAAGAAACACACATGAATACAAAAACATTCCCACCACCATAGCAAAGTTAAGGGAAATTCGAAATCTCTACCTAAACTCTAGGTAAGAGATAGCATCATCTAGTGAAATTTCCAAATGGACGCATTTTGCCTGTTGTTGCTCCCCTTGATATATTGCGGGTTTTTTTCCTCATCTGCCGAAAAGCACAATCATTGAGGGACTGCTAAATTTTGCTGCAATCTTCCAAAAGCTTCAATTCTACAGTAAGGGAATAAAATTCTCTTGATTTATTAACATTTCAAATGCAAGATATGAAAATTAAATGCCATCAATAGCAGAATTGATACCACTGTACCCCTTTTAAAAAACAGAATAAGGCATGTTGATAGTTTTGAATATTACCACTGCCTGACGTAGGAAAAAAAAGTTTAAGCGAAATTTGTAAGCTTTCTTTGCATTCCATTTTAAGTATAGACTAGTAACATGCAGTCTATAGGTATTTAAATACAACAGATCGTCTAGTACCAACAAAGTTATTTACTATACAAATGGCTACAAGGATTGAAACTAAGTGAATTTTAATATTTGTCTTAATTACTTATCAAGACAGTAGAAGTAAAATTGACAGTTGAATAATTTTCTTCCAATTTGAGTAGCTGAAGTTCATGGGTTCTAAGAACTCTATTTTCGATACGTTAAAAATGATAAGCCACTACTTCAAGTTGCATTATAAGAGCTACACTTTCAACTCTCACTGTTTACGATCACTATACTGCGATTTTGTTCCAGGTAATCTAATAAATATTTCTGCTTGTTGTTCTTTTCTATAACTCTCTTCTCGCGCTTTAAAAGCTTGTAGTAACGAAAACACCGATCGATTCACACAAAAGAATTAAGAAAGCAACATATGTTGGAACGTAATCTTTAAGAAAAGGTACTCAAAATTACAATCATAAGTCATAGCAAAGAAATTAAATTCGTAATTGTCAGTTACTTGATCAATCCGCAAGAACTGAAATTTAGATGCATTAAATCTTTTTCATGTGAAAAAATGAACAAAAAATACGAATTAATTTAAATAAGTGCGTTGCATACCTCTCAGGAGGGTCCATGTTGTTTTGCAACAAACACCAAAGGAATTAGAATTAAAAGTTACACCGATTAAAACTTTAATTTAATATTCTGTTCTCTCAAAAACATGATTCGAATCCCTTCAGTAGAACTTTCTTTTGTTTAGTTTTTAGTAACCAATCGAATGTTCAACTTCATTCTGAATAAACTGTGAGAATAGTTGTATTTTTCGGCCGCAATGGCGCCGTAGTCGTATAGAGTGATATTTTTCACTAGCGCCTCAGCGTACAGCGTAAGTGTCCGACAAGTTGACTCTGATTGGCTCCTCATATATATGTTGTATGGTTGTTGTTAGTAGTATTTCTCGCCAACTTATATACTAAGAGGAGGCAAAAATGAACTTTTCTGTTAAAGAGCTCCTATTCGTGATGCGACGATGGCCTAATGGCTTGAGTCACTTAAGCTTTGGTTTCCTAAGAAAGTGGAGCCGTTATCTAACAGCCGTGATACGTCATGATGCCGCGGGCATAACTAAACGGCCGTCTAAACAAAAATCCAAGGTGTCAACTTAGGCGGACAGAATACGTTGGAGAATGGGCAACACATACGGCTGTCGTGGTTTATTTTATTCGAGAAACAAAACAAAGTGGTTTTTTATTCTCTAGTTCAAAGTTCCTAACTTCGGGATCGTTGAAGGTAGAGTGAAAATTTCAACAGATTTCAAATCAGCGTAAATTTCTACGCCAGATCGATATCAAAAACAGTTTTATTATTCAATTATTTACCATTTGATTATTTAATTATGTATTAAATAATTAATTATTTATTCAAAGAAAATCACATTTAAGGTATCGATCTGGTGTCAAATTTTCCGCAGATTTCGAATCCGTTGAAATTTTTATTCTGTGTATAACGATCCCGATTTTACAAAAACGAATTATTCAATGGCAGTCAAAAATGTTTATTTATATTGCTCCTCTTGGCTGGAATCGCTTGGAGCAGGAAATGAAATCTGGCCGCTACAAGAGAAAAAACGTTCTCCAACTGTTTGAGACCGCTATGACGACAGTCATGGAAATGGCGGCTCCGATCATTTTCGTTACGCTCACAAACAACGCTCTCTAGGAAACCAAAACACCATGTGTTAGTATAAACAACGTTTTAGTGACGTCACCCACCGATACATCACGGCCGCTAGATCACGGCTACCGTTTCTTAGGAAACCGAAGCTTTACCTTCAGATTGACGTTGGTGGCGGAGGATGACTTCCCGAGTTCGAACCCAACTGGCGGAAAAATTCTTAGATCATCCAAATTATTTTAAAACAATTTTATTCCTTTTGATTCTAAATTACTTTTCCTAATTTTTAATACCCTTTTTATATTTTTCCACGCTTCCGTTGATTTTACATAAATAATCTTAGAACCACTCCTGAATAGAGTGCCTATATACTAAGAGTGGCGACATACGGGAAACACTTTCTGATTGGCTTAGAGACCTTTTCTACCGCCCGAAGCGGTATTTTCCCAGCTCCCGTAGACTTAACATGGGAACTTTTTGTGTGCTCGAGAAAAACGTGTGTATATTAAATTAAAAAGAAAATATAGCTTATTCGTGTTCCATTTCGTGTTCTGGAATGTTTATTTATAATTATTTTAGTGTTTGTCAGTGTAAATTTGAAGACTTTTTAAGTAAATAGCTTTTTTTGAACAACATGCTGTTTCCAGCTACTTTGGCGATGTAAACATCGCGCCAAAGGCAGTTAGCAAGTTTTAAACTTTTGATAATGCGTTGTTTTTTTAGCTGTTTCCTTATTATAGGTTTTCAATAACCTAAGCCGAATTGAATCATCAGAAAAGCAGAGAGTAAATTGTAGCAATGCTTTATATTAAAAGAATAAAAGAAATGTTTATATAAAAGTGTTATTTTTGATGCAAACTTTCATCTTTATTTTGCTGCTAGATCTCGGAACAAAACCACCACATCAACATTTATCTGTGAATTTGGATATAAATGCGTACAAATGCTGTTATATATTTTCTATCTTGAGATTATTCTTGTATGTTTAGGCCAATATTTGCTCATTATTTAGTTTCAATCTGTTAATTCTATTTTTCATATGAAAATGTGGTAGATTTTTTAACAACTGTGTACTGATGGTGTTGATTATTTTTGAAATTACATGTCTTTTGACTTGTATAAATGGATGAAACTTAAAATTAAATTTAAGTGGGTTAAAATTTTGTGTTATGCATTAAAAAGGTCAAATAAAAATGTTCAGTATCTTTTCTGGTTCGGTTAATGTAAGGACAGGATTAATCACACTAAAAAAAGCTACATGTGTTGAACAGTTGGTTGAAAGAAGGTTTTATTTTAAGGAACTATCCATTAATAGTAGGACATTTCAAATCTATTTTTTATTTAATGCTGTAAAATTAATGCGTAAACTTCTATCACACAGCATGGAAAGAATTTAAAGAAAAAACTTGTGCCTGAGAGAAACAACACATCAGATCTTATTTTATTTAACACTGAAGTTATAAGCTTAACTTTATTCATTTTCTTAATATTCACGAAAACAAGTTCAATAAGTCGTGAGCATAAAACGGGACATAAACACTATCGCCAAAAGAAAGAGAGAGGAGGAAATGTGGGAAACCGATGGAAGAAACATATTCGCCCAGCAACCGATTCTGGTAGAAAAATGGCTGCCGCGCATGTGCAGTGGGCCAAATTTGGTCCCTTGTCGCCACTCTTACTATATAGGCACTCTACTCCTGAACTCACTACCAGCTGATATTTTTCCGCCCCTCTGCCGTCCCCTTTGCTTTAGAATGATGGTGTCGTATCCATCCCTGGTTTAGGACCATTCTGATGTAACAAAAAGCATACATAAAACACTAACTAATATAATTATTAACTTATATAATAAAAGGATACAATTTTCGGTTCAAAATGTTAAAACCTTTCGAAAACCGTTCCTATCAGTCAAAGAGATCTGCGCCAAAACGTAGATAAATAGCCAAATGAAACACCTTACGTCTCAGTTCACATGATCATACCAGCCAATCAGAGTCAACTTGTCGAACACTAAGGGCGCCTTCACACGAAGGAGATCGATCGCTCAGACCGGTCTGAAGGCGACGGAACTTACATAGAAACCATAGGAGCACTTCACACGAGAAGACTATCAGGAGACTGGAAGTGAGACTAAAAAATAGTCGCCCAGGAAGTTCAGTCGTCGGCGACTTTTTTTGTTTGAAGAAGACAGATGTTACATTGCGAGGTATTGCGTCATTCACACGAGAGAGACTATCGTCTGTCGATTTTTGATTCCTAGCGATATCACCTGCCATTCTGGATTTATTTTCCTTGTTTCTTTGTATTATATTTTTCTAGTAATGGAAAGTTTAGGTATTTATAAGTCAATTACTGCTTTGCAAATGCAGCCTGCATTGTGGGACAAAACTCACGAAGATTATGCGAACAAAATAAAAAAAGAAAAAGTATGGAGAGCGGTGATGGTGTTTATTTATGGCGAAGAAATGCAAGAATTGTGATAAACAAAATAAAAATGTGCTTAATAAGTTCTTTATTTTTTATTACAATAATTTAGCATTAATTTATGTTGACAAGCTATAGTAAAAATACGTGGTATGAAAAAAGTAAATGACAAAACGATAGCTTGATAATATTGTAAATAAGTTACATTAATTTCTTATAGTAATATAACATTAATTTATGTTAATAAACTAATAGTAAGAATACTAAGAAGTAAAAAGTAAGCGACAAAAAACGGTAACTTGATAATATTTTAAATAAGCTGTTGCATTATTTTATTATATTTTTATATACTGCCATGGAAAATCGCATTCACTTACAAAATACTGACCGAAATTATCTCGAAGAGCCGTTGGCTCAGGTCCAGTCTAACCATTATAAACATTATTATCATCGCTTTCCATCAAACCGGTGTGCGTTAAGGTGTCTTCGTGCGAACAATACCTCGTTCGTATGAAATTATGCAAGATTACACATGCTTTTATTATGTCAATTGCAAATCAATATTAGAGTTCAATGGTCTATAGAAAATCCTCCATTTATTAGTTAAAATACCAAAAGAGCATTCAATGAACTGGCGGTTTTTTAGAAAGACGATAATTAAATATTCTTTCGTTCTGTGGTAAATTTTTTTCCATCATACTAACCTCAATGTTTTCGACAAACTTTCTCGTGGAGGTATGTTGTCTCTCATATTTGTGTCCTGCTTCTTAGGCTCCGTTCACATGAGGCGCGTAAAATGCGCTTTTGGTGAGGCTATCAGGATCCCGCTCTTCAAGGTCGCAAAGATAGATACTTGAATTATAGAAATAAATAAACGTAATTTAATGGTGGGACCTCTCTAGCCTCGCCATACGTGCGTTGAAACGCCTCATGTGAACGTGGTCTTAATGTATCCTGCTGAAGTGTTCTCTAAAAGAAGCTACTGACACCCGGAACTAATTGAAAAATTTAGTAGAGTCGTCTTCCAGTTCGCGATACAGAACTTGGTATAAACCTTTCTGCACACGAAATTTATTGATAGGGTGTACCCGATACTTGCTTTCGACATTTTTGTTTTACTTATGATTAAAATACCATACTGCAAGCATTTCCAGCTCATTCATTCTGAAAGAAGGCAGGATTCCAAAGGACGTAACAGTCGTGACGTCATTGCCCATATTCGTATTGCAAAAATTCAAAAGTTACAATTGCAAAATTATTTATTTAAAGAAAATCAAATGTAAGATATCTATCTCGCTTAAAATTTTCCGCAGATTTCAAATTCGTTAAAATTTTTAATCTATCTTTAACGATGCATATTTTACAAAAAAGAACTAGACAAGGCCGATAAAAATTTTTGTTTTGCTTCTTTTCGCTCGAATCGTTTGTCTGCAGGAAATGAATCAAAACGACTATCACAGGCGACCGTTGTGACCGATCGATCTCCTTCGTGTGAAGGCGCCCTTACGCTGTACGCTGAGGCGCTTGTTATTTTTCACAACAAAGGTCGCGTTCGTAAACGCAAATAAATCGCACCAATTGTACGAGTTATTCGAACGGATCGTTCGAAAAGTCTTTAAGTTTTTCTGTGTTAAAACTAGACATTTTGTGAGACACTGGAAACGAGAAAAAAAATGGATGGAAATGAACCGAGATTGCTGTGTTTCATCAGTTCGTGATGTGTATTGAATACGGTGTGATGTGTTGTGTCGTGATGTGAATTGCTTACGGTTCTCGTGTCTCAGATGGAATGCCCACTGCACTAGCATCTTTCGAGTTGCAGGTGGCATAGGTTCGATTCCTGTAAAGGAATCCGGGCATTGATGTTTGTTAGCGTAGAGTGTAGAGGCGGCTGGTGCACCTTAAATCTGTGGTGGCCGAAAGTCCTCACGTTGGGTTGGCGTGGAAGTTTGGAGAGTGGGGTGCCAGTTCAGGTGTTGCTTCGTCATCTGATCGTGGTTCAAAATTACGAGGTGTTGTCCTCGGATCTTTCCCTTAAGGGACTGATCCCGGACCGTCGTCAATAGCCCGTTATGTTGCTCTAGTACGACGTTAACTAAAATTACCATTAAATTACCTTTCATCAGTTCGCGTTGTAATATAAGCAAGGGTTCGTAAATGCAACTTCAGAACTGGTTAAGTAAGTGGAGGTCACATCACGGATCATTTTCTGGTTTACACTTTTTTTCAAAGAATTGCTTACGGACGCGACCAAACTCTCTCTCTCTTTATCCTGGACCGTCGTCAATAGTCCGTTGTGTTGTTCCAGTATGACGTTTATTAAAATACCTACCAATCTGGATTGTCGCAATTAGCCCGTTATGTTGCTCCAGTGTGACATTGATTAATTTCCTACTTACTTTCCGGGGGCAGCACAACGTAATTTTGTATCATGGTCAGATGACGAGTTAAGCGCTTGAGCTACACCCCTACTCTCCAAACATATATCCACATCAATCCAAAGTGAGTAAATTCAACCTGCATTTTAACCCCGATGAAGAGACGTTTGGGCATTTTCTGTAAGAAAATAGCCGAGAATCGACTCCAAATTAAAGTAACGGGTTTTGACGTATCCGAATCATTGGTATGTTTTCAGCTTATACGTCGTTTACCTTCAGAATACAACATTGCCCAGATCATTTACTGGCTCAACGATATAGAATTCAAAGTTGATTACGTTACAAAACAACTATTGACCGAAGACTTGAAGAAATGAGCTGAAACTTAAAAATGAAGGCAAAGATTTCACAGTCGTCGGTGCCCATGCTTCAAAATAAGTGATTCCCGATGATTTTTGTAACTTGTTGTATTTAAGAAAGTACAGTGTATTTTGCAATATCGATTGATGGGCTGATTGTTGAATTATTCAAAACTGGTATACATTCAAATTTTCTTTGACTGGCTTTCTTATTAGACGATCAGATCAATCGATATTACATTCCAATTTATTTATATGCGTGTACTTTGGATTCTTGTTAGTCAGGTAAGGTAATGTAAGGTAATTTTTGTTAACGTCGTACTAGAGCTACACAACGGGCTATTGACGACGGTCCGGGATCAGTCCCTTAAGGGAAAGATCCGAGGACAACACCTCGTAATTTTGAACCACGGTCAGATGACGAAGCAACACCTGAGCTGGCACCCCACTCTCCAAACTTCCACACCAACCCAACGTGAGGACTTTCGGCCACGACAGATTTAAGGTGCACCAGCCGCCTCTACACCATACGCTTATAAACGTCCATGCCCGGACCCGGATTCAAACCAGGAACCTTCCGATCCAGAGGCTAACACCTTAACTACTATGCCGGTTGGTCGGCCTTGTTAGTCAGAGTTTTTCTCAGTTAATGTATCTGTAAAGCCGATCGGGTTGTCAAATTATGTTCTCAGATAAAATTATATTCAGGACTCGGATAAAACAATTCCAGAACTCCAATTAAAAGGTGACTTTGCTGAATTTGGTCAATTGTCCTTGTGGCCTCGGGACTCCAAGTTGGCTATACGGCTCGGTTGAGTCCTTCAGTCCTTACTCGGGCGAGTAAATATTCCTAGCTCGTGTGAGCTTCTGCAAAGGTTCACGCACGCGTGTACGAGATTTGCAGTTCGGGTGAACTCGCTAAATGGCACTCGGTTGATTGATTCCCAGCTCCTGTAAGCCAGCAACAGGTTCTGTGTCCGCTCCAAATCAGCAAGAGCAGCAGCTCATGTTTAAGCTTTCATCACATCTGATAGACGGAATCCCAGTTTGGGCAATTTCTGAGTCCATGAACAGCTGTCGCAACTCGGTACGTCTACACAGAGCGGGGTATCGGAAACCATGAACGGAGGTTCACTTAGCCGGATAAGATTGATCCCTCGGGTCTGTTGACCTCTCACTTCGGAAATTTTCTCACGTCTGTCTCGACTCCGAAAATCCACGGGGGTTGTTGGAACCCCCTCTCGTTTCATTCGACACACTTGTCCTATCGCTGTTGATTGGTTTCAAATCGGGCTGTCCATTGGAGGTTAATTTTCCCCTTTCGCCGGTAGCTTCATTAGTGAAACGGCGGCATGAATAAAGTTTATGCTGTTTCCTCTGATCATGTGGAAGCGGCGGAAACGAGGCGGCAAAAAGGTCTCTGTGGTCTCCCTGATCCTGGAAGCGGCGAAAATGAACTTCCGTCCTGTTTCTTGCCGGTAGTGTTGCAAAGGGTGGAAAAAACCCGGTTTATTCCCGGGAATAAACCCGGTTTTTTGGAAGGAAATTTTGAAAACAGTTTGAACAAGTAGCACAAAAACGCATCGGAAGAAATAAAATATATCCAGAAACCTTTTTTCCGCCTTTACCAAAAAGGTTTCTTAAAATATCCCTAAATTTACGCTACTTCATTATTTATTCAATAAAACAAACACAAACGATAAGTAGGCGGAGACAAATGCAAGCGATGCGATTTCTAATATTGTATAAATATCGCCAAGCAGGTGCTCTGCGGAACTTTTGCCAAATTATATTATTCAGTTCGACGCTATTTTTTCATTGCTGTCGTTGTTCGTTCATTTTGAATTTTGGTTTTTCGCCCTAGTCGGTTTGGATTTTTAGTTAATTTTCGCTACAGTTGGACGCTATTTTGACTTCAACATAATAGTTCTGAGCATGAGTTTTGTGAAAATAAAACTTTAGATGAAAGAAAAAATAAACTTAGAATGAATAGACGCTGTTTTAGATGTTTCTCTGTTTCATTTCGCACGTTTCTGCAGCTAAAATTCAGTGTAGCTTTTGCAAGAGTGCATCTCATAGTAATTGGTTAAAAACGAAACCGATGAGAAAACGAATGATAGAGCGGAGGAATCACCCGATTCAGTTATTGCTCAATGTAATGCGTCTGTTACCAGTTTAAATATTTTACTAGCGACGTGTTCAGTAATCATTAGCTCAGAAAAAGGTTCAAAACTTACACGAATTCACTTGGATGTCGAAAAAGTTAGCGGATAATTTAACCTTTTACCTGCCAATGTTCCCAAATGGGAACACATTTTTTTAATAACTTAATTCTTTGTTTAGGATATTCATACTTGCCGAAATGCCACATAATTATGTAAATTTATTTTAAATGCAACCGTTTTTCAAAAAAATATTTCAGTTCTTTTTTATATAGAATTTAGGACAAATTTACTGAATTTGTGCACTTTAAAGTGTCATGCAAATGTAGTCGTTACGTTTTCAACCAAAGATTTTCTTTCTCGCCCATCTCAGAGAGTACTACTGTATAGTATACGCTGAACGCTGTAGTTTTAATCGTTTCTTTTTTACGTAATACGCCATTCCTAATAGGAATCAACTATTCAAGTGCTTCTTAGGTATCACTCCGTGTCAACTACATCTTTCATAAATACCTCTCAAGTTCTTGAAGTTGGAAGCCGCGCTGGAATTTTTCAACAGCCTATCCGAGGACGTAGACGATCATGATCTTTTCATATTGCCACCTGATGAAGACTCTTATTTGAGCTTTGAATGAGGTTCGTCCTTAAGATGTTTGTGGCCAGATTGACCTGATGATTAACAATAAAGATGGTGAATCGACTATTTCAGATGACCGAATTCCCGATTCGGGCGAAGATCAAAGGAGAAGCACAACCTCATGTTCTGCTTCAAATGCAAAGAAGTGAAAACAAGAACTTAATCCCAGATGGAAAAAAAATGCAACGTTGGATAATGATCTTCCAGGAAAAATTTCCCGAGCTTGAGACAATTACTCCCAATGAATTATGTGCAACATCTAGTTGAGATGACAGCTTTCTATACGCTTTAAAAGAGGCAGATAATAACAGTTAGCTGTGATGATATCCTTCAGTTCGTAGGTCTACTTCTTTTGAGAGGTTACCACACGGTGCAAACATAGGACTTATACATATTAGAGTAATTCTGAACACATTGGTTACAATCTTTCCTAAGATAATGGCTAGGGCACGCTTTCGTCAGCTTAAAAAGTACTTCAATCGTATTGATAACAATAAGGAACTGGGTGATAAACTAGAAAATATTGCGCCAATATACGATGAATTGTGTGGAAACTTGATTCAGTTTGGAGTGTTTAACGATAAACTCAGCATTGACGGATCAATGATGCCGTATTAAGGACATCATTCTTGTAAGATGCTTATTTGTGGAAACCCCATCAGATTTGGGTACAAAATTTGGATGATATGATCATCTAATGGGTATCTATATAGGATGGAAATTTACTCAGGGAAACAGGCTCTACTAGGATCAAGGGTCGTCTCAGTAAGACCAGGACCACGATCGCATCTACCTGTTCACTTTAGAAAGACGGAAGAACATTATCTCGTCGCTTGCACTCAATGATGTTGCGCATTGTGCAAGAAGAATGTTAGAAAGCAGATGCATTCATCTTGCTTTCCCCCGTATCACGGTCAATAAGAGAAAAATGTATCCTTCCGAAGAGAAATGTATAAAAATATGTAATAAAAACCAAAATTAGTCCTTTTTTTTTGAGTCTTTTGCAAATAAATTACCTTTTGGAAAAATGCCCCTATTATTTTGAATGAATTGCAGCGTTTAAAAGGTTAAAATTGTCATTTATTCGTAAAGAAAGATTATCGGTCTATTCCTTCGGCTCGGTAAAACCAGTGGAAAAAACATATAACGTTGCAAAATTAAAGTTATCCAACATAAATAATTCTAAACAACTACAGAAACTATTACAGTAGCACTCAGAGCAATTTCAGACTCGATCGTGCAAAATGATCTGAAAAGGCGAGGAATAATTTTAGCTGACACTTGTAAAAGTTAAGATCAAAGTATCCATATTTTAATTGGGGCAGATGTTTTTTGGGATGTAATCGTTGATGCAGTTTCAAAAAATAAACAAATTGACCTTACATTGCAAGGGATTCAGGGGAAAAGTCATAAATCCTACGAGGGTGTGGTGTCTGCTAATCTAAGCATCGTACCAGATGTTCCAAGTGTTTTGGGACTTGGAATGTATGGGAATCAGTGAGCGAGATGAGTTATCTATTGCTGAGAGACAAGTGCGTTCTAGACAATTTCGAAAACAATTGAGGTTTGTTAATGGGAAATACGAGACTCGCTTGTTATGGAAAACCGAACCAAACGATTTAAAGAGTAACTCCCCTTTAGCAGAGAAAAGGTTTGAGGAATTAAAAAGAAGTTTCGATAATAATAAATGGGTGACAAATGAATATAGAAAAATATAGCAGGATCAGAAGAATAAAGGAATAATAGAAGATTGTCATAGGGATACAAATGAATATTTTATGCCCCATAGAGCTGTTGTGAGAGCAGAAAAGGATACTACAAAAGTTCGCATAGTTTTCAACTATAGTTCAAAAACTAAAGAACACCTTTCACTTAATGATTGCTTAGAAACAGGCCCAAATTTGAATCCGAATATTCTAGTTGTTATTCTAAAGTTTAAAATCGCGTTTAGTGCCGACATAGAAAAGACGTTTTAATGATCAGAATTGCTGAAGTGGACAGAAAATATTAAAAGTTCTTTGGCCAAGATTAAAATTTCTTGTCAGGATGAGGAGATCCCGGTAAAGCAAAAGTTGTTACATATCTTTTGCTTATGGTGCGGTCGCTTATTTCAGTTATGACAACAAAAGGAGAAATTTCATTTTGGACACTCAATGATCGCGTTATTTTGTATAAAAGGTTGTTCTATGCGATGGAAACAATTTGTATCGAATAGAGTTTTAGAGGTTCAGGAAAGATCAGATCCGAAATCTTGGTTGCATTGTAAGTCGGAGGATAATTCTGCAGATTAAAGTTGAAAAGGTGGACAGGTCCTTGTTGGCTAGGTCAGATAAACGAAAGTTCACCTGCTTGGGACGTCCGAATGGGAAGAGTGATGCAAGTATACCTTGGAAACAACAATAAATTAAGAGTAGTAAAATTAAAAACTGCTTGTGGAGAACTCAAACGGCCAATTCATAAAACTCATTGACTTTTGAATTGATAGCGATTTGATGTTATTTCTTTTTTGATGTATAATTGTATATTGATTGTTAAGAAGTAAGTATTAATACTGAAAGTAAATTTCACGACTGTTTAAGACATATTGTAGATAAAAAAAAAGTATTTTTTTGCATAGTTGATGCTAATAATAATTATTTCTATGATGTCCTTAAAGGTCACCGAGCCCCAGTATGTTGCTTCAGGTTAGAAACACCGACCTGTTATGTAGTATTATTGTATCGTTAGTAGCAATAAAATTCTCGAACCAGAAGGCTGTGTCAAAAGTGCCTTCCTTGGTAGAGAAAGAAATGAGACACGTGTTGATTAATCTCTACGGTTACCTAATAGTTTTCTAAAATGATTGTAATAGGTAATTTTTTACAAAGTGTTTAATTTTAGCACACACATATTTTGACACTAAACTGTCGGTTCTAGAAGTTACTCTTCTCCAGCACGCAAAGTTGGGCAAATCGATAGCCAGTACGAGAAATTAAATAAAATCTCCAACTCTGAGGGTCAAGGTTCAACATTTCACTAATTTCCACGTGTTGAAAACGCGATTTCAAAAACCTTTTCGTCCTTTTGCAAAGAATTTGCCTTAAAGATCTTGACAGTTTTATGTTCAAGGTCATTGCATTAAATTTATAAAGCTCAATTATTTATAAAATCTGCTCACACACCGATTGAATACATGAAGGTAAGGTAAATTTAATTAACCTCGTATAGAGCTACACAATGAATGTATATAGGAACTTGACAAAATGAATTTAAAATTAGTCAGATCGAAAAATTCATATTTTCAATAGATTTTGCGTACAACTAATGAAATTTGGTATCTATATTTGCTCTAAAGTTTTGCAATGTTTTTGTAAAAACAATATTAGATTATCTTTTACACTTTAGGAGATATGTACATAGAAAAATAAATTTAATTAATGACATGCATATCGAATATTTTGATTATAAAAAACAAAGTTGAAGTGAACAGCTTTGTCTGTATTTTAATCCTACATAAAGTAACTCAAACTTCACAATCGTTAAAAAAATTCAATTTTTTAAGGGAATTATTTGTTTACACATGGAGACAATTTAAATTGCACCGAAATAGAGCAAGTTATGTGACATTTTAATCGTGTGCTTTAAAGTAATAGATTAGGACTTTAATAACAGAAATCGAAAAAATGATTAGACTGAAAATTAGGAGATTTCCATACCTAGTTTAAAAGGCTTTTTTAGAAATAATAGGTCATTTATCCAGTAAGAGATAACTTACTCTTCCTTAAATTTTACGTGAATCAACCTTTAATATACACTAAATACTTAAAACGCAAATTGAAGGCAATTGTTTTCTGTTATCTCAAGTTTCTAAGGGTAAAAAGCTTTAAATGCATTGATATTTGTGAAAAACTGAACATAATTTCAAATTACCTTGAAAGTATATAACCGATGAGAAAAGAAAACAAAATAGAATTCAGTCGGATTGAGTGTGAAAACGAAAGTCTGTTCTTTAGAAACTATCAAATACATTTTAAACTTATTTTTCTTTCAAAAGGAAGTTTTCCTTGAATCACTTAACTTCGAAAGTGATTTTTTTTCCTGTTAATTCCTCGCATTATTTTAAATCCAACACTGCATAAGGTTTGCACATATTAAAGAGTAATTGACCTTTCCAAAATTGCAATCAAGATTTAAATACGTTATTTGGTGCTGTCATCTAGTGGTGAATTCTAAAAGCTATTGTGATTTTCTGTTTTTCCTCGTCATAAAATACTTAACTTTGTTGTCTAGTAACAAAACAATTTCATCATATAAGCAAATTTTAACATAAATAGAATACTTAAGGGGGTCCGGGACATATTGAAAATTTTTTTTTATTAATTAATTTAGAATTTTCAATTTTTTTGTACTGATTACCCATTTAACTAATAAACGAAATCTCAACACAAAATTTGTAGTTAAAATTTTTTGAAAAAAAGAGGGGTCATTTTAAATTGCTAAAACTAAAAATGTTCTTGATCCATTTTCAAAATTCTTGCAGTAAATTATTCACAAATTAAAAAACTTTAATTTTGATTCAGCAATTTAAAAAATAATAATTCAATAAAAATATTTGAATAAAAATTTTAAAAAGTAAATATTTGTTTCAAATTTGCTGAAACAAAATTAAAGTATAATGTTTGAAAAAGATATATTCCAAATTTCAACCCTTAAACTTTATCGGTTTTTGACTTATAGCAATTTGAATACAGGAAATCTTAAAAAAAAGTGATGTAGCGGTCAATATAACTTAGAAGCATCTATGAATGCTGAGTATAATCTTTCTTTTCTTAAAGGCTCTACATCAAAACCTGGCAATACCAATTAAAAAGAATATAAATTCTTGCAAACGAAAGATTGTTGTTCTGCTTATGATTCTGATTTAAAAAAAAGCAGTTGAGCAGCAGTTCTGTTGTAGTCAATATGTTCGTTCTTGGCATGCTGTAATAAATATTATTACTTGGAAGAATTGCTTGTTTTCATCTCTTGTCTTGTAACTCTAAGAGAGCTACAAACTGGTGACCCGGAATAACAATATTTTCTGAATCAGGAGAACTAGCAAAAATGGTTGATACTGATCCCGCCCAAAAAGGAAGCATGGAGACAAAAGTTGACAAAACTGATTTGAACCTGGAAACAAATCACGTAAGCATCAAAATTCCTCCATTTTGGGAAGAAAAACCTGAAATTTGGTTTTATCAAGTGGAAGCCCAGTTTTCTATCGCGAATATTGTGACAGAAACGAAATTCAATTACTTGGTTGCACAGATGGAACCTAAAGTGGCTGAAAACATCTGGGACATAATCCGAAGTGACAAGTATTCTGCAGCAAAGGAAAGACTTTTAAATACTGGTACAGCTACACTCTACGTTTATGAGTGATGGCAACGGCTTGGCGATTTTTTTGGCGCACTTCTAGTAGCGAGTTACGATAAATTAAGGCAACCTATCTTTCGTTACTATTGTTGTGGGTTTCATGGCAACCTCGGCAAACGGAAATTTTCATTTTGAATATTCTAGAAAGTTCTTCCAAAATCTGCTAAAGTCGTTTGATTGCAGTGATTCGTTTGAAATTTTTTCTTTCCTCCCATTGGTTATTTTGTTTTTAAAATATACTTTAATTGCATTGGTCCTTTTAAAACGTTTTCTGTGATACCATTGGTCCATTTATTTGTATTTTGACAGCTGTGGAATTTTTTATTTTACTATTAGCTTTCACGATACGATTAAGAGTTGTTTTTTTGACCATTTTCGTTTTCATTATTTTTTTACGAAAGAATTCAGACGTTATCATGTTGTATTATGTCTTGCTTTTTTTTCTTTTGTAAATCTTTTTCTTTTCCAACATGCCCACTGTATTTAGTGTAATTGATAAGTTTCAGGGTATTCTTACCCAACATTCGTAACTTAGTTTCTCTGCTGGTTCACAAATATGTTTTGATATGTGCTTAAACTTACTACTTTTTGTGAAAGTTTTTAAAAAATATACTTTTTACGCGTTCTGAAATGTGCTTAAAAAGTGTGTTGTGAAAAGAAAAAAATTTGTGACAGAAAAAGAATTAGGAAATAATTATTTCCTTGGCGACTTTAGAAGTGCGCCAAAAAAATAGCCAAGGCCGTTGCCATCGCTCATAAACGTAGAGTGTAGCTGTACCTAATTTGAAATCAGTTTTTAATCGCTTGGAAAAATATGGTTTAAGAATAAATATTTCTAAATCAGAGTTAGGAGTTAAGAAATTGGAATTTTTAGGGTATTTAATTACACCAGAAGGTTCACGCCCACTTCCCGCTAAAGTCCAATCAATATTAGATTATAAATTGCCTGAAACAATTCATGAATTGCGCACTTTTCTCGGCATGATTAACTTTTATCGTCGTTACTTAAAAGACGCTGCTAATACTCAAACACCACTAAACGATTATTTACGTGGAGCAAGAAAAAAAGACGCAAGAAAAGTTCCGTGGACCGAAGAAACTAAAGAAATGTTTGAAAAATGCAAACAAGATTTAGCGAATGCCGCATTATTAACATTTCCTAATCCTGATTTGCCTTTAGCTTTATTTACAGATGCCTCAGATTTCGCTGTAGGATCTGTTTTGCAGCAGTTTGAAGAAGGAAATTGGAAACTTAACGAAACACAAACACGGTACAGCACATACGATAGGGAACTTTTAGGAATCTACCTCTCAATTAAGCAGTTTAAACATATGTTAGAAGGACAGAATTTTATTATATACACCGATCATAAGCCAATTATATTTGCCTTTAATCAGAAAAACGAAAAGGCTTCGCCTAGACAACTGAGACATCTTCAATATATATCGCAGTATTCAACAGAAATACGCCACATCAGTGGACATGAAAACGTTGTTGCAGACTCGATGTCTCGGATAGAATCCGTAATCGGGTTAGATTATGATGCAATTGCAGATAAACAAATTGGTTGTGAAGAGCTTAACAAATTACGCAATAATACTTTATTCGCGTTTAAGCAATATCCACTTCCGTCAGGAAAACTTCTCTGGTGTGATACCTCAACTTCAACCATTAGACCCTTTTTACCTCTAATATTTAGAATGATAATGTTTGATAAAATCCATGGTTTAGCCCATCCAGGTATCAAAGCAACAGTGAAACAAATGACATCAAGATTTATTTGGACAAACATTCGGAAAGACGTAAGAAAATGGTCGCAAACATGCATCGGTTGCCAGAAAAACAAAATTACGAGGCACACTAACTCACCATTAGGAACCTACAAAGAACCGGATGAATGATTCAGCACAGTTCATATTGATATCATTGGACCTTACTCACCATCTAATGACTTTGTTTACTATTTAACTTGCATAGATCGCTTTACTAGTTGGATGGAGGTTATCCCTTTACGTGATATAACCTCCGAAACCGTGGCAAGATCATTTTACGAAGGTTGGATAACCCGATTTGGAGTACCTTACGAAGTCATCACAGACCGAGGTTTGCAATTTACATTCGAACTTTTTAGAACCTTGGCAGCTATTTGTGGAATGAAACTTAAACATACAACTGCATATCATCCACAGTGTAATGGCAAAATCGAAAGACTTCATAGGACACTGAAAGCAGCTATACGGTCACACAATACTCTTCGATGGACAGAATCTATTCCAACTATACTTTTGGGCCTCAGAGCAGCTATAAAAGAGGATTCTGAACATTCTCTCTCAATCTCACAAATGGTTTATGGAAAAACCATAAAACTCCCTGGAGAATTTTTTGATGATCCGACTATTTCTACGACGCCAGAGACGTTTATGCACAAATTACAAGAGCAGATGCAGTCGTTCAAACCTAAAACTTCAAGGCACAGAAATAAATTCAAAGCATTTATACATAAGGATCTCAAAACGTGTTCCCATGTGTTCATCAGAACAGACAGAGTCAAGAAGCCATTTGAGCCTCCATATGAAGGACCCTTCAAAGTTATTCTGAAAACTGAGAAATACTTCCTAGTCTGTATAAAAGGTAAAGAAGTTAACATTTCTATTGACCGGCTTACATTTTGGCCACCGATGAAAAGCTTCCAGAACCACCAGTACCTGTGCAAGCTGATACACCGGACGTTACCAAAGATAAACCTCTAGAACAAAAATTTTCCCATGTTGGAAGAATGATTCAACGACCTGTTCGTTTTAGAGACTGAATGTACAAATTATTGTTAACTTTAACTATATATTATTATTTCTTTTATCCATATCATATATTGTATATACATATATTGTTATATTTCAAGATGTTTTGTAAAGGATATTTGGATCATTGTAAAATAAGATTTTCTTTAGATACTTTAATAATTTGTATATAACTATAAATTGATCTTATTCCTGCTCCTCTCTTCATCGTAACTTAGTTACTGGGAAGGGAGTGATGTAGCGGTCAATATAACTTAGAAGCATCTATGAATGCTGAGTATAATCTTTCTTTTCTTAAAGGCTCTACATCAAAACCTGGCAATACCAATTAAAAAGAATATAAATTCTTGCAAACGAAAGATTGTTGTTCTGCTTATGATTCTGATTTAAAAAAAAGCAGTTGAGCAGCAGTTCTGTTGTAGTCAATATGTTCGTTCTCGGCATGCTGTAATAAATATTATTACTTGGAAGAATTGCTTGTTTTCATCTCTTGTCTTGTAACTCTAAGAGAGCTACAGTATCATGGAGAAAAACGCATTTAAAGTTTAAAGACAGATGTTGTTGCCATGACAACAACTGTCCAGAGTGTTAGATTTTCAAAACAACGCACCACAAAAATTATTATATCTCTAGTTCTAATTAAAATAGAAACATGATTCAGACGTCATTTTAAGCAGAAAAACGCAGAGAATTTTTAAAATAATAAAAACCCGTCCCGGACCCCCTTAATATAAATGTTCCTCGAAAATATTATTTTTTCTGGCTGCCATCCAGTGGTTTTACACTGCTATTTACTATTAATATTATATATAGCTTAACGTACATTTATCGATAGTTCTATTGTCGTTTTGGGTCCTTTTAATTAAATGCAAATGGTATACAATTTGACCGAGCTTCTTGAAATATCACTTTCACTGCCTTTAGCATAATTGAAGGCTATCAGAGCAAAAGTAGCCTAACCCCCAAAAATTTATTACCTTTTTTAACGTGCAAGTTCAAGTGTTCTAGCATGATAAATAACTTAGTGTTGAACACTGAAAAACGAATTTTCAGAATCTCAAATAATCTTGTGGTTAAAAATGGTAGCAAGAAAATCCCATGTATTTCTGTTGGGTATGTTCGTGGATTTATACACCTCTTGCTATGATAGCCTCAATAAATTTTCGTCATACACACATATATATATATATAATATAATTACGCACGTGAGCAATATAATTTTTTCTTCGTTATGTAGTTTAAATAAAAAATATCAAAGTACTAGTATTAATCTAAAAAATGACACGGAATTTTTCTTTTATTATTTTATACGGGTTTGGGGTTAATGTAGTTTCTATTGTGCGTTATTATTATGATTCAAAAAATAATTCCTTTTCATAAAACTTATGAAATATTAGAAAAAGAAAATATAAAAAATTTATTTTATTACTACAACCTGTTTTATTACTTAAAAAAAAAAAAAAAAGATTTTTCACGTTTCGTCTTATTTTGCGTTTTTGTAGGTTTTAGCGATAAGATAGCGCTGTGAAAATTTTTATAAAAGCTTGAAACACATCTACTTAGCTATACAGTGTATTGAATTGACTAGCGAGTGTTATTATGTTTAGTGCAAAAATGGAGTCACTGAACCATTTAAAAAAATAATTCTAAAACTTGCAAAATGAAAAGTAAATAAATTTTCCAGAGGTTTTTTATTACTTGAAGCATTTCAATGAAATAAAAGAACTCCAACTATTTATAGAACTTAAAATTCAAGAAACGAACCAAAATTTGAAAAATTTAACTAGTCAACTAAAAATTAAATTTTTTCGTCACGGTATATATATATATACTTTAAGTGAGGTATAGTAACAATTTTTTTTCACATTTCACTTCAAGCCGTAAATAAGAAATTGTGTTTGTATTAACATATCTTGATATTCCTAGCTTACAGGTATTTTCACGAAATATATTGACTTTAAATTTTTAAGAAATGAAACAGAAATTTTGAATTTAGAAGATAATTAAGTGTATAAAATATTTATGAAGTGCTGATTTTAAAGTAGCACTCATATTCAAAATGTATTAATTACCAATTCCTTACAGGTGAAAAATGATTGAGCACTTTTGAAAGCTAAGTAAGAAATTTAAATATTTGTAAAAAAAAAATCGTTGAATGTACAAAGGAAATTCTGTAGTGTGAAAACTATTTCGTGCGTTGATAGGAAAAACGCATGTTAATTTGTGATTAACTAACGTCGTCTGATCGTCTTTAAAAAATAGCTATGGGTTAAAGTTCAAGGACAGTTTCAAGGAAATTTTCAAAAACTTTCCGATGTTGTGTATAAGTAAAATAAAATTATAATTCCCTGAACTAAACTTTGAGAAAGCAGTTGTGAAGTTTTTTTTATCTGTAGAAAGAAAACTATAAAAATCACCTTACCTGTGTCATGCCAAATTACTTACCCTTTACCAATAAATGAGTGCCTGAGAATTTAGGTTCTTCTAAAAAATAATCGTCTGGAGTACCTTCTCGTGAAGGCTACCCCTCGAGAAAAAGACAGCTCACACTGCCGGGGGAAACCCCCGGCTTCACAACAAAGCTTTATTCATGAAACAGGTATTTTCGGAATGGGAAGTGTGGTCTTTGGAGACCAGCAAGTAGGATTGGTTTGTCCAAAGGAATGAAGGTGAAGTTCTTGGAGAATTCTCCAAGAATTTTCAGTTTATAGTTCAAGTCAAAAGTGAACCCGGGGACAGATGAGTAGGACTTAAATGTCACATGACACAACAACTAAGTGACACATTACCGAGCTACATACATAGGTGGCATCTGAATTCCAAATGAACCTTAATAAATATTCATCAACGATTTGCATTTAGAGCTTACATAACAGACTGAAAACAAGTTTATAATGTTAATGAAAGCAAATGATGTCGGCAACGATATCTTCTTATCTCTGCATCTTTCAGAATGAATCAAAGACTAGTTCTCTCAAATGCGTTTTTCTCGGTATCAGAAGTTTTTAAGTCCCTTGCAGTCTTGGCTGTGCAGTCTGCAATTTCTGTAGTCAGCTGTTGACAACGGTAGAAACTATGGACATTCCTTGGTAGTTGGGAACAGTCGTGGAGAATCCAAATCCCGTCACCGACAGAAGATCGTGCGGGGATTGAACGGGAGGAGACCGCAGCAGTCTGTTGCAGGTAGCACACCACTTGATGGACGGCGTTGAGGATAGGTGCTACTGAATGACACTAATTCAAAGACAAAATGGACACAATTAGAAAGATCAACGCAGTGCTATGTATTATTGAGCTTCGTGCTTTTACTGAAGTTAGTTTAAAGGAATATCGCGGCAATTGGAGTTTCTATCCATCTTCGACCCCATGGCATTTTATTCTGGGAAGGCACTCTTATATTTGGGGTTGGTTTGGGGGATTTAGGGCGCATTGGGACACGCTGTGGACCCAATGAAAGTTTTGACTGACACACAGCAGAGAGAAATGAACTGGAATGGAATCGACTGTCTACAACTCGAATACCCACTGACCCACGACTGTAATTGGTAATTTTCCATCAACGTCGTAATAGAGCAGTTGTAGTCAACCTTTTTGGGAAGAGTACCACTATCTGAAGAAAAAAAATTATGCGTGCCACTTCCAACTTTTCCACTAAAAAATACAAAAAGGTGAAAAAAAGTTATTTATAGGCAGATTATGGGATTTTTACGCAAGTAGTACATTTTTTTTTCATGCAAGTCTGAGTAGTGGAAATTTAAAAATAATGTAATAAATAAAACAAAAGTACAAATTTAGGTTTTATTGTTAATAAACATTTTTTGCACAGACATGCTAGATTCGCCTGATTTGTTGACAAATGGATCGCGGATTCATTCCTTACTAGTCCGTGTATCTTTTGTGGTTGGGTCTGTTGTGCTCTTTTAAAAGCGAAGACATGTGATCGTACACCAACTGGGAGAGTGAATGTTTAGGCTCAGTCTCGCCTAAAATCCCCACTAATGTCTGAAACATGTCCAAAATGCCTCTGTTCAAGCGCCGTCCCCACAATTTCTGTTTTGCTTTAAATGCAGCTACTTTGTCTGCCAACTTGAAAACAGTTGTCACATTTGTCAAAATTGGAAAATAGAGACATACAGATTTCAGAAATCATAATTGAAGTTCTAGTAACAGAACACATTTCAAGTTCTGATTTACCGCTTCCTAATTTGATTGGACATTTCATAGATAAGAACCGCACAAACCCGAGAGAAATACACCACAATAAATAAAATAGAAATAATTTAATGTTCCTTGGGCGGTCCGGTCCCATTTGATCCACGGACCGGTACCGGTACCGGTCCGCGGGTTGGGGACTACTGCTCTAAAGGACAACACAACTTAATTTCGAACCAAGGTCAGATGACGAGGCACCCCGCTCTCCAAACTTCCACACCGACCCAACGTGAGGACCTTCGGCCAAAACAGATTTAAGGTACACCATACGCTTACAAACATCCATGCACTCACCCGAATTCGAACCAGGAACCTTCCAATCTAGAGGCTAACACCTTAATCACCAGACCGGTTGGTCGGCACGGGTATATGGAATAGTTTACAAAATTCTTTACGCATTACCTTTTTTGGTTTAAAAGTCCGTGGGACGAGTCAACTTTTGGCACAAGGGGGGTGTAGTAAACATTATTGGGGTGATGCAAAAGTTCGTCCCGTTTTGTGGCTAGACGCCGCCGCATTTCAAACCCGAGTGACCTCCTTTCCACAATGACCATCGTGTACAAGGAGGGGGGTTGGTGCACGTTAAATCAGTCATAACCTCAAATGTTCTCAAGTTGGCGTGGTGTGGAACACTGGAAAGTGAACTTAGAAACATTAGTTTTTATGGCGTAAAGAATTTGTTTTGAAAGAAAAAAAAGGTTGGACAATGGTTTAAAAATACGTGGTGTTGTCCAATGATCTATTCATTGGGGGATTAATCCCGGACCTTCGTCAATAGCCCGTTGAGTTGCTCCAGTACGATGCTTTTAAAAATACCGATACCGAAAAAGGCAAGACTGCTTCGTCAACGCGAAGGAAGAGAGGTGTTGTGTAGGGTGTGCCGTTGTTTCGCCACCTGTTTATGTTCTTTTGACAGAAACCTCGGAACTTTTTAGAGCGCGGGATGTTGCAGTTACCGGAGCGATGAGGAATAGTTGGACATTTTTTGTCTAACGTCGTACTAGAGCAACACAATTGGCTATAGACGACGGTCCGGGATCAATCCACCAAGGGATACATCCGAGGACAACACGACGTCATTTGAACCACTAGAGCGACGGAAAAATATAATCGAACCGAAAGGCACATAAGACACTGCTTCAGTGTAATTTTTAAGCCAATAAAATAACTTTCTTTCCATTCTCGTCAAACAAAAACGGATCGAACTTTTGCATCCATCCAAATAAATAAATTGCGAACCTAATCAAGCACGGTAACAGATAGGGAGGAAACGAAAAGATTGAGCATCACTGCCTTTCAAGAATTGCTATTCGGTGTTCTGTGAGACATCATTAATTTCCCTAATTGAACAACTCAAATGAAACTACGCGACTGCTATGAGCGAACGACGAGTGGAGAGATAACCTCACATCGTTCAAGAAGCTTCAACGCTGACCCAAGGACAACATCGCGTCAGGTAACAAGTTCACACCTAAGCTGGCACCTCGCAGTCCCAAACTTCCACACCACGCCAAAGTGAGGACAGTGTAGTGCCCTTTGTATACGACGGTCTTTGGTTGGATACGAATTCGCATCCATTCGGTTGTTCTTGCAACTGGCCTGTGTGTGCAGAGAGATGAAAAGACAACTCGTAATTCCCATAGAAATAACATTCAAAATTATCTCGATTGCTGATGAAACTCAGATAGTGTTACCAATATTACTGAAAAAGCAACTATCCAAAAAAATTATTTTTACAAAATTTAAATTTAAATTCTTCGTATAAACTTATTTATTATTTCTCTCCAAAATATAAATAATTAAAGTTTACCACAAAGAATACAATAATATTTAAAATATTTAATCTTACAGCTTACATTTTGTTTGGAAATAAGTAATGCGTAAAGCACATCCGAAAACCCAGATGGTAACAGCATAATTTTGATTCTTGGTAGGTAGTACTCTGGAGCAACACAATGGGTTATTGGCGACGGTCCAGGATCAGTCTCCGAAAGGAAAGATCCAAAGACAACATTACGGAATCTGGAGCCACGTTTGCTTCTTAGAATCTGGTGGAACCTGAATTAATATTTTATTTCTTAATTCAATTTAGAATTCTTGAGTTCGTGCATCTTAGTTACGACAGCGAAATGTTGCGGACCCATTTCAGCTTTTCTGAGAATTATAAAAGTGTGTTGTTTTTGTTAATAAAAATCGTTGTTGTCTCCATCCATATTGTTCATAAGTCTTTTAAAATTACAAGGGGCGTATTTGGCCCGACTACACCAAACACAAGACAGATAGAGTCCACTGGAACGACATACACACACCGAACAAATACACCCAGGAAGGAAACAAACCCAACAGGCATCGAACCTGCGACACCTAAATCTATGGTTCAAGGGTATTACCTGGCCAAGCTTCGCTGAAGAGAACGTCAAGTAAAAAATGTAAATGGGGGGGGGAAGAGGTATCCGAGAACAGGTAATTTTTTTAGGTAATTTTAGTTAACGTCGTACTAGAGCAACACAACGGGCTATTGACAACGGTCCGGAATCAGTCCCTTAAGGGAAAGATTCGAGGACAACACCTCGTAATTTTGAACCACGGTCAGATGACGAAGCAACACCTGAGCTGGCACCCCACTCTCCAAACTTCCACGCCAACCCAACGTGAGGACTTTCGGCCACGACAGATTTAAGGTGCACCAGCCGCCTCTACACCATACACTTACAAACATCCATGCCCGGACCCGGATTCGAACCAGGAACCTTCCGATCTAGAGGCTAACACCTTAACCACTATACCGGTTGGTCGGCGTATCCGAGAACAGAGTAGTGAGGTAATTTGGTAATCTCAGTTAACGTCGTACTAGAGCAACACAACGGGCTATTGACGACGGTCCGGGATCAGTCCCTTAAGGGAAAGATCCGAGGACAACACCTCGTCATTTTGAACCACGGTCAGATGACAAAGCAACACCTGAGCTGGCACCCCACTCTCCAAACTTCCACGCCAACCCAACGTGAGGACTTTCGGCCACGACAGATTTAAGGTGCACCAGCCGCCTCTACACCATACGCTTACAAACATCCATGCCCGGACCCGGATTCGAACCAGGAACCTTCCGATCTTGAGGCCAACACCTTAACCACTATGCCAGTTGGTCGGCTGTGAATGGGGGGGGGGGGAGAGGTATCGGAGAACAGAGTAATGAGATGAAAGTAGAAAACTATCGCTCAAGTGCCGCTGGAGAGCAACACTTATGTTTACAAAATACAGTCAACTCCACGCGGTGGTTTTGGATTTCATGTCGCAAGGGTCAGATTGGGTCACGATGAGCCGAACGAGACAAAGGTGAAAGGAAGAAGAGAGAGTAGGTAGGTAGGTGGGTACTTTAATTAAAGTAGCACTAGAGCAACACCGGGCTATTGGCGACTGTCCAGGATCAACCACCCAGCGGAAAAATCGTGCGGCTCTGCCACGAATCGATTACTATTTCAGAACAACAATTTTAAAAGCGAGGGAAGTTTTTCTACGGAGTTTTCAGCAATTCTGAAATAGCATAGCGACGTTAGTCTTGGCTAAATAAAGCTCTCAGTGCGGGCGTAACAGAATTGGATTATTATCCCTTTAATATTGACATTGGCGCTTTTGAAATGCAATTACTGGAGTTAAAAAGCAAAAAATTATGGAGCATCAAAACTGAACGACTAAATGTTGATATGGAAAAATGGGAGAAAAATAAATGCGATCTTAGTTCACAGAAAAAGTGGTCTGCTTTGAAAGGCCTGGAGAAGGAAGACACGTGATAATTTTCAACACCTTAAATACTATTTACGACTCATATGATCAGTTAAAAAAAATAAACCTAGCATTTGCAATTCTTTCACTCTTTGGCTCTACATATTCCTACAAACAATCTTTTTCACGAGAATCTTCACAATCTTCTGACGAGAACCCAGAATCCTGCTTGTGTGTGTGAAATAAAAAACAAACCTGACCTATCCAAACTTTCCAAGGAAATTCAAAATCATTGTTCACATTGAATGCGTGTTTTGTCATATTTTTATTTTAATGTAAAAATTATTTTTTGTCAATAAGTAAGATTACTATTATAACTGGTTTTATTTAATATTAGTAGCTAATTTATGCCGACTCCTAAAAAGCATGGCTCTTGAAAATAAATTTGGCTCCCAAAAGAAATCTTAATCGAAGTCACGAAATGTAACGTCATTTAAGCGAATGAGTCTTGAAAGCTTTTTCACTTACCTTGTTTGAAATCAAAATGTCCTAAAGCTCAAGAGCAGAGTCATCTATCAGCCTTCAGGTGGAGCTGCTTCGCCTCCAAAGTCTCCGGCGGTCATTGCGGGTTCTCCATCCAATGGGACCAAGAAAAAAAAAACATTAGCAGGGCTTAAGAGTTGCTTTTAATGTGAGAGCACTAATACGATTTGAAATACACTACCCTACAATAATGGACCGGACGGAAGCGGATTTGCATAAAATCCGACTACTTGTTTGGGAGTGTTTTTCGTAGTATGGCCTGGGACCTTTGCAATTTTTCCTGGTCAATTCAACGCCGAAGCCCACATGAACATTTTGGACAACCGGGTTCTTCCTACGCTCTGGCAATTTTATGGAATGGACGAATGTTACTTCCGGGATGACAACGCCCCGTGTCACGTTGTAACCTCAGTCGATTAGTGGTATCGAGATAGGGATGTAAAACGTCTTCCCTAGCCTGCTCACAGTCCCGACCTAAACCCCATAGAACATGTGTGGGAAGAGTGAGAGTGACGCTTACGGACCAGGGAACCACGTCCGAAATCTACAGCTGAGATGGCGACATGCTTGCAGCAGGAATGGACACAAATTACCCATAGCTGTGCATCAAAACCTTGTAAGTATGCCCAGAGGGTTTACTAGAGTCATTGCAGCACATAGGGGGACTATCCCATTTCTCTATTAAAACATGTTTTCTTTCCCGAAAACCATCACATCTTGCTGTCCGGTGCATTATTGTAGGGTAGTGTATATTTTACATTCTAAAACAGGGTTTCCCAAACCATGTTCCGCTGAACCTTAATAGGTTTTCCGCGACAGTTTGGAAGAGTTTTATACACTGCAACACATTTAAAGATCTTCTACTTCATATTTAAAAGCGAGTGTGTATATGGCCCAGTTTTCTTCTAGTTCTATCTCAGTCACACGCGTCGCATAGGACTCATCTGTTAGTTTTTGGGGCCATAAATGACCTTGCTTTACCCTTTAGGACCCGTTCACAAGAGGCGTTTCAACGCGCATTTGGCAAGGCTAGCGAGTTTCCGCCATTAAATTATGTTTTTATTTCTTTAATTCAAGTTTCTATCTTTGCGACCTTGAAGAGTGGGACCTCGTCTCATGTGAACGGGGCCATAATGTAAGCAAATTCCTTATCAGCGTTCTACTGACAACGGAAAGAGTCGTTCACGATGGAAGCAGATCTATGTGACACCGATCTTCTTGTGGTGGGTCTCCTTGGTCTTCAAGAAAGCACAAAATAATTGCGGACAAAGTTTTGTTGAAGTTTTATTGTATCCATCATGGTTGATAAAACTTGCATACCTAGCAGATATTTTTACCAAGTGCAATGAAAACTTATCATTACAAAAGTAAAGTATTACAATTTTTAATACAAGAGATAAAATTGCATCTTTTGATAAAAGAATACAATTTCGGATTTCATCAGTCGAATCTAATAACTTTAATCGTTTTCCTGCCTTAATTGAATGAATTAAATTTCAAAGTAGATGAAGAAGTTTCCAAAGTATTTTTAGAACACCTACATAACTTGAAAACAACTCTTTTGCAATATTTTCCGAAAACTAGTTTTCCCAACTAGTAAACCCATTTTCAAAATACCAAAATTACAAAATAACACAGGAAATTGCAGTTCCGGTGTTCTTTGATATTGCAATGAATATCAAATTTTTTATTTAATTACTTATGAAACATTCATTTGGAAAACAAATGTTTTATTTCAGTCCGTCTATGATTTTATATATACAATTTTAGATGCCTAAAATCATTTTTGTTTAGTGAAAGTCTGTTTCGAGAATGACAAATTGGCTCAATAATCACCTTTATGAGAAAATTATTTCCCCTTAGTAATTTCTAAATATTAGAATTTCATTGGTGGTTCATATGAAATAAAGTAACCCAATTATAAAAAGACAGGAAAATGCTCAATAAAAAAATTCATCGATAACAATTACACAGTGGACCACAGTTACACTTTTTCATTCTTTCCATTTGTAGATTCACTTGCATGTTCATTCTATCTATTTGTAGCCATCCCACGAGGTTAAGAATAGGGATACAACTTCTTCTGAAACATTAGACGGAAAATCCCCACACTATCCAGAAAATTATAATCCCCTATGTAGGGGAAGTAACAGTACTTTTTTTTAATAACTAGGGGGCTCCGCCCCATGCTCGCCAACCCCCGGGGGATTGCTACTCAATCCCATTTAGTTTGCTTCGCAAACCAACACTACTTTGATAGATTCCATTTGGTTTGCAAACCAACATTCCTTTCGCAGAGTGAATCTCCTGAACAGCGAAACTATCTTAATAATTCGTATAATCCCGAGTTGAGTTTCCGGTTCATGACGTCACAGCGAGGGCTTCACCCCCTCTTCGTTTACGATTGACGACCCTCGGGGATTGCTACGTAATCCCGTTTGGTTTGCTCCGCAAACCAATACTGCTTTCGCAAGTGATTTCACTTTTTTTTTACTTTAACAATTATTGCACCCTAAACTAATAGCCGCGACAGTAAAAAACCTTCTACATCTTTTTCCCTGTGCAATTTTAAGTAAACCGTGTTAATCTCTTAACTTTACGATCTGTACATCGTACTTAGTCCGTAAACCGTCTGAGAACAGAGTGAAAAAAGCGAGCCATTTTCCTCGCCAAAAAAAAAGAAATCATTTTTATGGCAATTGTTGCTACGATAAATTTGATATCTGGCAAACCCGATAGTCAAAAGTGCAACCCACTACTGCTTGCGGAAACAGCTATGCGAACTGAAAAATACGAAATTTGTGTCACCAACTTTTGATTGCATCGAATTTATTTATGAACCAATTTTAAAAATAGTTGTACCGTAAGAAAGAGTACATTCTGAGGTATACTGCAATATTTTTAAAATTAAAAACTAATATTAATCCTATACAGATATGACCATTTTAGTTTTGTATCGGAAGTTACGATCTGAAAGTTCCGAAAATTGTATGACAACTTTTAATTGCATCGACTTTATTTACTAACCAATATAAAAAATAATTGTACCATAAGAAAGAGTACTATGTAAAGTATTCAGTGATGTTCTCAAATAGAAAAAAAATAATGGTATTTGCTGTAGATATAACGGTTGTAACAAAAAGTAGCGAAAATATCTATAGAATCCGAATTTTGTGTGACCAACTTTTGATCGCATCGAACTTATTTATTAACCAATTTAAAAAAATAACTATACCGTAAGAAAGAATACATTCTGAGGTATACTGCGATATTTTAAAAATTAAAAACTAATGGTAATAAGATATAGATAAGACAGTTAACAAAAATAACAAAAATCTCCCGATTTTTCCCGCATTTCAAAAAAATATTCTCAAAAACCAAATTGAAATTTCTAAAAAAACTCGAAGAGCTGCAAAAATTTACGTTGCGACGTACTCTTTAAAAAAACTCACGGCTTAAGACTGAAAATTTGTATGTGTTTTGCTCACTCGCGGAAGAAATTTCGCTTTCGAAACTTTGACACTTAATAAACACTAAACTAATAACAGGATCGGAAAAAGATCTTTACATTTCTACAGGGAACACGATGAAGAACAAACAATGTTAATTTCATATTTTTCTGATTCGAACTTTCTAGTGAAAACGTCGAAGAATCGAGCTAAATAGCACAGTTTTCAATCCTGCGGCGGCGGCAACTTTATTTAAATATAGAGATACTATATTAATCTTAATCATGGTTATCTCGACTTGGAATCTCGTAATTAGAAAAACTGACAATCTTCGACTAAATATATCTCCATTACAAAACTGACCAGATTTAGATCTCGTCATCATCGAAAACCCCGAGACATCTTGCTGGAGAGAAATCTCGCCATTACTACCAATGATCAAGCCTTGATGGACGAGATATCATGTCAAAATAGTTTATCTTCTTACAATATGTTAATTTTGAGAGGTGCCAATTTTCCAAATTATTATAAGGAAAATTTTGATAATTTTTTTATTCTTACTACTTTTAAATTTTTAAGTAGTTTCCGAACATTAAGTGTACAAACATAAAATTAAAATACAATCTACTAAATGATAAAATTTTCCAAATAATTTTCAAATATTGGTTTTAATAGATCAGGATTGGATACCATCGTATTTATCTATTGCACATCCTAAGGATAATGATTATTCCACATTTCTTTAAACCATCTTTGTATTTGATTACATTGAATGACAATTGAGATGTCATCCAAATGTTCAACGTAACAGAAAAAGTATAACGCTATTCAATGACGAATGCATCCCCTCTACATCAAAATCTTCTTTTACTATCTAAAAAACATGGGATAACAGAAATTAGTGTCAGATATCTTTTTTTCTTTTTTGGTCATAATTTAGAATAGCAACTGGACATCAAATGAACAAAATATTAAACATACATTTCATTACAGACATAAAAGAATTCTGAAACTAACAATTTTAGTAAAATCAGATTAAGATACATTGAAATCTTTTTCATTTTAAACACCAAGAACAATCAACTTTCCGCCATTCCCAAACAAACACACTTGTGGAATTTCTTATGTGCCCTCATTAAATTTTCAATTTTAAAGGAAAGTGTTAATCAGTTGGAAATATTGGTATATATAGGAAAAGGAACATTAGATGGAATACACATCCCACTCTACTATTATATTCCAGGAATTCCATAATACAACAAACACAATACATTACAACAATTTGTAACTAACTAGGTAACGACAGATATTGGTGTTATAATTAATTATCATTATTTTTGTTTACAATTGGGAATACATAATTACTAGGCACAAAATACACGAAATGCACAAAATATTAAAAATAAATTTTATTACTTACAGAAAAGAATTCTGAAACTAAAAGTTTTAGTAAAATAAGATTTCAATACGATATATTGAACCCTTTTTCATTTTAAACACCAAGATTAATCAAATCTCCGTCATTCCCAAAGGCACACACTTGTGGAATTTCGTATGTGCATTCATTAAACTCAAAATATACATACGTTGGAAATATTGGCATATATAAGCCATGGAACATTAGATGGAATACACATCCAACTGTACATTGAAATTCCATGGTTTCACTCATACTTCAAACACAGTATACTAATACAATTTGTAAACATGGGAATGGCAAATATTGGGGTTATTATTTCACTTTTTTTTTTTTAATTTGGAATAGCGCGCATCAATTGCACAAAATATAAAAATAAATTTTATTACTTACAGAAAAGAATTCTGAAACCAATAGTTTTAGTAAAATAAGATTTCAATACGATATATTGAACTCTTTTTCATTTTAAACACAAAGATTAATCAAATCTCCGTCATTCCCAAAAGCACACACTTGTGGAATTTCGTATGTGCATTCATTAAACTCGAAATATACATACGTTGGAAATATTGGCATATATATGCCATGGAACATTAGATGGAATACACATCCAACTGTACATTGAAATTCCATGGTTTCACCCATACTTCAAACACAGTATACTAATTTAATTTGTAACCATGGGAATGGCAGATATTGGTGTTATTATTTCACATTCTTTTTTTTTAATTTGGAATAGCGTGCATCAATTGCACAAAATATAAAAATAAATTTTATTACTTACAGAAAAGAATTCTGAAACCAATAGTTTTAATAAAATAAGATTTCAATACGATATATTGAACCCTTTTTCAATTTAAACACCAAGATTAACCAAATCTCCGTCATTCCCAAAAGCACACACTTGTGGAATTTCATATGTGCGTTCATAAAACTCGAAATATACATACGTTGGTTACACTCATATTTCAAACACAGTATACTAATACAATTTGTAAACATGGGAATGGCAGATATTGGTGTTATTATTTCACATTCTTTTTTTTTTAATTTGGAATAGCGTGCATCAATTGCACAAAATATAAAAATAATTTTATTGCTTACAGAAAAGAATTCTGAAACTAACAGTTTTAGTAAAATAAGATTTCAATACGATATATTGAACTCTTTTTCATTTTAATCACCAAGATTAATCAAATCTCCGTCATTCCTAAAATCACACACTTGTGGAATTTCGTATGAGCGTTCATTAAACTCAAAATTATACGTTGGAAATATTGGCATATATAGGCCATGGGACATTAGATGGAATACACATCCAACTGTACATTGAAATTCCATGGTTTCACTCATACTTCAACCACAGTATACTAATACAATTTGTAGACATGGAAATTGCAGATATTGGTGTTATTATTCCACATTCTTTTTTTTTTATTTGGAATAGCGTGCAACAATTGCACAAAATATAAAAATAAATTTTATTACTTACAGAAAAGAATTCTGAAACAATAGTTTTATTAAAATAAGATTTCAATACGATATATTGAACTATTTTTC
Source organism: Metellina segmentata (assembly GCA_947359465.1). Classification (NCBI taxonomy): domain Eukaryota; kingdom Metazoa; phylum Arthropoda; class Arachnida; order Araneae; family Tetragnathidae; genus Metellina; species Metellina segmentata. The sequence continues at coordinate 17,629,582 of OX375879.1, read as the reverse complement.
ATTTTAAACACCAAGATTAATCAAATCTCCGTCATTTCCAAAAGCACACACTTGTGGAATTTCGTATGTGCGTTCATTAAACTTGAAATATACATACGTTGGAAATATTGGTATATATAGGCAATGTGACATTAGTTGGAATACACAACCAACTGTATATTGAAATTCCATGGTTTCACTCATATTTCACACACAATATACTAATACAATTTGTAAACAAGGGAATTGCAGATATTGGTGTTATTATTTCACATTCTTTTTTTTTTAATTTGGAATAGCGTGCATCAATTGCACAAAATATAAATTTTTTTTTTATTTCTTACAGAAAAAAATTCTGAAACTAATAGTTTTAGTAAAATAAGATTTCAATACGATATATTTAACTCTTTTTCATTTTAAACACCAAGATTAATCAAATCTCCGTCATTCCTAAAATCACACACTTGTGGAATTTCGTATGAGCGTTCATTAAACTCAAAATTATACGTTGGAAATATTGGCATATATAGGCCATGGGACATTAGATGGAATACACATCCAACTGTACATTGAAATTCCATGGTTTCACTCATACTTCAAACACAGTATACTAATACAATTTGTAACCATGGGAATGGCAGATATTGGTAATATTATTTCACTTTCTTTTTTTTTTAAATTTGGAATAGCGTGCTTCAAATGCACAGAATATAAAAATAATATTTATTACTTACAGTAAAGAATTCTGAAACCAATAGTTTTAGTAAAATAAGATTTCAATACGATATATTGAACTATTTCCATTTTAAACACCAAGATTAACCAAATCTCCGTCATTCCCAAAAGCACACACTTGTGGAATTTCGTATGTGCATTCATTAAACTCTAAATATACATGCGTTGGAAATATTGGCATATATAAGCCATGGAACATTAGATGGAATACACATCCAACTGTACATTGAAATTCCATGGTTTCACTCATACTTCAAACACAGTATACTAATACAATTTGTAAACATGGGAATGGCAGATATTGGTGTTATTATTTCACATTCTTTTTTTTAAATTTGGAATAGCGTGCATCAATTGCACAAAATATAAAAATAAATTTTATTACTTACAGAAAAGAATTCTGAAACTAACAGTTTTAGTAAAATAAGATTTCAATACGATATATTGAACTATTTTCATTTTAAACACCAAGATTAATCAAATCTCCGTCATTCCCAAAAGCACAAAATTGTGGAATTTCGTATGTGCGTTCATAAAACTCGAAATATACATACGTTGGTTACACTCATATTTCAAACACAGTATACTAATACAATTTGTAAACATGGGAATGGCAGATATTGGTGTTATTATTTCACATTTTTTTTTTAAATTTGGAATAGCGTGCATCAATTGCACAAAATATAAAAATAATTTTATTGCTTACAGAAAAGAATTCTGAAACTAATAGTTTTAGTAAAATAAGATTTCAATACGATATATTGAACTCTTTTTCATTTTAAACACCAAGATTAATCAAATCTCCATCATTCCCAAAAGCACACTTTTGGAATTTAGTATGTGCGTTCATAAAACTCGAAATATACATACGTTTGAAATATTGGCATTCATAGGCCATGAGACATTAGTTGGAATACACATCCAACTGTGCATTGAAATTCCATGGTTTCACTCATACTTCAAACACAGTATACTAATACAATTTGTAACCATGGGAATGGCTGATATTGGTGTTATTATTTCACTTTTTTATTTTATTTTTTTTATTTGGAATAGCGTGCATCAAATGCACAAAATATAAAAATAATTTTTATTACTTACAGAAAAGAATTCTGAAACCAATAGTTTTAATAAAATAAGATTTCAATACGATATATTGAACTCTTTTTCATTTTAAACACCAAGATTAATCAAATCTCCGTCATTCCCAAAAGCACACACTTGTGGAATTTCGTATGTGCGTTCATTAAACTCGAAATATACATACGTTGTAAATATTGGCATATATAGGTCATGGGACCTAAATGGAATACACATCCAACTGTACATTGCTATTACATGGTTTCACTCATACTTCAAGCACAGTATACTAATACAATTTGTAAACATAGGAATGGTATATATTGGTGTTATTGTTTCACATTCTTTTTTTTTTTCAATTTGGAATAGCGTGCATCCATTGCACAAAACATAAAAATAAATTTTGTTACTTACAGAAAAGAATTCTGAAACTAATAGTTTTATTAAAATAAGATTTCAATACGATATATTGAACTCTTTTTCATTTTAAACACCAAGATTAATCAAATCTCCATCATTCCCAAAAGCACACTTTTGGAATTTAGTATGTGCGTTCATAAAACTCGAAATATACATACGTTTGAAATATTGGCATTCATAGGCCATGGGACATTAGTTGGAATACACATCCAACTGTGCATTGAAATTCCATGGTTTCACTCATACTTCAAACACAGTATACTAATACAATTTGTAACCATGGAAATGGCTGATATTGGTGTTATTATTACACTTTTTTTTTTTTAATTTGGAATAGCGTGCATCAAATGCACAAAATATAAAAATAATTTTTATTACTTACAGAAAAGAATTCTGAAACCAATAGTTTTATTAAAATAAGATTTCAATACGATATATTGAACCCTTTTTCATTTTAAACACCAAGATTAATCAAATCTTCGTCATTCCCAAAAGCACACTTTTGGAATTTTGTGTGTGCGTTCATTAAATTCGAAATATACATACGTTTGAGATATTGGCATACATAGGCCTTAGGACATTAGTTGGAATTCACATCCAACTGTACATTGAAATTCCATGGTTTCACTCATACTTCAAACACAGTATACTAATACAATTTGTAAACATGGGAATGGCAGATATTGGTGTTATTATTTCACATTCTTTTTTTTTAATTTGGAATAGCGTGCATCAATTGCACAAAATATAAAAATAAATTTTATTACTTACAGAAAATAATTCTGAAACTAACAGTTTTAGTAAAATAAGATTTCAATACGATATATTGAACTATTTTCATTTTAAACACCAAGATTAATCAAATCTCCGTCATTCCCAAAAGCACACAATTGTGGAATTTCGTATGTGCGTTCATAAAACTCGAAATATACATACGTTGGTTACACTCATATTTCAAACACAGTATACTAATACAATTTGTAAACATGGGAATGGCAGATATTGGTGTTATTATTTCACATTCTTTTTTTTTTTTTTAATTTGGAATAGCGTGCATCAATTGCACAAAATATAAAAATAATTTTATTGCTTACAGAAAAGAATTCTGAAACTAACAGTTTTAGTAAAATAAGATTTCAATACAATATATTGAACTCTTTTTCATTTTAAACACCAAGATTAATCAAATCTCAATCATTCCCAAAAGCACACTTTTGGAATTTAGTATGTGCGTTCATAAAACTCGAAATATACATACGTTTGAAATATTGGCATTCATAGGCCATGGGACATTAGTTGGAATACACATCCAACTGTGCATTGAAATTCCATGGTTTCACTCATACTTCAAACACAGTATACTAATACAATTTGTAACCATGGGAATGGCAGATATTAGTGTTATTATTTCACTTTTTTTTTTTTTTAATTTGGAATTGCGTGCATCAAATGCACAAAATATAAAAATAATTTTTATTACTTACAGAAAAGAATTCTGAAACCAATAGTTTTAATAAAATAAGATTTCAATACGATATATTGAACTCTTTTTCATTTTAAACACCAAGATTAATCAAATCTCCGTCATTCCTAAAATCACACACTTGTGGAATTTCGTATGAGCGTTCATTAAACTCAAAATTATACGTTGGAAATATTGGCATATATAGGCCATGGGACATTAGATGGAATACACATCCAACTGTACATTGAAATTCCATGGTTTCACTTATACTTCAACCACAGTATACTAATACAATTTGTAAACATGGAAATTGCAGATATTGGTGTTATTATTTCACATTCTTTTTTTTTTTATTTGGAATAGCGTGCAACAATTGCACAAAATATAAAAATAAATTTTATTACTTACAGAAAAGAATTCTGAAACCAATAGTTTTAATAAAATAAGATTTCAATACGATATATTGAACTCTTTTTCATTTTAAACACCAAGATTTATCAAATCTCCGTCATTCCCAAAAGCACACACTTGTGGAATTTCGTATGTGCGTTCATTAAACTCGAAATATACATACGTTGGAAATATTGGCATATATAGGTCATGGGACCTAAATGGAATACACATCCAACTGTACATTGCTATTACATGGTTTCACTCATACTTCAAGCACAGTATACTAATACAATTTGTAACCATGGGAATGGCTGATATTGGTGTTATTATTACACTTTTTTTTTTTTTTAAATTTGGAATAGCGTGCATCAAATGCACAAAATATAAAAATTATTTTTATTACTTACAGAAAAGAATTCTGAAAGCAATAGTTTTATTAAAATAAGATTTCAATACGATATATTGAACCCTTTTTCATTTTAAACACCAAGATTAATCAAATCTTCGTCATTCCCAAAAGCACACTTTTGGAATTTTGTGTGTGCGTTCATTAAATTCGAAATATACATACGTTTGAAATATTGGCATACATAGGCCTTGGGACATTAGTTGGAATTCACATCCAACTGTACATTGAAATTCCATCTTTTCACTCATACTTCAAACACAGTATACTAATACAATTTGTAAACATAGGAATGGCAGATATTGGTGTTATTATTTCAGATTCTTTTGTTTTAAATTTGGAATAGCTTGCATCAATTGCACAAAATATAAAAATAAATTTTATTACTTACAGAAAAGAATTCTGAAACTAAAAGTATTAGTAAAATAAGATTTCAATACGATATATTAAACCCTTTTTCATTTTAAACACCAAGATTAATCAAATCTCCGTCATTCCCAAAAGCACACACATGTGGAATTTCGTATGTGCATTCATTAAACTCGAAATATACATACGTTGGAAATATTGGCATATATAAGCCATGGAACATTAGATGGAATACACATCCAACTGTACATTGAAATTCCATGGTTTCACTCATACTTCAAACACAGTATACTAATACAATTTGTAAACATGGGAATGGCAGATATTGGTGTTATTATATCACATTCTTTTTTTTTTTTTTTAATTTGGAATAGCGTGCATCAATTGCACAAAATATAAAAATAAATTTTATTACTTACAGAAAAGAATTCTGAAACTAACAGTTTTAGTAAAATAAGATTTCAATACGATATATTGAACTCTTTTTCATTTTAAACACCAAGATTAATCAAATCTCCGTCATTCCCAAAAGCACACACTTGTGGAATTTGGTATGTGCATTCATTAAACTCGAAATATACATACGTTGGAAATATTGGCATATATAAGCCATGAACATTAGATGGAATACACATCCAACTGTACATTGAAATTCCATGGTTTCACTCATATTTCAAACACAGTATACTAATACAATTTGTAAACATGGGAATGGCAGATATTGGTGTTATTATTTCACATTCTTTTTTTTTAATTTGGAATAGCGTGCATCAATTGCACAAAATATAAAAATAAATTTTATTACTTACAGAAAATAATTCTGAAACTAACAGTTTTAGTAAAATAAGATTTCAATACGATATATTGAACTATTTTCATTTTAAACACCAAGATTAATCAAATCTCCGTCATTCCCAAAAGCACACAATTGTGGAATTTCGTATGTGCGTTCATAAAACTCGAAATATACATACGTTGGTTACACTCATATTTCAAACACAGTATACTAATACAATTTGTAAACATGGGAATGGCAGATATTGGTGTTATTATTTCACATTCTTTTTTTTTTTTTTAATTTGGAATAGCGTGCATCAATTGCACAAAATATAAAAATAATTTTTTTGCTTACAGAAAAGAATTCTGAAACTAACAGTTTTAGTAAAATAAGATTTCAATACGATATATTGAACTCTTTTTCATTTTAAACACCAAGATTAATCAAATCTCAATCATTCCCAAAAGCACACTTTTGGAATTTAGTATGTGCGTTCATAAAACTCGAAATATACATACGTTTGAAATATTGGCATTCATAGGCCATGGGACATTAGTTGGAATACACATCCAACTGTGCATTGAAATTCCATGGTTTCACTCATACTTCAAACACAGTATACTAATACAATTTGTAAACATAGGAATGGCAGATATTGGTGTTATTATTTCAGATTCTTTTGTTTTAAATTTGGAATAGCTTGCATCAATTGCACAAAATATAAAAATAAATTTTATTACTTACAGAAAAGAATTCTGAAACTAACAGTTTTAGTAAAATAAGATTTCAATACGATATATTGAACTCTTTTTCATTTTAAACACCAAGATTAATCAAATCTCCGTCATTCCCAAAAGCACACACTTGTGGAATTTGGTATGTGCATTCATTAAACTCGAAATATACATACGTTGGAAATATTGGCATATATAAGCCATGGAACATTAGATGGAATACACATCCAACTGTACATTGAAATTCCATGGTTTCACTTATACTTCAACCACAGTATACTAATACAATTTTTAAACATGGGAATGGCTGATATTGGTGTTATTTCACTTTTTTTTTTTTAAATTTGGAATAGCGTGCATCAAATGCACAAAATATAAAAATAATTTTTATTACTTACAGAAAAGAATTCTGAAACCAATAGTTTTATTAAAATAAGATTTCAATACGATATATTGAACCCTTTTTCATTTTAAACACCAAGATTAATCAAATCTTCGTCATTCCCAAAAGCACACTTTTGGAATTTTGTGTGTGCGTTCATTAAATTCGAAATATACATACGTTTGAGATATTGGCATACATAGGCCTTAGGACATTAGTTGGAATTCACATCCAACTGTACATTGAAATTCCATGGTTTCACTCATACTTCAAACACAGTATACTAATACAATTTGTAAACATGGGAATGGCAGATATTGGTGTTATTATTTCACATTCTTTTTTTTTAATTTGGAATAGCGTGCATCAATTGCACAAAATATAAAAATAAATTTTATTACTTACAGAAAATAATTCTGAAACTAACAGTTTTAGTAAAATAAGATTTCAATACGATATATTGAACTATTTTCATTTTAAACACCAAGATTAATCAAATCTCCGTCATTCCCAAAAGCACACAATTGTGGAATTTCGTATGTGCGTTCATAAAACTCGAAATATACATACGTTGGTTCCACTCATATTTCAAACACAGTATACTAATACAATTTGTAAACATGGGAATGGCAGATATTGGTGTTATTATTTCACATTCTTTTTTTTTTTTTTAATTTGGAATAGCGTGCATCAATTGCACAAAATATAAAAATAATTTTATTGCTTACAGAAAAGAATTCTGAAACTAACAGTTTTAGTAAAATAAGATTTCAATACAATATATTGAACTCTTTTTCATTTTAAACACCAAGATTAATCAAATCTCCGTCATTCCTAAAATCACACACTTGTGGAATTTCGTATGAGCGTTCATTAAACTCAAAATTATACGTTGGAAATATTGGTATATATAGGCCATGGGACATTAGATGGAATACACATCCAACTGTACATTGAAATTCCATGGTTTCACTTATACTTCAACCACAGTATACTAATACAATTTGTAAACATGGAAATTGCAGATATTGGTGTTATTATTTCACATTCTTTTTTTTTAATTTGGAATAGCGTGCAACAATTGCACAAAATATAAAAATAAATTTTATTACTTACAGAAAAGAATTCTGAAACCAATAGTTTTAATAAAATAAGATTTCAATACGATATATTGAACTCTTTTTCATTTTAAACACCAAGATTTATCAAATCTCCGTCATTCCCAAAAGCACACACTTGTGGAATTTCGTATGTGCGTTCATTAAACTCGAAATATACATACGTTGGAAATATTGGCATATATAGGTCATGGGACCTAAATGGAATACACATCCAACTGTACATTGCTATTACATGGTTTCACTCATACTTCAAGCACAGTATACTAATACAATTTGTAACCATGGGAATGGCTGATATTGGTGTTATTATTACACTTTTTTTTTTTTTTTAAATTTGGAATAGCGTGCATCAAATGCACAAAATATAAAAATTATTTTTATTACTTACAGAAAAGAATTCTGAAACCAATAGTTTTATTAAAATAAGATTTCAATACGATATATTGAACCCTTTTTCATTTTAAACACCAAGATTAATCAAATCTTCGTCATTCCCAAAAGCACACTTTTGGAATTTTGTGTGTGCGTTCATTAAATTCGAAATATACATACGTTTGAAATATTGGCATACATAGGCCTTGGGACATTAGTTGGAATTCACATCCAACTGTACATTGAAATTCCATCTTTTCACTCATACTTCAAACACAGTATACTAATACAATTTGTAAACATAGGAATGGCAGATATTGGTGTTATTATTTCAGATTCTTTTGTTTTAAATTTGGAATAGCTTGCATCAATTGCACAAAATATAAAAATAAATTTTATTACTTACAGAAAAGAATTCTGAAACTAAAAGTATTAGTAAAATAAGATTTCAATACGATATATTAAACCCTTTTTCATTTTAAACACCAAGATTAATCAAATCTCCGTCATTCCCAAAAGCACACACTTGTGGAATTTCGTATGTGCATTCATTAAACTCGAAATATACATACGTTGGAAATATTGGCATATATAAGCCATGGAACATTAGATGGAATACACATCCAACTGTACATTGAAATTCCATGGTTTCACTCATATTTCAAACACAGTATACTAATACAATTTGTAAACATGGGAATGGCAGATATTGGTGTTATTATTTCACATTCTTTTTTTTTAATTTGGAATAGCGTGCATCAATTGCACAAAATATAAAAATAAATTTTATTACTTACAGAAAATAATTCTGAAACTAACAGTTTTAGTAAAATAAGATTTCAATACGATATATTGAACTATTTTCATTTTAAACACCAAGATTAATCAAATCTCCGTCATTCCCAAAAGCACACAATTGTGGAATTTCGTATGTGCGTTCATAAAACTCGAAATATACATACGTTGGTTACACTCATATTTCAAACACAGTATACTAATACAATTTGTAAACATGGGAATGGCAGATATTGGTGTTATTATTTCACATTCTTTTTTTTTTTTTAATTTGGAATAGCGTGCATCAATTGCACAAAATATAAAAATAATTTTTTTGCTTACAGAAAAGAATTCTGAAAGTAACAGTTTTAGTAAAATAAGATTTCAATACGATATATTGAACTCTTTTTCATTTTAAACACCAAGATTAATCAAATCTCAATCATTCCCAAAAGCACACTTTTGGAATTTAGTATGTGCGTTCATAAAACTCGAAATATACATACGTTTGAAATATTGGCATTCATAGGCCATGGGACATTAGTTGGAATACACATCCAACTGTGCATTGAAATTCCATGGTTTCACTCATACTTCAAACACAGTATACTAATACAATTTGTAACCATGGGAATGGCAGATATTAGTGTTATTATTTCACTTTTTTTTTTTTTAAATTTGGAATTGCGTGCATCAAATGCACAAAATATAAAAATAATTTTTATTACTTACAGAAAAGAATTCTGAAACCAATAGTTTTAATAAAATAAGATTTCAATACGATATATTGAACTCTTTTTCATTTTAAACACCAAGATTAATCAAATCTCCGTCATTCCCAAAAGCACACACTTGTGGAATTTCGTATGTGCGTTCATTAAACTCGAAATATACATACGTTGGAAATATTGGCATATATAGGTCATGGGACCTAAATGGAATACACATCCAACTGTACATTGCTATTACATGGTTTCACTCATACTTCAAGCACAGTATACTAATACAATTTGTAACCATGGGAATGGCTGATATTGGTGTTATTATTACACTTTTTTTTTTTTTTTAAATTTGGAATAGCGTGCATCAAATGCACAAAATATAAAAATAATTTTTATTACTTACAGAAAAGAATTCTGAAACCAATAGTTTTATTAAAATCAGATTTCAATACGATATATTGAACCCTTTTTCATTTTAAACACCAAGATTAATCAAATCTTCGTCATTCCCAAAAGCACACTTTTGGAATTTTGTGTGTGCGTTCATTAAATTCGAAATATACATACGTTTGAAATATTGGCATACATAGGCCTTGGGACATTAGTTGGAATTCACATCCAACTGTACATTGAAATTCCATCTTTTCACTCATACTTCAAACACAGTATACTAATACAATTTGTAAACATAGGAATGGCAGATATTGGTGTTATTATTTCAGATTCTTTTGTTTTAAATTTGGAATAGCTTGCATCAATTGCACAAAATATAAAAATAAATTTTATTACTTACAGAAAAGAATTCTGAAACTAACAGTTTTAGTAAAATAAGATTTCAATACGATATATTGAACTCTTTTTCATTTTAAACACCAAGATTAATCAAATCTCCGTCATTCCCAAAAGCACACACTTGTGGAATTTGGTATGTGCATTCATTAAACTCGAAATATACATACGTTGGAAATATTGGCATATATAAGCCATGGAACATTAGATGGAATACACATCCAACTGTACATTGAAATTCCATGGTTTCACTCATATTTCAAACACAGTATACTAATACAATTTGTAAACATGGGAATGGCAGATATTGGTGTTATTATTTCACATTCTTTTTTTTAATTTGGAATAGCGTGCATCAATTGCACAAAATATAAAAATAAATTTTATTACTTACAGAAAAGAATTCTGAAACTAACAGTTTTAGTAAAATAAGATTTCAATACGATATATTAAACTCTTTTTTTATTTTAAACACCAAGATTAATCAAATCTCCATCATTCCCAAAAGCACACTTTTGGAATTTAGTATGTGCGTTCATAAAACTCGAATATACATACGTTGGAAATATTGGCATATATAGGTCATGGGACCTTAAATTGAATAGACATCCAACTGTACATTGATATTACATGGTTTCACTCATACTTCAAGCACAGTATACTAATACAATTTGTAAACATGGGAATGGTATATATTGGTGTTATTGTTTCACATTCTTTTTTTTTCAATTTGGAATAGCGTGCATCCATTGCACAAAACATAAAAATAAATTTTGTTACTTACAGAAAAGAATTCTGAAACTAATAGTTTTAGTAAAATAAGATTTCAATACGATATATTGAACTGTTTTTCATTTTAAACACCAAGATTAATCAAATCTCCGTCATTCCCAAAAGCACACACTTGTGGAATTTCGTATGTGCATTCATTAAACTCGAAATATACATACGTTGGAAATATTGGCATATATAAGCCATGGAACATTAGATGGAATACACATCCAACTGTACATTGAAATTCCATGGTTTCACTCATACTTCAAACACAGTATACTAATACAATTTGTAAACATGGGAATGGCAGATATTGGTGTTATTATTTCACATTCTTTTTTTTAATTTGGAATAGCGTGCATCAATTGCACAAAATATAAAAATAAATTTTATTACTTGCAGAAAAGAATTCTGAAACTAACAGTTTTAGTAAAATAAGATTTCAATACGATATATTGAACTCTTTTTCATTTTAAACACCAAGATTAATCAAATCTCTGTTATTTCCAAAAGCACACACTTGTGGAATTTCGTATGTGCGTTCATTAAACTCGAAATATACATACGTTGAAAATATTGGCATATATAGGCCATGGGACATTAGATGGAATGCCGCCCAGCCAGTATGGTGGTTATGATCCTCGGTTGTCACCGAGTGGGCCCGGGTTCGAATCCCGGATAAGGCGTGGATGTAAAACCTGGGAAAGAAGTCGGACTTTCGCCTGGAATGGATTCCCGTCTTGAAAGGAAAGCAGCGCACACCTTCTGTTCTTTGCTGGGATCATCGTTTGTTTTAATAAAAAAAAATATTCTTCTTCTGTATTGTCTTAAATGTTTCTGTTCACCACTTGCTTTCATATGCATCCCAGAAGAACATACGACAACAACAACATTAGATGGAATACATATCCAACTGTACATTGAACTTCTATTGTATTATTGATACTACATTCAGTATCCTATTAAAATTTGTATATAACTTCCGATGCAGAAATTAGTGTTATAATTATTATTTTTTTTTTGGAATACGTTGTTACTGTGCATCTGTTGTACAAAATATTAAAAAAGAATTTTATTTCTGACTGAAAATAATTCTTAAAGAATTCTGACACTAATTATTTTGTAAATTAAGGTTTCATTACGCTGTATAATGAACTCTTTTTTAGTTTAAACACTAAGTTTAAAATACATCTATCCCAAAACATTAAATACCAAGCATTAGATGAAATACACATTCTATTGTACGTTGATATTCGAGGAATTCAATAATACTACAGCACAATATATTGTAAGTAGTACTTGTACCACAGTATAAATGACTTTGGAATGGCAGATATTGATGTTACAATTAGATATCAGTCTTTTTGTTTAAAATTTGGAATACGTTATTACTATGCGTCAAGTGAACATTCTATTAAAAAATAAATTTTATTAATAAAAATATAAATTTTTAAATAATTATATAGAAGTAATAGCATTACTAGAATAAGATTTCAACACGATATATTGAATTCGTTTTCATTTTAAACACCAAGATTAGTCAACTTTCTATCATTCCCACAAGAACACACATGTGGAATTTCGTACGTGCGTTCATTAATTTTGAATCAATATAAAGTGGGAATTATTGGCAGATATATAAACCATGAAACATTAGATGGAATACACATCCATTTGTATATTAAAATTCTAGGGTTTCGATGATATTACATGCACAGTGTAGAATTACAATTTATGAGTGATAATGGAATTGTTGGAGATATAATTATTTCTCAATCTATTTGTTTAAAATTTGGAATACCTAGTTTCAGTGTATGAAATGCAGTAAATATTAAAAATAAATTTTATTACTGAATGAATAGAATTCTTAATAATTCTAAAAGTATTAGCTTTTAAAGAATATAAGATTTCAATACGATAGATTGAACTTTTTTTTCATTTTAAACACTAAGATTAGCCAACTTTCTATCATTGCTAAGTCCACACTTGAGGTATTTCGCATGTGCGTTCATTAAATCTTGAATTATTAAAAAGTTGGAAATATTGGCATCGATTTCTTAAATACCATGGAACAAGAGATGGAATACGCACCCAACTGTACACTGAAATTCAACGGTTTCACTTATACAACAAACAGTATACTATTACATTTTTTAAATAAGATAGAAATGGCAAATATTGGTGTTATAATCATTTTTGTTAAATTTGGATTACAATTTCCGTGCATTAAATGCACAAAATATTAAAACTTTATTTTATTACTGAATTAAAAGAATTATTCAAGTTAAAGTTTTAGTAAAATAAGATTTCAATACAATGTTGAACTCTTTTTCATTTTAAACACCAAGATTAATCTACATTCCCCGAATCTTAAGAGTTCTCATGTATAATTAAGTACGTGCGATCATTACATCTTGAAACATTCAAAAGTTGGAAATATTGGCAATGATATAGGCCATGGAACATTCGATGTAACACAATTCCAACTGTACATTGAAATTCCAGTCTCGCAATACTAAATACACAGTATTTTTTTACATATGAAAATAACGTAGGAACAGCAGATATTTTTGTTATAATTTTTCTCATTCTTTTTGTATAAAATTTGGAATACGTAATTTCTGTACATCAAATGCACAAAATATTTTTTTAAATTTATTACTGAACAAAAAAGTCTACAAGGAAGAGCTTTAATAAAATAAGATTTCAACACAACATATTGAACTCTTTTTCATTTTAAACACAAAGATATACATTCCACCAATCACTAAAGGACACACTTGTGGAAATTCGTATGTGCGTTCACATTAAATCTTGAATCATTAAAAAGTTGGAATTATTCGCTAAGATATAGGCCATGGTACATTAGATGGAATACACATCCAACTGTGCATTGAAATTCCCGTGTGTTTCTCAATACTACAAATACAGTAGCCTTTTACAATTTTTAAATAACTTAAGAGCAGCAGATATTGATAATATAATTTTTTTCTCATTCTTTTTTTTTTAATTTGGAACACGAAGATACTGTTTATCAACTGCGCAAAATATTAAAAATAAATTTTATTACTGAATGAAAATAATTTTGAAATAATTATTCAAAGAACGGTTTGAATGAAATAAATGATTTTAATGGTATATACAAGTTATTTCCCTTTTAAACACCAAGAGTAATCTACATTCCACCATGTCGAAACGAACACATTTGTGTATTTTTGTGTATGTTTTCTTACTTGAATTATTTAAAAGTTGGAAACATTAGGTTAGGTATAGGCCAAGGAAGATCAGTTGGAATACAAATCTGGGTTACATTGAAATTTCAATGTTTCAATAACAGTTTTAACTCAGTATCTTAATACAATACATCAATATCTTGTGAAAGGCAGAAAGTGGTGTTTATTACTTTTATTTAAAATTTTGAATTGTTACACTGCTTTCAAATGCAAAGTATAAGAACTAAATTCAATTGAAGAAAAAGCATTCTGAAATAATGCTACAAGTGACAGTTTTAGTGAAATAATATTTTAATAAGGTATATTGAAATTTTCTTCATTTAAAGCACCATTAGTAATCTATATTCCACCATGCCCAAAAGAACAACATACTGTTGGGTTTTCGTATGTGTAAAACACACTGGTGGATTTGTATGATTAAATTTTAAACATTAGCAAAGTATATGCCAAGGAACATCAGCTGAAATACACATCCACCTGTACATTGAAATTCCAGGGTTTCATTAACACTACAAACAAAGTATGTTATTACAATATGTTAATAACTTGGGAATGGCAGAAACTTGTGTTAGAATTCTTTTTAGTTACTCAAATTCTTATTTCTTTAAAATTTTGAATATTTATACTGTTTCAAATGCAAAACACATTTAAAATAAATTCTACTAAATGAAAAGCATTCTGAAATAATTCTACAATTATTTACTATTATAAGTCATTCTACAACAACTTTGGTGAAATAAAAGATATCAATCGAACTTATTTCTGTTTTAAGCTCCAGGATTAATCTATTTTCCACCACTCCCAAACGAACACATGCGTGGAATTTTTCATGTGTGTTCATAAACTCTTGAATCATTAAATGTCGGAAATAGTTGAAAAAGTATAGGTCATGGTACATAAGACTTATTCCTACAATTTTTCATTCTTATTTAAAAAGTTTGAATGGAGACTGTGCGAAATGCACGCCATGTAAAAAATAAATTCTGCTAAATAAGAAACATTTCGAAAAGTAATTCTAAAATAATGGTTTTATTGAATTAGGATATAACATATTAATTTTATATCCATGGTATTGACCACACGTGTGGACTTATGTATTTAAATAATACTAATATTGTGGCTATCAAAATGTTGTATACAATATCAAAAGATTAAGCAAAATATTACACATCCTCTGATTGAATTTCATTGTTTAATACACCAGCAAGTTCTATGTGCGAAACAAGGTTAAAAAAATTTTCCAATGTAATGCCAGTTGTAATAAAAGTCATCAACTTTATAAACGCAAGAGGTCTTAATAAACGACAATTTGCACAATTATTAGAGAAAGTTGAGTGCCAGTATTAAGTGATTTAGACATACAGCAATGTTCGATGGCTCAGTACCGGTCAAATTTTTAATCAGTTAGTCATTTTATTTGAAGAAATTAAGCTCTATTTGAATGAAAGAAACAATATTTTTGATAAATTTTCAAATATAGATTGGTTAAATGATTTTATGATTTTATGCAACATTACTCAGCATTTTAATGAACTGAATAAAAAAATTTCAAGGAAATGGACAAATTTTTTTAATGATGATTGATATTATGATATTTATGACAAAACTTGACATCTTTACTAGAGATTTGGAAATTAAAAAAATCATGAAATATTTTCCACAGTTACAAAAACATTTTCAAAACACAATAACAATGGAAAATACGCTTGGCGTTGAAGAAAATGCAATCAAAAATATTTAATGATTATGCAGAAAATAAAACAAGCCTTTGAGGAGAGATTTAATCAATTTAAAAGTATGGAAAATTATCACTTTATTTTATAAAAATCACTTTAAAAATCAACAAAAAAAAATCACTTTATTTTATATCCATACAAAAAGAAATTCGAAACAATGGACCTAAACGAATTTAAGTAGCTAGGTATCCATGATTTAGAAATGCAATTAGTTCAATTTCAAAGCAGCATAATTTGAAAAAATAAGTTTGATAACTTGATTTTCGAAGTAGAAAGGAAAGTGTCTGAAATTAGTGCAAATTACAATTATACCACACTAAAAATTAAAAATATTATATTAAACGTACGATTCTTTACCAAATAATTTTATATCAATGAAAAAACTTGCTAATGCTCTTTTAACACGATGTTTGGATGCACATATTCAAGTGAAAAATTGTTTTCGATGAATTTTGTAGCGTCTTCTAATAGAAATAAACTCGAAAATTAATTGACTGCAAAATGCGTTAAACTAATGAATACTGAATATAAACCTATTATTAAGAAATTATCTGACAAAAAACAGGAACAAATTTCTCATAAAATATACTTTAACTTTATTGTACATACACATACCTGTAACTTTATTATCTATTAAAATATAATATTTCATATAGATATATGTTTTTTTTCCTTGTTCATTAAAAACTTAGTGCAGGAGGGTTGAGCATGATTTCTCCCCTTTTATATCGATTTTTTGCTCTTCACTTGTTAAAGTAAAAGTTGTAAAACAAAAAGGAATAGTTAACTTTTTAAAGGAATAAAAAAATGAGAACCAAAGAAAAATGTAGTTTTTTTTCCATGCTACCTTCCCATTTTCCAATTGACCCACGAGCTAGTACTAAAAAAATTATCAACACAATTTGACCAACTTCTTTAAAATGTTCGTCGTCACTGATCTATAATGTCATCATTTAAAGCAGAGCATAGTGTTTGGTTTTTACCAACAGGAATTGTTTTCGCAAAAGTTTCGAAAGGAAGCTGCACGATCGAAATTAAGACAAGATGATAGATTTTGCATGTCGTCATGCCAAAAGATTCCAAACTTAATATTATAGTAAGTTAATCCGATCGCATTTCATTTTCTTATGAATGATAAGACACGCGCCAAAATCCTGTTTTTGTTCATGTTCGTATTGGCACAGTGTAGCGCGCGATAAATAAATCCCACCGCTCTCCGAAATCCGTTCCTATTTTTAATTAATCTTACTTATTATTGTGCTTTCGATCGAATATAGGTCACCACCTATCAAGGTTACTGCACACTGCTACCGGAATAGAATTCATGACTTTCATTGCTTTATTTTACATCAGAGAATATCATTGGTAGTCTTTTAATCAGTTTTCATTTTCCAAAAAGTCGAGAGATAACTTTAAACTTGACCTGTTTTCTGACAAAAGGACTCAGTCTAAAATTTTTTCAGATAAACGCACTTGGAGCAATCAACAATCGAATAGAATGTGAAAACATAAGATACTCCAGTGAACTTTACTTTTATGCAGTAGTAAGGTTCGTATTCCACAAAAAATACACTTTAAGCTAGTTTCGTGTCAACAAAATAGAATTGCCAGAATATAATTAAGCATCGTATACATCTACTTATTAGCTACCAACGTGAGTTAGCGTACAGCACCCCCAAGCGAATATTTTAATAACTACAGCCTGTAACACAGTGCCCATGGACTTATCGAAAATACCGTCCATTCAGTGGCACCAGGCATGCTTAATCACTTTTTATAAACTAGGGGGCCTGCCCCCTGCTCGCTGACGCTCGCCAACCCCCGGAGGATTGCTTCGCAATCCTCATTGGTTCGCTGCGCGAACCTATGCTCGCTTCGCTCGCCTCAATGAAGACATGTGTCCTAGCAAAAAGGATTGTTTACAAAATATGTTACCAAAAAAATGTTTTTCAAATCTAAATTTGCTGTATTACAGAAAAAATATATACAGTATCTCTAAAATCGGAATTCAAATGAAAACTTTGTGCAAATTTTGACTCAAAATGTGAGCGTTGCTTTGGAAATTGAATACCCAGCATGTTGTTTGTGTATACATTTTCCCAGCACTCAAACGACCCACACTTTTTGATTGAGTTTGTTGCCGAAAGTTGTAGTGCAAGCGTCTTGTTGAACTATAATTGTTGGTCCTGAAAAGGACAGTTTTTTAAATGGCCCTAAAAAGATCCTCCGCTTTCTTTGATTTCTATTATAAACTAACTGCAACATCTCATTAAAATTCCCTTTTTTTTCAATAAACTTTCATCCGATAACGCTATAAATTCAATCGAAGCGCGAGACTTCGCGATAAACAAACAATCGTACAGTATTGCCAAAACGCGATTACAAATAACGTCTTTTTTGTGAGCCACGTAAGAGAATTATATATATAGATGGTTTCAACCAAGGTCACCTGCCTTTTCTCCATAGCCGCACTGTATTCCAAATAGGCACCTTTTCGTTTCCGGATCTTTCAATTTAAATAAATAAAAATATTCAAAACCAAATAAAATATAGTTAATGAGGTCTATCATGTTTTCCTAAGTCAGTACCATCAGTTGTACCTTGAAAGTTATAAGAATCGCGCCAAGAAAGAATCACCTCAGTTATGTCAAAAGCTGTAATCAAGAGGTTAAAAACTTATCCCTTTGATGTTACGCCCAATCTCTAAAATTATAAAGGAAATGTGTGTGTGTAGACTGTCCTAACGAATCTATGGCAGTTAAACTAATGAGATTTGACACACATATACGAGTTTTTTTCCATTTTTCTGTCGTGCCCGAATTTAAAAATTTAATCTAGAACATTTTAAAATTAATTTATTGGAATTTAATTATTATTGTTTTCCTTAGAATGGCAACAGAATAAAGAGATGACTGATTCTAAATTTATTTTTTTCTGTTACCGTTTGATTTTCAGCGAACGAACAAAACAAATAAAGTTTTAACTGGAGTTATGTAGTTCTTTTTTCTATCTTCTAGATCGTTAAAGAGAGAGAGAGTAAAAATTTCAACGGATTTGAAATCTGCGGAAATTTTTATCTTGGATCGATACCTAATACATTTGATTTTCTTTAAAATAACTTTTTATTGGAATATCTTTGGTATTTTGGCAAGAAAGTGTGACGTCACGCCTATTGGATCTGTTCGCAATTAAATGGGAATTCGTAGCAATCACCGGGAATCAGCGAGCAGTGGTACCACCTGACCACACTAAAAGTATCACGGGCAACGCCGTGCAGGCCACGAATTGGCTAGTATACTATATTACATAGGGTGCAATAAAAACTTTAACTATAAAATAAACAGTCTAAAAACACTTTAAACTTTTTTTGCTTGTCCTGTAATTACGTAATAGTAGAATAAGAGTGTTCGATAAAAAGTCAAAAACTCTTAAAGGGCGATGCTCAAAGTTTGGCGGTCTATCGTTTATACTTTTTGTAATTCCGTAATGAGTTGTGAGCAACCATAGTTGTTGGCACGCAATTTTCCTTCTAAAACAAAGGGAAGTATGTAAAATAAACTGACCTGAATTGTTGCAAAACACGTCCAAATACTCAGATCCAGATCCGAAAGGTTTTATATCATGAGGTACTATTTTCCAAATGCGGTGGAGATATCTAATAAAAATAAATAAATGAGATTTGGCTGTGACATCTGCATGCATGCATTTTAATTAACGTCGCACTAGTACAACACAAAGGGCAATTGGCGACCGGTCCGGGATCAACCCCAGATAGGAAAGATCATAGGACAACACCGCTCCAGTTTGAACCACGGTCACATTTTTTTAATCTCTTATTTTAGCATTCATAGAATGCAGAAATAAAACTCCCAGACTGTTTGGACGGTTTTAAAGTACAACCCGACTGCCCCGAACTTGTAATTACAATGAACGCAAAAAATATTCTTTAGGCACTCTGAAATTTTTATAGCATGTTTATTATTTATTATTGAAAATATGTGCAAAAAGCCAGACGAATACGACGGTTTTAAATGACTACCTGACACAAATAAAGATTTTACATAAGTATCGACAGCTGTCGGGGAACTGGCTACCCTAGAAGGCAGTGCCTTGGCTCGCCAGTCTGCGCTTGATTGCGGAGGAACCACTTGACACGAGTTTGATGTGCAGCTCGAGCTACTTAGCCCGGTGCACACATCCGGTTTTTCAACGTGCGGCGCCGCTACCGCTACGCAAATGCGGTCTGAGATACATTAGATCCAATGGAGCAGTGTACACATGCCTCCAGCGCCGCTGGGGCGACGCACGTCCTACTTGAGTGAAATTTGTACTGCAGTTCCCCACGGCGCCGCACAGGAGTCTCCGTTCTGAATTAGCTTGTTTTCATAAACAAGTGGAATATAAATAATAATTTATAAATGGTTGTATCCAGTAACGTCTATTTTGTTGCAAAATATACTTTTTTTTACACCAAGTAAGCGAAATAAATACGTTTCCTACGATAGAATATTTATCGCAAATGGCGCGAAATGAATTCGTGCGTCATTTCACGGTTATGTGAGCATAGTTGGGCTACGTTACCGCAGTGGCACTGCACGTTGAAAAACCGGATGTGTGCACCGGGTCTTATCAAGCATTTTGGATTAGTTAATTTTTTTCCACGCAAATGTGACCACGAATGACCACGAAAATTATTTTGAGCTCATTCTAATTTTTTTAAAGGTTTTTTAAATACGGTTTTGCAATTAACACTTTGAGCATTACATATGTACACACATGTGTATATAACTATGTATATACATAGAAATCCGTGAGCTGATGACGAATTTAGGGAAGGTATTTTAGGCACTGTGAAGTTGTAAAATAGTAGTAAATCAATGTTAGTTGAATAGGGAATCGAGAGTCGGGAACGGCGTTTGTGGTTATTTCGCTACTGCGCAGCATATGACATTTTTAATAAATGAATCCCACCGAGTATCCTTTAGGTACTTAGAAATTTTTTAAATCTCTTATTTTAGCATTCATAGAATCCAGAAATAAAACTACCAGACTGTTTGGATGGTTTTAAAGTATAACCCGACTGCCCCGAACTTGTATTATAATGAACGTAAAAAATATTCTTTAGGCACTCAGAAATTTTTATAGCATGTTTATTATTTATTATTGAAAATATGTGCAAAAAGCCAGACGAATACGACGGTTTTAAATAACTACCCGACGCAAATAAAGATTTTACTGAAGTATCAGCTAGATGCCGGCAGCTGCCAAGGCCCTGGCTTGCCAGTGTGCGATGGATTGCTGAGTAACCAAGTGACTCTAGTTTATTGTGCAGCTCAGGCTTCTTGCTAAGCATTTTGGAGAAGTTTATTTTTTTTTCACGAAAATGTGACCACGCTGAAAATTATTTAAAGTTCATTGTCATACTGTTTTTTGAGGTTTTTTTAAAATCTAGTTGTGTTATTAACATTTTAAGTATTGACATATGCACATGTATATAACTATGTATACATGGAAATAATCAATTATTATAGAGATAATATTTGTTTTTATAGAGACTATGTATTTTATATGTTATATCATTAATTTACAATGGAACTAAAAACTCTGAGTTGTGTAATTTGTAAAAAAAAATCAATAATGATAAAGTGACTATTTTAACGAAGAAAGACTAGCACAATGCAAAAACATTTTAAAAATTCGCCAAAAAACGGCTTGAAATTTGCTAAAGTGGTTCTACCATCAGATGCAACCATGACAAAAGGGTACCATGTTCGATGTTACAGAAATTTTTCAGCTGTGATGAAACAATATACAGAACAACCATCAATAACACTTCCAGAACCTTAAACTTCATCAGGTAAAGAGTACACTATTTTATACTTATTTTCAAAAAACTTAAAATATACCTCTTACATTAAAAACGAAAAAAATAAAATGCAAATTTATAAAATTAATGAAACTAAAATTCTACAAAATTGAACCTAATATAGATATAGATAATCTGTTATTGATATACAGATAGCCATACGACATTAGACTTATTATAACACCTGTTGATAAATAAGGTAACTATGCTTTCATTTGAAAAAACTTTATTTAAAACTCTCTTGCTAGATGCCGAGCTTAAGAGTTCAGATGCAATATTTATAAGTTCTATAAATCTTCTTATCTACCCATAGGACTTTTTTGTCGCATTCATGTAAAATCTTTATTTGCGTCGGGTAGTTATTTAAAACCGTCGTATTCTTCGGGATTTGTGCACATATTTTCAATAATAATTAATAAACATGCTATAAAAATTTCAGAGTGCCTAAAGAATATTTTTTGCGTTCATTATAATACAAGTTCGGGGCAGTCGGGTTATACTTAAAAACCTTCCAAACAGTCTAGGAATTTTATTTCTGGATTCTATGAATGCTAAAATAAGAGATTTAAAAAATTTCTAAGTACCTAAAGGATACTCGGTGGGATTCAGTTATTGCAAATGTCATATGCTGCGAAGTAGCGAAATTGTACCACAAACGCCGTTCCCGACTCTCGATTCCCTATTCAACTAACATTGATTTACTACTATTTTACAACTTCACAGTGCCTAAAATACCTTCCCCAAATTCGTCATCAGCTCTCGGACTACTATGTATATACATAGTTATATACACATGTGCATATGTTAATGCTTAAAGTGTTAATAGCAAAACCGTACTTAAAAAACCTTTAAAAAAATTACAATGAGCTCAAAATAATTTTCAGCGTGGTCACATTTGAGTGAAAAAAAATTAACACATCCAAAATGCTTTATAAGGACCGGTGCACACATCTGGTTTTTCAACGTGCGGTGCCACTGCGGTAACGTAGCCCAACTATGCCCACATAACCGTGAAATGACGCACGAATGCATTTCGCGTCATTTGCGATAAATATTCTATCGTAGGAAAGTATTTATTTCGCTTACTTGGTGTAAAAAAAGTATATTTTATAACAAAATAGACGTTACTGGATCCAACCATTTATAAATTATTATTTATATTCCACTTGTTTATGAAAACAAGCTAATTCAGAACGGAGACTCCTGTGCGGCGCCGTGGGGAACTGCAGTACAAATTTCACGCAAGTAGGACGTGCGTCGCCCCAGCGGCGCTGGATGCATGTGTGCACTGCTCCATTGGATCTAATGTATCTCAGACCGCACTTGCGTTGCGGCAGCGGCGCCGCACGTTGAAAAACCGGATGTGTGCACAGGGCTAAGTAGCTCGAGCTGCACATCAAACTCGAGTCACGAGGTTCCTCCGCATTCATGCGCAGACCGGCGAGCCAAGGCACTGCCTTCTAGGGTATCCAGTTCCCCGACAGCTGCCGATACTTATGTAAAATCTTTATTTGCGTCGGGTAGTCATTTAAAACCGTCGTATTCGTTTGGCTTTTTGCACATATGTTCAATAATAAATAATAAACATGCTATAAAAATTTCAGAGTGCCTAAAGAATATTTTTTTCGTTCATTATAATACAAGTTCGGGGCAGTCGGGTTGTACTTTAAAACCATCCAAAACAGTCTGGGAGTTTTATTTCTGCATTCTATGAATGCTAAAATAAGAGATTAAAAAAATTTATAAGTGCCTAAAGGATACTCGCTGGGATGAATTTTTTGCAAATATCCTATGCTGCGCAGTAGCGAAATAACCGAAAACGGCGTTCCCGACCTTCGATTTTCTACTATTTTACAATTTCATAGTGCCTAAAGTACCTTCCCAAAATTCGGCATCAGCTCTCCTACTATTAGAGACCGTGATAGATTTAGCCTGTACCAGCCCCCTTTCGTGAAGCAAATAGTCGCACGTACATGCGCAATGCGATTTTACTAAATTCATCCAGGGATTGATCGAACCTACAACTGGCCACAAAATACGCTTAATGGTTATCCTAACTTAACTTTCTGAACAAATTCAAAGGACATCAGTTTTGCACGGCTGATGACTCATTTTTACTGCTTTCTTTTTCAGTTTCTATTATTACAAAATTTCTTTGTTTGTCATTTAGTTGTAAATGTGACACGGTTTGAAAAATCATTTTCCCCCTTTTTACTTCGTCATCTGACCGTGGTTCATAATGTCGCGTAGTTGTCTTCGGATCTTTCTCTTCGGGAGTTGATCACAGACTGTTGCCAATAGCCCGTTTTGTTGCTTCAGTGGGACGTTCATTAAATACCCATCTACTTTTAAACTTAAAATAATTGTGCTCTAAAAAAATATCCGATTCAAAGAAGGAACTATTGGTTACATAATCGTGTGGCTTTTATGAACTTGATCCTACATAGCTACTGATGCAATCGCCAAATTTGCGCCCTGCTTCAAATTTGAGATGGGGGGGGGTTGCCCTTGAAATTATCAATAACCGTTAAGGTTATATTTTGGTATTAGCTTGAGAACTAAACCGAAATCACCCCATGGCAGCATATTAAAAAAGATTTTTGTTTATTTTAAGTTATTCGTAGGCAAGCACAAGAAATGTTGAAAAAGGAAGCAATACAGAGTTTCCTTCGCGTTTTTTGAGAAAATTTTCAACTCGAAATGGAGATTAGCAAACCATACTATTAAACTCTAATGAAGCACGGGAGGTCCAATCAGGAAATATTCTAGTTTTAATGCATCAACTAACCGTTGAATGAGTGCTTAATTCTACCCAATTTGGAAGGGTATTAAAAAACATTGAATTTCATTCCTATTTATCACTTACTAGCCACTGCGTTGCCCGTGCCCGTTGATGTACGGTATTAATCTGGTGTAAAATTTTCCGCAGATTTCAAATTTGTTGAAGCTACATTCAGTTTAAAAATTATTTATTTGAAGAAAATCATATTTTTAGGTATCAATCTAAAGTAAAATTTTGCGCAGATTTCAAATCCGTTGAAATTTTCAATTTATCTTAGCGATTCCGATTTAACGAAAAAAAAAAAAAAACTTAATCCCAGTCAATATGTTTTTAATTTCTTGCTCTCATTGGCGGAAATGGAATAGGACAGGAAATGCAATCTGTTTCTTTTTTTTCAATGCAAAGGGCAGAAGATGCAAACTGTTTTTTTTTTTTGAAAAGAGAAAGTTTACGTGACATTACAATCTCTTGCGAAAATATAAAAGACCACGTGTTAATGAAAAATATTTGGCAAGGTTCCAAAGCCTGACTGCAAGGTCAAGTGGGTAGAAAAAGCCCTTCGCGTTTGAAGAACCAGGTAGAGGATAAAACTATTAAATTGATTTTAAAATCATCTAGATTGAATTTTAAAATTCGCCGCGACCCAAAAATTGCAAAAAATTTGGACAACTTGTGTGCCTAATCTCATTGATATAAGTGCCATAGAATCGTCGATTTCGCGGCAACAAACAAACACTTCCTTTTATAACAGTAGATACATTTATATCCGTTGCCAAAGGCATAATAACCGATGTACATTTAGCTTCCTATGAAAGCTGCGTCTTCTGAACCGTGTTTCAAAATTACGTGGTGTTGTCCTTCAGACTTACTCTTGAGGATAGATTCCTGACTGTCGTCAATAGCTCGTTGTGTTACTACAGTGCGACGTTAATTAAAATTCCCATACCATATGAAAGCTGACACATATTAAAAGATCTAAGATTCATATTTAAAAAATTAATTAACAAAAATAGCTTATACTAGCCAAGATATTAACATTTATTTTTCCAATGTTAAAATTCAATTATTCAGAATATTTATTGGGCAATTTAGGTAATTTTTAATTAACGTCGTACAAGAGCAACACAAAGGGCTATTGACGACGGTCCGGGATCAGTCCCTTATGGGAAAGATCCGAGGACAACAACCTTGTAATTTTGAACCACGGTCAGATGACGAATCAACACCTGAGCTGGCGCCCCACTCTCCAAACTTCCACACCAACCCAACGTGAGGAATTTCGGCCACGACAGATTTAAGGTGCGCCAGCCGCCTCTTCACCATACGCTTACAAATATCCATGCCCGGACCCGGATTCGAACCAGGAACCTTCCGATCCACCGGAAAAAACAGTCTACCGGTATTCGGGTCATTTGAAGTTGTAAATAAAAGAGGGTAATTTGAAAAGGTCGGGCGTAAACTATGCAGTTGTCAAGCATAACGCAGTGGGGTCACTAAAAAGTTTTAGCAAAAATTGAATCCTAAGACATCAATTTTAACGTGCAAATAGCTTTAAAATCATTCATTATTGTTCACAGAACAATAATGTTCCATCTTTGAAAATAAATCATACAATGTTCTTTGTCGCAATAGAAGAACAATATTTTTAGGGCAGGTAGGTAGGAAACTAATTTACGTCAACTGTAGCAACACAACCGGCTTTTACCATATTTTTTACAAGTACGATCGTAATTTCTACCCGATATTACGCATCGTCCTAAAATGAAGGTTTGAGGCCCAAGCTCATGGAAAAGGCGAATCTACACAGAACACATTTATTTACTGCACTAGACGAGCACCTGCACCAGAGACAGATGCGAGATGAAAAACCCTCTTTTTAGTCTTCCCATCAAGCATTTCGCCGCCCACCTGCATTCAACATAGACAAAACATTCTGAGACTATCGCTGACTGGCAAAAGGAAATATTTCATTTACAAATGAGAGGCTTTATTTCTGACACTATTTTTAAAAGTTAATTGTATAATTTTCCTTGGCGAATCACCTTAAACGTATCAAACGAAAAACCAAATATAACAATTTCAACTTACATTTCTTCATCGCCAAATCATCATGAAATACAGCGTGTAGGAAAGGGTCGGGCTATTTCGGATGTACCCTAGATCAAGTTGCCGAACCAACATCCCAAGAAAAGTTTTCGAAACTTCGTCCCAACCTACAACTGATCCGTGAGAAACTATTGCGTTGTTTTGCATTCATGCATTCAGAGGTTTTAACATCTTCCATATGTTATAGCTTCAGAGAAACTTCAGCTCAATTCGATGATCTCTCAGTGAAAGAAAACAACGATTCCAAGTTCTGAGGCGCAGCATGGGTGTGTTACGATTTTAATGCATAAGCAAAATCCGTGCTTCATCGTTTAGATCGTTGAGTTCGATGCATGCCCGCGTTTACAGATCCCGAAATCAAAAGTCATCACTGCTCGTTGTACGCCTGTTAATTTTAAGGAGTTAACCTTTAGACTATACGACCGGTACAGCAGCTGTACCTTGAAAGTTATAAGAATCGCGCCAACAAAGAATCGCGCCAGTTCTCTATAGCCGTAATCAAAAGGTTAAATGCCGCCAAAATAAGCCATAAATCTTGTTGAGTGGGCAGCAAAAATGTAATTAAATTAAAAAATAAATTTAAAGAATACTATGCAAGACAGAAAATAAAGCATACTTAACGACTTAAATGCTTCTTTCCTGCTTATTTATGTTTAAGAAAAGCGGACAGATCGATCTCAGAAGAGATAGTGCGATAGTTTTATTCCGTTCGACTCAAACGCGATTGCATTATTTCTGCATTCGAGATTATTTGAATGAAAGTAAAATTTATCTGGTATGTATTTTAATTAACGTCGTACTGGAGCAACACATGGGCTATTGACGACGGTCCGGGATCAATCCTCCAAAAGGACCAACTAGTCTGGTGGTTAAGGCCTCTGGATCGGAAGGTTTCTGGTTCGAATCCGGGTCAGTGCATAGATGTTTGTAAGCCAAGGTGTAGAGGCAGCTGGTGCACCTTAAATCTGTCGTGGCCGAAAGTCTTCACGTTATGTTGGTGTGGGAGTTTGGAGAGTGGGCTGACTGCTCAGGTGTTGCCTCGGCATATAAGCGCGGTTCAAAATTACGTGATATTGTCTTGGGATCTTTCCCTCAAGGGATTGATCCCGGACAATCGCTCGTTGCGTTGCTCTAATACGACGTTAATTAAAAATATTACCACATTACCAAGGAAAAGATTCGAGGACAACACCACGTATTTTGAACCAAGGTTAGATAACGAGGCAACACCTGAGCTGGCACTCCACTCTCCAAACTTCCACGCCAACCCAACGTGAGGACTATCGGCCACAACAGATTTAAGGTGCACCAGCCGCCTCTACACCATACGTTTACAAACATCCATGCCCGGACCCGGATTCCAACCAGGAACCTTCTGATCTAGAGGCTCTAACACCTTAACCACAATACCGGTTGGTCGACCCCAACGTGAGGACTTTCGGCCACGAAAGTCCTAATTTCCACAGAGAATTTTGTAAAAACGTCTATCGAATGTGGTGTACAGAATCCCATATAATTATGGCCCGTTTTCTATAATCTATGTAAGGTCATCGTTATAGATAGTAATTGGTAATTTTTTTGTTAACGTCGTACTAGAGCAACACAACGGGCTATTGACGACGGCCCGGGATCAGTCCCCTTTTTTTTATTTTTAAGACCCTGCCCGAATCCACTCACCGTTAGGTTTAGAGTGTAATAAGATCCGGGGGGAAAGGGTGGCGACTTCCATCGCAGCACAAGGAGGTCCATAGGGACCCACGCCGGCCGAACGATCACTTATTGATTCAAAGGGAAATGGTATGGGGCAGGTTACATTCCCCGATCTGGAGTTACATCATGCACGCATTAAGCGGCCTTAAAACTAACAAATAAACAAAACCTCCGGAAAATCCGGGCAAAAACAGAACAGAGAAAAGAAATAATTAAAAAAAAAATCGTTGACTCAAAATAAAATTAGTGGAATTTATAGAACAATATATAAAATTGAAACAAGAACTGTAAAACACGATTGTGAATATGAGCTGTGAATATAATGATTGTGATTATGTTTATTTACAAATGAAAGGTGAAATAAATAAATTATGCCGTATTATGGGTATGTTGCTATGAAATAAGTATATTATATTGTGAAATGAACATGCCTTAAAATAAGTTAAAAATTTAAGAGAGTCATATTTTAAAAATAATATTAAGAATGATCTACACATGATATATAAAAGATTAAAACTTTAAAATTTCAAAAGTTTAAAAGAGGGGATCGCTCCGGGTGTGTCTGTTGACCTAGGGGAGGGAGGGCCCCGCCACCATACCCATCGCTGTTTTCACACAGGACTTGATTTTTGCGCGAGACATTTTATTACCAAGAACACCTTCAAGCCAATTGGCCTTATTCTCGTTAGCTGGTCTTGTAATATGGTTTGCCTGTGTGAATATGCAGTCGAATAGGTAGTGATCAGCGTCCCCCACCTCCCCGCAGACGCATTTATCGGTGTCCTTCAAATGGAATCTATTGAGGTAGGCCCAGAACGGGCCGTGCCCTGTAAGGAACCAAACAAGCCAACGGTCGACGATGAGGGTGTCGGTTCTAACTTTTGGGATGTAGTCTTTTAGACGGACTCCCTTGAGAGAGTTTTTATAATGTTCCTGCCAGCCTTTGATCATAAAGTTCTTAATTTTTCTTTTCAAAAGGCTGACAGGAAAGGGAATATCCAACGTCTCACCGTCGACCGAGGCAAGTTTGGCCTGTTCGTCTGCTAGCTCGTTTCCGGCAAGCCCCGCATGTGCCCGAACCCAACTCAGGCCAAAGTTATTAGTATTATTATATATTTTCTGTTTAATTGTGAAAAGGTAATTTGATTTATTTTGAGCTGTTTTCAAGGCCTGAATTGAGCTGAGACTATCTGTATATATATTTATTCTTTTCCCTTCCGAGTGTGCCCATTCAATTGCTTTGAAAATAGCCGACAACTCGGCTTGAAACACCGAGTTGCCGGCAAGTAATTTAAATTTAAGAACTTTGATTAGTTTTTTATCATCGAGGATGCACACCGCGGCCCCAACATTGCCATCAATGCCCGAGCCGTCGGTGTACACCTCATAATCTGGATTGTCAATTGTGTCCCGAATGTCCAACCTAAGGTCTGACACAGGGACACCTGCTATTGGTATGTGATAATCGTAGTGGAGTGGGGATAGTCTCAGCTCTGGGTCGGGCTGCCGTCTCTTGATAATATTAAATTTTTTGTATAGCGACAGCAGGGTCACGTGGAGCGGAGGAATTCCACAAAGGGTGTTAAGGGAGTCGGTTGGGGAGGTCTTGTATGCGCCGGAGATCTTAACAAGAAACGGGCGCTGTATAGTCGCCAAACGCGTTTTCTGAACTTTTGTTAAGTTGCCTCCCCAAATGCCAGCTCCATAAGTCAAGATTTTTTCGGTAACGGTAAGATACCTTATCTTCTGGAGCTGGCCACCGACGCCCCACCCTCCGCCACGTATTATGTTGAGAGCACTGCCCATCTCCATGCAGCGGTCTCTCAACATTTGGATATGCTCGCACCACGTGAGCCGGCTGTCGAAATAGAGGCCTAAATATTTTAAATTATGAGTTATCACTATGTCTTTATCATTTATTCTAAAATTCAATTCATCCTTTAAGTTAACTTTTTTTGAAATTATTATGGACCGACACTTATCGGTCGACAGGCTCAGTTTGGATTCTATGAGTTTATTGTGGATAATATTCAGTGAGGTATTAGTGTTGTTCTCCAGGTCCTCACGTGTCTTTCCTGACGTTATCAACACCAGGTCGTCCGCGAAGGCCTGGAGATAAATTAAGTCGGAATTCAAATTTAGGATTGGGTTAAAATAGATATTCCACAGGGTCGGTGCCAGAACCGAACCCTGTGGACATCCTCTGTATATTAAACGTGAGATTAAGTCATTGTTTAAATTATAAGTAATGGATCTATTGTTTAAGTAACTGCAAATAAACTTAATAATGTATTTCGGAAAATTTTGAACAGTGAGCCAGTCGACCAACAATCGCCAGTCCATATTATCAAAGGCGGCAGTGATGTCCAACGTGACCAATGCGGCATGGCTTGATCTCTTGAGAGATTTCAATTTTGTTGTAACATTGAACAATGCGTCCTCACAGGACCGCTGCTCCCTGAAACCATATTGTAATCTATGAATAGCTTTGTGTCTAGAAATCCATAAATTTAATTTTAAACTAAAGGCCCTCTCCAGGATTTTTCCTAGAGTGGGCAATAAACAGATTGGCCTGTATGCGCTACAGGTAGAGGGATCGCGTCCTGGCTTAACCAGGACGCGAACATCCCCATTCCTGAGGCATACAGGAAAATAAGAAAACTGAATGCATTTTCTAAATGGTATATAAATTAAGTTGGGATATTTACTGTATATATATTTCCAGATTTTATAATCGATGAGGTCGGGCCCCGGAGCCTTACCGTTCTTGAGTTTGGAGAAAACATGGTCCAAGTCATGTAAAGTGATGTTATTGTTTTCTGTAAAATCTGATGTAGCTATATAGTTAAGGGGAACGGGAATATGGGAATCTGTGCTAAAGAAATGGTTCATTAATGTATCAATTTTCTCCTTTTGAGTAATGTTAGGCTGGGCAGGGAGGAAGAGATTTAGATTATTATTTTGTTTTTTATTATAAGTTAATTTAAAAAGGGAACCGTATTTCGATCCATGACCCGTACAATGTTCCCTCCAAGACGTCCTTTTTGAATTGAGTATCAATCTTTTGAAGGACGCCCTCTTGGCACGGTACTGAAGCTCCGTGGCACGAACCGCATCGATTGGGACGTTAAATTTTTTCATGATTTTAATTTTTTTGTAGAGGGCAGTGACCTTGTTTCTAGAGGACGCAAGTTCGCTGTTCCACCAGTGGACTCGGAGATTTAAATTATTTCTTTTTCTTGTCTTTTTAAGGGTTTTTGTAGCTATTGTTTTTATGGTTTTAATTAAATTGGTAAAATAGTTTTCGAGTTCACTGATGTTGTTAATGTTAGTAGCCTGACGTTCCAAATCTGGGGTTATTCTGTGAAATTGACCAGGAAAACGCCCCAGGCCGAATTTCGTCCTGAAGAAGTAACCCTGGTTGTTAGTGGTTGATGTTAACAACTCCAGTACAACGTAGCGATGGTCACTGCAAGCATCTCGTGACAAAACGTCCCAGTTATTAATAAGACCAGCGACAGCTGGACTGGCAAGAGTCAAATCGGGCCATCCCTTCCTCCCAACTGGAGAAATGAAGGTTGGCCCCTTCTCGGGCAAATTTTGAATAGTGAGGGAGTTTGTATTGCAGAGATCCAGTACACGCCTTCCCCTGATGTACTCATACCCGTAACCCCAAATGGGGGAACGGGCATTAAAGTCCCCCATGACGAAGAGCCTGCCTCGATTAAAATCGAGGGCTGATAGCTCCTCAAGTTGTTCTTCGATGTTATCATGGGGGGGAAAGTATATACTTCCCAACAATAAGGGGCCGGCCTGCAAAAGGACCTCAGCAAAAACACAATTTTGACTAAGAAAGCTTAAATTAAAAGATAATTCAGAATTGAGGCATATTATCATGCTTTTATTGTTTGAGGAAATAAGTTGACGGTGGCCATGGAACGCTGCCACAGGTAGCGTTCCCATGGCCACCGTCAACTTATTTCCCTTTGGGATCGATCCCGAACCAATAGCCTGGTGTATTTCTACAAATTCGATGCTAAATCAACTACCTTCCTTGTGCAAAGAATGTGAGTAAATGTTTGCAAATATATTTTTTTTCAAACTCAAGTCATTCACAACGCGGAATGAGCAGTTCACGAATTCTGAGATGGCTTCTAACTTAAGGGGTTGGAAATGGATAGGCCCACACCTATGTACGTTCAACATATCGCGTTCTTGTGCCCATATTTCTCTCAATCTCTGTAGAATAGCTTCTTCCATTTCTGAAATATACGGATTTCTTTGCCATAATGGTCTGTTGACATGAAATGGTTCGGTTTCACAATTTGTCAGTCTTTTAAAAAACGATTTGCAAACTCGCCAATGGTAATTTTAGTTAACGTCGTACTAGAGCAACACAACGGGCTATTGACGACGGTCCGGAATCAGTCCCTTAAGGGAAAGATCCGAGGACAACACCTCGTAATTTTGAACCACGGTCAGGGTAATCGTTATAGAAACATATATGTCTCTTTAGAATTCTATACCTCATTTCTTTTTTTTCACGACTTTAATTTTTTATCTACAGTGGCCTCCAAAGTGTTCGTACATTAAAAATCTGTAGAAAAAGATCTGTAGACTGGAATTGAATTCAAATATTTAGTCCAACATTTTTTCATATCAACTACATGTGATTCTGAATAAAACATAATATTTTTTTTAAATATTGACTCTTTTTTTTAAAATAAAAATGAAAATGTAAGGAAGCAGAGAGAGAGAGAGAGAGAGACAGAGCACGTCATAAAAGTGATCGTACACCGAAACATATTCAGATAAATTCATAAATGAAATTATCGTCTATCGTTTTTTTTTTTTTTTTGCATTGCGGTGAAATATTAAAATTGTTTGGCTTTAATATCTAGACTTGCTTACTTCGTAATATTCTATTTATTATTTCAAATGGCTCGTGGTCGTAAAAAAACGAACAGCATTAGAAAATTTATTGTTTTTAATATAGTAGTGGTAAATCAGTTCAGAATATCGCTAAATTAGTAAATTTATCCCATTCTACGGTGTAATATGTATTAAAGCGCTTTAAAGATGAAAATCTGGTCGAAAACAATGTAAGAAACGGTCGACCGGCAAAGTTAACTCAACATGATCAGAGATTTATATAGATATAACTAACAGAAAGACTAGGCTTTGCTCGGGTTGAATTAATAATATGTTGATTGAAAAGTCATCATCAATTCTTTTTCATAAAAGAATCTTAGCATCATTTAAATGTACGGTAAAAAATTTTTTATTCCAAATTAACTTCTCCATTGCTTCTACAATTTACTTCGGACGCAAATATGCATATATGTTGTATCCAACCATATAATCCATTTCATATTCGTCACACTGCCGACCAACCGGTCTAGTGGTCAAGGCGTTGGCCTCTGGATCGGAAGGTTCCTGGTTCGAATCTGGGGTTAGGGCATGGATGCAAATTGTGCTGTCTTTTGTTAGGGACAATGATGGTCCACCCACTGGGTGCCCCTTCACAAGTGACCACCACTTCTGGCCTTGTATAAGGCTAAAATGACCTCGGTCAACTCTGTACTTTGTATTGTATTGTATTTGTCTTCGCCATTGGAAAAAATATATATTCGTCACACTTCTGCTGAAGTTGATTTTAAGTTTTCGAGTAACTACGAATATTCCCGTGCATTCAATTTCAGTAAAATCGGCGAATTTTCGGTGGATAGTCTTGCACTTAGTTTTCCTATGAATATGTTTTCAATGTGCTTTCCACTAGTATGCGATAATTTCGAATTTCATCATCAATATGAGAAGATGGTAACTTAAAATGTTACAACATTCGTTACTAATTTAGTTTGAAGCAAACGCAATTTTTCTTGAAAATTCCATTCAGCTGCAGTGGAATAACGGGACTTCTGTTAGATATATAAAACAGAGTTGACGTTTGTCTGTTCTCTACACACTAATCCACCTTTTGACCAATCCACACATTTGGTACACTTATATTTTAGAACCCTGCGGATATGATAGGCTACATATTAACCCGCGTTCTATTTGTCCAAGGGGGCTAAACATTTACGGCATTTCTGACTAATTTAATTTGAAGCAAACGGCACTTTTTCCAGAAAATTCCATTCAGTGGCATGTGGAATAACAGAGCTTTTGTTAGGAATACGTGTCATCAGAGTAGATAAATTAAAACCAATCGATAACAATTTTTTAATAAACATAAGGTTGATTTTACAGCGCTTTTACAAAAAGAAAATCACTTTCAACGAACGATTCACATGCATCTAAGTTGCGTAAGAACAGCTTCAATAAATAGAGTAAGCAACCTCGACTTTCTACCTCTTAAGACATAAAATTTCGATTTTTGAAAATTACTTAGTGTGATATTATTCCAAGATCAACAAAGTCTAGTTAAGAATTCCCTTTTCTCCAACGCACATACAGTTTTAAATTGAACCCTAATGGTACTTTTTAAGATCAGAAATTTGGTTTCCAAATGGAAAGCACGTATCGATTTAGAGTGATATATGAAGTTACTTGACTATGGAGTACAGCTTTCAATAACAATCATGAAACACGAAAAACAAATGAAATTTAATTTATTTTAATCGTCTTTCAATGAAAAGCTATATCAAAGTTTTGAAATAT
This sequence comes from Metellina segmentata, assembly GCA_947359465.1. Classification (NCBI taxonomy): domain Eukaryota; kingdom Metazoa; phylum Arthropoda; class Arachnida; order Araneae; family Tetragnathidae; genus Metellina; species Metellina segmentata. The sequence goes on along the minus strand of OX375879.1, from coordinate 17,594,193 downwards.
ATTTTGAACTACAAAGTATGACTACCAGTTTTAATTTAACGTAACCCATCTTGTTTAAAAATTGTTTTTAATTTTTCATGTCATTTTAAAATAACAAATTACACGCTTAAAAAATATTTTGATTCGTAAATTTTATTTATTTTTATCTACACACACGTATTGAACCAAAGATTTAAAGAAAGTTGGTGGAAATATACGTATATCACCACGAAAGTACCCATATCTAGTGATATTTTGCAGGAAATAAATAAAATCCAACTCCTAAATAATATTTCTGGTATAGGTAATATACCGGAACACATAATGCAAACAGAAACAAGATGGAGATGGAGGTGTTACTTTTGTTTTTCTCCTTATGATTGATTTTCCAAAAAAAAAGAAAGTTTTACTACATTTTAAAACTATTTTATGTGGTTTTGTTAAGAACAAGTTATAAATATTATTACCAAAAAATTCCCATTCTGAATTATTAATTTTCATTAATGGATATAGCAGTATTTCATTAAAATTCGTAAGTGTACGAACACTTTTTGGAGCTACTGTAACTTATTATTAACAGAATTCAATAGAAATACATTTCAAAAGAATCAAAGCTCATTTTGTCTACAGAAATTTCTGTAGAATGTTTTTTTTTGTAGAAAATATTTCCTTTCTTTATAGAAATCTCTCTAGAGTTCTATGGAACTCAATCAAACTCTTTCGTTAGGGTGTCGAGTAGTGCTTTAGAAAATTCTTTTAAAATCAGTATAAAGGAATTTGTATTGAATTACACAATTAACTGTGAAGAAACAAGGAAGTTAACAATATAATAATCACAAATATAACTAATTAAATATACAAGGACTTTGTTTAACAATAACAGAGAAGTTTGCTCCAATTAAGTTCATTATATTATCAAGATTCACCTGAGGAATACATATATTTTCAAACACTTACCGATTGTGCATCTTCAATGCAATTCTGTACTTGAACTGAGCTTTAATATTAGCGCAACAGGAGAAACATTATCATTTTATCGAATCGGCACTTAACGCTTTCAGGGTCTTCTAATTTAAAAAGAATAATCCGTCAGTTCTTTAGTGATAAATCTAGTAAATTTCTGTAAGCACGGACCGGGTTTACAGCTAAATAGCTCGATATCCGAAAACACGATGCCGATAGGAAGATCATTTAGGATATATCTAAATTCCTTCTTAATAGTGTTCTAATAAATAGAGTAACCTCTCCATTTTTCAACATGAAACAGAATTAAAATGATTCCGTTCCCAAAACGAGAGGCAAGTTTTCCCACAGGGTTCACACGTGTACCAACAGAGTCGTGACGCTGTCGTGACTCGTCCAATCAGAAGCCATTAAAAATATGACACTATTCTCCATGTCATTTTCGCGAATAGTTTAATTTAACGACCTAACCTCCATCTCTTAATGTTTTTATTTCTGCGTTTTCTGTTTGATATTAATTTGCTCCAAACACTTATCTTTCATTCCTTTCAGCTACGGCTCAGGATCGTGGTAACAAGCTACATTTCAAATATTCAACACCATAAACATTTTTAAATGCTTTATATCGTTCTATCTGATATTCTGTCTACCACGATAACTGCCGTCACCACCATCTGCGCATGTCTGATGATATAGAAGCGAAGCTTTTCTCATTTTCCACAAGATATGCTAAAAGAAGTACTTTAAAGTTTGTAACAAGCGCTCAAACTCAAGTATATATAGCTCAAACTATAATCCAATAGTGATACATGTATGACGTAAATATAAAAGTTAGGTAGGTAGATAGTTATTTAACATTGCACTGGAGCAAGACGACGGGATAATTAGGTATGTCCACACTTGTGCGCTTTTGCTTGCGCTAAGGACATACGTCAAGGCATGTCCGAGACAAGTCAAAAGTAGCAGTATTCCATAGCGCAAAGAGTTCCAACAGCCTTGGATCTCTGTGCGCTTCAACTTTCAATTTGCATTGTTTTGGTGAACAGAAGTCGTTGTGTTTGGAGTTTTTTTTAGTGTGTTTTTATGAATAAAACGAACAAACTCTTATATTTATTGAAGACTACAGGTCTTATGTGTGTTTGTGTAACATACACTGTAAATCTTATACGAAAAAAATTAAACACGTCATGATGATTAATAAATAAATTAATAACGTCATAATAAATTTTAAATCATATTAAAAAATAATTAAAAACGTCATTTATTCCAAACTTGTAAAAAGCATTTAATAAATTTTCTTAGGGAAATAACAATTCAAGAGCCTTTAACTTTATTATGATTGCACTTAAAATATTTCAGTTCAAATTATTGTTTGTTGAAACACTACATGGAGTTAATCTTTTTTACATGTATCTTATTTTCATAAATAGACTTAAAGAAAGAATATCAAGAGTGAAAATCTGACTATGTGTATGGGCATTAATTAAGCATATTTAATTAAATGAATTTAGAACTGACAAATTGAGCTTTTTATTATACCAGTGTAATATTAACATAGTATTTAATCCATTAAAGTTTCCTTAGCTATGGTGCAGGTTCTAAAGATGCATAAGGATGAATATGAAACAAATTTATTTTTAAGTCTGCAAGAAGAAATATGATAAATGTACTTCTTTTAAACACTTATTTATCCTTTAATTATTAATATAATTATTTGTAAACTAAAAGTCATTTAAGTTCATAAGCATAGATTATATGAAATATTATTATTCATATTTAACTCAAATATTAATAAGTACTTACGTATAACCAAATTTACAATTAGGTTTTATCTTCTGATTTCAACAGTAAAATTTCGAAATCCAGCTAATCGGTAACGACGATTATTTACAACTGTTTTGTAACCACTTTATACATTGAATTTTGAATTTATTTTTATTGATTCTACAACACACATAAGGTCTAAATAACCACATCTATTGGTCGAAAGAATATTCCAATTATTTTTCAATTTTAATAATGATCTGCGGGTGGGAGAAAGGTTAACTCAAGTCTAACAGTAACAACAAGAATTCAATCAACTAGCAAAGGAAGGCATACATGTCAGCTGCATCCAAGGCGAGAGGCATTCGTACTCTGACTAGGGATGTTAAGCAAATCACAGAACTGCTACTCAATCACAGATACTTGTGAATCACAGTTCATACCTGTTACTCAAATATCAAAATATCAGTGACTGGGTAACAGTGATTGGGTATCAGTGATTCAGTATCAGTGATTTGGTATCAGTGATTCGGTAACAGTTACTAAACTGATATCGCTAAGCTGATACCTTGGCTGATACCTTAGCTGATACCTTGGCTGATATTGATACTGTTACTGCGATCGGTGATTGCGACCGGGATCGGTGATTCGGTAGCAGTGAAAGCTGTGACTGAGTTTTGGTTATTTGGTAGCGGTGCCAGTTGGTCTGTGACGGATTGGCATTTCTATGGAGGATTTTTAACCGGATGTTTAAGGTAATATGTTGCTTTATGACTCACCAGATTCCCGCGCCTTTTTCTAAAGAAAAAAAGAATCTCGACAGTTTTGAGGAGAGTTCATATAAAAACATTTTAAATTCTCTGTTTTAAATAATTTTTTGTTCATTTTAAACTATCACTGATTATTTATTTTGTTGTTTTATTATATAGAGTAACATGACTAGAACTTGTTTTTTTTTTGGTTTGTTTATAATTAAAATTGTTCTGTTTATATATATAACCTCTTGTAAATTGTTTTTAATTCTAAAAAATGAATTATGTGCTTCTAAAAGTATAACTTGAATGAGTCGAAATCACAGGAGGGGGAGGGAGATATTTATTTCATTTCGTTAGTGATTAGAATACGTTTTACGAGTTTCTGCCTTCTTTAAAGTTTGTCTCTTAAGATGAAACCGTTTCAGAGGGAGGATCAACACAACAATGTTTACAGCGGTAAAGAATGCATTCTGAAATATCGTAATGCAAGTACAAAAGATTTTGATGACTGAATGTTTAATTTTTAAAGCGTATAATTTGTTGTTTGTAAACACTGATTCTCTGGAATTCCTTGTCAGACTGTTTTCAAAACAAATAAGAATGTTACTCGTTAGAATACTCCCTGTTAGCCTTAGAGATAAATTATATACTTTCACTCAGCTTATCAATTTTAAAGTGCTAAAAGAGAATATCTTCATCTTTTGTCTTCGGGGTGGATCCCGGACCGTTGACAATAATGCGTGGTTACTCCAGTGTTGTGTGGAAACTGAACTACTCCACATTTTAGTTAATATTTTGTAAAAATTGTATGATTTATAAACTCAAGTATTGGACGGAAATTGTTGAATCAAGTCAAAAGCTACAGATTTTTCACAGTAAGGTTTGACTTTTCTGCTGTTGTTCGTTTTGTGTTTTCTTCATCTCAAATAAAATTGTTGTGTCTTTGCACCACCACGAATACAACAATACAAATTAATTCGAATGTTACTAGAGATTTAGAAAAATTACTTAATGTTTTGAAATTGTCAGATTATCAAATGTAAGGAAATTGTCTTGCTACACATACTACGATGAAAACATTTTTCTTCAACAAACAAATATTTTGGATAAAGGTTATTTAGTGAAACGGATTTAAAGATAAAAAATAGGTTTGTCAATTATATATATTTATTTAAAGATTAAAAATCCATAATTTGAATTCAATTAGAAGTAAAATGATCAAGCATTCTAATGTATATCTCTTGATTTTAATGTTTAATTAATTATAAAGTTTAATTTATATGAAAATTTTGATATAGTTGAAACTATCTTAGTCACCAATATTAATTTATTGAGGAGAAAAAGTATATTTAAAAAATGAATTACGGGCTAAAAATAAAAAACGGCTCATTGTGGCAGAATAAAAATGAAAAATTCATTTTATAATTGAAGGTTTATTGAGTGGCAGTTGTGCGTTTTATTAAATATATTCCAGTTGATCTGGATGAAAAAAATACTGGGGTTCGAACTGTAAACTAAAGCACTGTAAGGCCACGACGTTACCGATTTAGCTATGTATTCCTTCGACGAAATCGTATTATTGAAAATATTTAACACATAAATAAAAGCATTCCGTTGCTACGAGTGACTAGAGATACTTTACAGTCAACCAATCAGATTCATTCACAGTTTGAATCACAATCACAGTTTTGAATCACAGATATTCATCAGTAGCAGTCACAGTTAGAACTGTTACTGTCAAATCACTGTTAGTAACATCCCTAACTCTGACCCGAGATCGAATAAAACATCAGCGCAAAACCACTCCTTCCTCCTTTTTTTTAACAACTTATTTACGGGAGAAATATCGTTCCGATTTTAAGCAGATTCAGCTGTTATTCGCTGCGAGCAACAGGAAACACGTGCAAACGATTCCAGCGAAATAAATCAAAGAAAATATAAACATCGCGTTTGAACGTGTGCTCCCCCAACGAATAATAATAAATTTTAACGTAAATTAATAAATGCTCATTATGCGTTTTGAAATATTCTTTCACCCAAATCGCTCGCCTTGATTTCATACGTTTATTTACTTGCCTAATCACTAGGGCAACTTTTTTGTTGCAGTAAAAATGGGAAACGTTGCATTTATCATTCCCTAAAGTTGCATTTATGGAAATAAAGTTGCATTTATTTTTGATACACTAAAATCTAAAATAAATTATTCGTAAAAAATGAACATTTTCAAAATTTATTGATATTATTTAGTTGTGTACAACAATATTATAATACATCATTAAATACAGAAGAACGTTGATGTCGTTGAATGTACGATCCTTGGCCTGTAACTTCTTTAACATTGAAAAACTGCGCTCAACAGACATGCGCCCAACATGTTGCCTGACATTGTTGCCGTAGAAAATACTGACTTGTGGGTAAATCATTTCGGGAAAGTGCAGCAAAAACCGTCAAAAGAGTGCCAACCAATGTGTTAAAGTACTTCTTGCCAATTATTTCACTTTCGTCTCCGTTAGGTTAGGACGAACACCTTCTATTCTTCTTGTTTGATCCGCAGTATTTCGACGTTCGCCAGATCATACACACGTGATCGAAGGGTTGATTCAGAGGGCAAAAAATGAAATAGTAATTTCATATTAATTAATTTGAAGCTTAATTTAAAAAAGTTGCAGTAGGTTGCCTTTATGCAAAAAGTTGCATTTAAGCAGAAAGTTGGAAAGGTTTTTAGGAAAGAGGAATTTAGGTTTTAGTACTTCACATGCAGCGTAGAACGTGTGAAAAAAAAGTTGCATTTGTTGCAAAAAGTTGCCCTACTAATCACCAATTATGCCGTACTGATTCCTCCTAACAACATCATCTTCATCCATGATTTCAAACCAGTTTTTAACATCTTGAATAATAGAAAGTGTTTGTCAAGATTCGATCAGAGTAGAAGCGGTTATTTATTCATTACGTGTAGTTATATTTCTGAGAATATTCCTTTTTGGTTACTTTAAAAAAAATTGTTAAAGTAATGAAAAGGTTCGTATAAAACAAAAAATAAAAAGTTTATCACAAAAATAAAAAATTACTTGACGATTATATTAGAACTTTTTCTCATAACTAAATAAATTTTTACTATTTTTCAACGTGGTTATAACCTAGTTACTCGATGCCTTCCTAAATACAAACCAGCATCATGTATCAGAGCGATAGTCTGTGATGCACGGCACAATTGACAGTTTTTTGTTTCCCCCATTTCAGAATACATTATGTTTAATGTCTCTTCATTGTTTTTTCGTTATAAAAAAAGAATGGTAGTATATAGTTTTCGTTATTTCGTAAATATAAAATGTCATTCAAAAATTTCAGTAAGAAACAATATGTAGCACTTTATCGAACTGTTGAAAAGTTTTAAATCGTAAAATAATATGTTTACAACAGGTTTTTTTTAAAAGTATGTCAAGGAAAATATGAAACAATATGAAGTTATATTTGACAATATATAGTATATTTGGAGCAATATGACAATATGTTTACAACAGGGTATTTTTTAAAGAGTAACAAGTAAAATAAGAAACAATATGAAGTGATAACAATACTTTTTGTTCTAAAAGATTTCTGAAAGCTTGAAGAAATTACAAATTTATGCGCATTTGATGAATCGTAGGCTCTACTTCCAAATGCACAAATCTTCAGTTTTAGGGATGATGTTTTTCTTCCCATGGTTTTGGGGATTGTATGGACTGATTTTTATTGGTGATGCGATATACTTGGTATGGCTAATGGATATATTATAATGATTGTGGCTTTAGACAACGACGAAGTGGAAAGAGCTAGAAAAGATTAAAGTAAAGAGCAAGTAAATGTAAAGGCTGACAATGGAAAAGTGAATAAATACACAACAGTGAATTCAGAAATTGTTATTAAAAAAGAAGATGAAGAAAACTTGACTTTAGTTACGCCTTTCTGGCCAGAGAAATAATTTTTTGAAGAACTTGCAAACATATTGATTAACTCCAATACAATGAAAGAAGAAATGAATATATTCATTTATGGGGATTCGAAAGACTTGGTGAAGGCATGTAATTATATTGAGAATGTATATGGAACTGAGAGTGGAAATTTGTTAAAAGTAGAGATGGATGAACACAATGTGCATTTTGTAAATGATTCACCGAAAGTGGATGATGGTACTGACATTGTAGACCCATCGCGTCAATTAGAAGAAAGATATTTTGAAAACCTATTTACAAAGTCTGCAATCAATCTTTCGAACGCAAAGATGGAATTGATAGCTGCGGATGAATTGAAAAACTTAACAGAATTTGATGATGGCTTTGATGCTGCAAAAGGATTGCGCGAAACTATAATCAAATCTTTGGAAGACAAACACCCAACTGTAAAAGAAGCGTACGTGGAAGCAAATCCAGTAAAAACAACGATTTTATGCACTTATGGATATACTTTTACATATTCAATGAATTCAGGTGATGGTAAGAACATCCCGCTCACATCATTTCAAACTGTGACTGGAAACTTTGAAGCAAAACTTCCAACTTTTCGAACCGATGAAGGTGCAACTGGGATTCAGTGAAGGATGTAAAGAAACCAGTTTTGACTTACAAGATCAAAGAAGATAATTTACAATGCTAGAGTAAGACTTCCCAGATATGTGCTGTCTCAAGTTGTTCGAACAAATATCCGTCAGAGGTATCAAAGGCAAAGTAACGCCAATTTACAAAAGAAAAAAGGTTGCAGATAAGACGTTCTGCACCTGCAATGACATATGCTCAGGAGAAAAAACCTGGAATCATAAAGCTTGAACAAATTTGGTCCTCGCAGACAGATAACCCTATTCCTGGTCCTGCTTATTTTATGAATAATTCACTCTTTTATTTCGAGAACCGTTTCCATTGGGCCCATTTGAAATATAAGATGAAGTATAAGCCGAATTTGAGATCTATTGATGAAGGCAATGATGATGGAGAACTTTATGCTGCAGTTGGTGCCGTTAGAGGTATCGAAGTCACCAGTGGTACAATCAAGCTGTTCATCAAACAAAGATTGACCTCATTATTGACGAATAAGACACAAAAAACACACACAAAGTTTGAAGAAAAAGGATATGGTGAAAACTGTCAGGGAGAAACTATTGAAAATTCAGTACATTAAATTCTTTTATAAGTAAGAATGGTTTAGTTTGTATGATTAGATTTTCATAAGTTTATATAAAAAATTTTTTTGTATCAATGTAAAGTAGTAACCGCACGACGCAAGTAACGACTCAACTAAATTGGCTCAAGTATTATATTATGTACACTTCCCCAAGAGGCAAGTACCTAATCATCAAACATTTGAAGTTAGCACTGCCAAGTTGTTGACTGTCACTGGTGGGAAACCGGAACATTTCATGCCAACGGGTATGATGTGGGTTGACCAAGAAATTTGAGCACTCCCGAAATGTGCAGTGAATCAATTTTATTTGCCTCGATTTCCCTCAGCCTTACATAGAATGTCTTCCATTTCTCGAGTGCATAAACTTGGTCATCCTTCATATTTGGTTCCCCAGTCGGCTGAGTAAATATTCAAATGTTTCACGATTTGGTATTCGCCTATTAGGAAAGCGTTTTATGTTACAAACTTTGATCAACTCTTCAGTATCCATCGTCAGATACATGTCTGAATTTTTAATGCTCTTTCAAATGCAAAATTTATTTTGTGAATGCCGAAGTTGAAAAGAAAAGTATTTGCAACCATGCCAACAAGAGCTCTTTTGCACCTTACACAGTTGCAGACGTACATTGTTTGCAACAAAAAAAAATATTTAGTTTGGTGCCTACAATCTGTTTAATTTAAACGGGGAATTTCGAATCTCCTCTGTCTACAAAGTTTCCCCTTCAATAATTCCTTTTATGTAGATTTGACTTTTATAATTTTTTTAATAAATTTTTAACTAAATGAAAATAGAGAGCGGTTTAATATTAATGACTGCATGTAAATAATATCAAAGTTCATAATTAGATGACCAGATTGAATGATTGAAATACACTGAATCCTTCTGAGCAATTTGATTCTCTTGTTACTACGGACGGTCACTATTACTTTAAAAAAGTTAATTTCAAATGTCAGACAAAATCATGTTGCAATAGTGATGAGCGTAGTAATTAGTGCACTGTATTATTTTATGTACTGTAAATTTGTCACTTTCTCACAAATACATTTTTCTTTTACAGAAATAAAGCAGTTCAAAGAGGAAGTTCAGGCTCTTTTGGACAGTAAGATGGTAAGCAGCTTCATAAAATAAATTTTTTTTTTACAAAATTAACTTCTATTCTATCAATTGAGTATACATCTCAAATGTGTGTAACATGAAATCTTTGATCACATGTTACAATGCAATAATAAAAAGTAAGTTTAATTGATTAAAAAAAAAGAGTTTTTTTATAAAAGAGTATAAAGAGAGTAAAAGAGTTAACAACATTTTTTTATAAAGTGATCTTCGTGCTTCAACTTTAATCACAAATTATATGATGCAACGAGTGGGGAGAAAATACACATGTTCGTATTGTCTGAATTGCCTGAGGATTTTTTGGGATTAGATTATTATGTAAGTGTAGGCCGACTAATTGTACATGCGTTTTTCAATTTTCTAATAAATTATCATATTAAAAACAAAGGCAAAGAAAAAATGGTTAAGTCCTTTTTCGAAGTCGTTTCAGCAGTTTGAAATTAGTTTACTAAAGGTAGGTATGTGTACTCTATATAGCAACTCGTTTTTAATAGTAGCTCCTCATTTCGCCAGGTGGGTGGTCATAGGAACAGGGGTAGGCGATATTAGGAACCCACTTTTGAAAATTCTCTTGGAAAACTTTTTGAAATTTTACTAGTTAAGTTAAAGTGACACAAATAAAGAAGTTATAGGATCTCTGGAAACCAAAGGAGAATAGTTCCTAGTGATATTCATTTAGTTTCCAGCTTGATTTCCCAACCTAGAGGCTGAAATTCAGAGAAATAGTTAAGATAGGTGATACTCGGAACAACTACCTTGCGTGATTTATACGCTGATACCAGCGGAATCGTCAATTTGTAAAGCAAAGTATTGTTCTGAAGCTTAGTAACTGTTTTCTCAATATCCCCGCCATCTGACATTTTTTATACGTAATTCTGTGTTTTATTGTGTCGTCCGAATGAGAAATTTTCATTTTTTTTTTTTTTTTTTTGCATCATTACCAAATTCAATTTGAATTATTTCAAAATATGCTGGTAAAATAAAACGCTCTACTATGGTGTGTGATTTTAAATTTATATCGATTATTTCGGCAACTTTATACGATGTAATTTGTGCTTTATTAGATATTGTTACTATTAAAAAAAATTTTGTCCTTTATAAATTTGATTATTCACCAATCTTTGAAAATAGTTCTTGTCTTTGAATCGGAGATATTCGTGTTTAGATGTAAAATTACATTTCGATTTTGCTGGTACCGTTACACTATTATAAAGCTTTTCCCCACAAACCACGAAAAAAGGGAACTTTATATTTATTTTCGTCAGTATAAGTGATTGGCATTTTTATTTTGTTCTCCTATTGTGAGTATAATTCTAGCACTATCAGCGTTTCTCATTTATTAAATGTTTTAGCATGAAGGGTTTAATATTGCATTCAATAAACTAATATATTATAAAATGCAAAATATGCAAAAATAAACTAATATGTATAAAATAAAGTACATCGTAATCATATACATAGAATAAAATTCTCTCTCATGTGATGCCTGTACAAACACAAATTTGAACATAGATCGGACAGACAGACTTAGGAAATCAAGTTAAGTAACTAAATGAATGCAAGTACTCACAGTATGCAAAGTTTCATGAACATATATATATTCAACCAAGCGGTCGTGCAATGGGCACAGACAGATGGACATCAGACAGACAGACACCAAACGCGCAAGAGGGGGATTTTGCATCAGAAGGGACCAAAACAAATAGAAAACTTGAAATGTGTCGAAAATATTCAAGGTATATATACAATTTTGGGCACCAGTGTAATATTCAATAAAATCTGGTGCGTCACAAACAGAAGATAAACAAAGAAACAAACGGAAGTATAAAGATGACATATCGAATAGGGATTCATCGCAATTGAAACGGAAGACCCTTAAATACCACCTGTGTAGTCTTCAAAAAGAAACTTGCAATTGAAGCTCTCGTTCCTAGTAAACTGAAAAGACATTTGGAAACACGCAATCTCTCTCTCTCTTCACGCCCACAGATCAAAAACAAACCAAGAGAATATTTTGAAAACCTGGCAGCAAAAAACTTTTTAAAAACTATATGAAGATGCCAGAAAATAAGTTGGTTGCAAGCTACAATGTGGTACAATTAATAGCACAACGCAAAAAAGCACACACCGATGACGAGTCCATCATTGCACCAGCATTAGCTATTATTGTCTAAACAATGATGGGAAAGGAATCGACAGAGAAGGGTCAACAAAGTACCATTATCCAATGACACAATATCACGCAGAATAGAAGATTTAACTTCACACTTAAAAAACAAATTGTCCAGCATTTCGAATCGCACGACAGTGAACTCTGGTGATTTCAGATTGATGAGTCGACAGATATCAGTGAAAAAGCACATCTCCTAGATTTCATTCGATTTGTTAAAGATGACAAATTTTTGATTGAGTATATTTTCTGTAAAGATTTGAAGAGCAAGATGACAGGAAAAGACACATTTGAGCTTGTAAAAGAAAATATTTCAAGCTTTGGTTTGATGCAGAAAAACTGCGTTGGTGATTGCACAGGCGGATGTCCATCAATGTTTGGAAACTAAAAAGGATTTATCACAGTTGTGCGCCTAAAAAATCCAAATATTATAAGCAGCCCCTGCTTGATACACAGAGAAATTCTCATTTAAAAAATATTTAAATCCAGATATGTGGATTGTCATGAACCAAGTAATCCGAGTGGTCAATTTCGTCAAGAGTCGACCTCTTAAATCCCGAATTTTCTCTCAGCTATGCGATGCGATGGATTCTGACTACAAAACTCTTTTATATCACACCGAAGTGCGTTGGCTTTCGAAGGGAAATGTTTTGAAACGACTCATACACCTGAAAGCAAAGGTTCTTGGAGGTCAAAAAACCATCTTTTGGATTTTCTCTTCATGACGAGATTGGTGGCTTTAAAGTTCAATTTCTCTCGGACTTGTTTGAAAAGCTGAACTCTATGAATTTAAGTCTTCAATGTTTCTCCGAGAATATCGCCACATCAACATCAAAACTGATGTAATTTAAAGAAAACTTAACACTGGAAATCTGAAATTTCAAAAGGAAATGTTGACTGCTTTCCGGGTGTCAATGAATCTCAGTCCAAAAAAAATTGCAGACGAAATTATTAGCACCATTGACGAACTTCAAACCTCATTTAAAAGCTACCTACTTTCCGTCGCTTTCAGTTGACGAATATGAATGGTTCATCAACCCATTTGTAATTTGCAAGACACCCAAATTTGACAACAACAGAAAAAGAACAGCTCATTGATTTGAGAAACGTTAAGTTTTACCGTTCAATATTCTTCAAGCAAAATTTGGATGCGTTTTGGCTTTCTGTCAGAAATGTGTACCCTGCAATCAGCTTGAAATCTATTAAAATTATTTTGCCTTGTGCATCTTCATGGTTCTGTGAATTTGGATTATCAATATTGACAGAAATCACGTCCAAAAAGCGAGAAAGACTTTTAAAAATTGAGACGATGAAATGCGAACTTGTCTAGCGACTTTGAACCTTGTTTTGATTTAATTTTCAAGAAAACAGTCTCAGCCCTCTCATTGATTAAATTTTGTAAATAAATAATTTTTTTTTTTTTTTTTTGTATCATACAATTTCTAGATTTTTTTATATTCAGGTGTACCGAAAATAATTCCAGTTTGCCGTCAATCAAAAAAGGTTGAGAAACACTGACCTTCAGGTTCAATTCCTGTACATAGACTGAGTGTAGTTCTCTCTTGGTGTCCTGGACCATCAACAATAGCCCGTTGTGTTGCTCCAATGCTAAGTTAAAATACCTACCCTATCTCCTCTTGTGTCATTAAAACTTCCTTTTATGTATATTTGTTGCTTGACTATTTATAAGGGGTTCCTAGAAATCAAACACAGAAGCCGATTTCAGTCTATCATGTGATCTTACGACTGTTTTTAGTCTTAATTAAGGCATTGGTAGCCATGTTGGAAGAGCAACTGATTCGAAACCGGATGACTGCGAGTTCGATACTAGGTCTAGACAAAGACCGTCGTGTACACGGGATAGGTGTATGTTAAATCTATCATGTCCTCTATTGACCTCACGTTGGTAGTGTGGAAGTTTGGAATGTGCGGTTTTCGCGCAGATGTTCTTGTCATTTGATCGTAATTCAAAATGGCGAAGAGTTGCCTCGGATCACTTCCATCGGGATTGATCGCCAATAGCCGGCTGTATTGCTCCAGTGCAAGGTTAATTACTCACCTACTATACGCACTTTTATGTGAAAGGTGTTAATTCAAGTGCATTAACATCACATTGGGAAGCACACTACGGGCTATTGGCGACTGTTCAGGATCTATCCCCATGGGAAATATTCGAGGACACCACGAACCACGGTCAGTTGACGAGGGAACACGTGAGGTGACACCCTACTGTTCAAACTTACGCCAATGTGAGGACATTTAAGGCCACTGCAGATTAAACATGCATCAACTCCCGTGTACACGACTGTCTTTGGTTGGACATAGTTTCGAACTCGCAAACCTCCGGATGCTAATCCTTTACCGTTCCATCCGGGATACCACCAAAGTAAAGGAGAGACTCTTGTTTATATTCTGTGAAATAAAACAGAAATATAAAATTTAAAAACCAACATCAAACTGTTTTAATAAGATACCATCATTACAAATAATTTACCTTGAAAAAAAAACCACGCAGAAATTCTGTCAGAACAATACAAAGTTTATATAACAATGAAACAATTCCTACGTATAAATTACGACTCTTATATTTGCATTTAAAGATCATGTTGGTGCTGTGTTGAAGTTTAGAGAGTGGGATGCCAGCTCATATCTTGACCTCGTCATCTCACCATTGTTAAAAATAACGAGGTGTTATCCTCTGATCTATCCCTTCGGGATGGATCCCAAGCAGTCTCCAACGGCCCGTTGTGTTGTTCCAGTGCACAACCTTTATTCCACTACCAACCATTTAGAAATTCAATCTGTCGTCTACTTACACGAAGATGAGCATTCTTGAACATGTGGTCATGTAAGTTCCAATTGTGTACGTTCCAAATTCTAAACATCCCTCATGCTGTCTTTAATGTTTCTGTTAAACCTTGGAATGTTCATTTTGTGAGTCTTAGTATAGCTCAAACCTTAAGCTTGAAGCTTCCGATAGAGCGGTATTTCTGCCTTCAATCTATTTTATCCCAACATGATTCTAAATCACCCTGTAATTGGAATCTTATTGACAGTCCGATTGGTTGGTTGAGTTTCATGACGCTAGGGTCCTATTTAACAATGCTACGCCAGACACAAGACAGACATCGTGGCTCATTGTGAATGCCCACTGCGCTAGTAACCTTCGAATTGTTGGCGGTTCAGATTTCATTCTTCCATGGGTGTATTTCCTCTCTCTCTCTCTCTGTCTTCCGTAACAGTAATAAGCTTTCTTTGTGCGAATGATCATTCCTTGACGACGATTTAAAAGCGGATCCTTGAGATCAAGCACACAAGTCGGATTATATATGTTACTCAACCAGCAAGACAGAACATTACAAGGTATTGGCTTTCAGAAGGATCACCATCCAAAAGAGTGAATCTCCAACTCCAGTAGTCAAATTGGATAATCTTGCGTCAAACACGACACGCTTTTATACAGCACAGAAAGCACATCGCATCGATTGAGAGAGAGGGGGAATAAAATGTTACTATCTGATGCGTCATTCTGTAGGAAACGAAGAAGGAAAGAAGATTCTGAGCCAACAGTAATTGCATTAGCGTGTCAACGTAATGGCAAAGTTAAGTGTTCGTGATGGAGGTTGGGGGCGCAAGGATCCCACACTAATATGAAGCGGACAGAGACGACGAACAGGTCACGTGCAGAGGGTCTCGCTGGCCTTGCTTCCGCTTCCGTTGCGGAAGGAGTCCACTAGGATGATCCCGAAGAAGAAAGCTCCGATGGCGGCCAGCACGATGGAGCCGCAGATGAGGAGGTAGCTCCTCCACCTCTTCATGTCCGGGTCGGTCTGGAGTGTCACCCTCATCAGGCATATACCTGAAAAGAGAACGGCTCTTGAATTTCATAGACGTGAAATATAAGTAGACCAGGCACTGCTATTGAAAGCTGATTTAAAAGAGTTCGAACAGCATGTCGACTCACAGTCACGTGCCTGCTCTGTGGAAAACTGATATGGTTTGCCGAATGGCGTCTTATCGCCTCGTTTGTCGATGTAACATCTAGGATAGGTGTTCGACTGCACATATACCCTCTATAGAGCGGTGAAAAAATGGCGAAATCGACAAAGTCTACTACTAATGTCCCGTGGACCAATCGGATGACGAATGTTCGCTTCCATCCCACTTGGTTAATTACTTAAACTAGCATGAAATGAAATTGAAAGATGATGAGAGTTAGAGCAGCGAGATACAAATACCGAGTATTGTAAAACGACGAAAAATGGCGAATACGAGGGATGACCCGAAAAGGCTGATAAAATAAGTGATGAAGTGTTAAAAAAATTGAAGGAATGAAAACGAAACGAGGGCAAGAAGTAAATATCTGACGTAAGGTAAGAGGTTTTTGGCAATGATGGAGAGTTTTCACTCGTTAAAGGATGTCGATGTGTACCTCTTGAATGGCCGTTGCGAAGACGAGTTAGTAGAACATCTAATCGTCTTGTTGGTAAAGATGGCAAGAGAGAAATTGTGGGATGTGTATTACAATAAATAGTTCTGTGTGGTTAGTTGCTGTTTCCACAAGACTATCGTAACGTCCCATCATCCTAAACAGAGCACTTAATAGGGGGCGCTCTCTCCCCCTCGGGCTGTGCAGATGACGTCTACAGGAGTCTGTGTAGCGAGCGAACTTCTGAAGATGACGTCATTGTCTTGTAGAATCGCAGACGAGTGCGGTTGCGCTTAACTTTTCGCTTTTGTACTGTATCGGTAATGGATCTCGTCGGCAAATTTTTAAACTTTAATTTGTAAATAGATTGGAAATTGTTATGATTACTGTAGCGTTATGGGGGACCCCTTGCAGCAGTTTCATGGTGGTCCTCTTCGAGATTTCCTCTGTTACGTGATTTCGCCGTCGAAGGGAATCGGCTGGCGAATTTATGACCGGATCGGGGTAGAGGAATGCGAGGTAGACCCTCGTTTTTGAACTGTCGCTCTTCGTAAAAACGAGAAGCGAAGTGTGCGGTCACCCCTCGAAGAAGAGAGAATCGTTGAACATGTGATCGTGAACGGACGTAGAACTGGTCTGCTCCAATAAAACCACGGGACTGAAGCCATATTTGTACTTGCCCTATTTTAGCCTAGAAATAGCCTTAAATGGTACATATGTTTCACTAATTAACTGTGCTGTATTTCTAGAAGCTGTTTTAATTGCCTGCAAGCCACTCGTCAATTTTTCTCACGACGTTACAATTGTATATACATTTTACTATTGAAAGTGGTCCTTTTTTGAATCGTCGATGTGGTTCACCCAATCGTGGCAGGATTATGTGTTAATAGGTTGCTCACCTGGGTAGATGAAGATGTTGGCTGAGGAGATGGATCCCAGTGCGTGTATAACGGTGCCGATGCTCTTTGTGTAAAGGGCGATGAGCAGCGACGACCCGAACCACAGGGTGACGATGACCACGCGACGCTTTTTCTCGCCCTTCACGAACTCCGCAGCGGACAGTCGGAAGAACTCCGCGTATAGACCTTCCACCGCTCCCCTGTGGACACGAACAGACAATCAAAATTAAAATTACCACCACCAGCCACGTATTAGTCTATGCCTGTGGTTTTCAACCAGGTCGCTCCAGTGAAACAAAATAAATTTAAAAAAATTAAATGAAATAAAGAATAACAAAAAGAGTATAAACAAATTAAGAGATGTAGAAATTGCATCCTGAACGGAAATTTGCTAAGTCGAATTTCACGCTTTCTCTTTCCGACGACGCTTGGTCTATCGCTAAATTGAGCTGTCATGAGAATTTCCTAGTTTCAAAAATATAATTTCATTTCATTGACATTGCGCAATTGTTTAAGCATCTCTTTACTATCTATCCACACTTCCACCCCCGTAACACTACTCCTGAGCACCATAAACGTGTAAAATGCAGGGAAGGCCTAAAGCCCTGTTCACACGAGGCGATTTCTAACGCGTTCGAGGTCCGCTTTCCGTAAGCAGAAAATTATGTTTTTTTATTCCCCTAATTCAAGTTTCTATGTTTGCGATACTCCAGATTGATACCAAAACAGATTTATTACTTAATTATTTACAATTTGATTACATAATTATGTATTAAATAATTTAATATTTATTTAAAGAAAATCCCATTGAAGGCATGGATCTGGTGTGAAATTTTCCGCAGATTTGAAAACAGTTGAAATTTGTACTCTATCTTCAACGATCGCAAAGATAGAAACTTGAATTAGGGGAATAAAAAAGCACATAATTTAATGCTGACGAAAAACGGAACTCGAAAAACGGGCGTTAGAAATCGCCCCATGTGAACAGGGCTTAAGGAGCCCCATCATAGAGATTGATTCTAAAAGGGATCCGCTAGTCATAAAGGTTGGGAACCTCTGGTCTATGCGAATGGACATCCTAACCAACGTTGTACGAGTGGAACTAGATGCTCCATAAAGTTATCTGATCCCTTCCAGTGGTTTCGATGAGCTATCTCAGTTTCTTCATACTGGATGGACGAGATATTTCATTGATCAAGTCTGAAAAACTGACCGGATCGAGACAATCACCAGCAGTGTTAGCTGCTGAATTTTAATCTAGTGCAAGTCGTACTAAATTTGCACGCATTTCTTAAACTTTGAGAGTGTACCGAAACCCATCGGAATGCTTGGTTTGCTTCGACTCGAAAGTCTTTCTCGAACTTACAACAAATATTCATAAAAACATATAACATTTAAAGATTATGTTAAACACTTTAATGATACAAATAGTTAATAAATATGAAAAGAAATGAGTTTGGGGTGTGAGTAAATCTGAGAATAATTGTAGATATAGATATCAGTTATTCGCTCCTAGGACTACGGTATGTAAAATAGTTGTATGTAGTGTACAATATGTGTTGTTGATGTCTTCTAATCCTCTCTCATGGGCATATCTCCTTGATGTGTGTCCGGGCTTCATGACCCCAGGTCCTTGAGTGATCATTTCTTTTCCCATACGGTATCATTCTTTCGTAAACATGGGAGGCGATCCCGGGATACACCAAGTCATCTTTTCTCCATTCGTCCCACTTCTCAGCTTCCCTACACCCTCTTTCTGCTTTAATTTCACTATGCTCCTCAATCGTACCTTACTCTCGCATTTTTTAACTGACGATGTCTTTTGTTAGGCGCAGCTTGGCCAAATATGACACCGTTACACACACACACTTCACCAACCTACAACCCATATCTTACTCTCTATGAAATTTATGAACCACGGTAGCCCAGTTGGAAGATGAACGGATTAGCAACCAGAAGGTTACGAGTTCCAATCGAACAGAAGACCGTCATGTATATAGCGCGCTGGTGCACGTCGCTTGATCTGTCGTGGCCTCAAATGTCCTCAAAGGGTGTGAAAGTTTGGAGAGTGACTCAGGTGTTGTACTCGGCAACTGATCGTGGTTCAAAATGACCTTGGATATTTCCCTTCGGATGGATCCCGGACTGTCCCCAATAGCCCGTAGTGTTGCCTCAGTGCAACTTTCATCAATTCACCAACCTACCTTTCACATATTTCACTTCCTGGTTCCTGGTTCGAATCCGGGGTCAGGGTATGGATGTAAATTGTGCTGTTCTTTGCTAGGTGCAAAGATGGTCCACCCACTGGGTGCCCTTTCACAAATGACCATCACTTCCGGCCTTGTAGTGGCCAAGGAAAAGTCCAGTGCCCGCCATTGGGAAAAAAAAACCTTTCACACATTTACTAGACGTTGTCTCATGTTTGGCACAGTTTGGGCATATATGGCCCCCAGACAACCATGGAACCCACAAAACTATGGAAACTACCATTGTATGTGTAGGGGGGTGCTTATGCCCCGAAATGAGGAAGTGTGCACTCACCGTCCGCACAAGGCGAGCACGGGGTAGGTGACGATCATCTTGAGGACCAGTGCCCCGATGCCGACCATGACGACGGGGTCCCGGGCGTCGTACATCTTCATGACGTTGGGCGAGACCTGGGAGCCGAAGGTCAGGTAGCCGAAGCAGCCGATGACCGAGTAGATGACGAACAGGAACAGCATCGACAGGCAGCAAGACTTGGTGAAGTTGCCCAGCGTACGGACACGCATGCACGCGTACACGGGAACAACTACTTCTTGACACTGGAAAGATACCAAAACATTACAACGGATCGGATCTCACATACAGGATTATAACTAAATCCTAAGGATATATGCAGGGGTTTTTGCCCCAGGCGCGTTTCAACAGATGGCAGCACTGGAGACCGCACGATGACGTCACATTTTGACTAAGGGAGTTCTTCCCGCCTTTTTTTGTCACCACTCCTTCTCCAACGTTCGAAAACGGACGTGTCGCGATGGCGCTCTTCTGAGCTTTTGCTTTCGTTTATGTCCATCCAACATACTTATGTCCATACTTACCTAAAATCTCTCTTTTGTTAAAATCCCCTAGACCTTCTTGCTAATGTAATTTCTCAACTTCAAATAAAAGGTTAAAGAGTATCATTGCTTCATCACTATTTCACAAACTGTGGGATTGATTCTGATGACCTTTCCCGCATAAATGTGGTGCCAGCCTCAGCCTACCACTAGAGGGCACCTCCGCGCAGATGTCATCTCCGACCACTGCGCAGCCATACTGCGCATCCGCGCAACGCCGAGATCCAGAAGTGACTCAGACGCTAGACAACGACACTAGTAGAAAGACGTGTGCGCGTGAGCTGAACCGCGACGACGAGCGACTAGCGCTTATAATGGACACTTAATTATGACGGACTTCATATTTGAACTGTGCAATCTCCTTGAACAACATTGAACTTACTTTCATTGTTTTGGCCTTCCTATCATCATGTAAATAACTTCCTGATCATCAACTAATTAAACGTCATTATTCTTTAAACGATTGTTTACTAACCACTACTCCCACACCCGGACCCCACATATATACTCTAAGACAAAAAAAAAAGCGCCTGGAAGGTGTATACCGGTATAAAAAAATTTGGAGAAGTGGTACATCTGCGTTGGACATGCAAATTATCAAATTTTCAGAATCATTTGAGCATGCGCCAAGTGTGCAGGGCAGCTATCAAACAAGTTGCATACCGGGGCATAAAACGGCATCCAATACCGCAGCAAATTCATTTCGACTCATGCTGTTGTGTTGGTTACATCGTTTCTCATTGAGTTGTGCCTCGGAAAAAAGTTCGCAAGCAATTTAAGCAACCAGGAGAGTGACAGAGGCCGAGTCATTGGCCTTCGAGGAGGTGGATGGTCTAATCGACGGATTGCGCAACATATTGGTTGTAATGATGTTACTGTTGTACGCTGTTGGCAGCGGTGGATACAACAAGGCACAAGCCAGCGTCAACCAGGCTCAGGAATGCCCAGAGAAACCGAACCGAGAGAGGATCGACGTGTTGTTAGACATGCGCGTACTGATCCAACAGCCACTGTTGCAGACATCCAACGGGCAGTGGGATCCTCGATCAACGAATGGCATCGAGTGGTCTTCACTAACGAATCCTGCTTCTGACTGGGTGGAGACGGCAGTCGAATCCGTGTGATGATGTATTATGATGTTGCCACTTGTCTATTATTGAATAAACTATTGTTTTATAGAAATTTCTGCCTCCCCATTTGTAGAACCAATATTACATTCAGTCTCAACGGATCATTCTCTGCTCTTGCCCTATATCACCCTTGTCACAACTACAGGCATATAATTGCTGTTATACAGAGATATAAATATTATTGTTTTTACCTGATATGCAAAACAAAGCACCGGAACGACAACCAGGAAATTTGATACGCTGTCAGGTCTGCGAAAAGAGTGAAGGATAATTAGTGGAAAACTTTCCAATGAATCGAATAAACACAAAACAAAATTTTTAAAATAAAAAACCATTGAAAGCTTGATAAAATTATTCTCAAATGCAATAAACACGTACTCATATTTTATATCGACGTTCTTGAGATCCAGCTTGAAGTACCCGTAAATAGTTAGGAACACCGGATACAGCATGGCAAAAATCCCCAGGGACCTGAAATGGAACAATGCATGCAGTTACAGTACGTACGCTCATAAATTTTAAATATTTGTATTCATATATTTAGGTAGGTAAGTAGTTAATTAACATCAATCACACTAGTGCAACACAATGGGCTATTGGAAACGGTCCGGGACTAAACACCAAGCGAAAGATCCAAGGACAACGTCTCGTCATCTGGAACCGCGGTCATATGACGAGTACAACACCTCTGCTGACACCCCACTCTCCAAACTTCCACACCACGGCAACTATATTAGAGGACAGGAGATTACTTTACCACGAAAGATTTAACATATTCCAGTCTCTCCGTGTACACGATGGTCTTTGACTGGACCGTGTTTCGTACTCGCAGTCCTCCGGTTACTAATCTGTTGTACATCCAACTGGGATACCACGTCCCAAAGTGATTTTGGACAAGTCTTTTCGTTCAGATCCCCTTGCGAGAGAACTAAGTGAGAGAGAAGAGAACGTACCCTGCATAGCGTAGGAAGTGGACACTCCTGAAGTAGCACATGGGCAGCATGAAGAGCAAAGAAGCGGCGGGGATGGTGAAGTGTCGCTCAAGGTACCAACGATGGCAGAACGTAGATCCGAACGCGGCCAGGAACACTGCAAAGGGAAATAAATAAACATCAAATCTTGAGACTGAAAGGTAGACATGAAATCAATGCATGCCTGAAGAGTCATAAGATTGAGCCAATTTCAGTTTACCGAAATGTACTTCTCAGTTGACATTGTAGCGTAGTGAACCATGTGATGTGCCCATAAACACAACGATACTGCCAAAATTACAACTAAATTAACGTTATTGACATTAATAAAATAACAATATCTTGTAATCGGGTATTTGTGTCCCTTAGTCGCGAGCACTGCAAACGGAAAATATCTAATGTTCTCTGTATTGTCCCTCCAGTATCCCTGGGAGACAAATCACAGGGGGAGTCTTGCCCCCCCTAAAGACGATCTGGAGGGTAAGAAGACCACCATGAAAGACCACCCCGATAGATGCTTCGGAATTTTCGGCCAGAGGTCGGTGGTGTGGACCTCTGATCTCGAGATGCTGTTAAGGGTCTTACAACATTAATTTTTCTGGTGTAGCATTGTGAGGCATTATCTGTCAAGCCAAATGTAGGTGACGCTACTGTTTCTGCGGCAATTCCTGTACATATTCTGAACGACGTCATACTTTTCTCATACTATTTTCAGCACTTCGTCAATAAAAATTGTAGAAACGAATTCGAAATTGATATGCGATAGTTGATTTTTCAACAACAATTCGATTGAATGCAAACGTTGTAAAAACATTTTAAGGTGACCCCGAACTGTGTCATACCAGACATTTGGACAAGAGAACTAAAAACTTCGAACATTGTCTGGTTTAATTGTTTACACTGATAATCCCTCTCGGTTCGAGTTTGGGAAGTTGGTAGAGTTGGTGGGTGACTCACTTCGGTCCAGCTGGTCCCCGATGATGATGAAGATGGCGATGCAGACCCCGTAGCACGTGCAGGTGATGGAGAGTGCGGCCAGCTTCTGCGCGTTCCTGCCGCACATCGAGAGAAGCACGTCGTGGTACGTCACGTCCAGGTTCACGTCAGAGCAGTGGGCCACGATCAGCATTGTCAGCACGATCAGCACCAGCATCACCTAATACCAAACACAACAGGTTAGTTTCAAAATAAACTTTTCAATATATTCCTATAAAATTTAGTCTTTGTTTCGATATAAAAAGCCTGTATACAGGGTGATTCTACGGTCATGGGACAAACTTGGAGGGGTGGTACAGCTTACTAAAACATACACTTTTCGTATAGGACTGTAGGGTCGGAAGTGACACGTGGAGGCACGAACACAAAGAATAAGACAAGAACAGAAAAACATTGTTTATTCACAACATCATTGCAAAGTACTTCTTTGCAGCAATGTTTACAATAAATGCTCAAAATTACGACCACGAACATGCTTTCTAGCGTCGAAGGAGTGATTGGCGAACAGTTCCAAAGATGCCAGGCATTTCGCTCACATTTGCAATGGATAATCGAGCAAAGAGGTCCTCAATTGTAGTCCCGTAAACGTCTTCAGATGCCCCCATAAGAAGTAATCGATGCTCGATAAAATTGGCGATCGGGATGGCCATTGAACAGGTCCACCACGCCATCGTTCATCGCCCCGCAAAACTGGCATCCAGGTAATTGTAGACATCCAGTAAGCTGTACCACCCCTCCAAGTGTGTCCCATGACCGTAGAATCATCCTGTATAAAGTTCAGTTCGAAAATATTAGGTTGTGCAGAAGTTGTATAAGTGTTGTAATCTGTCTCTGAACCACTGCAGAGGACTCCCTTTTTAGAGCCATGTGGTGCATGTGAAACATGTAAAATATAATTAGGTAAATATTGTAAATCTTTGTGTGCACTCTTAACTGTATATATCATTACCACCGCGCCAAAAACACCCATCTGCAAAATTGATGTTTCTACAAAAACGTTTACAGTTTTGATGCTTCTATAAAATACAGTTATGACCGGCGCTTCGATCTGGCTAAAGACCGTCGTGTTCACTAATGGTAGTTGGGGCACGTTAAGTAGGTCGTGGTCACAAAGTCCCCCATGTTCCCATACCCAATCAATACCTCTGGGGGTACCTGATCAGGGGTTTATCGGCCTCTGATTGGGATCTAAATTACGATATGTGTGAGTGAATGGATGTATGAAAGGGACCTTCCTGTAAAACGGATGTGACATGTATGTCGAGCAAAGTCCTCCCAATGGGGCTCAATAACATGGAAGGCGCTCTCGCCTCGCCGTCTTTAACGGGCCTGGCACTCCTCTGGTCTGTCAGTGTAGGCCTAAGAAACAACAACAGTTATGACTCCTCTAAGTTTTCTCAAGAGGATCGGCAATTCCACTCAGAATCCAGATGATTCGTGGGCTTGTCTTAAAAATAAAACATGAAATGGTGACTCGAAATATGCAATGAGGTGAAATTCGCCGAAATGCAGATTGGTGCCTTTGATGTGGTGGTTACGATCTACAGACGATTGGGAGAGATAAAGAGACACTGGACATGGTTGACTGAAACCTAGATATGTTTGCAAGTACGAGTTGTATCGATAAAACTAATTTTAAAGTGTCTCGTAAATTTGAATGTCCGTTGGCCCCAATCGATCAAAGCGGAACAGTTATACTACGTAATACGTGGTTAAAACTTGACATAAATAAAATTAACCCCCAATTGATAAATGTATTACTCAATTCTAAAGTGAAAAAAAAATTGGAAAAAAAAAAAAAAAAAGCTGATTTTGAGAAGC
Organism: Metellina segmentata; assembly: GCA_947359465.1. Lineage (NCBI taxonomy): Eukaryota > Metazoa > Arthropoda > Arachnida > Araneae > Tetragnathidae > Metellina > Metellina segmentata. The sequence continues at coordinate 17,568,947 of OX375879.1, read as the reverse complement.
AATTTGAACCAAATTTTCATATTGTGAGTAACGTGATAATTTTCTCATTTGAACTTAATATATATACAACGGATTGCAAGGATTATCCGGAAAGATTTTCCAGGGAAATCCAGAAAAACCTGATCAGCAGAGAACTGCCCAGTGTCTTCCAACGTGACTAGAGAAAAAGAATTAAATAAAAGTTATCTATTGACGCGACTTCCTTCTCTGCTATCTCCGCTTGCTGCAATTACGCAGAATTTTCGGCCAATACGATTGACCTAATTTTTTTTTTTGGATGGCAAGGTCAAAATGTTCTTCACTTTTATCCATAATTTGTAGAAAGGGCAGCTTGCAAAACAACGCTTGCTCCACCGAGAAACACTTCCACGAAATATAACTTTCATCAGACGCAAATTATAATAACATATGTAGTCAAAACAAACCCTTAAAACAAGCGAAATATGCAACTACGTGATCCATAAACAACTGTTCTGAATCAGAGTACTTCAAAACATGCTTATTCGTTGATATATTTTTATTTTAAACATGGGAAACGGAAACACAAAATGGTGACACATAATAGTATTCTACTCAAGCGGTAGTTGTAGTGGCTGAACGGTTACTATGGTGACGGACTGGCTCGTCTAGATCGGGTCGGGAAAAGTAACTATCAACCGTCCTCAGATATAGCATAGTTGCATTAACGTCCCACAGGAGAAACACAACTACAATTACAAACGGTATGGGATCAAATTCTAAGGGAAAGACTTGAGGAGAACACCACGTAATTTTGAACCACTGTAGGATGACGAGGTTAACACCTGAGATGGCACTCCACTCTTCAGTCTTCCACATCAGGTCAACGTGAAGACATTTGATTGGTTTTGGGGGGTTATGGCGCAGGAGCCTTGTTTGGCGATGCTGCGCCAGACATAAGATGTGCAATATAAAGTATTAAACGCACACACAATGAAATTTTACTGGTTCAGAAAATAGTAATACATTCAGGGAGGAAGGTACTTTGCAAGCAACGATAACGACGATTCGTTAATTTAAATGCTTAAATAAAACGTTACAATCGAAAACTCTTTTCATCTACAACCATTTTGATAAACATTCGAATAGATTTAATCTTCGCACGAATGATATGTGCGAGTGTTCCAAAAAGCAGTCACAGAATGCAGAGCGTTTTCTTTGCAGTTGTCCTGCATTTGGAGTTTCAAGGAATTGTGCCTTTTGAATGATTGGAGAAGATTGGGTGAAACTAGGGTTGCCAACCGTCCCGGATTTTAAGTTGCTGTCCAGAATCCCGGTTGAATGTCAAATTGCCCGGGAATTTCCAAGAAAGCTATCGACTCCAATATCACCCACACTCCAAAATAGTTATTTCTATTGCACATGACTTCGTGTCCTCCATTGAACGTCCGTTCCCCAATACTATGTACCATCGTGAAGAAATAGTATTAGTTGCCTTTCAATTCTATTATACTTTAGTTGAATTTTATTTTTAATATAAGGGCAGGAGACGAAAACCAATTTTCATATTCGAATTTCTTAAAATAGAATTCGGAACACTCTCGACTCTGCATAACTAAACACGAACAATATATCTATTTTGAATACGAACACTACCATTTTTAATTTTTAATAGTTTCAATGCAAGAGGAGTCAAGGTTTAGATTTATTATTATTACTATGTATGTGAGAGGACCATCAGGCTTGTATAATAAATAAAATAAAAACAACCATAAAAATAACTATTATTTTTTTTTTTACATATTTTTTGTACATGAAAAAAAATTTCTTGGAAAAGTAAGTATATTATGTTACGTGATTTCTTAGTGGAGAATGTTATGAAATTACAATATATATATTTCAGTTTGGAGAAGTATGTCCCGTCTCAGAAAAAGTTGGCAACCGTAGGTGAAACATGGCCAATGAAACTCAATGTTTTGGTTGGATCGAATCTGCTTTTCTTCTTATTTCTTCAGTCCATCAAATCTTGTAATTTTAGCCAACTTTTACAGTCCCCTATTTCTTTGAAGAATCAACTCACTTCTGTTGCGCTAAGACATACACAACTTCTGCAGTGCACGTGGAGTTTGCTTTTGTTCAATGAAAAAAACTATCATCCCCTCCTGCCTTACCAAAAGGCAAATTAAACCTGTGTTCGACTCGTAGTTAACCCTTCCGCTACAAAATAATTCTGAATGAACTTCAATTAAGTTTAAAAAAATGAAAAGCCGAGAAAAAAGCAATTTGAAGTTTTAAATATGCCGACCAACCGGTCTAGTGGTCAAGGTGTTAGCCTCTGGATCGGAAGGTTCCTGGTTCAGATCCGGGGGTTAGGGCATGGATGTAAATTGTGCTGTCCTTTGTTAGGGACAATGATGGTCCACCCACTGAGTGCCCCTTCACAAGTGACCGTCATTTCTGGCCTTGTATAAGGCTAAAATGACCTCGGTCAACTCTGTACTTTGTATTGTATTTGTATTTGTCTTCACAATTGTACTTCCTTGCCATTGGAAAAAAAAGTTTTAAATATGTTTCCATTCTGTAGAAAAACTTTCATACCTCAATAATCTAGCTACAGCTATCAAATTTTGAGCACATATTCTATAAAGTTGTATAATTGATAGATGATCGTAAAAAGAAATCAACGCGTTTTGGTTATTTTCAGGGTACTGTGTCCCCTTCAATTGCGTGCTTACCAATTGCGTACAAGTAGCAAAAACGATTCCACCTGCTAGGTCGTAGGCAGCGGGGAAATTGAGTATTCCAATACCCAGAGCAGCGTTGACAAGAAGAAAGGACGCGGTAATCCAACTGACACCTGTTCCAAGAAAGAAAATCGAACGTCAGACCCACACTCATACACAATCTAAAAGTATAGTGACTTTCCGATGCTGCACCCAGAGAGATAAGACAAAAAGGCGATGTGTCGGCAGAAGCGATGGCCGAGAAAAGTTTACAAATAAGAGGAAAAAAAGCGCAGATTGTTTATTTAAATCTAGCAGAATTACCCGACCCAAATAAGGTTCAATTGGTTTATAAAATATCTTTTAACGTTTTTTCGACGTTTTCATAGTTTCTACTCAATTTACTTTGAACAAAAATCCTATATACCCCCCATGCATATCCATAAATATAGTATCTACCAATAAGTATTTGGACACATGTGATGGAAAAGAAAAACAAAATTCATTCATATTCAATAGTTCGTAGAGCCTTCGCGAGAGGCAATTACAGCCTCAACCCTCCAGGCCATGCTTTCCACAAGTCCTTGTAGGACGGCTAGTGGTATTTTCTTCCACTCGGCTTGGAGAACACATGTAAGTTCCTTCACTGATTTTAAACGGTTGTTGCACCCCTTAATTTGACCATCCCATTCGTCTCACAGGTTCTCGATAGGATTCAGGTGTGGGCAGACCAGTCCATTCGGTTAACCCCATTGTCACCATACCAATCCATGGTGGACCTCTCAACATGACAGCTGGCGTTGTCGTCCTGGAAGTAACATGGGTCCAACCGGAAAACCGCCACAACGTAGAAAGCACACTGTCATCCAAAATAGTGCAGTAGGCTTCGGCGTTGAGCTTACCGTGAATTTGGACCAAGGGTCCCAGTCCATACCAGGACAAAGACCCCCAGACCGTAATTCCACCTCCGCCGAACTTTTCTGAGGGCACAATGCATTCTGGCAGGAGGCGTTCTACAGGCAGACCTGTCAGACCCAGATCTGACAGGTCTCATCCGAACAGTAGAGGGTGAACCTTGATTCCTCGCTCCAAAAAACCCTTTTCCACCATTCTACAGACCACTTTCGACGTGCTTTGCACCACATTAACCGAGCAGCGTGGTTGGACTTGGTGATCAAAGGCTGATGGGCGGCAGCACAAAAATGAAAAACGAGCAGAAGTGGTTCCTTATGGATGGTATTAATCGAAACAACCCTCCCGGATGCCTATTGAAACTCCTGGAGTATGTGGGCCATCGGTTGGGTGCGGTTCTTTCGAGTTTCTCTGGACAACACCCGTCGGTGTCTATCTCCCAGTTTCGTGGGTCTACCGACTCGGGGCACCATTACGACAACCACCGCTCACCTTCCCCTTCTGAATCACATAGGCCACTGTCGATTTTGGGTGATTCAGCTGGCTAGATATGTCCCTTAAGGATTGGCCATTTCTGTGATACCCGACGATTACACCTTTCTCGAAATCAGATAACTCTGCACTTCGTGGCATCTTGCATGCGACTCATGCCAATGTTGTTTCCTACACGATATTTAACGGCGGAGGACGTGACGTATATCAGGACCGCAGATATCGTCCTTTGCATGAGTGTCCAAATACTTTCATTGGTAGGTAGCGTATAATACATTCTACATATATCGGAACCCCTTCTGTATGACGAAAGGTTGACTACTGCAAAAGACGATTTTAAGGGGTTTGGGGATAAGGACTGCCCTTTCTTCAGTTCCTTTCCTTAAAATTGTTTTACTCTATTCATAAAAATGACAAATCTGAGGCGAATATGCTCGCACTTACAGTTTACCTATATAATTATTGTGGCACTCTTGCACTAAGCACGCGACATTTTTGAATCTCGACATCTTTAAAAAAATATTAGTCAAATTAATTTAATAAGATATTCATCCCCAAGTTTTAAAAGCTATTACATTTCTTTGAAATGCATGCAATACAAAAGGACTTGTTTTCAAATTCAATGTCTTCAGTACAGACAAAGTTAACTCTTATTACCTATTTTTTTCAATGGTAAATCGATTCGACAGAGTTTTTCTAATCGAAAATCATTGTTTTCACAGAAAGCTTTTAACATCAATAAATTGTTTAACAGTAGCTTCAACTCGTAAAATAATCCATAAGTGCGATAAGTTGGTTTTCGACAAGAAACACGTGAGAAGATTAAGTGAGCCGTCGATTCAGGGTTTGAAAAACGTGTACACGAGTTAGTCTCGTGCCATTGTGAGACACCCCTTTCGCGAGATGATCCAATAAGCGTCCTGCTCACCGTCCTCGTGCTCCCGGATGGGCGGGATGAGGGGCGTGGCCGTCCGGCAGACGTCCGAGATGGTGACGGGGTCGTCCGGGTGGCTGAGGTTGCAGGGCACGTGCGTGCGGGAGGGCCAGAGGGCGCGTCGGGCGCTCAGGCTGTGGCCCGGGAACACGGGCGTCGTGGCGCCGTCCTCTCGCTTGCCTGAAAAGGAAAAAGAACGTCTTTAGACGCTTGTCAACTGACTTGCGAAAGTACAATGAAATCAAGACAATGGTGACAAACGTTATCTGAAGGCGAAAGCAGGCTTTTAAATGACTATGGACCGAGAACATCCAGAGCGTAACTTCAACCGAGTGTCATGTCAACTACCTACTTACCTACATTGAGCATGCATATCATCTGCAGCCTTTTAAATGCCCCTTAAAACTACAACAGCTCCAACGGGCCTTATTTGCCTCGATTTAAAAAAAATGGTATTGAAAAGAAAGGGAAATTTTAATGAGGCAGTTTTTTTTACGTTGTTCACGGCATAACCGGAGTACCTTATGGGTGTTTAAATACACAATTATGTGAAATAAAAGGATGAACATTTTTCTTTCCCACAAAAATGTGTCAGTGTATCACATACACTACCCTAGAAAAATGGAGAGGACAGCAAGATGTGATGGAATAAGGGAAATAATACATGCTTTAATAGGGCGATGGTCCCCCACGTGCTGCAATGACTCTAGCAACCTTTCTGGGCATACTTTCAACAAGGTTTCGATATACAGCTATGGGTATTTGTGTCCTTTCGTGCAAGTATGTCGCCAGCTCAGCTGTAGATTTCGGCCGTGGTTCCCTGGTCCGTAAGCGTCGCTCGAACTCGTATGACATCCATATCTTGATACCACTGCTCGACAGAGGCTGCAACATGACATACAGAGTTGTCGTCCTGGAAGTAACATTCGTCCATTCCATAAAATTGCCAGAGCGTAGGAAGAACCTGATTGTCCAAAAAGTTCATGTAGGCGTCGCTGTTCATTTCATCAGGAACAACGTGAAAAGGTCCCAAGCCATACCACGAAAGGCACCCCCAAATAAGCAATCGGATTTTATGCAATTCCACTGGCGTCCGGTCCATTATTGTAGGGTACTGTATTTTCATTACATCAGCGGAAAATATCTGGCAACAAAGTGACTGGTTAAAATATCCACAGCTTTCCAATGGATGTAGGGTCAAAAAATAGTGGCTATGATGACCTGTTTGTGATAAAGGTGCATCAAATGCTACTCATCTTTAACACGGAAGCAATAGGGATTTCGCCGATTAAAGTGTGCCTTCATGGGCATATCTTTAGGCGGGCTTCACAACCACAAAGTACCCGAGAGTTCTCTCCTCCCTTTCATTTTTACCCTTCGGCTTCTGCTTTACTTTCCTCCCTCAATGTGTTGTCTGCTTTGTGTTTGGCGCAGTTTGGCTAAATCCCATAAAACTCAAAATCAACCGAGTTAAAGCAGGTTTGTTTCCTCCATAGGTATATTTCTCATTTGTGGGTAGGTAGGTATTTAATTAACGTCACACCGGCGCAACACAACGGGCTATATGGGACGTTCCGGGATCAACCCACGAAGGGAAAGATCCGAGGACGTAGTTTTGAAGCACAGTCAGATGTCGAGGCAACACCTGAACTGGAAACCCACTCTCCAAACTTCCAAGCCACACCAACATGAGGACATTTGAGGTCACCACATATTTAACGTGCACCAGCCCCCTTCTCTCTTGAGGGACAACGTAACTTTCTTTGTGTCTGTACGTCCACTGACACTACGATGTTTGTCGCAGCTTGATCCTCGCTCCATAACTAACTCCTCTCAACTAGCAAACCGAGTCTGAGTGGTAGGTAGGTAGTTAATTAGCGTCGGCTACGGCATTAACACAACGGGCTAATGCCGACGTCCGGAGGGAAAATTCAAGGAAAACGTCTAGCAATTTTAATGGGACAAGTGCACAAAAATCATTCAGAAGTTCGATTTTTTTTATAAATTTAAATAAATGTTTATACAATTCTGTTTAAAATTATATACTATTTATGGAGATACGTTAAGTAGAAGTATTTTAAATAATTTTTTGAAAAATACCTGTACGTATTTGAAAATCAATTTATTCTTTAAACTTCTATAGCTCAAAATGTGTATTTTTTCCATAAAAGAAACATTTTTTCATTCTATTCAAGCAAATGTAAGAATAATGGTTTACAAGTGTAAAATACCCTATAACATATTTTAACACGGGCATTTTTTTCTATCTGCTCAGAAAAGTTCATTTTGACTGTTGAAAAAGAAAACAAATTGTCATTCTTCAAAAATAAAACAGAAGTAAAATTTGAGAATTATTTCTTTAAGTTTAAAAAAATCCCCATGTTTAAATGTTTAAAAGTGTCTTCTTGACCTGCATTAAAAAAAAATTCAAATCAATACACACAAAAGATTCTGAGAAAATGTTCTTTTAAATTTGACCATTTTAACATTCGGAGAGAGGACTGCACCGGCCACCGTAAACCACGGTCCGATGACGAGAACAACACCTGAGCTGGCACCCCACTCTCCAAACTTCCACATCACGCAAACTGTGTTTGAACAATGAAGTAATAAAAAAAATATGCGTTGGCAGTTTGGGGTCCCAACAGTCCATTCGACGACGCAAGCAAGACTCCAAACAACGCTTCAATTTACACGTCTTTCCCTGAAACTGGTTCATTCCAGTCCGTGTTGTTCTTGTTCGCGCAACAAACGACGCACAATCTCGGCAGGCCTTCACACCTCATTTCAAAGATCCGAAGGAATGGTATTGGCATCCAAACCGATCAGGTTTTTTCCGAACGTATGACGCAGAACGAAAAGCGGCCATTAGCCATTCAGACGACCGGTAAACAACAAACCTCCAAAACACCTCCAGGAATTGAGTGATGGGCGAAGGACGGGAATTCCAAAATCCGGTGCAAAGCGGTTGGTTTGAGATTACTCGCAGTGAAAGTTGCGGGGACCTTGAGCCAGATAAACCAGAACTATCCGTTCGTAGACACTGTTTCCGAAACCGAGTTCTTTGCTCTTTTTTTTTGTGTATATGGGGAAGGAAGATAGCGGAGCAAGTAATCAATATGCGCGGGCCGTCGTCGATTCAACTGCCCTCCGCTCTATGACGCCAGAAAGTGATACAAATTCATATACAGAGTTTCAAAGATTAATTGACGGGAAAGGTTATTTTTATCCGCTCGCTTTTGGCAATGGGACTGTTGAACCTCTCACAAGATGTCAGAGTAGCTTTGGCCTCATAAAAACCGCTCATAACTAAATAACCCTATCTTAATGTTGAAAGAACCCATGGATTCTCCAGACCAGAAGATAAATTGTATTTGAGTTGAATTCTCTGTAAAGATTATATTGCTCATTGCCTTGGAACAGAATGCTTTGAAAATATTTTAATGCTCCTTTGCTTGGAATAGAATCCCTTGGAGAGATTCTACTGCTCCTTTGCTTGAAATAGAATCCCTTGGAAATATTCCATTGCTCCTTTCCTTGGAATAAATTCCCTCGAAAAGATTCCGCTGCTTCGTCAATGGAATAGAATCCCTTGGAAAGATCCTACTGCTCATTTGCTTGGAATATAATTCATTGGATAGATTCTACTGATTCTGTTACTTGGATTAGAATCCCTTCGAAAGATTCTACTGCTCCTCTGTTAGGAATAGAATACCCTGGAAAGATTCTACTGCTTGGAATGGAATACCTTGGAAAGATTCTACTGCTTGGAATGGAATGCCTTGGAAAGATTCTACTTCTCCTTTGCTTGGAATGGAATCCCTTCGAAAGATTCTACTACTCCTCTGCTTGCTCCTCTGTCATTTGCTTGGAATAGATTCCCCTGGAAAGATTTAATTGCTTGTAGAATCCCTTGGAAAGATACTGGTGTCTAAAAGTCAGGCTCATGCTGTCAAATTTTATCTTCAGTTCAGTTGGTGGTTTGGACTTTGCTCTTTAGACGCTCTTCCTGTCATCCCTTCCACATAGAGGATGGGCTTGTAGAAACGTATGTCCCATCAGTGCAGTTAATGACAAATAAGAAACATTTCCCACTGTTTTTACTAGTTGCAAGATCTATACTAGTAAACAACTTCTATCTATAGCCAACATCAGCTGAAAACAAAATAAAATTAAGACATCCAGCAGAGTCGTACCTTTCTTAAAAGGAACAAGCTTTGTTCCCCGACCCAGACATTGAGACGGGAAATGTGACTGACATATAATTATAAAATGTATATGTACAACATATTATCTTTCTCCAAAAACTATTTATGAATGCCCTAATAACTTCCTGATATTCGCATTGTTACGCACCTTGGTAGATCTCGTTGCAGGAGTAATTGCGGTTGATGGCTTTGACCAGAGGTTGCTTCTCCCCTGCCCGTCCGTTGTGCATCTGCGTGGACCTGGAGAACACTTTGTGGAAGAAGTCTTTGGAGAGGGTCCACTGCAAGTGCATGGGGAGCTCTTCGCTGCTCTCGGTCACCATCTACACAAAGGAATCAAGAGAACCACTTAAATCACAGACGGGAAATATATGTAGTACTTTCACTGAGTACCGTTACCTGGCTAAAGTGCTGATTTCCGATCCTGTATACCTCTAAAAATTAAATACCACACATGCAATGTCTTTGAAAGAGTTTTTAAGGTAGGTAGGTAGATATTTAATTAAAGTCGTACTGAAGCTACACAGCGGGATATTGGCTATGGTACGGGATCAACCCCCGAAGGGAAAGATCTGAAGACAACATCACGAAATTTTGAACCGCGGGCAGATAACGAGAAGAACGACTGACTGACACTGTTCTCCTGACATCCACACCACGACAACATGAAGACGCTCGTGGTTGCGACAGATTTAACGTACATCGGCCCATTTGTACACAACGGTCTTTGGTTGGATTTGAACTCGCAACCCTCTGGTTGCTAATCCGTTACTCTTCCAACCAGGATTCCGAACCCGAAAGAGGTTTTAATTAAAATGCATTAACTCTGGAACACTAACGTTATTGTTTCGTACATAGCTAGTAGTGATACACAAATGGTACGCAATAAGCAGTACATAATTTGCGTGAACGACAAGTACTGAACACAAAACATAAATTGACAATAAAGGTACCTCTAAAAGGCTGCTCTTACAAAGTCGTTTTCAGAGGTAAAGGTAAGACCTTCTACTCCATAATTAGTTTTTTATTGTGTCGATCCCATTGCGATTTAAAAAGGGGATGTTACTGTCGTTGCTAACTGTATCCGTAACCATGAGAGCTCGAATCTTGTTATTTACATAACTCTGGAATGCATAACTTGAAGTCTCTCAATCTCAAGTTTCATTCTGATTAGTTGAAAATAGCTGCCGCTAGTGACTGGTAAAGATAGGAGGATAGTTCATGACCACTCTGCATTTAAGCTGTGCATTCACTGAGTATAGGATAAGTCAACATGGATACAAGTCAGAAAAAGAATAGACTAAATAAAACAGTGTTTTTCAATCTGTGTGCCACGAGATATTGTCAAATGGGTACAGCTACACTCTACGTTTATGAGTGATGGCAACGGCCTTGGCGATTTTTTTTGGCGCATTTCGTAAGTCGCCAAGAAAGAATTATTTCTAAACTCTTTTTCTGTTGCAAATTTTTTTCTTTTTACAACACACTTTTTTAATACATTTTTAAAAAGTATATTTTTTAAAAACTTTCACAAAAAGTAGTAAGTTTAAGCACATATCAAAACATATTTGTGAACCAGCAGAGAAACTAAGCTACAAATGTTGGGTAAGAATACCGTGAAAATTATCATTTACACCAAAAACAGTGGGCATGTTGAAAAAGAAAAAGATTTACAAATGAAAACAAAGGCAAGAAATAATACAACCTGATTACGTCAGAATTCTTCCGTAAAAAAATAATGAATACGAAAATGGTAAAAAAAAAAAAAAACTCTTAATCCTTTCAAGAAAACTATTATAATAAAATAAAATTCCACAACTGTCAAAATACAAATAAATGGACCAATGGTATCACCGAAAACGATTTAAAAGGACCAATTCAATCAAAGGAAACTTTTAAAAACAAAATAACCAATGGGAGGAAAGAAAAAATTTCAGACGAATCAATGAAATCAAACGACTTTAACGGATTTTGGAAGAACTTTCTAGAATATTCAAAATGAAAATTGAAAGTTTCCGTTTGCCGAGGTTGCCATGAAAACCACAACAAACGTAACGAAAGATGGGTTGCCTTAATTTATCGTAACTCGCTACTAGAAGCGCGCCAAAAAAAATCGCCAAGCCGTTGCCATCACTCATAAACATAGAGTGTAGCTGTACCGTCAAATGTGCCATGAGGATTTTTTTTAAATAATTTTTAATAATTGCATGGATTTTGTAACTTTGAAACAGTATCTGTAATTACATCAACGGTTACTAAAAAAAATCTTTTTAAATTTAGTTTTCCCACTTTTTTATTTGATGTTATTTTTTTTCCCAATGTAGTTAACGTTGTTTCAAATTGTCTCTTTCTTAAAATCAAAAGATTTGTGAAAAAAGTAAGTCTTTGAATTTTTTTTTTGATGTGATTGCATTGCTGTGAATTATGCAGTATAGCAGCAGTCGTAAGTGGTAGAGCTCTGGCTCTGCATTACGAAATGGATGCCGTGGATTCGTCCACTGAAGCGTAGATTGTGAATTTTCAACCATTCTCCCAATTTTTCGATTAGTTTGAATTGTTTGAGCATTGTTCTACAATAGTGGCAAATTATTCAGGTATCCATTTAACTTTTTCCTTTTGTTTCAGCTCCCGGTTATGTAGGATAGGGGCTTTTAACGGTGATCCCTTCTGTCTGATGTCTTCAAACTCTTGATCGATTTGGTATGGGTCAGAGAAATAGATATTATGCTCTTTCAGAGTGCAATAATGTATACAAGATAAGCTATATAGTACATTCCAATTACCGAAAGTTAATTTCGTCTAATTGTCGAAAGTCGGTTCCGATCTATTGACAAAATCTGGTTCCGACCTATTGTCAAAAGCTGGTCCCGATCTATTATCAAAAACTGGTCCCGGTCTATTGCTGATAGTTGGTTTCGTCCAATCGTTGAAAGATGGTTTCATCCAATCTTGGAAAGTTGGTTCCGACCTATTACCGAAAGTTAGTTCCGACCTATTACCGAAAGTTGGTTCCGACCTGTTTCCGAAAGTTGGTTCCGTCCAATCGCCGAAAGATGGTTCCTTCCAATCACCGAAAGTTGGTTCCGTCCATTTTTAAGGTTTCATGCTAGTTTTATATCATATGCAGTGTTCTTAAATTTTTTCCTTCGTATTGATGTGCTATGATGTTATGTCTTATTCCAGACAGATTCATAAAATTATAGTTCACAGTTTCTGAGAAATCCGTGATTCTATGCATGCAAAGATAATTTTGGACACAAGAGTAATTAACAAATGTTTTATTCATTTAGCTATAATGAACAAATATTTAATAAAATCTGGTGCTTCACAAACAGAAGACAAACAAAGAAACAAACGGAAGTTTAAAGATGACTACATTAAATTCGGATTGATCGCAATTGAAACGGTAGACCCTCAAATACCATTCTGTGTAGTCTTCAAAAAGAAACTTGCATAGGAAGCTCTCATTCTTAGTAAACTAAGAAGGCATTTGGGAACTCCACACCCAAAGATGAAAACGATCGGCCAATAGAATATTTTGAAAAGCTGGCAGAGCAACAAAATAAAACAGCAAATAAACTTTTTTTAAATATATGAATATGCCAGAAAAAGAGTTGATTGCCAGCTACAAGGTTGCACAATTAATAGGTCAACGCAAAAAAGCACACACCGATGCCGAGTCCATCATTGCACCAGCATTAGCTATCACTGTCGAAACAATGCTGGGAAAGAAAGCGACTGAGAAGGTCAAGAAAGTACTATTATCCAATGACACAATATCACGCAGAATCGAAGATTTAACCACACACTTAAAAAACAAATTGTCGAGCATTTTGTATCTCACGACTGTGAACTCCGGTCATTTCAGATTGATGAGTCGGCAGAGATCAGTGGAAAAGCATAGCTCCTGGCTTTCATTCGATTTGTTAAAGATGACAAAGTCTTGATTGAGTACCTTTTCTGCAAAGAATTGAAGAGCACGACGTAGGAAAAGACATTCGGGAGCTTGTAAAATAAAATATTTTAAGCTTTGTTTTGCTGTGGAAAAACTATGTTGCTGTTTGTCCATCAATGTTAGGAAACTAAAAAGGATTTATAACAGTTGTGCATATAGAAAATCCAAATATTATAAGCGTCCACTGCATGATTCACAGAGATTCTCTCTCGTTTAAAATCTTTAACTCCAGATAAATTGATTGTAATTAATCAAGTCTTCCAAGCGGTCAATTTTATCAAGAGTCGACCTCTTAAATCCCGAATTTTCTCTCAGCTGTGCGACCCAAAGGATTCCGACTACAAAACTCTTTTATATCACACCGAAGTGCGTTGGCTTTCGAAGAAAAAGGTTTAAAATGACTCATACACCTGAGAGCAGAAGTTCTTGGAGGTCAAAAAAACATCTTTTGGATTTTCTCTACATGACGAGATTGCTGACTTTAAAGTTCAATTTCTCTCGGACTTGTTTGAAAAGCTGAACTCTGTGAATTTAAGTCTTCAAGATCCCTCCGAGAATATCACCACATCAACATCAAAACCGAAGTAATTTAAAGAAAAATTTACACTGGAAATCTGAAATTTCAAAAGGAAATGTTGACTGCTTTCCAGGGTGTCAATGAATTTCGGACGGGGAAAAAAATGCAGACGAAATTATAAGCACCATTGATGAACTTCAAACCTCACTTAAAAACTACTTTCCTTCACTTTCATTTGACGAATCTGAATGGTTCATAAATCCATTTGTAATTTGCAAGACACCAAATTTGACAACAACAGAAAAAGAACTGCTGATTTATTTGAGAAACGATATGTTTTACCGTTCAACATTCTTCGAGAAAATTTTTTATGAGTTTTGACTTTCTGTCAGAAATTTGTACCCAGCTTGAGAGCTATTAAAATTATTTTGCCTTTTGCATCGTCATGGGTATGGGAATTTGGAGTTTCTGCATTGACAAGTCCAAAAAGCGAGAAAGACTTTTAAAAGTTGAGAGACAATGAAATGCGAACTTGTCTGTCGACTTGGGAACCTCGTTTTGATTTAATTTGTTCACGAAAACTGTTTCAGCCCTCTCATTGAATAAGTTTTGTAAATAATTAATTTGTTGTTGTTTTGTATCATGCAACTTTTACATTTTTTTTTATATTCAGGTGTGCCGCGAATAATTCCAAATATTTTTAGTGGGATGTCAACCAAAGAAGGTTGAGAAACAATGGAAGAAAGCAAGCACTTGTAATGGTAATGGTAATTAATTATCGTCACACTGGAGGAACACAACGCGCTACTGACGACGATCCGAGATCAATACCCAAAGGAAAAATACGAGGACAACATCACGTAATTTTGGTATTTTTAATTTATGTCTCACAGGAGAAACACAACCGGCTATTGGCGATGGTCCGGGATCAAACCCCAAGGGAAAGATTCGAGGATGACACCACTTCATCTTGAACCGCGGTCAGAGGACGAGGACAACACCTGAGATGGCATCCCACTCTCCAAACTTACACAACCCACTAACGTGAGGACATTAGATGCCACGGCAGATTTAACGTACACGAGCTCCCGTGTACACGACGTTCTTTTGTTGGTCCTAGTTTCAAATTCGCAACTTTCCGATTGCTAATCCGTTGCTCTTCGAACAGGGCTACCACGTCTAGAAGGAAACCTGGTACAAAAAATCCTTTAAAAATCGACTTTTTAATTTTTCTTTTAAAGGACAGGGGGTGATCTTCTGATTCCAGTGATATATGGGTTTTAGGGTTTAAGTATTTAAAAGTGCTCTTAAAAAAGCCAAAAAACAAAAGTAAACAAACATGCCACTGCCACTTTCACTGCTGTTAAAATTTATAAACGTATAATAATTTTTTTTATAAAATTACTTTTAAAGATTAAAAGATGTTTACTTTACATCCAGCTTGTCACCCGGCTTCTCTTCGGAATGTCAAGCAGCTTCTCAAAAGCAATATCCGACACAAAAGAATTTCTACTCTTAGAGAGTTGGTGGATGGAAAGTCTTGGACTTATCTATTTGATAACCAGAAGCGCGCACAACTTTCCCTCCTCCCTAGAGTCGAGGGGGTAACGTGTTTTGGAGTCATCATCGGACATGATTACCTGCAAGTCCATCTATTTAGGATTGGACTTGCCGATTCTCCACTCTGCAATCCTATCCACGTGACTGGGGAGCACCTTTTCAGTTGCCCCTCCCTGCTTGACGTTCGCTCTTGTGATGACTTTGGAGCTCTTAAGCTTCCTGGGGCCACCTCTTTGCTATATTGTGTGTGTGCATGTGTGGACTGCAAGACGCCTCATGTCTGAGGAGACAAAGGCGGAGTAATTAAAAAAAATTACTTTTTATAATACTTTTGGTAGACTTGTTATTTGCCTATTGTTTCTGAAATTTAGCTACTATATTCTCAAAATGCGATTTTTCTACACCTAGGTACATTATTTTTTAAATTGTACTCAATTGACAAGCTTGGAATTTTGTATACTGTTCCAACTGTATAATATTGACACAGTTAACCTCACATTTTAATAAAAAATAAAGCATTAAAAATTAGAATCTTTTTAATAGATAAAAAAGACATGTTCTATGGTCGTATAAAATAAACCGACTCCAAATTAAAAAATGAATTCAAGATTAATTTAAATTGAGGTTACTAGAATCATTTAAAGTGCTAGGGGGCAATAGATATGACAGTTTTAGTTTTGTATCGGAAATTACGATCTAAAAGTTCCGAAATTTGTATGACCAACTTTTAATCGCATCGACTTTATTTATTAACCAATATCAAAGCTAATTGTACCATAAGAAAGAGTACATTCTAAGGTTTTCAGTGTTTTCATGTTCCCGTAATAAAGCAATACCTCTGGGGGTGCCGAACCAGTGATTAGTTGGTCTCTGGTTTGGATCAAAATTACAACCGTGTGCCTGAGTATGATTGAATGTCGTGAAAATGTAACCTCTCAGTAAAACGAGACGTGTCGATGTGCTGCCATCTGTTGGCTAAAAATTCTAGCTAAGTCGGACTTCCTCCCAATGAGGCTCACTTTCATGGAAGCCGCACCCCCCTCGCCTCTTGCCGTCTTCGACGGGCCTGGAACCCCTTTGGTCTGCCAGTGTAGGCATAAGAAACAACAACAGTTTTAACAAAAAGTAACAAAAATTTCCCAATATTCCAAAATTTGTATAACTAACTTTTGATAGCATCGAAAATTTATTTATAAAGCAATTTCAAAAATAATTCTACCGTAAGAAAGTGTATATTCTAAGGCTTCCTGTGATGTTTTAAAATTTAAAAACTAATAGTAATGAAATATAGATATGACAGTTTTAACAAAAACGTTTCAAAAATGTCCCGATTTTTCCCGAATTTCAAAAAATATACTATCCGGAACCAAATTGAAATTTCTAAAAAAAAATCGAATGGTGCAAAAATTCACGTTCAGAGGTTCTTTAAAAAAACTCACGGCTGAAGACTGAAAATTTGTACGTCTTTTGTTAATTTCCGTTAGAAATTTCGCTTTTTTCGACTTTACCACTTAATGCACCCTAAACTAATAGCCGCATCGGAAAAAAAATCTTTTCATATTGTTCCCTGTACAATTTTGAACAAGCCATGCTAATTTCCTTATCTGTACTTTCTCAGGAAACTGTGCAATAATTAAGCGAAAAAAGCGAGTTTTCAATCCTTTGACGGCGGTAACTTTTTTAATATAAAGAGATTTATGTGTGTGTGAACTCTGTACAAAATCTTAAAATTCTATATGCAGTGCTTTTTTTGTAAAAGTGTACCTACGCATGGCACTATTATCAAATTTTGGGTTTTGAGTTATTTAAAATATAGAGCTAAAACATAATAGTAATATATAAAAAAAAATTTCAGTCGATATATCAATGAATACTTAGTGAGTATAATATTAGGAAATTAAACAGGTATCTTAAAAATTTATAATATTACATTAGTTTACGTGGCATGACAATTTCTGTCATTTTTTGTCCTCCGAGAAGTATTAGGTTCCCTTAACATTTATACCACGTCAAACTCTGAATACTTGAGACGTATATTGTAATTCATGAGGATCCTTTCTTCTCTAAAACAGGAGCAATAGTTGCAAATAAGCAGGGTCTGTTGTTGTCTTTACCAAAATCCCAACCTTCAAATACTTCTACGAAAGTATTTTTAGAACATACTACAGTGGTGCCTAAAGGATTAGCTGGCTTTGGCAAGAAACATATCATCTGATTCTCTTCCAAAGTTCACCAGAAGCAGGCCGTTTAGATAAAGAGTTGTCGTAATCGAATTACGATCTATTGGAAGACAGGAAAACAAGACAATTAAAAATACTTCTACAGAATTACATAAAGTCTACGCACTAACATTTTTTCAACTCTATGCTCTTATTTATCTTTTTAAAGCAACTAGCTGATTAATATACTCCTTTTGAAGTATTAATCAAATTAATTCTTATACTTTATGTGCTCTTAAGAAAATAGTTACGGTACTTGAAAAATCATCGTTTTTGTATGCGGTATTTTCATATGATGATGTATTGTATAGACAAATAATATCGCTTCGTATGAAAAATTACACCGTCCTTTTTCGCCATCCAAATAAATCTGTCAAGCCGAATAGTTGAAACATCAGTCATGCATCCCTTTAACTTTTAAGATCTTCTAACCTTGTTTTACCATCACAAAAAGTACCTTCTCCTTATATATAATCCCTATATAAATACAGAATTTACTACTCCGGTATGTCGAATTTTGTCATTCAAAACCATGAAGATGCTACTTTTACGTTAAATGGGATTGTTCAAAGGCAAAGAACAGTAGCATTTATACGAGACGAAGAATTGCGATAGAAAGCAAGAGCTTCAGACAACCTTATGAGTTAACTTCATGTGTCGTTGTTTCTTTTAAACGTGAATGATACAATAAAGTCCTTTTAAGCCCCAAAAGCGTGAGTGTGCCCGATTTTGACAACTCCATATACATGATTCAATCGCTAAAATCATTCTTTCTTGGCCAGTCTTTTATGTCTTGTAATACTGAAATAAGAGTGTAACTCCAAGTCCAACAAGACATTTAATAATTATAAAGAGACATCGCACAACAGACAAACATGAGAACGATACGACCAGCGTAAAGACTGAGAGTCAACTGACTTACTGTATATCATGAAGAGGATTGCATCAGCCAAATGAACCGACAAGAATACGTATACAAGAAGTAACGTAAGCGTAGTAACTCAAATCTAAGGCCACGTTCACATGAGGCGTTTGGCGAGGCTAGCGAAGTCCCGCTTTCCGTAAGCATTAAATTATGTTTTTTCATTCCTCTAATTCAAGCTCCTATCATTGCGATCGTTGACGAGCGGGACCCCGAAAGACTCGCCAAACGCGCGAGGAAAGAGTAATATTAAACACCAGTGATTTACGGCACCTTAATATAAACACTGGAAGTAAATATGCAACAAAGATGAAGAGTGAATGATAAACCCTATGGAAGGCCCACTGTGCATATTAAGCTCCACTGGATGTAGGGCTCAATGGGTGAAGAGTTCCGTACTGAAAGTATTCATCACGATAACACCATCCATTAATCATACCATGAGAAGATGAAATGATCGAGTATCCGCATTCCCCGGTTGGCTTTTGGGGTGCAAATCAGAAACAGCTAAATTCAAAGAGTTACCTTACACAGATTAACCCTGCAGGTGGTTTCGACGAGCTATCTCGTCCATCAAGATCTGGCCCATTTTGATAACAACGAGATATCTCGTCATCAAGATTTGACCCATTTTGATAACAACAAAATATCTGTCACTAAGATATTGCCGATTTTACCATGATGATAACATCAAGATCTGGTCATTTTTCTTCCAGTGACGAGATATCTCGTCCGTCAAGATCTGGTCAGTTTTTGCTAATGACGTGATAACTCGTCGAGTTATCTCGTCTCCCTGAGGTTTTATACATTTTTCTTTTTTTTTCTTCGCCTCCGAATTCTTAATTTTTTTAAAGAGATGTCAGACTTTTAAACCGACGGTATTCCAGTGTTGATTGGTAGCTTGAATACCATATCGAAGGGCTTGGAACGCACCTTCCGGTAATGGCAGTTAATAACGTAGTACTGAGGCACCACAACGGGCTATTGGCGACGGTCCGGGATCAATCTCCAAGAGAAAGATCCGAGGACACCACATCATTTTGAACCACGGTCAGATGACGAGAACATCACCTCAGCTCCCCCCCTCCCATTCTCCCCACTTACGTAACGATGTTTGAGGCCACGACAGATTTACCGTGCACCGGCCACCGTGTACCCGACGGTCTTTGGTTCAACCTAGTTTCGAACTCAAAATATTTCGTTTGCTAATCCGTTACTCTTCCGGAAACGGATAGAAAGTTGAACAGGTCCATTCAGGTCATTGGAGAATAATTGGAAAATGTGTTTGTTAAGTTAATACGCTTCTGATCTAATCTTGTTGCTTTGAAAGATCTTATAGTTACTCGCAATCCGCTAACACTCGTTTAAATGTATTTAATTTCAACCCATTACATTCGAAGCAAAAGGAATATGCAAATCTATTTAAGGGGTGTTTGTTACCTGTATACCTTTAAAACGCGCCATTTTAAACCCAATTTCACATTTCTCAAATTTTACGTATTATTATATTATACTCTTTAGCTCTTCTAATCATTTCGGATTTTACTTCTACGACCCATTAGAACTGGAGATATAAAAATTTTAAAGTATTGATATCTATATTTGACTAGGTTTTTCTCTCGAAATGCAGTTTTCGCTAATCCGCAAAATACTATATCAGAATTCATACATTAATTTCATTTTTATGAAATTTTTTACACATGGTATAAAGATTATGAAGCTGAGTTCGAATTTATTATGGAGAAATGTACTGATAAAGAAATTAAGCAGGATGAAAATCTGAATGCTTTTTGTATTTTGCTCTATTTTCATGTTTTTCTCAGAGATGAATGATGTTAAAGTCCACGATTAATTTAAATGTAACAAAATATTAAGGATTGTACTTCAATACCTGAATTAATTTTTTTAAAAGCTAATTCACTTCACAAAAATTTTAAGTATTTTTTTAAAATATGACGATTTGCGTAAATGGTATTGTTTGCTGTTTTTTCAACACTTTTACTCAATTTTTATAAAAAAAAAATTTTAAACACTGTTTTCTACAATAAAATTTTTTTTTACCGAGATCAAATACAAAATCTGTAAAAAATCTCAGTTCAGTGAAAATTTCAGAAAATTGCCTCCGAGGTATATAGGTAGAGGAAATTCGGGTAAGATGACGATGGCGGTATGATAACAAATTTGATTTTTGACGACAATTACGCTAGGTGACAGAGCCCCGAGTCTGTATCATCATTAGGGTAACTTTTTGCAACAAATGCAACTTTTTTTCACACGTTCTACGCTGCATGCAAAGTACTAAAACCAAAAATATTCTTTCATTGGGTGTATTGCAAGCGAGTTATAACCGCAACATAAATGCAACTTTCTGCATAAATGCAACTACCTGAAACTTTTTTAAATTTAGCTTAAAATAAATTAATACGAAATTACTATTTCATTTTTTGCCCTCTCAATCAACCCTTTGATCACGTGTGTCTGATCTTGAGAAATGCCTAAGTATGGCGGATCAAACAAGAAGTTCACGGAAAGAAGTTGTTCGTTCTAACAGACGAAAGTGTAATAAATGTCAAGAAGTACTTTTAACACATTGGTTTGCACCTCTGATAATCCAGAGGAAACTTGCGTAATCCACTGCACAGTTTGCGAGGTGAGTATCGATCATCCATATGTTGTTCGCCTGGTAGATGACGTTTTAAAATCTGACAAAAAAATTGCCCTAAAGACCTCTAGCGACCAGCTACCCGTGTCACGCCAAAAGATTCCATCCCGTCATTGGTGTGATGCACGGGACGCGGGAATGTGTTTAGGAGTGGTTCCAATGTAACTTTTGGTTGCTGCTTGCTAAGCGTTTACGGAGAAAGTATTTTTCATTTTTGCATATGATATTCGTATTTGCTAATCAAAACGTATTCAATGATGTATCATTCCAATTATTATTATTATTTTTTATGATCAGTTGATATCCTTCAATGTTTATTTGAAATATAAAGATGGCGATGTCGCGTAAGATGACGAACCTGGATGATGGGGTTGCCTCCACACACGAGTCATAAGCTACAGCCTCTTGATATAGCGTTCTATGGCCCATTGAAAACCGCCTATAATGTGAGCTGTAATGACTTTATTATTAACTATACAAGCCACACAATCTCCACCAGGTATGTGGCTGGAATATTTGGTAAAGCGTACCTCCAGGTTGCCCAATGTAAGAACGGCAACTAAGGAATTCGCAGTCACAAGAATTGAGCCATTCAACAGCTCTATATTTTCACGGAAGATTTCGCTCCTTCTCTCACGACTGAAATACCTCATGACAAAGTTGAAACTGAAATCTCTCTGTCTAATAATGATCCTGATCAGATCGATCCACCT
Organism: Metellina segmentata; assembly: GCA_947359465.1. NCBI lineage: Eukaryota > Metazoa > Arthropoda > Arachnida > Araneae > Tetragnathidae > Metellina > Metellina segmentata. The sequence goes on along the minus strand of OX375879.1, from coordinate 17,547,172 downwards.
TCTGATCTACCTATACCTGGAGGAGCTCATCTCTTGTCCAAACCTCCTCTACCTAAAGCATGTATGACTTCATATCTTTCACCGCTTTCTATCATACAGTGGAAAACGTCAAGCAGACATAGAAAGAAATTGCCCTTCATGCACCTCACTGGTACACCAGTTAGAAACGTGCTTCTTATTAAAAAAAAGGGAGAAAGATGAAAAAGATAAACGAAAATTGCGATCGTTGAAAAAGACTGAAGTTAGCAAGTTATATATATATATAAACGCAAAAAACCTGCTAAAAATCCTACAAAAAAGAAGAAACTAGAGAAGAAGAGACAGCTCGACTTCCAATCTTCTAAATCTGAAGACTCAGCTCATTCATATGAAGTTCTTTACGTTGACACTGATGAGGATCTGGACCCAGAGGGCCTCGATAATAAAGAATGCATCATTTGTGGTGAGCAAGAAAAAACGGAACTGTGGTACCAATGCCATGTGCAAGCTCTGGGCCCATTCCGCCTGTACTGGCTGGGACGAAGTCCAAAAAAAAAAGCTGCACACGATTTTTGTGATTTATTTAATACCTTAAAATTTTAATCTAAAATTTAGATTGATGATGTTTTGTTTCTTCGTTGTTATGTCTTTAGTTTGATTATGTTTGCTTTGTGTTATTTGCAATTTTGTTGTGTTCACACACACACACACACACACACACACACACACACACACACACACACACACACACACAAGATGCTATGCAAATCAGTTTTGAGTAGTTTGATAATATATGACGTTGAATTAAATTGTTGTCTCAGTTCGTCATCTTACCCGCACAGTCGGGTAAGATGACAAAAATGACCTCTTTTTCTAAAATGAAATTTTTGAGTCGTAACTTGAGAAATAACACAATTTTTAAAAACATAACTTTAAACTAGAGTTGTAAAAAGATTTTGCCGAAAGGATAACCCTTTTGCAACGAATATTAAGGCCAGGAAAAGTTCGTCATCTCACCCGGCTTTCCCCTACTTAATTTTCTTTCATTTGCGGAAATGCATAGAAGGACGCTTAGCAGAGGGCGAGTTTCTAAAGTCTCCGCCGCCTCGGCAGTTTTGCATTTTTTTGGGGAGCGAAATGCAAATCCGCGTTCGTCTGGGAATATGTGGAGCACTTTGAGGCTCACTTTTTCTCTCAAGAGGTCAGTGGCCGCAACGCCAGTGGGGATTTCACACTGGTCAATCAACCCTAAGGACAGATTCCTTTACTTGGATTTCTTTAGTGCACATATCCGTATGGCAACATATATAACCACGTTGGCGTGGTGCGGAAGTTTAGAGAGGTGGGGTGCCATCTCAGGTGCGATCTCGTCATCTGACCGTGGATCAAAATGACGACCTTTCCCTTCGGGTTTCGTCCCAGATTGTCGCAGCCCGACGTTAGTTACAAACCTACCTATCGAAATATCTTTCCCGATCCATTTTGAATAGCAGTGGATTTTTTATTTTTATCGAATCTGTTGTGCAAGATCTGTCGTTCGAATGGCTTATTCTGAGCGCAGAAAGTAATTACTAATCATCACAAATTCATGGCATTTGGTATTTCTAATTCACGTCGCACTAAAGCAACACAACGGGGTATTGGCGACGGTTTGAAGTCAAAACCCGAAGGGAAAAGGATCCGAGTACCACACCAAGTCATTTTGAACCACGGTCAGATGACAAGGCAATAACTGAGCTGGCACCCCACTCTCCAAACTTCCACACCGCGCTAACGTGAGGACATTTGAGGCCACGACGGATTTAACCTGTACCAGCATCCTTTGTACACGACAGTCTTTGGCTGGATTCAAACTCGCAACCCTCCGGATGCTAATCTGATGCTCTTACAGCCTGTCCAACAATCTCAAATAGAAAGATTCCAGAATAACACCACGTAATTTTGAACAAAGTTCAAATTTCTGGGAACTGCTGAATAACATAAGGCTAGTGACAGAATGCATCCAGATACAGATAAATCCTGGCAGATTTTCGCCAACAACGATCGTTGTATTTAGCCACACGACGAATAGAGACGTGTTTGTTTTGCAAATACAGAAGACGTAAATTCTCCGAGTTATTTTCTTCCTATGGAAACGGGCTTTTAGGAGGTGACTGTCGTGTCCCCAGAACTAAAAAATAATCTCTACTGGGGTGTAGGTGGGCAGATAGTTATTTTAATTAACATCGGGCTGGTGCAACATAACGGTCTACTGACTACTGTCCGGTTAAAGTAAGGTAATTTCAATTAACGTCGTACTAGAGCAACACAATGGGCGATTGATGACGGTCTTAGATCAATCCCCATGAAAGGAAAAGATTCGAGGACAACACCTCGTAATTTTGAACCACGGTCAGATGACGAGGCAATACCTGAGCTGGCACCCCACTCTTCAAACTTCCACACCAACTCAACGTTAGGACTTTCGGCCACGACAGATTTAAGGTGCACCAGCCGCCTCTATATCATACGCTTACAAACATCCATGCACTGACTTGGATTCGAATAAGGAACCTTCCGATCAAGAGGCTAACACCTTAACCACCAGACCATTTGGTCGACTAATGGGTGTGTGCTTTCAGGTCTTAGAAAACGTGAACAAACTGTTAATGAGTGGATGACAGACTCCGTAAAACCTTTTTATAGCAGCTATTGAAAACATTGCAATGCACATTTTAGCGAAAATTAACAAAATTAAATATTTATATCACAATTCCCAGAACGCTGCCTTAGGGGGTGGGGGTGATATTAAATACTGCACGGAAAAAACTATAGCTGTTAGTACATTCAGTTCGGAAAATTTGTACTAAACTTATCGACGATGTCGTAAGGTAAGGTAATTTTAATTGACGTCGCACTAGAGCAACACCACGGGCTATTGACGACGGTCCGGGATCCATCCCCTATGGGAAAAGATCCGAGTACAACACCTTGAGGGACTGATCCCGGACCGTCGTCAATAGCCCGTTGTGTTGCTCTAGTACGACGTTCACAAAAATTACCATTACCATTACCGAATACAACACCACGTAATTACGAACACGGTCAGATGAGAAGGCAACACCTGAGCTGGTGTTGCCTCGTCATCGACAAAGCATAAATTATTCCAACCTGAAACAGAAATTTGCCAGTGCTAAATCGAGAAAGCTGCCCATATGGTTTGTTGAAATTTTTTATGTATACTCCAGATCTTCTGTTTAATAAAAATCTACTTATCGAATTAAATTTTTTTTAACCATAACACTTATAATCCCTACTAATGAACAAAATGTGGCCTACAGGGTCGCTTAACGGATCGGTTAAGCGACTTCACGGAAGGTGCTCTGAAATGGATGGTGTGGGGTCGCAACTAGATCTCGCACCACCAAGAAAATGTTCTAGGACCGTCACTGCCCAGAACAACTGAAACTGCTCCAGTGACCTCTTGCAGTCTCTGTCGAAGTCCCGTTTCATTTTCCCTCCGCCAAAACAAAAACTCTTGGATTAAAAAAAAAAGCGATAGAAAGCCGCGTGTCTAAAAATAGATTTTCTTCAATCCACTGACACATCCACTTACCTCGCTCCGTGTGTCCGTCCGCTCGTGAATCCGAAGTGCCCGTCTGCGGCAAGAGGATGGCAAAGGCGACTGTTGTCTCGCGCGCTCCGCTGATGCGTTTAATACAACCCCCACTTTGCATATTCGGTTGCGAGTCCGAAGGATTCCGACTCCGGCCGGATGGAACTGGTCCTGCCGAGGAACCCTTCGACCTTGGTCACGTGGGCCTACGCGTCACGAGCCGGTCACTCCGCGCCTCCCAGGAGGTCAGATGAGAAGACCTCCTCCTCCTTATCGGGGTTCTCTCTTTCGAATCGTTCTTCCTTCACACGAGGGAATTGTTTTTTAAGAAATTCACTTTTTGACAGGCTGTGAAGGTTACAGCTTTGAGAGTCATATTCAGAACTCATTTATTTGGCAACGAGGAAAACAATACTGTGACGCTGTTCAAAAAAATTGATTAAATTCCAAATTTTGCCCCCATTACGGAATTACTTTTTAAGAAATTCACTTTTGGACAGGCTGTGAAGGTTGCAACCTAGAGCATCATATTGTGAAACAGATATTTTTTCGTCATTTTATGACGTATGACGAGTAAAACACCTATGTTCTCACCCACTCTACAATCTTTGGCACCACGCCAACGTGAGGGACATTGGAGGCCACGACAGATTGAACGTGCACCCCCCTTATCTACGACGGACTTTGGTTTTCGAACTCACAACCCTAGAGTTGCTAATCCGATGCTCTCCCAACCGGGCTGCCGCGGTCCTTGTAGGAGTGGTAATCGGATTCAATGGTACCGTCCCGAATAGCTAATTACGGTGATCCAGTGCAGGACCGTTAATCAAACAGATCTCTGTGATTGTGGGTCGCGAATAACTTTGGATTTACTTTTGGAGAACGAACTTATCTTGAATTGAATTTTGGAGTGTGTTGCCAGCCATGATACAGCGAAGGCTGTCGCTAGCCTAGCAATCTAAAGCAACAGAAAACTGTCCTACGACGCAACGAAGCTTTTCAGGAAACATTTTCGTGACCTGGCTTGTCTGAAACAGTAACAAATTAAGGGTGATGTCGGTAGCAAAGTTAGTTTAACCACAAGTGGCAGCTACGATAATCAATGGTTCAATGTCTATCCTTCATCATTCCAGGTCACCGTTTGTCCATTGCTGTTGAATTTTCAAATATTAATTAAAAAACTTAAGAAGAAACTTCACTTACCAACTTTCTCTCTTCTCCGAATTAGCTCCAAATTCAAATCCGGGCTGAGCTTGTCTATATACTTTTCTTAGAGTACATCGAAAAATAAATACCAAATAATCGAGGAGTTTGCCATAAAGTTAAAGCAATTTGAATGAGAATTGAACAGAGTGGTACATGTCGATTGCAGTAAGCGTGAGAAGAGAGTTGAAATTAAAAGCACCATCTCATTATATAGTAACAATAAAAAAAAGTACGATTACAGTGCCTCCTTAAGTTAACTAACCAAAGTTCTGAATTAAGGAGGCTGTTTTCGACCATTGCGCTGGCAACCTGCGAATCGGCGGCGATTCCTTCCTGGATATATTTTTCTCTCTTCTGTATCATCCCATCATCCTTCAAGACAAGTGAAACCTATAATTCAGAGTGAAACAACCGTAAGAAAGCAGCTTCTCAAGAGTGTATTTTCTACAAAACAGCTGGATGGGGCTGAAATTAAAACAAAAACAAAATTCGGAGTGCAGAAAAATTATCGAATGTTTCAGTATACATACTACCACGAAAAGAATCAATCACAGTGGATGAAAAATAAATTTATTCATTTTTAAATAAATACATGCAATTACGTTGCCCCTTTAAATCCTGACTCCTTGCCTTGTGCAAACAAAAGCTATCAATATGTTAGGGCAGGGATTCCCAACCGGTGGTACGCGTACCACTGGTGGCATGCGGCAACGTTTCAGGTGGTACGCAAGGATGATACGAGCGGCCCAAATATTCTACAAACTTTGTTCGATTCTTTAGTATGTATAACCACGTTATGCTATTTCTTATGCCATTTGATACTAGTTACTTGTGTGAGAGTGGTTTTTCTAAACTTTTGCATGTAAAATATATATATAGAAACAGAGTAAGTGTTGAAGAGGATTTAAGAGTGAAGTTAAGCTCCATTGCTCCTGATATTGATATTTTAATAAAATACAAAGAACAAGGTTCGCACTAAAAATTGATTTTTGATTTATGTTAATATTTGTTTCCTTAGTTTGTACAAATTATTAAATTTAATTATTTTTAGACCTGTGAGTAAAAAATAAAACTGTAATTTTCTAATAATCGTTTTATTTTTTCCTTTATTAAAACATCATTAATACCAAATACAAGTGCATTAGCATAAAATATGAAGCTTTTTCAGTAAACAAGCTATTGGGCACTTACATTTCTGATAGTAGATATATGATTCTAAAAAAATATAAAACTGGTGGTACGCCAGAAATTTCTAAAAATGTCAAGTGGTACGCAGTTACTAAAAGGTTGGGAACCCCTGTGTTAGGGGATGGCAATATTTACTCTTGTAGCAGATCAAACTGTCTACATTAATAACTATAAACATTATATGTTATGGCCCCATAACACGCTACCCAAGTAAAATCTCATTGCCAGCCATTTCTAATCCTCTCATCTCAACCGGAGAAAAATAATCCCTTTCTGTAAACCGCCGAATTTCCACGACTTGACCTTCAACGCCGCGCGGACCCCGTAGAAACCCCTCAGCCGTTAGAAAACAGCGGACGCCCGTTCTACTTTTTCTTTTCGAGAGAGTTCTAGAAGTAGCCTCGAAACCAAATTGGAAAAACCTCTAAGCAGAGGTTAGAATTCTTCGTGACCTAAGATGACCAATCAGCAAGCAGATTTCTCGGCGTGAGACGGGGGTATAAAGTAGGCTGGCTGTGAGAAAAACGCTCTCTGATTTGACTGCCCTGAACACTGCCCCAAGCATACCAAAAAATGGAAAAAATCCCAAAAAACGACTTATTGCCGAGGAAATCAACTTTCAAATCCCCCCTCCCCAACGATTGATTGCAAAAAGCAGACCGCCGACCCCGGAACCGAAAATTGATACAGAAAACAACTTTGAAGCTCTTGAAGACATCACCGAAGAAATAGCTCCCGAATCTAAAATGCCACCCGTTCATGTACGAACTGAACTATCCCAGACCGTCCTTCTTAAGAAACTTGAAGAGCAAACTAAAATCACCCTCTCCTGCAAAATTGCAGGCAGTCACTTTAAATTACAATCCAATAGCAAATCCGAATACGACTCCATCCGGAATCATCTAATTTCTGAAAAAATCGAATTCTTTGAAATCACCCCACGCAACCAAAGACCAGCCAAAGTTGTTATTAAGGGACTTCCCACTGACACCAATATTGACGAAATTAAAACCGAACTCGAGGCTAAAGGCCTTGTTGTTCAACGAATCTCTCAGCTAAAACGTTTCAAAACAAAAGATCCCTTGCCCATATTTTTAATCACCCTCCTTAGAACTGAAAATTGGAACTCTGTTTACAATATCAGTAATAGGTTGTATCTCAGAATCACAATTGAGCACTTCAAAGGCACCAAGGGGCCTACGCAGTGTTACAACTGCAATCATTTCGGACATGGCAGTGCCAACTGTCATATGATAACGATGTCTTAAATGCGGACTCAATCACAGGACTAGCTCCTGCAAAAGACCCAAACAGAACAACCCACTCTGCATCAACTGTAACGTATTCGGACATGTCGTGGCTTCATGGAGAGGCAAAAAATTTTCCCAGACCGCCTCCAACCCAAATTCCAATCAGAAACTTCCAACATAGTGAAACTCAAGTCGGCGTGTCTTACGCACGAGCTCACCTGCCCAGAACTTCTTCTTCAGTTCTTTCTTCAGTTGTTGCATCTTTGCCTAAAGACAATCGTTTCCAGAACACTGGGTGCCACTGGCCAACATGCGTCAGTGTTACATCACGAGGAAGATACGAAATGTGTGCTTCTAGGAAAATTGAGTCAAGACCGCATTCAAAGTGTTCAGAGTGTAACATATCCCTGTGTGTATATGAGAAAAAAAATTTTTGAATGCCATAAGAAATAGTAAAGATAGAAGTGATCAGCTTTCTGAATATTCGATAATGTAATATAGATAAATAAATATATTGACTTTTTTTTTCTCTATTTTATAATTTTTTACGTTATGCACAGAATAATTTGATAAAATTATAGTTTAACTTTTTGAATCTTTCAAATTACCATTAAAATTTTAAGTATTACCAAATAATATAATAATATTATTACAAAAACAGTGTTTCCGTAAAGTCCTGCCTGGACTTAGAAGTCCAAAATTATTTTAATCTTATTAATGACCTTGGCGATGACTTGTAATAAAAATTGTGCTGTGGGGTGCTTACTTGAACCTAAATTAAGTAATTTAAAAAGTTAGCACACATTTTAAGAACTTTTAAGAAATTCAGCAAGTAAGAGGTTTAACATAAAGTAAAAACAACATCCTATAACACAATTTTCCCTCGAGACTATTCGCTGAAATTCTTTCTTTTAAACATTAAAAGTTGACATGTGTGAAGAAGAAAACACTTCGTTTTCTCGATGCGATGTAATCAAGCTCCAAAAACAGGACAAAGGCTTGAATGAGCCTAATAAAATGAAAAAGTGCAATCTTGGTGTATCGTAGATTGTTCAAATGTGCATTTAAAATAACTTCACTGAAACTAAAGATTTGTGCTGCCATCTCTCGGAGTTGTGCGACTTCTGTTTTAAGTACTTCAAATTTACAATCCATTAAATGCTTTATACCACGAAAATAGCTGTCCATGCGAAAGAAAAGCAATGGAAATGACCAAAAGAAACAAATATTACGCATAAGATTCGTAAATTAGTGTTATTGGACTAAGAATTTAAAATGCAATAAAAATTTTTTAATTTCGTGGTGCCATCTAATGGCGCACCAGAACAACGATTATCTCTTCTGTAAACCATTTAATGGAACACTAATAGGGAATTTTAGAAAATTAATTAAACACCATTCATGTAATAATGAAAACATATTGTATCAGTAATAAATGCCACCGATATTATTAAAATGCTCTTAATGCATCAGATTGCATGCCTCTACTATTATATATATATATTTTTTTATGGGTATAATGATCAAACTTTTATTCAATTAATCCAAGTCAAAATGTATGGGAAATTTTCACATAACATTTATGACGGAGAATTTTAAGCTTTAAAATCACCATAGATATGTTTGTTTCCTAAAGGTCTTAGTTAAACCGTGTAAAGATTGAAATTTGATTAAAAGAAGATATTTATAATAATTTATATCTGGTTTATGTGGGAAACCAACGGGGTTATGGAAAATGTTTGGAAAAAAAAACGCATCAGATCTTACATATTATTATACTTATTTCTTAAACAAATGTTCCTTAATATAGGTTTTTTTAAAATTGAGTCTGTTATTTCCCGACATGCTTTGAAAGTATATGTAAGGTTGAAACATTTTTAATTTCAACATTACATATCGCCAACAGTATTGAATACATATAAATATATTTTTAAAGATAACTTCAGTTAGTTTTAATATATTACCGGTTAAATTTTTTTCCAGGGGTTATAATATCGATTTTGTTGGATTCGTATCGACAGCAGTATCAAACAAATATAATTTTTTTACGCACAGCAGCACAGAGTATCAGACGAAACTTAAAAGTTCTAACCATTATTAAATCTTTTAGGTTTCGCTCATTACGAAATTTGTGAGCCGCGGTAGCCCGGTTGGAAGAGTAAGCAAGCAACCGGAGGGTTGCGAGTTCGAATCCAACCAGAGACTTTCGTCTACAAAGGACGCTGGTGCACCTTCAATCTGTCGTGGCCTCCAATGTCCTCAAGTTGGCGGGGTGTTGAAGTTTGGAGAGTTTCATGCCAGGCTCAGGCGTGACCTCATCATCTAACCGTGGTTCAAAATGACGTGGTGTTGTCCCCGGATCTCTGTGTTTGATCCCGTACTGTTAATAGTCCGTTCTGTTGCTCCATTGAGACGTTAATTAAATACTTACCTACAATTTCTAATTGTATTTGCTACATCTAGGAATTAAATCACAACACTGTTGGGATTGTAGTACTCAACTCCGCCATGGGATACCGATCCTAAGAAGGGCTTACGGCAAACAAAAATACCCACAGAGTGAAAGATGACTAGATTAGATAAGAAAAGATGTTTTTTTGTGATGTGAAGCAGAAATTTTGAGCTGTAAAATACATACGCATGTGCTGCTCTAAAAAAAATTTTAATGAGGGTTTTTGATGCAAGACATTGAATTTAAGTGTCGTTATTTTTAGGTGAAAAGATGGGTTAGGCCCAGGGGATATTTTGCACATCGAATTCAACTGAATTTAAACCGCTTGCTTCAGTTCAAGCTCCCTGACGAGTACACATCGCACGATTTGTATGATGTTTCTTTGTAGTAAGTGGTGCCAGGCGTTATAGTGTTGTGTTGCTGGTTCCTTGATGTGTAGATGAGTTGTGATAGGGCAGGTGGTAACATAGTGGTCCGGGTCTGCTTCCATGCCACAGATGCAGAGGTCATTGTAAAGAATATTCATACGAAATAAATACTGCAAGAACTTCTTCTTACTTGGAGGCAAGAAAAAGAAATAAAGAAGAAGAAATAAGATTCAATTACAAGAGTTATTTTCTGGTTTATTTCTTTGAATTGAGACCTAAGCACTTAAAGACTTATTTTTCTTACTTTGTTCTCTGCAAATTTTGAAATGACATCATCAAAATCAATTCCTTTCGCTACTTTGTTTTCAATTGACAAGATAGGTAATGCAGAGTCGAGTATTAATCATAGTGGACCTAAAATAACTTGATTAATTTTAGTTTTGAAAAACACCTCCACATGATTGAAACACATAACGTTAACAAGATTATTAAGGTCAAAGTTAGATTTCGTAATTAATTAAGTTTTTTAGTTAATCTCGTTCTTTAGCAACACGACGGGCCATTGACGAGGGTCCGGTTTCAATCCACTAAGAAAACGATTCGAGGACAACGCCACGTAATTTTGAACTATGGTCACGTGACGAAGAGTTATATTTGGTACAGAATCTGAAAGTTTACATTCAACAACAAACTAAAAATCTTAATAAAGACCACTCTAGAGAATCTTTTTTAGAAACTTTGGCAGCTTGTAGATGTCTTAGTCGTGGAATCACTCTAGTGATATCCTCTACATCTTCCGACAGTTCGTCATAGTTTACTACAAAGTTTTGTATTAGATGTTGTTGTAATCAGATTCTTGGACTAGAAAGCAGCAAACCGAGCTGTTATATTTTCCTAGTCTTTACAGCGAGTGTCTGTTTCTTGATAAAAACCTGTCAATTCACTCCAACATCGATCTTTTCAATTCTTCATTCAATGCCAGTGGTTCATCTTGAGCCTTTCTCCAGCTGTCATTTTCTTCTTTCTGACAATTCTTCTTTTCACTTAAGATTGTCCATCTCTTCACAAGTGTTCGTTGCAAACTGCAGTGCTTTCTCCACAATCTCATTTCTTTTGTCTTTCAAAAATGTCTTCACACTTCTCATTTTGATAACACACTTCTCAAAAGTTATCCCAGCAATCTGTAGGTATTTTGAGCGTGGTTTACTTTCTCTGAAACACTACTCCAGAAATACAAAAAAAATCACATACTGGTGGCATAAGCATTTGCGTTGCTCCTCTGTTTTTGACAGTTTCTGTGGGATCACAAAGTTCTTCTATGGCATCAACATTCTTCATGAAATTAGCATAAACACAGGCTTTACAACTTCGTAGTTATTATTCCATTTTGTATCCGAAAGTCTCTTGATTGTCCCTCCAACATTAGTTACAAGGATCGTCCATCTGTGTGGAAACTGGGAAATAGCAATACAGACTTTCTAAGGTCCCAAAAAAGGTTACTCATTATGAAACAGTTGCAAAAGAATGCTCTCCACACAGATTAAGAGAGCGATTTGTACAAGGAACAAATAATGCTTCAGGATTAAGTTTACGAATCCTCGCCTGGACATCTACTCTTTAAAAGAGATGTTCTCGCAACTCTAGTTATAACCTGACATGAAAATCGGTTAACTGATAAATAGTTATTTTATGAGAGTTGACACCCCTAATACAAACTGTCTTTCGTCGTGATTCTGTCGTCGTGATTGCAGAGCGCGTGTTGAAATGAGATGCAGAATTCAAAGAGATCGAATCTCCGAGTGGCCGTCATCAATCCGCGAAACAGATTACGCTTTATTGCTGAATAGAGGCCGGCCTCCAATCTACTCCTCTGGCATCCGTCAATAGATTGGAATAGAAGTGCTCAAAGGACATTTGCCAGCACTTGAATTGCGCCAGGGTCAAGCTCCTTGATTGACAATCCAAGACTAGATACATATCTAGAAACTTTCATTATGTTTGACTTTTTGAAGTTAGTCAGATGAAATTATTAAACTCTTTTAAATACAATGTTTTTTTAAGTGTCGTTAGCCACCTCTCATTTTTTGAATTAAAAAAAAAAGCAGATTTTTGCCACTTTGTCACCCCCGTCTGAAATGACACCCGGGACGGCCCGCATCCACCGCACCCCCTTCCTACGTCACTGGGCTGGAGAACCATTGGTTGGGATTATCCATTGGATAGGATCTTCTATTAGAAAAAACCAAGAGGCTTCGCATCCCGACAGCAATGGGAAAGATGGTCACTCAAAGTCCCTCTTAAAGTCGAACCTGGCCCAAAGCAACTGGTGACCTACGCCCTGATCCTCCACTCTAAGCCTCCGCCACCAGCAGCGGTTCGGCAGGGTGCATGAGTGAGACTAGAAGTAGGGTACAGGATAGTTAGGCATAGATTTAGTGTGGTGCATGCATAGGAATTTATCAAGCAGAGCCCTGTCAAATTCTGGGCCTCTATAGATAAACTAACACAAATGCTGCTGGAGAAAAAAAATTTCCACAGTTCTGTAAGCTTGCATTAACCTTAACGAGTTAACCTTTTTCTAACACAACTGTCGAAAGAATATTTTCTCAACTGAGTAATGTAAAAACTAAACTCAGAAACTCGCTACAGCTGAAGACAACTGAGTCAAGCATGATGGTTAGATATGGACTAAAATTTAGAGGTGAAAGCTGTGTTGACTTTAATCCTAGTAAAGAAATGCTGATGAAATTTAATTCACGTGCAGTGTATGGCACAAAACCTAAACAGGCAATCGAGCTTGAAAGAAGTGAAGATGAAATATGGGAGATTTTTGAAGGATCTAGTGCATTCTTTTCAGTATTCAATAAATGTATGAATAAGCACTGCACACAATTGAACAAAGGTAATAATAATAAATAATGTACACAACAGTGAATAATTATTCGTTAAATAACGGATTTTGCTTAAAACGTGTGTATGTTATTAAGAACAGGGCTGCATAGACGGAAGACTAATACTTGAAAAAAAAAAAGGTCGTTAATCATTTTTTGGCATTTTTATCAAAAGCTTATTAAAATCGGTAGAAAAAATAAAGCATACACGTATGAATCTTAATTCAGCAGCACGTAGCAGTAAAAATAAAATAAGCACAATACGCTTATAAATAAATGCCATGTGTGTGCTTAGCACATAGCACATATAAAAAATATTGATATATATCGGCGTCGTTTAAAATATCGTCGATAATATTGCGCCATTAGATATGTTGATATATCCCAGATCTTTAAATCAGAGGTTTTCTAGAGGTTTACGCCTGCAAAACAGAGATACTTTGTTCTGAAAATCTGGCACCACTGGTTATCCATGAATGTGTACAGACGGTCTGGGACCGTCATCGTAAATGTGATTACGAAGGGCCATTGGGGTCGATTGATATGTGAGGAAGCCAAAAGGTGCCATGCTTGTTGATAAACTGTAAATAAAGTTGTACATATGTAAATGCTATTATATTGAGTTTCGTATTGCCATCCAACGCCTACATAGAGGTTAAGTTTGCCTGTCGAAGTTAACGATAACAGAATCAGCAGCGGGATATTTGAACCATCCCATGTGTACAACAAAGACCGAATCAGTATGAAGTTTAAAATGAATCATCTGGAAGCCGAACAACGCGGTATGTACAAACGCAACTCGGCGCCAACTCCTAACAGTTTAAGAAGGAATGTGACATGAAATTTCTGAAACTCCGTCGTGGTGCAATTTATTTTTAAATTTCTGTGTGAAATTGTTGAGGAGTTCGCTTTTAATTTCTGTGTGAAATTGTGTCAAGGAGTTCATTTTACTTTATGCGTTAAATTTTAAAGAAACTTTAAAATAGTGTGTAAAAAATGGCATTTCTTGCAAAATCGAAAAGATTTTATTTCTTTAGCGGAAGAATTGAATATAAAATTACCTGATCACGCAATTTCTGAAATTAGAAAATTAATTACGAAAAGTACGGACAATGATGAGGAATTCACGCGTGATTTGTTTAAAACGATAGTTAGTCCCAAAGAAGAAAACCAAAAGCTAAACGAGCGCGAATTCGAAATACAGTTTGAACTGGAAAAATTAAGAATAGAAAAAAGTAACGTACTAAATGAAAGCGAAAATAGAAACGAAAATGAAATTTCTAGTAATTGCATGATTGCTAAAATAATGCAACGATATGAAATGAGGTATGGGGACATCAGTTTTTACCTCGTGAGGGGGCCAAATTGCCCTTTAGCTAAGTCCCGCCTACGTGATTGGGGACCTGGTCGCTGGAAAATTCCTTTGGATTCAAATAGTGGACTGTATGAGGTACTAGAGATAGCTACTAGGTATAACTAAAATTTATTTACAATTAATAAACTATTTACACGAATATTTGGATTGGGGCAATCCCCTTTTCCATACAAGAGGTTGGGAGCACAATAGTGCGACCGCTGAGTTCGAATGCTATCTAGCGTCTGCCCAAGACGGGATATATTTTGGTGAAGCTATCGCCTCATTGGCGAGCTTGCAGCTCGCCAATTCAACCATAGACACCAGGCTCCAACACCTCGTATTGTTTGAACGACAAGTTACTCAATTTATTACCGTATGGAAATTAACCAAATTATCGCTAGAGTTCCGGAAGAACTTTCAAATGACTATACATACATTAAATATTTACTGTTAAAAAAGTTTAAATTAAGTCAGGATAAATTCCGATTCTTTGACCATACCAAACTACTTAAAAATACATGGAGAGATTTCATGTACGAATTACAAAACAACTTTGACGAATGGTTACGAGGAACTAACGTAAGTGATTTTGATGGTCTTGAGCAGAGATTCCCAACCGGTGGTAGGCGTACCACGGGTGGTATGCGGCAACGTTTCAAGTGGTACGCAAGGATGATACGAGCGGTCCAAATATTCTACGAAGTTTGTTCGATTCTTTAGTATGTACAACCACTTTATGCTATTTCTTATGCCATTTGTTACTAGTTACTTGTGTGAGAGTGGTTTTTTCTGAACTTTTGTTTATAAAAAATAAATATAGAAACAGAGTAAGTGTTGAACAGGACTTAAGAGTGAAGTTAAGCTCCATTGCTCCTGATATTGGTATTTTAATAGAACAAGTTTTAACAACAAGTTTTGCACTAAAAATTGATTTTTGATTATGTTAATCTTTGTTTGCTCAGTTTGTACTAATTATTTAAAATTAGTTGTTTTTAGACCTGTGGTCAAAAAATAAAACTATAATTTTCAATAATCATTTTATTTTTTATTTTATTAAAACATCATTAATACCAAATACAAGTGTATTAATCATAAAATATGAAGCTTTCTTAGTATTTTAATTAAAATAAAACAAGCCATTGGGCACTTTTCTGATATTAGATATATGTTTCTAAAAAAATATAGGACTTGTGGTACGCCAAAAATTTCTAAACATTTCAAGTTGTACGTAGTTATTAAAAGGTTGGGAACCCCTGGTCTTGATAGTTAATCATAACAGATTAATTAAAAAGAAAAGTTCCCGTTGTTGTATAAGAACATTTCGTGGACGAATGGGTGAAAATAGTCAAATCATCATACTTTGTGGATAAACTAGATCAATATGAAAATGTACGAAACGAAAATAATTTGTCAAAATTCAAAAACGGAAATCAAAATATGTATGAAAAAAATACGAGGTTGTCAAAACCGAGATCACCGCTGAATGAGCCAACTGGGTACGAAAGAAAAACAAATCCTAGTTTCATTAACGGACGTTTTGCAAACCGAAGTAATAATGACAAACACATTAGGCAGACAGAAGAGCACAACCAGAAAGATAGATGTTTCATTTGCAATGGAAATACACATTTTGCTAGAGCGTGTCCTAGACAAAACAATAAATTCCATCACATTATACAGGGTGTTGACAGACAAGGGGAAAGAATTGAACGGAATGTATCGAAAAGAGATCAAAGTTTAGTTACGACTAGTGGGGGTGGAATAGACGGTGAGGCGTCATATGTTAAAATTGCGCGGATAAACAAGTTATCGTTAGAGTTTGCAGCTTTGGTTGATACTGGGAGCGATTCCGTTATTTGTAGGAATTCTGTCGCGAAATAGTCAGATCTAAAAATAAAATCAGCTTCAAATGTGATGTACGGATTTGGCAACGTTAAAATGTGTGCGGCGCGGGCACTAGGAAGATCAACAGTAGATCTTTGCTTGGATAATGTTGAAGTTCAAGGAATTAAAATGCTAATTGTTAGAAACGACACTTTACTTCACGAATTGTTAATTGGGAGATCATTTTTGGATCGGGAGAACAAATCGTTTGCTATCATCTATATACATAAGAATGGAGTGCTTGTTTGTACATTCAATATTTTTGTCCCATTTCAAGTTTTCTATCCATTTTAGACCCTTCTGATGCCATATCCGCCTCTTTCGCGTTTGGTGTCTGTCTGACTGTATGTATGTGCCTTATACACGTCCACGTGGTTAAATATACACTCTATAACAAAAAAAAATCGACGCACCTAGAAGGAATCATCTGATTGCTTTGAAATTTCGTATTCAAAAATGTTTTGACCAAATATGCAAATGATTAAAATTTGGTGTCCAATGAATGAATTGTGCGATCTTCAGCGCATCAGAACTGCCCATCCAGCAGATGTATATAAGGAGTTGTTCTTGAACTGTTGTTAAAAATTTCTGCTGCATTGCCATTTAGGATACCTTTCAACAACTGAAAAAATGCCTCGCCGCAGGATTCGAGCTCATTACGAGCAACTTTCAGAGTTTGAAAGAGGTCGTATCATTGGATTGAAAGAGACAGGTTGGGCAAATCGGGGAATCGCTCGTCGTGTGAGTCGAAGCGATGCGGCGATTAGAAGATGCTGGCAACAGTGGGTGGACAATGGCAGATTTCAACGTCATGATGGTAGCGGTCGACGTAGGGCCAAAACAGATCGCGAGGACAGAGTGATTGTCAGATCAGCTGTTACAGCGCCTGATTCATCGCTATCAACCATCAGTCGTGCGACCCACACACGAGTGTCCACCATGACCATTCACAGACGGCTGAGAGAGCGAAATCTACGCTCGTACCTACCGTTACGCCACCTGCCACTCACGCCTGCACACTGTCGAGCCAGATTACAGTGGTGTTTGGCTCGATCAGGCTTGAATGATGCTGACTGGGGACGTATAGTCTTTAGCGACGAATCCCGCTTCCAACTGTGTCCTGACGATCATCGAAGATGTGTCTGGAGACGCCCAGGGCAGCGTGCCGATCCTGCTTTCACTATTGCACGGCCCTCAACAAGGATTTGTGGTTTGGGGTGCCATTTCCCTTGATAGTCGGACCCCTTTGGTCGTCATTAGAGGTACACTTACTGCACAGCGGTACGTTTACGACATTCTGAGACCTGTTTTGCTACCGTTCCTTTCGCAGTACCCTGGGCTTACTTTTCAGCAAGACAATGCCAGACCACATACGGCACGTGTTGCTATGAACTATCTTCAAGCTTATCTAACACTTCCTTTTCCAGCCAGATCACCAGATCTCTCTTCCATCGAGCATATCTTGGATATGATGGGAATGCGACTGCATCCGGTAGGGAATGTTGATGACGTAGTCCGACAATTGGAGCAAATTTGGCAAGAAATACCGCAGGAGACTATCCGGGAGCTTTATCGGTCTATGCCACGCCGTGTGGCAGCTTGCATCCAGGCTAGAGGCGGGTCAACACCTTATATTGAGCTCGTTACTGTAACTCTGAAATAAATCATTCAATTGTTCTGAAATTTTAATCATTTTCTATTCTGTACATAATTTTCCTATCCACCAATTTTTGGCTCCATCGGACAACTCCTTCTTGGTGCGTCGATTTTTTTGTTATAGAGTGTATTTTCGTGGAAATTAGCATACAGTGAGTACTTATCTTCATTTAGGGAGTGGAATTGGTTGCGAAAGTCTGTCTGTCCGTCTTTCTGTTCTATGTTCGATTTTATGTTTGTGTGTTTGTGCATGCATCACATGAATTTTATTCCAGATATTGGATTGCAATGCGTTTTATTTTATACATTATCTATTAGTTTAGTGAATGCAATATTAACCATTTCTTTATTGTTATATTTAATTGAGTTTCGTGCTAAAACACCTGAGTAAGTATACTTAAATCAACCATAGTTTTGGTAGTTTTGGAAAAATTGGAATGTATATTGAGATGACGATTACTTCGATTGCTTTACCAGTACTGCTAAAAAAGTTATTTTTCTTCAAAAAATTATTTTCTTTATCGAATTTTAACTCTGATATTTCATTTATTTCGAGTCTTATTTTTGTTCCTTGCGCTATGAAAACGATTTCTGAACATTTGGGACAGGCGATATTTTTCAACGAACGGTAATGAACAAGATCGCGCGAGCAGTAATATTTTCGGTTTCTTTCAATATGAATTATATTCCACAAATCTAAATTTTGTGCACTTTTAGATGTAAATTGTGTCAACTGTGCGAGATCCAAGACAGAAAAATGAATCATAAATTAATATCTTTAGAAGAATTTTTTCCGATATCTTTTATTTTGTTTTATTTCGGTGTTTTCTGTTTCAAATATTTATTATTTTAATAAATGTGTTTTTCTTCTCCTCACACGCAACACCACCACAAAGTATTCGACTTAAAAATATCTGGTAAGTCAGAATAAATTTTCAGTAAATTTTAAGTATAGTTATGCATTATAGGATAATATTGCACGATAGATTTAACCTGCACCAGCCCTCTTTATGCACGACGGTTTTTTTTGTATTCGAACTCTCAACTTTCTGATTGCTAATTCGTTACCCTTCCAAAAAGTTCAGTGAACTATAGACTTAAATGCTGTAATATCTAATGTCCTCTCTCTCTCTGCACAACTCAAAAGCTCAAAATAGTGAGTCAACCTTAAGAAAACGAGTCATTTTTGATAGAGACGAATACCTTAAGACTCTTCACACTTTCCTCTAGAGTTTAAATAGTTTAATAAAGAGTGGTGAAAAGAGGTTCATTTGTAAAATTTGATAATACATTTTACGTTGTTCCAACGTATTCAAACTTTTACTTTCCAACCATAAGTCATTGCTACTCGATTACCTCTTTCATAAGCAATATAAATTGAGAGTTGGTACTCGGATGAGGGGATATTAGTAAAGCATTTACGAATTGGTGGTTACCCTAGTGTGAAAGTAGTGCTATGTTTGATTTATAGCTAGTAATGCAGTGAACACACAAATTACATTCTTTTTTATTGCATTTGATTGTTATATACAACCACACACATGAAAATATCAATTACACTCAAACCTGTTATTGTGTTGTAGATAGTGACCGCATAAAAGAAAACGCATTAAAAAAATCTTCCAAAACTTCACGAGTAGCTATAAAAAATATTTTTCGCAACACATTTAAAATAAATTTTACTTTATGCGGTGAATAGGGACCGCATAAAAAAAGTATCACGTAGAAAATAACTCAAAAACCTTACGAAATAACTAGAAATTGCTTTTCTAAGCGAAATCAAGACACGAGGCAACTACTTGGAATCTCTTCAAACCTTTTGGAATCTCATTTAGAAATCTCGTTTAGAAAATACACATGCGAACATTTTTAAATATTTTATTTCTATATTACTTAGTTTACACATGCAAAACTTTTCAAAATGTATAACCATTATCCTTCGTAGTCTGATACTACGCGGATTTTCTTGTAGTGAACTGGTTCAAAATCACTTTCGTCACTTGAAGATACTTAGAGTTGACTTTTTTTCAGTTACTATGTACTCGATGTAACGGACTAAAAAGTGTAAAATAATTTCTCCTGGCCCCATACAGATTGATAACCCCAGACAGATTGTCCTGAAAATTTGTGATTGTAAAGTTGTTTTAATAGCTATAAAAATACTTGTAAGGTTTAAAACGAAAAAGTGGGGCGCTTTACACTCTACTATTATCTTACACTTTACTATTATCTATCGCATGCGCCTCACGTTTTTCGTTTTAAATTTTACAAGTATTTTTATAGCTATTAAAACTTCACAATCACAAATTTTCAGGACAATCTGTATAGGGTTTTAAATCTGTATGAGGCCAGGAGAAATTATTTTATACTTTTTAGTCTTTTACAAAAACGTGCTATATTAAAAAAAATGTTTTATTTAAGTTTAAATTATCTGACTGAAAGAACGCAAATATTCAATTTAAGTATTATACCTACGATTATACTTGGGAAAGAAGACACTATCAGTATTACGCACTTCTTTCATCATTTAAGTACATGTCAGCAGGATATATATATATATATATATATATATATATATATATATATATATATATATATATATATATATATATATATATATATATATATATATGTAAGTACATGTCAAGGATGGACAAACTGCATCTAATATAGTACAGTTATACCTCTTGAATGTTTTTCACTTGTAAAAAAGGAGTACTATTTTAAATATGAGGCATTTAGATCTGGCTATCAATTAACACTCAATATTAATTACTAAATATATTAAAGACTGTTGGGAGTATTTTTAACCATTTCGATGTTGTTAAAGAAGGGTGTTATTCATTGCAAGGCAATGCGAGAAAGCCTGCAGGACCCAAAAAAGAATGTTCAGGGTATATGGAGTGGACCGATACTATGGGTACTCCTATATGGCTGCTATTTACCAGGTCTTCTTCCTTTATACTGATGGGAATGTAGGACATGCCCTTTTCAGCTAAGTAAATAATACTTTTCAGTTTAGTAAGTGACACTTTTCATCTTGTAAGGGACACTTTTCAGCTTAATAAGTTAGGTTTTAGCTTTATTTGTTTAAAAGTACTGAGATAAGTTAGTACTGCTTTCAGTTCAAACTGCTAATCTATGGTGTACGAAATATTGATTTTTTTTTCAGCGTAGAAGAGGAATCTGACTGATTCGAGAATCCATTGGAGCCTTCAGGGTGGGCGGTGGGAGTAAAAGTTCTGGAATGAGCATGTTGGTATGGATCGTTTGACTCATTTTAATCTGCAATCAGAGTTCATTAACCCATTCAAAATAACTCTTAACTCAAAATTGCTTTACAAATTCAAATTTATATTATGTTGACTTAAAAATATCTTCATTGCAGAAGTTAAACCGTATCGTAAGATCCAGATGGAAATTGCCAGATCGTATTCTTTCACGATACTTAAACAGGCCTTCCTTTGTTTTATTTGACTAGCCCCATGGTAACACACTTTAAAGGATTGTACACTACTGTTTATGAAAATTGCAACACCACGAAGGTATCGTGCAAATTGAACGAAACTTGCAGGAAATGCAAATGATTACAATTGCAAAGCGATCACGCATGTGTGGGCCGAGAAACACCCTTCCAAGTGAGCCGTGTTTAAAAAGCAACGTAAAGATGCGTTGAAATGTGTGTATCGTCATTTGACTGATGTAAATGATTGATTAGAAGTTAATTAGCCTCGTCAAAAACGCAGAGTGCCACTAACGGAGTTCGAACGGGGCCGCATGATCGGCCTCCGTGAGGGTGAACTTTCGTATCGTGATATCACCACTCACACGGGGCGTAATGCCACAACAGTGATGCGTGTGTGGAAGATATGGACCATGGAGAACCGGTCGTCAAAATCCCGGCAGTTGTCCTCACAATATGACGTCACCAAGGGAAGACAGACACCTCATCCGCATGGTGATGACGGACAGTACAGTGTTATGTCGTGCGGTCATTGTCTGCCCCCAATGTTCGTCGACGTCTGCTTTGCCATGGGCTACGTGCAAGGATTCCTCTGCGCAGGTTTCCCTAGACGCTGAACCACCCACGCCTCCAGCTACAATGAGCTCACCATTCTCAGCCAATGGCGATTGGCAACAAGTCGTCTTCTCAGATGAGTCCCGCTACAATCTGGGCTATAACGATGGACGCGTACTCGTCAGACGCCTATAGAGATGAACGCCTTCACCCGGAGTGTCTTATTTACCGTCATACTGGCGAACGGCTGGTGTTATGGGGCGCTATTGAATGTATGGGCGATCCCATCTACTCAAAGATGAGGGGACCCTGAACAACGGACGCTACATCAAGAAAGTTGTGGAGTTCAAGGTCCTTCCCCTCCTGCAACGCATTCCCGGCGCTGTATTTCAGCAAGACAATGCCCGCCCACATGTTGCTCGGAATGTATAAGCCCTTTTCAGTGTACGACAGGTCCCGTTTCTATGTCCTGCACGTTCCCCGGATATGTCACCCATTGAACTTGTCTGGGACTCAATTGATCGACGTCTCGCTCGTTCCGCTTGAAGGGCAGAGTACGGTTGAAGTTTGGCATAGGCCATCTGGAATGCCTTTCCTCAGCATGGCATTCATAATCTATATGATTAGATCCCACGACGTATACAGGCTCTCATCGCTACACGTGGCGGCTGCACAATATATTGATTTTGGGCATTATTTTTGTCTTATTGCTCTGTAAACTTGATCACTTATCTAAACCACTATAAGCACAACGTGGAATAAATTTCATTTCTGATGATTCTTTCATAGTGATACAATTTTCACAAACAGTTGTATGTTATTAAGACCCAATATTAAAAATGCGTCATCAATGAAATCGTATTTATTTCGTGCTCAATTTATCTTCGTTTGTATACAAACTTACTTCATTTATTATTCACTCATAAGATTGTTCGAAGGTTAATATCACGAACCACACAACCAACCCTTCAATGTTGAAGGCCTTCATTAGATTCTTTAGACAAACTGGCAACGGTCCGGGATCCATCCCGAAGGGAAAGATCCGAGGACAACACCTCGTCATTTTGAAACATGGTCAGATGACGAGGTCAACATCCGAGAGGGCCACCCATTCTCCAAACCTCCACACCACGCCAACGTCATGATATTATTTGAGATCACGACAGATTCATCGTGCACCAGCCTCCTGTGTACACGACGGTCTTGGGTTGGACCTAGTTTCGAACGCGCAACACCTCCGGTTCCTAATCCATCAATCTACCAACTGGGCTACCGTGGACCTTAGTTGCGTGCTGGGACAAGTATATACAGTTAAACGCAAATCAAATTGAAAACAATTGACCATTTAAACTTTGAAAACTTCTCACAGAACTCATTATTCCGTCTCGAGTCTTCAGGAAACCCCGAGAAAAGAGAATAAATATTTTCTAAACGGGGCGATCCCCCTCCCCATGGGGCCGCTGGCCCTCGCCCTTCAGCATGAACAGAGCTTAGCTCTCCCAGTGTCCGCGGAGGATTTCCCTGGGATCGGCAGGGTGCGGAGAATCGATCTCTCTGCGGAGGGGAGGCGCGGTGCCGCGGCACCGTGAGAACGGAGCAGGACCGGCCCAGGTGCGCCCTCCGGTCGATGGCATCGCTGGAAACGTCTGGGCTCCAACTCCGGCGGATCCTCCGGAGAGATTTCACATTGTCACCTTCCAGTTTACCATTGCGGATTAGAGTCGACACTGTTTTCACACTGGAAGCATTTCCAACAATTTCGCGATTCTTTCGATGGGACGGTCATCTTATCTCTCCGACTCTAATGCCCGGTGCACACATCCGGTTTTTCAACGTGCGGCGCCGCTGCGGCATCGAAGCCCAAGTATGCACACGTAACCGTGAAATGACGCAAGTTATCATTTCGTGTCATTTGCGATAAATATTCTATCGAAGAAAACGTGTTTATATTTCGCTTACTTGGTGTAAAAAAAAGGATATTTTGTAACACAAAATAGACGTTACTGGATACAACCATTCATTAAATTTATATTCCATTTATTTATGAAAACAAGGTACTTCAGATCGGAGAAGCGTGTCCGGCGAGCGGCGGCGCCCATGGGTTACTGCGGTACAAACTGCACGCAAGTTGGACGTGCGTCGCAACAGCGGCGCCGGAGGCATGTGTTCACTACTTCATTGGATCTAATGTATCTCAGACCGCACTTGCGTTGCGGCAGTGGCACCGCACGTTGAAAAACCGGATGTGTGCACCGGGCCTAAATCTCGCTATCTGACCACGGTACAAAATTACGATGTCTGGTCCTCTGGACTTTCCTTTCGGGTTTCATCCCAGACCGTCGCCAATAACCCGTTGTGTTTCTCCAGCGCGACGTTGATTAAAATACCCACCTAATCTAAATCACCTCTGCCCTCTGTCACAAAATCCCTGATCAGAGCAACACGGGTATGTCCAAAAGTCACAAGACGATTTAAAAATAGAAAAACTCTTCTATGTACTAAAAAAAAAACCTTTATTTAACCCTTTATAAACAATAAATATACTTCTTGGAAATTGTATTTAAATAGTTCTGTAGATTGTAGTTGTTTGTCGCTTGTTTAGAGGGTGGTTGTCTGATAACAAAATGACGAATGCAAGCTCTGTGGGTTAGCCCATTGGACCGTTGATTTTGGTAGATAAAATTGGATTCTTCTGTCTCGTTGCTCGGCCGTGAATTTCTCAATAACATTCCAAGAATTGCATATAAATAATCTGAAAAACATTCGAAAAAACTAATAGCAAAAAAGCTTTATTTTAAAATGGTCTTATGACTTTTGGGCCACCCTCTCTGTTAAAGAACATTGTACCAAAAATTAATTTTCAGTGAGCCTGCAGATTGCGGCATTTTCAGCAATGAAAATGCCGACTTTCTTGAGGAGAAGGCGAGGTTAATCATTCCTTTGAAACTGAAGAGTTATCATACATGAGGGTGCTTACAATTGTACGGGGACAAGTGTAGGGCGGTACTTAACCCTCCGAGTGATTTTAACGAGCTATCTCGTCCAAGATCACGTCAATTTTGCTAATGACATATCTCGTCTGACAAGATCTTGTAAGTTTTGCAAATGAAAAAATACCTCGTATAGACAATCCTTTTAATTCTTGTGTATTGTTTATTGAAATGCGATAATCCGGTTGAAAGTAACAACCATTTAGCAACCGGAGTTTGAAACTTGATCCAATCAAAGACCGTTGTGTACAAGGAGGTTGGTGAACGTTAAATCTGACGTGGCCTCAAATGTCCTCACATTGACATAATTTGGAAGTTTGGAGAGTGGGGTGCCAGCTCAGGTGTGACCACGTCATCTGACCGTGGTTCAAAATGACAAGACGTTGTCAGTGGATCTTTCCATTGGAGATTAATCCATGACTGTTTGCCAGTAACCCGTCGTGTTGCTCCAGTGTGACATTAGTTACCAACCTGCACAATAGGAGGGTTAATGAATTATACATATTTTTTACCGACGCATTAATGGAGTTACTCTGTGACAGCACAACACTTGGACGCGTGCTTGGCCCTCAGAAGTTTTAAAATTGCTGTGTCTCAATATTGGGGACTAATGACCTGAGGGCCATTTGTTATCAACATTTTCCAATCCTTTTGCCCCTTCACTACACCCTCGAAAATGTGTATTTTTCACGTTGCTGTGGTGTCGTTGCAGTTGCCAGTAATCCAGTGAAAAAAAATTTCCCTTCATTTTTAAACCCCCCCAGGGGATACCGTCTTCAGGTTTGTACGGGCTTCACAACCCCAGAATACCCGAGTGATCTGCACTCCCTTTTATTTTTACCCTCTCATATCCTTCTGATCTTTGCTTTTTCTTCTTCCTTCATTGTGGTTGCCTTCGGAGTTGAGGGCTCACGTTGAGAAGCTTTTCAGCACTCTGTTTAATCATCTCCTTTTAGGGATTATGTCACCCAGGTGTTTGTCGTGCGCAGACCCCCGTGTCCCTAAAAAAGAGAGCCGTCTTGGCTCTATCCACTGCGCTAGCAACCTTCGAGTTATAGGTGGAACATGTTCGATTCCTGTCAGATGCATCCCTCCTTATGCGAATTTCTCTCTTCTGCTTTAGTAAAAACTTTCATTGTATGTCTATTACTTGATGCCGACCAAAAGGTATAGTGGTAACGGTGTTAGCCACTGGATCGGAAGGTTCCTGGTTCGAATCCGGGTCTGGGCATGGATGTTTGTAAGCGTATTGTGTAGAGGCGGCTGGTGCACCTTAAATCTGTCGAGGCCGAAAGTCCTCGCGTTGGGTTGGAGCTGAAGTTTGGAGAATGGGGTGCCAGCTCAGGTGTTGCTTCGTCATCTGACCGCGGTTCAAAATGACGAGATGTTGTCCTCGGTTCTCTTCCTTAAGGGACTGATCACGGACCGTCGTCAATAGCCCGCTGGGTTGCTCTAGTACGACGTTAATTATAAATTAACAAAACGTACCAAGAACACTCCACTTGTAAATTTGAACCCCGGTCCGAGGATGAAGAAACACTGCAGCTGGCAGCCCACTCTTAACAATTCTACACCACACCAACGTGAGGCTACACGACAGATTGAACATGCACCGGCCCCCTTTGTACACGACGGTCTTTGGTTGGATTGGAACTCGCAACCCTGTCTAACCTGATGCTCCAGTGGCCCTGCTTCTGGGAGTACAAATATGAATTTACAAATGGAAGCGAGAGAGCGTGGATCGAAAAAATCTAGCTCTTTGATAAATAAAAAAAAGAACTAATTGTAAATCAATTTAGACTTGCTTTTTAAGTAAAAATTGTTTAAAAGTACAACAGGATAGAACATTTTTGTATAGAATCACTATTTACTAGAATATACTGAAGGATAGATCTTTTATGTTTCATTTAAGGCTTAATCGACGAAGAAACTCAATCCCCGAACTTGATGTCTGTTAATCCGAACTTATGGGCGGATACACCAAGAGAAGAGATACACATTACATTTAGAAATTTTAAAATTTTTTTAACGTATTCAAGTCTAGGGTATTTTACAGTTTCTAATCATTACAAATCTTGGCAAACAATATTAAGTGTAAAGAGCATTATACTATTTACTGAGTAAAATTAAATTTTATTTTAGAACAGTGCATTTGAATAGAAAAATTGACCCATGACTTTTTTTTTAAAACATTAAAACATCAAAAACAGGAAATTTTATTTTTAAAACATCAAACATATACTTCGAGAGTATTTCTCTAAAGCAGAATTAATAAATTGAATGAATAGTAAGAGATTTACAATCTACCGTTAAAGCTGATTGATGATGCAGATACTGCGTATTAAAAAAAAAAGGTTATATCTAGGATCAACCCCCGAAGGGAAAGATCCGATGACAGCAACACGTAATGTTGAAGCACGGTCAGGTGACGAAATAACACCTATTCTGGCACACCACTCTCCGAAGAAAACGAATTTAGACATTAAGAAAGTGAGACATCACCATTTTCGGGGTCCTTCTTATTAGTGTCGATTTGAAGCGAGCATTCACTCCGTTCGGAACGCCCCCCAAAGGTCCCGCAGTCTGTCTAATAAGAAAAGAATTGACTGCACTGCTCGGTGGAATTAATTCGGAACGCGTGTCCTTTTACAGTTTGCACCCACCTGTTTGCGAGTGAATGGGGTGGTGAGTGGGGCTCCCGCTACCGACCACACATAATCGCATGCTCATTGTCCGCGAGAGCTTCAAGTCCGCGGTGAGGGTTGACGGCTCCATCGCCGTCGGGCTTTTAAATTTCAATAACACGAGGAGTGAAGAAAGGGGATTAGTGTAAGCTCTAATCCCTCCCCCGGCTAAAAGGACAGCTGAACCGCCCCTATCTGATTACTTCCTGATTGAAAGGACACATCGCAGGACCTTCCTAACCTCGCTGGAAGCCGTTGCACAATGGGATGCTTGCAAAGACTCCCCGAGTCAAAAATGCTTTTTCTATGGAAACTCTAATTCAATATGAAAAAACATTGCACCAACCTGAAGCAAAAACTATTATGACTAAACCTATAATCTGAGAGTGTCTTTAGTCTTTACATTTAACGTTTTTGGCCCACCAACCGGTACAGTGGTTAAGGTGTTAGCCTCTAGATCGGAAGGTACCTGGTTTGAATCCGGGTCGGGCATGGATGTTTGTAAGCGTATGGTGTAGAGGCGGTTGATGCACCTTAATCTGTCGGGGCCGAAAGTCCTCACGTTGGGTTAGTGTGGAAGTTTGGAGAGTGGGGTGCCAGCTCAGGTGTTGCTTCGTCATCTGACCGTGGTTCAAAATGACAAGGTGTTGTCCTTGGATCTTTCCCTTAGGGCAGGGGTCGGCAACCTGTGGCTCGCGAGCCGCATGCGGCTCTTTTGATGTAAAGTTGCGGCTCTCCAGTTCCATACGAAAAAATTAATAATTTATCATCAAAACCCTTAAAAAATAAGAAAATAAATTCGTAAGTACCTAATTTCTCAATAGCTTCTATTTTCATAATCGTTAATTACAAATCTCTACGCTTAACATGACCGTAATGAGATAAATTTGAACTATTGTTTTGTTCTTAGAGATGAGACTCCGTGACCATGTTTATCTTTCAGCCCTCAGATGGTGAAGATTGTTTTATACGTCAAAGATTGTTTTATACGTGCATCTGAAGAACTGTTTCGTAATTTTAAAAACAAAGCAGAAATCATGAAAAAAAATCAAAGATTTGCCATTATCTGCTAAAACAGTACAAGATAGAACTGCTAAAATGTCTTCAAATGTAACACATATGCAAGTGGAAGACATTCAACTGGTTTCTGCATTATCACTTGCTATAGATGAGTCTTGCGACATAAAAGACACGGCACGAGTTACCCTTTTCGTCAGGTATATGTCGTCCTAAGGTCCAAAAGAAGAACTGCTAGGATTGCTACCGCTCTCAGGGCAAACTCGTGGAGAAGATATAGCAAACGCTGTGCAAAAATGCCTGGAAGACAATGGAATCGATATAAATAAAATCGCTTCTATAGCAACGGATGGAGTCAGAAGTATGAAAGAAATACATAGAGGGGTAAAACATCAATTATAAAAAAAATAAACCACGAAATTCTAACGTTTCACTGCATAATTCATCATGAAGCGCTTTGTGCCCAAATATTTCCGGCCGAAATAGTTGAGGTCATGAACTTGGTAATTAAGATTATTGACAGCATCTTGGCAAAATCAATCTACCATTTCCAGTTTAAAGATTCCTTGAAGAAATAGACAGCCAGTTTTCTGATCTACTTCTGCACAGTAAAGTGCGATGGCTTTCCAGAGGTAACGTATTGCAACGTTTTGCTTTGTGCTTGAGTGAAATAAAAACTTTCTTCAATGAAAAAAGCATTGACCATCCCGAACTGGAAGAAGACAAATGGCTGCAAAATTTCAACTTCATGGTAGATACCACACTGAAACTAAATGAACTAATCTAAAACTGCAAGGAAAGGGAAACCCAGCCTACGCCTTGCTTGAAGAAGTAGTTTGTTTCGAAAAAAAATACTTCTTTTTGTTGAAGACATGGAGAGAGGTAAATTAATTCAGTTTAAAAATCTGAAGCAATATCGCGATGAGACCAATGCAATTATTGACACGAATGACTTTAGCATAGCTTTAAAAAACATGAGGGATGGATTCGCTGAGAGATTCGAGCAATTCAAAACAAACAAAAGTACTTTCGCGTTCATAGCAACCTCCTCAAAGCAATATTCCTCTCAACACAAATAGAAATGAGATCAACATTGAGCTATTTGGAATTGATGCTGGATCGCTTCAAATGCAATTGCTAGATTTGAAAACCAAAGACTTGTGGAGTGGCAAGTTCACAGAACTCAAGAGCAAGTTGGAAGAGTTGGAGATCCAGAAATGCATACACATCGCGCAACACGTGGACAGCTCTAAAAGAAATTCCGCAAGTTGAGGCCTTCATATTCGGCGCATGGAATAGTCTTCCACAATGCTAAAGTGAGGTAAAGAAGTTGACATATGGAGTGCTGACGATCTTCAGGTCGACATATTCGTGCGAGTAAGCGTTCTCTTGCATCAATATAATAAAAAGTAAAGTTAGAAGTCAACTAACAAATAAAAATCTAGAGTCGTGCTTGAAACTTAAAACAACGAGTTATAAGCCAGATTTAATCAAACTTTCAAAAGGCATGCAAAGCCAATGCTCCCATTGATGTAACTATCTATATTTGTGTTTTTAAATGAATAAATATTATTCCGTATTTAAAGCCGTTTATTTTAAATCAAAAATCGAATTTTTTAAGCAAATACTATAATATTGAAACGAAATTTTTAGTGGCTCTTTAAAAACTGGGAAATTTTGTAAATTGTGTCTTTTGGCTCTTCCGTAACAATAGGTTGCCGACCCCTGCCTTAGGGGATTGATCCCGGACCGTCGTTAATAGCCCGTTGTGTTGCTCTAGTACGACGTTAACTAAAATTAGCATTACCATAAACGTTTTTGATTTACACTGTAAAATTAACCAGGGAATGTTTTTGGTCGACCAACCGGTCAGGTGATTAAGGTGCTAGACTCTAGATTGGAGGGTTCCTGGTTCGAATCCGGGTCAGCGCACGGATGTTTGTAAGCATATAGTGTAGAGGTGGTTGGTGCACCGTAAATCGATCGGGGTCGAAACACCTCACGTTGGGTTGGTGTAGAAGTTTGGAGAGTGAGGTACCAGCTCAAGTGCTGCCTCGTCATCTCACCGTAGTTCAAAATGACGTGATGTTCCCTTTGGATTATTACTTAAGGGACTGATACCGGACCATTGTACAACTTGCGTACAATGTGTACCGCAGTTCCCCACGGCGCCGCAGATCAACGCAGCGGCACCGCACGTTGAAAAACCGGATGTGAGCACCGGGCCGAAATAGCTACCATTTATTTTTGGTTCAATAGGTTCTGAGGTTGAATCCAGTGATAGCAGTAAAACGACAAACCACATATTTAAATTTTTAAAAATTTTGTAAAAATTATTCGAAGTTTAACATACAGGCAAAAATAACCGTATAAACCCCATCACGAAGTTTGTCTTATTTACATTACCGATCTTAATTTGCTGTTCAGACATTTGTGATTATTAAAGCCTTAAACGTATTGGCCTACCTACAACGAAACTAGTATCTTCTGTTATTTTAACGATGATAAAAAGCGATATCGGGGACAACAATTTTTCGTAAAAACCGCACGTGATAAATATTGTAACTACTTCAGTTTTCAACGATGCTTCTATTGACTTTCCGGTTCAATGCGAGGTGCTTAAACATCGATCAGCCACGTGGCAGAAGTGAGCAATCGATGTGTAATGAGATAAGGAGGGGCGACAGGTGCTTGTTTCGAGAGCGTTCTCATTCAGTCGTTCCCAATTGCAAACAACACGACCTCTCAAAGATAGCGAAGGCTCTCCCATTCGAACTCGCCCATTTCCTTTCATCTCGGTCGGGATTTCAAAGCATTGGTAGGTATTTTAATTTACGCCACACTGGAGTGACACAGTGGGCTATTGGCGACGGTCCGGGATCAATCCTAAAAGGAAAGATCCGAGGACAACACCACGTCGTTTTGAACCACGGTCAGAGGACGTCGTCAAACCCGAGCTGGTACCCCACTCTCCAAACTTCCCCACCCAACCAACGTAAGTATACTTGAGGACAAGGCAGATTTAATGTCACAACTCTCCGGTGGCTAATCCGTTCATCTTCTAACCAGACAACCGCGGCCCATTCAAAACATTGGATGACCGTTATGAAGTAAAAATAGCGTGTCTTCTGTTAATTATTAAAACAGATGAGAATGTAATTAATAAATTGAGCAACTTTAAGTATAAAGTATTAGATAATCTGTTGTACAGATAATTAACTTCTAATGAACCTTAATAGCTAGCGACTTTTGCCATAACGTAGAGGTGATTGTTTATTGTTACGAGGCCTGGAGCAAACGAGGCCGTCCTCAGTCCAAACTCAATTTGCGTATTAAAAAAGAAGATAGGAAGATATTTGAATTAACATTTATCTTGAGCAACGGGCTATTGGCGGTGGTCCATCCCGAAGGAAAGAACCGAGGAGAAAGACGGAAAAAAGTCAAATTCCGATCAAATGGCAATGGTAATGTATCAATGCTGCACTAGAGCAAGATAACGTCCTTGTGAACCACAGTAAGATGACGAGAACAACGCCTCAGCTGGCACCCCACTCTCCAAACTTCCTCACCTCGCCAACATGAGATCCCTTGAAGCAACGACAGATTTAACGTCGCAACTCACCGGTTACTAATCTGTTACTTTTCCAACCAGTCAACCGCGGCCCATACAAAACATTGGATGGCCTTTATGCAGTTAAATTTAGTTATTAACAGAAGACAAATTATTTAATAAACTGTGCTACTTTAAACATATCAAGTAATCTTAGTATTATTAATTAAATTCGAATGAACCTTAATAGAAACGACTTTGGCCATAACACATAAGCGAAGCTATATTTTTGGAGGCCTGGAATAAGGGTGGCTGTCCTCAGTAAATTCACGTATTTAAAAAAGAAGATAGGTAGGTAGTTGAATAAACGTCTCTTTTTAGCAACACAACGGGCTACTGACGTTGGTCCATCGCGAAGGAAAAAAAACCGAGGACAATGACGGAAAAAAGTCAAATTCCTATCGAATGACAATGGTAGTTAATCAATGTTGGACTGGAGCAACACCACATCAGCACCCACGGTTAGATGACGAGGACAACACCTCAGCTGGCACCCCACTTTCCAAACTTCCACCCCACAAAGAACGTTTGAGGTGACTTCAGATTTAACATGCACCAACCGCCTTAGTACACTTCGGTCTTCGGCTGTGCCGAGTTTCGCTTTTCCAACTGAGCTACCGCGGACCTTTTCGCCTCGGCATAAAATTAATTTGATCCAAAAAATATACCATACACTCCTTCCCCAGGTCAATTGATTCTTTTGGAAGGGTGTCTGCGGAAGCGATACGGGGAGATCCCGTTGCATCTGATCAAATAACGCCCACCCGGCTATCGATGTCCCCCCACATTCGCGCAACGAGGGCGCCGTGTTTACCGACATTTTAAATCGGGACCCTACGCTTTCGGTGTTCCTGCCACGTGCCCTAAACAAACGCCCCGTTCGGGGAGGGGGCGGCTCGCGAAAAAAGGGGCTTCTTTGTCGGCTGCTTGTATGCGGTGAAAGCGTGTGCGGTTCCCTAATGGCGCTTGTTTAACCCCCGGTGGGGTTAACACGCGCCGATTCCACCTTCCAAACTGCAGTTCTATCTGCATTACTTCTAACCCATTTTGACTTTGACCAATAGAACCATTCCAAAGGAGTAGACCGTTGTGTTGCTCCAGTGTGACGTTAATTAAAAATACCAAATACCTTTTCAGAAGATTCTATTTTAAGGAAATGGACAATGATATCTTTCGAAAGGATTTTATATTCTAAGTTACGGAGCAATAGAATTTTTCCAAAGGATTATATAATCTAAGTTACGGAGCAATTAAATTTTTCCAAAGGATTTTATATTCTAAGTTACGGAGCAATAGAATTTTTCCAAAGGATTATATAATCTAAGTTACGGAGCAATAAAATCTTTCCAAAGGATTTTATATTCTAAGTTACGGAGCAATAAAATCCTTCCAAAGGATTATAGAATCTAAGTTACGGAGCAATTAAATCTTTCCAAAGGATTTTATATTCTAAGTTACGGAGCAATAGAATTTTTCCAAAGGATTATATAATCTAAGTTACGGAGCAATAAAATCTTTCCAAAGGATTTTATATTCTAAGTTACGGAGCAATAAAATCTTTCCAAAGGATTATAGAATCTAAGTTACGGAGCAATTAAATCTTTCCAAAGGATTTTATATTCTAAGTTACGGAGCAATAGAATTTTTCCAAAGGATTATATAATCTAATTTACGGAGCAATAAAATCTTTCCAAAGGATTTTATATTCTAAGTTACGGAGCAATAAAATCTTTCCAAAGGATTATAGAATCTAAGTTACGGAGCAAGAGAATTTTTCTGAGAAATTCTGTTCCAAAGAAAGAACCGATAGTATTGTTTCCAAAGGGTATTCTGTGGTAGGTAGGTATTTTTAATGACGTCGCACTGGAAAAGTACGACGGGCTCTTGGCGCCATCTGGGGTTAATACGGAAGGGAGAGATTGTGGACAATACCACATCATTTTGAATCATGATCAGATGACGAGTACAGCACAGCTGGCATCCCACTCTCCAAACTTCCACATCATGCCAACGTGTAAGCATTTGAGGTCATGACGGATTTAACGTGTGCAGGCCCTGTGTGCACATTACGCCTTTGGCTGTATACGGTTGCTAATCCATAACTCTTCTAATCTGTCGTAGAAATATACTAGTTTAATCCTTGTGTCTTTTTATCGAAATGTCTTGTTTCCATTTTCCTTTTACCATAAGTGATATTTCGATGCAAGAAAGAAATTTATTATAACTTTATGATGATATCGACCACCTGAAAGCATAAAGTATTAGCAACCGGAGGGTTGCGAGTTCG
This sequence comes from Metellina segmentata, assembly GCA_947359465.1. Taxonomy (NCBI): domain Eukaryota; kingdom Metazoa; phylum Arthropoda; class Arachnida; order Araneae; family Tetragnathidae; genus Metellina; species Metellina segmentata. The sequence continues at coordinate 17,512,740 of OX375879.1, read as the reverse complement.
AAACTCAGCCCAATCCAAAGACCGCCGTGTACGCGGGAGCTGGTGCACGCTCAATCTGTAGTGACCTCTACTATCTTCACTTTAGCGTGGTGTGGAAGTATGGAGAGTATTGGGTCATCTCTGGTTCTCTCCTCGTCATCTGACCGTCGTTCTAAATAACGAGGCGTTGTCCACGGACCATTCCCTTTGGGACGTATCCCGGACAGTCGCCAATAGCCCAACTGTGTCGCTCCAGCACGACGTTAATTAACTACCTTAACATTAATTTCAAAACAGTTTTTCGCAGGATTTCTAGACTGCGTTGTTCGAAATATCGTACAAGAAATAGCGTAATGCTGTCACACTTTCGAGTGTTTCAATTCATCACCCGAACTCGCTTTCAGTCGGTCCCCTCTCCCCGCGGTGACATAGAGGGGGAGGGGCAGACATACCAGGTGCAAGCGCATGAATGGACGCCGACCGGGATAAGTACGACACTTATGATGCCATTATCTGTGACTGTGACCCCCTCCCCTCTGATGAGCGAAGGGGGGAGTGCGGCGTGGGAGGGCAGGCAGGTGGGGGCTGCTCAGGTAAAGAGAGCACTCGTGCCACTTGTTTATTCTGGTGTCGTTTGTCAACCGATGCAAGGTGCAGAGCTTCGCTAATCACCTGCTCGACGCGATAACTCCTCGACTACCTCTTTGATTACGCGACGGAAACAAAAACCTTTGTCAACTGCGACAGCACGAGATTTCTTATCAGCAGGGTGTAGCCTGGTTAGAAGAGCATTGGTTTAGCAACCGGAGGGTTGCGAGTTCGAATCCAGAGGGGGATGTTGCACGTTCAAACTGACGTAGCCGCATATGTCCTCGCGTTGACGTGGTGTAAAAGTTTCAGAGTGTGACTTGCCTCGTCATCTGAATCTGATTCGAAATGAAGCGGTGTTGTCCTCGGATATTTTCCTTCCGGATCGATTTCGGACTGTCGCCAATAGCCCGTTCTGTTGCTCCAGTGCGACGTTCATTGAAATACTTTCGTTCATTGTCAGCATTGCCTAATCAGCAACCTCGAATCTAGAATACCTCCATTTGAGATATATTAATCAGAGTCAAATGGATTTTTTGGGAAATACTTTCTCTAAAATCTAAGCCGCAAAATGTTTTCTGAGTCTCTTGTGGTAGGTGGTCTTGGCGACGGTCTTGAAGGGAATGATCTGAAGATAACACCACGTCATTTTGAACCACGAACAGATGACGAAGCAACACTTGTGCTCTCACTCCACTCTCCAACCATCCACGCCATGCCAACGTGAGGATATTGGAGGCTACGACAGATTTAACATGCACCAACCCGCATTGTATACGAAGGTCTTGGGTTGGATTCGAACTCGCAAATCTCTGCTCATCCGTTAGTCTTCCAACTGGGCAACCGCAGTCTCCTTACAGCTGTTTGGTTTTGTGTTTTTTTGGCTTAAGTTCATATTCAGCCAAACTGCGCAACACATAAGGAAATCATCACCGTCACAAATCATCACACCCGTCCGTCGCCCTGACTTATGTTCGATCCACACAAAAGAGTAAAAATACACAAATTAAGTCTGCCCAGATCAATCCATTTTTACCAAATGATTAAATATAATCTCTTGAAAGTATGAATTTAAAAATCTTGAATGTACACACACAAAAAGGGTTTCCTTCTATTCTTTACGGAATAGAAGCCCGGAATCATTCTAAGCTGAACAGGAGCACGAACTTTATATTCGTATATGTGAGAACGAAAAATGAAATGTATAAAAGGCGAGGCTCGTAACGTAGCGCACAAATGGTATTACTGATTCTAAAAGTGGGATTCCAACATAGCCGTCGGCGCTACGAGAGTTTAGTAGTGACTAATACACTATCTACTAATAAGTATTTGGACACCCATGCAAATGACGATATCTGCGGTTCTGATAAACGTCACGCCCTCCGCCGTTAAATATCGTGTAGGAAACAACATTGGCATGGGTCGCATACAAGATGCCCGAAATGCAGAGTTATCTGATTTCGAGAAACGGTGTAATCGTCGGGTATCACAGAAAAGGCTGATCCTTAAGGGACATATCTAGCCAGCTGAATCACCCAAAATCGACAGTGGCCTATGTCATTCAGAAGTGGAAGGTGAGCGGTGGTTGTCGGAATGGTGCCCCGAGTCGGTAGACCCACGAAACTGGGAGATAGAGACCGACGGGTGCTGTCCAGAGAAATTCGGAAGAACCGCACCCAACCGATGGCCCACATACTCCAGGAGTTTCAACAGGCATCCGGGAGGGTTGTTTCGATTAATACCATCCATAAGGAACCACTTCTGCTCGTTTTTCAATGTTGTGCTGCCGCCCATCAGCCTTTGATCACCAAGTCCAACCGCGGTGCTCGGTTAACGTGGTGCAAAGCACGTCGAAAGTGGTCCGTAGAATGGTGGAAAGGGGTTTCTGGAGCGAGGAATCAAGGTTCACCATCTACTGTTCGGATGGCAGAGTCTGGGTCTGGCGTCTGTCTTGAGAACGCATCCTGCCAGAATGCATTGTGCCCACAGAAAAGTTCAGCGGAGGTGGAATTATAGTCTGGGGGTCTTTCTCCTGGTATGGACTGAGACCATGTGTCCAAATTCAGGATAAGCTCAACGCCCAGGTCTACTGCACTATTTTGGATGACAGTGTGCTTCCTATGTTGTGTCAGTTTTACGGTTTGTACTCATGTTACTTCCAGGACGACAACGCCAGCTGTCATGTTGAGAGGTCCACCATGGATTGGTATGGTGACAATGGGGTTAACCGAATAGAATGGCCTGCTCAGATCCTATACCTGAACCCTATCGAGAATATCTGAGACGAGTTGGATCCCCGAATAAAGGGGTGCAACAACCGTCCAAAATCGGTGAAGGAACTTACATGTCTTTTCCAAGCCGAGTGGAAGAAAATACCACTAACCGTCATTCAAGGACTTGTGGAAAGCATGCCCCGGAGAGTTGAAGCTGGAATTGCCTCTCGTGGAGGCTCTACCAATAATTAAATATAAATATTTTTTTTTCGATCACAGTTGTCCAAATACGTATAGGTAGAAAGTTTCGAAGCACTACAAAATCCACCACTCATGTTTACCATAGGCAGTAATCGCCAGTGGATAAGAATAGATCAATAGGTTTCCTTGAGTTGTAAAGACAGTACACACCTTAGGATGTAACCCCTAGGGGTTTAAATTTCCAGCGTGATAGCTACCTTTGGAAGGTATAGCTATTTAATATATAGAAATTGTAAAGGTATTTATGCGATGGTAAATTTTTCTCACAAACGGAGTTCATCCGTAAATAAAAGTACAAATCATTAATTATATGAGGCAATAATTCATTGCAACCAATACTCAATATTGTGAATGGGAATAGATTAATGAAAGTTAGTACGGTACTGATCAGGGTAAGTAGGTTGGTAATTAATAAACGTTGCATTGAAGCAACACAATGGGCTTTCAGCGACTGAACAGGATTGAACGATCCGAGGACAACATCGTGTCAATTTGAACCACAGTCAGATGACGAGGCAGCACCTGAGCTGACACCCCACTCTCCACACCATGCAAACATGAGGACATTGGAGGCCACGACATATTTAACGCGCACCAGCTCCCATTGTACACGACAGTTTTTGGTTGAATGCGAACTCGCAACTCTCCGTTTGCTTGTCCGTTACTCTTTCAACCGAGCTACCATGGCTCCTAGTATACATTTTAAATTACGTCACATCGTAGCAACAGTACGGTCTTTTAGTAACGGTTCGGGATCAAACCCGAAGGTACAGGATAATACAGGTAAGGAAATGAGGATAATTTTTTCGTTTTTTTTTTTTATTGAGTTACTTTTTAATCGCGTAACTTTTATTTCCAAGGCATCATTTGTCCTAGTCACTAAATAGCCCAGCAATATGAATAAATGTGGCTTGATTCGGGTTATGTTATGAAAGAAGCCACCCCTCAGTATTCAAATCGATTGAAACTAGTCATCAGTCTAGTTAAAAGGCAACAATAAACATTGAAAAACGTAGATGGTGGATTTTATTTGGAGAACAGAAAACGTAAGTGAACATTTGTAACGAAAATATGAGTTTGTTTTATTTCAATTTAGAAAAATTGAATTGTCAGCCAACAGGTGAATATATCGTAATTAAGTTGCAGAAGCATAATTGTTACAAACATAACGGAGTTATAAATATTTTGAGTGGCTTTCAAGCAGCCGACACATATCTAGGTGATCAGAGCCCTTTAACACTCCAATAAAAATTAAGTTATTATGATTATAATTATAATATATTTAATTTTATCAAATTATAATTTACTACACAGTTTTGGACACATAAAAAATTTTATTGACGTATTATGAAAGCTGTATTTGTAAATAAATTGTATTTTGTAAATATGTGTTATTAATAAACCAGATTTTAATAATGTCTCGTGGACTTTGATGTCCTCTTCGGTCCCAATCGCTGTCAAAAGCGAACAGTATAGCACCGGTGATAGATTTTATCTGTAAATTTTTAAACAGTAGGTTGTAAATTGCTATTACGATAGTATATGAGTCATTTAACAGAGAGTGGTCTTTTTTTTTATCGTCGATAGGGTTTAATCCGTTTGCTGAGCCGCGGTAGCTCAGTCAGTAGAGCGTCGGGCTCGCATCAGAAGTGTTGTGGGTTCTGTCCTCGGCGGAGCCTCCAATTCTGATGATTGCGAGATCGGCGCTTCGACCTGGCTAAAGACCGTCGTGTTCACTAATGGTGACTGGGGCACGTTAAATAGGTCGTGGTCACAATGTCCCCCATGTTCCCATACCAAATCAATACCTCTGGGGGTACCTGATCAGGGGGTTATCGGCCTCTGATTGGGGTCTAAATTACGATATGTGTGAGTGAATAGATGTTTGAAAGGGACCTTCCTGTAAAACGGATGTGTCATGTATGTCCAGCAAAGTCGGACTTCCCCCCAATGGGGCTCATTACCATGGAAGGCGCACCCCCCTTGCCGTCTTCGACGGGCCTGGCACTCCTCTGGTCTGCCAGTGTAGGCATAACAAACAACAACAATCCATTTGCTTGAATTAACCTGTACGATACGGCATATTGACTTTTGTTACCACTAAAATATCGTTTACACTAGCGTCATGGTAGCGGTAGATATTGTCTACCTCTTAAATGACCGCTGGCATCGATCCTCATTTACGACCTATCAGCAACTGGCCCTCTAGAGAATCCCTTATTTTGTTCGTTGGCCCCCTACCCTGCCGACCGTGGGGTCTGAACGCTTTAGGGGAAGCAGAAGGTCGTCAGGTGATATCTCTACAAACACCAAACGATACTATGAAAGGAAAGCGTCAGTCGTAAATGCCACTCACGGCCCTGTAGCTCAAGTTAGGTAAATAAGTATGGGGGCTCGAAGATAATCAGGAGAAAAGCCGTTCCTGGAGACGATTGAAAAAATCTAAGCGCCGCAGTGTAAAAGTTAGCAGTACTTTCTTCCTATCCACCTATTTCAGCAAAACTATCACTCGGATGTCCCCACGTAGAAGAGACAGGATTCCCAATCCGCGCACAGGACGGCGCGTGCACGGTGCATAAATCACAACTAGTCCGATTCAGTCGCGTGCTCGAGTTTTTTAGAGTGGGGGTGGGGGTTGAGGAAAACAATGAAAAAGAGCGCAACGCGGACATGAAGTAGATAAAGAACAATCGATTAGATACGCTTTGGGAGCCCCACAATGAGTCCGGAGGGGGCCCACCGTGACGCGGCGTCACGCACGGCGGCCCCTGCTAATAGAGCCACGTGCGCCGCGTTAAACCACTACAACACCCCTGCTTGTACCGGAGGGGGGTGTGCTTCCGATTCTCACCTGTAGACGATGTGATCGATTGTTTCGATTGTTTTTCGGATCGGGAACGGTACGTCGGAAAGAGAAAAAGTTTCGAAACTTGAAATCTATCAGTTAGCATGTGCGCGGCGTGTGTTTTAAAATGATGGGTTGCTGGGTAGATTAATTATTTCAGTTCGCTTCACGATCCCCTTCAAGTCAGGGACGCATTTGGGGCCCGAATCGGTCCCAAAATAGTTCCGTGTCGAGAGACAGTTCAAAACGCGTGTTGAATCGAGTTGAATCTGTTTGAATCGAATCGGTAATAAAGCGGAAATGATAAACTCGAACCACCTGTTCGGTGGTATGAATTCAACACCAGCGTAATAAACAGTCAGAGAATACTATCATAATACAGTTTCTAACACCTAGACTACATGTCATCCCTTTTGAAGAATTAATAATAAGAATAGTTTTGAATAATAAATAAGAAGGAATATGATTATTAATAAAGAATAATTCTGAATGATTAATAATAAGGAATGTTTTGAGATAGAGATAGAGAAAATATAATACATGTATATATATATATATATATATATATATATAATGATTTTTTGAATAATTAATAATAACAAATAGTTAATAATAAATAGTTTTAAATAATAATTAATACAGAATAATTATGAGTAATTAATAATAAAGAACAATTCTGTGAATAATTAATGATAAAGAATAATTTTTAATTCTTAATTATGAGTAATGGTTTTAAGAGAGATAGAATAATTAATAAAAAAGAATAGTTTTTTTAATAATTCATAATATGGAATAGTTTTAAATTATTCATATTAAAGAATAATTTTGAATAATTAACCGTACTTTGGAAAAATGAATAATAAAGAATAATTTTGAATAACTCCACTTCCATTGCTCTGCGACGTTTCTGAGAGTCCACGGAAAATAAGCAATATTTCACTTGACAAAACCGAGAACTAATAAGAAAAATCTAACATTCCAGTATTTTCTCATTCTTTTACGTTGTAAAATCTAAATTTTAGGACATAAAGCATTCTACAGGATTTTACGTACACTACCCTAAAATAATGGACCGAACGCTAGCGGATTTGCATAAAATCCGACTACTTGTTTGGGGGTGTTTATCGTGGTATGGTCTGGGACCTTTGTATTTTGTTCTTGGTCAATTGAACACCGCCGCTGACATGAACATTTTGGACAACCAGATTCTTCCTACGCTCTAGCAATTTTATAGAATGGACGAATGCTACTTCCAGGACAAGAGCGCTCCATGTCCTGTTGCAGCCTTTGTTAAGCAGTGGTACCGAAATATGGGTGTAAAACGTCTTCCCTGGCCCGACCTAAACACCCATAGAACCTTTGTAAACGAGTTAGAGCAACGCTTACGGACCAGGGAACCACGTCCGAAATTTACAACTGAGCTGGCGATATATATTCTTACAGCAGGAATAGACACATATACCTATAAATGTGTATCAAACCCTTTTTGAAATTATGCCCAGAAGGGTTGCCAGTGTAACTGCAACACGTGCGGGACTATCCCCCTATTAAAGCATGTATTATTTCCCTTACACCATCACATCTTGCTGCCCGGTCCATTTTTCTAGGGTAGTGTAGTTAAAGATTTGAAGTTGGAGAATGACTCAATATACGTATATATTGACAAACCGATATTAAATTTAAAAAAAAAAAGCATTGATGACCCAATTGCTAAACGGTAGCTTCAATGCCCACATTAAGGTTGAAGAATGCATTTTGACTAATATTATACTTTTGCGTTAGGTAGTTCGTATTTTAATTAACGTCGTACACTATAGCAGCACAACGGGCTATTGTCGACGGTCTGGGATCAATCCAATAAGGGAAAGATCCTAGGACAATACCACGTGATTTTGACGAGGCAACACCTGAGTTGGCACCCCACTCTACAAACTTCCACACCAACCCAACGTGAAGTAAAGTTTACGAGCCACTGATTTACATCAATAGTTTGTGAAACGCGATCTATTTCATTTAGGTAGGTAAGTAAATCAATTAACGTCGCACTAGAAGAACAGCACAGGCTTTTGGCGAAAGATCCGAGACACCACCGCGTCATTTTGAACCAGAGTCAGATGACGAGGTCACACCAGAGATGGCACACTACTCTCCAAACTTCTACATCACCCCAACGAGAGGACTTTGCAGACAACGACAGGTTTAAAGTACACCATCCAGACGTAGAGCTCATTACTTTCTCCGGAATCTATCAAAAACAAGTATTTTCCAATTGCAATCATTTTTGACTGACTTACATGCGCAAGAACACAAAATTAATGTTTAATTAGTTAACATTAATGTAGTAATAATTTACGCATCACTTAATATTTTGGATCAAAGATTTCTTAGTAGAAAACGGTGGCTGGTACACGTTAAATCTGCCGGTACTTCCTCACGTTGGCACGGTGTAACAGTTTGGAATACGGGGTGCCTTCTCGAGTGTTGTCATCTGACTGTGGTTCAAAATGACGTGGTGTTTTCCTCGGATCTTTCCCATCGGGATTTATCCCGGACCGTTGCTAATAGCCCGTTGTGTTGTTCTAGTACGACGTTAATTAAAAATTACCAATTACCCGGACAGTTACAAATAGCCCGTTGTGTTGCTCCAGTGCGACGTTAATTAAAAAAATAGTAAATGTTGTACTAAATCTTTGTAAAAAACAAACGGCCTGTGGAAATTTTAGAGCAATAGGATAGCTGAAAAAGTTTGTTTTGAGTCGACAGTAATTACGTGATAATTTGTTTGAATTGTTAACTGGTCAAGGCATTTGGGTTGTTAAACAGTGGTGTATTGGTAAGTGTGAATCATTACAGTAATTTGTTTGTCGTCATACGGCAATCTTGTTTCACGGGGACAATTTAGTCCGAAACCTACTGTTTAAAGTATTCGATCCCATATCTATTGAACCCAAAGAGATCACTGATCACACTACTGAATAAAAGTGTCCCGGTTTGAATTTAAAAGTATCGTAAGCCAACTTAAATATGTGAAAAACCTCACAATGAATTGATTGGTCAGACGACAGAATTCTGTAAAACGTGTTACCCAGCAGCTAGATTATGTGTGCGGGAAAAACAAATGTAGAGATCTCCCGTTACAAGTAGAGCAAGTTGGGAAAATCGCAAGACTGATGAGATTCCTTTCTTAACTAGTCATCTGATCGAGGTTCAAAATTACGTGGTGTTGGTTTTGGATCTTCCTTTCGGGTTTGATCCCAGACCGTCGCCAATAACCTGCTGTGTTGCTCCAGTGCGACGAAAAAAAATCTACCTACTTATCTTAATAACTGCCATCTGCGCTACATAGAATTCCCTTGAATGGCTTAGTTCTCAAGTGACTTTTTATCGCATTATATACATTTTCAAAAAACTATCACAAAGGTATCTAATCACTTGAAAGTTTTATGAATTAATCTTAGGACTTAAATGCACTTTAAAAAAAATATTTTATGGGTACTTAAAAATGAGGTAAAGGCACATATTGTGGAACACCTTTTATTTTAAAAAGATTTCTAAATCAGGAAAATGGGTTGTCTGCACTGAATTTTATGGCGCAAGATTCAGATTTAGCCCAACTGTGCCAAACCACAAGACAACGTCAAGTAATGGACAAACACACGCAGTTTTACTGACACAGTAGCGAGAAATCCATCCATGGTGTAATCGAGCCTCCGCTACCTACAACTCACAGGTTGCTAGTGTAGTGGACTGAGTCATGGCGGTTCCCATTGGGAATACGTTTAATAGAATCGATCCAACGCCAAATCAAGATAAAATTAAGTGCAATTCATATTCATATAAGTTATTCAGCAAACAATAAAACATTTCGACGAAAACAGTCGCAATTGATAATTTGGTAACTTTAGTTAACGTAACCACAGTGAGATGACGAGGCAACATCTGAGCTGGTACCCCACTCTTCAAACTTCCACTCCATAAAATTGCAAGGGCGTAGGAAGAACCTGATTGTCCAAAATGTTCATTGACCAGGAACAACATGCAAAGGTTCCAGGCCATACCACGAAAAACACCCCCAGAGAAGTAGTCGGATTTTATGCAAATCCGATGGCTTCCGGTACATTATTGTAGAGTAGTGTATTTTGTATAAATGCCTTGTGGTTATTAATTCCTTTTTATAATCTACAGCCGAAATGAAACGGTTTATTTTAAGTTCAGTTTCTCTTGTGAGTTCGAAGTGTTATCTACTTCGCGCGTGCGAAGTGTGGATGTTATTTGAAAGAGAGCATTTCAGCGAGTCCTTGGGAAAAGAAATTGGGTTGTGTTTGTTTTTTATATTTTGTTAAAAAAAAGTATATATATATATATATATATATATGTAAGATTCGTGTTGTTCTGTTTGGTAAGGTCTATATTAAAGACTTCGAATCTTACAGCACATTGACATTTAATGAATAAATATATACAATTATTATGTACAGTTGAGTTATATTTCAATAAAGCTCCGTCATTATCGGCAGCAGTCGTCTCTGCTCGGAAAAAATACGTCAGCTCTCAATGGCGTCCAGGGGAAAAAGTGTCTGTTCTATTAATTTTCTCGTAACTGAATACCAGAATGTGAATGGCTCGTGACAGTCTTGCCTTGCATTCCTACTACAATGCAACTGACTCCTACCAGTCTCGTTGCTCTTATAATGAGTTCTTTCCAGACTAGTAGACAACTACCGTTGTTTAGTATTCCTACATATATATATATATATATATATATATATGTATGTATTCAAAATCGTAGAACACAAGGAGCTTTTTCGACTTGTGCTTTTTTTATTTCCGAAAAGGAAAGAATATTTCGCAGACGCAAAAGAAAATGTGTTGTTCAGGGTGATGGTGCCGTTCACGATTCCGCGTGTCCTGAGTGGTTCAGTTTCGTCACCTCTAACAGTTTTTAAGTCAGAAACTTCAGAACTTGTAAAGGCACGAGAGGATGCAGCTACCGGAGAGAAGGAGAAAGGTACAGAAAGGCACACACTATATTGATTCAATGTCATTTTTAGTCAATAAAATAGTTTTTCTTCAATTGTTTGATCTAAAAAATCAGGACGAAGTTTTGCACCGACCCAATAGTTTCCAAGTTCATAGCGTTTCTACCAATGTTTATAGTTTATTGTTGATGTGCATGGTTGACTCACTTGTTTGCATATGGTATGGTAAATCCCGTAATATATAAAAATACTTTTAAGCTTATTTATCTTATACAATTTGCTTTTTTAATGAGCTTAAAACATATTTCCAGCATTTCGGAATGCAAAATTTTTTTCATTTAAAACACGGTTCCTCGACTGAAGCTCAAAACAAAACGTGGATACCTTCCAACACAGAAGGATCAAATAATAATCCCGATGTACTTTGATAATTACCTGTCGAGATATTGTGGTGTTTCATATTAAGTGCACTTACTTGAAAAATAATTTTTTAAACTAAAAAGTTTGTTTTTCACAAAATATTCCGTAGGTAAGTGTTGTAATTAACGTCGCACTGAAGCAATACAACGACGACGGTCTAGAATCATAACCGAAGGGGAAAATCCTAGAACAACGCTACGTAATTTTGAACCACAGTCAGGTCGCCACCTGAGCTGGCACCCAGCTCTCCAAACTACCACACCACGACAACCAAAATATTTGGTAGATTAATAGGTATTTCAATTAATATCGCTCTGGAGCAACACAACGGGCTATTGCCGACGGTATGGTAACAAACTTCAAGCCCCAAGAGAAAAATCCGAATACAACACCACGTCGGTCAGATGAGGTCACACCTGAGCTTGAACCCGCCCCCTTTTTTCAAACTTCCACGCCACAGCAACCAAAACATTTTTAGTGGTGTTACATGTTTTAATTTTTTTTCTATAGAAAGTTAACTAACTGAATAAAATGTGTAAAACCACTTCAAAATAGAGTGCCTAAGATAATTAGATTCTTAAATTGGTATATCATTACTCATTTTAACATGTGAATAAATGGAGTTGTCACTTTTTTTCTACACGTTACGTTAAGGTTTAACATTGAATAATGAATTTTCGCGTGCTTTACAAACAAGTAAAATGTTCTTAAAAAATGAGTGCTGTAAAATTTCCACGTCCTGATGATTCTTTCACCAGCTGCACCCCCCACGCGTGTTTTACTCAAACTGTTGCCATCTGACCTTAGTTCAGAATTATGTCATTGCGTTGTCCTCGGATCTTCCCATTCGAGGTTTGATCCCCGATCGTCGTCATTAACCCGTCGTGTTGCTCCAGTGTGTCGTTAATTAAATTACGTACCTTCTCATCCGTCAAACTGCAACTTTAATAAAATAAAAAACTATCTTTTAAATAAGAAAAATTTGTAAAAATTAAAACAAAATGAACGTTGCGAAATTCCGGTTTCTCAAAATTCCTGCCGTTATCTTCACGCATTTTCTTTATACAAAACAATTGCGTCGCACCTCCGCTTTAGCGTCAACTTCAATGTGTTTACGAAAACAAAACTGTGAGCAAAATATTCCCCCGATATTTTATTCATTACCATTTACTCTTACGCGGAAACCCTCGTTTATCGACTGAGACACACTGGGATTTGATAAAGTACGCCCTCCGCCGCAGCTCTCCGTTCCCATTGGCCACCACGTGGCGTGAGGGCGTGTCCGCGCATGTCATCGGGACGCGGCGCTCTCCGCTCGTCACTTGGGCTCCGCACTTCAGTCGGGATCTCCGGAAAGGCTTTACGCGTGAGTCTCTCTTTTCTCATCTCATTTTTTCTTTTCTTTTTTCGTCTTTGTGTCGCGCGAGCAGTGTCTCTCGAGAGAGGAGTGTATCAGCCGAAACAAGTGGCCCCTTCTCCCCGTTCGGCGACACCACAGCTCGACGTTCGTTTTTTCTTTTGTTTAAGGTAAGTGTCTTCGTTTCCTTCGAGATCTCCTTGCAGGTAGGGGAGGGTAGGTTATCGTGTCTCAGCTGGAATGCCCACTGCGCTAGCATCTTTCGAGTTGCAGGTGGCATAGGTTCGATTCCTGTAAAGGAATCCGGGCATTGATGTTTGTAAGCGTAGAGTGTAGAGGCGGCTGGTGCACCTTAAATATGTCGTGGCCGAAAGTCCTCACGTTGGGTTGGCGTGGAAGTTTGGAGAGTGGGGTGCCAGCTCAGGTGTTTTCTTCGTCATCTGACCGTGGTTCAAAATTACGAAGTGTTGTCCTCGGATCTTTCCCTTACGGGACTGATCCCGGACCGTCGTCAATAGCCCGTTGTGTTGCTCTAGTACGACGTTCATTAAAAATTACCAATTACCTGTCAGGTGCAGTTTCCCTGCTTTAATTTCTCTCTTCTATGCCAGTAAAATTGTTTGTGTCGATTACTTGATATTGTATGTTTTGTGTCTGGCACAGTATGGCCACGTCCACTCCCTATCGTGTTCATCCTGGGCAGATAAGGGTTTTTCGGACGGCGTGTCACTAGGCCCACTTCTAAAATTTCTCATTAGAGGCTTTCCCTAGCTTCGGCTAATCCGCTGTGGGTTTTCAATAACTCGGTACGGAGGGGTCTGCTTCCATTCGAAGGAAGGAAGGAAGGCACAGTATGGCCAAATTTGACCCGCGCGCCATAAAGCCCCAACTAACATTCCAGGTCGGTGTTGCGTTAGCGTGGTTGGAAGAGAACTGGACTAGAAACCGGAGATCTGCGAGTTTGAATCCAACCAAGGACCGTCGTGTGAAAGGTTGCATGTTCAATCTGTCGTGGTCTTCAATGTCCTCACGTTGGCGGGGTGTGGAAGTCTGGAGAGTGGGCTGCCAGCTCAGATGTGACCTCGTCATCTGACCCTGGTTCCAATTAACGTGGTGTTATGCTTGGATATTTCACTTCGGGAGTTGATCCTCGTCAATAGCCCATTGTGTTGCTCCAATGCGACGTTAAATTAAATTCCTGACCACCTTACAGGTCGAACGAGCGCGGAGGGTTTGAATTTCGCTATGATGAAAAATTGCCGACCGCTTGGTTGGTCGTTTTCGGAGTTTTATGGCGCAATGGTCATGTTTGGTCATGCTCCACCAAACATTAAACAGACAACGCAATGACGGATAAAAAATAGCGAAGAAAGCAGAAGGATAGACGAGGGTAAAAATGAAAGGGAGGAAAGATCACTCAGTTACCCCTCATGTTTAATGTCGAAGGTAAAAAGTTTAGCGGTAACAACATTTTTTGGCGACTTTGAGGCCCCTTGCAATAATGCCACGCGGGGCTTCGCCCAGTATGGTCGCTTGTTTCAAGTTAACATGGCACAAGGGCGTTATATGGCCAAGCTGCGCCAAACACAAGACAACGTTCAAGTATAAAACGTGTTCTCGTGTATGGCGTGAGTGGGGAAAAAGTGATTTGAGAAAATAGTAGTGGGAAAAATGCAGGAAAAGATAGCTACCCCGTGTTTACTAAAGACAGGCAACCCCATTGTAAAAGAAAACATCACTAGAGTACCTCGGGTCCCCGAAGACCGTACACACGTTCAACGGACTATGGAAAACAGAGATTCTCTTTTCATCCCACTCAGGCTAGTTTGAGCTAGACAGTGTATCATATTGTTGATAAAGAAAAACCACTTTACAGGTTAAAATAGTTATATTGAGAATAATTTATAATTGTACGAATTGTCTACAAGCTACAGTTTTGAAATTAAGAACGGTATCCATCACCGATATAATACAGCAGCCTAAATCTAAAAGTCTTTGAAATCGTCTGTGTCTAGAAAAAGCCTCTCTCGACAGAAGAACTACAGTTGAACTTCTATTTAACTGATTCACATATTTTTCTAGTGAATTTTTCACGGAATGAACTAGCTATGTAATTCTACAAAAGATTGTTTAACCTATAGGAATAAGAATGGCTTGTTTGTACATGTAATATTTTCGACCCATTTCGTGAAATTGAATTTAAGTTTAGTGAATATATTATTTTACATTCCTTTGCTTACTTATTTAGGCAATTGTTTCATGCTAAAACATCTGAATAACTATACTTGAATCAGTCATACTTTGATAGTTTTGGAGTAACTGGAAGCATTGAAATGACTTGGATAATTTTACCAATACTACTGGAAAATCCATTAATTTCCCAAAAACTATTTTTACGGAAATTTTAATTTTAATACTTTTTTATTTCGTGCTTTATTTACTTTCTTTACAAAGCATAAACCCTTTCTCAATGTTTGAGACAGACGATATATTTTGAAACGAAACTGACACTCCTGATCGTTTGCCACTTCCAGTGATATTTTCGATTTTTCCCCTCGGAATTCAATTCGTATTTTTTAATTTTGCCTAATTTTTAGTAGCAAGTCGTGGGCAACTGCGCGAGATGAAGAGATAAAAAAATTCTCGAATTGAATATCTTTAGAACAACTTTTTATCCCGTCAACTTTTCTTTTCTTTTCTTTCTGTTTTTAATATTTATTTTTTTAATAAATTGTGATTCATTTTCGTCACACGTAACACCATAGCAAAGTATTCGATTTAAAGCGTCATGTAAGCTACAGTAAAGCAAACTTTAAGGGGATTTTTCCCATTGTTAAAAGATTATTAATGTTAAAAATATGCGAACTTGGGCTTTTGAAATATTACAAATTCTTTGTCATAGCGACAGAAGGTCAAGGTGGCTTATTTTACGAATTGAAGCTATATTTAAACAACTTATGTAAGGAAAGTGTATAAAACAATGATTTTTCTTTAAAAGAAACGTTGGATCATTATTATCGTTCATAACGTTCGTTATTGTTCGTTATAAACGTTCTCATCGTTAAAAAATGATAGGTTACTTTTGAAAACAATTTCTTTTATTATTAAACGAGCCATAAAACGGAATTTTCAAGAAAAAAGTATTTGCTTTTAAATCAAACTTAGTAATGATTATCTTGTCAAATTAATTTGTCATCTTTCTCTTAATGATAGCGAAATTCGAAAACAGTGCCACAAATCAAACAATGGCAAGTAAATTATAAGTGCGAGAGTATTCACCGTAGATTCGTGATTTTTACGATTTGACGAGGACATTTACAGAGGAAAAGAACTTAAGAAAAGAATTTCTAATCCTTCCTCAAAATCGTCTTTTGTAGTAATAGTTACCTGAGTGTTACACATTTCGTCAGTTCGTACCTTTAGCAGGAGTGTGATATATGAGAAATGTATTAGGGTCAGGGGAGGGTATTTTTAAGCACGTGTAAGCAAAATTTGTGTTTCACTTTCAATCCCTATTTTAAAACTCTTGATGAAGTAATTAAACAATGTTTACCTCACTAAACTAACTTGCACTATCCTACTTTGGTATTTCATTATTACCCCCTGAAAGTATGGGTAATTGTAGACAACTATTTTCCTCCTGCTATTGAATGTTGAACAAGTGACTGTACGGGCAGTAGTCATGGCAGTAGAAGGAACTACAATGGTATTTTTATCCTTCAAATACCATGTTTACAACTACCCCGATTCGATGTTTACATTTACCCCATACTCCCCCTTCTTACCCCAGCAAGATATCGTAAGACGCTTGCAAGTTGCATTGATCAGAAGGTAAACTTCCAGGAATATATAAGAATAATTAATTCATTCAGTTACTGAACAAAAAATGTATATTTGGTGCAAAAAAATTCAAATTTAAAAATTAAAGTTTTTTTTTTTTACTAAACATTTTCTTTAGTTAAAATTTAAAAAATAATATTTTAACAGTACAAACTTGGATGGAAAAAAGAACATTGCATTTCTTGCACGATAACAATGCCCTCAAATCGGAAATTTTTTTTACACCCTGTTTGGCAACAGTTGGAGAAGGTAAAATTGCTTTGGCATGGTCTTTGGTAGAACATAATTTGTCTTTTTCAACCAAAACGAAATTAGTCTTTGCATTATCGATGCTTTTGAGTCTGGTGACCTCAAAACTCCTCTTGTGAAACAGCATCCACCTTGCACACATAAAATGCGTTTTCTTTTTCTCTTTCCTCTTCCCTCAACATCAGAAACGTACGTTCAAAGTCGCCCATGGATGTCTCCAAATATGTAAGAAGAAGCCCTAGAGACTCGTCTTCCATATATTGCTTGAATGTTTAGAGATCTTCAAACTCTTCATCGTCAATGTCAGACAATTATTCTTCCAATAGTTCCACATCTTCGCTATCCTCGAGTTCTGCTTTCCATTCCATTTGCTTCTTTCTTGGTATCTTGCTTATTCTTGGCTCTTTCATTTTCTTTTCACTCGGCTTCCTTTTGTTCTTTTTCTCAAATGCCTCCTTCAGGCGTGACAGAACTTGATTAGTTATAAAATCTTCACCATATGTGTGATAGTTTAGAAGAGTTTCTGGTTTCTTCACAGGTCTTTTTGAAGATGTTGAGGCAGTATTTCTGCTGATGCTCCTTCTGGAAATTGCAATTCTGTCTGTAAATTTTAGTCTCATTTCCAAATTCCTCTTTTCACTCACTTCAGCATGTGATTTTTTAAAACTTAAATTCAAAACGATGTCAGTTTCTGGGTCATTCTCTTCAGTAGGGATTATGTCACCTCTTTATGGACAATACTCCTCAAATTCGTGAGGTAATTGTGGATTGTTGATGTCGTTTCCAACTTCTTACTCCTATGACTCCTGACGAATTATCTTCCGGTTTTTGTAGCGCATTAAGTCTAACCTATCTAATATATACTTGTTGTAAATAAATCAGTCTTCCTGTTCCCCAAGAACACGAAAAATGCAATAAAACGCAATTCCAACGTATTAAATACAAAATAACGCAGAAAAATACATTGGTTTTCCATCCAAATTGAACGAAACTGTAGACAAAATTATGTTTACAATTACCCCGCCTCTTGTTACCCGTTGTAAACATCCAACTGTAGGTGTATTAAAGTTCCCAGAAGCAAAAGTCAATGATTTTCTGTTAAATACGAGTAGAAATATAACTGACAATAGTAAAGAATTGGAGCAATTTACTTTTCGATGGATTATGGAGGGCAACAGAAAATTCAACACACAAAACCTTTTTTTTTTTAAACTAGTTTCATTTTTTTCAACAAAACCGATTGTTATCAGCTGTGGTTTAAAGAAAAGCGGAATTGCCATTTTGCATCCTCAGGGTTGCCACCTTTTAGATTTCACAACATTTTAAATTTCTCGGAATCCTACGTGGGCGCTTGTGTATCGCTTGTTTACAATTACCCTTGTCTACAACTACCCCGCCTGACCTTAAATGGATGGTTATGCATGTATTCAACTAATTACCACCGTCCCAGCCGAAGCTATTGGTGTATCGCCACGTCATTTTGAACCACGGTCAGATGACTTTGCAACATCTGAGCTGGCACCCTACTCTCTAAACTTCCACACCCACCCAACGTGAGGACTTTCGGCCACGACAGATTTAAGGTGCATCAGCCGCCTCTACACCGTACGCTTACAAACATCCATGCCCCGACCCGGATTCGAACCAGGAACCTTCCGATCTAGAGGCTAACACCTTAACCATCAGACCGGTTGGTGATGCGTGTATAGGATTTGTGTCCAAAGTAGGTTGCAAAAATTCTAAAACTATCGAAAAGGTGTTGAAAATTAGTATACTCGAACTGAATGATTTGGCATTTCTTAACCAAAGAAAAAAGTGTTCCCATCAATTTACAGTTAGCCAATTCAAACCGAGTGAGGTCGGGTAATTTTGTTAGTTCTCAATATTTTCAGATGAACCTGGGAACGTCGAGAGCCGCGGTAGTCGGGTTTGAAGAGCAACGGATTAGCTACCGGAGGGTTGCGAGTTCGAATTCAACCAAAGACCATAGTGATCAAAGGTCAGGTGCACGTTACATCTGTAGTAGCCTCAAATGTTCTCGGTGTGGTGGTTAAGGTGTTAGCCTCTAGATCAGAAGGTGCGTAGTTCGAATACGGGTCAGGGCATGGCGGTTTGTAAGCGTATGGTGTAGAGGCGGCTGGTGCACCTTAAAGACTGTCGTGGCCCAAAGTCTTCACGTTGGGTTGGCGTGGAAGTTTGGAGAGTGGGGTGCCAGCTCAGATGTTCCCTCGTCATCTGACCTTGGTTCAAAATGACGTGGTGCTGTCCTCGAATCATTCCCTTAGCGGATTGATCTAGGACGTCGTCAATAGCTGGTTGTGTTTTGTCAGTGTGACGTTAATTAAAATTTCAGCCTAAATTGGCACATCAAAACCAACTGTTGCACTTTTTTCGAAATGAAATTGCATAATGGATTGCAATACAATAACCTCACGATACATCGTGCTTCTTGTGGAAGGAGAAACGATCGGTGAATATAGCTTACTGGAAGTAAAAGTGCACGAATTCTAAATTGGATGATCCCAACTGTGGAAAAATACGATCCGAGAACTTTTTAATAGCACTAAAGTATATATATATATATATAGACTATTTTAGAAAATGAATTCCTTCTCCTCTTTTTGGAGGTCCCAAAATATTTCTTACCAATTCAGTTCAGGACAACAGCTAATCTATTCTAAACTGCTAAATTTCTAAAATCGGCTGCGAGAAAGTAAGTAAAAAGGATATTATTTCAAATGGACGAACAAACCGTTTATTTTAGCATTAGTAAATCAACTTTAATTATCTATAGGTAGGAAATCAGTCACCAACAATTAATTATAGTAACTACTAGTACTACTGGTAGTAAGTTTTAAACGGTTGATGATGATCAGTCTTGCTAGTTTCCACACCAAACAACATCAGTTTGTTTTATACGTAGTACTTTTCTATTTATCAAAAATTAAGTAGACTCAGTCTCTAATGTCGTTGAGCAAATGACATATAATTCGCACCTAACCTTGCCTCATACTAACATAAAAATATAATATTTGGCAGTTTTGGGTCAACACAACAAACAAGGGAACTTTTAATTCCTTAAATTGAAGTTATGTAGTAATGAAAATCACTTTTGAGTTTGAAAGAATGGTCTAAGGAAACAAATCGTGTTACTCGTGTCGTCCCCCAACCGACTTCTCAATGAACTGCAAATATAACCAGCTGCCGAGAAGGCCATCTCAGCTTCGACACTAGTGGGTTTAACCATCATTAAATTGTCGCACATAAGATACATTTTTTTCTATTGAGTCCATTTCATATAAAGTCATTTCTTTCTTCAGTATTTTCTCTGTTTCTTTTCTAAAGTTTGTCGTTTTGCAATAGTCTTCATTTTCTTGCAAAATCTGCTTTTCGAATTCCTCTTTATTAAAAAAATACTATTGATCATTCAATTTATTATTTTCGCTAGAATTCTACAAACTGATGTTTGAAAAATATAAAATCGGTTCATTCAGTCGATTGCTTAATATACGATTTTGCGACTTTAAAGTTGAGTTTGAATAATCGATTATTTAATTTAAAAAAAATTCAGGTTTATCGGATCCGATAGATGTTGCTGGATCCGGTAGGTAGCCAAATGATGCCGGATCCGCCGGATCGGATGCAATCCCTAGTCTCACTCCTCTGAAGTGTACAGATTAATCTTTCTTTATTCCGGTTCTTATCCAGAACAGCACCCAATATTTCATGTTACTGTCGTATCAGAACACAGGCACCGTCATACATCGATGTTCATCCACTAGAACAGTAGCAACTAGAACACAAGAACAACTGTTCTTATAACCTATCTGTGTTCGTAATCACCTGTCGAGAGATCGTTACAACATCCACCCATTTTTATCACAATCGGATTATTCCTTCTTGGTACGTCGATTTTTTTGTTGTTGTAGAGTGTATTTAAGTAGTTCAATTCACGTCAACTCAACGGCTATTGGCGACGGTCTGGGATCAATCCCCAAAGGGAAAGATTCATGGACAACACCACATAATTCTATTCCACGGTTAGATGACGAGGTCACACCGGAGATTTCCAAACATCCACGCCACGACAACGTGCTCAACAACGCCACCCACAATATGTATGTATATATATATATATATATATATATATATACAGTCAGTATCGGTTACATGGTCAGCTCAGCGGTCCAGAAAAATCAGACCATATATACGGAATAATACTACACTGTTTCATTATAGCAGGAATTTATTCACCTATCAGTGCTCATAAACAAATAATTCAACTTTTAAGATCTTTTTTAAAATTATTTCACGAAGTAAAAACAACAGTAAGAAATATGCAATATTTTTTTAGTGAAATTTATTAGCTTACCTTACCAATCTAAGTACAGTACGAATACGTACGTGCATCCATATTCAATGCACTTATCTCTACTGTTATAAAAGGAATTGTTTGTTTTTCTGTTTTTCGTTATCACAGTCCTGGCGAATCTACGACACTTACAATAATGGGATTCAGCTAATGGGTACTCTGAATTTTTTTTTTAATTTTTGGACGCGGCGAATTTTAAAATTCAATCTAGAACATTTTAAAATGAGTTTAATGGTATTTAATTTATTGCTTTCTTTAGAATGGCAATAGCATAAAAGATCGCTGGTTCTGAGTTTACTTTTTTTTTAAATTTCCGTTCTTATTTTGCGCAGAGGAACAATTTGTCAGCAGACCAAAAAAAACCAAATAAAAATGTTTAACAAAAATGAACGTTCTTATTTGTCACGTATGATCTAAATGAAACAAAATTTCCCTTTATTCTTTTCGTCTCATTTAAAACGTACTTTCAAACAGGGAGATATAACTTCAACCAAAAAACAGACAAATATTAACCTGTTGTACTCTTGGTAGAATTAAGGGGGGGGGGGTTAATGCCGACGATGATTCAACGCAAAAAAGAAATGGGGGAAGGGGAGAGAAATAAAGGTGTAAATTCAGGTCCTATTCGGGGTCGCAAAGACCTTTTTTTATTCTGGTCATTCCCTGTGTTGCTCTCCGCCTCAAGAAATGTTACAGTTACTATTTTTCAACAAAAAAACCCGTTAACCTCAGTGAAAAGATAAAAAAACCGACCCTATAACCAATAACCAGGAAAATAAAATGACTATATAGCAGTGCGCTTTAACACATGTTTCCTATTAAGTTAGACGAGACTTCATAAAACTGGAAAGCTTGCGAAATGAAGTCAATAAAAATTCAGTTTTCCTATATTGAATTTCACCGTACACTTCGTAAGATCTTCCATTTGGGGAAACAGTGCACCATGCAGTGGATTCCCGCGAATGTTGGCATTGCTGAAAACGAGTTGTCTGATGCCCTGGAAAAAGAAGCAAAACTTTTTAACAAGGTTACTCGTGTCACTCTCAGCGATATTAATTCAGTGGCTAGGGCAAAACTCAACGATAGGAAAATCAAAATCAAACACCAAATCCCCGAAATCAATACCAGTAGAACTCTCTCCAGCACACTAACAAGACTCAGGACGGGACCCTTTAGGGGAATGAAGATTAATAAAGACGGGACAAGGACTTACTGCATATGCAAAAACTGCCCAGACATAGAACTAACTCCCAAACATCTTTTCACCTGCCCCGCTATTTTGGCGCAATTGCAGCAAATAAGTGACAATCCGCGGGAGGACATATATGAAGAAAATTGCCTTCAAATCGCAGATGCTGTATATGGGACCTTTGGTCCTATTTAAATTTATTTTCTATCCATGACACGACACCAACTAATCCCGCAGATTATGAATGTTATTAGCTGATTATATGCTTTTGCTAGAATCAAGTAAATACATGATGTAACGGGACGTATTATGCAGCTTAGGGATGGGTCATATAGAAGGAAAAAAAAGTTTCGATTTTGCATTACTTTTAATTCAAACCTAAAAGCAGAAAAGTTAAGAGCTATCTAACTGACAAAAAAATTTAAAACAATTATCAGTAAAACATGCATTTGATTCGCTCTATGTGACTGGAATCAAGTCATGTGGCAAAAATTGTTGAAAGTTATCTTTTTGGGGATAGTAGCAAAGCTCTCAAAATCGTAGCATTGATATCCATTAGACTCAAAACGAGAACAGCAGGATATTGTTACCTTTCTCATCAATAGGATTTCAAACTCATCATTATAAATTGCCAGCATTTTGACTATGAATTACTTTACATCTTTCTTTGTTCAAAGGGTGCAATCGATAGTTATTCTACAATGATTTCGAACAATAAAAGTTTTTTAGCTTCCTCGTCTGTTCAATCAGGGTACTTTTTAATTTCCTTTGACGTCCTGTAAAAGAATACAGGACGTTGATAGGATCATGTTATTACGTAATAAACTGAGCGTGTATTACGTAGTGATTGAAAGTTTAGAATTGCATTTTCAAAAAGCCATTTAGTTTCTGATCTAATTTCTTTTTAATGTAAACTTACAGTTCCTGATTTAAAAATCGCAATCCCTTCTGAAAATATATTCATAACCTTTATAGTGGCGAAGGTTTTCTTCGGACTCTCTCTCTCTCTTTTCAACCGAACAAAATACTTACCAAAACACTCAAAAATAACCATACTATTACCAGTTATACCATTATCAAATAACCATAAACTTACAAATAACCATACCAAAACACTTACAGAATATTTCTGAAATTTACCAACACATTTAGATTTTCTCCAGAAGTTCGCTCTAGTCTACGTTTATTATTGCTTGTGACGGAACGGGGTTTATTTCTATAATTAATAAATAATAAAAAAAAATTTTATTCACAAAAATTTTTAGGTCTGCTATAAAAGTATATTTATATTTTAATAGCGGTATAACAATTGTCTCATCTGAGTTGTATATATTTGAGCAGTTAAATTTAAAGGTTGGTGCTTCTGGCGGTTTGTTTGTACCAATGCCAATTTTGCATCTCTAATATTATTTTCCATCCATTATCTATATATATTATTTGTTTGTTTGTTTGTTTGTCTGTTTGGGGGGTCGCAAAATCCTGACGATTCTATGGCACTTACAGCAATGCGATTTGGCACACAGGTAGTTCGAATTATTTGCAATTTTTGGGTAGCGGCGAATTTTTAAATTCGATTTAGAAGATATTTAAATGAATTTAATAATTTTATTCTTCATCGCTTTTTTAAACGTGGAGAACTTTTTCTACCCGTGTGAACTTGTAGTCAGGATTTGGAATCATGCTAAGTTTTTTTCATCCTCAGTACGGGGAGAAATTATTGTTTCATTTCCGCTTTGATTTTGCGCGGACGAAGAAATTTCCAGCCAGACAAAAAATCTTTTAACTGAAGTCGGTTATTTTTTCTATCTCCTAGAACGTTGAAGATAGAGTAAAAATTTCAATGGATTTGAAATCTGCGGAAAATTTCAATTTAGATAAGTACGTAGAAATATGATTTTTTTAAAATAAATAATTTTTTAATTGAAAATATCTTCAACGGATTTGAAAACTGCGAAAACTTTTACACCAGATTATTACCTTAAATACGGCGTTGCCCGTAGTGTTGGTTTGCTCCGCAAACGAACACCACGGGCACGGGCAACGCCGGGCTAGCCACGTAGTGGCTAGTAAGTAATAAAATCCTGTTGACATAACATCATAATGAATAAAACTTCCTTCACTGTAACATGTTTAAAACTCCAGAAATTAGCTTATTTAAGGGGGTCCGGGACACAAAAATCGTCACATTTTCGAAAAAAAATTTCATATATTAAAATTTTTTCTGTGTTTTTCTGCTTAAAATGGCGTCTGAATCATGTTTCTATCTTAATTAGAACGAAAGATATAATTAATTTTGTGGTTCGTTGGTTTGAAAATCTAACACTCAGAAGCTGTTGTCATGGCAACAACATCTGTGAAAGACTTTATTTAAGTCTACAGAGACCTTTAAACTATGCAGAACAAAGGTAGGACTTGCAAAAATCAATCTAAACTAAAGATTTAAGAGGAAAGATGGAGTTAGACACACATCTGGATGCTCTTAAAGGGCATTTAAACATTTTATTTATTGTAAATCTGTCTTGAAAACTTTAAATGCGTTTTTCTCCATGATGCATTTTTTCAAGATTTCCAATATTCAAATTGTTATAAGTCAAGAACCGATAAAGTTTAAAGGTTGAAATTTGGAATACATCTTTTTTAAACATTATACTTTAATTTGATTCAGCAAATTTGAAACAAATATTTACTTTTAAAAATATAACTTTTTAAAAAAAAGTACCTTAAAATTTTTAGAAGTTTTCATTCAAATATTTTTTATTTTTATTGAATTAATATTTTTAAATTTGCTGAATCAGAATTAAAGTTTATAAATTTGTGAATAATTTACTGCAAGAATTTTGAAAATTGAACAAGAATATTTTGAGTTTTAGAAATTTAAAATAACCCCCTCTTTTTTTCAAAAATTTTTAATTTTAAATTTTTTTTAAAATTTTGGAAAATTTTTGTGTTGTGATTTTGTAAATAAGTTAGATGGGTATTCAGAACAAAAAATTCTAAATTAATTAATAAAAAAAAATTTCTGATGTGTCCCGGACGCATTCGCGGAATCCCTCACGCTTTCAGCACTCCTTGGCGAGTTGGCGAAAGCCGGCTGTATCGCCAACTGCGAGAACTCTAACAGGTGCCTCAGCGTACAGCGTAAGTGTCCGACAAGTTGACTCTGATTGGCTGGTATGATCATGTGACCTCTGAGACGTAAAGGTGTTTCATTTGGCTATTTATTTACGTTTTGGCGCAGATCTCTTTGACTGATAGGAACGGTTTTCGAAAGGTTTTAACATTTTGCTTTATTTTTACTGTGGGGAGCGGTCGTTTTTCATACCGCAAAAAAAACATGTTTAATATGGCATTTATTTATGAATATTTAAAATAGTAATTCTGGAATGGTAACCCAATTTTAGTGCCTGAATTTCTATTATGGTATTAAAAAAATGTGTTTTTCAACACCAAGTCCCATCTTTCCTGGTTTTTACTTAGAACAATGGTATCAATTATGTATTTTAAGTGAAAACTACTTTATTAATCATAATTTAAAACTTAAATAAAGGAATAATTTTTCTGCTTTCTTCTTTTCTTTTCAGATCCATGGCTATGGGTGGGTAGAGGTGGGAGCCGAAAATTGTAACCTTTTATTATATAAGTTAATAATTAAATAAGTTAGTGTTTTATGTGTGCTTTTTGTTACATCAGAATGGTCCTAAGCCAGAGGTGGATACGACACCATCATCCTAAAGCAAAGGGTACGGCAGAGGGGCGGTAAAATATTAGCTGGTAGTGAGTTCAGGAGTGGTTCTTAGATTATTTATGTAAAATCAACGGAAGCTTCGAAAAATATAAAAAGGGTATTAAAAATTAGGAAAAGTAATTTAGACTTAAAAGGAATTAAATTGGAATTTTTTTTTAATAATTTGGAGGATCTAAAAATTTTTCCGCCTGCTGGATTCGATCTCGTATAGTCATCCTCCGCTGCCGACGCCAATCTGAAGGTAGTTGCCTTTAGCCATTAGGCCATCCTTGCTTCATGGAAAGAAGCTCTTTAAAAGTATAAGTACCCTTAGGATAAGTTGGCGAGAAATACTACTAACAACAACCATACAACATATATATGAGGAGCCAATCAGAGTCAACTTGTCGAACACTTACGCTGTACGCTGAGGCGCTAGTGAACTCTATCGGGCCACGCGAGACAAGACGACATTTTCATACACCTTCTTGCTGCCATCTGTTGACTCAGAAAGGAATCTTTTTATTACACGTTTTTTTTTCTGTTTTAAATGTTTTACCTCAGCTACAAATATATATTAAATACATAAAATAATATATGTTTTTGTGACCCGCCCTAATATCTTAAAAATATGAAATAAAACAACTTTAAATATTTTTTTTTCCTTTGAGAATACATGTATAAAAATTTGTTGTCTCCTTAACAGCCCAAATGCAAATGCTATAATTATAGGATATGAGTTAGAAAAAACTTTGTTTCGCATAAAGTTATTGAAAACAGTCAAAATAGAATATATATTTTTTAAATTTAAATTTTGTAATCTTCAGCTCAAATGAGTAAAATTAATCTAGAAGTGTATTTGTTTACAAAAAATTACTTTAGTTAAATCTTAATACTTATTATTGATAACTGCTTTTACTGATATAAAAAATATCTACTACTAGTTGTCTCCCCAAACAGTGGCGGGATTATATTACGTATGCGATCAAACAAGAGATTTGATTCGTAAGAAAGTATATTATGAAAATAAAAACACTTGGGTTATAAAGGCGAATAATTTATATAATAAACAACGTAATTGATTTATCCGCCTCCCCACTCGCATCTTAAACAAATACATTCTCATCTACTCTTTCTATTTGACGAGTTTTAGAGTAAGTGATCATTTTATATTGTAAATATCATAGCAAAACGCAATTGATTGACTAAATTTCAAATAAATGTAAACATATACAATTTGTTTACATGGGGTACTTCTTATACCGCCTGCTTCTTAAAACAACCAATATTACGAAGTAGTTACAATAGAGATAGATAAAGTAAAACGAAAATAATCATGTTATATCTTGAATGTCAACATAATATATATAGAACATCCAAAAAAAAAATCAGACTGAAAATCATAGCACTCAGCGAGAAAAAAAATGGCGATCTTGTAAACAACTTAGTAGGGTTGCTCGAGAAATTGAGAAGGATTGCCAATTTCCCCAGCTTTCGGTTCTCAAAGTGCTTTATATCACCAACTCGCCAAGGAGTGCTCAAAGCGTGAGGGTTTCCGCGATTGCGTCCCGGACCCCCTTAAATCAACAATAATTCAACGTAATTCTACAGTCAGCGCGTCCGAAGCCTGCGAGGCAGAAAGCTAAAATGAATCTAAATTCAAAACGAACGTTCCTACTTTTAATTCTTTACTTTTACATAAGTTCGTAGCTCACAAGAACTTTTCATGCTCCGATCGGGACGTCAGAACACAAAGAACAGTTGCCATTAGTGGTCTCTTTGGAGGCCATTCCAAAGAATCAAGCATCTGATGTCACCACATGTTTTTTTTTTACTTTGTAGGTTATGAGCTATTAGCTGGTTGTAGTCTCGCTTCTACATGCTTTTCGACGTAAAGGAACACTTACTACCTACTACAAACCAACACTTTAACCCTCGTGATGGTTGTCTCGACAAGGTATCTGGTCGTTTCAAAACCATCAGCAAATATCTAGATTTGATAATATATCTCGTCATTGAAGAAAACTGACCAAATCTTGATCTCATAAAAAATATAAAATATATTGATAACAATGTATCTCGCCGTAAGTAAAAATTGGTCAGATCTTGATGGACGAGATATCTCGTCGAAACAACTTGGAGGAATAAAAAAATATCTTTTTTTCAAGAAGGAAGTTAAAGAAAAAATGCACATTTAGAAGATAATTATTACTACTCAGTTTAAAACAATTTTCACAAGCTATAACCAAAATAGTCTGCGTTGGAAAAAGTTAAAATCACAATTTCTTGTCATTTCAAATGGAAAATATTGCTATTTGCTTTTACGAGCCATGTTACAAGCTAGATAAGGTGTTTCCAGATGGAGGAAGATGATTTTGAATCATCTAATGTTTACATTAATAATTATGTGAAGCACATGCAACATCATATTCATATTTCCAAACATTACAAATATTTACATACCTTAACCATTCCAGGCATACCTGGTAGTAATTTGCAATTTTTGTAAGATTTTATCATCAACAGAGTGGTTGGTTGTGGCGCAAAAGCCGTATTTGGCCAAGGAGCGCCAAAAACAAAGCAAATATCATAATGGTGTATGAAAAAGCAAAAAGCAGTAAGGCGTTAGTAAAAATGAAACATCAGAGTGATCCAAACTAATTACACAGTAGCCCTACCTACCTTGTTGAAAATTACCCCGAAAAGAGTTGTTCGTTTCATAATTGGACGCAATACCCCCAAATATGCATTTTTATGTCGAAGTTTTCGGACCATCCCTTCCTAAATTTGAGCTTTCAACGAAGTGTCCTTTTGGTGTTTCTTTGGTGTATCTGGGCCAAAACATCTTCCATCGAAAACTATCCTGAATTGACCTACCTCTGAGGCAAAAATCTGTTATATTTTGCTTTTCTTCGTCCATCTTCATTCTCTGGTGCAAAAACCTGTTCCGAACTGCCACCCGATATGGGAAAGAGATTTTGCTTTTCTACTTCCTTCTTCATCCTCTGGTTCAAAAACCTGTTCCAAAATGTCACCCGATATTGGAAATAGATTTTGCTTTTCTACTTACATATTCTTCCTCTGGTGCAAAATCATGTTCCAAACTGTCACCCAATATGGGCAAGAGACCATTTTTATTTCCATCTTCATCCTCTGGTGCAAAAACAAACTGTCACCCAATATGGGCAAGATACCTTTTTATTTACATCTTCATCCTCTGGTGCAAAACCATGTTCCAAACTGTCACCCGATATGGGCAAGAGATTTTACTTTTGGATACCTACTTCCATCTTCATCCTCTGGTGCAAAAACCTGTTCCAAAGTGTAACCCGATAAGTGCAAGAGATTTTGCTTTTCTACTTTCTTCTTCATCCTCTGGGGCAAAAACCTGTTTCAAACTGTCACCCGATAAGGGCAAGAGACCTTTTTATTTACATCTTCATCCTCTGGTGCAAAACCATGTTCCAAACTGTCACCCGATATGGGCAAGAGATTTTACTTTTGGATACCTACTTCCGTCTTCATCCTCTAGTGCAAAAACCTGTTCCAAACTGTCACCCGATATGGGCAAGAGATTTTACTTGTGTACTTCCATCTTCATCCTCTAGTGCAAAAATCTTTTCCAAACTGTCATCCGATAGGTGCAAAAGATTCTGCTTTTGCACTTTCATCTTCATTAACATAAAGTAATAGGACAGTTTTGTTACGACAAATTTTCTCGTTCTACCCAAATTGACCAGATCTTGGACAAGATATCTCATTGAATGAATTCTTGGTTTAAATAAGAGATACTTATGGGAATAAAAATAATACTTTTCCTACGGATGTACCGAAGAAACTGTACATTCGCAGCCGAGAGTACTGCGAAAGCTGCTAGTTAATTAACGTCACACTGGAGTAACACAACGGGCTTTTAGCGACGCTCCGTTGTCTGTTCCGAAGGGAACGCCTCGTCTTTGTGATCCATGGCCATATTACGAAACCAACACCTGAGCTGCTACCCCACTTCCACACCACGGCAACGTGTGGACATCAGAGGCCACAACACATTTAACGTGCGCCGTGTATACGACGGTCTATGTTTGGATTGGAATTCGAGACCCTCCGGTAGCTAAACCGTTGCTCTTTCAATTGGGCTACCGTAGTTCTGCCTAATCACACACTCCACCATATCTGTCAGAAGCACGCAATTTGGGTTTTCGGAAATGTTCACATTTCTGTGTTGTCGTGAAATCGTGCTTCCCTTCGGATGAGATGTCGAACCTGACTGGATGTTGGACGAGATATCTCGTCGAGGAGGAGGGTCGAAAGGCAGTGATGTTGACGTGTGTGTTTTTGTTCTTTTAGTGTGCCGTGGGTGCGGTCACCCACGCAATCCCGGCGTTCACCATCGGGATCCTCATGGAGAACGTGGACCTGGTTCACCGCCAGTTCCTCCACCTGGACGAGTTCGAGGACTCGTCTCCGCCCCCGTACTCCGACCAGGAGAACAGCGGCGGTTCGTCGAGGGGTGGTCGCCAGCAGGTGGTGCAGCGTCGTCGGCGGAAGTGCGTGCAGCAGCAGGTGCAGCAGCGTCAGGCGGCCAACCTGAGGGAGCGTCGTCGCATGCAGTCCATCAACGACGCCTTCGAGGGCCTGCGGGCGCACATCCCCACGCTGCCCTACGAGAAGCGGCTCTCGAAGGTGGACACCCTGAGGCTGGCCATCGGCTACATCGGCTTCCTCAGCGAGCTGGTCAACTCGGGCAGGCACCCCGCCGACCCGCTGCAGAGCCAGGCGGCAGAGCAGCCCAAGAAAGTCATCATACAGTGCCACAGAGGTAACTCTCTCTCTCTCTCTTATACACTACCCTACAATAATGGTTCGACGCCAGCGGATTTGCATACAATCTGACTACTTGTTTGGGGGTGTTTTTCGTGGTATAGCCTAGGACTTTTGCATGTTGTTCCTGGTCAATTGAACGACGACGCCTACATGAACATTTTGGACCATCAGGTCCTTCCTATGCTCTGGCAATTTTATGGAATGGACCGAATGTTATTTTCAAGACGACAACGGTCCAAATCATGTTCCAGCCTCTGCAGTGGTGTCAAGATCTGGATGTAAAACGTCTTCCCTGTGGCCTGCTCAGAGTCCTGACCTAAACCCCATAGAACATATGTAAGGCGAATTAGAGCGACGCTTAGGAACCAGAAAACCACGTCCGAAATCGACAGCTGAGTTGGCGACATGCTTTACGGCAGGAATGGACACAAATACCCATAGCTGTGTATTAAATTCTTGTTGAAAGTATGCCCAGAAGGGTTGCTGGTGTAATTGCAGTACGTAGGGGACCATCCCTCTATTAACGCATGTATTCTTTCAATTATACCATACCATCACATCTTGCTGTCATGTCTATTATAGTAGGGTAGTGTATATATACTGTATGTATTTGTGTGTGTATACAGATTGGGTTGGCGTGGAAGTTTGGAAAGTGGGGTGCCAGCTCAGGTGTTGCTTCGTCACCTGACCGTGGTTCAAAATTACGAGGTGTTGTCCTCGGACCTTTCACTTAAGGGACTGATCCCGGACCATCGTCAATAGCCCGTTGTGTTGCTCTAGTACTACGTTAACTAAAATTACCGTTACCGTGTGTGTATACAGGTGGTGGATGAAATAATAGGAACAACCATTTCTAAATGCATAGTAATTCGACCTTCCAATAGAGCGACGTATCACAGCAGTCTTCCATCTAGTGGCGGCGAAAGCGAAGGTATCAGTCAAGCATATGCAGGTGTGAAAGTTGTATGAGAAAATTCTGTTACCCCCAAAGCGCCATTATGCCCGTTGTGCAAAGAGGCTTGATCATTGGAGCTCGCCTCGCTGAAGCGTCTGTGACGAAAACAGCCAACCTTGTGGGAGTTGCAAGGACCACTGTGTCGAGGGTTATGACAGCCTACAGAAAACTTGGAAATATTTCATCTGCGAAGTAGAACAGTGAGTGAAAGTCGAAGTTGAACGTCAGGGATAGACGAGAGTTGAAGAGGATAGTCGACCGAAAACGCAAGACTACACTGCCGCAGGTAACCTCCGAGTTGAACACCCATCTCCAGAAACCATATCAACCAAAACTATTCACGGGAACTGCATGCTGCGAACATTCATGGCAGAGTAGCTATTCCAAAGCCATTAGTGTTGCCACGTAATGCTATTAAGCGACGACAGTGGTGCCTAGACCACCAAAACTGGACACAACAGTAATGGGAACAGGTCATTACACTGATCAACCATCATTTACTTTTATTCAGACCTCCTGACGCGCGTACGTCTGGCAAACACGGTGAACAGTATTTCATGTTGACTGTCTGGTTCCTACCTTTAAGCTTGGAGATTCGTTAGTTCTGAACGCCTCATGTAGATATTATACCTATTATATACTATATATATTATATAATAGATACACACTATTATATACAAATAATATATACTATATACTATACATATTATATGTATTAAGTAGAGTGTGTTATATGTTACAGTTTAAATGTATAATTCAGTTATTTCATAGAATACTTAGTTATTCTATGAAATAACTAGTTATTCAGTAAATTAACTAATGATAGACAGTTAAAGTGTAATATAAACTCTTTGACCGTATTAAACATCACTCAAAGTGTTATTTATGCAAAGACACAATAAAATCATCTGTTACAACAGGTATTACTAAAATGGCATTTGGAATTGCATAGAACATTATTCTAAAACAAATATATTTTTTGTCGACAAAATGCGTTTCACATAAACACTTTTAAAATCCCTGTACCAAAATTTGAGCTGTAGCTGGAGGGATTTCTCTATATCCGGCACTTCTTCAAACTTAAGTAGTTTTGTTCGCAGACGGTGAACTGGGATCTGGAATTTAGCTGTTGTATGTGACCGTTTCTTATTCCTAATTGAAACCTTCGGTTTTTTTTCATAACATTTTATAGTAGATCTGGCGTCTTTCTCTGTCAACTTCAAGTACTGGGATACGGACTGTAAGGCCTACAGTGAGATTTATCTCACATTAATTTCATCTTAGGTTGAATTTCCAAACATTCTTTATAGTTTTTTTTTCTTTCCCTCTGAACAATCAGTTCATTAAAACCCAATTTGCAGATCTTTTGTACAACTTTCTCTTCCAAAACATAGTCTTCTAAACATGATAATGTCGACAGGCTCATTACATTTCGATCAACTGCGTTTTCACTACCATACTTGAGAACAAGCGGCGTTATTTAACTTTGTTGATTAAACCAGCACCTTATTATCAGGTTGAGACGAAATACTCATTGCAGTAAAATTACTTTGTAATTCTGTGCTCAGATGGCAAAATGTTACAAGTCACTTTTTTAGTTTTTTGTGACAGCAATTTTACGATTCAAGATTCAACATGTGGTTCTGTGGTTTTTGATTTATTACAATTTTCCCAACTTTGTTTTCTCATAAACTGAAAGAAAAAAAACTTACGACATTTTGCCACCTTCTAAACATTTACAAAAAAAGACTCCAGGATGGGAATGTTTTGAGAAAAGTGACTAATAACATTTTGCCCTCCGAGCACAGAATTGATCTTCATCATCCGGTGAATCAAATACTTAATTCGGAATAAAAGTTATTGACATTCCGACTCTAGCTGCGCAACCAAACATAGCCTCGTAAGAGGACCTTTAAATACCATAGTGAAATGCTCTGTTTTTCATGAACTGAATAAATTTGAGCCCGTTACTCCAGGAATGCACTGGTTGTCTTGCATCCATGTCGTCAACATTTTCTCTATGTCTTGATTAGCTCTCTCAAAACTGCCTTGGCTTTGGTTATGTCTTGGTTTGCCATACACGATTTTAAGTCCTCAATAGGGCAACTTTTTGCAACAAATGCAACTTTTTTTCACACGTTCTACACTGCATGTAAAGCAGGCCTCGAAATATATTTTTTAATACGGTGCACCTTGTGCACCTAAGCTTTTAAATTAGGTGCACAGGTGCACAATTTTATTTTCATGTGCACAGTGCACATGTGCACCCGGGTATTTCGAGCCCTGATGTAAAGTACTAAAACCAAAATTCCTCCTACATGGGGTGCATTGTAAGTGAGATATAACCACAACATAAATGCAACTTTTTGCATAAATCCAACCACCTGCAACTTTTTAAAATTTAGCTTAAAATTGATTGATATGAAATTACTATTTGATATTTTGCCCTCTTAATCACCCCTTCGATTTAGTGTCTGATCTTTCGAACGCCAAAGTATTGCGGATCAAACAAGAAGTTCATGGAAAGAAGGTGTTCGTCCTAACAGACGAAAGTGAAATAAATGGTTGGCACTCTTGGTAATCCAGAGTAAACTTGCGCAATTGACTACAGAGTTAGCGAGGTGAGTGTCGATCATGTTCGCCTAGTAGATGGCGTTTTAAAATCTCTGAATGTTAAGCGAAAGGATTTTGCGCTTCTGCTATCCGATATAGGATATTATGACACCAGCTGGAAACACACTCAAGGTGCATTATACGCAATTGCTACACTTTCCCCGAGATGATTCCCCCCCCCCCATGTCAGTATTTGCTACTGTGACAATGTCAGGCAACATCAGTCTCTGTTGAGTATATTTTTTCAATGTTCAAGAAATTGCTGGCGAAGGATCGACCATTCAACGACATAAACTTTCTTCTGTATTTAATGTCTTATAATTCTGTTGTATACAACTAAAATTACTAATAATTTATTTTAGATTTTAGTGTACCAAAAATATACGCAACTTTATTTCCATAAAGGCAACTTTATTTCCATAAAGGCAACTTCAGGTAATGATAAATGCAACTTTTTCCAGTTTTACTGCAACAAAAAAGTTGCCCTAGTCATCAATAAGTCTATTACAAAATTATTTTTCATTATCCGACTGTAATATGCATGACGCTCCAAACAACAGGAATATATCAAGCAACTGTGTTATTTCTTCTGCTCTCCTTGTTTAAAGAGGTCTTAAAGCAGCAAACTTAGTAAGATGATCTTGATAAACTAAATTAAATTTATAATTTCCATCATATTCTGATTGAGAATCAATGATGTTTAACTGACATCTTGTTTATATTTAAAAAAATCACAGGTTTGACATCAACACCTTTCTTGCTTGTTTTCCTTTTTTGTTTTGATAAGGCTCACAAAATTTCAGGAAAATCCTAATAACAGTTAACGTAACATTTCTATTACGACCATTAAGTTCTTTTATCATTCAATTTCCTCCACCATGCCCAATAGTTGAATGGATTTCGTATAAAATGTCAAATAAAGAATCACTTCAACAATAAAACACTATATCTGGTTTTACATCAGTTACTGGGACTGTTAATTTTTCTACTCCTTGAACTTCAAGGACATCATAATGTTGAAGTAACCAATTTATAACAACTTCCACTGTTTTTATTCGTTATAATTAAATCGACCCGTCTCATTAACACAAGTTCAACGTTTAAAAATTATTGTATTTTCAACATTGAAGATGTCTAGATCCGTCACTATTTCTCCCTTCCGTGTCTGTAAAGTTTTTCATTGTGTGTATATATCCATTTAAATGACGATCATTGGAACAGTTTGGCCAAATATGGCCCTTACGCCATAAAACCCAACCAAACATCAATGTTTATAAATATTTACTGTTTTGGAATAAACTAATTCTTAACATTGAATTTCATCTTCCCACTTATGTCTAATCATTTTCACAGTTCAACCAATTTTGTATGTACCTTCAACATTAAAAATTCATCGATTTTTCAACGTTTATGGTGTTCAACAACTGTTCGACGTTGAAATAGCATTCAACCGTTTTCCATATTTTAGGGGCAGCGGTAGCCCTGTTGGAAGACTAACGGATTAGCAACAGGAGAGTTGCGTGTTAGAATCCAACCAGACACCACCAGTAGTGCAAGTTCAATATGCTGTGGCTGCGTCCTCACAAATTATGTGGTGTTGTCCTCGATCTTCCCTTCGGGAGTTGATCCCGGACCGTCGCCAATAGCCCATTGTATTGCTCCAGATTGACGTTAATAAAATACCTATCAGCGGACCTACCATATTTTAAGAACTATTTTTCAACGTCGAAAATCTGTTATGTGCTACTTGGGTAGATGATCACTTCTATGGAACTCTCGAATGACTGACAGTTTTCGATTCAGACTGTCCAAGTACTAAAAGGATTTTATTCTGCTACTGGAGCCTAATTCTCTTATCCGAATCGTTGTGATACAATTCACAAGCGAATGCCAACCAACTCAAAATACACCGTTCAATTTACATGTCGCCACAAATTCTTCGCCATTTTCTCTAACTGTTATCAACGTTAAATGATAACAACTGAACCGCGCCGATTGTCCAGAGTAGAAGTGTCGGCAGAAAAGAGAGAAAGCGTGTGCAGCGGATGATTCAAATGTTCCGACATCTGCTCTTTCACACGTCTTGCCTTTATCTGCCTCAGACACGCGACGCCCAAGATCGATTCTTTTCAACCACGAGCGCAGAAGTTTCGAACAGCGGCGTAGCGACCCAGAAAGCCACCAGGCACACATTGATTTAAAAATAACTTAAATTGGTTAACAAATCAGCAATAACAAGGTGGTAGGTAGGTAGGTAGTTCATTTACGACGTCGCACTGGAGGAACACAACGGGCTATTGGCAACGCTCCGGGATCAGTAAAGATTAGAAAGATCTAAAGAAAATGCCCTCATGTAGAGTTGGTGTGAAAGTTTGAAGAGTGCGGTGCCAGCTCAGGTGTTGATTCGTCATCTGACCGTGGTTCAACATGACGTGGTGTTGTCCTCGGACCTTTGGGATTCTTAATCATCGTCGTCTGACTGTGATTAAGAATTACGAGATGTCCAAAGATCTTTTCTTGCCGATGAATTCCGGAACCGTCGCCACTAGTCCCTTGTGTTACTCTAATGCGACCTTAATTAACTACCCAAACTTTTTGTCATCACAAATACCACCTTAGTCGCTACAATTGCCGCGATTGGGCACAATTTCCACTTTGGGTTTAACTTTTTAACTTAGATAGTGGTAATTAACAACACACTGGAGCATCACAACGGACTATGGACGACGATCCGGGATCAATCCGCAAGAGAAAGATATGAGGATAACATCTCGGCATTTGGAGCACGGTCGGATGACGTGCCAATACTTGAGTTGGCACTCCACTCTCAAAATTTCCATACCACGCCAACAGGACATTTTATGGCACAACATATTTAACGTGCACCAGTCCCCGTGTACAAGACGGTATTTGGTTGGATTTAGTACTCGAACCCTGAACTCGTAACCCTGCGCTGGTTTATCCGTTGCCTTTCCAACCCGTCCCCCTTTTTAAACTGAGGACAAAAACGACTTGTCTTGTTTTATCTGTACTATTCCCGTCATCGGATTGTGGTTCAAAATTATGTGGTATTATCCTCGGATCTTTTCCCTTGAGGATTGATCTCTGACCTTCGTCAATAGGCTGATGTGTTGCTCCAGTACGACGTTTATTAAAATACCTACCTACCTGTACTATTCACATCACTCCTCATCACAAAGGAGCATCATGAGGGAACAGGCTTCAGTCACCAGGGGACCCCTTGAGATTAGAGAAAAAACAGCAAGACCAGATAGACTAGGGATAGGTTGGTAGGTTTTTTTATCAACGTCGCTCTGGAACAACACAGTGGGCTATCAGCGACGGTCCAGGATCAACCCCCGAAGGGAAAGATCCGAGGACAACACCACGTAATAGATAGTCTAGGGTTATAGAAAGTCTAGGGAATGGGTCTTCGACCTTCCACAGCCTTTGGAACTCTTCTAGCTTAGGATATTCTTCAAGGAACCTAAATTTAGATAACAATTTAAAAAAGTGTTTTTCAAACTTGTGATATCTTCTCGTTCCACCTAAACACACATCACACATGCTTTTACCTATCACTAAAAACAGTGGGGATATACGACCCCCGGGGGGGAAAAATGTAGTCGCAATTTGAGAAACACTGGTTTAGAAAGTGAAATACGAATTCAAACTTTATTTTTTAGGAAACGCGTAAATACAAAACAAATTATTTCGGACAAAATAATACAGTGACACAAATGAAATTGAATACAAAAAAATCAGTAATGCCTAGGCTGGATAAGTTTTTTACGTTTAGCAATATCAGGAATCATCATTTGAAGCGAACAAATGCATATCAACTTCAGAAAATGTTATTCTTAATAAGGAGTCGGTTGATACACTATCTACCACAATAAGTATTTGGACACCTGTGATACAAAGGGAAAACAAAATGTATTCATATTCGTTCAGTTGGTAGAGCCTCCAAGAGAGACAATTACAGGCGTTCTCCAAGCAGACGCCAGGCCCTGCTATCCGAATCGTAGAGGGTGAACCTTGATTCATCGCTCCAGAGAACCCGTTTCCACTTATCTACGGCCCACTTTCGACGTGCTTTGCACCACATGAACCGAGCAGCGCGGTTGGACATTTTGATCAAAGGCTTATGGGCAGCAGCACGACCATGAACACCAAGCAGATGTGCTTCCTTACGGATGGCATTAATCGAAACAACACTCCCGGATGCCTGTTAAAACTCCTGGAGTATGTGGGCCATCGGTTGAATGCGGTTCTTCCAATAATCACCGCTCACCTTCCACTGGATCACATAGGCCACTGTTGATTTTGGGTAATTCAGCTCGCTAGATATGTCCCTTAAGGAATGTCCATTTCTGTGATACCGTCGATCACAGCTTCCTCGAAATCGGATAACTCTGCACTCGTTGGCATCTTGCATGCGACTCATGCCAATGTTGTTTCTTACACGATAGTTAACGGCGGAGGGCGTGACGTATATCAGGACCGCAGATATCGTCCTTTGCATGGGTGTCCAAATACTTATTGGTAGATAGTGTATATCAATGTGTTGTTCTCTTTCTTTTACTAGAATCTCGTGATACCGAGAAGTATCACAGGATTCTTCAAAGGGTTTTAAATAAAAGAGAATTTTTCTTTTTGCCCAGGAAAATATTCCAGAAATGCTTTTTGTAAAAAAGATAAATGCTGCAACAAACTATATTTGACATTTTCATTGATTACCAAAATAATAGATGAATTAAGAAATCATTCAATATTTCCTTTTAAAATACAATCTGCCCAAAATTTCAATTTGAGAATAGTAGCATCTATTTTATTTAGTACTTTGAAAATCGTGATATGTGTCGCTTGGAGAAAAGTGTTAAGTTCATTAAAATACGCAAAAATATCTGCAAGATATGTCCTTTTACCCATTCAGCTTTATTTCATTGATAAGCCAATTCAGACGCATGTTCAGTAAAGAACATTCTTATTTCATCTTTAAATTCACAAAATCTTATCAACTCTTTTCCACGAGATAACCATCGTGTTAAGCAATAGTGTCTTGTGTAAACTACCCATATAGCAGCTGTCACAACGGGTTGTGTTATCGGCTGTTACGAATATTTACTTCATTCAAAAGTGTTGAATTTCGCCTTAGTAGTCTGTATCATAAACCCGGAGAAACCCTTCAAAAACTTTATCGGAACACAGGTTGAAGAAGCCTGGTCTAGGTAGACTGGACAGTTAAATCGATGCCTTCTGTTACGCATGAGTTTTTGTGGTTCTTAGGGTTTGATACCGAGGTTCGCGACGAAATGCCGATTTGTCTTCATTGTAAATAAATAATTTATGGCCATTGTTGTGTCGACCAAAACACGCATCATAGTAATCTGATGCTCCGCTATCACCTGACATCTTTGTAATAAACGGCGGATGCTGTTCATTTGTAAGGGTGTCTAGAGCTAAGCCTATATTGTTGTAAATATTACTCTTTGCTACTGGTGAATGGTGATTGTGATGCACCCGATGGGAGCCTTCAGCAGAGACTCTTCCCTTCTCTCCTATGCTTCCATCCGGGGCCTTGTCAGCCCTGTTGGATTAGCAACCGCAGGGTTGTGGGTTCAAGACTCGCTTCAACCAAAGACCTTGGTATGCGTTAGATATTCCGCTG
Source organism: Metellina segmentata (assembly GCA_947359465.1). Classification (NCBI taxonomy): domain Eukaryota; kingdom Metazoa; phylum Arthropoda; class Arachnida; order Araneae; family Tetragnathidae; genus Metellina; species Metellina segmentata. The sequence goes on along the minus strand of OX375879.1, from coordinate 17,472,661 downwards.
CATCAAATGTCCACACGTTGGCTTGGTAGGTACTTTAATTAACGTCGTACTGAAGCAACACAACGAGATTTTGGCGACGGTCCAGGATCAATCCCGAAGGATAAGATCCTAGGATAACGCTACATGATATTGAACCATAGTCAGGTGACGAGGTCACACCTGAGCTGGCACCCCACTCTCCAAACTAATGCTCATTAGATCTTAACTTTGTTTTACATTAAGAGCTGTCGATAGCAAAACACAACCCAATGGAAATGGATTTGCTGATTCTTTCTGATGCTTTTTTATTCACATATGATCTGAAAAACATCTGCACCTGAGGGATTCATCCCGAAGAGAAAGATTAAAGGACAACACCTCGTCGCTTTGAATCACGGTCAGATGACGAGGACAACACCTGAACATGTACCCACCCTCTAAGCTCCACACCAAGCCAACGTGAGGACGTTGGTGGCCACGACATATTTAGCGTGTACCAGCCCCCGAGTACGCGACCGTCTTTGGCTGGACCGAGTTTCCAACTGGCAACCCTCCAGTTGCTAATCCGCTGCTCTTTCAACTGGGCCTATATAACAAGTGGCGACAAGGGACCAAATTTGGCAGAATGGGCGTGCGCGGCAGCCATTTTTCTACCAGAATCGTCTCAAAGAAGGTTGCTGGGCGTATTAATATATCATTTCAAGGAGAACAAAAAGCATAGGATTGTTATTATTTGGATACATTCGGTATAAATGAATCCTATAAACGCTCAATTACATGCGTAATGGATGAGATGGATTGCACAACGCGCTAACTTAGATTGCGAGAAACACCATATTGTTCAAAAAAAGCTATATACTTAAAAAGTCTTCAAATTTATGTTGACAAAACACTAAAATAATAATAAATAAACATTCTACAACACGAAAGGGAAAATAAATAAGCTATATTTTCTTTTTAATTTAATATATACACACGTTTTTCTGGAACACACGAAAAGTTCCCGTGTTAAGTCTACGGGAGCTAGGAAATTGGTAATTTTAGTTAACGTCGTACTAGAGCAACACAACGGGCTATTGACGACGGTCCGGGACCAGTCCCTCTACGGGAGCTAGGAAAAGACCGCCTCGGGCGGTAGAAAAGGTCTCTAAGCCAATCAGAAAGTGTTTCCTGTATGTCGCCACTGTTATTATATAGGCACTCTAGGCTACCAAGGCCCCGAAGTTTGGAGTGGGGTTCTAGCTCGGGTGTTGATCTCGACAGTAGTTCAAAATGACGTGGTGTTGTCCTTGGATTTTTTTTCCTTTGGTATGGATCCCGGACTGTCGCCATAGCCCGTTGTGTAGCACTAGTACGACGTTAATTAAAATAACTACCTACCTCGGATCTTTCCCTTCGGAATGAGCCGTCGCCAATAGCCCACTCTGTTGCTCTAGTATGTTATCAATTCAACTCCTTTCCTTTGATTGGGAGTCGTCAGACCGTGGTTCAAAATTACGAGGTGTTGTCCTCGGATCTTTCTCTTAAGGGACTGATCCCGGACCGTCGTCAATAGCCCGTTGTGTTGCTCTAGTACGACGTTAACTAAAAAAAATTACCAATTATCTTTGATGGGGATTGTAATAAATCAATAGTTATGTTTTTTTTTGGTACAGTTAATTAACGTCACACTGTAGCAACACAGCGGGCTATTGGTGACTGTTCAGGATCACCCCCCCGAAGAAAACCTCAAAAGGAGTCTTGTGGCCCGCTAACCTTTTCCCTTGTGTTTCAGGTGCCCCGGCCGGATACGTACCCCTGGCCGGACACTCGCTGTCCTGGTCGAGCGAGAAGCCCATCGCGCAGAATGGCAACGTCATGGTGGCCAAGGTGTGGACGCCCGAGGACCCCCGGAGACACAAGTCGGACAACAGCTCCTCCCTCGGATCGCCCACTTAGCACCCCATCTCATTTACACACTTGTTATTTGGACATTAAAGTTTATCGTTTTGCATTCGGCTCTCTCTCTCTCGCTTCTGTTTCCTCTACCAAAGGTCAACCAGAACCCGCCTTAACACCCACTTCTCATTGAACAACGTCTAAATCTTTGTTGCGAAACATTACATCGAGACACCAGGAAATTAATTTCGGATCCCAGCGTATTTGAACTCTGCAGTCGGTGAGAGACGGGTCTTGCACGAAATAGACTCCTATAGAAAGGTAGGTATTTCAATCAACGTCATATTGGAGTTACACAACAGGCTATGGACGACGGTCCGGACTTCTATAGGAGGGCTTTCAATAGAAAAAGAACGAGAGACAAGTTCAGTTTTGCAATTTTAATGTCTGTTTAATTAGAGCGACAAGTATTAAAATCAATACTAAAATTAATTTATATAATGACAGCATTCATTTTCTGTTGTGCAAGACCGATTGATAGACGTGAAATAGAAGTAGACTGAGCATTGCTAGTGGGAGTAGCTTCGGAACGTGTGACCGACATGTCGACTAGTAGTCACGTGACTGCTCTAAAAAATTGACTGGGTGGCTGGCTGATTTGTTATGTTATCGCCAATATAATATCTTACGACAAGGTGTCTGAATGCGCATTGCCAGGGTAGCGATAAAATGGGTGAAATCGCCATTTTATGTCCAATCCCATGAATGAATGCTTGGACGTCTTCTTCTGTTCCGTGGACCAATCAGATGATGAATGTTCGGTTCCACCCAGCTGACGAAAGTAGTCTTTGGGTCACGTTACTATTAGTTTTGGTCACATGATCCTTGGGACATGAAAATGTTACCATTGCTCACTCTGCTATTATGTTTCCTCTGTGGGCCCGATCATGGTTGAATCAAGCGGCAAGACCATTCACGCCTGATGGCTTCGGCCCAGACAAAGATTGTAGTGATGAGAGAAAACGTTATTGTATTAGTATAGAAAGGGTACAGGTGTGCCACCCACTCTTTAATTCAAAAGCATACATCATGGCAATTTCTTTGAAACAATTCACAATAGCCCGTTGTGTTGCTCCAGTATGACGTTAATTTTAAAAAAGTACCAAATACCAATATTGAAACAATTTAATTTTCATAGATCTTTGTAGGCTTAAAATGTATCATTTTTGTTGCTTTCTACTAATATGGAATCAATGTATTTGATGTAGGTATTTTTAATTAACATCGCACTGGAGCAACACAACAGGCTACTGGCGACGGTCCGGGATCAAACCCGAAGGGATAGATCCGTGGACAATACCGTGATTTTGAACCACGGTCAGATGACGAGGTCAAACCTGAGCTGCCATCCAACTCTCCTCACTTCCACACCACGCCAACGTGGGGACATTGGAGGCCACGAAAGATTTAACGTTCACCAGTTCCCTTTGCAAACGACGGTCTTTGGTTGGATTCGAACTCGCAGCCCTCCGGATGCTAATCTGTTACTCCCACAATCGGGCTACCACGGCCCCGTCAATGTATTTGAATAAAACAAATGAAATTATCTTTCATGAGGTACCAATTGAAAAGGTGTCATATTCCTTGAATGAATGCTGCTAAAATCGTAGTCTACTTTGTAAGCCTTCAGATGGTGTAAATTTGCATGTTTTACTATTTACATTTCAAACGTCCCCACTAAAGGCCGCTAGAGGACAACATTTTCCCTAAAAGATCCTCCCAACCCGTCCCTTACTATCTGCACTCATTGGCGAGAACAAACTCATACTTCTGGTCTCGTTCCTTTTCTCCACGTCCCCTCAGATAATTTTTTCCATAAAAAAAATACGATATAGTACGAGAAACAGGGCCGGTCAGAGGCCCGTGCGACAAATGCGGCCGCATCTGGCCCTAAGATAGGGGCGCCGGACAGCAATACAATATGAAGTACAACAGTACAGTACAATATGAAGGGCTTGACCACCGCCAATCGCACCCGTAATAAATAGGCGCCGGTTAGCGCAGTAAAACCTCTCATTAAAAAACGCCGTCAACACAGAGGCGGCGGAATGTCTGCTTCTTTCCCAAAGAAGATATCTCTCTATATTAAAAAAATGTTACCGCCGCCGCAGGATTGAAAACTGTATTGTTTAACTCGATTCTTAGACAGTTTCCCGAGAAAGTACTGTTCGGAAAAAAACAAAATTAACATGGTTTGTTCTTCATCGTATTCCCTGGATAATTATCAAGATTTTTTTCCGATGCGGCTATTAGTTTAGGTTTTATTAAGTGTCAAAATTGAAGAAGTGAAATTTCTTCCGCGAGTGAGCAAAATACGTACAAATTTTCAGACTTCAGTCGTGAGTTTTTTTTTAAGAGTACCTCTCAACGTAAATTTTTGCAGCTCGTCGAGTTTTTTTTTAAATTTCCATTTGGTTCTTGATAATATTTTTTTGAAATTCGGAAAAAATCGGGACATTTTTGTTACTTTTTTTTAAAACTGCCGTATCTATATCTTATTACTATTAGTTTTTAATTTTTAAAATATCGCAGTATACCTCAGAATATACTCTTTCTTACGGTACTATTATTTTTGAAATCGGTTAATAATTAAATTGGATGCGATCAAAAGTGGGTCATACAAAATTCGGAATCTTTGGATATTTTCGCTACTTTTTGTTACAACCGTTAACTAAAACTGTCATATCTATATCGTATTACTATTAGTTTTTAATTTTGAAAATAGCGCAGTATACCTCAGACTATACACTTTCTTACGGTACCATTATTTTTAAAATTGGTTCATAAATAAATTCGATGCAATAAAAAGTTGGTGACACAAATTTCGTATTTTTTATTTCGCGGAGCATTGTATTCGCGGAAGGTTGTATTTTTGACTATCGGGTTTGCCAGATATCAAATTTATCGTAGCAACAATTGCCATAAAAACGATTTCTTTTTATTTGGCGAGGAAAAAGGCTCGCTTTTTTCCCTCTGTTCTCGGACGGTTTACCGAGAAAGTACAAAGTACACATCGTAAAGTTTGAAGATTAACAGGGTTTACTTAAAATTGTACAGGGAACAAGACGCAGAAGATTTTTTACTCATGCGGCTATTAGTTTAGGGTGCATTAAGTGTTAAAGCAAAAAAGAGTGAAATCACTTGCGTAAGAGGTATTGGTTTGCAAAGCAAACCAAACGGGATTGCGTAGCAATCCCCAGGGGTCGGCAAGCGTAAGCGAGCAGGGGGCGAAGTCCTCGCTGTGACGTGATGGACCGTAAAGTGAAATCAGGATAATACAAATTATTCAGATAGTTTCACTCTGCGAAAGGAATGTTGGTTTGCGAAGCAAACCAAATGCCATATGTAAAAGGAGTGTTGGTGCGACGTTAACTAAAAATTACCCCAATGGTACCGCTTTTGGAATGCAACGATAAATTTAGAACCAGAATTGCGATAATTTTTAATTAACGTCGTACTAAAGCAACACAACGGGCTATTGACGACGAACCCAACGTGAGAACTGTAACAGTTTAGAAATCAAAACTAAGAAGTACTTCAAAACCTGGAGAATCATAATACAAAAAAACAAAGATTTTTAGACTAAATACTAAGGTTAAACAGATATAGAAAGCAAGAATGCATTTAAATTTAAAGTAACTCATAAATGAATCTCAAACCCATATTTAAAGTACATTAACACAGCAATTTCAAGACTGGGAGACGTTGACTAGTGCAAAGGGAGGAGCGAAAAGTTTCACAGAAATGCAATTTGTCATAACATAACATATACACTATATGGACAAAAGTATTTGGACTGCAGAAATTCGGAGGATACATCTTAGTGTGGGGTCGTTTTACCTGATTAGGACTCACCCCATTGCTTTATGAACCTGGTACCATGAACACTGACGTGTACTTCCGACGTTTTAGATAATTCGGCCTTGCCTACACGATGGCAATACTACGGCGATGGCTGTTTCTTCCAACAGGATCGAGCTCCATGTCATACTGCAAAACGTATATTGGACTGGTTTCCTAAAAATGCGGTGAATTTGCTTGACTGGTCTGTTCACAGCCCCAATCTCAATCCGATCGAGCATATGTGGGACAAACTGTAGCGAAGAGTACACCACCACCACGCACGCTTATCTTCACAACAATCTCTTCTCCCGCCTTACAGGAGTCATGGCGAGCTATACCTGCCCAGACTTAGAGAACTTGTGGAAAGTGTGTCACGACGTGTTACAGCTGTAATACAAGCAAAAAGAGGGCCTATCCGTTACTAAATAGAATAAAGCACTTTTTTTAAAAAACAGGCAGTGTCCAAATACTTTTGTCCATATAGTGTATAAAGTTCCATAACATTACATTTTGCAACTTATTTTTTAAAGCATTTATCACTACCCATCTCACTAACTCCAATATGAACATGAAATAAACATTTGTAAAAAAATATATTTCGCTGAAATAGATGAATGAATTGCGAGTGGAATGATATATATATCTATATATACATATGTGTGTGTGTGGCATATAGACGTAGGTAGATTACATAGTATAGTATTAGCTGCATAGTTGAAAATATGGTTTTTGTAACTACAGTAAAGATTGATTTTTATTTACTGGAAAATCCTTGTTTCGGAAATTGGATGACACCTCTGTTTTGCCTTTTGCAAGTCCATAGTGTATAAAACACCCACTAGAACTGCTAGTTGTAGGAATCATCAAAACAATTACCCTCAAAATCAAACGTCACTCATAGCTTAAGTGTCAACAGAAGCGGTGTGATTGGGCTTTTTATTGTTTTTGGTGTAAATTATTACTTACTGATGATAATCTTTAGTAATTTAGAAGTTGTGTTTTTTCAAGAATATAAATTTGATCCTAATTTTTTAAATGAAGGGACAATTTTTTGACTGGTTACAAGAGAAGATACATTAATAATGATGATATTAGTAAAGGTTGTGAAAATATAAGCAAAGGAACAAGTGCAGATAGTTATGAGACCAGGCAAATTAAAACGGCATCTTAAAACTATACATTCTGAATACGTTGGTAAGCCCACAGAATTTTTTTCAAAAATTAGACAAGTTTAATATGCAAAAGCAAACTTTCAAAAAATAGTTTCTGTTCCATTAAATGCATGGCTAGCGTCATAACAAGTTTTGTACAGAATCGTGAAATGTAAAAGACCACCCACAATAGGAGAAACTAGTTTTGCCAGCAGCTGTTGATATGGTTAAAATAATGTTTTAATCCAGTTGAGATAGTACACATAGTAGGTCTTTATGCATATCTCATTTTTTCACCTTTACCTCAAGCTCTAAGACAAGACTTGCTAACTTTGGGTGAAATTGCAAGTTTGATGCTCTTTCTCAACTTGGGGGCTACAAATTATTCATATTCTAGTCTTTGAAGAAAAGAATGGAGTTGATTTATTAGATTGCCAAAAGCACATAACATTTGGTATTTGCTTGTCCTATAATCTTGGTAATATCAGGTCATCAACATTACGCTACAGCTGCATACTAAATGCTCCATGGATTTTCATGTAATAATTTACGCCCTACACTAGTCACATTTCCAATGCTATTATAACCCATAAATATTAAAATGATACAAACTCAAAGCAAGCATTGCTTTCATTCTAGAAACTATCAAATGGCAAGACACAACAGATTTTACAGTGTAATATTTGCTGTCGGGAGAACCCCAAATATAAAAAACTTGGCGAGTCAAATAGACAGACGAGTGTATTAAAAGGTATTCTTTTATTATTCAAAGACACTTTTTCAGCTATACTTATCAAATAATTCTATATGCAATAACACCATAAAAGATCAAAAATATAATACTTTATAAAATTTCTAATCTATAATATTCATTTGATAAATTGCTAATCTAAAAAAACTAAGACAGAAAAGATTTAAATCTTGAGACAGACAATTTTAAATATAAAACAAACTATTCTCTGAATCACTCTATTCCTGTATACATTAAAATTGTAAGAATTGATTCGATAAAATCTTGATCTGGATTCGATTTAATTGAATTTGTTGATTTAAGAGAAGAAAAAAAGTACTGGGCTATATAATAACTGGTATAAAAGAAAAACTGTCAAAGAGCTACTAGTTCTAGTTTTTCAACACCAAAGTGCTGCTATTGATTCAGTTAAGTAGCAATAAACAAGATTATGCATAATTTTCTTGAATGACAATATCCTGATATATCCCTTAATCTTTCCCAAAACTTGTAACTAAAACGGCATTTTACAAACATAAGTTTTAGAATTTCAAACTCAATTTTTGTTATGATTTTTAAAACCATGCAATGCATTAAGAAAGCCAATTATTACGTTTTGTTCGAAACATTGTTTCGAGTTTAATCAGTGGTCTCATTTCACGTAAACGGATTAACAGTATGAAGGAAATGTACAAATATAAACGCTGAGACAAACAGCATTTCAAAAAATGTTTTGAAAACAAATCCTTTAAAAAAAAAACGAGAATTCATAAGATACTTGTTGCTTGTACAATAATTGAAAATTTTAGGTTACTTAATTTGAAATAAAATGGAATCAAGTGCTTTTCGTGAAAAAAATGCCAGCAAATGTACATTTGTTTGGGCAGAGATGGTGAAAGTGTATCATAAAAATTCCAGATATATTTGTACTTAAAAAACGAGGCCAGACAAATTCAGTTTTAGCCCCAAGTTTGGTAATTTCAGATTGCACCTAAAGATTGTGAGACATAAGAATTTCCAGTGCTCGGACGACAGAATCCACCTGTGACCCGATAATCATACTCCACACCACATATTAACAAAGTGCTATACAAAAGCAGATACAAAAATGTTATTTAGTTTCGTGGATAACAGAACTCTCCGATGCTCAAATCTCTACATTCTATTTCAAAACCTTTGCTAAAAGTCTAGATCATTGGCGATAAGGCACTTGGTGAGCAGCACCCTCGTGCTCAGAGGAGTCGGTGGTCGTCCACGGCATCCACGGGCACACAGATCTCCTGGATTTTGCAGCCGTACGCTGCGCGCGTCAGTTTCAGGATGGTGTGCAGAGGGACTTTCAGGTGGGGAATTTCAGCTGCAAATGGAAAAAGCAAGGTTAAGATAATCTGCAATCAATAGACAAGATGGTTAGGTAGGTATTTTAATTATAGTCCCACTGGAGCAACACAACATGCAGAGCTGCCAACTGGATATGGTAAAAAAACAGAAGAATTTATTATTCATACTTGGCATCAACATTTTATTAAAAATATGAACCAAAGGGCAGAAATTTATGATTTAAATAAAAATTTTTAGTAATATCAGTAATATAATGTATTAAAACAACCTTTAGAAAACTTAAACTAACCTCAATTTAAACTAATTTTAGAAAATAACTAAAAACCTTAAGTTGTATACATAACAGTTTAACATACATCAGGTTTCTGTTTGTATCTTAATAATAGCATTTAGTAGCATAATTTAAATGCACAATTCTTGATTATAATATTTCTATTCTTGGCTATAATATTTATTTACACATTACTTGGGTAACACGTAAGTTGGGAATGCTCGGTAATCTATAATCTAGCGATAATCTTTAAAAAATGCAAAAAGCGGAAAAAACTTGTTTCCGGCCGGAAAACAGGAAAAATTATGAAAAATCGGAAAGTTTCCGGGTAATCCGGAAGGATTGGCAGCTATGAACATGCTATTGGCAATAGTCTGGGATCAAATCCTCAGGGAAAGAACCAAGGACAACACCACGTCATTTTGAGCCACGGTCATATGAGGTCGCACCTGAGCTTGCCAGCCCACACTTCAAACTTCCGCACCATGCAAATGCAATGAGATTCGAAGCCACGACAGATTTAACGTGCACCAGAAACCCTTATACACAATGGTCTTGGGTTGGATCCGAACTCGCAAACTTCTGGATACTAATCCTTTACTCTTCCAACAGGGCTACTGTAACCCTACAAGACAGTTAGAATGGTCAAGAGCCAAAAAAGCATTGTCTGTTTTTGAGTGGACGTGGCATTCCAGAGAAGCCAACACACAATTGATGGGCTATAGCAGAAATTTCCAGCCTTTTTGACACATCCATGAAACAAATTAAAATTGCAGCCAACAATATTTTGGCAACTGAAGGAAAGTTTCATGCAACCCAAGTTCACAGCCTTCGATTCAGACGCCCTTGTCAGAATCAATTTCAATGGTAGAGCCCATTAGGCCTACCTTATGTTTTACAAGTTAATGGTGTTTAGGAATAGTGATACAAGAGGGAGGAAGAGGGAATAGATAGCAAAGAGATATCAATTGCAATGTCAATGCAATGCAATTATATTTTTAAAACTTTGAAACGTCCCCAAAAATTTATTTTTAACTACCACCAATACACATGAGTGTCCAAGCTCGGTCATTCAAAAAGTTTTTCAAAGTTCAATAAACCAAACAATTTTCAAAACAACATATTTATATTATTCACGAAAGTAACAATAAGATCCATACAATAAACCCAGTTTCTCTAACATTTTATATCAATTCAATTTACATACATATTCCTCCTTATTCAAAGTGTTTGTTATTATTTATTGTACAAGGTAACTCCTAGTTAATTTTACTAACGTGCAACAACATGCCTAAAACACTAAGACAACATAAAATAACGTATAAACCTACAAAACAGGCGCGAAATTCAACTTGCCAAATTTCCATCCAGAATGCAAATTTTAGTTTTATTATTTTGATTCTACTTTTGTTTCTTATTCGCTATTTTATATCATTTTTATTGGAGCTGAATTATATCTTGGAGCAGCCACAGAATCCCCTCGGCACTCTGCAGTGAACAGATAGGGTACCACTAGACTAAACCATCAATCTCGATCTGTAACTCGATAGGAGAGAGATCTGCGCATACCAACTAGGCATGGAATTATTCCATGTATCGAAATGCACTTTTTTGAAGTGGCATTCATCGAATCAGTTCGAACCGTAACCTGTGTACGAGAGTACTTACCGGAAAGTTTGAAGTGGTTCTCATTTTGTTCTTACTTGTCTAGAAAAACCTAGAGTTCAGAAGTGTTAATAAAAGCGATTACTGTTTTAAATTTTCTTGTCATAGATATGAATTCTACTCTTTTTTAATCTATATATATATTTCTCTTACGTGGCACGCAAAAAAGACGTTATTTGTTACTGCGTTTTGGCAACATTGTGCGATTGCTTGTTTACTAGGAGCCTCGCGAGTCATTTGAATCTATAGCGTTATCGGATGAAATTTTATTGAAAAAAATGAATTTTAGACGAGCTGTTGCGGTTTGTAATAGAAATCTAAGAAAGCGGAGGATCTTTTCAGGGCTATTTAAAAAACGGTCCTTTTCAAGGCTAACAATTATAGTACAACAAGACGCGTGCACTACAAATTTCGACAACAAACTCAGTCAAAAAGTGTATGGGTGGCTCGAGTACTGGGGAAATGTACACACAAACAAAATGCTGGGTATTCAATTTCCAAAGCAGCGCTTATATTGCGAGTAAAAATTTGCTCAAAGTTTTCATTTAAATTCTGATTCCAGAGGTTCTGTATATATCTTTTATGTAATACAACAAATTTAGATTTGAAAAATATTTTTTTGGAATATATTTTGTAATCAATCCCTTCTGCTAGGACACGTGTCTTCATTGATGCGAGCGAAGCGAGCATAGGTTCGCGCAGCGAACCAATGAGAATTGCGAAGCAATCCTCCGGGGGTTGGCGAGCGTTAGCGAGTAGGGGGCAGGCCCCCTAGTTTAATATATTACTTTTAACTTTTGTTTGGAAAACCTTTTCATTTTGAAACTCATTTTGTCAGAATGAAATGTCCTTTATGCATTCACGATTGGATCATTTTTAGTTCCATGTTTTTTAAAATTTGTGTAAAAGCTGTGAAAAGCAAAGTGAAATAGAGAAAATTTCTGCAATCAGTGTTTTTAGTCAATCACCTCCCATAAACATATAATACTTGAAAATATCACTCATCCACTTTTTGGAGGACATGCACACTATGCAGCTCTTGTTGGATTTTTGGATTTTTTCAGCCTATTTTATTTAACTTTTTATCTCTTTTGGTTTGAATTGTGTCTTTCCGAAAGAGTTGTCTATTTTTTTGTGGCGTTCCTGAGATACCAGTGTCGAAAGTTTCTTGTTGGCCCTTTTAACTAATGATTTCATCTTTCAAAGCACCAAACTATTATTTTTCATCCTGTTGTCATGCAAACCTGGGGCAATTAAGTGTCGATCGCGACTTGTGTTTGTCGAGACAAGTGTGTTGCAAGTCAACACACTTGTTGTGTTGTTGTACTATTGTCATTGTGTTTGTTTGCTTGCTTGTGTTCTGGTTTCAATACCAAGCATCAGATTGGTATTAAAACCTGAATGTGCTTTAAAACCATCAGTCAAGTGTACTTTCAAACAGGGTCGGTAACTCAATAACTATGAAAAGTAGATTCAAAACATGTATTAATAGAACATGCAGTTTAAATGACATAAAAGATGTAAGTTAAAAGATGAAACGTAAAAGAACACAAGTAGGTCACTCGTGGAGAAACAACTTTGAGTTTAAAAACAATAGCTCAAGAAGAAGACGTGAAAATTTGAATAGTCAACTACGATGGGGTTTACCCATTTTAGTTGACTGTTATAACTTAATATCAAATGTAATTAAAATAGGTTAGTTTTTATGGTGCAAGGGCCATATTTGGCCATGCGTAATTAAAATAGGATACTTATTGTGTAAAAGCATGGCATATAAATGAAGCAATTGGGACTTGACTTGAGTCCCCAATCATTTCAAGTTGTTAGTACTCTTTTCTGTACTCTAAACTTTTTTTTTTGAGTATATTATCATTTAAATATTAGAAGATAAATCAGTACCTTAAGCTTGAAAAATATTTCTTATACGCAGGTAGGTCAGTTAAACTTATGTTGCACTGAAGCAACACAATGCACTATCATATATTTCAGATTTAAATGCTGAATCTGAGTGATGTACCTATAGACTCTTGTGGTGTTCTTGAAAGAACCCAAGATCAAATTAAAGATGGGTAACGAAAAGGAATGCTGGAGGGCTAGAATATTCTGAAAATGTATTCTGACATAAAATTTCATGCAATAAAGTAGCAGATAAATACTTACAAGACTTTTTGTCCATAAAATAGGCAAGTAGGCATCGAAGCACTGCTTGATGAGCAACGACTAAGACATTTTCTTGTCTCTCGAGTTCCTGGGGAAAAAATTCATTTAAGACACACATTCTACATTCAGAACTACAAATATTAAGAGCACACAGATGGAGATAAAAATCAGATTTTTACATAATCCACAGCGCAGAATAACATTCCGACTGGTTATGCCCGGATTGGATCTAAAGCAAAAATGTTATGTTCAGCTTTTCACAACCTTGTGCATCAACTTTATTAATCAATGTCTCTTTTCCAAAACATAATGCAAATCATTCTTAGCCCAAAGTTGAAATGAAAACTAAACAGGTTGACCCCAATTTGGGCAACTTCAAACACTGTTTTAAAGCTGGAGGCAGTCTTTTACGAAGGTAAAAAAATTAGGAGTATGATAGACAAGTGCAAAGACCCACAGCATATATTATCATCGTTGGATGTTGGGCTCTATCGAAGCCATGGGTAAGAGAAAGGTTCAGTACTGAAGGCACCCATTGCACATAGAAACAGACCAGAAACTATTGGAAACTGAAATGATTGGGCTTCCACATTCCTAGTTTGGGGCTTGCAGTGTTAAAAATTGAAAACTGATGCCTCACTCAGCTTTACATAAAAACCTCATCATTTTGCTTCATGTTTTATCAATTCAGTCTCAATTTTTTTATTGGGAAATGTCGGGACTTATGTAAACATAACATTTTCAACTGACTTGAGACTTTCCACACCGTTGACTTATTATTGTAAAATGAAATTGTAGATTTTGTGATACATTATACTTATAACATAATCTTCAGCCCTTATCTGATTTTAGCAAACAAGTATTTTACATCCCAAAACATTTTAGAGCAGCTAATTTATTTTCCCTTTTGCCTCCACAGCATTCAATTTGCATGAGAAAAACTACACAAACTGAATAAAACGAATATTTAATAAACAACGTTAAGGAATCGGGGGTAACTTGCTCCTCGTAAGATTCACTTTCTCAAACATCGAAGAGATGTGAAAATGACACTTTAGACTGAATTAACAAACTTTATCAGTGCTGCAGACTTCAATATGAAATTAATGTACCATTTTTAAGAGAAACTTAACACCCAACTGTATGTGTAGCAGCATTTCCATTCTGGAAATCTTATAATTTTTTCAGAATCATGCCATGCATAGACCTACGAAATGTATAATGTACAATCAATAAAAAATCAGGATTTTAGTGCTTTAAGCACTCAAATCCCGATTTTTTTGCACTTTTCTATATTTTATTTATTTCTAATGGCTATTAATGATTCAGAAGAGAAATATGTGTTGATTTGAATAAAGTAAACATGAAAAGGAATCTTGTTTTGTCTGGGAGATTCATTTTGTTTAGGGTAGGCATTTAATTTACGTTACACTGGAGCAACATAGCAGGCTATTGGCGGACTCTCCAAACTTCCACACCAGCCATTCCTGTTTAAGATTTTGAGATTGTTCTTTGCTATCTCCTGCTCATTAGATCTGAACTTTGTTTTACATTAAGAGCTGTCAACAGCAAAACACAATCCAATGGTAATGGATTTACCGATTCTTTCTGATGCTTTTTATTCACATATAGTCTGAAAAGCATCGTACCTGTTCTGTGGAAGGCAATCCTGTATTTAAGTAAAACAGTCGGAAGATAATTAGCTGATTGATTAATGGAGTAGATGCTTTTAAGTAGTTGATTTTAGTGTTTTTCAGTAAAATATATTGATGGTACATTATTCCCCCACCAACAAAGAAGTTATAACAAGAAAATCATTACTGGGGTGATGTAATACATATTGTTGTTGTTGCACATCCCCCTGGTGTAGGAAAGCCTACACCAGGTCCAGAAGGCCCCGTCGTGCCAGATCCCCATATACCTGCAAAAAGTCCTGATCAACCAACAGCTGCTTATACGAAGCGCCAAGACAGAGAAGAAGGTGATCAGGACTGGCAGGTAGGGAACAGGAACAAGGAGGGAAAATTCTCTCCCCGTTCTGAAATTTGATACTTTTAAGATGGCCACTTCGAAATCTGGCCATGGCCGATTGAAAAGGCCGAGGGCCACAGCATGTGATTGAGAGTCCAGGGTGATTGCCAGCATACCAATGGTGGGATGGCGTACGGCGCCACAAGGAAAGCAAACGTTGTTTTCCCAGGGAGTGGACCTCAGTGGGAGTGAGGCGATTCAAACAGTCCATAGGGAGATCACAGCCATTCTTGGCGAGTTTAACATTCATCTCCTGATCAAACTATACAGTAAATACAAAAATCAAAACTGATAAAATCGATAGTATATTACATAACAATAAAAAGAATTTAGAAAAGCTTCACAGTCCAGTCAAGAAATGTACAAAAAGCCTCACTTGTCTACTTCTAAAATTTTTTTTCTCAATTTTTTGTGGATTCAAATATATATATTTTTTTTGTAGCACCGCTCTAGGTGTTTGGACTAGCATCATCAAAAATTTTTGGGATGATCAACTTTTAACAGTTTTTGAGAACATCTACCAAATATTGAGGATTTTGCAGACATCTAGGATGGCATTAAAAACTAAAATGTAAAATCAAGCCATTTTAAGACCTGAACTCTGGTTTACAGCATAAGGAGGTAACTGTACCAAATGAAACTGACCGATTGCTCAAAACCAAAACTCTGGTACACGGGACATGTGTAAATAAGCTTACTGAAAATGAAACTAGATGGAGATTGTGTGATGAATTTTTGTGCGATTTTATGTCAGAGAATTTAATGAGTATAAAATAAAATTATACAAATGTACGACCACAACGAGAAGAGACTCGACCCGACCCGTCCCTTGGTACCGGACACTGCGATTGCCTTACTTTAGGCGAGAGGCAACTGATCTCCAGCAGGATAAGCTGTTGTAATCAATATTTAGTGATCTTATTTAGCTCGCAATAGGCTGACATAAATGTGTCTTTAGTCCTGCAAGTTCGAATTCCAGTCTTGTGGTTTTGGGGTAGGTAGGCAATAAATTAATGTCACACTGGTTGCAACACAACGGGGTACTGGTGTCAGTCGGGGATCAATCCCGAAGAGAAAGACACAAGGACAACGTCATTTTGAACCACAGTCAAATGACGACAACACCCGATCTGGCACCCCGCCCTCCAAACTTCCACATCACACCAAAGTGATGACACAGCAGATTTAATGTGCGTCGGCCTTTCATGAACAGTAGTCTTTGGCGGGATTGAGTTTTAATTAAGGAAGATGTTGCATGGAAATTATGTATTCCCACAACTATCATCTTTACTGTTTATTCTGGCTATGATTTTATCACTCAGTGCTGGTTGGCTGTTTTCAGATTTTATGGCACAGGGGCCATGTTTGGCAAAGCTGGGCCCGGGGTTCCCACTCTATTTCCGAAATAAAACTCCTCGACGTTTTCAGGTTTTCCAGACAAATATTTACAAAATCCCAGGTTATACTTAGGCAATTCACAACATTTTAAGTTGAAAAACCAGAAATAATTTAGCATTTAATAGTCAATAATAAAAATAAATTTAAGATCTATACATTGTAAAAATTAATACACAAAACACAAGTAACTTTGCATTAAATAACTTATTCAAATAATCCAACATATTTGACTTAAATCAATTTGTCATTTAATGTATCATAAGCATGAAATTCTCTAATTTAAGCCAGTGGGCGAAACAAAATTCTTTACCTGTTGAACATTATCCATTTTCTTTAAAAACAGTTGAAAAATTAAATTCATAAAATAAAAATGATACAAAACTGTACA
Organism: Metellina segmentata; assembly: GCA_947359465.1. Lineage (NCBI taxonomy): Eukaryota > Metazoa > Arthropoda > Arachnida > Araneae > Tetragnathidae > Metellina > Metellina segmentata. The sequence continues at coordinate 17,455,766 of OX375879.1, read as the reverse complement.
AATCTTATTGTCTACTTTTTCCAAAGCATCTGAGAAGCCATGATCAATCATTTTCCAGGTCATTGAGACAATGTTCCAGGTTTTAGACAAAAATTCGTAATTTCCCCCGATTTTTTGGACAAAATTAAATTATTTGATGATTCTAGGTTTTCACTGGCCCGTTGGAACCCTGCAATCATTTTCAACCCTTAAGGGGCCTGTCTAAACTAGAGTGAAATAAGCTCTTTTCAAGACACATGCCGAAATCTCTTCTCGTAATGGCTGAACCAAACAATAAACAAATACAGCACATAAGAAACATACCATGATGACAGGCTCTAATCTGGACACTAAATCTTCATAAGACTGTGATAAAAGAAAAAAGTTTAGTTAGATTCAATTTGTTTTAAATACTCTTAATTTACAAACACAGAGAAAGCAGAACGAGCTCACTTCTCCTCTCGGGTATCTGTACTTGAACTTGTTTTCGTCGCGTGCGGCAAACTCTTGGGGATATTTTTCGTGAATCTCCTCGTACGTCATCTCTTCGCAAACACCCTGCAATGAGCATGAAACCATTTTGAACCATTTATGACAATTGATTAGGCTCCTGCTTGAATTGACAGACAAGAATAATTATATTCAGCCTGTGAAACTGCAATGTAACGAGGTTTGCACAAAATCTACGGCTCCTCATTTTAAATATAGCACGTGGACAAATTATTTCAAACTCTCCTTAAAAATAAAATGAATCTGCTGAGCAAAAACATATGTTAAACTACAGGACATCTTTCCTAATAGTAATCTGAAATTCATGTATGGCAATGGTCATTAATTCTTTCATCAATGATATAGCACCAAGTGATCACTATTAAACATGCTAGTTGTGGAAACACTCTTCATGGAAACCTATCACCGAATTGAGACTCAGATGCTGACTTTGCCACAAACTATAGTTCAATAAACGAGTAAAATATTTGGAGGCAATAATCTCATACCCATACTTAAACCATATACAAAATTCATATCCATATGAATTCCAGAATATGCGATCAGCAAGATTGTTGTGTCTACCGCATAAAGTACAGGATACACAACCAGAGAGATCATTGCATCATCTACTTAGTCGAGACCCTAGCAGCAGTGTATTTCCTGTCAACAGGACAGCAAAAGAACGAGAGTGACCCATCTGGGGCCAGCTAGCGCTTGTGGCGAAAGCGCCAAAGGCGCCTGAGAAAGATGAGGATGTAGTTTGCAGGAACTGGCTATTACCTAATTATTTTCATTTGCAAACATCCATTCATCTGAGTATTGATTGCAATCTCAACAATAAAATTGTTTCAAATGGTGTGAGTTCTGGCCTCCAAATCTTCAACAACAAAAAAAACTAACTGGTCAACTTGTCCAGAATACATTCATAAAGCATTGTGTAATACATTCATAAAGTGTTGTATAATGCATCCATAAAGCTTTGTGTAATACTCACAGCATCAATTTCATTGAGTGCTTTCCATCGCTCTTGAGGAGCAGTGATGTCGGAGGCAGTCTGGATGGTACGTTGAAGCAAACTCGTCCACACTCGCAGTCTGGGAATCTTCTGCTCCTGTATGTATTTAGACAACATTCTCGCATACTAGACAAAAGAGTATAAATTCATCACCACGCATAAGTAGTTCAGCATCCCATATTACAGAAGGATCAACAAAATGTGTTATTTAATATTACTTAGCAGAAAAATTTACTATAGGGTCAACATTTTTTATGCTGAACACAACACATCAAACTTTTCCAATTGAAATCAGTTCACATCCAGTTATATAAACATATAAGAAATAAAATGAGAGAAGCTTGGTGTCATATATGTATATAGAATCTGGCCATGTGTTCAAGAAGAAGCATGCTCTGTAAAATATAAACTTGTATGTTTCCAGAATGCACACTTATACATAACGACAGCCAGATCGTCGTCGATATATGCGTTCATTCGAAGCTGCTTTCTTTCTCTCCAGTACACAACCACCTGATCATTTCAATATATAGTTATTAAAGAAATTAAAATGTTAAAAATTAAGTAAGGTGTGAGAATCAAAACAATGTCTTCAAAAGCCTTTTTATCTATAATTTTTGCAATATTTTAAAGAAAAAGATTTCAGAAAGCAGACATTCCATAGCAAACAGCATAGGTATGAGAGATATCAAATATATTTGGTTGTTAATAATTCTTAAGTTTTCTTTCTTCTATTACCTTTCTTTTCTTTGCATGCTGCTTTAAATTTTTTTTTCTGCTTCGAGTTTTTCTTTTTCGTCTTTCTCTAATTTTTCTCACGCCTTCCATTTTATATATTCTAAATAGGCATTGTAGGCTTTATATGCAACCCTTCCCATCATTAGCTTTCATGTGATCGGCACCAAATAGGTTCCTTGTCAAAAATCGCTAAGCTTATTTTGACCGTCATCAATGCATTGAGTGTGCATTCTGACATTGATGCTCTGTCTCCTGTCAAAGCTCTTCCTGTGGCTGAGAAGCCACATTTAATGTCAGCACTACCATAAGAAAGTGACAGCAGTTTTCACTAGCTTTGTCACAACTGGGTATATAGGATTCACACCACTAATGTCTCGCAGTCTGAAGAACTGGTTCCAGTAAACATCAATAAGCTTCATTCTTTTGAGTAATTTCTACTCATCCAGTAGTATGTCTGTTGGGACTTCCCATGGGCATTGCTCTTGAAACTTCTAATACTTGTATACACTCTCATCACTGAGCCTCTCAAGAAGACCAAGACAGGATAAAATTTTAAGGAGAGATGAACTGAAGGAGGACTTCAAAAGATATTTAACACCAGCAATGTAATGTTTCTGTGCCCTTAGAAAAAATACATTATTTTTCTTCTCTTTCACATTTTAAGGTGCTTTAGAAATTTGATCTTCAATCACAATATCAGCCAGAAGCAACAGTTTCTGAAGACATATATCTTCCATTGCATCCATCTTCAAATCTCGAATAAATTTCTCTTCGTAGATCCTACCTAAAATTGCTCTTATCAACAATTCAAGTTGAGAATGAAGGTTATGCATTAGGGAAATTCGTCACACAATTCTTTCTGAAGAAATTCGGTCACACAATTATATATACTTGCACTTGATATGACAAATATCACCTCAGTCGTCATAGTTTCTCTTTTAAGTAAATGAATAATTTTTGTGTAGCCTAGTCCTTGTATCATGTTTAGCTTCTTTATTAGAATGTAATGAAGGAAATACTTTTGCACTGCAATCCACTGTTAAAGCAACCTTTCAGCAGCTGGCTTTAGGCTTAGCAACCTGCTTGAACAATGCTTGATGAAATAGTGAGTGGGAAGTTTCAAGTCTCCTTGAATTTTTTTGTATGTTGACAAATGCTTAGGGCACTAATTAAAAATCTGTGAATAGAAAAAACTAGTTCAGACACATCTTTCCGAAGCTTCAAAGCCGACTCTCTTCTTCCTATATTGAATTCCTTAGCAAATTCCTTCCTTTAAATATTTGATGATTTATTTTTTACTCCACATATCACAGTGCATTTTGCTTCCCCACAATATGTGGGTGATAGATACTACATAAAATTTAATTCTGAAACTAAAGGAATTAAAACATTAATTGCATAAGATGTACCAAATTTGTACTTCCAAATGAACAATTATTGTCTGATAAAATATAACTCAGAATTGTAACTTTTAAATACAGTTTGGTAAAATATGTTCCTGGTGTATTGCTCATAACATTACTCAGTCATCAGTACACCAGTCTTGGGCCATAAAACCTCCAACCACCAGTACACTAAATTTGTGAACTAAACTCATAAATATAAACTATTATAATATAAACTATTATAATATAAACTATTGAGCAGTTCAATTTTCACTATTATTACAAAGTCATAATTAGATAAGTATTTATTGTGTGCAAGCAATTTTTCATGAAAGCATTTAAATATAATTTTGATGAATGTTGGAACAAGGATTAAAAGAGACACATATATCATTGCCACGTCACTGATAGATTTATCATGGACACCTGTGCATGTGAACTAGTTTGAAGAGCATGTTACAATTTAAAATCAGCTCACTGGATCACTTTCCCGTACTACCCAAAATTCAAATATGCTGTATTAGTAAAAATTTCATGTGGCATCTTGGAAATGTCCTGGGTTTTATTTACTTTAAAGTTTCATTGATTCTGTAATGCATTTTTTAGGTTATTTATGTTGTTAAACATAATAATTGTTGAAACATAATAACTGTTATGAATTATTATGTTTCAAAATTTTTTTTATGAGATTGAAAAATGAAAAGACAAAAGTTTGGTTGGTTTTATGGCAAAAGGGCCAGATCTGGTCAAGCTACTTCAGAATAGACAAATATATTTATAATCTGTATCTAAACTGACAAATGTAAAAAAAAATAATAATAATAATAAATAAATAAATTTTTAATAAAAAACAAAATTAACCAAGAACAAGAAAATTAAATTTCAAAATTTAATCGTGTTTTATTTTTAAAATTTAACATGACCTCTAAATTAAACATCACAAAATCGGCACTTCATTTAAATTCTGCAGAAACTATGCCATTCCGAATCGACGGCCAATGCAATTTAATAACATTTAATTTGCGAAATTTTGTCGGAAATTTAGAAACAGTTTTATGATTCAATTTTACATGACCAGAGCAGTTACACACACTGCATTAATCCGAATAAAGTAAGATCACTGAAATCAAACAATGTCAAATGATGATAAGGAAATGTGGAAACTACACTCACTTCCCAGCCCCTCTCGGAAAGTTGAGAATCTCCCCCGATCTTTCCCAAAGCATTGAATTCACTCTCTCCATGCTAGAAACAAAACAGATTTAACAACAGTTCTGAGGTTTATATGTCAAGTACAAAATAATCTTATTGGAAATACTCAGCAAGAAACAGCAATGAAAAACAATCAGTTGGAAAAGAAAGGAAACACACATTTAAATGCATTTTCACTCTCTTGTTTTATTGGGTTGATGCAAAAGTTCTTTTCCCTTTTTGGCAAAAAATGAAGTAAAAATTACATTGAATCAATATAAGTGCCCTTCTGTGTTCGATGCCCTTTCTCCATCTCTTTGGTATCTGCTAGGGATTGCAATCCAGCATGATTTTCAATCCGGTCGGATTGGAATTTTGTTAATAAGTCTATCTACTTCTCAATGAACTAATAACTAAGAACGCAAATATAACCAGCGGCTGAGATAAAGGCCCTCTCAGCTTCAACACTAGTTGGTTTGACCATCCGTAAGTAGTCGTACATAAGAAACAAATATTTTCCTTTGACTCCATTTCATACATATGAAATCATTTCTTTCTTCATTATTTTCTCAAAATCTGTTTCTTTTCTAAAGTTTGTCTTTTTGCAATAGTCTTCATTTTCTTGCAGAATTTGATTTTCTAATTCCTCTTTATTAAAAAATATTATTGATAAGTTAATTTATTATTTTTGCTAAAATTCTCCAAACAGATGATTGAAAAATATAAAATCGATTAATTCACAATCGATTGCTTAATAAACGATTTCGTGACTTTAAAGTTGGGTTTGAAAAAGTGATTATTTAATTTTTTAAAAATTCGGGTTTATCGGATCTGGACCCGATAGATGATGCCAGATCCGGTAGGCAGCTAAATGATGCCGGATCCGCCGGATTGGATTGCAATCCCTAGTAACTGCATCATCTTGTGCTCAGTTCTGAGGTTTCTGGTTAAAGAACGGATCCTTATGGCACGTGGAATCGTTAACTTCACCTTCACCCTACGCGAAACACATCTTTTGTGTCTGCAAAGAAATTCTCGCCTTTTGGGGAAAAAACACTCTTTATTTCCTGCCAGTTTTAACACTTATTACAATTTTAAAACACAACTCAATAACACAATTTCTTTCCCAAGTACTTGCTGATATTCCTTCTTCCAAACATGAAAACTTTTCACGTGTGAAGTAGATAATTTTTTGGTTTTGCAATGCAATGCTATTGTTTGACAAAAACAGAACAAACTTTTGCATTAACACAATAGAACAGAAATGCAACATTCATAGGAAAATGTTACATGTCAAACAAAAACTACTAAAATAAACTTAAAACAGCAATACATTAATTTACTATACACAAGTATGCTTATTGTTCATCTATTTCTAAATAAATATGTATATTTAATCAAATGAAACTCTATTATAATATATCCTTATAAATAGACTTCAGTCAAATTACATTAATGCTGATATTTATTAAGAACAGCTTACAACACAAATAAGTTTGTTTTCTGACAAAAATGTCTTCTATAAGTTGATAAAGTCATAAACAAGTCTATCTAACTAAAATAATTTTTACATACCCGTGTTAGATAAATAGAGCGAGGATTTATGTGGATGTTCATCAGATAATAGACAATCCTGCTCTGGAGGTGTCCTAATAATGAATATAAAAACTTAAAAAATATAACAGAAACAGAATTTGAAAAACAAGAAATTGTAACATTTCAAAACAAATAGTCAAGTATCTCTACATAACCAAGACTCAAGAATTTTTGACAGAAAAGCTTGTTGGATATAATACAGTACTCACTAAATAGAATTTTTGATAAAACAATATTTTTAGAAAAAACACATAGATAAGCAAATTTTTTGCTAACCATTTTAGTCAGGCTACACACATTTTCAAATTAGTAATAATTCCTATCGATAAAATTAAAACTGCCTAGATGTATACAATATTTCAGAATTTGAAATTTTATATTTAATGCATTAAGGAAAATATCTTGATGGTAGTAATGAGCAACACAGATATGAACTAACCCCATGCATAAAGACAAACACACATGATTTCAATCTGGGGCTGTGCACTCGATTCTATCTTTCTCAAGGTGCAGTAATTTGTGATCAAAACTGTGAGCCAAACTAACCATAAAATTATGTAGTGTTTTCAAACAAAATTTACTTATTTGAAGCAACAGAGTAGTTGAAAGATTCGACTGGTGTCAATTTTTAGAGGAATTTCATTTCAAGTTAGATCGATGCTATATATCTATGACAAAACAACCTAATTCACGAAAAACATAAATTAAAGAATTTCAAAGTGTTAATATTATATTCTTTTTACCAGTGAAAACTTTATACTGGTTATAGACAACTAAAAGTACTTATATTTTGCTAGAAACAAAATACTAGCACAGTATAAATAATCTAGTATTCAATTCTGAAACAAGGCTTTTAATATTTTTGAAGCAATATTACCACAAGAAAAACTAAATTTCTATTGACTATTAACAATAAAACTAATATAAGCACCCAATTTGATACACTGAAGAATTAAAACTAAGCTTCTAAAAATAAAATAAGTTTTTCTCACCTTGATGTCTGTGAACAACGACTTTCTGCCCTGCATTGTATATTTGCATAAACGAGTACTTCTTTTCCTTTACTTCGTCTAAAGGCTGGTACACTTTTCTGTAATGCTCTATTCGAAACATAAAATCCGACAGTGCCTCTTCCACGTCTCTGTTTCTGTAATCGGGGCTGTTCACCTTCACCTCCTGTTTAAGATGCAATCAATAACAATTACAAACACGACTGCTGCAGTTCAGTACTTGCGATGCAGAGTGAAATTATTTAATGAGCTCAATATGCTGATTCTTTCATTAGAAATAAAATAAAAGAGATCTGGAGACCTGGACTTTTAGCATCTGACAAACTAGGTGAGTAAAACTATCATGTCAGGTCTGGAAAAAGTTAGTAAGAGGGTTACATTGTCATTATTTGGGCCAAAGCGCAATACAACATCAAGTAATTGACATAGACACACAAGAAAATTTTACTTACACAAAAGAGAGAAATACACCCAGGGAGGAATCCCTGCCTTCAACTCGCAAGTTGCTAGTGCAGTGGGCATAATCATTGAGCCACAAGGGCCTCACCCAATAACTGAAAGGTAAATTACAGGAAATGTTAAAACATGTGCTTACCTTAATGTTGGCTTCAACAATACTAAGGTCATCGCAGACGGATTCCACAAAAAAGAGCTTGCAACCAAATTTTTCACACACTATATCATGAATAAGCTTCCTTCGGTCAACTGTAGTGTTGGTTGCATCATATACCTGTTTCCAAAATAGTAAAATGCATTCGTAGATATTCAGCTTCACAGGAATATTCAATTAAAACATGATACAAGGTTCCGACTCTAATTTCAGAAATAAAATTCTTTGACTTTTCCAGACAAATTTTTACAAAATTCCAGGTAATACTAAAGCAATTCCCAACTTTTTTAAGATGAAAAACCAAGAAATAATTAAGTATTCAATAGCCAATAATAAAAACCAATTTAAGACTTATACACTGAAAAAGTTTAACACAGAGCACATGTAATTTTTCATTAAATAACTTGTTCAAATAATCAAACATTTGACAAGCTTAAAATTCTTCAATTTAAGCCAGTGGACAAAACAAAATTCTTTACCTGTTAAATATTAGCTCTTTCTTTTAAAATTGGATGAAAAATTCTATTAAAAAATTAAGTGATATGAAACTGAGTACAAATCCTATTGGCTACTTTTCTCCAAAGCGACCAAGACGCCAATCATTTCCAGGTCATTGAGAATATTTTCTAGGTTTTGGACGAAAATACGTAATTTTCCCTGACTTTTTTTGGACAAAATTAAATTCCCTGACAGTTTCAGGTTTTCCACAACCTGTGTGAACCCTGATGACATACATGAATAGGAAAACACATATGAAGGGGACCTTAATCCCCTCCCAGACTTAAACATAAGTAAAACTATCATGATTTCATTAATTAATATGTTCTTCAAAACAGGATTCATAGTTTTTTCAAACAAAAAGTAACTATTCTGTAAGCCCACCAGGGGTAAAGTGGAATCCCAACATTCCTGAAGGGATTAAATAATGCCCAACATTGGATCAAAAACAAACAATAAAAATACTATAAAAAAGAAAATTGACCTTGCCGTTTTCATACTTATTTCTCGGCCAAAAGAAAATCATACACAAAAACTAACCCTTTTACATGCTTACAGTTGACATAGTTTTGCAAAGTGAAGTACAGACAAATCTGGTGATTTTTTTTCCCCGAAGCAAAATATTGAACATATATTCTGGTGAGAAGATCCAGAAAATCTGGATGTGTGAGTTTGGAGATATAGTAAGGATTCACTGAGAAAAATCTCAATCCCAGCTGAATATTGATAAAAAATCTTTTAGCACTTAACTTTCAAAATAAGTACTTTTAAGGACTTTTTTTTTAAATAAAAAACTCAGCACTTTTAAGAAATGTTTAATGAATCCTATCAAAAGTGGTGTATGTTTTTCCTATTTTATCCGTGCTTCCTTGACAAAAATTTATCCAGCACAATTTATCTCGATGACAAAAGTGTCCCATTGCTTATTTAAAAGGACAAAATAATGCATATACATTTATAGTTCATAGCCTATAGGATAACAGCCATCACGGCATTGCCCATGTAATGTTGGTATGCTTTGCAAACCAAATGAGAATTTGTAGCCTATTGGTTAACAGCTATCACATTATTGTGAAATGTGGCCAAGTTTGAATTGTGAAAAGACCCAATCGGCGTGAACGTCACAATCTCTTGCGAAAATACAAATATTTAACTAAAAAATTATTTATTAAAAGAAAATCACATGTATAAGGTATTTATCTGGTGTAAAATTTTTCTCAGCTATTGGTAACAGCTATCACATTATTATGAAATGTGGGCAAGTTTGAATTGCGAAAAGACCCAATCGGCGTGAACGTCACAATCTCTTGCAAAAATACAAATATTCAACTAAAAAATTATTTATTAAAAGAAAATTACATGTATAAGGTATCTATCTGGTGTAAAATTTTTCTCAGATTTCAAATCCGTTTTTATTCTATCTTCAACGATTTAGGAGATAGAAAAAAGTACTACATAATTCCAGTTAAAACTCTATTTGTTTTTATCGTCTGCAGCAAAATCATTCCACAAAAGTAAAAAAAACCGGAAACACAGAAAAAATAAATTTAGAATCTATCATATCTTTATGCTGTTGACATTCTAAGGAAAACAATAATAATTAAATTCATTTAAAAAAATGTTCTAGATTAAATTTCTAAAATTCGAGCTGGGCACAAAAATTGCAAAAAATTTGGACTACCTGTGTGCCAAGTCTCATTGTAAATGCCATAGATTCGTCAAGACACTGCATAGCGAGACACAAACACGTCCTTTTATAATAGTAGAAATACTCTATAATAAATGTTCAACATTAACTCTTCCAATCCCAGGGTTCAGAGAGACAAAGTGTCGTAGAAAAGGAAATGGACTTCCCCCTACTCCTTAGAACATGCTTATGTTCTCTCCTCCCCGTTTTCAGTGAGGTCATTTTTCAAGGGAGTCACCTGTAGCTTAGGAGAATGACTGCCCTGCACAAGGGAGACTCTTCAGCAAGGCCATTTTAGATAAGAGAGCATTCAGTAACACAGAAAAAAATACTCCGAGAGACCAGAACATGAGTTTTGTTTGGTTGGGATAGAAAGAGTTAATAGAGAACTGCGTGATTTTTGCCTTCAATAAAATGTGTACACATCTTGGAATACAATCACACTAAAATTACTCAATAGTAGCACTCTAAACTCATTTCAAAGAAATAAAATCTAAATTTAAAAATCATGACACAGCATTTGTGTTTCGCTTGGCTACATGGTTTCGTAGTCAAGTATGGTGGGTTGATGTTTTTTCATCGATCTGAACCCCAAAAGAATGTAGAAAAACCATAAATGATCAGGTCTGCCACAACACTGCCAAAGCACATGTGAATAGTAGCTTCAGTAGCATAAATTCTTAAAAAAGCAAAATCAGTCATCTCTAAAAGCTTAAATTACTAGCAGTTTTAGTTGCATCTACATCTTTGTCGCACGATCTTCTAAAATCACTGCGGTGCAGAAGTAGGAAAAAGTGTTTGGCATAGCTTGGTGCTAGTTAACAGTTCAGATAAATAGAAAAATTAGTTAAAAGTTGAATAGAAAAGTACTACATGCTCAATTACAGATATCTCGTTGAAACAATCAGAATGTTTATATTTTACAAAAAGTTTTTGACACCACCATTTGGAGACTATTTTTTTTCTTAACAATTTACTTCCTTACTCCCGTTGCTTCTTTGTTGTTCCATGCACTTTCAGAACTAATTTCTAAATCTCATTAACCACATGTTTTGTAAAAACCCTTTTGAGCAAAGCATATGTTGGGACAGAATACCTCTGATTTCTACCAATAGATGGCTGAACTAATAAAGTTGTGTTATACCATAACCAGTAAACACAGTTATCAATTTTACGAAAAGTAGAAAGAAATATAATTAGTAAAATAATAATAATTTTAAATTTGTCACTGTAATAATTATTAATAAGTAATTTTTTTAAGATTGATTTTATAACATTAATTAAGCATTTATTTTACATTATTTGTATGAACTGAACTGAGGTAAAATTGTGACTGTAAACCGAACTGTGTTTTATTTGTTGCGAGTATAAAACGGGTGTGTATTCTCACTGGTGATCATTAAACGTCTTGATGTTGAAAGAGCTCTCAAGATTTTTTTTTTCAAAAGATTGATTCACGCACCTTTAACAACGTTGATAGTTAGTGGGCTGCAAGGCACAAATACATACATCAACATTTTACACTCAATGTGAGGAAAAAGGAAACAAAATAGGTAAAATCAAAAAATGCTTTTGCAAAAAAAAAGAGCAGTTGTTGTGCAAACAAGTACTGTTATAATTTTTACTTTATATATTACTTCTTGCATTAATGCTTACAGCGACTTCCCCCTCTGCCTCTAGCCATTTGCACATGTCTTCCAGCGCATCCAGAGCACATTTGCTGCAATCAGTACAAAAGAGATGTATTGAAACTGCTAGTACTACAAAGATTTGAAAAGTAAGAACAAAAATCAGTTATACAGAGGCTGTTCGCACATATTTTAGACGATTTTGGTTAGCGGTAATAAAAAATCGTTTGCTGCAAAAGAAATAATTGCAGTTGTACTATGTTTTTAAAAGTCAAAATTATCGTCTGCGGCTTGAGAGGTTTGTTTTTATTCAAAATGGCGTTTTTAACGAAGCATCGGTTCGAAGGCTATATTTATGCTCTTTCTGAAGAGAAATATTCATATTCCGTTACCCAAAAACGATGTGAGAGTCATGGTTTTGTGACATCTAAAGCATCGATAGGTATTATCGTCAACAAGAAAGGAAAAAAACATCAAATTGGAGCCTCAAGTGGTACAAAAAATCCAAACAAGTATCCAAGGAAGAAACAGACATCTTCGACTATTGCAAAGGTACGTTGTTTAATGTTAAAAGAAAATCCCCCTAGTCAAAGGACAGTTGCAAAATCATTAAAATGCTTGGTGTCCACTGGAAACAAAATGATAAACGTTGATTTCAATCTTAAGAAAGCGAAAAAATGCAATGTGCATCGTCTTTCTCCAAAGCATATCGCTGAACGCAGTACATGCTGCCGAATTCTATATGAGAAACACTCATCCAAAGAAATATGGAAAAAAATTGTCACAATAGATGAATCATGGGTGTATTTAAATGATTGCAGCAAAAAAAGAGCCATTTATTATCATAAAAGGGGAGAAAAAATTTAAGCACATGGTTCACAGAATCGAAAGAAAGTTTTTCTAAGGGATTCATGATTGTTACTGGTTTTTCATATAATGGCAAGTTAAAAATAGAGTGGAAAAAAATGTCCAGATTAACTCCAAATACTATCAGGAATATATTTTATTGCCCATTTTTCTGAATGAAATACCATCGCTTTACCCACAGTGCCATCAATCTGTGGAACTTCATCAAGACAAAGCTAGCAGTCACACATCAAAATCCATTGTAAATTTACTAAAAGAAATGGAACAAAAAACCGGTATCAAGGCCATACCCTTCGCTGATATCCCTACTAAATCTCCCGATGTATCACCTATGGATTTTTGTGCTTTGGGACTTTTTAAATCTGCACTATCTAAACGTCGTCCCACAACCCTTACAGGACTTTGAAAAGCTGTTCAGGATGAATGGGATAGAATACCTCTTCTGACACTTCAAAAGGCATTATTATCCTTGAAATTACGGTGTCGAAAGATAGTTCAGAATAAGGGCTATCAAATAGAACATTTAAAACACAAGAATTTTATATAATTTTGTTTTGTGAGTACAATATACACTGTCTAAAAAATGTGTGAACAGCCTCTGTAATTACACATTTCTGATAGTACCAGTTACAAATTCAACCATGAATCAATGTTTCAAAATTTTAATCCAGTTAAAAATTTTAAGTAATATTTACAATTGTAAATCTGATGAGTTCTAATGCAATTTTCCTTTAAATAGCAAAAAATATAAAAATTTCACATTTAACTTTTATTTATGAGAGTTTAGGTACTGCATTATGGAGTTCATAACAGTGCTAACACATGTATGCTTTCTCAAAGTAATAAACTATGCAAAGCCAAATTGCAAAGTTTCCACAATATTTAAATTTTTATAACTTACTTTCAATATGCCCCGTTTCATGAAAATCAGTTAAAACTGTTGAAATATAAAACGAAATAAAAAGATGTAAAAAAATAGGTTGTTTGGATGAAGAATATAAGAATTAATTCGACAGATGAATAAAAACCTGGTTCCGGTTTTCAAATCTTTAAAAAAATGCAAGGATGTTTAACAAGCGAAAACTGTCATGCAATTACTATGATCTGAACTTATGTCATTGGCTGTTTTTGCATATTTACATGATACAGCAGTTCACTTCTTTAAATATTGAAAAATAAGAAAGCTTTCAATGAATTTCATAACTTTTAAAACATTAAATATAGTATGCAAGCTAGCTCAACATTCAGAAATTTAAAACATGTGTACTCACTTCCTAATAGCAGTAGCCTCTTTGTTATTTGGGTCAAAGAAATTGTGATTTTTATATGCTTCTGTTGCCTGTCTTCTGTACTCCCCCACATTGAAGACTGTAAAAAACATACAAATAGAGGATTTATGCAATACATTCTTGGATTAAAAATCATGGAAAGAGTTAATTTGCTACACTTATGAAATGCAAGAATAGCAATCAATATCTCTAATATTATAAAAAGGAAGTGTTTGTATCTTGCACGCAAAGTCCTGACAAATCTATGGCTTACAGTAATGGGATTTGGCACACAGGTAGTCCAAATTTTTTGCAATTTTTAGGGTTGTGACAAATTTTTTAATTCAATCTAGAACGTTTTTAAATGAATTTAATGAAATTTAATTATTATTGTTTTCTTTGGAATGGACAACAGCATAAAGAGATGTCAGATTCTAAATGTTTTTTTTTTCACTTCCGTTTTCATTTTGCATGGAGGAATGATTTTCCAGCAGACGATATAAAACAAAGTTTTAACTTTAGTTAAGAAGTTCTTTTTTCTTTCTCTACTAGATCATTAAAGATAGAGTACAAATTTCAAAGGACTTGAAATCTGCAGAAAATTTTACATTAGAAAGATACTAAAAATATGATTTTATTTAAATAAATAAATTTTTTTAATTGAATATCTTTTACATGTTTATAAGAGAATGTGACATCTTGCTAACATTCCTGTTCCAAAAATAAACAGATTACATTTCCTGCCATCTTGCGGATTCAGCGAAAGAAAGCAATGAAAATATAAACATTTTGGCTGGCATTCTTTATTTAATTTTTGTAAAATAGGGATCGTTAAAGACAGATTAAAAATTCCAACGGATTTAAAATCTGCGGAAAATTTGACACCAGATAGATATCTTATACGTTTGATTTTCTTTTAATAAATAATTTTCAGTTAAATATTTATATTTTTTTATTTGGGAAGCAAACCAATAACCCCACAGAAGCAACTGGCACGGGCAACACCGGCTTTTTCCTGATATCCCCGTACTATTTTCAAGGAATGAAACATCTATCAACTGTTCTTCATCACCACAAGTAATCAAAATCGCAATTCGCTCCATATTTTCTTTACTCAACAAATCTGGAAGCAATATCCCATCCCAGTGCACAACAGCTCCCTCTAAATCAGAATTTCTAAATCTATTTTTGATGAGCTCAGTTGTTTGTTGTTGGAATTGCGGAGTCGTATGACACTTCTACCTAGAATTAAATTCTGTGGGTCATGACCTAATGCCTGAAAAAATGCTAACTACCATGCACAAGTTGTATCTGAATGTAGGCACATTTTTCAAGACTCTTCAAAAGCAACAATATCTAAGACATTACCACCTTAATTTGTAAATACCAACTAATATGTATATTTAAATAATCATAATGTAATGATGTATAATTCAACAATATAATTACTAAAATACATTTGAGCACTATTTGTGGTTATTTTTACTCCTCTCTTCCTCTTCTGTACCCCTAATTCCTTCATTTCAAATTTGAATGTTGTTGAATTTACATCTGAAAATACTTCTAACAAAAGCCTTTTTAATGTACAAAATGAAAAATACAAAATTCAAAATCTGGAAAGCAGATGTAATTGAATATTGTAATGTTTTTAGGGCTTTGCATGAAAATACACTTTTGAGGATATCCACTACAACCTTACCTGAAAAATGCTAAATACCATTCTATCAGTTTTAGCAAAAAAAGTGGATGAGATCAAACTTCAAGTCAATAAAATTTCCTATAAAATAAGACAAGAACCAGGTTTTTAGGACAAATGGTTTCGATTTTAAAGAGTAAAAACTAAGATTTTTTTTCTAAAAAATCGCTGTTTTTCTTAATTTTAACCTCAATGAGGCAGGGGTTAATATTATCAGATTGAGTTGAAACTTTGCCAATCACATTTTCTAGCCTATTGACAACTTTTAGGGGGGTGCCCCGGTAGAAATTCGAAAATTGATTTTTTGTGACCACCCAAATAATACATACAGCTTTTGTATAACATGAGTATAAGGTAGGTGAATTCACATCACAGCGGAGCTATTTATTAACAGGCTATTGGCGGCGCTATAGGACCAATACCAAAGGGAGAACAGAGGACAAGATTTCACAAGGTCACATCTGAGCTGGCACTCCTCTCAAAACTTTCATACCACTCTGTGAAAACATTTAAGGCATGACAGATTGAAAGGGTATCAGCCCCCATATGATATGGTCGGATCGATTATCAAACTCGCAACACTCTGGTAGCCAATTCACTACTGTTCCAACTGGGCTACCGAATTAATGGAAGAATGTTGGTGTCTGAATTACCCCAACATGAGTATATGAATGGTTTCTAACAAAATAAAAAGCTAGACTGAAATACTGGTTGAATTCAAAAGATACAGTACAATAACAGCTACTAGAAAGACATATTCAAGAGCAAAATTTTAAGAGTTTATTGACGTTACATTAACATAAGCCCACAACCCTCTATTAAAAATAAATTACAGGCCATCAACTGAACCAAAAAATGTGATGTTAAAATCAAAGTTAATTTTTGATGCAAATCTTAGTGGACATTACATTGTTTTCTAATGTGGACTTTTACCTGCACTTAATAATTATGACCCTATAGTCGGCACACCATGTGTATGAAGTCCGTCTCGCTGATAAACAATTGTACTTGTTTGATAATATCTGTATCTGATTGGTTCGTGGTCTTTGTCATGAGCAATAGTACACCTTACACCCAACCCTTTACACCGCACTCCATATATGGCCTGTTAAAATGTGCATTGATTCTGAATGGATGGAAGAATGTTGCAGCTGATGAATTTGCATCAGCTGCAACATTCTTCTATTTACTGCGCTTGGAACATAATGCTTGTTTGCTGTATATATTATTGCCGACTTGCAAGCTATATCCTTTAACGCCTTTTCATCATAATGTTTTGCTTGTGTTGTAATTTTAGCATAAGTTAAGATGATCTTTTGTAAACCGCTTATTCTACAAATAATTATGTTTGATTAAAACCAAAAGACTCACTACACAAAACCACACACATTGAAAAACAATTTAAGTACTTTTATTTCTGCATCGCCCATGGCAGAGCAAATTGAATCTTAGCAGTTCCAGTTGTTAATGTTATGCAATGCTACTGAAAAAGTCAAAGGACAGACAGAATTAGTTCATCAAAGAGAAGAAAACAAACTGCTTGCCATACCTCTAGTGATTAGTCCTATCCAATTCAAATAGCGAGAAAGTTTCTTTGCAATGTAGGTTTTACCCTGTGCTGGCAAACCCACCATAGCAATGACATGAGGGCAGTTGACAAAGTGCCCACGACTTTCTGAAACAAAAATCCAGTTTTATATTAAACAGCGTAGTTACCATTAAAAACATTGATGATATAAAAACAGAGAAATTCATCAGGTTTATGTTTCATGACAAAAATGAGATGAAATGCAAATGATTGTTTCTGCATGAATTCAGATTGGAAAGCACCATCATATATTCATTAATGCTTGAATTGATTAATTAATTAAACATGACTATATTATGCATTATAATGGTTAAAGATCACTGAATTTCTCTTTAATCAAAACACTACATGAATCCATAATTTAGTTTCATAAAATAATTATTTTAGTTACAAAAATCATTTGCTTCAAACTGGAGCCTATGCCTCTAAGTGACTCCACTACGGACCACGCAAACCCAGCATATGAATTACCCAATGAATAATCAAATCCATGAAACATAAAATGCTATTTATGATGTTTTAATAAAGGATATTAGATGTCTAAAAATGGTTTTTAAAGATTTCTTACAAGATTTTTAACAACATTTTTACAAGTTAAATGCTTATTCATGGTTTTAAACTTTTCTATTTGGTTGTCAAATTATTCAGAAACAAAAAAACTCAACATGCTCATATTTTCTACAAAATTAGATTTGAAATTAAAAATAGGAATGAATCATAATTTTTACCATTTCAAAGTGGTTTGTAAATTTAATAGAAACTAATTTGGCAGAACACAATGCTTCACATAAGATTGCTATAACTTGTTCAAAACATTTAAAAATCGTTCTCCCTAAATGGTCTTAGATTCATTTATGATTAGATAGACCATTCTATTTTTTTTTTAAATATTATCACAAGCACGGTGTACCTGGAGCAACTAAAGATTCCCTTCTCATCAGTGGATGAGCATTCACAACAGTCCAATCAACATGCATGATGTTTTCTTGAAAAGTCTTTTCGAATTCTTAAATAAAAACAAGACTAGTCAGCTGAAAAATTCTGAAAACAGTAAACGTAGGCAATGGAGGTTTATTTTACAAGCGAGCAATAAATTCTAAAAAGTAAGTGTTATATGAGCATATTTTCCGCTCTGTGCTGTTAAAATACACCAAATGAGAATTCCTTGGTAACATAATAGCAGTAGAAAGAAAAACCATCACTTCATATGCCTCACGACCACATCCCGGTTACTTTCTGTTTACAGAAGAGTAGTGATGGGAGTATTCGAATACAAAAGTACTCATGTATTCGATACTTAAAAGTAACCGCTGTACTCGATACTTTTATGTGAGTACCGGAAGTATTCATATGAGTACCGGAAGTACTCAAGTAGTTGTTGTTGTATTCATCCAAAGTATCGGTTACAAAAGTACTCATATGAGTACAGGAAGTATTCATGAATACAGGAAGTACTAAAGTAGTTGTATTCATCCTAGGAGTATCGGTTACAAAAGTATTCATTTGAGTACCGGAAGTACTCTAGTAGTAGTTCCTGTACTCATACAAAGTAGTAAGTACTCATCAAAGGTATTCGCATACAAGAGTACTCATGCTGGCTGTTCAAATACCAAAAGTATGTCGCTGCGTATTCGAACACCTGAGAATTCATCGTATTCTTAAGTAACAGAAGTGTCATATTGTAAAAGTATGGATATCTATGGTTCTCGTTAGTTTTATTTTTCTTGTCTCGATTTTGCTTTTCCCAATTTTATAAATCTTGAAAATGCACGTGATGAATGAAGCGTCGAAAAATTCCATCGATTGAGAGATTGGATTTCTTTGCAAAAGACATTGAGTTTGCCTTTTATTGTTGAAAATTGTATTTAAATTTGTCAATTTTTTTTAAATTTTAATTTTGATGCTTTATTTCTGGTATTAAAATTATCTATACAAATAAGATACTTTTATGCTCAAAATGTTTTTCTGTTTCTTCAAGTAAAATAACGTTATTATTTCATTCTTGAGATGGCTGTTACTTTCTTCAAAGTACCTGACCAGAGTAAATGGCTACAAATTCCCAATTTTTACATGCTATCTTGAAAAAATATGTGCTGCATGAAATGCTGAAAAGTTCCATCGATTAAGAAATTGGATTTAAAATTTTCTGGAAGCAATTTCCCGAATAGACAGGCTGGATTATCAGTGAAGTACACATGCTATGCCCTTTATTTTATGCAAGAACAATTTGCTGTCGGTTAGGAAAATCACTTAAGTATTATCAGTTCTATTACGTTTCTTTAATTTCTAGATTAATTCTTTTAAGTGATAGTATTAGTCTTAACAAAGTTACTTGGGGTCATTATTAAGTTTAAATGTTTCTTTCATTTCTTGTTTACTTTTTCATAAAGGTTAAAAATTATTGCTTAAAAAGTTAATTAATTCTAAAATCTAGAATATTCTGTAAAACTTTTAAATTAGTTACAAGTGCTTTATCATTTGTATGTTGGGTTCTTTCTTGCATTTGAGTAAATGTTGTGTTGCTTTCAGTTCTTATTTGTTTTCATTTATGTTTTAAATTAATGTTTCTAAAATTTAATTGATTCTAATATCTAGTATAATCCAGTAAAACTCTTGAATTAGTTGCAACTGCTTTATCATTTGTATATTGTTTTCGATATGTTTCCCTGTTTTGCATGTCATCGTGTGTATGAATCTTAAATATCTCAAGATATATTTGAGCCGATCAACCGGTATAGTGGTTAAGGTGTTAGCCTCTAGATCGGAACGTTTCTTGTTCAAATCCGGGTCTTGGCATGGATGTTTGTAAGCGTATGGTGTAGAGGCGGCTGGTGCACCTTAAATCTGTCGTGGCCCAAAGTCTTCACATTGGGTTGGTGTAGAAGTTTGGAGAGTATGGTGCCAGCTCAGGTGTTGCTTCGTCATCTGACCGTGGTTCAAAATCATGAAGTGTTGTCCATGGATCTTTCCCTTAAGGGACTGATCCCGGACGGTCGTCAATAGCCCATTGTGTTGCTTTAATACGACGTTAACTAAAATTCCCATTACCAGGATATATTTGAAACTGAGTCATCCAGATCAGGTTTAAAGGAATAAAAACGTAAGTGTTCATATTATGACAAAGATTTCTATATGAGACAAGATAAGCATGATGTACATTAGATCGCTGAAGCAAGAAGTGATATTCAGCGCCTAAAGTGCTCATATTTATGCAGTAACGAGTGAAAGGCAATGCTCAAAGAGTGCGACACAAAGGCCTAAGGGAATCTTGGCAAAAATATGCTTTTAGCATAACATCTGCTGCTCCTACACAGTTATGGGACAGATTTCGGAAGGCAATGAGATTATATTCGATCTCCTTCGTTGAAGCAAATGGGCAACATATCTCAGAGCCTGTCGATAGTAAATGCCATTTCACATGCTTTTTCTGCAGCTCCCTGTTTTAACACCTATCCAGAGACATTTCAGCGCACAAAACATGCATAATCCCATTGCATTCATTTCCATTCTTGATCTGAACTCTCGTATAACTCAATTCAGAGAAAAAGGATTGATGTGATGCTTTAAAAAGGACCAGAAAAACTGTGCCTGTCCTGATGGCATTGTATATCTAATGATACATCTTTCCTCTATCACTCACTTTATAACATATTACATCTGTATCATCACATATTGGAGGAACATGTCTTCCCTTTGGCTTGGATACACTCCTTTTTTATACCTTTTCAAAAACCTGTAAAGATCCAACAAATGCATATAACAACAAGCCAATCACACTCACCAGCTGCATGTGCTAACTTTTTGAAAAGATGGTTAATTCTCGTCTCACTTGAATCTTAGACACAACTTAGGCTCTTAAATTAGAAGCGAGATTAGATGTGTCCACCATCGATTCAAAGAAGATACATGGTTTCATTTACGTCCTGACAATCAGTCATTAAATTGCTTGAAGATTGCCGATAGTGAACTGTTCTTAAACATTATATGTTTAGCAGCGTGTATCTACCAAAAGTAAAGAAGAGTTACACTGCTAGTTATATATACTAGTAAACTTAAGTTAATTTTTTTAGTGGTGGCTAAGTTCGGCACACATGTTTTTATGTTTGCTTTCTCTTTTCTTTTAGGCATTTGGAATCTGAAGAAGAGCAGTGGTTTTCCTCTCTAGCTTGATCTTTCTTGTGTTTTCCCTCCTTAAAGTTTGTAAAGTAATTTAAATGTTTGCAGTTTTCCTAATTTTAAATTTAGTTTTTCATGCATTCTATATCTAGGGTTCCTACAGGAAAAATCAGTTTACATCGTAAACTGGTTATTAAATTTAGAGGTGAGAACCTCTGCTAAAGAGGATTAGAGCTCTTGGCGATACCTCTATAAAAAAAGTGCATCATGATTCCTACCCCATGGGTGATGTGGAAATGGAATCGTTCATTTTAGGACATGTTTTAAGTTACAGAATATAATTGTAATAGCTTTTAAAACATCAAATTGGTGTATTCAGTCTGAAATATACTTATTAAAAATGTAGATGGCGTTGCCTATAAACGGTGCCCTGTTATGTAACATTAGTGAGTATTGTTAGTAGCAGAAAAATTCTCAAACAAGACAATTGTGTCCAAAGTGCCTTCCTTGGAAGAGAGAGAAATTAGACACCAGAAGAAACAGCCCCTGAACAATACTTGTTCCATTCTCTGCATTTACATTAATTAGTTGGTTATTGTACTGACACTCAGCCGTGGATGACATGTTCTTAAGATCTGTGGGTTTAACAAAAAAATACTAATTTATGGTTCTTTACACTTAAGCAAATCCAATTAAAATATATAGATTTTACAAGCTTGGGTGTTTTTATTCAATTGATTGGAATAAAAATATTTACTCAAAATTTAACACCAAATGGTATTTTAAAAATTTGAAATTAATATAGTTAAGAAACATTAAGTTCACAATAATAAGCTTTAAAGTTTCTAAAAATTTCAAATTTAATAAGAATTCAGTTTAACCACCCTAGTGGTTGCAACGAAAAACATCAAGTACAAAAAATATCTGATTACAAGATGAAGATTGGGTCAGTTTTCCTCTAGTTATGAGATATATCGTGCATCAAGATACGGTCAGTTTTGCTAATGAAACAAATCTCATCGAACATGACCACCCTGACGTTTAATGCGAACACAGCACTTGGGAGTATTACTGTGACTGATTTGAAATAATATTCAAAGAAAGCACGGAATAAAAATAAAGCCATTATGAGAACTTGTAGACGAGGACTAGAAATAAAGTACTATTTTAATTGAATTTTCAACGTCTCACCGAACAGGTTTCTGAACTATGAAATAAGTTATGAAACGATGATAAATGCCCTCCTATTTTGTCATTGTAAGAGCCCTATATTGCTCAGTATGTGAAGCAAAAATCCTGACATGATAAAAATTTAATATGTATATCGTTATTAATATTACTACCTAAATATTGGAATTACAAATTTTTACTAGTTCAGTGCAAGTGTAATATGTATTAATTTAATTGTCTGAACTTCAACAAGCAGATTTTAATCTTATTAAATGTGAATATACCATATTGAAAAAAAAAATTAAGAATCGAAATAAGGGCTAAGTTTACAGAAATATTTTTAAAGTTTCAGATCCTGGTATTAAAAATAACACTCTTACATCTTTTAAAATATTTTTAGAGTTTTGTAGAAAAAGAATTTTTGTTCTTATATTTGGGGTTCCCTTCAAAATAAAAGTTTGTCTTGTTTCCTGTTGAGTGATTATTTCCTCAAATTATAGTAGAAAACCAAATCCATAAAATGCAAAAACTTAAATTAAAAAATGATTTGTAAAATCGAGATAAAAATTAAAAAATTCGGCAATTTGTAAATTGTATTTTGGTTTTGCAAAATACAGTTGTTTTTTAACAAGTTCAAAAAGAGAAATAATAGTAATTTTCATTTAAACAAAATTTTTAAACATTTATATTAATAAATCGGAAGAAAAAAAATGTTCAAACATTTAATTTAGAAAACATTCAGAGTTTTGTGAGAGAAAAAAACCCAATCCTTTTACAAAGCAAAAAAAAATCAAACTAATTTGATTTTTATTATTTTTTGTTTAAGGAAGCACAGTCCTAGATCTGGATTCGAACCGCGTTCCGTGTTACTCCAAATCCGTGCTTCTAACCACTATACCAAGTAACACGTGACATATTAAGTTTTTTTATAAATAAAAGCCATATATCGTAATTCTCAGATTCTTATATCGATTAATCGTTTTTTTCGTGTATTCGAATAGTACTCGATACTTGAAAGTACTCGATTACTAAGTACTCGATACTCAAAAGTACTCGATTCTGCCCATCACTACAGAAGAGGTCACAGACAAATTATTACTTCGGTAAACTTGGCAACTGATAAAAACAAAACGACGTGGATACAGTTACATACCGACGTTAAAAATTAAATAAAACATAAGAAACAAAATATCTTGCTGCTGGTAATTATTAGTTAACGTCGTACTGGAGCAACACATCGAGTATTGACTATGGTCCAGGATCAATCCCTCAAGGGAAAGATTCGAGGATAACACCTTGTAATTTTGAACCAGGGTCA
This sequence comes from Metellina segmentata, assembly GCA_947359465.1. NCBI lineage: Eukaryota > Metazoa > Arthropoda > Arachnida > Araneae > Tetragnathidae > Metellina > Metellina segmentata. The sequence continues at coordinate 17,431,914 of OX375879.1, read as the reverse complement.
AAGATGACGGAGCAACACCTGAGCTGGCACCCCACTCTCCAAACTTCAACACCAACACAACATGAGGACTTTTTGCTTCTGATTTAAATATTTATCAAATTTTGAAATATTACTTCTGTTCTTGGAAGTCACAGTAAAAGCCAGTTTTCCAAGTTTACATTAAAATCTATTTTCATTACGTTCTTATAAAATTAAATTTTAATTTCCATATAACGAGTTCAATTGACTTATTCTAAATACCATTAACTATTGAAAACACAGAGAAGTAAGACTTCTTCAAAGACACTTACTTCTCTGTGATTGAAAAGTTGTAAAAGTAGTCGATTTTAGTCTACTCGAATTGAACTGAACTAAATAGTTTTGTTTTTATTTTGGGTTTTGTATTTGTGTGCTATTGTGTAGTGGTTTCGCAACTGTGATTTTCGAGGTGCGAGTTTCTTCTCTAGTGGTTTGATTGATGTTCGGTTGCTTTTCTGATGTGACTTTTCGGCTTTTTATAAAAATCCATTCGCAATACTAACACAAAAATGGCTCCATATCCGGAAGAAGTTGATGTATTTTCTGCTCCGCACTCAAGAATGAAAGCTTTGGTAGATGTTTATTCTGAAAAGGTAACCACATTCATGCACTATCAGAAAAGCTATAAATTACAACAATATGATACATTTGCATTTGTATTTTCCAAAAATCATTTGTGCATCTTTCTGATCACGTTTTTTTCTATCTCGTGAACGGGGTTTTGTGCTTTAATCTGTCGTATTACTACCCAACATTCGAGATTCGGTATTTGCCAAATAGCTTTCAGTTAAAATCCAGAAATGAAGTTAAATGGGAAGCAAAAGTTTTATTCGCAATGCTGGTATCTTTATTCTATGGTCATGTTGAGAGATCTTTAATCAGCATAGAGGACGATTGAAGTCCTTAAGTTAAATTTTGATGTAAATATGCTAAATTTATTAAATTCTGGCGAAAAGAATATTGTTTTCTTTGGTTTGTGCATCCATCGAAATGAGGGATTCGTATTTGTGTACCAGTAACTTTCATTGTGACAGCCGTGTTTTTCTATGCATATTTTTGTCAAATGATTAGAGAATTTTTCATTTGTGTGGCAAAAATTTCAGGTAATCAACCTTTTATTCTTCCCTCTAGTAATCTACTCCTTTGCATTTTTTTCGCGGGTATCTTCGTGTTTTGCAAACTGAATAAATCATACCATTTAAAATGGTAATCAAATTTATTACAAACATAAAACAATAATTTTGTGACCTGGTAGACTTATCAAATACACCAAAGACTGGAACTTCAACTGAGAAACAACTCTCCGTAAAAACATTTCTCAATCTAAAGTTCACACATACAAATAATATGGAATGCGATATCAATTGACATACTAGTCTAATCATAAAGTCAATCAAAGAATACTAGATATGAATAGCTCTGAATAAGAACACAAATTCTCAAACTCCAACAATCTGCCCCATCGATTGCAAAATACACAATACTTTCCAAAATATAACGTGTAACAAAAACCATTAAACAATAAAAATTTTCTTCATATCTTTTAATTTTTTTAAGTAATAAATGCTTTGTTAAACAATCTGCAATATTAACCTTCAAACTAATATTATGTATTTTAACACTATCTTTTACCAAATAACGATTGAAATTATAGCAAATATATTTTTGTTTAGTTTTAAAATTTTCTATTACAATGCAAAAACAGATTGCTGCCTGGTTATCAAAAAAATATTTGGTATGATGCAACTAGGAATTAAATCTAATTCATTTATTAGATTTGCAAAATATTATGATTCTTTGACGCTTTTGCATTGAACTACGAATTTAGACTCTATGGATGAAAGAGCGATGCATTTTTGTTTGCTGGACTGCCATGCAAATGGTGATTAGTTAAATGAGATCCCCAGTTAGTATCAGAATAACAATTGAATTTACATCCTGAAATGTTTAAAAAATTAATTCTGTAATTCTTAAGACAAAAATACATAAATTAGTATATCAACAACAATTCTCCAATGCTGGAAAGTATATATATTGCAAAACTGCGACTTTAAATATCTGGCCTAGTTCTATCTGCAAGAAAAGAGACATCCGATTACAGTAGATACAATAAGGGTATTTTATTTAGACACTAATCTTTCAATATAGGTGTTTTGATACAAGTACTCTGTACCAGGAATATAATCAAAATTGACATATTTTATAAACTTAGTCTGCCCAAGTTCTGTTCAAGTGTCAAACTTCTTTTCATTAAAGTAACATTTCCTGCGATTATTTCTTGAGTTTTTCCGAACCTAGCAATATTTTCTACATGGTAATTAAAATAACATTTTTAGACTTAAAACAAAATTATACCAGTTTAATCACTAAAAACCTAGATCTTTTAAAATACAATAAGTTCAAGATTCCATTCTCTCTTGCTTTGATGTAAGCCATGAATTGCCTTGTTAAGAAAACAAACTTTGTTTTCATAACCTTTAATAACATGTCAAGGAGGCTGTCTCATGTAAATTAGCTCTTTCAATTTACCATAAAGGTATACAGACTTCATCTAGCTGCGCATTAAATCAATTTTAATCAGTTACTAGTAATACAAAAAGTAATTTTACCAGGGTGTTAAAAAAAAATCAAGTAATTGGATTTTTTTTAAATTTAAATTTCTGTAGGCCTTATACACTGTTTTTATAACAATTATATTTTAATTTGTTAAATAAAAAATAAAGTTTTTAACATGTCATGTAAACCAATATTTATTTTAAGTAAACAATCAGAATTTGTAGCATGATAAATCAATATTTATTTTACTAAAAATCATAGTTTGTTACATGGTAATACATTTAAAAAATTGAATTTTCAAAATAAAGACTAAAGGTTAAACATTCGTTTGACTTTAAAACACAAGTTGACATCCTACATAGTTTTTCTTGAGTAAATTACATCATGTTAACAAATTTATCCATAAGTGTAAGTGACTGATCTAAATTATAATCTGATTCAATAATTATTTATTATGGATCACTACTCTTAAAAGGACAGGTGATTGTTTCTGGGTTCATTTTGCAAAAGAAAAGATGTTCATAGTGTGTTTAAACTTACGTAAGTTCAAATAGTAAGCTTGGTTGTACTTTTTATATAATAAATTATTAATCACATTAATTGTGTTATTTTATTATGTCTCAATTAAAAAGAAAGTAGTTGAAAAATCACTCTAGCTAAGCCATTGGCCACAGTCAATTAAAGGGGTAACAAGTAGTTTTGGCCTACTAGTGGGTTTTAATTATAACATTAATGTTCAACAGGGTGGTGACAGAACCCGGAAATCAGGGTACTTTTTAATTCTGGAAATCAAGAAAAATTTCCAAATTTCACAAAAAACCAGCGGGAAATTTTTAAAATTTAGACGGCCTCTATTATTGTTTGTCCTACTTAGAGATGTGCGATTACGAGTGCTTTTGAGGATCAAATAAAAAATACACTCACCGAAATTGTAATTTGAATAAAGACCACAGGCGTCCTAATTTTAAAACACTGTGAAAACCACCGCTGCCATTTTTTCCGCGTCCACAGCGTCTCGTCGCCGTGATGCTGTCAATACAATTTGTGGTATACAATTAGAAATTTTTATGACAAATGATGTTTTTTTGCACATTAAATTCATATTTTTTGCTTGCAATTACGTTTTTGTAGAATTTTATAATATATTTCCATTTGATTTTGATGTAATAGTATGATAATGTAGGGTCAGATGTAATAAGTTCATAATCAAAATATTTTGTATTTTTTCCTCTCCAGTTTTTTCAATTGCTATTGTAAGAGTTCCATTAAGGGTTCCAACCCTTACAGTAACAGTTAAAATATCTGAAGAGAAAAATACAAAATATTTGTAGAGAATTTTTATCCATTTACCCCATCTGACCCTAAATATTTAAAAATTATATGTGAATACAGCACATTGATCCAATCATGGATCACAGCATTTATTAAGGGAATTGTAAAATCAGGGAATTTTTTGTGACGCAATCAGGGAAATATCGGGGAAATTTTTTTCGAGGATTTTGTTGCCACCCTGTAGAATATTTTCCCATGCATCCCACTCTTGAATGAAGACTTTATTGTTCGTAACATATTGTAAAATTATGCATGAACATTGTCAAAACTTTCAAATATATGTCTATGTATTTTTTGCTTTACTGTTTGGCAGTATCCCTCACTCAACAGATTACTTAGTCCATAGACACCACAATTTATTTACCAGTGTCCTGTGCCAAACATTTTTTCAAAACTGATCAGTACGTACTGGGTGTTGCCATTAATACTGAAATCACCGCAAGTGCAAAAAGTTTAAAGCATTTGACGTTTGATTTAAAAAAAATCATTTGATTAAGATCATGATTTTAATTGCTGATTTAAATCAAGTGATTTAAATCTTGACACGCTGGATTTTACAATTGTGAAATTGTAAATTTCACAATTCACTCACACTGGTGAAAACGTCTTACCAAAATCTACACCAGGTTTCTGCCTTAAGCCTTGAGCCAAAAATCTGTCTTTAAAATTTTTAGGTATATTGTTTTCATCTGTTTATACATTGAAAACCCACTTACTTCCAATTACAGGTGCTAGATACCAAATCCGTCGGTCTTCCATCGTTTTAAGTTCATCTCTCATCTTGGTCCATATGTACTTCGCTGAGTCTCTTCAAAGGTTTTTGGCAACTCAACACCGTAATACTCGTGTTGAAAAAAATCTGCCGAGTTTGATTCATCATTTGCACTATCTGAATTAGTTTGAGAAGAAACGTTAGTAGAATCTACATTTTTGGAATTTTCAACACTGGGCTTAAAACAGAATATTTAAGAATCAAATTCTAGTTTATTTTTAGCACAATAATGTTTAGCATCTTTTAAAGCCAATTTTTGGCCAACCAACTAAACTAAATATTGCCATTAAAAAGTCAAATGGTCTTAACAAGCCCTGTGAACATAGATTCATGTGACATTTTTTGAAGTGCGACCTAGAATGCACATAGACTCTTCATGATGATTTAGTTGGTAACCTGGGTGGTGCTTTTTAAATCAATTTTTTCTCTGTGCTAGGAAGAAAAAAGGAACCCAAACGCTCTGCTGAAAATGGCTCATGTGTCACCTACCTAAGAAAATAGGTTGGCAATGTGGCGTAATTTGTAAAGCGTGAATAAGTAGCTGCTGGTTGACTGTCAGATGCGATTGGAAGAGCAATTTTTCTCAAGTGACAGGCACTGTCGATATCTGTTCACCCACCAGATTGCGCGACCTGAGTCGCATGTCACAAAATGCCCACCTTCAGGGTTGTATTGTCTTAGCATTCGAGTGTCGAATAACTGGCTAGTGTCTCTTAAGCTTCTTGTCTCCCAAATGTCTGCTTATACCTGCAAATGGAACTGAAGGTAGTTAGCTTTCAAACTTCATTTAGTTGAGAGGTCTCTGGCAATTACAAGTTTATAAAATTGTGCATTTTTTCCCCCTTCTATTGTTAAACCCATGTATATAGTTTTTTGTGTAAAAATAAATATAATTTTAATTTCCAAAATGAATATGGATTTCATCTCAGAGCCATTGAGGCTTTTATTAATTTATAACCTGAGCCTTTCCATGTGAAAAATACATAAAGTAATTTTAATTTTATTTCCCTTTTAGTTGACTTGCACTGATTTCAAGGACTATGCAGCTGTTGAATCATTGTTGCATGACTTGGACCATACCTTTTGTGAATTCAAATCACACGAGCAAATTGAAAATAAGTACATCATGCGAAAACTTAAAAAGCGTTTGAAGGTAAAATCTATCATTAGCTAGCTATTTTTATAGTCTATTTTATAACTGCATGCATAGAATGATTAAGATTTTCAGTTAATCACTGCAATGTGTATATTTTCGTTACCTCTAAGAATAACATCATCAGAAAATCAATTCTGAGATTTTTTATTTTAACTTGGAATTTTTTCAAATAATGTGCATTTCTTTGCAAGCTGTTCAGGTCATAATTTTTTTTTTAATATTGTCCTATCGATGCTACACTAGGGGTTGAATATACAGACTAAATTTCTGCAGTAGATCTTACCAGATTAGACTGGAATCAACTAAAAAAGCCAAAAAATCTTCAAGTCTAGCATATTCATATGTCAAAAGAGAGAATTTTGGAAATACATATGAAAATTGCAGAATACTTTAACATATTGGAAAATCCATTGAAGTAAATTAATTTTTCAAGAATGTATGAATAATACAAGATGTTAAACATGTATTAATCTGGTAGGGTAGTGTAGAGGTGGTGTTGAAGAACATAGTACCTACAATACAAAGTCCCAAATCCGGAATCCTCCGGACATTCCGGATTTCAGATTATTTGCACCTTTTTTGTCAAAATTACCTTAATCTAACCCACCTAATTGATGTGAATTTTGTGATTGCAATTGTAAAATAGCAGATATATAAATGGAATAATTTTTAAAGAGGTAAAAACCTTTTTTATACAGTGAAAAAAATTTTACTTGCAAATCTTCTCATTTTTTTGTTAGGTATTTACACTGAATATGTCCGTTATTGTACATTACGTCAATTAAGTCCAGGTTTAATTCCTTGTTCTTCAAAAATTGTCGGAAAAATGTAAAAATGTGAGAAAAAACGCTGGTTAGCTAAACGACCAGATTTTGGACAATTTGGGACTTTGTACTGTATAAGGAACATGACTAATTAGAATGAATATTGGGGATTTCACTTGTGTAAAAGAAACTCTTCAAAGGTACATAATTATCTGATTGTCCCCATGTATTAAACAAATAGAAAATTGGTTTCTTTACATGAAGTTAGTAAAGCCATAATACTAAAACTTGAGTATAGTGTATTAGTACAGCTGACACAAAAGGAGGCATTATGATTATTGATGGTGATATAAACTGATGTGAAAAGCAAAACCAATAGGAAATCTGCAAATATATTTAATCCAAACCCAAGTATGACAAATTTTACATTTCAAATCGGTTCACTTTTTTTTCTCTTCTAGTATCACTTGTTCATGTATCTTGTGTTGCACAGCATGGAAAGCATTGCCACATATAAATGTTTATTAATGTCAATTTTTTTTGCATTCTATCAGATGCTATCAATCCAAGATGCTGCAGTCTGCAATTGCCATTCTGATAACAAGCTCTCTGACATGCTTGCCTTGGTTCGAGATGGCTATTCTTGTACCTCGAAACCCGAAGCCGAACGTATTAATTTTGGCATCAAGCTCCAGCATGCTCTGCAAGAATTCACTGGTTCTTTCCTTCCTCACATGAAAGAGGAAGAAGAGGTAAAGATATGTGTTTCGATAATTTGGCTTTATCTAGGGTTCAGCAAGACAGTTTTTAAAAGAACACTTCATAGGAATTAGGCATCAACAATCGATGCTACACTAGAAGTTGATAGGTTGCCAATTGCATGAGAGCTGTGTTTAGAACATGGGTATACTAAATACTCAGTAGTTTGTGTTCGTGAAACAATGGGCGATTGCATCCTTAGACTTTCCTGTGTTGTCTTGAACTGCTGAGTGCGTATACAGCCAGCAGTTTTTGGAGTAAGGTTGAGCAGTGAAGCTGTGATACTGCAGTGTCTGTTTTATCACAGGGCTTCAGATAGTTGTTGGAGGGGATTAGAATCACATTACCAATTCAACTACTCGTGTGCACTGGATAAGGGGAGCACCATCTGGAATTCTTCAGAAGCATCATCTAGTTTGTTTTTTAAATATAAATATACAAATACAAATATTGACGATCCGCTACAGGCTCAAGCCCAACAAGGCTGGTCCTTTGTTTATGAATTCCCCACTGACTATCCAATGTATCTTAAATTCGTACACTCCCTTTGAATTAACTCTATTTTCTGGCAACATGTTCCATTTGTCTACTACCCTATTAAAGTATTTGTTTTTCCTTAAATCCTGATTCAAATGTGTCTTATTCAATTTATACCCATGGCCCCTTGTTCTGTTATCCTTATTGAAATTTAAGCCCTCTTTGTTCCCTTGTTTTACCAACTTGAAAAGCTGAATCAAATCCCTCCTCCTTCTTCTTTCCAGTGTATACATGTTTAGCTTACTTGAACGTTCATTGTAGTCGAAATTTGCTACCCCCCTTTATTATTTTTGTAGCTCTGTACTGAACCCTTTCAATTAATTCTATATCCTTTCTCATATATGGAGCCCAGAATTGTACAGCATATTCTAGATGTGGTCTTACTAAGCCCTTATATAACAGCAAGATTATATTCTTATCCCTTGAAGTTACAGTCTTTTTAATGTACCCCAATAACCTATTAGCCTTTTTACCCACAGCTGAACATTGGTGACCCATCATTAAATCCCTGTGAATTATCACCCCAAGATCCTTGACTGTTTCTCCCTTCTTTACCTTTACTCCCTGCAGACAGTACTCGGCTCCACTGTTCCTGTAACCCATATGCAGAACTTGACATTTCCCTATATTAAATGACATACCCCATTTTACAGCCCATTCGGATATCTTATAAAAATTCCCTTGTAAATTCTCTATCTGTAAAGTATGCATGTTTTTAATCACTCAATCAATCACCAATTTAGCAAGATGCTGGAAGATGGTGCAACTTTCTCTTCCAAAAGTAGAGTAGAATGCCAATTATCTGGATCGATCGGGACCAGACCCCATCCGGATAATTAGATTATTCAAGAAAGAAGGTTATTTCATTGTAAAAAAATTAAATTTGCTTTGGTGTGTAATATGCAATTTAATGACTGTGAAAGGAATTTTTTTACATTTAGTTTGTGTGTACTGTATTAAAATGTATCATTGCTTGAATATATCAAAGTCAGTTTTGTTGTCTTTACTCGTTTCCGTGCAGCCGTGTCTCGCATACGCTACGCAGTGAGTAGCTGTAGATGGTCGCACTCAGGCTGCAGCACCATTCCATTTTAGCACTGTACTTCATTGTAGAGTTGAGTTACTCTGCTATATATACTACTAGCCACTGCGAGGCCAGCACGGCATTGCCTGTGACAGTTGTTTTCGTGGGGTCACTTCCCACTAACCCCCAGTGATTGGATAACAGCCAGCACGGCGTTGTCAGATGCAGCCAAATTCGAAGTGCAAAGAGATCCAATCGGTTTGACATCACAATCTCTTGCAAAAATATAACTATTTAATTGACAAATTATTTAAGAGAAAGTCATACGTATAAAGTATCTATCTGGTGTAAAATTTTCTGCAGATTTGAAATACGTTAAAATTTTTATTCCATCTTTGACGATCGCTGAGATAGAAAAAAAGCACTGAAGAACGCCAGTCATAACTTTAATTATTTCTTTTGCTTCACTCGAATCCGTTTCTCAGGAAATCAAAATGAATTAATCTGGAATCAAACAAAGGTCATACTTTGCAATGGCGTTCGTATTGGAAAAAATATAAAGAATATGAAAATGAAATAAATAAAAGTTTCAATTCAAAAATTATTTGTGTAAAGAAAATCATATTTTTAGATATTGATATAATGTGAAATTTTTCGCAAATTTTAAATCCATTGAAATTTTTACTGTTATCTTTAACAATCTAGGAGATAGAAATAAGCAAACGGAAGTGTGGGAAAATAAATTCAGAATCAGCGATCTTTTATGCTTTTGCCATTCTAAGGAAAACAATAATAATTAAATATGTTATTAAATTAATTTTTAAGTGTTCTAGATTGAATTTTAAAATTCGGGCTTCATACAAAAATTGCAAAAAATTTGAACTACCATTGTGCCAAATCCCATTACTGTAAGTGCCATAGATTCATCAGGACAGTACATGTGATCCACACACAAACACTTCCTTTTATAATAATAAAGTTTGTATTGTAGGTTAATTTTTTTAGTTGTGGTTAAGTTCACCACAAAAGAAAGAAATGGCATTTAGTGTATGTGCGTGTGTTACAAATTCTTTGACACATTAAAAAATTTTTTTTTTGCAGAATTGACATTTGATGGAGAAAAAGTCTACATATTTTATTTTTTAAACCTAATAGTGATAATTTATTTTCTTGAACATTAGAAGAAATAAAGCAAGCCGGTACCTACCTTTACAAATTGTAAAAAAAAGCCTTGATATGTACAAGACCACTGCAATATTTATTTCACCTGCATTCAAAAACCAAGATCAATAAAACTTATTAAGGTCAAGTATCAAAAATTGAAGGCATAACATACATTGGTTAGCTAAAATTTGCATTAATACCAGGTTGGAAGTGAGACCCAAATCTAACATTCATGGAAGTGTCTAACAGATTAATCTGTGTGGAATGTAACTTTAAAAAGTTTGTAATTTTTATTTTGCCTAAAAAGAGAAATCCCAATAAAAGAAAGTTTTGAATATGTTTCTGCAGAATTAGTATGAAATTTTAAAAGTAAATTGTTATGGAGAAATGGTACAGTTAAAAATTTATTTACAGATGTATTGTTAAAAGCTAATACTGTGTTATTATATTTCGCCAGTGCAGGTAGTATTAACCAGGGCTTCAAATTTGTGATTTTACTGTCTTGTGAATAATTTCAAAGCTTTGACCTTCTTAAAGTTTTCATAAAGTCCTTTTTAATTGCTAACCCTTTTAACTGGAATTTGATTACCTATTTACTTACTCATTTCAATTTGAAGAAAATATTATTTAGAACACAATGAAACTGGTGTTACAATGAAAATGTATATTTTTCTATTGTAATCTTGAACTAAATTAATGTTTATGTATTTAAAGTAAAAAGTATCTAAATGAAAACTGAAATGATATATCTGCCAACTTGTACAGTTCAGTTTTATGTATGGATTTTGGTTTAATCGTTTAGTGAAATTGTGTATTTTTTCGCGAACTTTACAAATGAATTGTACATTTTGCTTGGAGATCCAATGCGTGTTTGCATAAATGCCAACTACAGATTCTATGCAATTCTAATTGGAAAACATACCATTGAAAGGTAAATTCTACAACAGAACATGAATTTTCCGTTCTTAAAGTTAGTTTTCCTTCTAGTTTTATTTAAAGCAGGATTGCATGCTACTCAACAGGTTGCATATTTTCAGACCACTTGATTACAAAAAGCATCAGCCAAAAGAATTAGTTCTCCCATTTCTGCGTGTTTTTTTTTTCCAATCAGCAGTTTTTAGTTTGATACAAATTCTTGGTCGAATAAAGACTCAGTAGTGAAGAATAACTAGTAGAGACAGCAAGCAAAATTAATCTCAGACTAAACAAAATACAATTAGAGACCTTGATGTATCAAAATAGGTGATTTCATCATTCTTTCCTTAAATTTTCAAAACAAAATGTGTAGTATACATTTCAGAGGTCTATGCACGTCGTAAGGAATTGTAAGACTTCCAAAATTGATGTGTTGCTAGGTATGCAGCTATAGAAATCCTGCACTTTCAAAGCAAATGCAATTTCCTTTTTATTCATGTCCAGGTGTTCCAGCCTATGCTGATGAAGTATTTTGAATACGAGGAGCTGAAATGTCTGAAGGAGCAAGTGATTGAGGAACACAACAAGTGGCACGTCTATGAGAAAAACACCCTTGAGGAGGCAGAAGCTGATTTAAGTAAGAATCTGACAGTTTTGAGACTGCATTTGAAAAATGAAAAATATGTTTTAAAGCTTTGTTTGTTGCAATATTTCCATGTTATGTGTGTTACTTATTTCTAAAGTAAATGCAACGTTAGAATATATTCAAGGTAATCTTTACTTACGAACTTCTCTCGTACTTACTTCATGTCTACCTACTTTTCAAGCATATTGTTCTATCAATTTTTTTTATCTTATTAGTTTACATGAGTTTGTTGCTATGGTTACAAGCGATGGCAGCATTCAACCATCCTGACATACAATTGTACTCGATGTAGAGAATTAACTAATACTAATAATATAATTTTACAATGTATACAACTGAAACTTAAAGTTCCTATTAAAGGTGACCAATATACATAAACACTAAAAAGCAAGTATTAACTTAGAGTTTAAAGTTTTTGTGGGTTTTAAGTCTCTTATTTTTAGTTTGGGTATCGAGCAGGAACTTTTCGGGGGCATCTAGGATTCGTCCTGGGTGGAGATTCTACGTCCCGGTCATTCGCATCTTCGTCTTCCTTGTTCTCACATCGCCACACTTTCAACTGACTAACGTGAGCAGTGGTAGATTAGAAACGTCCCTTCTCTTAAGGCTCGAGTTGGGAAACTCTGTGTCGCTTGGGAGTACTTTCGTCACTACTAGTGTCCCACGATATGTTGGTTGAGTTTTAGTTGGTTTTCCCGTTGATCTCAGTAATCTTCTAACCATGACTATTTGTCCTTGATCAAACTTCACAGTTTTACACTTCTTTCTGTCGTAATATTCCTTTGCTTTTCCCTGTTTATCGTCAATTGTCTTTCCTGCGTCAGCTTGAACCTTTTCTGGATCTTTCCAAACATCAGCATCATCATCATCCAAAATTCATAGTTTCCCGTCATTGAATCTTGGGGAATAACAGTGCAGCAGTTCCAATTGCCATTTGTATCCTTTTTTGTAAGTCGACTCAGTAGTTCAGCATGTGTAGCATACTTTGGTATGAAATGTCTAGTAAAACTTCTGAGGCCCAAGAAACTTCTAACTTCATGTACATTACCTGGTGTTGGAAATTCAGCAATGGCCTTTATTTTCCTTTGACCTGGTTGAATTCCATTTTCATTGACCATGAATCTTAGGAACTCGATTTCTTGCCGAATTCACATTTTGGTAATTTTAATGTTAGTTTGGCTGACTTCTAACAATACAAAACTTGCTTCAGTCTATCCATCATCTATTACAGTTTTTTGCAAGTATGAGAATGTCATCCAAATAACATAATACTGTATTGTTCAACAATGGTCCCAGTACTATATGCATCATACGTTGAAATTACAAAGGAGCTTTGGTCAATTCAAAAATCATCCTTTCAAACTGTCCAGTATCCTCGGGAGTTATGAAAGCAGACTTCTGTTTGGCGTCTTCACTTAACGGAATCTGTAAGTACCCATAGGCCAAATCTAACGTTGTAAATATTGAACAGTTGTTTAAGGACTCTAACAGATCATCTATCCTCAGTAATGGATATTGCTACAAGTGTAGGAAAGAAAAGGTTCCAACTACACCTGCTTCACAACTAGTAGGTAAATCAAACATTAAATTAGTTGCTCTTGCGTTGCGGTGGAAAGGCCAGAGAATCACACAGAGTTACCAAGCAATCAGGAAACAGTTGATTTTCTCATTTGATATTTATTGTTTAGAACAATATCCTTAAAACTAATCACAACACTTCTAGATTATCCATAACACAATATAAGTACATGTTCCAGAAGCACAATCGCTGCAATGTACAAATGACATAAACGTAAGTACCAGATTGTAAAATAATTTTGGGGACATGTGTCACCGTTTGGTAATTAAATGTTAGATGGCCATCAAAACATAAAATGTATTCTCATACCTTGTTTGGGGTACCCCGATTCGCATATATCACATCTTTTAGATGTGCGACTTGTGGCCAGTTCGTTGTTAGGCCTGGCGTCTTCGTTTCCGTCGTAGTGGACCGCTTTTCCACTCAGTAGAGGTGTCGTTGGCAGCCAGCAGTCATCTGCCTAACCGACCCTTCGTTCGTGGTAAGGGGGATCTGACCCCTCTGAAAAAAACTCGTTTTCTTTTCGCTTGCTCAGTACGTATCTTTCCTGGATGGTCTAACGCCATATGGTGATTAGCAGGGGTCATAAAAGTTCTTGTTGTACAAGACTGTTGCGTTCTGCAACAGATATTTATCTTAAATAGTTGGCAAGTTTAACTTTCGATAGTCAACTACTAAATGGTGTTCCCCCATCTTCTTCTTTACAATCATCACTGGACTTACGTAAAGAGATCCTATTATTTATTATTTTATTTCCTTTCCTAAGACAGTATCAATTTCAATGTCAGCTACTGCTTTTCCAAGAGTTAGCAGCTGGTGTAATTTGGTTGTCAAATCCGTAAACTTCATTTATTTCAGGAATAACTTCAATGTTTAACTTTTTTGCGACTGACTCTCTCATCAAACATCCTGAGCTTCCTGTGTCAAATAATGCATTTACCCAGTTTTCATTGTTAAGTGGCTGTTTTTGAGGTAGAGAAATGAATTTGAACAATCGCTAATGCTTGTGGTTAAATTGGTAACGTTATTTCCAGAATTCTGCGTCTTCTCGGGACAATCCTTGGAATAATGTCCATAATGATTGCAATTGAGGCACTTGGGATCACCTTTCTTGTTACGTAAAGGTTTCCGGTAGCCTTGAGTCTTACTATTTTGGGTTGATTTCGTTTATGGAACTTGGGACTTTGATTTACTGTTGTCATATTCAGAACGTTGAGAACGAGCATTACTTTGATTTTTATCGAATTGATTTGTCTGCTTACGGTCAAAGGCCTTAAACATAGCCCTAACTCCTCTCACTGTTTCATATTCGTCTAACTTGTCTGCAACTTCTTTAGGAGTTATGAACTTTGACCACTCATCTATAAAATGATCTTTAAGCTCATTAGAGACTTTTCTCTTCATCTGGTCTGCAATTATCAAATCTTTCAGACCTTGAAAGTATATGATACCTAATCCTGTGATCCATTCCTCAAAGAGGTTTTGTAATTCGAAAGCAAAGTCACTCCATGTACTGTTTAAATTTTGGTGTCGAGTAAATTTTTGATGGAATTTTTCTGGACTAAGTTTATACCATTTCAATAGCAACCTCTTAGCATGTTCATTATTGTTTGCTGTTTCCTCTGTCTCTCTTACGATTATTTGCGAAATTTCGTAAGGGAGCAATCCCAACAGGTGCGAAACCCAATCCACTTTTGGTAATTCAGCTCTCTGCACTTGTTGTTCAAAGAGAACTAAATAAAGACTAACTTCCGTCTCCTTAAGATGAAACTTACGAATCAACTTTTGAATATCAGTACTAGGCTCTCAAGAAACAAATGACCAGGATCCGTATCATTGGTGATATTTTCATTTGTAATTCTCAACTTTTCCAACTCAAAAGCTTGTTCTTTTCTAGCTCAAAAGCTTGTTCTCTTTCTAATCGTTCTTGTTCCTTTTCCTTACTTATTCTTTCTAACATTAATTTAACAAACTCTTCTTCATAATTTTCAGAGTTTAAAATTATTGATTTTAACTCCACAACTTTCATTTTATTATTGATTTTCACACCTAACTCATCTGCTAATTCACATAATTAAACTTTCTTAGCTTGCGCCAAATAAGACATTTTGCACAGCAACAGAAAAAAAAGTTCAAACACACGCTGTATGAATATTTGGTAAAAGTAAAGAACATGGTTAAATGCCAAATTTGGTGACTTTTGAAATTGTTACAACTTTGACAATTCCTTTACATGGAGGTTTCCATAATACGTTGGAACTCAAATTGTTCCGTTCGAGTTATACTTTAAATACACTTTTGGATATCACAGGAGCACGTACCTCTTAAATCCGTTACGTAGAGGTTTCTAGAATAAGTCGCACTGGAAAAGTTCATAGAAGCATTGCACTTGAAAACAGGTTCCGTCAGAGCTAAATCTTTGAATAAGACTTAACTTATAATTCTTAGTCAGTGCGATTTTTTTATTCTTTTTTTGTCAATTTCGTGTTACTCTGTATTGCGTATTCCTTTAAGCTTAATCGTTGTCCATCCTAATGCGTAAGGTGCATTTAAGTGAATTATTTACACGTTTTGATCGTCGTCCTTTGGCGATTGTAGATATCAATCCCACTTCTGAATTGTTAAAACTTATCTTTAAAGTAAATGCAACGTTAGAATATATTGAAGGCAATCTTTTCTTACAGACTTCTCTCACACTTACTTCACGTCTACCTACTTCTCAATCATATTGTTCCATCAATTTCTTTGTTATTCTGTTACTTTTCAAAGGTTTGTTGCTATGGTTACAAGCGATGCCAACATGTGCTAAAAGTGTCCTTGAAATGCTCACTGCAAGGCTGCTACAGCTGGCCCTTACAACAATCTTATCGTTTTGTTAAAATTAGATGTGTCAAAGTTTACACAACAGAAAATATGTGCTTAGTGAGGTCCAGAAACATGTTAAAACATGAATTGACAGGTCCAACTCCATCAACCTCACCTTATGTTTCACTGGGCTTTATTTGCAATAAAATTTGCTTTGAAACCAAACCTTTTCCAATTTATTCACTGCCACGCGTCATTTCTTCCGTTATATTGATAGCATACCGGTAGTTGAAATAAAAATTTTGATTTGTTAAATTTACTTTAAAATATTTTTTTGTTCAATGTTAATATTTTTAGATCAAGTTATTTTTATATATAGATGGTGCTGTCAAGGTCAACACCTGTACCACAAAAGGATCTTTTCCCCATTTGTTTCTATTTCCGGTTATTCTTCGGAATAGATTTGAATCACTGATGGAATCACCAGTCTAAGTAGGGTACCCTTAAACTTTGATAGGCTTTTTTATATCTTCATCCCTTGTCCCCTAATTTACTTTTAAGATCAATTTGAGTGTTCATGCAGTTAAAATAAACAATCCCTTTCTTTTGTACTTTTAAACTTTACTTTCTGTTCACTTATAAACTTAAGTTAATAAAAATCTTTAAAAATCCAAAATAGAATTTATTCAAAAGATAATAAATAAATTTTAAGTTAAAATTAAAAGAATTACAATCTACTGATAGTTACTAATAACATTTTAAAATAAATCTAATAACTTGATCGAGAGAGATCAAGTAAGCGGGTATGTGATCAAACAAGCGAGAGCAGGAATTTTGGTACAACAAATTGCAACCGCTTTTATAATAGTATAAAAGATTACATGACAAGTTTTGTATAAAATTGGCACAACCCAGACAAATACGAACGAATTATCAACATATGACTTATCAGATATGTCGGCTCAGCCAAATTAAAAATAAAAGTATGGTTTTTCTTAACAACCCCCTTTATTTTCCTTAGATAAGTCTTAATTTTTATATAAGTTTTTGTAAATAATTGTCTTCAGTATTATATCTCCCAACACCAGCTTGTAATATGCAGATAATCATGAAAAGTTGCAGGGTTGTATTAAATTTTTTAAGACTAGACTTTAAAACGAGAGTTTTAAATATTTGGTTTAAAGCTATTTACATTATTTGAGACAACATATTGATCTCTCAAGAGCATTACAAATTCAGCTCTGAAATGTGTGGTTATATAGTGAAGGGCGCAAAAATACATATTCATAAATAATGTAGAAAATGCCCCAGTTCATTTACATATGGTTAAACCCCCAAAAAATGAAAGGTCTGATTAACTTATGTTGCGTACCTTCTACGATAGTCTTAAAAGCATTAAAATCAGTGGTCTATGATACTTTTGAAATAGCTAAAAGTGAACAATGCAGGCTCCTCAATTTTGAATGTTATCAAACAGGAAGTTTCGATTTCCACTGAAGTGATAAGATTTCCTAAAGCATCAGGATCTGTAGATCCGCTGCAAGTTTTTGTATGTCAGTTTTATTTAATTATCTTGAAAATAAAAATTCGACGGTATCGAGATAAAGCCAATGAAAATGTGTGGTTTGTTCTGTTTCAGAACTGGACCCAAGTGAAACGGGTGCCAGTGGTCCTTTCTCTCAGCTGCCTGATGACGTTCTGTCCCACATCCTCTCTTTCCTGTCTCCCCAGGATCTCTTGCGCTGCTCTCGAGTTTGCCGCGAGTGGTACAGCGTGTCCCGATGGCCCTCCATGTGGAAAGAAATCTACCCTTGCAGTTGGGCTCATGGTAAATAAAAACTATTGTAAGGCTCTAAAAAGTGCTGGAAATATGTCATTCTTAGTCAGCAACAACATTTGTTTGACGGTAACGATAATTTTTTATCACGGATTGTAACGTTGACACTTGTTTACATGCGTCCCTGTAACTTAAAATTCTTTACTGTTAACCTTTGTGAGTACCTTATTAGTCTTATTTAAAATCAATTCTACTTATTTCTTCAACTGTTTTACATTTTATTCTGTGATTAATAATTCTGATTATATTCTGAGAGATGCTTCTAAAAATACTTGCTTTCTTGTACTTGCCCCAAGGAGCATGATATATCGAGGGGTTAACTGTTTTAGAAATTGGATTAGTTCTGTGATAGCAGCTTTCTTTTGAATGCAGAAATCACTATAATAGTATTCTGTTGCAAGTTTTATTTCTTGAAAGAACTCAAACATTTGCGCTTGTATTGTATACAAAATAATAAAATATGGTACTATTTTACAGCATAAGCTCTGTGCTCACAAACGTTAGTGCTAATAAGTCTGAATGTTTGTCATAACAGAAATCGGTTGCAAGCTTGGCAGGAGTAGTGTAGGCTGTCTTCGGGGTAGTGTGAATGTCTTGAAAATTCGCCATTGTAATGCTGAGGCTGAAAAATATCCAGGAAAAACAAGTTATTAATTCCTTCAATATATTTACATTCAGGAGTGAGCATACTGTGATGCATCAGAGAATGAAGATGCTTCTCTTTCATGGACCTATTAAGAAAGTTTTCTGACATAAAAGGAGGGAATTCTATGAAAGTCACAGTGCATCTCGAGTTTTGCAGTGGAATGCATGGTACAGTCAGAAAGGTTATTGTCGAGGATCGTACAAGAAACAAAATTCACATGTCGGAACTCACACAAAAATAATACATACTCTAGTGGATTGTAGCGATGTTTATTTACATTGATTGCAATAAGAACTATCCCCTAAGTACACAAAAGAGTTGTACTGTCATAAGTACACAAGGTATGGCAACAATTTTGTGATTTCATTTAAAGTAATATGGTAGCCCGGTTGGAAGAGTAACGGAGCGACAGGAGGGTCATGAGTTTGAATCCAACCAAAGACTGCCATGTATAAAGCAGGCTGGTGGACAAGAAATATGTCATGGCCTCAGATGTTAGCATGGTGTGGAAGTTTGGAGAGTTAGGTGCCTGCTCATGTGTGACCTCATCATCTGACCTTGGCTCAAAATTACATGGTGTTGTCCTCAGTTAACTTTGGGGATTGTTCCCAAACCGTCGCCAATAGCCTGCTGCATTGTTCCAGTGCGACATTTATTAAACTACCCATTTACCTACTCTCCTGCCCGGTTGCATATCTCGGCTTCTATGGCAGCCGAGTCAAAATAATTACATACACAGTAAGAGGGAATAATTAAAAGTCATAAAATAGCAGCATATTCAATTCGTTGATAGGGGAGTTACAAACTTGTTAAACAGTGCCCATCAATTATACTGAGGAACTTGCATCTGTGGTGAATATTTTATTGTAAGGGTTTAAATTGCGCACTGTTCCCTTGTATTCTGAAGCTCTTATCTTCACATTCACATGCATGTTTTCTCAATATGTGAAGGTATCTGGGAAAGTTATGACGACGATCACGAAGACAGAGTGAAGAAGTTTTACCCACATGCCAGGGCGTCTAACGACTATCACGATGAAGACGCAGACATCGACGAGTACGAGGACGGAGATTCATCGTCGTCGGAAGAGTCGTCTCCAGAGAATCTCTCCAGGGAGTGCCAGAGGGAGGCCAAAGCCCTGCAGTCCATTGTCAAGTACCTTCTCCCCCAGGTGGGGCTAGGGGTGCAGAAAATTGTAATAGCTTCTTCAAAGAGTCTCACTAGTAGCTTGGTGAGTTTGGCTGAATTACAGTATTCATAGAATTAATGCTTATCTGATGAGGGAATGACTGCATGTTGAGGAATTATGAATTGAAAAGTTAGTTGAAATGTAGCTCTGTAGTGAGATCCAAAAATTTGGTTGCTCTGTAGTTAGAATTTTCACATGGTCGTTCAATTTTAAATATTAAAGCCTGATCTGCATCGCTAAAGATTGATTAGTGATAAAGGATTGTCATTTCTGCAGGTTTAGATAATTTTAAGAGCAATACACATATTTTTTTCAATGGTATAGATGTTCTAAAAATGTATTGAAATAAAGTGATTCGATTAAAAGATAAAAATTATTGTTTGTACAAGTTTGAATTGGAAACTTTGGGACCTTACTTCTCAAGCTTATACAAAATATTCAAATTTATAATATTCTTGAATAGGCAAATGTTGCATACCCATATGTTTAAACATGTAATATTTATTTTCTGCTACATTTGCCTTTTCCAAACTGTTTTGTTCTATTAAATTGGGTTTATCAAATGATATTTTTGATATTTCGTATTAAACTGTGCATTGAATTTCCCATAATAAATTACTGAAGACTGTTTGGAAAAGGAAGTATTAATGATTATTGATTAAAATATATTGTAAAGCTCTTTCCTTATCGTTTAATTGTTTACTTGCAGCTACGTTCAATTTTAATCCAGTGTCCAAATGTCTCCTACCTAGACATTTCTTACACATATATTCTGGATTCTGCTTTCAAAGGGTGAGTTATTTTCCTTTTTCAGTAACCAAAAGTTTCCTATGATAAATGAACTGTTTATTTGACCAAAGGAGAAATTTTAGGGTAACTCAATGAAAAGGAATGTGACCTTGAACCAAAAAATCTCTGTTGAGACTTTTTAAGGATTGTGTTATTTATTCTATATTTTGACTGCAACAGATTAATTCAATTACATGACAGTAACAAAATACAGGATCAAAACAGTACCATTGTACAGCAACATCAGCTACATTATACAAGCACAATGCTATTATTGATGTCAGAACATAAGTGATGTGAGTAAGAAAAGCACTATCAAAACACAGAACCCACAACAAACAGTTGAAATTTTCAGTTTTCGATTTAAAACTACTAAATTGGTAACTTGCAAACCCTTGATGTTTCTTTTGACTATTGAGCATTCTGTTAGATTAAAAGCAGTAGTATGAATTTTCAAATACTTTTTGCTGAAAAAAGTTTCCTGAAAAATAATATTTTTACAAGTATGATATGGGAGGTAGTTATTTTTTTTTTCGTGAGGAGTGGGAAGTTCTAAAGTTATGTGAATTGTGTTATAAATTTCTTATTTCGCTATTTACATCTTAAAATTATGTAGATATTATAGTGATTTTTTTTGTAGTCTGTAGAGGGACTCCCGAAACGGGATAGCCGTTGGGTGTTCTAAAGAAATTAAAATGATTGCGAACTTCAGTGTCTTCCGTACTTGCAAAATGAACATTTTAACTGTATTTGCCTTATTGAACTTTATTTGCCATGTGTGAAACAAAATAATATGGTTGGTTCAAACATGTCAGGAATTGTCTGTACTTGCATTAGTCTTAGCCCTGCATATTATTCAGCCAGTTCTCAATTACCAGAACTTTGAAAATATCCCACCTGTATGAGTTATGTTGTATAAAATAGTTCTGCTACATATTTCAGTTGGTAAATGCTAGTCATTCCATATGGGAATGCCTGAGATAGATTGTATTCAATTACATTACAAAGTCCCAAATCCGTACGCAGGGTGTCAAGATTTAAATCACTTGATTTAAATCAACGATTATAATCAAGATTTTAATCAAATGATTTTTTTTTTAAAATCATTGATAAAATCACAACTAATCTTACATTTTTATAACTAAGTAAATACACTCTAGAAAAACCACAGAATTTGTCAAATGCTTTGAACTTTCTGCACACATGGTGATTTCAGCACTAATGGCTACACCTCGTACTGATGAGCTTTTAAAAAAAATGTTTGGCACTGGACACTTGCAAATAATCTGAGGTGTCTATGGACTAAGTAATCTGAGGTGTCTATAGACTAAGTAATCTGTTGAGTCAGGGATTCTGCCAAACAGTAAAGTAAAAAATAAGTTGACATCTATTTGAAAGTTTTTACAATGTTCATGCATAATTTTATATTACAAACAATAAAGCAGTAGGCCTACATCTACGTAAATGTCAAGACAGCAAAAGAAAATCCCCACAAAGTAGCCCTAAACTACTTGTTACCCCTTTAATTGATTGACCAATGGCTTAGCTATAGTGATTTTTCAACTACTTTTTTTTAATTGAGACATAAATACAAAATAACACAGTTAATGTGATTAATAATTTATTAAATAAAAAATTCAACTGAGCTTTCTATTTGAAAGGATGAAAGTTTAAACGCAATGAACATCTTTTATTTTGCAAAATGCACCCTGAAACAGTCACCTTTCACTTTAAGAGTAGTGACACATAACAAATATTTATTTAATCAGACTAATTTAGGTCTCACTTACACTTACTGATACATTTGTTAACATGATTATGTTAATTAGTCAAGAAAAACTATGGAGGATGTCAACTTGTGTTTTAAAGTTAAACAAATGTCTTATCTTTTGCTCTTGTTTTGAAAATTCATTTTTTAAATTTATTGTCATATAACACACAATGATATTTAGTAAAATAAATAATAATTTACCATATCACAAATTCCGATTGTTTACTTATATGTCATGTCAAAAACTCAATTTTTTTATTTAACAAATTTATAGGCCCTACAGAAATTTAAATAAAAAAAATCCGATTTTTGATTTAAATCAAATAAATCCGATTTAAATCAAATAAATCCGATTAATTGATTTTTTTGAAAAAATTATGATTTTTTTACACCCTGTCCGTACGTCTTGCTAACAGATTCAGAGTAAATTCCACACAGAAAAATTAGAAGATTTGCAAGTAGAATTTTTTGCATTGTATTAAAAGGGTTTTTTCCTTTTTAAGAAATTATTCCTATTTATATATCTGCTATTTTATTATTGCCAACGCAAAATTCGCGGAGGGGGGGGGGTTATATTAAGGGCTTTTTTGACAAAAAATGCAAATAATCCAGAAAAGTTCGAAATCCAGAATGGCCTAGGTCCAGAGGATTCCCAATTTTAGACTTGATACTGTACTATATTTTTGAGGGGGGGGGGAATATTTATTTACGAACCATCCTTCTTCATTCAAGCAATTTTAACAATAGAGAAATTTCAAAGATGGCATTTGACAGAAATTATCGTCTTCTGTAAATTCATAAAATTTGCACAAGAGGCCATCTTGGTATTAAATTGAGCACCAACTTCATATTTCCGATGTGAATCCCCTATTTCGACACACAATTTCAAATCTATATCAAAATTTTACTTCAGATACCAAATTTTTGACCACAGAAAGATTGGAGCTCCTAATGTTAAATCAGTTTCTTAGATTTTTATGCGTATCTTCCTTAATAATATTTCTATAGTGCTGATATTTTGTACTATGTGACTACTAAACAACTCAAACAAAATCCCCCTAATATTTTATTTAAAAAAATAGTTTTTAGTATTCAATACTAATTATTAAATTAATCTTTGAAAAAATTATGAATTTGAACCTTATTATGATTTGATTATGATCGATTCAGAATGACTTCTAGTATGTTACCATGCAAAATTTCAGTTCAATCTGATAAGTTTTTGAGCTACATTACATTTTCCTCATTGTGATTTTAGGCACAGTCAAAAGTTTAAAAAACATCTTGACAAACCTTGGATAACAATTCTCAGATTGTTTACACTTCCATAGTAAATAATGTAATCCTCAAATTGTTTGCATTTGCATAATAAATATAAAAATTCCTAAGATTGCTGAAAAATATGTTTAAAATAGTGTTTAAATTTGAAATTCAGGTAGCTATTTCTACAATTAATCACAATCTACAAATATCGGCTTTCTTTGTCGAGATGATCCTTGAAATTGACAATGACTTTAGGATTGAATATCTGGAGATATATAAAGGTAATAAGGTCATGAAATTTCATATTTAGACTAATTTAACGATGCATATCTGATTATGGCATCAAAATATGGTGTTTTCATTAGAAATTTTGTTGTTTCTGCAAAATTTGATTGAAGATGTTTCCCTTTGCACTTTTTAGGATTTAAATTGGTAGTGAACATTATTCCCTATTGTATGATACCTTCGAATTTGTTCTAGTATGAATAGTGCTCAGAATAAAGTAGGTGTTTGAGGTTTTTTTTGAGCTGATCCAATATATTTTAAAAACTTGACTAGAAAATGTACTTTAAATAGATCAAATTTAAAGTTTTACGAACTATAAAAATCATTAAAAAAAACTTTTAAGTGCAGTAGAACTCCTATTATCCAGATCAATTGGAACCAGAGCCCATCCAGATAATTGGATAATTTACAAATAAAAGGTTATTTCGTAGTAAAAAACGAATTTTGCTTATATTTTGTACTTACATACTGTGTTAAAATATATCATTGCTTGAACATAGTCATTGCTTTTAAAATAGTCAGTTGTTTCATTGTTTCCACTCGTTTCCATGCAGCCAAGTCTTGCATGTTCTTGACAGTGAGTAACTGTAGATGGCTTCACTCAGGCTGCTGCTTCATCCATTTTAGTGCTGTGTTAAGGCACTCAAACGCCTTACTAGGTGACAATCCCGCGTCTGGTTGAGTAGCAATGTCTTAGTCATCTTCTAGATCATCAATGAGTTCATCTCTCACACTTTGAATGAGTTCATCGCCACTGAGAATTTGGAATCCAGGGTACGAAGAATGATACACCAGTCACTCACCTGTGTCCATTGCACTACACTCTGAACATCCAGGAATTTTCACTAGGTTTTTTTATGTTATCAATTGACACTTCATCCTCATCGTTTTTATCAGTCGCCAATAAGAAACTTTTTAAAGGTGGATTTTGCTGATTTCTTTATTTTCTCAAAGCGATCTGGATAATGGGTGATTCGGATAACTGGAGTCTGGATAATTAGAGTTCCAATTGTATTATGGATCAAATAATTATTTGAACGATATATTGTTCACACATTATCAAGAACTTTTTAAAAGACAAATGTTGAGCATAGACAAAAAATGCCACCACATTAATAATTATATAAAACCAAAAAAGCATTGTTGTATACATTATACAAAATTCAATTTGTCTCGTAGTTTCAGAAAAATGGTACAAATAATTGATTTTCACCAGGAGAAACATGGCATATTCCTGTTCCTGGATGGGAGAAGATAGGATTTTTATTATGTATTCATAATGAATCCAACCTCATCCAAATTTTATGGCGATATATAGGATGGATGTACTTGGTCCTTGAGGATAAAGGAATATAATTTGTTATCTTATTCCTCACATCAATCACATAAAAAATGGCATTGAGATTTTGTAAAAAAGAAAGTGATGTGCACAGATGATGCAATGAGCTTTTCAAGCAGATTGTCTGAAAATATGCAATATTAAAAAATATGTATAATTTTACTAACAAAAATAGGTCCTTCACAAAGATGTTAATTTTTTAACATAAATATTGAATTAAATAAAAAACACATTAAATTTTGTAAAGTATATTTTCTTAAATAATTAAAAAAAAATTAAAGGCAATTTTTCTTTAATAGTACTTAATTTTTTCCAAAGACCATTTGATAAAGTAAAATAAAAACATTTCACCAAACTGCAATTTGATCAGTTGATATTTTTACGCTCAATGTGTGAGCCTGCTTTGAATCAATGCTTGATTTTTAAAAAAATCAAATTTGACCATTGTTTTTTAATCTATGGTCATTTTTGCACTGTAAGAGGGTCACTGTTTTGAAATACCTATGCTATTATTAGAATAGCTTTTATTCAGGGAAAAAAAATTTCCTTTGAATTTTTTTTCAGATTAAAGTACATATGTTAGTGTTAGGAAAAATCTTACTTTTGTTTTTTGAATTTTACTAAGACATACTTGTTGATAATTCATACTTTATGTTAATCTTGTCACATGATCTTTCATACTATTATTAAATCAGTTGTATCAGTATTCCCACTCTCATTTGTTGATCACGTAACTGCTTACTTGACCTCTCTCGATGAAGTTATTAGATTTACTTTTCAATTTTATAAAGTAACTATGTGTTGATTGTAATCTTTTAATTTTAATTCATTTGTTATCTTCTGAATAAATTCTAGTTTGGATTTTTAAAGACTTCGTCATGTGTACTTTTATCAACTTAACAGTTTATATCAGCCTAATAGAAAGTGATAGTTTATTTTAACTCAGTGCTTGGACACTCTAATTGATCTTAAAATTCAATCAATTTATTAATACTTTTACTAAATTTTAAAAAATGTAAGGATTTATTTTTCTGTAGCTCTTTAAAGTTTGCATGGTTCCTACAGGTACTTAGAAAGTGCTTATTTTGACCTTCCATTTCTAAGAGCCATTAGATGTACCTATTTTTTGTCAATAGTCCTTAGAAAGTGCTTATTTTAATTTGAAAACAAAATTCTGTTTTCAAATGATGATATTTTTTCACAATATTTCTGACCTCTTTTTAGCGGTCGATCAGCGATAAAACTGCTTACGAGTACGACATTTGCGATGATTCGGGAACTGGCCTGCTTGAATGGCAACCCTTCATACGCGATATACAAATCGTCGATCAACTCACAACTAGGTCAACGATGATGAGCATGTGAATACACTTTAAAGACTTGAAAACTCATGAAAATCGGTCTGTTTTCGACTTGCGATGCGTGTGGCTTTCGCAACGCACAAAATAGTTGCCCTGATAGACAAACTAGAATACGATCATCAAATGTTAATTTATTTGGTTTTATTTAGATACCAGTGAGTGCAATGTTTTAAAAAGTTATTATAATTATTTTGAAGGGAATTTTTAAGTTGGTTGGTGATTCTAAAACAGTATAAAGATGATTTATTTTTAATTAATACTGCTATCTAAATGGCAACCCGATGTGTTGCAATTTTTTTTTAAATCTAGCTTTTTTATACTTCTAATTCTTTGTAAAAACTATCTTAGTAAAGTTGAATGAAGAAAAATTTTGAAGACATTCGAGGGTGATTCTGTTTTGAAAAGTTTTTTTAAGCAATCGGTTATTTAGTTCCGGAAAAAAAAAAAAAACTGATCGCTTAAAAAAAAACTTGGAGGAAAAGATAGCAAAAGCGTAAACCAGAGTGCTAGACAGCCGGGAAAAGCTGTTTGAAAACTGAAAATTTCAGACTCGTCGTATTTGGCTGCTGACCTAAAACAAAAGTAATTTTTCCATGCTTCATAATTTTTTTCTCTTTATATCCGGGTGACAAATACTCAATGGCCGATTGTGCTTAAATTTAACTTTGCTTTTGTTATGCCATGCGCAATCCATTTCCATTGTCAGCCTGTATGATTATTTTAAAATTAATTTTGTTTTATTAAAATAAACTGTATATCTATTCAATAAAATTCCATTATAATTTTAACCATATCATAAATTTTATAAATTTATCATAGTTTTTGCACAGCTCTTATGATCTATTTCAGTTCATGGGAAAATGTTTTCTTCGGAACTCATTCGGTCTCCGTTCCAGTCAAATTTGACTCTGACGTGTGTAACTTGCAATCTTTTTCCATCCTTTTAGCAAAGGAATCGTTTGCCACTAATTTTATTTTATTAAACCTCCGATGTGCCAATAAATGAATTTACTTCTTATTTTCATTACGAATTTAGGAAAGTGTATTATAAAATAATTACTGGGGTAATTTCTATTCCATAAGCGGGCTGAAGCTGCAGACATAACAAGCTAAACAATGTACCTAATTTCAAAAATAAAAAGAAGTTTTTAAAAAAATTAGTAAATTTTCTAAAATGAAAGTGTTGGTGGATCAGGGAGGAGCCTGAACCAAACAACATAAAATTGTGTTTCCTTCGTATGAGCAGCAGTATGCTAAAAAATTGCTCATTCACTCCCCCAAAGACATTAAAAAATGTTGCTATTGCAGGATTGAAAACTGGGTTGCTTAGCTTGATTCTTAGACGGTTTCCCAAGAAAGTACTGATCAGAAAATTACGAAATTAACATGGTTTGTTCTTCATCATGTTCCCTGGACAATTTTGAAGATTTTTTTTCTGATGCGGCTATTAGTTTAGGGTTTATCGAGTGTCAAAATTGAAAAAGCCAAATTTCTAACGCGAGTGAACAAAAGACGTACAAATTTTCGATCTTCAGTCGTGATCAGTACCTCTAAGCGTAAATTTTTGCATCTCATTGAGTTTTTTTAGAAATTTCAATTTGCTTCCTGATAATATTTTTTTGAAATTCGGGAAAAATTAAGACTTTTTCGTTAAAACTGTCATATCTATATCTTATTACTATTAGTTTTAAAATTGAAAACATCGCAGAATACCTTAGAACGTACTCTTTCTTACTGTACAATTATTTTTGAAATTGGTTAATAAATAAATTCAATGCAATCAAAAGTTGGTTATACAAATTTCATACTTTTTAGGTTGCTGAGCGATACGTGTTCATTCTTATTCACAGAAATTAAGGTTACATTTTCTGACTAACGGGTTTGCCAGATGCCCTTGAAACTCGTGGCGTCATGCTTGTTTTCCCGCTCGATTCTCAGATGGTTTACTGATTAAGAACAGATCAGGATATTACGAGATTAACATGCTTTATTCAAAATTGTACAGGGAACAAGATGTAGATGTTTTTTTTACTGATGTGGCTATTAGTTTAGAGTGCATAAGTGTTTAAAAAAACTGAAATCACTTGCGACATGAGTGTTGGTTTGTGAAGCAAACCAATTGGGATTGCGTAGCAATTCCCGGGATTGGCGATCTGGGGCGGAACCCCCTAGTATGAAAAGAATAAGAAAACTAAATCAAACTCGCAACAGCAGCTTGGAGACAGGCAACACAAAGCCCAGTCCTGATCAAACTTAACTCTTTATTTCCCTTTTTATAAAAGCAAATGCACTGCAAAGAGATGAAATAAAATCATCTTAAGTTTTTTCTTGTGGTCTCCATTCTATAATTTGTTTATGTACTTACATATTACTTATACGTGTACACGTAAATGCCTATATATTAACTGCTGAATTTTGTCAAAATCAGATGGCTTATTTTGAAAAATCTCCTTTTTGTGTGGCATTATTTGTGTATAATTTTTAGAAAATAGACTTGAATATTAAATGTTTTACACACTACTGTTCTTATAAGATTAACTAATCTGTAAGAGCATCTCCATATGGTCGAAAGTCAGGTATTACATTGTATAACACGGTTTTCTTTGATGTTTTATTTAAGTCCTTATTTTGTGCTAAGAAAGTCCTTATTTTATCCTAGAAAGTCCTTATTTTTAGTTAGGAAAAAAGAGTGGAAACCCTGGTTTGTTTTTAAAAGTTTTATTTTCACTTTATATGTAAAAAAACCACTAAAAAGTAAATTGCCATTGTTTTTTTTTTAGTTTCTATGCACTCATGAAATATATATATATTCCATTTGGTACCAAAATTACTACATTTGAACTATTAGTCGTTAAAATCATATATAGACCAAATCCATAATGGCTGCCATTTTGTAAAATTGACCCATTTTTTAGTTTCATTGTCATCTCTCTCTATGGCAAAAATTTGAAGACAATCCACAACTATGGGGGTGCAACATGTTTTCTCAAAATGGGAGATATCATATGGAATGGTGTCTTAGATCGTCAGGGGGGCCACCTTAGCCCGGTTAGTGCAGTAACAGTCTAGCAACAAGAGGTTTGCAAGTTCTAATCCCGTCGAAAGTCGTCGTGAAAATGGGCTGGTGCGTGTTAAATCTGCCATGATTTCCAATGTCTCACGTTGCCATGGTGTGAAAGTTTGGATGAGTGAGGTGTGACCTCGTCACCTGGCTTTCGTTCAAAACGACGTGGTGTTGTCCTCGGTTCTTTCCCTCCTGGGGTCGATCCGGAACCGTCGCCAAAAGCCCGTTGTGTTGCTCCAATGCCACGTTAATTAAATACCTTAGATTGCCATGGTACAGAGTTGGAGTGCTAAAGATTTAATTTTTGCAGGTTGAAAGAGCACTACGCCTGCACCAACCTGCACTACCTGAACATGTCGGGGTGCAAGAACATCTCTGACCTCGGCCTGTTCCGCCTGGCCGACTGCATGGCGCAGCTGGGACCCCAGGTGCCGGAGGGCTCGCACCACCTGCGCGAGGTTTACCTGGAAGACTGCAGGCGCTTCCAGAGGGCCGACCACCAGAGCGAGTGCGTCTGCGAGATCGAGGAGAGCGGACTGTGGTTCCAGAAGGTCAAGGGCTGTTGCCAGAACAATTTTTGCAATTCCATCTGCTTCTGGAAAAAAGATGGCGTCATGTGCCACTTGGCCAAACTCTCTCTGCAGTGTCCGTACTTCAATGTTCAGGAAGGGCAGTACAGGCAGCAGCCCAATTGCTTTGTGTCCCCCGGCGCAAGCAGCATCCTCAAGACGACGGCCACTTTCCTGTCCAACCCTCCTCGGGGAGGGAGGAGTCGGAACGTCAAGTCGATAAAGTATCTCGACCTCTCGGGATGCAAGGACATCACAGACGAAGGACTGAGGTACGTTTTAATTCAATTTTCGCCGTTTCTTTGGTTTTCGAGCAGCTCTCAGTTCGTAATTATGATGACAGCATAATATCAGTAGGTTTTTTCTCCATTTAATCTCTAATTTGCACATAGAGAAATACTAGGGTCTGCATCTCTTACAGCATTCGAATCACGACTGTTCTGTAATAAAGACGCTTGTTTCATTGCTCTCAGCCCTGCTCGTCTTTAATTGTTAATTAAGCAGTGAGACATGTAAAAAGTCTCATGTGTGTGTGTGTATTTAAACACATGGAATCAAAACTTCAACATCCTCCAAGTATGTTTCAAAGCAGTGACTAAGTGAAACCTAATGAGTTCAAATAAGAGATCCTCTCACTAACCTGAAGCGATCACCTGTACATGTAAATCCTTCGAAAGATATATATGGTGCATTCCATGTGCAATTGCAACTACAATAAAAGTCAGCTAAACTCAGAAGTTTCCTCAATATTTCAGATGAACCAGTATCTTTTCCTAGTAACTAGTAAGACTGCACCAGTTTAAAGAATGCTGCTTACAGCTAACAATTCAAGGATCCAAATTAAAGATCTGTCATGACATGAAAAACCTTCTGTCTACATGTCTCTCATGGTGTTGATGACCACTCATAAATAGACCTAAATTATATGTTTTGCGATGAATAGTATACAAGATGTATTTTGGCACGAAAAGCAGGTAGCAGAGTCGTTTGTGGTGCGTTTTGCAGTAAAATTAACGCCATAGATGGAAGTTTGCAACTTGCTATCATTTCAACTAAAGTTTTATTAAAAGCCTGCGGTAAAGCAAAACATGCTCAAACTCACAAAATGGCCTAAAAGATCGAAAACTGTCCTGAATTCATCAAAAATTATCTAACAATGGAAATTTCGTGGCAAAATATAACTAGTGTCGAATCAGATTTCTACAGGAGTAAAGTGCTAACGAAAGATGACACGTCAACAACATCCAAAGGTTGGTGGAACAAGTGGCTATCAACATGATATGTCAAGATGGAATTTTCCCTCAATTCAATCACTCGCAATAAATTTCCCTTTCTTTCCATTTCGACAGTTGCATGAAAATATAGTCAAGGAATATACAGAAGCCTTTCTTGTCCATTCGCCTTGACACTAAGACATATCCAAGGAGAGTGCCTAAGTTAATTTAAGAAAAAATAACATTGAAACATTTGTTATAAATGTGTTTGTGTATCCATTTTCTACAGTAAAGTATTAATTTACTTTGTTCTAAGTGTAAAAGCTTAGTTAAGGGAAAAGATGCCCAAAATTACATGTTTAATCAAGAGTGCCTGAAATATACAGGGTTCCCACTTTATTTCAGAAATAAAATTCCCCGACTTTTCCCAACAAAGTATTACTAAATTTCAGGTCATACTTAAGCAATTGATGACATTTTTAAGGTGAAAAACCAAGAAATAATTTAGCATTCAACAGCTAATAGTAAAAACCAATTTAAGAATTATACACCGTAAAAATTAATGCACAAAGTACAAGAAATTGTGCATTAAAATAACTTATTTAAATAATCCAACATATTCGACTTAAATCAATTTGTGATTTAATTTTTCATAAGCATGACAGTCTTCCATTTAATACAGTGGACGAAACAAAATTCTTTACCTGTTAAATATTAACTGTTTCTTTTCTAATCAGTTGAAAAATTCAATTAATAAAATAAAGTGATTCGAAATTGTGTACGCATCTTATTGACTACTTTTCTCCAAAGCGTCTTAGAAGCTATGATCAATCATTTTCCAGGTCATTGAAGCAATTTCCCCCGATTTTTTGGACAAAATTAAATTTCTTTTCAATTCCAGGTTTTTCCTTACCTGTGGAAACCCTGAATATATTTAGTTGAAAAAATAAACAAATAAAAGCACACCAAAACTAGTTTCATCCGAGTTAGGCGAATTATACAAGTGAACCGTGTAGACATGTTAATCGTGCAAGTAAAATACGAGGGAAAATGATTTTGTGAACATTCTACGCCTGCTCGTTTCAGATGCCTCTTGGAAGCCGGCGTTCTACGTGACCTGGAATACCTGGACGTCTCTGGATGCTGGCTGTTGAGCGGGCCCGAACTGTGCTCCATCGCAGACTCCCTGGCTTCTCTGTCCCCAGAAAACATTTTCTACTGTGATCGAATCTCTGATGGACCCTATCCCGATACGGCCAATGGATGCCAAAATCTGGAGAGCGGGGTTAGAGCTTGCTGCTGTCAGTTGACACTGTAAATATTGCGATCTGAAAGCAGCTCTGTACATTGAGCCCCCCGAGGCTGTTTATGATAGTCAATTCTAAATTTCTTTTCCCTTTAATCTCATTCCCAGTGCATAGTGCAATTAAACTCCTGATTATCTGTTATCCAGGAAACATGGGTGATCCAATTGTAAGTATTTCTTCTGGGAATGCCTTGATCCTTAAACCCATCCAACTGAAGAGTTCCTTTTTCTAATTTCAAAAATGGTTGTAAAAAAAGTTGCTGAGAAAATGGTTAATTTTGTTCGAGCAATTACAGAATATGTTGTGCACAATATGTTGCCCCCGGAATATATTGTGCTTCTTTAGAAATGTGAAAAAACTTAATTGGGAATAAAATTCACATTGAGACAGTAGACTTTCAAAACTACCAAAATCGATATTTTAATATTAAAGGTATCAAACTCTGGATAGCAAAAATAATTTTTTGATTGCAATCATTTTTGAGATTGATATACTACAACATAAAACATTGGTGTATTAGCCTACTTCAAATACATGTTTTCTCTTGGCATTCCTTATTTCAAAATATTTCCTGCACATCAGGTTTTAATTGATTTGCTTAAAATAAATTTTTGAATAACTTTTGCAATCTGTTGAATATATGGAAGTGCAGATGAGAAATTCATCGTACTTCAGAAATTCTAGTTTACAATGTTACTTAACCAATGCTATTTTTTTTTGTGCAAAATTTTGCTTGTTTCACACAATATAAGCAATACACATCAAATGGGAGTTAATTTTGTTTACATGTGCATACTTATGTGAATCAAAATTTTGACAATACATTCAAAATAAATGTGCCTGGGACTCAAATTTTTGCTAATTTATCCACCTTTTATGTGATAATCTGCACACAATATCTATAAGCAATCTGCAAATTTTGTAACAATTGGATAATATTTCCCAAGTTTGTTACATACATTAACTTTTGAATTTTTATTTAAAACCTTTCTAACTACCAAGTTCGAAAACTCATTCATGCTTTCGAAACACTCAAGTTTTTTTATACCAATTCAGTTTAGGATAACTGCTTGAAACTACTGCTCTTTAATCTTAAGAAACGTCGATATTTCCTGTTCACAAATCTGGTGACGAGCTACATTGCTGAATACGTGCATTGTACATCGTCGTGATACGAGGGGATACTGTATATAAATTCACTGTGTTGTTTTCAGAAATAAGTTCACTAAAAATTACATTTAATTTCATATGTTGAACAGCTATTTCCAATTCAATTATTTTGTACAAATGAAAATTATCTTGGGGAGGGCATTGGTATTCATATGTGGAATGTTTTTATTTCTGAAATACTCCTTCCTACTTGTGAGAACCTTCCAATTCAAATTTGATCAGTCATACAAATGAAGCATGTTAATTATGATAGGTGACATTTTCTGAATGGTCATCAGACATGCATTAGACATCAAATGCCTGGTCATTTCAGATGTCTGTTGGAAGCCGGCATTCTCTGGACAGAAGATGGATTATTTGTGTTTGGTTTGCCCTTAATAATGTGTTCCACATTTCTAAAGGTTTTTTTTTTTTAAGAAATAACATTAAAACATTTGTTGTAAATGTGTGTGCATCCATTGTTTGTATATACAGTACTTTTATGTTAATTTACTTTGTTCTGTTTGAAAGCTTAGTTAAGGAAGAGATGCCTAAATTTATATGGGCAATCAGGAGTTTTTTGCTTTGATCTGTTACTATTCAATGTTGTATGCAATTTTAATGAATTTTTCACTGTTTCATATACTATCAAATTTACATATAGAAAGCAATTAGCACTTATTCCATGTATGAAAATTTGTTACAGATATATGAATTATCCAAATCTATAGAAACAATAAATTTTTATCTATTATCTCGATTTCTTTATTCGTAGTACATGGTGAAGCAATCATTGCATGAGATGTCAAGTAACTGCAAGAAAACTTGTAAATGTTTTAAAATATAGAAGGAAAAACGTCTTAAAGTTTTTTACTTTTTACTCCCACCTTTACAGGAGTCGATGGAATCCACTTTTAAATTAAAAAAAAAAACAGTGTAGGCCATTAATTTATAGAAGAGATAGAAATAAGCTTATTTATGGTCATGCAAGAGCAAATGAAAAGTGAATACATCAATATATATATATATTTTTTTTATTCCCAGCAAAGGTTTTTAGTCTCGCTCTTCAAATTCAGTGTTGTTGCCTTCTCTATTACTATAAACATCGGTTCTCCATTCATAATTGTTTTGGCCTTGAAAATCCAAAAATGTCCTAGGACCTCAGTATACTTTTTGTACTTTTGATCCAGCATAACATTCACTCATTTCATTTCAATAATAAATTAAAACAAACTATTTAAAAATATCTATTTTAATTTTATAATACATAATGCAAAAACTATACCAAACGCAGCCAATTATCAATAAAACAACATCTGCACATTATAATTTTCAAAAAATTAAATCAACTGGAATTTTAAAAACAGATTTCAAAAGCAATGGATGTGTGGGTAACAGCTATCCCTCATGATTCTAAAACCTAATGCAGAGGGATTGGGTGTACAAGGTCCAATTTTAATTGAAGAGGCTGAAATATGATTTAAACCATATTCTGCTTTATTAAGTCAATTGTTGGAAGCAATATTGTGCATCCAATCTCTTGGACAATTGCTTTCATGGGCAGTCCATTTGTATAAAAATTTGAGCCACACAGGTTCTGTAATTAATATTTCAAGTTTCTTCAATTCCCATTTTGATTCTGATGTACGAGGAAATAATCTTCAAGATGAGCTAGAGACAGCCAATTTCTTCAAATGATCCATAAATACTTGAAGACTGACGTCATCTGTGAGGACAGGAGCGCCTGCGCCATCCTGTGTCGGGAGAACAAAACAATGCATCAAACGGTAGCCAAAGTTTTACATGAATGTTTCAGATTTTTACATTGGAATCACTAAAAACATTTTCCACTATAGTCGGACAAATTGGTGTTCTGAGTCGCTTCATTATGGACAAGTTTATTCTTTAAATCAGGGGCAGGTTAAAAAACATGTTCCCTCAATTAACATGCGATTGTGGCCAATTTGATGTGAGAAGCCAGTGATTACTGAGAGCAAAACAGGCAATTACAAATCATACTTTTGACTGTAGAAGCCCTTTACCCTGCAAGCTTAACCATGTTTGTATAAATGGTAATTAGTAATTTTTAGTTAACGTCGTACTAGAGCAACACAACGGGCTATTGACGACGGTCCGGGATCAGTCCCTTAAGGGAAAGAACCGAGGACAACACCTCGTAATTTTGAACCACGGTCAGATGACGAAGCAACACCTGAGCTGGCACCCCACTCTCCAAACTTCCATGCCAACCCAACGTGAGGACTTTCGGCCACGACAGATTTAAGGTGCACCAGCCGCCTCTACACCATACGCTTACAAACATCCATGCCCGAACCCGGATTCGAACCAGGAACCTTCCGATCTAGAGGCTAACACCTTAACCACTATACTGGTTGGTCGGCTTGTATAAATGGACTTCCCTAAGGTCTTGTTACCATGCTTAAGAGAAGGGATTATTTGGACTACAATTATACAAGCTGGAATGGGTGAAATAGGGTCTCCCTAGAGAAGTTGTAGTCTGACAACATTGCAAGAGACTTCACACCTCTTTGGGAGAGTTGATTTAAATTGGGGTGGTGACAAACAAAACGTTTTGTGAAAAGTAACCCGAGTTGAGATTTGGCTCGGGAGAGATTCCACTGATTTGTTTCCCTGTAAGGAAGGAAAAGGGCGTTGCTCAAGTTGCTCCGTGTATCACTTGCCTAAGAAAGCAGTAGATTCGCAAGGTGGTCGATTACTGTGCGTCCTTTTATGAGCAGCACTACCTCTTGTGACAGGCGCACTAGAAATATATTCAACCCAAGTCATCTCAAAATGTGTCACCACCTTAGGATTGTAATTAAAGCATCCTGCCAATCTTTATTTCTGCCTTTGTTCTAGATCAGTTTATGTCAACAGTCCTTTTAATGGAGACTAAACACATGATGCTTAAAGTTGAATAGACCAACTTATCTCCTGCTACAATGCAGTTGACTTGCCTAAGAGTACCTGCATCCTCCAATAAATACCACATGATATAAACGGGGCCAAGTCTCTTCTGATGATGGTTGTACTACATTTTCTCAGTTTTACCGATAGTGGACATTTCTATTGATTTAAGAAATAAATTACTTCAAACAGTTTTTTATTTTATTTGATAGTAAGAAAGTTTAAGAATAGCAAACTTGGCTTTGAAAGTTAATTGCCCTGAAAATATCATCAACTACAATTGAAGTGCAGTCCACTGGATTGCTAACCTTTCAAAATATACCCTAAAACACATTTCACTTTTAGAGCCACCAGTCCTGGATCATTTCAAACTCAATAATCGCCATTTTTTAAATACTAATAAGATCCATATAATTCCTCAAAGGATAGCTAAAAGTATGCAGTCATTTGCTTGAATTCTTTCACACACAATGTGGTTTTTCAGTTAAATAGAATTGCACAAGACAATGATAAATTTAATTAAATAAAATATACATTATTTAATCATGTTTATAGGATTAGTAAATAAGTTGGAAAATGATTTGGGATACTCCATTTTTAATTTTATACTCAATTTAATATTTGGTTTGTGGCAAAAGCTTATTTAAAACTTTCTATTTTCTTATAATAACTAACAGAATCATATACAATTACTACTTAATATTATGGTTCTCTCTAGTCTTGAGTTAAAATTAAAAACTAAATAGTTCCCCAAACCAAAACCATCACCAGAACCAAATAAAAAGAAAAAAATACCGTAGCATTTGGTGACGCCTGAGGCAGGTGAGGGTCGATAGAAAAGAAATCGTAAAATAATTTAGTAATACCAAAAATTCAACATGGATGAAAAATAAAAATATAAAGTAAATTATCTATCATTTTTCAGGGCTACTCAATGTCTTAATATTTTCCAAGTTATGCATGCACATTTGGTCAGTTAAAAATAAAAAAATTAACACCTTTTTTTTGCAAAAATTGAAGCCCAAACAAATTAAAACTTTTAAAGCCAACATGAGAGAATTTATTACTAAAAGAAAAATACACAGCTTCGATCGTAGTGAAAATAGAAATAGTATGTTTAATCGAAGGATCAACTCGAAATCAAATGGACTTGTTAATTACTCAAATCCAGAATCATAACATTCAGTTTGTCATCAATCTATGAAAATAAATTTACCCTGATATATCTTAGGGTAAATTTATCACTTCATTTTCAAAAAAATTAGATGAATCTCTTAGATGGCTCTAATTAAATGCATGCATAACCCAAAAGACATCTTATCTAAAATTGAGGAACCCTGAACAAATATAATAAGTAGCTTCAAATATACAATATTAACAAATTAGTATCGAATAGAATTCAATCATAAAATTATGTATATATTTAGTTTGATCATGAAATTCCAGGACTTGATTTCAGTCACTCCAACAGGAATCCAGCTTGTCAGTTTTAGATGGCAGGTTTCTGCAAAACAATTACACCCGAGTCTCCAGCATGGAGTTCCTGGTCATTATAAAACATCCAGGCAGGGTTTCCGATTCAAGAACTAACAAAATACCAACCACTTGGCTACTTAGAGAAAAGGAAATGAGCCTCATTTGGCATGTAGTTTTCAAAAAATATACCAATAAAAAGAGCTTGAATACTTTGAATTCCACCTCAAAATTGCTTGAAATATTTTTTGTTCCTCCAAAAGGCTGGGGGAGAAAATTCGAAACCCCCCTGCAGTATTAAAAAGAAATTTAACAGAACTTTTCAATTACAGAAAAGTATGTTAAGGCATCCTAACATAACATTCAGAACCGAAATAATCCTGTAACTCAATTGTCGAACTAAATATATAACATGTTTACAAAATAGCATAATTCAAAGTTGGATTTGCAAAGTAGGAAATTATTTTGTCATCAAAAGATATTCTTGAATAGTCTAAAGCTCCCAAACTTATTCAAATTGTGGCATCCTTATGAGAATTAGAATTTTCTCGCAGCACCCTTGTCATGTAATATCTATAAATTTCCTATTTGTACAACTTTGAAGAAGAAATTAGAGAAGTAAGTGGTAGGAACATACATCATTAATACAACTCGTATTTAAAATTCACACAAATACTTTAATTGTACTTAATAGGAAAACATAGGTAGGTTAAAATATAAATAAAACAAATAAAATTTCCTTGAACACGCTCTTGGTTGGGGAGTGAACACACTTTTTCTGTTGCTTAGCAATAGCTTATATTAGAGATCATGAGCGCTTCGTGGCACCCGTCATCTCTACTTGGCACCTCAGGGTGCCGCGGCATACATTTTGGGAACCCCTGGTCTAAAGAGATGATTTTTAAGGATGTCTTCTTTACTAGTTAGACTATAATTGGGTTGGATAGAACAGTGGTTAAAAAATCAATAGTGGTTAGAAAATATAGTTGTTTGAGAACTGAAAAATCTAATTTTTTAGGGATATTACTATATTGTGTCCATAATGACTTGGATTAAATCAGATTAACAAGATAAGACTAGGAGAGAAAAGGATTACGAAATTGAGCATTAAATTCAAAGTACTGCTTAAAAGTTTTTTAAAACACTTTCAACATATAACTTCTTGTTTATTCAAAACAATGTATAAGCAACAAGTTAGTTAAAATTATAATTTAATGATAAAAATTGCCATTTACAGCACAGAAAAGTTACGGTGCATTTCTATTGAAAACAGCATAAAAAATTGGTTTGCAAATTGATATTTTTCAATTAACTGAAGCAACACAACGGGCTATTGGTGACGGTCCAGATCAACCTCCAAAAAGCAAGATCTGAGGTCAACACCACGTAATTTTGAACCACGGTCAGATGACGAGGTCACGCCTGAGCTGGCACCCCAATCTCCAAAATTCCACATCACGCCAAGGTATGCAAATTGGATTGTAGGCCAATAGAGAATTTGATTATTATATGACTTTTTAAACAGAATTACGTTTCAACTCGTCAGAGCAGTCAAGACAAAATGAACAAAAAACTAACTACACCCAAATTAGCCAACAGGAAGGTTTGAATTTGCCAAATGAGATGCTGTGGAGAATGAAATTCACAACCCAATTTTTTTACTTAACTCAATAAATACAGCAAAGGTTACACCTTAAGTTAAGATTGTGCAAAATATGAAAACAATTGATATTTTTACACCTAGTGTTACTCACCTGACCCCAGCTATACATGTTGTTGTGTGTGATGGAAGGATTTACTTTGGACAGCAAGAAACGAGCCTAGAAAGATTATTAACATTCAAAGTTAGAACTATAAAGCATAATTGCACAATTAAACAGTGTTCAATACAGAATGGTCATCTCTATCAAAGAAATTAGAATTCATAAATATAGAACGAAATATCTTCCCAAAAGCATGGGAAGTTTTTAATTGCATTTTTTGTCAAATGGGTTCAAAAACTCGTAAATCTAAAATATCTATTGATCGTAAACAAAAAATTATGGACTAAAGTTATAATACAGATAACATTTATAGCGAATGTTTTCCTAAAAGTGTGGTCTTCAAGGGGGACTAGGAAAACATGCAATATTTCTCTAGTCAAAAGAAAAATCTTTCAATGAAACAAAATTCGATTAAATTATTATCTGATTTTTTTTTTAGGTTCTCAAATCTACAAACAATTATCAGATTCCAGTATTTTTTGAGTTCCAACTAATTCTAATTGTAAAACTCATTTCTAACTAAATTTGTCTTTGAATCTTAACAGGAGCTTATTATCAGTCAAACTGGTTGATACAGATGTTTGGACATCACTTGCTGCATTTGGTCTTGTGTGGCCAAACAGGTCACATGTTGGCTTGCAACCATTATGCATTGTGTAGTTTAGAGGCATGGTGTAAAATGGATTATAGGATTAGGTTTGATTATGTGAAGCATCCTTCAGAGACTGGACACAGATCTAAGTATTTTCCCTCTATATTAGGTGAAAATTAAGGATAACGCTGGTCTTATGCAGGTATACATATATGGCTTTTTAATTATAATCTCATGGGGACCACATAAATCATCTAGGGCATCCTTGAACTGAAACATCTGGGAACCACTATTATAATGAAATGAATAGTTTTGATAAAACAAAATAGTTCAGTGGTCATTGTCATAACAGGAACCCATTGGATGAGTAAAATTTGCAAAGTTAAGTTTTCCCATGAAAAATTCTAGTTTTTTAAAACAATTTTACCAAACATTCAGATTTGAATTTCTCAACCAAACCCACAATTTAACAGATACATATTTAACTGAAAGTGCAGTCTCACCTGTGATCCTCCTTGATCGCAGTCGATGTAACGAGGCATTGGAAACCTAGTCTGTAGGATTTCCTGTGCATCATCCACAGGAGCCTGCAAAAGCTGTCGGAAGTTTTCGTGCTCGGCGGAGTTTTGGTACCCGGCTTTCCTCCACTGAGCAATTGTCTGAAAGGACACGCATAATGAAAAATAATTCTTGATATCAAACACATAAAGAGGGAAAATAGTGGTTGATTGAAATGAAAAGGAACAAGCTAGAACACACATTCGCATCCTTCTAAATGTTCGATTCAGAAAACATAGGAGGTAAGTTTGTATTTAATTAACGTCACACTAAAGAAACGCGAATGGCTTTCGGGAAGTCCGGTCTGAAGTTTTATTTCCAATTGAAAAAACAATTTGAACACCATACCACTCGACGCGTTTGCTTTTCCTGGGAGTCTAGTCATATGCCCTACTCTTCGGGAAAACTAAATTCGCTAATTGCGATTGTTGGAAGTTACGATCGCAACTTCACTGTTTTTCTCAGTAAGTGTTTTGTAAAATCTGGGCACCGAAGTCTATACTTTTGCCGAGTTGGCAACTGTATTTATGTAAATTTTACGTATTCTACCATGTATCGATTGTATACAAAGTGTGCTTGTACAGCCCATGTCAGGGGTAACTTTTCAAGTTGGCTCGTTGAAAGTTTGACCTTGCCACTCAATTGTAATATTAAATTCACTTTCATTTCGAATAAATATATTTTTAAATTACGAGTTTCATTT
This sequence comes from Metellina segmentata, assembly GCA_947359465.1. NCBI lineage: Eukaryota > Metazoa > Arthropoda > Arachnida > Araneae > Tetragnathidae > Metellina > Metellina segmentata. The sequence goes on along the minus strand of OX375879.1, from coordinate 17,390,086 downwards.
TACTGTGGCATCGAATTCCACTGCTATAATTCCCCATCAAAAACGTTTGTACATGTGGTAACCAAATACGGTGTGGTGAAAACAAGCTTAGTTTCAGTTAGCTGCTGGATGTCCCCCAACTAATAGCGTTTGTTGCGCGTGCGACATGCGAGTCGAGTATAAAGCATCAATCAGTGATATTTAGTCACATTTTTTAGAAGCAGAAGAGAAATGATTTTTTGGGGGGCATCACAAAAACACAAGGTTGCATTTACACTTGATCCACACCCTCCTTGTAGGCTTGATTTGGCAGCATCCGACCTCTGGTGGTTTGCAAAATTAAAAGATGGTTGGAAAGGACTACATATTGCATCTGACATTAAAACTGCTGCAAAAACAAACCAAACTTTCTTCGAGGGATGGAATGAAAAAGTGGATCGCAGGTTTGGATAAAGGTGTACCATTATATGATGTGTCTGTAGAAAATATATTCATTCATTCATTTTACACAGTTGGAGACGTCTCAATCAATCTTTGGCTGGTTTTGGGGTTTTTCGGGAGAAGGGCCATATCTGGCCAAGCTGCGCCAAACACAAGACAATCCTAAGCAATTGTGAAAAGGATAGAGAGGAGCAGATGAAGATCGCTAGGGCATCATAATAACGCAACCCCCATCTTTATCAGAGGCAGTAAACCACATGGGAAAAGAATAGGTCACTAGGGTATCTCAGGTGTACACACCCAAGGAAGATGTGCTCCGATGAGGCGATCGATCCTAGGACTTAATATCTGGTAACATTTGGATGAAATAACATGAATACTTATGAACTAATTAAAAGATAACATACTTCTCCATGAAATATGACTATGTGGAAAAATGTATCCATCAATAAAATACGGTCGGGCTGAATGCTGCTGGTGTCTAGCAACACGGGCTGAAAATATAGAAAAGCGATTTTAGTTGAGAGAGCACGTTAAATCGTGAATAGCAAAATGCATGTGAAAATCTTACCTCTGGTGGACCATTGAAAGAGTATGCATATACAATGGGCTGTATCATTATCAAGGAATTAGTCAGATCTTCCTTTATCAACATATGCCTAAAAGGAATCATTAGTTATCAGTATGTACAAAATTAAAATGAGAAAATGTTCTAAAATTGGGGTGAAATCTTAGAATGTGGTACAGCCATTAGCTTGGCAGTCAAGCCAGGAAAAATTAATTTTAATGAAAAACATAATCGTTAATAATTAAAGTATTTTATAAATTTAGGCTAAAAGTTTAAATTTTCATAAGGGTTTGATTGAGTTTTTTAGTTTTATTCGCAAATGAAGTCTTGCAACGGTTCTTGCCAAAATATCAAAGTAGTCTCCGAAGAGGAGTCGCGTAAACAGGTGGTCTGCCATTGAATGCAGGAATTTTTTCGTGTCTGCGTTCGTACAATAAAACATGAGAAAGGGATAGAATAGTTTATCTAACAGACACACTAGTGAAGGCTACTTAGGTTAAAAATTGAAGTAATGACATACTTTTCTGAATGAGACAATTTAGCTATCAGTGCTAAATGGCAGCATGGTCTGGGTGCATGGCAACTGATATAAGCTAAATGTTAAAGCAGCTGTTGCAAGACAGCTTCACCTCTCAATGAGTGCACCATTATCGAACAGTGCACCATCATACCATTTCAAGTCTTATGAGTACATGAAACACATTTAAATTTACAGCGGCTTCTTACAAAGACCTTGTGCAACCATTCAACTAAAGCAACAAGGACTCTTTTCAAAAGGACATGACAAAAACATACCCTTAAACAGTCACGAATACTCGAGAGTTGCTAAAATTTAAGAGGGGGGAGTTCGTGAACAATGAGATAGCCCTTACCTTGCATCTAGCAATTTCATCTTTTATATCCCATTTTATCCTCTTGGTGGTTATCTTGTTCAGTGTCATTAGGAAAAATACCAGCAATATCCTAATGATATATCTCGTTGGTCAGATCTTGATGCACGTGATACCTTGTTGAAATCATTTGGAGAGTTCAACACATCTTAAGGTAGGCAAACACCCCCCCCCCCAATTTTTTTTCTTTAACATTGCTTCGATCCTTTTCATATTTTTATCAATGATTGTATTAGCATAATACAAATGTTTTGAGGGTAACATTTATATAAAAATCATTTTTTTTTTAAATCAAAACTGAATAAAAACGGTTTCTGATAACACTGATAGCAATTTAAATTTTGCACCTATTTTGTTGTTTTTTTGTACTAAACTCTTCATTTACTATTGGCCAGTGCATTAAACAAAAAAAAAAAAAAAAAAAAAAAAAGGAATAATAATACAATCTTCTGAATACTGATATCAAATATGGAAATAATCCAAAAACCTCTAAAAAAAGTCTATCTCATTACCTTACAAAATTAAAAATTTTACTAGTTACATTTGTTTTTTGAGGTTCAATGCACAGTATAATGACTAATAAACATTTTTGCAAAATATCTAAGAAACAAAATTAAATAGTGTAGCGCCCATGTTTATGCTAATGACAGTGTCTCCCTCTGACGGTTAGCAATATGAAATAGGCAGTCGAGAGCCAAGTTTCCCATGCGCGGACGCATGGTCTTCTGTATCCCTAACTCTTAACTAAATTTAATATGTGTGTTGTGTGTAACTTAGATCTCATTAAAGATGTTACACTAAATTTTGGCTCACTAGCATTCCATTTTCTTACCCCAACAGAACCCAGTGGCTTTCCCCGGCCACAAACTGACGGCCAACGTGTGTTAGAATGCGTTGTTGAGGTCAAAATTTAAACTTGGCTCCTGGCTCGGTAATTTTTCAGATAATGCGCACTTAGGACAAAGGTGTCGCTTGAAGAATCCTACAACCATTTTGGATTTTGCTAAGCACATGGAAACAGGTTAGTTTCTGTGGTGTACGGACCATCAGTCTCCGTTTATGGATAACAGGTATTTTCTGTTTACCTTTTGTTTCGCCAGGCCAAACTGGGAAACCATTCTGTAGTAATAATGCATTCCTTTGTGTTCAAGTAACATCCTGTTACCAAAAGGCTATATCTTGTATAAATTACTTGTTTGAGTTTTGAAAATTTGTCTCAAAAATGATATATCTAACAATCTTTTAAGATTTTAATTATCTTTTAAGCTATGATATAAAAAAATATATATATATTCTACTTTCGAATAGAAATATAACTGTTCGTGCTTATCGGACAGAAAATTAGTCGGATCTTGAAAGTATTATTTTTTGGTTTAGTAGACAGAAAACAATTTTTTTCTTGTATATTGTTGATATAAGATATATTTTATGTGTGATCTTAACGATTTATTTTCGAATTAAAAGCTTATGAATAGGTTTTTAATGCATTTCATAAAAGGAAAGAAATATATTATAGTGTTGTATTATAGTATTTTTTTTTTATTCGAGAATGATGGGAGTAATAATTAGTATTATGAAGTACACATTTGTAATTTTATGTGGTATCTAGTTTTGAGTATCACGTGATCAAGGAGATGCTCAGGGACAATGTACATGTAAAGTAAGAGGGACTACTCATTCATTCGAATTGCACTATTGCACTCCTGTGACCTTGTAATTGAAAGCGAAGGTGTTTATGGTTTTTCGGGTGCTCTTTTTATAATTGTGCATTTTGAAGGGGGATTTTTTCTTGACGAACGTTATTTGCTTCGCGAAAGAGAGATTTTTGTTTTGTTGTTCACACATTTGGGGAGATTGGTATTTCAGAGCTCGGTTACATGAAAGATTTTGGGGGTTGTGTATAAAATACCAATTGAATTCCTATTGTTTTAACAAATGTGCATTATATAAATTTAGGATTTTAATTTGATTATATATGTTAACTGGTATACATATACTGTCATTGTTACTCATTCTTGCATAAAATAATTGTTAATGTCACAATATTGCAAACGTATTACTAATAGTGTTATTGTTAACCTTATTATATTTCTTACCAAAGGTTATTTCAGTGAAATATTGTCAATGTTCTGAGGATTTTGAGCAAGTGTTTATTATACAAATTTAGAACTTTTACACACATTTTAGATGTTTAATTGAAATTATTAGGTTTAATGATACAATATTCCGTTTAAATTAGTGCATTTTATTTATACTATTTTTAATGGTCAAAATATAAAGTGACTCTGAACAACAGAACTATAAAGAAAATGTCATTCCTCGGTAAAGCAAGAAAATGCGATCTGGTTGGTCTGGCATTAGAGATGGGGGAACATTCTGATGATAGAGATACAGTAATCAAATTAAGAACGATTATTACTTCGAGTCCGGCTTACGAAGAAGAATTTGTAAACAACTTACTCCAGCGTATTATCACTGAGAGACAGGAACTGGAAGCAAAGATCAAGGAAGAAATTAAAAGAAAGGAAGATTTAGAATTCGAAGAGTGAAAGAGGAAGGATGGTTACGAATTTGAGCTACAGAAGTTGAGACTCCAGGAAGAAGCGGCTCGAACGTCAGCTTCCATAGAACAGAATGCAGTTCCACATTCAGCCAAACCCAAACTGGATTTGCAGACTCTTATTCAACGATTTGATCCTGCAACAAACAATGTGAGTTTGTACCTCGTCATCTTCGAAAAGCAAACCCGGAGAGCTGAAATCCCTAAAGAATTCTGGGCAGCACATTTAATTGGATTGTTGCCATACGATATTGCTCAAATTATTGCCAGGGAAGCGGAAGAAGTTTCCCAAGATTATGAACAAGTTAAGCAGCTTCTACTCAAGCGCTATAAGTTAACACCAGAGAAGTTTCGCCAATCATTCATGAGACATGCAAAAAGTCCAGAAAGCACATGGACAGATTTCGCATATGAAACGAGGAACTATTTTCAGGGTTGGATTTCGGGTCTTGAAATCACCACTTTCGACGGACTCTTTGATCTGATGATTGCAGATCAAATAAAACGCCGTGTTCCTCAGGAGATTCGAGAACATTTCATCGATGAGTGGACTCGGATAAAAACAGTAAAAGATCTAGTGATGAAGCTAGATGACTATGAAACGGTTCGACCAAATAACAGTAAGGATTTTGCTCCCAAGACGCAAAATAAACTGTGGAATGGAACTCCAAATCCTCCAGCGCAGGGGGATAGCAAGGCCCAGCGTCGGGATTGGAGAGGGGTCAGCAACAACCGTGAAGTGCAGCAGGACAAACGAACATATCCAAGGACACAGCAGGACAACGGAAAGTCCAAAGCTAAAGTAACTTGTTTCTCATGTGGATTAGAAGGACACATGAAAGGAACCTGCCCAAATTGGGACAAGACTAAAGATGGTAGAGGTGCTAACAGAAATAAACAGTATCCTTTTAGTCAAGACAGAGCCCAAAGAACCTCTGAACTTCAAAACGAAGAAATCAGACCTCCCATAGCATGTTATGGATGTGGTTGCCCAGGAGTTATTAAATCAAGATGCAGCACTTGCAATCCAACCGTACCGAATGACTATTCGAAATCGCCAAATGTTAACCATCTGGAACTTTACAGTTGTTCCACATTGAGACACCCATTGAGCCTTATCCAGATCACAATTTGCAACCAACAGGCTGCCGTGTGTGCAGACACGGGGCGACTTGTTCCGTGGCTGGAGAAAAGTTGTACAAACGTCTCCAGGAGTTTGGTCTGCATTTTGAGGACAGGAAGGTTGAATTAAAGCTTGCTGATGGCTGCATGAAAGCAACAGATGTCCTCAGTACTGTGGTAAATATTGGCATTAATGGTAAGGTGATCCCAACAGAACTTCTTGTCCTAAAACACGCCAAAGGAAACAGAACTCTTTTGGGCCAGGATTTCCTCCAAGCAGCAGGGATAGTTCTGGATCTACAACAAAATGAATGGTTTTTCTCTGAAACCCCACAAAAGAAAAACAGTTGTTTCCCTAACACGAGTGGCAACGCATGCTACATCTTTATTGGATACATCCCTTCGAAAAGATGAAGATAGAAGACACTTGGTAGTGGAAAAACACCAATTAAATTCTCTCCTGCAGAAAAATCAAACATGTTTTCAACCAGGGGGAGAGCCTACACCGTCAATGGAACACCGAATCACAACTCGTGATCATCTTCCTGTATCAGTGCTCCCTTACAGGACGAACGCCGTCAAGAATGTACAGTACATCCCTGGAAAGGCAAATGTCATTCCCGACATACTCTCCAGCCCTGTTTGTAAAGAAGATCAAAGCTCTTCATGTGAACTTTCCAACATTGTTGTTGCGGACTTGCTCACTCAGAAGTTCCCCACTTCTTATGTCATAGCCAGTATTGATAAACCGTGTGAGCCACTCGCGACTTACCATGTCTCTGCTCTCACAACCTTCAGAGACATCGATACTACTCCAGTAGCCCCTCTTCGTAAGAGAGGGCGACCACCCAATGTACCTGGGAACTCGAACTCAGATAAAGAACTTTCAAGTCCTTCAGGAACTGCTTCCCGGACTGGTCGCTTTCCACGGAAAGCCAAAAGAATTTGAACTTGACCATTACCACTCCAGAACTTTCCGATCCTGGTCTCCTCACCGGGACGTCGTCGGGACCAGAGGGGGAGTCTGTAGCGCCCATGTTTATGCTAATGACAGTGTCTCCCTCTGACGGTTAGCAATATGAAATAGGCAGTCGAGAGCCAAGTTTCCCATGCGCGGAAGCATGGTCTTCTGTATCACTAACTCTTAACTAAATTTAATATGTGTGTTGTGTGTAACTTAGATCTCATTAAAGATGTTACACTAAATTTTGGCTCACTAGCATTCCATTTTCTTACCCCAACAGAACCCAGTGGCTTTCCCTGGCCACAATAGTGTTTTAGATAGGGTAGTTAAGATAATGGTAAATACAGAAAAACTCATTTTGAGTTAAATGGAACATTTTTAACCATAGGACATGGCTTTTTAATACTATGCTTGCTATATTGCTTCCGAAATATGCCTATAACTTCGCTAATACTTAATGAATTTTAAAACGGTTTTCAGATATTGAAAAATGAATGCTTGACGCATATTTTTAACGAATGAACTCGAAAATGATTTTTTTTGTAAAATTTGGGTGTTTACCTACCTTAACCCCTTAAAACACTAGTTTTTTTTCAGAAAAACTGGAAAAAATTGTTGTTGTTGTTTTACAGAAATGAATATATAGGTATAGTGTAAGTTATTTTTTCCAATTTCAAATGTGTGTGTGTGTGGGGGGGGGGGGTTGACTAGGGAGCGGGAGGTGGGGTAAAAATTTTTATACAAACAAAGTGTAAACAATTTGAATAAATGTTTATTTTGACTTTCAAAATTATATTAAAATTAAATTAAGATAAATTGGCACAGTCAAAATCGTCAGAGTCGCTCATTAACAGATAAGATTTTCTAAACAAGTTACAAAAACAGTTAGTAAAAATTAATTTATAGTTAACTGTTCGCTTTTATATTTAACACAATAAAAATGGATACATTACATTTTCCACACGAAACAACTGCTTTAGAACAAAGAATTCCAAACAAAACATTTTAACCATCCAAATGCACCACATGGTTGACACAAGAAAAATGCTGCATTGTGGTGCCATCTATGGTCAATAAGTTTAATTATAATCTAGCCTACCTATTTTTACTAGAACAGATCTCCGACGGGCATTAGAAATAAAATAATGCGAGATACAAGATCGCCCTTGTGAGACACGGGCATGTGCAAATTTGCTGGTAACGTTCGCTGGTGTCAGACACGGGCAAATACGTTAAGGGTTTAAAGTGCTTTTTGATAATACAGTGGAAAAGGGAATCACTACTTGGTTTCGACAGCAGCCTAAAAATTTTATGCTGTCTATTTTTAGAAACACGTGCAAAGACGAGTACATAAATACAAAGGGATTACAGTGAAAAATAAAAGGATTTCATATCACTAACCTCTTATTTATTTCATTTCATCCCAATTTGTAACACATTTGCCCATTTCCTATTATAACACCAGATGAAGTAGAGGTTACGACTTTTAACAAATTGTAATAAAACTACTGGTTTTGTAGAATGGTACTCCATTACTATTTGACAGTTCAGTAAGGGTGGAGTCTGACTGTGATGTAAAGCACAAGATCACAGTAAGACAGGTGACAAGGGTCTAGTTGCATGTACTGGTAATCACAGGAGGAGCAAAATTAGCTGGATAAAAATAGTCTTGTTTCATGTGCTTGCTGATCCTTGCAGAGTAGAATCTGCTATTTCCAGCAGAGTGAAATTGCATAAGGGCTGTATCATGTACTAAAATGTCACCTAAAATCAACTGCAAGTTGAATATCATACCTGTAATAGGAGGTCTCGTCAGGACTGTTGTTGAAAACTTGCAAGAACTGAGATCTTCGCAAGTGGAACATAAACTGGGGATAAAGTGAAAAGTTTTCCGAGAATCGAAAAGATGCAGGATCATCCTTGTTAAATTCGCCAAATTTTTGGCACTAAAGAAAGAAAATACCTATGAATTAGATGCATGAATGTTTATCAAAAAAATTTCACAAATAGCAGGATTATTATACAAATTTTTTTTTTAATTATTCCAATTTAGAAATCTGCTATTTTAGTATTGCAAACGCAAAATTTGTGCAAGGAGAGATTAGATTAAGGTTTTTTTTTTATAAAATTGCAAAGTATCCGAAATGGCCTAGGTACAGAGGATTCCGGACTTTGGACATTGTACTGTATCTGTTACTTTAGTATTGAAAACTAATTCCAGACGTAAATAACAAGCAGAAAAATTTGCGTGCGGGGAGGGGGGTTATATTATGGTTCTTTTGACAAAAAAAACTGCAAATAATCCAAAATCCAGAAAAGTCCGATATCCGGAACAGCCAAGGTCCGGAGGATTCCGGATTTTGTACTGTATTGCATTTTGTCCCTGACGTGGACACTTTCTACTGATTCTTATTTCTGACATCTACCACATACATAAAAATGTGCAGATTATTTCGCATAGCTTCCTCTGTTTTCCTTTTCTTTTTCCGATACACGTTATTAGGCATGGATGGCACCTCACCATGTTGCATCCATGAAGGTGGACGGACCCTGTTTCTCTTTTAATTCGCTATTTTACTTCATGTTCAGAAGACTTGCTGGTGTCTCGGGTGTGGGTCAGTGTCGCACAGAACATTTGTAACTGGCAACGGTTACAAGAGTTCACTATGATGCAGTGTGATAACATATACAGAAACATGGTCGAGTACCAGCCTCACATGTTTTATGCCACCCACTGTGAAATTGGGGCTGCTGACATAATATACCCTTATCATCGGGTGGTTATTAACTGCTACAAATCTAATACTTTTCCTAAGTATGAAAATTCTCCAAAAATGTTAAATAACCATTAATAATCTTAAATTACCACTATTTGTTTGGTGTAATATTAGTAAATTAGTTCACAAGGAAGAATTATAATACATAATAAGTGAAATAACATAAAAAAGTATGTTAGACATGATAAATTAATGTGATGTTGCATAGCATATTAACTTTTCCTTTATTTCCATGTAATATAAATTGATGGTTTTCATTTTATGATGATAAAAAAAAAATATGGCATGTATTTCAATAAAAAATAACAGTTATAATTAATTTATATCACAGTGCTTATGTGCCTATATATAGTGTGAATGATGCATAAAAAATTAACTTCAAGTTTTTTTCTGCAGTCAATAAAATGAAACATTACAATTATCTGAAAAATAAGGTTTTAAATAGAAAATTCTCGAATATTATCTAATTTCAATCCTTGGAGAATAATCTCTGCTCACATCTCTACTAAAAACCACACTGTGAATTATACCTCATATAAAGCAAGTTTAAACTTGAAAGGCAAGAATTAATTAGAATAATAAAAATCCAAACTTGGATTTTTTTTTTAATTGATTTAAATCAAATAAATTGGGTTCAAATCAAATAAAATTTTGGACGAGTCTATTCTTTAAGTTAGGGGGACAAAGGTAACGTAAACAAAATATTTCCAGTCTTTACAGAGTCTTTAGCATAGATTTTAGGTTTATCGTTCAGTGCCGATAGCAACAATGAGTGGGGAATCAACCGCAGCGAACACTTTTCACACCTATTCAAAAATCGATCGACACGAGGGTCGACAGCATTCTCGGCGGAGCTAAACAAGAACACTGTACCAGGGCTACAGAAGTTTTTAGGCCCAAGAGTTTCCCAAAACACAATTTGTTTTGTCCGAAAATTCCTCGAAAACGTCTCTGTATTTTCATTCTAGTTTAAATGACTATTAGAGTACAATGTTAATGATTAAGAACTCTCCTTAAGACTATTACAAATTTAAAAAAAAAACAATATTTATTCCAATAAAGAATAATTTTACATTCATGGGTTATATTAGTTGTCACCAAGAAATGGCAGCCTTCCTGTCTCTTTGTGAAGGTTATCAATTACCTTTGACATCATATACGCCGATTTCGGTAAAATATGGAGATGAAACAATTTGAAAATTTGTTTCACTGCAAAGGAAAAAAAAGCGGGGGTAGGGGGCATAAATATAGTTGCTAGCCAAAATATTTGTTCGTCACTGATGACAATTGAATTTGTAGAGTTTTTTTTTTAAACTTAAGCAAAAATTTCCCTACAGCTGCCTGAATTTCCCTCGAACCTTGTTCGTGCATTTGGACATATTCTGCACCACTCTACTACTGTCAATTAACAATTACTTCCGATAGCTAATTGGTAATAATTTAAGAATAAGGAAACCTGTCGGATGTGTGCTTAAATAACTATAAAACCTTTCATTTCACATTGCCAATACCCACTTTAAGACCCTCCAAAAAAAGGCAGAAGTTAACCAGTGTGGAAATGAAGGAGTAAAAGAGTTACCAATCTAATGAGAGTCCTGTCCAACCACCGGAGAACATCTGCACCGTCATCCCCTTCTGCTCTGAAGCACGCCAGACGAGCCATGAGGACAGCTGCTGCCTCTTGATCAAATCCTGCAGAAATGTGGTGGATGTTGCTGGAAGCATCTGCCCAACTGTCATACAAACAGAATAAGGGTGAACACACAGGATGACTAAGCTTTTCTCAGATGTGTGCGCACAGAGCAAAACTGATTTAGAACCGAGAGTGTTGGGGGTAACAGTTATTAAATTCACATTGTTCACAGTAGATATTTGAATTTTGTATAAAAGCAAGTAGTGACACCTTTGCAGTAGATTCAAGCTAGCAAATAATAACTCTCAAGTTCAGGAATGGCTGCTATAATTTATTTTACAATACTTACTTATCCAGACATCCTCATTGGTTCGCCAATTCCACACTCTCTACCGTTTATAAGCTACGCTGAACTCAAATTCCGTTCAGTGATGGTCAATCTTCAGAAGAGATAGAAGGCCTTCGGCCCAAGTTCTCAGGAGCACCCGTTATTTTCTTTACAATAATTATTTGAACATATGGAGGTATTTTCAATTTTTTAACAAGACGAAGAAGATTTTTTTTCCCGATGTGTCTATTAGTTTAGGGTGTATTAAGTGTTGAAGTCGAAAAACGTGACATTTCTAACGCGAGTGAGCAAAAGACATACAAATTTTGAGTCCTCAGCAGTGAATTTTTTTTAAAGTACCTTTAAACGTCAATTTTTGCACCACACCAAGCTTTTTTTAGAAATATAAATTTGGTTCCTAATAATATTTTTTGAAATTTGGGAAAAATCGGGACATTTTTTTTATTTGTTTGTTGAAAATGTCATATCTATAGCTTAATACTATCAGTTCTTAAATTTGAAAACATTACTGGAAACCTTAGAATGCACTCTTTCTTAAGGTATAGTTATTTTTAAAATTGGTTCAAAAATAAATTTGATGTGACAAAAAGTATACTTTTGGGATAGTGCACAAATTTTTCTCCCTGGAGAGAAATGCTACATCCTTCTAACTGGCCTTGGGGCGAAACTCGCTGCGACATCGGGGAAAAGGAAGACGCTTGCGAAAGATTACCATAGCAACTAGTTTTTTTATTTGGACGTTGAAACTCGCTGTGACATCATGGAACTATTCCAGAGTTACTAACTTCAGTTTTCTTTCTTTCTGTGGTTTGAACAAACATTTGCACAAAAAGAATTGGGAGGGGACTACTCACTTTCTAGCTATTGTGGTAACTCTAATCTTCCTCTGGCCACTGGAATGCTGATACTGTGTTATGAATTGGATGCAGCCTCTGCCACCTTGTGGAATCGGAGCATTGTGCTGGAAAGGAAAAATGCATGATTTAAAGATAGCAAAGAAAAATAAATAGAATATATATTTTACACAAAATATATTTTTAATATAAAATATTATTTATAAAATATATTATATAGAATAGTCTGGGAAAATGATGTTTTTTAAAAAAACTTTAAGGTCGATTTTAAACACTATATTTGGTCAAGTTGTATGTCAACCAAAACAATGAAAGACAATGTCAAAAAATGCTAAGGACTTTTGTCAAATATTAACTTAAAAGCCTCTAGAAACTAATATGAAAGATCGGGTCTTCTTAAGAACTGTAGAAGCACTGTTCTCTGTGTACAGATCAAGATACCAAAATCAAGAAAAAAGCACAACATAATAACAGCATGATTTGTTGTAGTGAAAAGCAAAAATTGAATTCTGGAAAATTCGGAATGCTTGACATTTTTTGCAGTTTTTAGGATTTAAATGAGCATTAATTCAATAAAAAATTTAAACACTTACCTGATTGACAATTTCAAAGAAAATGCCTACTGTATTACCAGGGCTGATACCGCAAAATTTCCATTGTGAAGTACCACCAATACCGATTTCTGTGTCAGACACACTGTTACTTTTGCTATGCAAAGAGATACAAGCTCCAATGGCACCAGACACTTTCAACTCTCGAGATGTCTAAAAAAAATTCAAATAAAGAGGTCATAATACAATTAATGAACTTGCCTGCTAATATTTATAATTTTCAGTCATCAAAACATAAATACACAATCTGTCTACAATGAAAACTGCTCCAAAGTCTCCCTGTCTGATGACATACAACGGAGCACATTCCCAATAGGTCTGTGACGTTTCAGGGGTCCACAGAAAACATTCCATGTTTTAATAGCCAAAATGTTTGAAATCGAGAAAAATTTCAAAATTGCATATAATTTTTCCAATTCTTTTATCTTCTAAAATTTATGGATGTTCCAAGTGCAGTGCTGAGGATGTAGGCGAGTGGCTAGTGTAATTTTTCGTATCCTGGATTCCAAATTCTCAGCGACGATGAACTCATTCAAAGTGCATGAGAACTTATTGTTGTCGCGGAAAATGACGACATTTCTACTCAACAAGACGCTGGACTGTCAGCTAGTAAGGCCATTAAGTGTCTTGACACAGCGCTAAAATGAATGGAGCGATAGCCTGAGTGCGACCTTGTAGTTACTCACTGTCAAGTGCATCCCTTACAGCCTCATGGCATATGAGAACACTTGCCGACCACCTTAAAATTACATGGCTCAGGAACATTGCATGCAACAATGGCTCAAGGGTTAAATTATTAACATGGTGAGATTCATTGAAAATCATCAGGACTTGTGTGTGATTATCCTAAGACTAAGAAAAACGAACTTTTTTCCTCACCTTGCATGATGTATATATATATATATATATTTATAATGTAACCAAGTATAATGATTTATTGTATATACTGTAAGGATGTATAAATGTAATGAGCTCTAACATTCTGGGTAGACATGTCACCTTGGTGGCATGCTCTACTCATCCAACCACACTTATTTAAACTGGTACAGTGTCTCACAACACTAGGCACAGGAGTGTGTGTTGGTGTTAATTAGTTAGTTTTATCTTTTATAGAAGTTTTAATAATCAAAAATGATAATTTTAAATAGTTACTAGCCACTACGTGGCTAGCCTGTGCCCCGCAAACCAACACCACAGGCAGCGCCGTGATTTAAGGTTTTAAACTGGTGTAAAATTTCCCGCAGATTTCAAATCCAGTGAAGATATATTCAATTACAAAATTATTTGTTTAAAGAAAATCATATTTTTAGGTATCAATCTATAGTAAAATTTTCCACAGATTTCAAATTTGTTCAAATTTTCAATCTATTTTTAGCGATTCCGATTTTTTGAAAAAAAGCTCAACAATCCCAGTCAATAGGTTTTTTATTTCTTGCTCTCATTCCCAGTAATGGTTGGTTCCCTGGTTGTTAATTTTAATCTGAGATGTGGTTCCACGTCCAATAGTCTGTTCCTTTTTTTCGACTTAATGTCTACAAATGCTGAAAAAGCAACTTCACGTAAATATGAAGTTGGAAAAGGCAAGATGTATTTTAGAACTTTTTCTGTTAAAACCGGATACACAAGTTGCATTTGTTAAGTTACTCTCCTTTTGTTTATTTTTCAAGAATACGTCTGAAGCCAATTCCAACAATTGCTCTTCTTCCGCATGCGACAAATCTTCTGGCATGGATGTTGTGTTAATGTTAAGTTCCTGGCAGAGGGTTAACGAAGTAAGTTGTTTCTGTAACGAAGTGTGGTATATTTTCGCCGTGTTACTCCAGACGCCTCACAAGACTGTCTTGACTTGACTCATGAGAACGTAGAATTAGGCACAGCTAAGCAAAGTGCTGTGCATATCCCCACCAAACTCCAGTGCAACGTGTACCCCCACCAAACTCTTCCAGTACCCCTGGGGGTACACGTACCACACTTTGGGAAACACTGGTCTAGGAGATAGAAAGAGAACTAATTGACTGCAGTTAAGAGATTGTGTTTTTTTATTGGTCTGGCTAAAAAATTATTCTTCCGATCAAAATCAAAACGGAAATGAAAGCAATAAATTAAGAATATGTGATCTCTTCTATGCTGTAGCCTTCAATAATGATTAAATTTCATTAAATTCATTTTAAAATCTTTTAGATTGAATTTTAAAATTCGCCGCTACAAAAAAAAATTGCAAAAAATTCAGACTATGAGATTGTATGCCAAATCTCAATGCTGTAAGTAAATCACCCCACTCTCCAAACCAACCCAATATGAATACTTTGGGCCACGACAGATTTAAGGTGCACCAGCTGCTTCTACACCATACGCTTACAAACATCCATGCACTAACCCGGAACCTTCCGATCTAGAGACTAATACCTTAACGACCAGACTCACATGGAATGGTTTTTGGTCAATTGGAATAATTCAATTCAATAAACTACTTTTCAAGAGACAGAAATTAAGAAGTCTGATCTATTCAACTAATATTTAACATTAAATTAAGCTCTTGTACAACTAGGCTTACTTTGACTTCCAAGGAGGCTCCAAAAGCCATTTTGAATTCGCCTTTGGGGTCCTTGGCAAAAACACGCTGAAATGTTTGCTTGAACAGAGAAGAGTTAAAGGAATCACCCATCACAATGTGGCCCCTGTAACACAGTAGGAATGAGAAATAAGTAACACACAGAAACAAGGTTACATCTGTGTCCTTGTACCACACAGTGCCTAAAAATGACTCACATTTTCAATACCAGTCAATTCTCAATGGAAATTGTTAATAACTCTATTTAGTTTCACTTTGTTCCATAGCAGGGCTGACTAGACATGAATATGGAACACTACAATGTATAACGTTTTCATACAATATTCAGTGAAAAGTATTTTCAAACTTGAAAGGGTATAATGTAAAATAATCTCAAGGTGTTGCATGCTGTAGACAGAAATGTTGAAACAATATTTCTAGAAACATGTCAAACAGTTGAGATACTTCTTTTCAGGAAATATATGTACAAGTCTCAAAAATAAAAACTGCACAAATTTTGTAACTCTGGAATAGCAATCCTATTTTTACATAAAACAGTAAACAGCAATCTCTTTATGGTTGGTTCTTTGTAGGGATTTAGGGCACAAGGGTAATACTTCATCAGACACAAGACAGACAATGTCTATTAATGAACACAAAGTTTTACCGACACAAAAGAAATACACCCAAGAGGATTTTTTTTTAACATTGCTGTTAAAAAATCATATCAGAACAATGGTACATCAGCACTTTCCTAATTTATTTGTTATACAAGCTAACCTAATTGCAATATAAAAAAAATAAGCTTTATTAAATTTCATTACAGGGGACAAGATTAAAAAATTAAGTCATGCGAAATACCAGAAATCTTTCCTCGCCTAGTTAATGCAAATGTCAATGAGACGAAAGGACGCCGCACAAAACACCCAAGAACAACTCTCACAGTAATGCCAGAGCTTCCCGCAAAATGAACGGTGAGAAGGAACAGGAACACAATTGATTATTGAATGAGGGAAATATTACACTAGATGACTGATAAGTTGTGAAGCAACTATAATAATTCAGTCACATGACCCTGTCAACTCATATCATTCTTGTAAATAGTCAGTATTTAGTTTATATTAAATTCTTCATTTCAATTAATCTCTTTACTCTCTCGCTCTCAATTCTATCTTCTCTATTCATCTCTGAAGTGAGCATAAAATTATTTTATTACTTTGAAAGGAAATAAGTTTTATAATATTAAAACTTTAAAAAAATTAAACATTTTTGGCCATGTACCATGATTTTTCAAAACATTTTAGATTAAAATTTTTTCTATACAATGTAACAATTAATGAATTACCCAAGAAAACAAAGTTTTAATTTCACAAATATTCATTTTAATTTTAAAATCCAATTTTTTTTTTTTAAGATTTTTTATTTGCAAACTAGTAATTAATCTGACCTGATTAAATCTAAATCACTTCTTAGACTGCAAGCTAAAAATCCCCAGTACAAGGTTGTTTTTAATCAAAACGAAAATATCAAAATGCATCATAATTGCAGAGTGCAGGAACAAATTTAAGTTTGGAAATAAAAAATTAGACACCAACACACCCTGTAAAATTGGAGCAATATTTCATTTCATGAAGGCCAGTTTGATCAAGAGCACATGAATAGATATCTATGATGTGGCCATTGGCAGCAGCTCGAGCTGATAAATTTTCATAAATCTGCAAAGACAAAACAAGCAAATACATATACTAATACACTATTAAAAACCCAAATATGCAAAACAGTGAAAAAGCTAAGAAGTTAAAAAATGCAAACTATTAAAAAAGCCAAAAAGCTAACAAAACTGAAATACATATTAGTCGAACAGAACTCTCCATGAATGCGTGATGAAGCCACAGACAATAACATCGCTTGTAAAATAATTCAATTAAAGAATACCACAGGGTAATTTTCAAAATATTTCAAAGATATTCAAAGTGGTATTGGTGGATCAGTGAGGAATTTTAAGTTGAAAACCGGCCACAGGCAAGTACTGAAGAAAAGAGAAGACAACAGCAGACTTCAAAGTAGCAGTTGAATGTACTAAGTAGGTGCAAGAGATGAATCTAATGGTACCCCCACCATAATATGAGGTGACCATATGGTAATATATAATGCAAGAATCATGCAGTCTGTTGCCGTGGTGATGCCAGACACAAATGTGGCCATTGTGGTGCTGCACACAGAATTCGGATTAATCCTAGACGTGCTTTTCCTTTGTCCATGTGCATCGTTCTACCAGTTGCAGATGCTTGTAATGCAGAGGGAAAGTTAGTCACAGCAATGGACTCCTGGGAAATTTCCCTGCTGGAGATCACATTGAATTGTAAAACATGACACCAGATTGTTGTGCAACACACCCTAATTCTTGAGCCAAGATTTTTAATGTTACAGTACAATCTATAGGGTGTCCCAAAATACATGCAAGTAATTTTGATAGAAAACACAGGTTTATAATTAAAATATTTGAAATATTTTATTGATTCCATAAAGTATACAATATAGGGTTTTGTATGGAATAGCATATCTGGTAAATGGCCTCCAAGGCTTTTGCTGGCACATACACTCTTTTGTTGAAATTTTCCATGACCGTTTTGCATAAATGTGGCTGAATTTCGTTGATACAGTACTCAATTTCGTCCTTCAAGGCATGGGTGGTTGCGGGTTTGTTGGCAGAAACCTTAGACTTTTTTTAAAAAACAAAGGAAAAAAAGGAAAATGGCGTTAAATCGCATTACAAGACCAGGAAATGACTCATGCAGTAACTTAATTGTTTCTCAGGCTGCATGGCATGTGGCACCATCACGTTGAAACCACATGTCGTCTACATCCATATCTTGCAATTTAGGCACAAAAAATTGGATTATAATGTTGCAAATTTTGTATGAAAATTGTGACATATAGCTGCCAAACGCCTTCATTATTTTTTAAATATTGCTCAACAATGAAAAGCCGTTGTTCTTTTGTGTAGCGATCCATATTTAATAACCCTGAACTGTCAGCTGCCATGCTGTATTTTTTTTGTTGCCTACGCTTTATCGCACAAATGGTGCAAAATTCAAATCTTGCGTGAATTTT
This sequence comes from Metellina segmentata, assembly GCA_947359465.1. NCBI lineage: Eukaryota > Metazoa > Arthropoda > Arachnida > Araneae > Tetragnathidae > Metellina > Metellina segmentata. Next base: position 17,371,673 of record OX375879.1, on the reverse strand, counting down.
GGGACACCCTATATAACAGCCATGTACACTAGATATCAGTCCTATTGTTCAATGGTGCGACGAGGCTGCTGCGATCATTCAATCAGTCTCATGCACCCACTGATTCCGTATTAATATCACTGTAGCACTGAGTTTTCAAAAGGATAATCTGCAATCTCGATAAGCCATATTTCTTCTGACAGAAAAGTGCCTCAATGACTGCAGCACAGATCAGAAAATTTCAATAGTTAAAACCGCTTTTCTTATTTCATACTAGTCGAGTTTTATACTAGGTGACCCAGAAATTTTCTACAAAGGTCTCCCGAATTTGCATAGGAGATGTAAGAGAAATAATGAACACAGCCTTTGATATAATCTACACGACTACGATCAGAGGAAAAACTTTGTAATTTTGAACCAATCAGATGTCAACACCAGAGCTGGCACCCCAATACCCAAACTTACACATTATGACAAAGTGAAGTCATGCACAAGGTAAAAGAATATAATAGATAAGAAAGAAATATTAAGAATAAAAGGTATAATGAATATAATTCAAAAATTTGGCTAGATATTGATAATTTTATCTACTTGATCTTCATTTACAAAAAGATACTCAAATGTTATAAATGTTATCCAACACATTTGAAGTATTAATTACTATATTTTTTAATAACTAACACTGCTTAATATAAAAGTATGACACTCGCTTTGTTTAATGAAAAAAATTCGGATTTGTCAAAAAATTTGAACAATACATTTTAAACTGCTTCAATAGGGCATGACGAAGTTACTCTTAACAGGGAGAATCACCAACATCAACTGGGATTCGAACCCAGGACCTACTGGGTGGCAGACAAATGTTATGATCACTATACCCCAGTTAGGCAGCTAATAAAATAAATACATAAATTATTTTTTATATTGGGTTTGTCACTCTGAGGTCATTTTGGGGTTAATTAGATCAGGACTATTGCTTAAAATGGATTTTGAACCACTGCAGGGAACTCCGTCTTTAAAAGAAAAATTTGGATTTTTTTAAAGTTAAAATTTAACAGATTGATAGTTTTATAACAGTAAAATGAACCCTACACAACAAAAATTAGCAAAACAACTCTTTTCTTTAAATATCACGCAATTCTAATCATTTTTCCCCCCAATGACGGGTACTTATGAACTTAATCATTGCCACTACAATAAGTGGCCAGAAGTGATGACCACTTATGAAGGAGCACCCAGTGGGAGGACCATCATTGTCCTTAACAAAGGACAGCACAATTTACATCCATGCCCTGACCCCAGATTCGAACCAGGAACCTTCCGATCCAGAGGACAACACCTTAACCACTAGACCGGTTGGTCAGCGAATTGTAATCATGTCATCAATGCTGAATGATGAAGGACCCAAGAATCAATACAAGTTCACCACTCATGAACAGATGTCTATTAGCTAGAACTAAAACTTTTCTCTATGAAATGATTAATTAAATTTTATAAGCAGCATGTTGTAACTTTATTAGTTACTTGTCATTTTAAATACACTATAATTACAAAACCCATTACAATAATAAAGTGAAGTAAAATTAACATATGCATTGTGTAAAAAAGGTGCTTACATTTGTTTTCAGGGTTTCATGCAAATATGGAGGCTTTTTAAGGGCTCTTAAAAACAAAATACAACATTTTTTAAGGTTAGTGAGATCCCTGCACCACAAATAATTATCCACTGATTGGGATTCAAACCTAGGATCTCTTGGAATCAAAGAATACAAATAAATGGATCGAGTCATAAAAAGCACCTTATTATCAGAGAAATCTTACTTTGACAGCTTTCTTCATAAGTTTGGCATTATCCTTCTCAATGTCATGGTGAGATCTCATTGTTAATTTCAGTTCATCGCTCACTATTGCACCTGGTCCCTGAGTGCAGGCTCCTCCTACAAACAACATGATGCGTGCGCCTGTGGTTGGATAAGTGCACTAGAAAAAATAGTCTATCGTTATTTTATTAAAAATCTCAAAATATATCAAAGTACACTTAATGAATGTTAAATTTATTCATTACTCGCACAGGGCTGCTCTTAAACACGCTGCATAAAGGGACATCCAGTAGCGCAGCAAATTCATTTAGACTCGTGCTGATGTGTTGGTTACATCGTTTCTCACCGAGATATGCCTCGGAAAAAGATTACAAGCAATTGAAGCAACTGGGAGAGTTTGACAGAGGCAGAGTCATTGGCCTACGAGAAGTTGGAAGGCCTAATCGACGGATTACGCAACATATTAGTTGTAATGATGTTACTGTTGCTCGCTGTTAGCAGCGGTGGATACATGCAAACATCAACCAGGCTCAGGAAGGCCTAGAGAAACCGGACCGAGAGGGAATCGACGTGTTGTAAGCCAAGCGCATACTGATCCAACAGCCACTGTTGTAGACATCCAATGGGCAGTGAGAACCTCTCTCGATCATCCAATAATTGATCACACCATTTGTCAACGTGGGAATGAATTCATGTTGACCATTACGGTGACTGCCTTTAACAGCATTACATTGCTGTCAAACACTGGAATGGTGTTGTGCCAGACGGGTATGAGGCATCGGAATTGAGTGGTCTTCACTGACAAATACCGCTTCTGTCTGGGTGGAGACGACAATTGAATTTGTGTGTGTGGAAGCTATATGGTCAGTGCTAAGATTCAGTTGGTAATGCAGCATCACACATCCAGAAGACCTGGTGTCATGGTGCAATTGCGTATAATACCAAATCACCTTTGGTGTTCGTTAGGGGCTCTTTGACAGGCAAGTATTGGTTACAAGAAATTTTACAGCCAGTTACGCTCGCATTCCTGAACTCCGGTTCACCTGATTTTTCAACAAGACAACGCTCGACCCCATATTGCTGCCGTCTCCAGAGCATTTCTACGACAACGATATATTATTACGGTCGGCTTACTTCCCGAACTGGTCCCCGATTGCGAATGGAAGAGATGTCACCACTCAACCCGTACCGTGTAATCTGCTGGAACTACGTTACAGGGCTCGAACAGCATGGGATGGACTGTCACTGGACTTCATAAAGAGCCTGTATGACACACTACTAAAGCGCTTGGTATACTGCATTAGGTATAAGGCGGTCATACACCCATGCAGAATTAAGTTTACATATTCTAGTCTCAAATTTTAATCATTCACTCATTCATTACGACGTTTACCAATCTTGTAATTTTCATTGCATTCTGACAATTCCTTCCAGATGCAACATTTTTTTTTGTCTTAGAGTGTATGTATAAACATCACATAATTTACTGTACTACTATAATAGTTTTCCTTTTAAAGGATCCACCAGTTAACATCAGATTTGTCTCTTAAAATGTTCATGTTTTGTTCAAAACAAAATGAATTTTTGTTTTCTACTTGGCTGTATATACAGAACCTTAACAGACAATTTCAATCAAAAATCTACATTTTAGGGGTTAAAAGCCACATTCCAAACTTAAGATAGTTGTGTTGCATTGGAGCAACACAAATTCATTGGATCCATTGGTGGGCCAATGGATCCAATCTCTTGGTGATGGTCCAGGATAAATATGAAATTTATGGAAATGAAATTGCTGATCAAGAAACAACCCAGACTTTGGAAATCTAATCAATACCACCCATTTTGTAACTCTTATCAAAATACAAATACTATACAACTTGTTTAAACATTATACTGAGCTGGTCTTAGTAAAGTCATGTTTAAAAACACTGCCATACTGTTTCAGTACACTTGGAATAAATTAAACACACCTCAAGAAGCCCCACAGCAATGGAAAGGGCAACACCTGTTGAACGCAGGGGCCTCTTCCCTTGCCCAACTGGCCACGGGTCCCTCTGAAGTTCCTCCAGCAAATCAGTCAAGCTCATGTCACATTTTGAAACAGGTTGCAGGAATCTGGAAAATACAGTAAATAAGAATAGGATACAAACATGGTCTTTAATTCGTTTACTGAATGATTCTTTAATTTTAAAATATTTACTTTTTCACTTTGTAGGCAAGTTTAAATATACAAGAATAATATATACAGTCAAACAATGTTATAACGAACTTTTCAATGGTCCCAACCAAACTCACTAATGTACATTTTCAAATGCTTGTAACACTCTTCAAAAGAGAGGAATTCAGATATATTGAACCAAATTTCCCACTTTTCAAGCTAACATTGCCTCCAATAAATCGATGTTTAGGAAACATCGACATCGCATCCCTATTCCCAACTAAAAGCAGATACAAGAAACTCATTAAAAGATTAGTTAACTTAACATTCATAAATAGTTTTTATTTCTGGAAATTATGTACATAGTTAGAACTTTACTAAATAATTTACATTTTTAAGTACATCTAATTGAAGTTTCTTGAAGGCAGCTTTTATTATTTTTTAAATTTATGTGGCCTTTCAACATGAAAAGGTTTCTATATTCGCCGATAGGTGTCGAGCAGTGTGCGTCGCGTTTTCGGAGCTCCCGCGAAATTCAAGTTTTTTTTACGTAATTCATTTTTTTAGTACTAAGCACTGTATTACTTCTATTTCTACCAGTTCAAACATTTCGAATTGTTTTTAAAGTGTTTTTATAGTCCTTGTACTTAGTTTTTGACTTATCAAGTAGTCCTAAGTCAAGTTTCGTTAGGCCTAATTCACGTATGTATCGCTAGGCCTAATTCACGTATGTCTCGTTGGGCCTAAATATTTTGTGTCTTGTTTGTTTTCATTCAGATAGTAGACTACTATAAGGTTATAGGATATTTAATTCCAGCTTTTTCTGTATATTTTTTTAAGTGCAGTGCTTTTTCTGTGTATTTGACTTTGTGCTTTTTCTGTAGGTTTGATTTTGTTTTGTGCTTTTTCTGTGCATTGATTGTTACTTTGGATAAGCATGGGTATAGTTAGAATGTTCAAGGAGATGAGGACAGAGGGAGCCAGTGGGGAGTTCTATGTGGAATGTGACTTGTGTGGGAATATGGTTGAGGCAGGAAAGGGGTGTGTGAGTGGGGTTAAAATGTCAGAGAAGGTTGAATTTACATGCAAGAGTTGATCAGAGGTGGGAGATTTGAGGAAGGAGCTGGAGGCTTTGAAGGTGAGGTCTGCAGAGGGAGTGGAAAAAGGTGTCCAATGTGTAGACTTTGGGCATGTTGATCAGGGGGATAAGGTAACTAGAGGGGTAGTGGTTGGTGATTCAATGGTTAGGGTTTTGGGAGAAATGGTAGGGCGTAAAAAGCGCAATTTTGCAAGGTGTTGCTTGCCAGGTGTAAGGGTAAAACATGTAGTTGAGGCAGTTAAGGCAGGTGTGGTTAAAGAGGAGGAAAAGGCAGTAGTGTGGGTGGGAACAAACGACGTAGAGAGGACTACTAATGTCGAGTTTAAGAGGGAAGCAGAAACACTTTTAAGAGGCATTAAGTCTCATGGGGCAGAAGTAACAGTATTAGGATTACTACCTAGGTATGGGTTAGGTAACGGGTGGTTAAATCAAAGGGCCAATAAGATGAACGGGTTGTTAAGAGATTTGTGTGAGAGGGAGGAAGTTAGATGTTTGGAAGGAGTGTAGAGGGATTGGATAAGCAGGGACAATTTGCATTTAAGTCTGATAGGTAATAGGGAGGTTGGCAAGCGGGTTTTGAATATTCTGGAGTCAAAAAACTAGTATACAAGCAGGGATGGGAAGGACATAGAGGGTTGACAGTAAACAGTAATTGCTTAGGAAAACTAACAGGGTCTAAATTGCAAGAGACAAACAATACAAAGGGAAAGTGCAATGTAAGGGAGAAAAACAATACCAAGACAAATAATACAAGGGGAAAGTGCAATATAAGAGTAAAAAATAAGCTAAAAGTATTTTATTGTAATGCTCGCAGTGTGAGAAATAAAATGGATGAGCTCAAGGGAATTGCACAAGCAGAGGATATAGATATCATTGGGATTACTGAAAGTTGGGCAAGCAGTGAAGATGCACAAATTTTAGAATTAAGTGGATTCACAATGTTTAGGGAGGACAGAGTGAATAGGAAAGGGGGTGGGGTTTTGATTTATGTGAGAGAATTCTTAAACTGTACGGAAATAAAGTTAAATAGTAAAACTGAGGGGATAGAATCAGTCTGGGTGAAACTGAATACAGACAAAGGCAAAGGACTAATTCTGGGCAATATATATAGACCTCCTGTTTGTAGTGAAGAGCAGGAAAAGGGCATGTGCAATCTGATAAACGAAGCATGTCAAAAAGGAGAATTAATTTTAATGGGGGACTATAACTATCCAAATATTGACTGGACAAACAATCTAGCTACAAATGGGAAAGGGGCAGAATTTTTGGAAGTGATACAGGATTGTTTTTTGTACCAGATGGTGTATGAGGATAGTAGGGACAATGCAATATTGGATTTGATTTTCAGCAATGATGAGGATAGGGTGCAGGATTTGGTTATAGGTGAGCCACTGGGAGAAAGTGATCATAGAAGTATCAGATTAAGTATAAATTTTCAGTCAGCATACACAATCAATAGTAGGATAATTCCAAATTTCAGAAAGGTAAATTTTCATAAGATAAGGGAAGAGTTAAAGGAAACAATCAGAGGGGGATTATTAGCACTGTATCATTCTGAACAATGGGAGGAATTCAAGAATAAGTTAGACAGGGTGTTAAAAAAACACGTAACGTTCAGGAAAAAAGGAAAATCTAGAAAATTGCTCCCTATGTGGTTTTCAGGGGAAACACACAAAGTTTTAAAATTAAAACAAAGAACATAGAGGGTATATAAAAGCACTGGTAACGACAGAGACAAGGAGGCATATCAGAAAGCCAGAAAGGAGTTTAAAAATATTAGTCGGAAGCAAAAGGTGTCCTTGGAGGAAAAATTAGCAAGGGAAATAAATATAAACCCAAAATAATTTTTTGCATATGCAAATGGTAAAAATAAATTTAGTACTACACTGGGCCCGTTGGAGGGGAAGGGAGGTGAATTAATTCAAGACGAGGTGGGAATGGCAAACGTGTTAAATGACTTTTTTCTGGGGGTTTTCAATGGTAACTATAATTTAAAAAAGGATCCCAAGGATGGAGCCTTTGCAGGGGGTATAATTAAAGAATGCAAATTCACCAGGGAAGAAATAGTACATCAGTTGAAAAGAATTAAGCCATCTAAAGCACCAGGGCCAGACGATATTTATCCGAGAGTACTAGTGGAATGCGCGGAAGAACTGGGGGAAGTAATTCACACGATATTTAATTCAACATATAGCACGCACAGGTTGGGTACCAAAGGATTGGAAGTTGGCCAACATAACTCCAATTTTCAAAAAGTGAATACAAAGTGATCCGGGCAACTATAGACCAGTAAGTCTAACATCAGTAATTTGCAAAATATTTGAATCTCTGTTAAAAAAGCATATAATGTTATACTTGGAGGAGGGGGGACTGTTATCAGAGAATCAGTATGGGTTCAGGAATGGCAGATCCTGCTCTACAAACCTTTTGAAGTTCTACGAAAAAATTACTGAGGAGCTGGATAATAAGAGCAGTGTGGATATCAGGTACATAGAATTTCAAAAGGCTTTTGATAAAGTACCTCATGAGGCATTACTGTTTAAATTGGAAAGGCTGGGGATTCAGGGAAAAACATTAATATGGATAAAGAATTGGTTATTGGGTAGAAAGCAGAGAGTGCAGGTAAAAGGAAACTATTCACAGTGGACAGAAGTTATAAGTGGGGTGCCTCAGGGATCAGTTTTGGGACCAATTTTATTTATAATTTTCATAGATGATATAGGTCAGGGGATCAAGAATAGAATCAGTATATTTGCAGATGACTTAAAAATATGGGGGACAGTGGATACCAAGTTACAGATAGAAAATTTACAAGGGGATTTTGATAAGATATCCGTATGGGCTGTAAAATGGGGTATGTCATTTAATGTAGGTAAATGTCAAGTTCTGCATATGGGTTACAGGAACAGTGGAGCTGAGTACAGGCTGCAGGGAGTAAAAGTAAAGGAGGGAGAAACAGTCAAGGATCTTGGGGCGATATTTCACAGGGATTTTAAAATGGGTCATCAATGTTCAGCTGCGGGTAAAAAGGCTAATAGGTTACTGGGGTATATTAAAAAGACTGTAACTTCAAGGGATAAGAATATAATCTTGCCGTTATATAAGGGTTTAGTAAGACCACATCTAGAATATGCTGTAGAATTCTGGACTCCATATATGAGAAAGGACATAGAATCAATTGAAAGGGTTCAGCACAGAGCTACAAAAATAATAAAGGGGCTAGCAAATTTCGACTATAATGAACGTTTAAGTAAGCTAAACATGTATACACTGGAAAGAAGGAGGGGGGATTTGATTCACTTTTCAAGTTTGTAAAACAAGGGGACACAGAGGGCCTAAATTTCAATAGGGATAACAGAACAAGGGGCCATGGGTATAAATTGAATAAGACACATTTTAATCGGGATTTAAGGAAAAACTACTACTTTAATAGGGTAATAGACAGTTGGAACGCGTTGCCAGAAAATATAGTTAATTCAAAGGGAGTGTACGAATTTAAGACACAATTGGATAGTCAGTGGGAATTGGAGAATTCATAAACAAAGGACCAGCCTTGTTGGGCTTGAGCCTGTAGCTGGTCGTCAATATTTGTATATCAAGTCTAACAACCTGATCATCTTCAAAGCATTCGATACATTTCAGTTAAAGATCAAGAGGAACTTGATTAAAGCAAGAGGCCTATACTGTACCATATGGTACTTGCCGACCCTTTTCCCTAACACGTGGACGCTGGAATGTTTCGGAATGCGAAAACAACTTTAGTCTGCACGTGCGGTTCCTCGACGGCCCATTTGATCCATTCACAGCTGGAGTTTCCGTCGGTTCCCCAATCTCGTATCTGGAATCAAGTTTTTGCGGTGGGGGACTCAAGTCGGCATGACAGACGGTTTTCGCAGCTGTGTGGGGGTGTTTCTGTTCGGGAGAGGACATAAATATCTCTAGAGGGCTCGGAATTCACCCCCCTCTCGTTGTCAGCGGCGGTTCTGCGAAGCGAACGTGGATTTTGGGAAAATTCGGACTCGAGATTCAACGAGAGACAGACGTCTCTGTTTTGCCAATTTTGTTACTTTGGCTTCAGGCAGGTTTCGGTTGTCGATGGCTGTGCCCATAATTATCTTGTAAATATTTATGTAAATAAATAGTTTAATTTTAAATCAGCTGTCCGTCAAATTCTTACATGACGGTACAGCTTATTATATTGGTGGCAGCGGGGTTGATAGATTAAAACAGCCTCGACAAGTAAATCGAACCTGCCGTTTTGCCTGAAAGAGAAGGCCGATAGAACTTCGAAACCAGAAGTTCGGATTTTCGCTGGAGACCGTTCCCTAGTCTTAGAGAAAGCGAGAAGGAGGTACCGGAGTCACCGACCCCATCCATCACCGAAACGGAAACTCGTCGCAAGAAGTTCTGGTTTTGGTTTCGAGTTGCCGGTCCTTTTCAACGGAGCGTGAGCGGAATCGACGGAAAGTTCGACAAGTCCTGTTCATCAGGGGAATAGATTCTCCACCGGTTCGTCCAGAGATCATCTTGATCAGCTATTATAGGTTCATCGCGAACCGTTTTTTTCGTCAGTGGCGCAGTGCTATTTGTGCACGTTATGGAAGAGGTCGAGACGACCTACACCAGTGGGCTTTCAGCCGAAGAGTGTGTTTGTGGGCTTTTTAGCCGAAGATAGTGCAGTGCAGTGTTTCCACCCGTGGTCCAGCCTGTGGACAGTGGTGCCAAGTGATCCAAGTCAGCAGATACAGGTTAGTGCCATTTCCCTATTTTGTCACTGTGACTAAGTTTCAAGAATTGTGTAATAGCTAAAATTTTGTTAATCTCAATTAGTGTGGTCACTAAAAGGGAATTGATTTAGCTTAAGTATTTTTTTTGAATCTGTATTGTGCATCTTAGAATTGCTAAATTATTGTATGTTGTGAGATTACGGTATGTCGTAAAAAGTATTGAATTGGGTGTTGTGCAAAAGAATTGAATTTTTTGGTTTTTTTGAATTTTTGAAATGGTGTACTTGGGCAAAGGTAGGAAACAAGATCTAGAGGAACTAGCGGAATTTTTGGAAAGAACGGTTACTCCGGGATTAATGACATCCCAACTTAAGGAGTTAATCCTCTCGCACGATTCCTACGATGAGGAATACACAAAAGTGGCGTTAGAAAGGATTATACAGGAAAGACGGGAGAGGGAGAGGCAGGAAAAAGAACAAGCAAGTAAGGATAGGGATAGGGAACAAGAAAGACAGTATAACTTTGAGCTTGAAAAACTACGGATTGAGGCATCCCGACGAGAACCCCGCGATCACGTCGACTCGTTAAGTTCCCAAGGAAAACCACGAATAGATATTTTAAAACTGGTTCCCAAATTCGATTCAGACCAGACCGACATTAGTCTGTACCTGATAATGTTTGAGCGTCAGGCTAAGAGGGCTAACATTGAGAAAAAAGACTGGGTGTCTTGCTTACAACCGGTATTGCCTCTGGATATCGTGCAGATCATCGCACGCGAACCAGATGAAGTAGCAGAAAACTATGACCACGTCAAAGAGCTTCTGCTAAAGCGGTATAAGTTGAGTCCCGAAATTTTTCGCCAAAAATTCCTCCACCATGGCCGAAAACCCGATAGCACTTGGAAGGATTTTATTTTCGAAACCCGAAATTATCTGGAAGAGTGGATTCGAGGGTTGGAGGTTATGGACTATGAATCTTTAAAAGATTTAATGATAACGGACAAGTCAAAAGACGTGTCCCGTTGGAGGTGAGGGACCATTTCCTCGTAGATTGGGCTAAGATTAAAGGACGGGAAGCCGAACATGAATTATTGATGCCGTATGTACAAAAGGGATCTGTAAACGCTAAAGAAATAAACATCCTTCGAGATTCGGGTTCGACCTTGGATTTAGTACACCGGAATTACGTGGACCCCAAATCCTACACGGGAGAGACCGTGTGGATTCAGCAACCGCTAGACTCCTATCAAATTTCGTTACCCTTAGCGGAAGTGAAAGTAGAAGGAGGTTTTGGGTCAATCACTACCAAGGCAGCTGTCTTTGCAAACACCGCCGATGTGCGACGATACATCTTAGGTAACCGAACAGCTCAGATGATTCGCGAATTAACGGGATACGAGTTCTCGGAAACTGAGCAAATTAATGCCGTTCAAACGCGTTTACAGAAACGGCAGTCAGAAGCGAATGTTTTGGGGGAGGGGGAAAACCCCCAAGTAGTTTCGATTTCGCCCTCGCCGGGGATAGACAAGACAGCTACAGAATTGAGGTTGGACGAACCGCTTGTTATTCCCGTGGCGGAGGCAAGCAGCACGGAATTGGAGCTTCTGGAAGTAAAGAGAGAGGAATTTAAGAAGGCGCAGGAAAATTGCACTAGTTTGAAAGAGGCGTTAGAGATGGCGTCCGACCCAAAACGAAATCAGAGGGATAAACCATATTCATTTGAGAAGGGAATACTTGTAAAAGGTCGAGAAGACCGAATGGGTCTGGCACAGAAATTATTAGCAGTGCCAAAGGCGTTAAGGCAAAAGGTTTTGGCGTTGTGTCACGAAGGGACATCGGCGCACCTGGGGGGTACGAAATCAAAGGATAAGCTTGCGCGGTATTTTTATTGGCCCAGGTGTTTTCGGGAGATGGAAGATTATGTGCGGTCATGTGATCCTTGTCAAAGGGCGGGAAAGCCAAATGACAGGAAAAAGGCCCCAATGAAATTGGTTCCGATTATTCGAGAAGTCTTTTCGAAATTAAACCTGGACGCCTGTGGGCCGTTTCAAACCTCGCCGAGTGGAAACTGGTACCAAATTACCGTAATTTGCATGTCTTCGAAATATCCGGAAGCCATCCCCATGCCGGACATACGATCGGTCACCGTCACCGACGCGTTGTTGACCATTTTCGGTCGCATGGGTTCTCCACAAGAAATTCAGTGTGACCAGGGTACGTCTTTTACCAGTGAGTTGACTTCGGAATTCTTCGAACGTTTTGGGATCAAAGCCCGGCACAGTTCGGTGGCTCACCCGCAATCGAACCCAGTTGAGAGATTCCATCGGACCTTTAAACGATTGTTGCGCGCGTTATGTCTCGAAGCTGGCCCAGAGTGGGAAAAACACCTCCCTCTGGCACTGTTGGCGCTTCGCACGGTAGTGCATGAGAGCCATGGCTACGCCCCGGCAGAATTGGTGCACGGGAACAGTATAAAAACCTCAGACACCTTGCGGTATGAGAAATGGTTAGGACCCCAGATAAAATTGTCACGAGATTGGCAGGAATGTGAAATCGGGAGGGTATTGATAATTTTGGCAATACGTCGACCAAAAAAATTGGAAATTCCGCAATCGAATACCGATCTGGGAAAGAAAAAAAAAACACTTGAACGCCGACAGTCTGAGTCGCACTTTTCACGAAAATTCAAGGAGCTAAATAAAATGTAACTGAGGAAGATTTGTGTTGTATAGTGTAATATTATTGCGAATCATGTTTTGAGTTGAGTGAAATGGAGATTTTTGTAGTTATGGCATTTCACTTAAATGTTTCTTTTTTCTTTCTGGAGATTTTAAGTGCTAAAATTGTGAATCATGTTTGCTCGGAGTGAAATTGGTAGCCTTGTAATTATGAAATATTCATCAATGATATCAGTATCTTTTGCTGAGGATTTTAAATGTTAAAAGTTGTAAATTATGTTTTGCGTATGGTGGAATTGATTTCTTGTATCTATGTTCTTCACTCGAGTACTTTTCGCTGAAAGCTACGTGCAAATTTAAATTGTGTTTTGTGTAGAGTGGAAATTAATTTTGTGTTTAGGATGTTTTCACTCTGTCATTCTAAACCACTGTCGAAGATTTGTAGTTTTAAAATTGCAACTCATGACGTGTGTTGAGTGAAACTTAGGAATTTGGTTTTCGCTTAACAAGATTGATATTTTATATATGTTTTGGTGTATTTTGGTTGGTTTAACGAAAGTATTATCATAGTTCGTATGGTTTGTTTATTCTGGGTTCGCTTAGCGAAAATATTGAATTTAGAAATATGCTTTGTTGTATTTTTGTCTGGTTAATGGAATTTGTATAGTTCGTATTGTGTATTGAAATTTTGGGTTTCGCTTAACGAAATTCTTATATGTGATGTGGTTAATGTGATTTGGTTTTAGTTTTAACGAATTTGGTATAAGTCTTAAAGTTTGGTGTTTATTTTGTTTTTATTTTAATTTGGTATTTGAGCCTTGAGTGACCATACTGTAAGGGAGTAGAAAGTTACTCCGGTATATGAATTTTAAATTGATTGGATTTAACTTGCCTTACACATATTCTTGAGTCACGGTTTCAGGATATGGTGGTGGTAAGTGATCTGTTATTCTGAATTGCCAGTGGGTGATTATCCGTGCGTCTGTGGATGCGTACGTTGAAAACTTTTCACCTTTGGGAAAAGTTTTTTCAGTAGTGGGGGCGGTTGTACCATATAGTACTTGCCGACCCTTTTCCCTAACACGTGGACGCTGGAATGTTTCGGAATGTGAAAACAACTTTAGTCTGCACGTGCGGTTCCTCGACGGCCCATTTGATCCATTCACAGCTGGAGTTTCCGTCGGTTCCCCAATCTCGTATCTGGAATCAAGTTTTTGCGGTGGGGGACTCAAGTCGGCATGACAGACGGTTTTCGCAGCTGTGTGGGGGTGTTTCTGTTCGGGAGAGGACATAAATATCTCTAGAGGGCTCGGAATTCACCCCCCTCTCGTTGTCAGCGGCGGTTCTGCGAAGCGAACGTGGATTTTGAGAGGATTCGGACTCGAGATTCAACGAGAGACAGACGTCTCTGTTTTGCCAATTTTGTTACTTTGGCTTCAGGCAGGTTTCGGTTGTCGATGGCTGTGCCCATAATTATCTTGTAAATATTTATGTAAATAAATAGTTTAATTTTAAACCAGCTGTCCGTCAAATTCTTACATGACGGTACAGTACGTTAGGGACAGATTGGAAAATGATTGTTTAGCGTGATTTTGAAGAGTGATGATCTTGACAAGACCATTTATCAATAGGTGAAGAACGTCTTCTGGAAGGGTCATCCAAGGAAGACATAAATGCTGTTATGAACACTGCTCAGCTTAAACTAGTAGGCAAACAGCAAAGTTAGACTTCTACCTCAAGTCTTTTGACACTAGAAGATGCACTTTTCTACTGTAAAACTACTATCAAACATTAATTATTCAGTAAAAAGTGAGATTCTGGAAATTTAAAAATTGGCCTTTTGATCAGTTATAGATTAGCTTTGCAAAAATAGCAAAGAGTTACAAGGCTCCTGATACTTCAAAAATTTTATGTATACCAGTGAAATGTATTTTCTATTAAATATTGAAAGTTAAAATAATTTGGCATTTTTTTAAAGATTTGACACAGTATGCAGTGAAGGATTAAGATAACCACATAGCCTCAAACAGAAAAATTCTAGGCAACAGTATTCCAATACAGAATCTAAATTAACATTCAGCTTAACTCTGCACATTGCTTCATTTTTATCAATGTTAAACAACAACCAGAGCTCATAAAGAAATTTATATTACTGTAGACAATCTTTCTGTTCAGTGGCTATATGAAGATCAAACCAATGACAACTCCCATTTGAATCTCTTTCTAAACCTATTACTTTTGTGTCAGAAAATATCTTTTATGTAGCTTTCAGAAAGAACAAGGTTGCTTCAGACAAAAGGTTGGAATATGTTAAACTACCTGTTGGCAGGGGGCACCGTTTGGTTAGGAGGCATCCTTTGCTGCTGAGGCGCACCTGGTTGCTGAGCTTGAGAATACTTCCCAATGCCCAACATATCCTGCAACCAATAAATAAATGAATTAATTTAGTACTAAAAGTGAAGCATACTAAGGCAACAAAACAGGTTGAATTAGCACAGGACGAGAATATTTACTACTAATACAATACTGGAAGTGTGTGTACATCTTAGAGAAATAAAATAATATTTCCTTCCAAGTAATCTAATACATTTGAAAACATGTTTTAAATTTTAAGAAATTGTGAAAAGCTAAGCCATTTGATGATTTTAATTGATGCATTTACTTTTAAAGGAACTTTGTTCAAAAATCTTTATATTACAAAAGGGAGTGTTTGTATGTATCTATACATTCTCCTATTGAATCTATGACACTTACAAGAATGAAATTCGGTATACAGGTTGTCCTAATTTTATGCAAATTTTATGTCCAGCCCAAATTTAAAAATTTATATAATCTAGAACATTTTAAAATTAATTTGTTAGTTTTGTTCCACTGCGTTCATTCTTTCATGGAGCTGACGTCACAGTTCAACGATTGAAGGACAGATTCCGCCTTTTCGTCCCAATGCCTTTTGGAGCCATACCAAGTTATGACGTCACGTTTTGAAAAAGAAAAACAGTTTTTCTTTTTTCTTAACAGATTTCCAATACTAGCTTGTCTTGATTTAGGTTGATGATCAGCACAACTTTCTTGCTAGCGTTTTTAACTTTGTAACAGGCAAGAACTATTTGAGGTTTTCTATCTTCGCGATCGTTAAAGATAGAGTACAAATTTCAACTGATTCGAAATCTGGAAAATTTGACACCAGATCGATACCTTAAATGTGATTTTCTTTAAAGACATAATTTTTCAATTGCAACCCTGTGTCATGTCAGGTGGAGGTGGGACGCATTCTTAAATTTTTTTTTTTAATGTTTTTAGTAACAGTAAGGATACAAAATAACTGCAGTGTTGGCATGCAAGTTATACATAAAATTTTCCTTCTTGTGAAATTTCTCATTTTGGAAAATTGAGAGTATCCCCCAATAACATGTGCTGTGTTGAAGAGCAGGACTGGACTTCATTAGTTTTGATGAAATTAAATTTGTTTACTTTCTATGCTGTTTGATTCAAGTTATATTCCATCGAATTGGCATTTAAGTCTTGTGGTTTTGAACAAGTCTACCCACTAAATTAGTGAAAAAGCTAAACGTAAACAGTGCATTTTCCACAATATTGACATCTTTAGCGTTGTGTCTAGTTCCAAGTTTATCCTTTTGTGAAATTTTTTTATTTTTTGACAAAAAATAAAAATAATCCGAAATCTGGAAAAGTCTGAAATTTGGAATGGCCAAAATCGGGAGGGATTCCCGATTTTAGACTTTGTACTGTATTTGTTATACTTTAGACACCCTGTTGCCCTAAATTTGTAAAGGGCCCTAAAATTATAAAAGCTGCTAGACCTCGAAAAGTTGTTAAGAGTAGTGTGTAGTAAAAATGAATGGTTAAAAGTACCTGTATTTGTTTCCCAGTCAGGTCCTTCGTGCCTCTGAACACATAGCTCTTAGAAATGCCTTCACATCCTAATTCATGAACTTGCACCATGCGCCCAAAGGTAATGAGCCCAATGAGAGCACTTTGAGGCAGCAGAGACAGAGACATTTGCAAAGACTCCTGAAATACAAAAGAAAACACTTGTTGCAAAAATTATTCAAGATTTTAAATCCTGAAGTTTACATTTTACCTCCTTCTCCTTGATTGATTTGTAACTCTATGGTTTTTGTGCTTCATCCAGACCAGGACCTTGGCTAAAAATGGAATCCAAACCACTACAAACATCAGTGCTCGGACAGAGATTCGGATACAGAACCCGTTTAACCGAGGGAATTAAGCATTCGGCTACTAGGACTGTTGTCCAAATTACTTCCGTCTGATGTAAATAAATTATTTGCTTGAAATCAAAGAACCTAGCCTATTGATTATCAAATTATGTATCAGAAGCGTTCCAAAAATCTCGTGAAACATGGAAGAAATTTTCCCCCTTATAAAGTTAGTATTTAATAACAACTAAGATATTTTTTAAATATATACTCAACAGTATTCATTTTGTTTTTTAAGCCCTGTTGACACGAGATTAGAGCTAATCTTTAGTACTAACCACTCGCACTAATATTGAGACATGTAAACCCAAAATATTAGTACTAAGCATTAGTAAATATGCGAATGAGAGTGAATAAAACCGGATCCCATACTAATAAAAAGAAGGCACCCAACCACTTCTCCTCACTAATCACAGCATTCACTAGCCCAGAGGTTGGTACTTAATCAAGGAGACGTGTGGTCTTCTACTATCTGATGTATCCTTTTGTAACTTGTTTCTTTTGTGCTAAAATGGCCGAAAAGTTGGGTTCAGAAATCACAAACTTTATTCAAAGTGTTTAAATACCATGAGTGTCTTTGAAATACAAAATCTTCGACGTACAAACTTATACACATGCAGGAAGCATCGTGGCAAAAAGTTGTGGATGCAATGAAGACCAAAAAGATCCCTTCTTAGGAATCAATTTCTCGTCCATACGGATATATCTTTCCTCAATTCTTCTACAAGATTTTCCATTAATGATTATATAACATTTGAATAATGTTTAAACGCCTTTCAATTTTTGATGGCGGTCCATCGTGAAATGACATCACTGCACACTAACGGTGCAGGGTGCACTCCCAACTAGTGTGAACTTCTACTCTTACCTTGAACGTGTTAGTTCAACTGATTAGTACTAATGATTAGCACTAAGCTTGTGTAAAGAATACTATATGGATAGTATTCGCTAATCGCATAAGGCAATGTAAGATCAAGCACTAAATATCTATTTTCGAACACAATTTTTCAAAATCATGTGTCTTAGGATAACTTAGTTAACCAAGATTTCAGATGTCTATGTGTTCTCATATTTCCCTGGTGGGAATTATATTAACCTATTCTAAGATTTAACTCATACTGTGGCATTTAATGCATCTATTCCCAATCCCAAACAGTAGTAGTTTTTGTAAACCATTCAACTTTTATTTAATATAAGTTTTTGGGTTTTAAGGTATGGAGCTATATTTAGCTGTGTTGCGGCCAAACACACAGCATCAAGTAAATGGACATAAACACAATGGAAGTTTTACCGTCACGAAAGAGAAGAAAAACATCAAGGGTAGAATCGAATCTGGGCTGACACAACAAGCAGGTTGCTTGTACAGCAGACTAGTGCATTGTGCCACAATGGCCGCATTGAACATTATGGACATGCCTGTGTATTTATGGACACATTTAAGTATTTACTACTTTTAACAGATGGCAACACAATCGATTCCAGCATGACCCTGAAAAACGCATCCAAGTTTTCATTCTTATTTCAAAATGTAGGAAATGTGTGCAATTTGAAATAGCATTGAAAAACAAGTCTAAAAGCTAATGAAAAAGAAGAGAAAAGAAAATATGCAGCATTTGTTACAAATATAAATAACTCTTACATCCTTTAAAAATTTAGCAAAAATTTGAAAAAAACATTCAATACATGCCTTTAGTTCAACTAACTCTTCTTCATCAATACAAGTATCCACAACAAAGAGAAATATAGGTGGCAAACATGGTTGTCTCTGTAAAATAGAAATTAAAACTGCCAATAAAATAAAGATATCAATTCTTTCCATATTTTAAGTCACTTTAATACGTCAGAGCCCAGCATGGATCAAAATTAGTTAAGCAGATCCTGAACTATGTACATTTGATGCAGACCAGGATTTAAACCCAGATACTTTTGCACTAAAATCCAGCATGCGAACCACTCACACACATTATAGGACAAATACAGAACATGCATGCACAAAATGATTCATATAAAATATATTCATCTGGAAGCAATGTGATTTTAACCCCAATCCAGCAGAAGTTTCTTTATTCAACCTTGAAACTTAGTAAAATTTAAATTAAAGGTTGGGTTTTTCCAAAGGTGCAAGGTCCATATTTGGTCATGTGGCTCAACACAATATATAGGTACAATATTAATAGAAAAAATATACATTGAAAGATTTTTCCAAGATGAGGTAACAGGATTAGGTTAATTGCAAAAAAAAAATCCTAGTCAAGGTCTTCAAAGAAAAACATAGGGCAATTAAAGGTTATTTGTTCAAGCAGTTAGCGACAGATTAACCAACGAAGTGTGCAGGGGAAGAAGCTTTTGTATGCGTTAGGCTTGGCCTTACCAACTATAGCAGGTAGGTATTTTAAGTAACATTGCACTGGAGCAACGCCACAGGCCCAAGTCTTACACAAGAAATGCCCGTGATTAAACCTAAGGGAAAGATTCAAAGACCAACACCACACAATTTTGAACCACTGGGTAACACATGGGGTCAAATAAAAAAAGGTTTGTTTCCAGTAACACGAGAAAAAATATTAGGGTAGGTAGACAGGAAAGTTTTTATTTTGCTAAATATTTTTAGCAAATACGCAAAAGGAAATATTATCTGAGTATTAATGTTAGATTTAAAATTGATCAGAGGTGTGATCAGTGATGTAAAAATACATGGGCATATTTATTTTTTTGGGTCAATATCCTGGGTATATATTTAGGTATTTACCCGAATTTGGTATTTATAATTTTTCTTGAGGTTTCTGCTTATTCACCCGCTATTCAACTACATTACTGGCATAGTGTGGTCGAGTCTCAAGGGAACCAGTATGACAAGCTCTTAACAATTATTTTATTAATCTATTACAATCACTGACATCGTAATCAATTAATCGGTTTAACAAATGTGGTTTTTTTTTTAAAGTTTACACAACCTTTAGGGTCGGAATTTTGTATTGTAATTTCAGGATCTGTCAGGTTACAGGAAACAAACCATTTATTTTTCTTTGAACTGAGCTGGCACACCACTCTCTAAACTTCCTCACCATACCAACGTGAGGACATTCAAGACCATGACGGATTGAATGTGCACCAGCTTCCTTTACATACGACGATCTTTCATTGGATTTCAACTCGCGACCCTCTGGTTGATAATTTGGTACTCTTCCAACTAGGCTAACACAGCCCTATTAGGCTTGGTTCTCACAGATCTAGTCTAAAAAAACAGAAATTTGTGGCTAACATATAAATATGCCCATAATTTTTAATGACCCTTAACCTTTGATAAGTGAAACTGATCTATGGTTTTGAATGAGGTGAAATAAATATGCAGTGTTCTTGTAAAGACTAAAGGTTATTATAAAGACTAAAGGAAAAGTTTGTGGACTTTTAACAAATATTAAGGTGTTTTAAGGGTCCTTTAAAACTAAAATGAAACATCCACTGCCAAATGACCGAACATACCACACTATCCTTTTTCAGAAAAGAATAGTTTGTCACACACACAACTTTACAATTGTGCTATTTTATCATCAAGTGAGAAAGTTTCACTCTTTGACTCAGTGTCATAACAAAATGTGAAAATCCAGCAATAGAATTGTAGGCATCTCTTGTTTTGCACAATTTTCAGTCAAGTCCTTTAAAATTGCAACACAATAAGTTTTATAAAAAGTTCTAGAAAAGTCTTTTACTCACAGAAATAGTATATTCTATTGTAGAAAATTGAGGAATAAGTTCTGCTGGTTGATGATGCTCCGATATAGATCCATATTGTGGAGGAAACTAGAAAAAATAGTTTTTAACTGTTGTAAAACATTTTAAATGTTATGCTAAAAAATACCATGGATTGGAATATTGATAAATTTAAATCCTAATTGATAGATAGATACTTAAATCTTGCTTACTTGGTTACGCTGAAAGCAAAAATTGCACACCCACAGCTTTGCCCGGTAATCCACTTGACTAAAGAAAAAAAATTATTCTCAGAATTTGCAAATAGAGCAAACAGAAGATTTAAAATAAATAGTACTTAAAATCTTATCACAAAACTGAAAAACTTTACATTTATCTACCCCAATTTAAAAATTAAGTCAAAGGTTAGCAGAAAATAAAGTATAGTAGTGGCAAGAACATGCTGGAACTTAGTTGGTTTTGGAATGTTAGAAAAGAACTTGTTACTTTAACTTTGTCACATGATGTTACACATGTGTGCACCTCATCTTCCAATTTTAATCTTGTTTATCTAATAATGTTGTGATCTATTTATATCAGGGTTGGCAAGTTGGGCCCAGCCCAGAAAAACCCGTCCGGGTTTTTCTGGGCGGACCCACTAACAAAAACCCACTGGGTTTTTGTTATGAAGTGAGTTTTTGTAAATAATCTGACATATATATATATCCAAACCTGCATGGTATTTATTTGTTTGGATTAGAGAGAGTGTACTATATACAAAAAAAAATAAATTAAATCATATCATTAAAATTATAACAAAAACTGTTGATAAAACCAACAAAATTTACATAAAAATATAATATACTATTACAAAAGACTATAATTAACATGAAATATAACATTCCTTCAGAATAACAAAATTTTAGATTGAGCTTTTTATTCTAACAAAATGTAATATTTGACAGTTACAAAATCACTTCTATCAAAGATGCAATAGCTGACACCAAATTGCACATAACAATGCGCTTTATTAAAATATTTAAGAATATTAAAGGGATTAGCATTATAGGGTCATTCTGAAATTAAGTGGAAATTTGACAGTCAAAACTTTTGAAAGATAAAATTAAAGTTTTATTATTTATTTTATGTATTTAGTGTTCTGTTAGGGCAAATGAAGTTGTACAACCATCAAACAGAGGTCAAGGAAGCATTTTAAGCAAATTAAAGCCAATTTTTTATTTCCTTAAAACATGGAGGTGACATATAGTCCCATGGAGGTGACATTCATGGGAATGGAGCTACAAGTGTTTGCATGGAGGTGACAAAATGTTTCAGTTTCATTTAACACAGTGTAATGTCTTCAGGTATTTCATAAAAAATGAACTGTTCATGAATGTTCATTGTCAGTTGTTTTAAAATGGCCACAACCTCATCTTGCACTGTTGCTTCACATTCTTTTGGTGTCATGTTGCTTCACAATTTGTTTTTGGTGTCATGTCATCTTGACATGAAGCGGATCTGGTAAGAAGCTTCAAAACATTCCGAGACATTTGCTACATAATAGCAAACACTTTCTGCCAAATGCTTTGACAATTATATATTCATTAAATGCACTTAAGTAAGGTCGTAAAGATTCAAACAATGAGCAGAACATTAAGTTTTTCACTGTTTTCAATTTCCCTACCTATGTAATGTGATTTGGTCATATGAACCTCTGAAATGCACACTTTGTATCTCTTGGTGTACTTACATTAATAATTTTTGTTGAAATCAACATGTATCAGTATCTTATCTGTTCCGGGGTTATTTTTTAGGTTGAAAATTGACCTGTATTGGACTATTTGCAAACATGCTTCATGAAATGAGGAAGCATATGATTGAATTTATTAACTAGCTCTTAACTTTTATTTCTACTTTTGATTTAACCACTTTCTTAGCTGACTTTTTTATTCCTTTAACTAAACTTTACTTCTTTCCTCTTCCATTGCTCAACGCATGTAATTACATTTTCAAAATCATTTGTCTCAACGTGTGTGTTAATTCACTTCTTACATCTCCTTTCCAGACATTCTTCTTTACTTTTTACTACATCCTGACAGCAGAGATTTAACCTTCTGGTCTAAATCATTGTAATTAAAAACTTTGAGGCTTTTTAATTTTTCAAAAATTAAAAACATTTTCATGCTTTTTACATGCACATGTTTTTTATATCAGGTTGCAATACCTAAAATGGTAAAAAAACAGAACGTTGAGTATGGAATATTATAGCCAGATTCTACTTCAATTTTTTATGGAGATTTTAAGATTTCCCATTAGGGTTCTCTTTTGTTTTTAGTATTAGTCCTTAATGCCTGGTTCCATACGGCTGACATCTTACTCAAAAAAACCTTCGCGATGTCAGATCTTATTCTCATTTTATTTTTTGTTTGGTATGTGCTTGTCTCTTTAATTACTTCAGCAATGTTTTTCTCACTATATTTTATTTAATTTTTCCCATTATGGACTAAAGTGGGATCTTCTGCAAACTTTGATACTTTATAATTATTTTCCCAGACCGTACCAAACTAAATGCTTTTTGACCTTTCCTTTATTTTGTATTGTAATTTTTCTCTATCTGGGTAGTTAACGCAGCTCAAAATTCAAGATTTTTTTCTCTAGGAGAAACTTTTACTCAACGTAAAACATTTTTGACCTTCTACTGTGGACTGTTCATATTTTTAAACTTCTCTTTCAAACAATAGTTCCTTTTATAGTTCTCCTTATTTGTATTGAGCTTCATTTTTTCTTTATTTTATTTTTCAAGTTGCTTAATCTTAATCGTTCAGTAGGACTTTGATTTGTTTCTTTTAGCTAGCCTTTTTCTGCCTCTTTCCCTGTTGCTTACTACTCTCCCAATAACAGCTACACTTTGAAGGCCTACACCAACAGCTTCTACTAGGTCAACTAGTTCACTGTTTGGTGGAATATTAATTTCCTTTTTTTTCTTCAAATCAAGATTTTCTTGTTTTCTGAACTTTTTTTTTTTTTTTTTTTTTTTTTTTTACTGAGCTCTCTTTTCTGTTGGAAAGTACTGAAATATCTTTTATTTTTCCTTCTTCTTTTCTTCTATAATATCTCTCCAACTCCTTCCTTTTAAATTCTACATACAGTTCTGGATCATTTTAAATTCTATTTATTTATTGCTCAGACTCTTTCCTGATTTTACTAAATTTTATTACATCAGATTTCTTATACATGGTACCAAATAGGCAGATTGACCTTGTACCGTGTCAGAAACTTCAAAGAGAATTTCAGTCATGAGGATACTTAAATTATCTTTCGACTCTCAATGCCATATTTTTAAAGAAAAATTAAAGATTCTATTAACATACATAATCAGACTCAAAGTTACAAGTGTTCAAACATTGTAAATCAAATAAAACTGGTAGCTAACACTACAGGTTCAAATCAGAATCAATTGGCAGGTCAAATCAGTACAGGTTAGAGAAAAAACAATTGGACTCCTTATTTGTTTACCCAAGATTGTTCTTACTTTAATAAATAACCATTTAGAATCAATTTTTAACTATATGTCACTGTAAAATTTCTCATAAGAAATATTTGTTCACCTCCATGTTGGAACTTAGCCATGGAGGTGACATTTCAATGGTTAAACCACATTTTAGCCTAACATAAAAGAATCCCAGCCACGTGCTTTGATTTCCAGATTATTTTATACAATTCCTAACTATCTGCTGAAAAAAGTTCAGCAATAAATGAAAGAACATAAAATTAAAAAATGCCATGGAGGTGACATTGTAAAAAGAACTCATGAATTTTCAAATATAAAGATAAGAAACAGACAAAATAATACTTACTATTGAGTCTAAGATATCTTACAGTAAAGATAGCTGATTAGAGCTTCTTTTAATTACACTTTCAGACATGTGCTGCTTTCTAGTAGACTTTTTTAAAGGTTATTTACATTTTATGCAGAGCTGACAAAAATAGGAGGGACAAAGGAATTTACTGATTTTTCAATATTAAATTTAATTTAAAATATAATAATTCCAAGTGCATTGTGTAACAATAAGACTCGTAACACTAAATAGAGCTACTAAATAAAGGAATTTCTTACACTGTTTAAGTTTCAACTATATCTAAACCTAGAAACAGGGCTAGGGACGGCCATGGAGGTGACATTTTCCATGGTTAATTTACTTTTTCAATTATAAATATGAAAATATTTATTCTTTTAACACTATTTGATGAAAATATACCTTAATTAAGATATATTACTACTGTATAAAAATAAATTAATGCATAAAATTCATAAAAAAAATGCAGGTGACTCAAATTTCCACTTAATTTCAGAATGACCATATAGTGTTTATTTTGTTTTTTATATGTACAGTTATTATCTGCAACATTAAAGAATTATTGCTTTTGTATTAAAATTTTTTTTTCATTAGCAAAAATCAAGAGTTTTTTATATAATGCTATATGTTTATCCTTAGAGTGTCTCCAAAATGTTTTTGCATAAAATTGCTTCAAAGAGTGTTTTTGAAGAAATGTGATACATATATGCTCAAATTAAACGTTTTTATACCACAAATTGGTACTTTTGCTGCTCCAACCAGCAGGGTAGTTGTTAAAAAAAGGTAGTGGGGGATGCTCATTTTTAAAGAATTTCAACCACCTGACTGTGTGATGCTAGAGGAAAATGGCGATATTTTACCAGAGGGGATTCAAGACAGCCCTGCATGTTTGTCTGCTGCAGACGACTGGTTCGTACTGAATGAAGGGAAGGTCTGGCCTCTCTTTCAAAGGGGTGTAGAGGCAAGAGAGCGGCACTACCAGGCGCGTTGCATCGAGTCGACTGGAAGGCCACACATTCCACGTAAAGCGTGTCCCGTCACGATCCTCATTTTGTTGGATGAAATCTTGGTATGTCTGATAAGCAGCCATCTGATGAAAAGAAAGTATGCAATAATTTTTAAAAAGTGATAGGAAATAGAAAAATTCTTTGATAAATAGGTTATAACAATCATTTCAAATGTTTGGGTCATTAAGTATGCAAGCTACAGTGTGCTTTCAAGAATTGACACTAATTATATCATCAGAACTATACTAACAGTCAGTTTGCAGACAGGGTTAGAAATCAAGAGCAGAAAGTGAATGAGATTCTGAACACTTTTAAGGCAGTTGTCAATGATGGATCGATTTTTTTATGGCACAAGGTCTAGGTTTGGCCAAGCTGTGCCAAACTATAAGTAACTTTCACCTGCAGTTGATACTACAGTGAAGCATCTATTACATGTTCCTATACGTCTATCCTTTATACATTGAATTGGTTAGTCTGAAAAAAAGACATTCCAATTATAATAAAATATTTTGTTTATATGACACAATTATTTGAGACATTTCATGCATACAAGGCATCGCTGTGAATCCCGAGAATAAAATGTTTATTTTTCATGTTCTGCTTTGATCTACATTGCAACATTTGAGTCATCAATCAACAAACATATTTTGAAGGTCCCTTATTTGAATCCTGTGTGTTTGAATGCATTCTCATGTTTGGTCTCTAACGTGATTGGTTGGTGCCGAAAATATTCCTCAAAGAGTTCCTGTAGATGATAGCAACTGGTGCAGTTTGAATTACGATTGTTCCTTTGTTATGCAAATTGTGATGCTGAGTTTTCTACGTCTGGTGTCTTATTTATTCTTGTGTTCATTGCTTTTAAAGTTGCAGGAAATAAAAGTAGCAAAAAGGATAACAACACTGAAGTTCTGCTCCCTCTTCCAACTTTCAGAGAAGCTATTTCTTCCGTGGAAAGTCTCCGTAATTATATTTTGGATCAAAATACAGAACAAAGAACATTTCAGCAACTAGATTCAATTGAAAATATTATTTTAATCTCAAAGGAAGGCTGCACGACAAAATACAACATAACTGTTATTTTGTTCTCCATAGTTCTTTAGAAGAAAAAAAATTTAACTTTTAACCATGGCTGGTTAAAAATGTTGTACCTTGAAAATTACAAGAATCGAACCAAGAAAGAATAGCACTGGGTTATATCTATAGCCATAGTCAAAAGGTTAATAACATATTTTTATTTCTGTGAGAAATTAAGAAAGTCTATTTTTTCCTCAGTAAAGTGAAAATTTTATGAATGCTAGAAGTTGAAAAAGTATGAATTATGTTGATAAAGAACTTTCTAATTTCGATTCTTAGCATGCTGCCATCTGGTGGCAAGTGTTTCATTTGTGTTTTGTTTATACATCGTTTTTACATGGTCCCTCTTCAGAGATGTACAAACAGTTCTTTACAGTACATCAATTTTGAGGTATGTATAGCATATAAATTGTTACATTTGCGGTAAAATCAGCACTAACTTGTGTTGCCAAGAAAAATAACATTTTTTCTCCACATTTCATTGTATTACATGATTTTTACGAGTAAAATTGATTTACTTAAATTTGTTATGGCATAAATAATCATAAGCTTATAAGAATATTGTTAAAGAAGCTTCTAGATAGATTGATAAATTAAAAATTATAAGGATATCAATAAGGTATTATCACTATTTTACACAATTTATGTATTGTTGTCACAACATTGCAGACATTCTTTTGTAAAAAGGCATTTTATAGGCATACAATAGAAAGAATTTCAGAGGTCCATCATCAAAAATGACGAAAAATGCGATTGTCGGAACTAAATTTAAGAGTTGGATTTTTTGGCCATGCTGCTCCAAATACAAGTTGGTACAAGTTGGGCCCGTTGGAGGGGAAGGGAGGTGAATTAATTCAAGACGAGGTGGGAATGGCAAACGTGTTAAATGACTTTTTTCTGGGGGTTTTCAATGGTAACTATAATTTAAAAAAGGATCCCAAGGATGGAGCCTTTGCAGGGGGTATAGTTAAAGAATGCAAATTCAACAGGGAAGAAATAATACATCAGTTGAAAAGAATTAAGCCATCTAAAGCACCAGGGCCAGACGATATTTATCTGAGAGTACTAGTGGAATGCGCGGAAGAACTGGGGGAAGTAATTCACACGATATTTAATTCAACATATAGCACAGGTTGGGTACCAATGGATTGGAAGTTGGCCAACATAACTCCAATTTTCAAAAAGGGAATACAAAGTGATCCGGGCAACTATAGACCAGTAAGTCTAACATCAGTAATTTGCAAAATATTTGAATCTCTATTAAAAAAGCATATAATGTTATACTTGGAGGAGGGGGGACTGTTATCAGAGAATCAGTATGGGTTTAGGAATGGCAGATCCTGCTCTACAAACCTTTTGAAATTCTACGAAAAAATTACTGAGGAGCTGGATAATAAGAGCAGTGTGGATATCATGTACATAGATTTTCAAAAGACTTTTGATAAAGTACCTCATGAGGCATTACTGTTTAAATTGGAAAGGCTGGGGATTCAGGGAAAAACATTAATATGGATAAAGAATGGGTTATTGGGTAGAAAGCAGAGAGTGCAGGTAAAAGGAAATTATTCACAGTGGACAGAAGTTATAAGTGGGGTGCCTCAGGGATCAGTTTTGGGACCAATTTTATTTATAATTTTCATAGATGATATAGGTCAGGGGATCAAGAATAGAATCAGTATATTTGCAGATGACTTCAAAATATGGGGGTCAGTGGATACCAAGTTACAGATAGAAAATTTACAAGGGGATTTTGATAAGATATCTGAAAGCGCTGTAAAATGGGGTATGTCACTTAATGTAGGGAAATGTCAAGTTCTGCATATTGGTTACAGGAACAGTGGAGCCGAGTACAGGCTGCAGGGAGTAAAGGTAAAGGAGGGAGAAACAGTCAAGGATCTTGGGGTGATAATTCACAGGGATTTTAAAATGGGTCATCAATGTTCAGCTGCGGGTAAAAAGGCTAATAGGTTACTGGGGTATATTAAAAAGACTGTAACTTCAAGGGATAAGAATATAATCTTGCCGTTATATAAGGGTTTAGTAAGACCACATCTAGAATATGCTGTACAATTCTGGGCTCCATATATGAGAAAGGACATAGAATCAATTGAAAGGGTTCAGCACAGAGCTACAAAAATAATAAAGGGGCTAGCAAATTTCGACTATAATGAACGTTTAAGTAAGCTAAACATGTATACACTGGAAAGAAGAAGGAGGGGGGATTTGATTCACTTCTCAAGTTTGTTAAACAAGGGGACACAGAGGGCCTAAATTTCAATAGGGATAACAGAACAAGGGGCCATGGGTATAAATTGAATAAGACACATTTTAATCGGGATTTAAGGAAAAACTACTACTTTAATAGGGTAATAGACAGTTGGAAGGCGTTGTCAGAAAATATAGTTAATTCAAAGGGAGTGTACGAATTTAAACACAATTGGATAGTCAGTGGGAATTGGAGAATTCATAAACAAAGGACCAGCCTTGTTGGGCTTGAGCCTGTAGCTGGTCGTCAGTATTTGTATTTGTAGCATCAATAAAATTCACATTTTTCACACAAGGAAAGTTCAAAGGAAGAATCGAACCTGTACCACATACAACTCGCTAGTTGCTAGCGCAGTGAACATACCTATCGATCCACAAAATTTGTGTATGAAAAATAAGACTATCGAACACTAATTGCAAACCCTGTCGATGGATTCCTATCAGGCCCTGATTTATCATTAGGCCCGTGAGGCACGGGCCTAGGGCCCCCATAATTTAAAGGGCCCCTAAGTTTCCAATGTATCTAAAAAATTTTAAAAGTTTTTAAGTAGTTTACATAAATTATTGGGTATTTAAGTAAATGTCCGTCGACCGTTTCCCCCACTATCACATTCTTGTAATTACATTAATCATCTAACTATTATGTTTTTAATTTTCATCTGATTTATTTTGTTTTGCCAAGAGTTGTAAGTAATGTCACGATTTTCTCAAACTTTTTGGTGACATCTGTGAAATGGTCAACAGTCAAATACGCAAGTACCAATTATTGTTATAAAATTAGTTTTTGTGATGAACAAATAACATGGGGGCCCCTTCCTGCATGTTGTGCCTACTATACCAAATTTTCTAAATCGGGCCCTGATTCCTATATAAAGTTTTTAATTGTTTGTTGCTTAGGATCAGACATGTTAACATGAAGTTGATTGTGCAGTTAGGGCCAAACAAGGTTCGAGTCCCCATCAAAATGTATGTGTCTTAATTTATTACTTTGTAAATTAAATATGTTTTAGAGGAGTAGTCAGAAACAAGAGAGCATCAAAACCACACTTGATTTGTAAATAATCTTAACTTTCTAGTATCATCTCGAAAATTCGGTATACAAGAGGAACAGATTCAGAATCCAAGAAACGAAACCAGACAATGAAATAAAATCAAGTCTTAAATTCATTGGAAATAAAAGGCTGCAAAGCTAGCAATCATAAAAGGGACCATTGACTTTCGTATTGCTGAATTTATAAGGATTGATACATCGCACTAATGCAATATATATATATATATATATATATATATATATATATATATATATCAATTTCACGAAAAACGATTTAGAGTCATCTTTCCTCACCAATAGTTCTTCCTTTATTCATTTAGTAAATATGGTATGTGGCAAATCTGTAGGTATAGAATTTTATAAACACCAAACAGAAAAATGCGAGGAAATTTAAGTTATCTTATCAAGTTGAATAGATTATCCACCTTAAAGAATATATATCGCCCATCTATTTCGAAAATACGACAAAATATTTATAAATCAAAGGATGTACTCTAATTGATAAGGTAAGACAAGTTTCCAAACACACCATTCAGACATGTACATTTATGAGTCAAACTGCATTCACAACAAAAACAATGTCAAAACACAAAATTACATACCTCAGTTTCACCAAAACAGTCAATTAATTCTGCACTGACACATGTAAAATGAAATTCGGAATTAAATTTGAAAAGCCACGTCTGTTTTCGTGACGGTTTCAATCGGACAGCTTTAAACGATTAATTGTTTTGATATTGAAAACCAATCTTTTTAATCGGAATCCTTAATATCGAATTTAATAAAACAACAATTTAAATTTTTTTTAAAGTTTTTAAGGTTGTGTTGGACACAAGAACGGCGTTAGTTAAAATTATACCATTACCATCACCAAAACCAAATGTTTTAAAATGTTTTGTTGAAATTGAAAGTGCAGAACATTTCCAAATGCACATGATTTGCTTTATTTAAATTAAAATTTTGTCCACGATACTAAATATGTTTCTGAGGAAAGATGGGAAGCGATAGCTCGGTTGGAAGACAGCGGATTCACCTCAATCAGAGAGTTGCGAGTTCAAATCCAACCAGACCATTGAGTACAAAGGAGCTAGTGCATGTTAAATTTGTCGTGGCTTCACCTCTGGG
This sequence comes from Metellina segmentata, assembly GCA_947359465.1. Classification (NCBI taxonomy): domain Eukaryota; kingdom Metazoa; phylum Arthropoda; class Arachnida; order Araneae; family Tetragnathidae; genus Metellina; species Metellina segmentata. The sequence goes on along the minus strand of OX375879.1, from coordinate 17,340,906 downwards.
CGTGGAAGTTTGGAAAGTGGGGTGCCAGCTTAGGTGTTGCCTCGTCTTCTGACCGTGATTCAAAATTACATGCTTCCGAATATGTTTCCCGTTGGAATAGCCCGTTGTACTACATCAGTAGGACGTTTATTAAAATACCTACCTACCTGAGGATTGATATTGGTATTTTTATTAACGTACCTACGAACCTGGGGAAAATACTGTTACCTACGAACACATTCGCGTTTTGCATTTTGAACTTCACTTTGGCAACACTAAAAATGAAACTAACATTTACGTTGATAAATTTTCACCTATAGTCTACGATGTTTGGTTGGGGTCTTTCGATTCCTTCTTGTCAACTTCGTTTTAACCTGAAGAGCCGAATTTTATTCATGGTCAAAAATTAGATTTCTTAGTTTGAGACGAAGATCAGAACATGGAAACGAAAAGAAAACGCACGTTTGACCGTAGAACATGCGATAGTTTTGATTTGAGCAACCTCTAGCTTTACTTTACGACTGACCAAATCTTGGTATCCCATCGTTAAAAGAACACTGGTTAGATTTTAAGGTACAGCTACAGTCTACGTTTATGAATGGTAGCAACGGCCTTGGTGATTATTTTTTATGGCGAACTTCTAAAGTCGCCAAGGAAATAATTATTTCAAAACTCTTTTTTTTCACAAATATTTTTTCTTTTTACAACACAAAATGAAAGCCTCAAAACACATTTGAGAACGTTTCAAAAAATATACATCTCTCAATATTAAAAAAATGTTACCACAGCAACCGCCGCTGCCGCCGTAGGATTGAAAAGTCGCTTTTTTTGCTCGATTATTAGACGGTTTCCCGAGAGAGTACGGATCAGAAAAGTGACATGGTTTGTTCAAAATTGTACAGGGAACAAGTCGAATAAATTTTTTTTTTCGATGCGACTATTAGTTCAGGTTTTATTAAGCGTCAAAGTTGAAAGAGCGAAATTTCAATGCGAGTGAGCAAAAGGCGTACAAATTTTCAGTCTTCAGCAGTGATTTTTTTCCTAGGGTCTAAATAGACCTATAAATGTGAATTTTTGCACGGCGGCGAGTATTTTTAGAAATTTCAATTTGATTCCTGATAGTATTTTTTTTTTTGATTCGGGAAAAATCAGGACATTTTCATAACTTTTTTTAAAAAACTGTCATATCTACACTGAAGAGCCAAAACATTATGACCTCCTACTCAATAACACGTTGTGCCTCCTTTGGCCTGCAAAACAGCTGCAACTCGCCTGGGCATAGATGCCACAAGTTCTTGGTACATGACTGGTGACTGATTGTACCAAATGTCTAAACAGCGGTCACGCAAAATCGAGATATTCGGACATGGTGGTGTTTGAGCTCCGAGCTGCCGTTCCATGACACCCCAAATGTCATGTAAAGAGAAAAATTAATTATCGGATTAAGATTCAGCGAGTTAGATGGCCAGGACATTGGTGGAATTCATCAGTATGCTCCTCGTACCACTCCAACACAATCCGAGCCTTGTGACATGGGGCGTTGTCCTGCTGGAAGATTCCATTTCCAGTTGGGAAGATCGACGCCATGTAAGGATGCAACTGATCCGCATTGATGTTCAGATAGTTCGCAGCATTCATGATCTGTTCTGCCACAATTACGTGTCCTAGTACGGGTCCCAGAGTATTATAAAATGTCACAAAATGTAGTAAGCTTAAACACCTTTCAAAACACATTTGTGAACCAACAGAAAAACTAAGCTTCGAATGTTCGGTAAGAATACCCTGAATTTTATCAATTACACTAAATACAGTAGCCATGTTGAAAAAGAAAAAGATTTTTAAAAAAGCAAGAAATAATACAACCTGATATGTCAGAACTGTTCCGGGAAAAAACAATAAAAAATATAATAACAACATAACAAAAATATATAAAACAATAAAAATAAAAAACAAAACCACAATAACCGTAAAATTAAACAAATGGCAAAAAAACAAAACTTAAACGTTTCGTGAAAAATATTGTAATGAAATAAAAATTCCACTACTGTAGAAATACAAATAAATTAACCAAAGGCATCACAGAAAAAAAAAAATTTTAAAGATCAATGCAATCAAAGGATATTTTTAAATCAAAATAACCGCTGGAAGCAAAGAAAAAATTTCAAACGAACCAATAAAATCAAACGACTTAACGGATTTTAGAACTTTCTAGAATATTCAAATGAAAATTGAAAGTTACCGGTTGCCGAGGTTGCCATGAAAACCACAATAACCGTAAAGACAGATGGGTTGCCTTAATCTACCGTAACTCTCTACTAGAAGTGCGCCAAAAAATAGCCAAGGACGTTGCCACCGTTCATAAACGTAGAATGTAGCTCTATACCGATTTTGATCTAGTCATCATGTGATAATCGGCGGAACAGTTACACTCTACGTTTATGAACAATGGCAACGGCTTTGGCGATTTTTTTTGGTGCCCTTAAAAGTCGCCAAGGAAATAATTATTTCCTAACTCTTTTTCTGTCACAAATTTTTTTTCTTTCTACAACACACTTTTTAAACGCATTTAAGAAAGTTTTAAAAATTATATAGAAAATAAAATGTTAAAAAAAGAAAAAACGCATAAACTAAAATGTTTTTTACAAAAGAAGTTATTTTTACAACGGAAAACGAAAACTTCAAAACACAATTGAGAACTTTTTGAACTATATATTTTTTAAAACGTTCTAAAAAATTAATACGCTTTAAAATAAATTTTTTTTTTGACATAAGGAAGTAATACTGGTTTTAACGGAATGGGGTCAGCCTAGAAGCACTAATTTTTTACGTTGCTTTAAAGTCCTCCCAATTCATGTCCCTAACTATTTTCAACAATTTAGTAAAATAATCCTGTTTCAAATCATCACACGAATTTTTGAATAAGTATGTGGCCAAATAAAACTGAAACGGGGTCTGCCTATTATATGTAGGCAGCGTGCTTTTTACGTGCCTCCATATTGACGCAGTGGTATTTGTGTGGAATTTTGACACCGGATCAACGAACATAAGAGAATGGTTTACGGTTAAATGAATGTAACCAGCATTCTCTATCCCCGTTTCCCCATGTACCCTTTCCAGCAATCGGAATGAACAGTGATTACAGGCTCAACCCATTCTGCTAAAACTTTAATGAGGGTATCTTTCGAACGATTGTGAACTGCAACCAAAAACATTTTCCCCGATCCTCTCAATCCCCCAAACACCCATTGACCCTCAACTTTATGACCGCGATAGAATTTTCTTTCACCAAATTAAAACTCATAAATTTCTACAATTTTTCCGACCACGCCTATTTTTTCTGATTGCAATTCAACGAAATCAGCGATAACCTCTTTAACAAATTGCTTCCAATCCACTATGGTAGTTGGTGAAAAAGAATACTCTACCCCAATATCATTAGATTTTGTCCCCCTCACTTTTTCATATGTCAAAAGAAAGATCTCCCCCAGCTTCAAATTACTATCCATAAACCATGAACCATACCTTATGGTTTTATGAGTAGCATATTTCTTATTACTGTCTGAAGTTCCACTGCAAACCCAATCGTATCCATCTGAAATGGAACTTCTTACAGTGAATTTCATAGGAGCGTTGCATTTGGGGCACAATAATTCTGACTTAAGCAATCCTGATTCCATTAGGAAATCCAACAGAAGTTGCTTGTCCAGACATAAACGAACCCAAAATAAACGATTAGCCACTCCTTCACTGCCAAAAGTTTGCCTTCCAGCAGAAAAACTAAGCTGAGAATGTAGGGTACGAATACCCTGAAACTTATCAATTACACTAAATACAGTGGGCATGTTGAAAGAGAAAAAGATTTACAAAAGAAAAAAAGAAAGAAAGAATACAACCTGATAACGTCAGAATTCTTTCGTAAAAAATAATGAAAACGAAAATAGTCAAAATAAAACCCTTATAATTCTTTCTTAAAAACTACTATAATAAAATAAAATTTCCATAACTGTCAAAATACAAATAAGTGGACCATTGGTATTACAGAAAACGTTTTAAAAGGAATCAAATCAAAGGATACTTTAAAAACAAAATAACCAATGGGAGGAAAGAAAAAAAATTCAAACGAATCAATGAAATCAAACGATTTTAAAGGATTTTGGAAGAACTTTCTAGAATATTCAAAATGAAAATTGTAGAGCAGGAGCTTTCATTAACGCAGACTTCAATTTGTTAAACGCCTCATCGTGTATATCCGACCACGATAAATTGTCAGGAACTCTCTTCTTTGTTAGTTCTGTCAGAGGTAAAATTACTTCTCCATAACGAGGTATGTATTCTCGATAATAATTACATAATCCAAGCATGCTTCTCAATTGTTTCTTGGTCTCAGGTCTTGGTACTTGAGAAATCGCTTTGATTTTGTCTGTATCAGCTTAATGTTTCCCAGACCCGATTATATAGCCTAAATATTTTAGTTATGATCTAGCAAATGCACACTTTTGTAGATTCACTGTAAATTGCAGTTCTTCTAACTTAGTAAGAATGAGTCCTAAATGATGTAATTGATCTTTCATGTCGTTATAAAAAATTGCTGCGTCGTCAATGTATGCACCTCACGGTAAGCGAACAGTATATACGGGATGTTTCTATCCCAATTCGTCCGATCAGTTCTTATCACGTGATGCAGCATTTGCTTCATAACTTTATTGTATCGTTCTATAATTCGTTGCTGTTAGGATATCCAGGGCAAGAAAACTTTGGACAAGATTCTAACCTCTTGTGAAATTCCTGTTTGAGCGTCGAGATGAAATTGGTTCCTTGGTCGCTAGCTATGACATCTGGTATACCGGTCTTCAAGAATATATCAAGCAAAGCATCACAGGTAGATTTCGCTGTCAAACTATTCAATGGTACTGCTTCAGGCCAGCGAGGATGTTGGTCCATCAGACACAGGATGTATTTGTTTTCTTGCAGAGGGAGGCTCAATTGGACCGATGTTCACCACTTGAAAGTGTAAGTCAGGTCTCATAACAGGTGTTATTGGTATTCTATCAGAATATTTTTTGTGTCTTCTCAGTTGACACTCCTCACATGTTTTACAAAATGTCACCACGTCTTGAAAAAGTCCAGGCCAGTAGAATGAATAGAATCCTCTCTTTTGTCTCTTAGTTTGGCGGTTTCAGTAGTGACTACATCAGTGCTTATATTTTCTTTTGATTCTTGTGGTGTCTGCATGTCTCCGAAGTTTTCCGGTGGCGTCGCATAATCGTTCTTTTCTTTTTACTTCCGTTTCAGTATGTAAGCTTAATACTGCTTCGTCGTTGTTTTTTCCATTTTCAAAGATATAGCACTCATTATTCGTAGTATTCATCAGCAATTCATAAACTTCCGTGGTTAAAAGGCAGGGAATATTCAATTTATCTGTTAACGCCAATAGAGCATCGACACAATTCAATAAATTATTTTCACAGTTTTTGTAATTGATGGGAATCCGGAAAACTCTTTTGCTTCTATTTATCTGCCGAAAGTCGGAGTAAATAAAATTTTACTTCTTTCTTCATTCTCCAAATTAGGTACAACTGATGAATGAACAATCGAAATTTGAGTTCCAGAGTCAACGATGGATTCTCTTTCTTTTGAGTCCATATAAATGTAGGTCAGTGTCTAGGGGGTATGAATTTATGCTTAAAATGACTATGAACTTCTTAAAAAACAACAAATCATTTATTGACAATTATATAGTTTAGGGGGGAAATTACAACAACAGATATTTACATAAAGCGTTATTATTTTAAATACTTCCGTTTCTCTCTCTCTCTCTCCCTTTTGGCGCCTTTTTACAACAAGCGACACAGCCGAAAAAGCGTCTTGCTAACACGGATGTTAATGGCGATCTCCCCTATTCTAGAAGGAACATTCTTATTGCAAGAGCGCGCCAAAAGGGAAGTGTTAATACAGGATTAGTAGCGCCATCTATCGCTAGATAGAGCAACTGACTAACTAAATCCTACAATCGGCCATCCTGAAAATATCACTGGCCTAAGTGATGATCTAATATTTTGTGAACACACAAACGCTTACTTAATTAACTCTAAAAGAGAAAATTTTAAATACAACAATGAATATATGTATATATATATAACTTACTGATGACATGACCTTTACGTTGAGAAGAATATAAAAATAAATTTAAACTAAACATCTTTTGTGTTTAGTCAGTTGAAAAATATTTAATCAGGTCCGCTGACGTGGTTGTCACATTTGGACTAGGGATGTTAAGCAAATCACAGAACTGCTACTCAATCACAGATACTTGTGAATCACAGTTCATACCTGTTACTCAAATATCAAAATATCAGTGATTGGGTAACAGTGATTCGGTATCAGTGATTCAGTATCAGTGATTTGGTATCAGTGATTCGGTAACAGTTACTAAACTGATATCGCTAAGCTGATACCTTGGCTAATACCTTAGCTGATGCCTTGGCTGATATTGATACTGTTACTGCGATCGGTGATTGCGACCGGGATCGGTGATTCGGTAGCAGTGAAAGCTGTGACTGAGTTTTGGTTATTTGGTAGCGGTGCCAGTTGGTCTGTGACGGATTGGCATTTCTCTGGAGGATTTTTAACCGGATGTTTAAGGTAATATGTTGCTTTATGACTCACCAGATTCCCGCGCCTTTTTCTAAAGAAAAAAAGAATCTCGACAGTTTTGAGGAGAGTTCATATAAAAACATTTTAAATTCTCTGTTTTAAATAATTTTTTGTTCATTCTTAAACAATCACTGATTATTTATTTTGTTGTTTTTTTATATAGATTAACATGACTATAGAACTTGTTTTTATTTTTTTTGGTTTGTTTATAATTAAAATTGTTCTGTTTAACCTCTTGTAAATTGTTTTTAATTCTAAAAAATGAATTATGTGCTTCTGAAAGTATAACTTGAATGAGTCGAAATCACAGGAGGGGGAGGGGGGAGGGAGATATTTATTTCATTTCGTTAGTGATTATAATACGTTTTACGAGTTTCTGCCTTCTTTAAAGTTTGTCTCTTAAGATGAAACCGTTTCAGAGGGAGGATCAACACAACAATGTTTACAGCGGTAAAGAATGCATTCTGAAATATCGTAATGCAAGTACAAAAGATTTTGATGACTGAATGTTTAATTTTTAAAGCGTATAATTTGTTGTTTGTAAACACTGATTCTCTGGAATTCCTTGTCAGACTGTTTTCAAAACAAATAAGAATGTTACTCGTTAGAATACTCCCTGTTTACCTTAGAGATAAATTATATACTTTCACTCAGCTTATCAATTTTAAAGTGCTACTAAAGAGAATATCTTCATCTTTCGTCTTCGGGGTGGATCCCGGACCGTTGACAATAATACATGGTTACTCCAGTGTTGTGTGGAAACTGAACTACTCCACATTTTAGTTAATATTTTGTAAAAATTGTATGATTTATAAACTAAAGTATTGGACAGAAATTGTTGAATCAAGTCAAAAGCTACAGATTTTTCACAGTAAGGTTTTAATTTTCTGCTGTTGTTCGTTTTGTGTTTTCTTCATCTCAAATAAAATTGTTGTGTCTTTGCACCACCACGAATACAACAATACAAATTAATTCGAATGTTACTAGAGATTTAGAAAAATTACTTAATGTTTTGAAATTGTCAGATTATCAAATGTAAGGAAATTGTCTTGCTACACATACTACGATGAAAACATTTTTCTTCAACAAACAAGTATTTTGGATAAAGGTTATTTAGTGAAACGGATTTAAAGATAAAAAATAGGTTTGCCATTTATATACATTTATTTAAAGATTAAAAATCCATAATTTGAATTCAATTAAAAGTAAAATGATCACGCATTCTAATGTATATCTCTTGATTTTAATGTTTAATTAATTATAAAATTTAATTTATATGAAAATTTTGATATAGTTGAAACTATCTTAGTCACCAATATTAATTTATTGAGGAGAAAAAGTACATTTAAAAAATGAATTACGGGCTAAAAATAAAAAACGGCTCATAGTGGCAGAATAAAAATGAAAAATTCATTTTATAATTGAAGGTTTATTGAGTGGCAGTTGTGCGTTTTATTAAATATATTCCAGTTGATCTGGATGAAAAAAATACTGGGGTTCGAACTATAAACTAGAGCACTGTAAGGACACGACGTTACCGACTTAGCTATGTATTCCTTCGACGAAATCGTATTATTGAAAATATTCAACACATAAATAAAAGCATTCCGTTGCTACGAGTGACTAGAGATACTTTACAGTCAACCAATCAGATTCATTCACAGTTTGAATCACAATCACAGTTTTGAATCACAGATATTCGTCAGTAGCAGTCACAGTTAGAACTGTTACTGTCAAATCACTGTTAGTAACATCCCTAATTTGGACCAGGACTCTCATCAATTTTTTCAACTTCTTATCTATCTCTAGGATTTACTCTGGTTACGCGATATGGACCAAGGTATTTAGGCCTCAGTTTCAATCCGGTACCAAATTGTGTTCGCTGAATCGCGACTAAGTCCCTTTATTCGGTATTGAGGAGCTCTTTTCCGCTTTTTATCATAAGTCCTTTTATTCTCAAATTGGATCTTCTTAATGTTTTTCTTCGCATCTTGTCTCAAGAAATTTCTTTGTTCATGAACCTCATCCATCATCTCTTCAATTAACAGGTCTTTAGCTATTGTGTCTTCTTTATTTCTCATCTTGACACCTGTTACTAGTTCAAAAGGTAACCACTTGGTACTTCGGTTACTGGTACTATTGAGGATCCTTTGTAATCGGTCTATGTATCGATACTATTTTGTGGCGTAATCAAGGAACAACTTTGCCAAGACTGGTATGAGGGTGCGATGTACTCTTTCGACTTGTCCATTCTCTCTTGGAACTCCAGTGGCTATTTGAAGATGCTGGATTCCTTCCTCAGTGCAGTAATCGTTAAAAGTTTTCGAAGTAAAGGCTGATCTGCGATTAGTTATGATTCGCTGAGGGTTTCCAAAAGTTTTCTGTTGTGATTTTAATTTTTCTAATACATCTTCTGCAGAAACGATTTTAACAGGATACAACCATGTAAACTTAGTAAAGGCATCAACAATGGTGAAAATGTGTTGGTAATTCTTGTTGGTCGATGGTAGAGGACCAATAAAGTCTACATGATAATTGCTGAGGGGTATATCTTCTTTCGGGATGGGATTCAAAAAGCCTTCTTTTTTCCCATTCTTCTTGTTAGAAGGTATGCATGGCACACAATTGACGAGTGTATGTTGAACCAATTTACTCAAATTGGGTATGAAAATTTTTTGTTTAACGATTTCTTCGGTTTTGGCAGTTGAAAAGTGGCCCTTTTCATGCACCAACTTAATCAGTTCTGTTTGCATACCTGCTGGGACTACGATCAATTCACGACCGTCTATAAATTTGTAGAGGATTCCATTTCTTTCAAAAAATTCCTGGGACTTTTTTCTTCTAATAAGTGTCTTTAAAGTGTAGATGTTTTCATCTTCTGATTGGGCTTTCATTAATCTGCTCAAAGAATTCACATGTGGCATATTTTTACCGGGTCTATGCGTGATTTCATAGTCGTATTCTTCCAACAACAATGCCCATCTCGCAATGCGAGTTACGAGATCTTTCTTGCCCATGGTTTTTTGAAAAGCTGAACAGTCAGTGATGATCTTAAAGTGATTATCTAATAAATACACGCGAAATTTCTTCAGTGCTTCAACGACAGCAAGGCAATGAAAAGGTATTTGACTGAGATGTGGGGAGAGTGTTTTGTGTGAAGTATTCCCATAGAAATTAACGTGCTGCCGAGGGAGATGGGAGGGGGCATTGTAATTTCAAAGCTCCCAATACAAGTTCTCAGGCAATGTAATTTCTAAGGGAATGAAAAGGTATTTGACTGAGATGTGGGGAGAATGTTTTGTGTGAAGTATTCCCATAGAAATTAACGTTTTGCCGAGCGAGATGGGAGGTGGCATTGTAGTTTCAAAGCTCCCAATCCAAGTTCTCAGGCGATGTAATTTCTAAGGGAATGAAAAGTTATTTGACTGAGATGTGGGGAGAGTGTGCTGTGTGAAGTATTCCCATAGAAATGAACGTGCTGCCGAGCGAGATGGGAGGGGGCATTGTAATTTCAAAGCTCCCAATCCAAGTTCACAGGCGATGTAATTTCTAATGGAATGAAAAGGTATTTGACTGAGATATGGGGAGAGTGTTTTGTGTGAAGTATTCCCATAGAAATTAACGTGCTGCCGAGCGAGATGGGAGGGGGCATTGGAATATCAAAGCTCCCAATCCAAGTTCTCAGGCGATGTAATTTCTAAGGGAATGAAAAGGTATTCGACTACGATTTGAAGAGAGTGTTTTGTGTGAAGTATTCCCATAGAAATTAACGTGCTGCCGAGCGAGATGGGAGGGGGCATTGTAATTTCAAAGCTCCCAATCCAAGTTCTCAGGCGATGTGATTTCTAAGGGAATGAAAAAGTATTTGACCGAGATGTGGAGAGAGTGTTTTGTGTGAAGTATTCCCGTAGAAATTAACTTGCTGCCGAGCTATATGAGAGGGGGCATTGTAATTTCAAAGCTCCCAATCCAAGTTCTCAGGCGATGTAATTTCTAAGGGAATGAAAAGGTATTTGACTGAGATGTGGGGAGAGTGTTTTGTGTGAAGTATTCCCATAGAAATTAACTTGCTGCCGAGCGAGATGGGAGGGGGCATTGTAATTTCAAAGCTCCCAATCCAAGTTCTCAGGTGATGTAATTTCTAAGGGAATGAAAAGGTATTTGACCGAGATGTGGAGAGAGTGTTTTGTGTGAAGTATTCACATAGAAATTAACGTGCTACCGAGCGAAATGGGAGGGGGCATTGTAATTTCAAAGCTCCCTATCCAAGTTCTCAGGCGATGTAATTTCTAAGGGAATGAAAAGTTATTTGACTGAGATGTGGGGAGAGTGTTTTGTGTGAAGTATTCCCGTAGAAATTAACTTGCTGCCGAGCTAGATGAGAGAGGGCATTGTAATTTCAAAGCTACCAATCCAAGTTTTCAGGCGATGTAATTTCTAAGGGAATGAAAAGGTATTTGACTGAGATGTGGGGAGAGTGTGTTGTGTGCAGTATTTCCATAGAAATTAACGTACTGAGATGTGGGGAGAGTGTTTTGTGTGAAGTATTCCCGTAGAAATTAACTTGCTGCCGAGCTAGATGAGAGGGGGCATTGTAATTTCAAAGCTACCAATCCAAGTTCTCAAGCGATGTAATTTCTAAGGGAATGAAAATGTATTTGACTGAGATGTGGGGAGAGTGTTTTGTGTGAAGTATTCCCATAGAAATTAACGTGCTGCCGAGCGAGTTGGGAGGGGGCATTGTAATTTCAAAGCTCCCAATCCAAGTTCTCAGGCGATGTAATTTCTAAGGCAATGAAAAGGTGTGTGACTGAGATGTGGGGAGATTGTTTTGTGTGAAGTATTCCCATAGAAATTAACGTGCTGCCGAGCGAGATGGGAGGGGGCATTGTAATTTCAAAGCTGCCAATCCAAGTTCTCAGGAGATGTAATTTCTAAGGCAATGAAAAGGTGTGTGACTGAGATGTGGGGAGAGTGTTTTGTGTGAAGTATTCCCATAGAAATTAACGTGCTGCCGAGCGAAATGGGAGGGGGCATTGTAATTTCAAAGATCCCAATCCAAGTTCTCAGGCGATGTAATTTCTAAGGGAATGAAAAGTTATTTGACTAAGATGAGGGAAGAGTGTGTTGTGTGAAGTATTCCCATAGAAATTAACGTGCTGCCGAGCTAGATCAGAGGGTTGCATTGTAATTTCAAAGCTACCAATCCAAGTTATCAGGCGATGTAATTTCTAAGGGAATGAAAAGGCATTTATTTGACTGAGATGTGGGGAGATTGTTTTGTGTGAAGTATTCCCATAGAAATTAACGTGCTGCCGAGCGAGATGGGAGGGGGCATTGTAATTTCAAAGCTCCCAATACAAGTTCTCAGGTGATGTAATTTCTAAGGGAATGAAAAGGTATTTGACCGAGATGTGGAGAGAGTGTTTTGTGTGAAGTATTCCCATAGAAATTAACTTGCTGCCGAGCTAGATCAGAGGGTTGCATTGTAATTTCAAAGCTACCAATCCAAGTTATCAGGCGATGTAATTTCTAAGGGAATGAAAAGGCATTTATTTGACTGAGATGTGGGGAGATTGTTTTGTGTGAATTATTCTTATAGAAATTAACGTGCTGCCGAGCGGGGTGGTTGGGAACGTTGTTATTTCGAAACTCCCAATCCAAGTTCTCAGGCGATGTAATTTCTAAGGGAATGAAAAGGCATTTATCTGACTGAGATGTGGGGCGAGTGTTTTGTGTGAAGTATTCTTATAGAAATTAACGTGCTGCCGAGCGCGGTGGTTGGGAACGTTGTCATTTCAAAGCTCCCAATCCATGTTCTCAGGCGATGTAATTTCTAAGGGAATGAAAAGTCATTTATTTGATTGAGATGTGGGGAGAGTGTTTTGTGTAAAGTATTCTTATAGAAATTAACGTGCTGCCGAGCGCGGTGGTTGGGAACGTTGTGATTTCACAGCTCCCAATCCAAGTTCTCAGGCGATGTAATTTCTAAGGGAACGAAAAGGCATTTATATGACTGAGATGTGGGGAGAGTGTTTTGTGTGAAGTATTCTTATAGAAATTAACGTGCTGCCGAGCGCGGTGGTTGGGAACGTTAACATTTCAAAGCTCCCAATCCAAGTTCTCAGGCGATGTAATTTCTAAGGGAATTAAAAGGCATTTATTTGACTGAGATGTGGGGAGAGTGTTTTGTGTGAAGTATTCTTATAGAAATTAACGTGCTGCCGAGCGGGGTGGTTGGGAACGTTGTTATTTCGAAGCTCCCAATCCAAGTTCTCAGGCGATGTTAATTTCTAAGGGAATGAAAAGGCATTTATCTGACTGAGATGGCGGGAGAGTGTTTTGTGTGAAGTATTCTGATAGAAATTAACGTGCTGCCGAGCGCGGTGGTTGGGAACCTTGTCATTTCAAAGCTCCCAATCCAAGTTCTCAGGCGATGTAATTTCTAAGGGAATGAAAAGGCATTTATTTGACTGAGATGTGGGGAGAGTGTTTTGTGTGAAGTATACTTATAGAAATTAACGTGCTGCCGAGCGCGGTGGTTGGGAACGTTGTTATTTCGAAGCTCCCAATCCAAGTTCTCAGGCGATGTTAATTTCTAAGGGAATGAAAAGGCATTTATCTGACTGAGATGTGGGGAGAGTGTTTTGTGTGTGGTATTCTGATAGAAATTAACGTGCTGCCGAGAGCGGTGGTTGGGAACGTTGTCATTTCAAAGCTCCCAATCCAAGTTCTCAGGCGATGTAATTTCTAAGGGAATGAAAAGGCATTTATATAACTGAGTTGTGGGGAGAGTGTTTTGTGTAAAGTATTCTTATAGAAATTAACGTGCTGCCGAGCGGGGTGGTTGGGAACGTTGTTATTTCGAAGCTCCCAATCCAAGTTCTCAGGCGATGTTAATTTCTAAGGGAATGAAAAGGCATTTATCTGACTGAGATGTGGGGAGAGTGTTTTGTGTGTGGTATTCTGATAGAAATTAACGTGCTGCCGAGCGCGGTGGTTGGGAACGTTGTCATTTCAAAGCTCCCAATCCAAGTTCTCAGGCGATGTAATTTCTAAGGGAATGAAAAGGCATTTATATATGACTGAGATGTGGGGAGAGTGTTTTGTGTAAAGTATTCTTATAGAAATTAACGTGCTGCCGAGCGCGGTGGTTGGGAACGTTGTTATTTCAAAGCTCCCAAACCAAGTTCTCAGGCGATGTAATTTCTAAGGGAATGAAAAGGCATTTATATGACTGAGATGTGGGGAGAGTGTTTTGTGTGATGTATTCTTATAGAAATTAACGTGCAGCCGAGCGCGGTGGTTGGGAACGTTGTCATTTCAAAGCTCCCAATCCAAGTTCACAGGCGATTTAATTTCTAAGGGAATGAAAAGGCATTTATTTGACTGAGATGTGGGGAGAGTGTTTTGTGTGAAGTATTCTTATAGAAATTAACGTGCTGCCGATCGGGGTGGTTGGGAACGTTGTTATTTCGAAGTTCCCAATCCAAGTTCTCAGGCGATGTAATTTCTAATAGAATGAAAAGGCATTTATCTGACTGAGATGTGGGGAGAGTGTTTTGTGTGAAGTATTCCCATAGAAATTAACGTGCTGCCGAGCGAGATGGGAGGGGGCATTGTAATTTCAAAGCTCCCTATCCAAGTTCTCAGGCGATGTAATTTCTAAGGGAATGAAAAGTTATTTGACTGAGATGTGGGGAGAGTGTTTTGTGTGAAGTATTCCCGTAGAAATTAACTTGCTGCCGAGCTAGATGAGAGAGGGCATTGTAATTTCAAAGCTACCAATCCAAGTTTTCAGGCGATGTAATTTCTAAGGGAATGAAAAGGTATTTGACTGAGATGTGGGGAGAGTGTGTTGTGTGCAGTATTTCCATAGAAATTAACGTACTGAGATGTGGGGAGAGTGTTTTGTGTGAAGTATTCCCGTAGAAATTAACTTGCTGCCGAGCTAGATGAGAGGGGGCATTGTAATTTCAAAGCTACCAATCCAAGTTCTCAAGCGATGTAATTTCTAAGGGAATGAAAATGTATTTGACTGAGATGTGGGGAGAGTGTTTTGTGTGAAGTATTCCCATAGAAATTAACGTGCTGCCGAGCGAGTTGGGAGGGGGCATTGTAATTTCAAAGCTCCCAATCCAAGTTCTCAGGCGATGTAATTTCTAAGGCAATGAAAAGGTGTGTGACTGAGATGTGGGGAGATTGTTTTGTGTGAAGTATTCCCATAGAAATTAACGTGCTGCCGAGCGAGATGGGAGGGGGCATTGTAATTTCAAAGCTGCCAATCCAAGTTCTCAGGAGATGTAATTTCTAAGGCAATGAAAAGGTGTGTGACTGAGATGTGGGGAGAGTGTTTTGTGTGAAGTATTCCCATAGAAATTAACGTGCTGCCGAGCGAAATGGGAGGGGGCATTGTAATTTCAAAGATCCCAATCCAAGTTCTCAGGCGATGTAATTTCTAAGGGAATGAAAAGTTATTTGACTAAGATGTGGGAAGAGTGTGTTGTGTGAAGTATTCCCATAGAAATTAACGTGCTGCCGAGCTAGATCAGAGGGTTGCATTGTAATTTCAAAGCTACCAATCCAAGTTATCAGGCGATGTAATTTCTAAGGGAATGAAAAGGCATTTATCTGACTGAGATGTGGGGAGAGTGTTTTGTGTGAAGTATTCTTATAGAAATTAACGTGCTGCCGAGCGCGGTGGTTGGGAACCTTGTCATTTCAAAGCTCCCAATCCAAGTTCTCAGGCGATGTAATTTCTAAGGGAATGAAAAGGCATTTATTTGACTGAGATGTGGGGAGAGTGTTTTGTGTGAAGTATACTTATAGAAATTAACGTGCTGCCGAGCGGGGTGGTTGGGAACGTTGTTATTTCGAAGCTCCCAATCCAAGTTCTCAGGCGATGTTAATTTCTAAGGGAATGAAAAGGCATTTATCTGACTGGGATGTGGGGAGAGTGTTTTGTGTGAAGTATTCTGATAGAAATTAACGTGCTGCCGAGCGCGGTGGTTGGGAACCTTGTCATTTCAAAGCTCCCAATCCAAGTTCTCAGGCGATGTAATTTCTAAGGGAATGAAAAATCATTTATTTGACTGAGATGTGGGGAGAGTGTTTTGTGTGAAGTATTCTTATAGAAATTAACGTGCTGCCGAGCGGGGTGGTTGGGAACGTTGTTATTTCGAAGCTCCCAATCCAAGTTCTCAGGCGATGTTAATTTCTAAGGGAATGAAAAGGCATTTATCTGACTGAGATGTGGGGAGAGTGTTTTGTGTGAAGTATTCTGATAGAAATTAACGTGCTGCCGAGCGCGGTGGTTGGGAACCTTGTCATTTCAAAGCTCCCAATCCAAGTTCTCAGGCGATTTAATTTCTAAGGGAATGAAAAGGCATTTATTTGACTGAGATGTGGGGAGAGTGTTTTGTGTGAAGTATTCTTATAGAAATTAACGTGCTGCCGAGCGGGGTGGTTGGGAACGTTGTGATTTCAAAGCTCCCAATCCAAGTTCTCAGGCGATGTTAATTTCTAAGGGAATGAAAAGGCATTTATCTGACTGAGATGTGGGGAGAGTGTTTTGTGTGTGGTATTCTGATAGAAATTAACGTGCTGCCGAGAGCGGTGGTTGGGAACGTTGTCATTTCAAAGCTCCCAATCCAAGTTCTCAGGCGATGTAATTTCTAAGGGAATGAAAAGGCATTTATATGACTGAGATGTGGGGAGAGTGTTTTGTGTGATGTATTCTTATAGAAATTAACGTGCAGCCGAGCGCGGTGGTTGGGAACGTTGTCATTTCAAAGCTCCCAATCCAAGTTCACAGGCGATTTAATTTCTAAGGGAATGAAAAGGCATTTATTTGACTGAGATGTGGGGAGAGTGTTTTGTGTGAAGTATTCTTATAGAAATTAACGTGCTGCCGATCGGGGTGGTTGGGAACGTTGTTATTTCGAAGTTCCCAATCCAAGTTCTCAGGCGATGAAATTTCTAATAGAATGAAAAGGCATTTATCTGACTGAGATGTGGGGAGAGTGTTTTGTGTGAAGTATTCCCATAGAAATTAACGTGCTGCCGAGCGAGATGGGAGGGGGCATTGTAATTTCAAAGCTCCCTATCCAAGTTCTCAGGCGATGTAATTTCTAAGGGAATGAAAAGTTATTTGACTGAGATGTGGGGAGAGTGTTTTGTGTGAAGTATTCCCGTAGAAATTAACTTGCTGCCGAGCTAGATGAGAGAGGGCATTGTAATTTCAAAGCTACCAATCCAAGTTTTCAGGCGATGTAATTTCTAAGGGAATGAAAAGGTATTTGACTGAGATGTGGGGAGAGTGTGTTGTGTGCAGTATTTCCATAGAAATTAACGTACTGAGATGTGGGGAGACTGTTTTGTGTGAAGTATTCCCGTAGAATTTAACTTGCTGCCGAGCTAGATGAGAGGGGGCATTGTAATTTCAAAGCTACCAATCCAAGTTCTCAAGCGATGTAATTTCTAAGGGAATGAAAATGTATTTGACTGAGATGTGGGGAGAGTGTTTTGTGTGAAGTATTCCCATAGAAATTAACGTGCTGCCGAGCGAGTTGGGAGGGGGCATTGTAATTTCAAAGCTCCCAATCCAAGTTCTCAGGCGATGTAATTTCTAAGGCAATGAAAAGGTGTGTGACTGAGATGTGGGGAGATTGTTTTGTGTGAAGTATTCCCATAGAAATTAACGTGCTGCCGAGCGAGATGGGAGGGGGCATTGTAATTTCAAAGCTGCCAATCCAAGTTCTCAGGAGATGTAATTTCTAAGGCAATGAAAAGGTGTGTGACTGAGATGTGGGGAGAGTGTTTTGTGTGAAGTATTCCCATAGAAATTAACGTGCTGCCGAGCGAAATGGGAGGGGGCATTGTAATTTCAAAGATCCCAATCCAAGTTCTCAGGCGATGTAATTTCTAAGGGAATGAAAAGTTATTTGACTAAGATGTGGGAAGAGTGTGTTGTGTGAAGTATTCCCATAGAAATTAACGTGCTGCCGAGCTAGATCAGAGGGTTGCATTGTAATTTCAAAGCTACCAATCCAAGTTATCAGGCGATGTAATTTCTAAGGGAATGAAAAGGCATTTATCTGACTGAGATGTGGGGAGAGTGTTTTGTGTGAAGTATTCTTATAGAAATTAACGTGCTGCCGAGCGCGGTGGTTGGGAACCTTGTCATTTCAAAGCTCCCAATCCAAGTTCTCAGGCGATGTAATTTCTAAGGGAATGAAAAGGCATTTATTTGACTGAGATGTGGGGAGAGTGTTTTGTGTGAAGTATTCTTATAGAAATTAACGTGCTGCCGAGCGGGGTGGTTGTTAACGTTGTTATTTCGAAGCTCCCAATCCAAGTTCTCAGGCGATGTTAATTTCTAAGGGAATGAAAAGGCATTTATCTGACTGAGATGTGGGGAGAGTGTTTTGTGTGAAGTATTCTGATAGAAATTAACGTGCTGCCGAGCGCGGTGGTTGGGAACCTTGTCATTTCAAAGCTCCCAATCCAAGTTCTCAGGCGATGTAATTTCTAAGGGAATGAAAAGGCATTTATTTGACTGAGATGTGGGGAGAGTGTTTTGTGTGAAGTATTCTTATAGAAATTAACGTGCTGCCGAGCGGGGTGGTTGGGAACGTTGTTATTTCGAAGCTCCCAACCCAAGTTCTCAGGCGATGTTAATTTCTAAGGGAATGAAAAGGCATTTATCTGACTGAGATGTGGGGAGAGTGTTTTGTGTGAAGTATTCTGATAGAAATTAACGTGCTGCCGAGCGCGGTGGTTGGGAACCTTGTCATTTCAAAGCTCCCAATCCAAGTTCTCAGGCGATTTAATTTCTAAGGGAATGAAAAGGCATTTATTTGACTGAGATGTGGGGAGAGTGTTTTGTGTGAAGTATTCTGATAGAAATTAACGTGCTGCCGAGCGCGGTGGTTGGGAACCTTGTCATTTCAAAGCTCCCAATCCAAGTTCTCAGGCGATGTAATTTCTAAGGGAATGAAAAGGCATTTTTTTGACTGAGAAGTGGGGAGAGTGTTTTGTGTGAAGTATTCTTATAGAAATTAACGTGCTGCCGAGCGGGGTGGTTGTTAACGTTGTTATTTCGAAGCTCCCAATCCAAGTTCTCAGGCGATCTTAATTTCTAAGGGAATGAAAAGGCATTTATCTGACTGAGATGTGGGGAGAGTGTTTTGTGTGAAGTATTCTGATAGAAATTAACGTGCTGCCGAGCGCGGTGGTTGGGAACCTTGTCATTTCAAAGCTCCCAATCCAAGTTCTCAGGCGATGTAATTTCTAAGGGAATGAAAAGGCATTTTTTTGACTGAGAAGTGGGGAGAGTGTTTTGTGTGAAGTATTCTTATAGAAATTAACGTGCTGCCGAGCGGGGTGGTTGGGAACGTTGTTATTTCGAAGCTCTCAATCCAAGTTCTCAGGCGATGTTAATTTCTAAGGGAATGAAAAGGCATTTATCTGACTGAGATGTGGGGAGAGTGTTTTGTGTGTGGTATTCTGATAGAAATTAACGTGCTGCCGAGCGCGGTGGTTGGGAACCTTGTCATTTCAAAGCTCCCAATCCAAGTTCTCAGGCGATGTAATTTCTAAGGGAATGAAAAGGCATTTATTTGACTGCGATGTGGGGAGAGTGTTTTGTGTAAAGTATTCTTATAGAAATAACGTGCTGCCGAGCGCGGTGGTTGGGAATGTTGTCATTTCAAAGCTCCCAATCCAAGTTCTCAGGCGATGTAATTTCTAAGGGAATGAAAAGTCATTTATTTGACTGAGATGTGGGGAGAGTGTTTTGTGTGAAGTATTCTTATAGAAATTAACGTGCTGCCGAGCGGGGTGGTTGTTAACGTTGTTATTTCGAAGCTCCCAATCCAAGTTCTCAGGCGATGTTAATTTCTAAGGGAATGAAAAGGCATTTATCTGACTGAGATGTGGGGAGAGTGTTTTGTGTGAAGTATTCTGATAGAAATTAACGTGCTGCCGAGCGCGGTGGTTGGGAACCTTGTCATTTCAAAGCTCCCAATCCAAGTTCTCAGGCGATGTAATTTCTAAGGGAATGAAAAGGCATTTATTTGACTGAGATGTGGGGAGAGTGTTTTGTGTGAAGTATTCTTATAGAAATTAACGTGCTGCCGAGCGGGGTGGTTGGGAACGTTGTTATTTCGAAGCTCCCAATCCAAGTTCTCAGGCGATGTTAATTTCTAAGGGAATGAAAAGGCATTTATCTGACTGAGATGTGGGGAGAGTGTTTTGTGTGTGGTATTCTGATAGAAATTAACGTGCTGCCGAGCGCGGTGGTTGGGAACCTTGTCATTTCAAAGCTCCCAATCCAAGTTCTCAGGCGATGTAATTTCTAAGGGAATGAAAAGGCATTTATTTGACTGAGATGTGGGGAGAGTGTTTTGTGTAAAGTATTCTTATAGAAATAACGTGCTGCCGAGCGCGTTGGTTGGGAACGTTGTCATTTCAAAGCTCCCAATCCAAGTTCTCAGGCGATGTAATTTCTAAGGGAATGAAAAGGCATTTATTTGACTGAGATGTGGGGAGAGTGTTTTGTGTGAAGTATTCTTATAGAAATTAACGTGCTGCCGAGCGGGGTGGTTGTTAACGTTGTTATTTCGAAGCTCCCAATCCAAGTTCTCAGGCGATGTTAATTTCTAAGGGAATGAAAAGGCATTTATCTGACTGAGATGTGGGGAGAGTGTTTTGTGTGAAGTATTCTGATAGAAATTAACGTGCTGCCGAGCGCGGTGGTTGGGAACCTTGTCATTTCAAAGCTCCCAATCCAAGTTCTCAGGCGATGTAATTTCTAAGGGAATGAAAAGGCATTTATTTGACTGAGATGTGGGGAGAGTGTTTTGTGTGAAGTATTCTTATAGAAATTAACGTGCTGCCGAGCGGGGTGGTTGGGAACGTTGTTATTTCGAAGCTCCCAATCCAAGTTCTCAGGCGATGTTAATTTCTAAGGGAATGAAAAGGCATTTATCTGACTGAGATGTGGGGAGAGTGTTTTGTGTGAAGTATTCTGATAGAAATTAACGTGCTGCCGAGCGCGGTGGTTGGGAACCTTGTCATTTCAAAGCTCCCAATCCAAGTTCTCAGGCGATTTAATTTCTAAGGGAATGAAAAGGCATTTATTTGACTGAGATGTGGGGAGAGTGTTTTGTGTGAAGTATTCTTATAGAAATTAACGTGCTGCCGAGCGGGGTGGTTGGGAATGTTGTTATTTCGAAGCTCCCAATCCAAGTTCTCAGGCGATGTTAATTTCTAAGGGAATGAAAAGGCATTTATCTGACTGAGATGTGGGGAGAGTGTTTTGTGTGGTATTCTGATAGAAATTAACGTGCTGCCGAGCGGGGTGGTTGGGAACGTTGTCATTTCAAAGCTCCCAATCCAAGTTCTCAGGCGATGTAATTTCTAAGAGAATGAAAAGGCATTTATTTGACTGAGATGTGGGGAGAGTGTTTTGTGTGAAGTATTCTTATAGAAATTAACGTGCTGCCGAGCGGGGTGGTTGGGAACGTTGTGATTTCAAAGCTCCCAATCCAAGTTCTCAGGCGATGTAATTTCTAAGGGAATGAAAAGGCATTTATATGACTGAGATGTGGGGAGAGTGTTTTGTGTGAAGTATTCTTATAGAAATTAACGTGCTGCCGAGCGCGGTGGTTGGGAACGTTGTCATTTCAAAGCTTCCAATCCAAGTTCTCAGGCGATGTGATTTCTAAGGGAATGAAAAGGCATTTATTTGACTGAGATGTGGGGAGAGTGTTTTGTGTGAAGCATTCTTATAGAAATTAATGTGCTGCCGAGCGGGGTGGTTGGGAACGTTGTTATTTCGAAGCTCTCAATCCAAGTTCTCAGGCGATGTTAATTTCTAAGGGAATGAAAAGGCATTTATCTGACTGAGATGTGGGGAGAGTGTTTTGTGTGTGGTATTCTGATAGAAATTAACGTGCTGCCGAGCGCGGTGGTTGGGAACCTTGTCATTTCAAAGCTCCGAATCCAAGTTCTCAGGCGATGTAATTTCTAAGGGAATGAAAAGGCATTTATTTGACTGCGATGTGGGGAGAGTGTTTTGTGTAAAGTATTCTTATAGAAATAACGTGCTGCCGAGCGCGGTGGTTGGGAATGTTGTCATTTCAAAGCTCCCAATCCAAGTTCTCAGGCGATGTAATTTCTAAGGGAATGAAAAGGCATTTATTTGACTGAGATGTGGGGAGAGTGTTTTGTGTGAAGTATTCTTATAGAAATTAACGTGCTGCCGAGCGGGGTGGTTGTTAACGTTGTTATTTCGAAGCTCCCAATCCAAGTTCTCAGGCGATGTTAATTTCTAAGGGAATGAAAAGGCATTTATCTGACTGAGATGTGGGGAGAGTGTTTTGTGTGAAGTATTCTGATAGAAATTAACGTGCTGCCGAGCGCGGTGGTTGGGAACCTTGTCATTTCAAAGCTCCCAATCCAAGTTCTCAGGCGATGTAATTTCTAAGGGAATGAAAAGGCATTTATTTGACTGAGATGTGGGGAGAGTGTTTTGTGTGAAGTATTCTTATAGAAATTAACGTGCTGCCGAGCGGGGTGGTTGGGAACGTTGTTATTTCGAAGCTCCCAATCCAAGTTCTCAGGCGATGTTAATTTCTAAGGGAATGAAAAGGCATTTATCTGACTGAGATGTGGGGAGAGTGTTTTGTGTGTGGTATTCTGATAGAAATTAACGTGCTGCCGAGCGCGGTGGTTGGGAACCTTGTCATTTCAAAGCTCCCAATCCAAGTTCTCAGGCGATGTAATTTCTAAGGGAATGAAAAGGCATTTATTTGACTGAGATGTGGGGAGAGTGTTTTGTGTGAAGTATTCTTATAGAAATTAACGTGCTGCCGAGCGGGGTGGTTGGGAATGTTGTTATTTCGAAGCTCCCAATCCAAGTTCTCAGGCGATGTTAATTTCTAAGGGAATGAAAAGGCATTTATCTGACTGAGATGTGGGGAGAGTGTTTTGTGTGGTATTCTGATAGAAATTAACGTGCTGCCGAGCGGGGTGGTTGGGAACGTTGTCATTTCAAAGCTCCCAATCCAAGTTCTCAGGCGATGTAATTTCTAAGGGAATGAAAAGGCATTTATATGACTGAGATGTGGGGAGAGTGTTTTGTGTGAAGTATTCTTATAGAAATTAACGTGCTGCCGAGCGCGGTGGTTGGGAACGTTGTCATTTCAAAGCTCCCAATCCAAGTTCTCAGGCGATGTAATTTCTAAGAGAATGAAAAGGCATTTATTTGACTGAGATGTGGGGAGAGTGTTTTGTGTGAAGTATTCTTATAGAAATTAACGTGCTGCCGAGCGGGGTGGTTGGGAACGTTGTGATTTCAAAGCTCCCAATCCAAGTTCTCAGGCGATGTAATTTCTAAGGGAATGAAAAGGCATTTATATGACTGAGATGTGGGGAGAGTGTTTTGTGTGAAGTATTCTTATAGAAATTAACGTGCTGCCGAGCGCGGTGGTTGGGAACGTTGTCATTTCAAAGCTTCCAATCCAAGTTCTCAGGCGATGTGATTTCTAAGGGAATGAAAAGGCATTTATTTGACTGAGATGTGGGGAGAGTGTTTTGTGTGAAGCATTCTTATAGAAATTAATGTGCTGCCGAGCGGGGTGGTTGGGAACGTTGTTATTTCGAAGCTCTCAATCCAAGTTCTCAGGCGATGTTAATTTCTAAGGGAATGAAAAGGCATTTATCTGACTGAGATGTGGGGAGAGTGTTTTGTGTGTGGTATTCTGATAGAAATTAACGTGCTGCCGAGCGCGGTGGTTGGGAACCTTGTCATTTCAAAGCTCCCAATCCAAGTTCTCAGGCGATGTAATTTCTAAGGGAATGAAAAGGCATTTATTTGACTGCGATGTGGGGAGAGTGTTTTGTGTAAAGTATTCTTATAGAAATAACGTGCTGCCGAGCGCGGTGGTTGGGAATGTTGTCATTTCAAAGCTCCCAATCCAAGTTCTCAGGCGATGTAATTTCTAAGGGAATGAAAAGGCATTTATTTGACTGAGATGTGGGGAGAGTGTTTTGTGTGAAGTATTCTTATAGAAATTAACGTGCTGCCGAGCGGGGTGGTTGTTAACGTTGTTATTTCGAAGCTCCCAATCCAAGTTCTCAGGCGATGTTAATTTCTAAGGGAATGAAAAGGCATTTATCTGACTGAGATGTGGGGAGAGTGTTTTGTGTGAAGTATTCTGATAGAAATTAACGTGCTGCCGAGCGCGGTGGTTGGGAACCTTGTCATTTCAAAGCTCCCAATCCAAGTTCTCAGGCGATGTAATTTCTAAGGGAATGAAAAGGCATTTATTTGACTGAGATGTGGGGAGAGTGTTTTGTGTGAAGTATTCTTATAGAAATTAACGTGCTGCCGAGCGGGGTGGTTGGGAACGTTGTTATTTCGAAGCTCCCAATCCAAGTTCTCAGGCGATGTTAATTTCTAAGGGAATGAAAAGGCATTTATCTGACTGAGATGTGGGGAGAGTGTTTTGTGTGTGGTATTCTGATAGAAATTAACGTGCTGCCGAGCGCGGTGGTTGGGAACCTTGTCATTTCAAAGCTCCCAATCCAAGTTCTCAGGCGATGTAATTTCTAAGGGAATGAAAAGGCATTTATTTGACTGAGATGTGGGGAGAGTGTTTTGTGTAAAGTATTCTTATAGAAATAACGTGCTGCCGAGCGCGTTGGTTGGGAACGTTGTCATTTCAAAGCTCCCAATCCAAGTTCTCAGGCGATGTAATTTCTAAGGGAATGAAAAGGCATTTATTTGACTGAGATGTGGGGAGAGTGTTTTGTGTGGTATTCTGATAGAAATTAACGTGCTGCCGAGCGGGGTGGTTGGGAACGTTGTCATTTCAAAGCTCCCAATCCAAGTTCTCAGGCGATGTAATTTCTAAGGGAATGAAAAGGCATTTATATGACTGAGATGTGGGGAGAGTGTTTTGTGTGAAGTATTCTTATAGAAATTAACGTGCTGCCGAGCGCGGTGGTTGGGAACGTTGTCATTTCAAAGCTTCCAATCCAAGTTCTCAGGCGATGTGATTTCTAAGGGAATGAAAAGGCATTTATTTGACTGAGATGTGGGGAGAGTGTTTTGTGTGAAGCATTCTTATAGAAATTAATGTGCTGCCGAGCGGGGTGGTTGGGAACGTTGTTATTTCGAAGCTCTCAATCCAAGTTCTCAGGCGATGTTAATTTCTAAGGGAATGAAAAGGCATTTATCTGATTGAGATGTGGGGAGAGTGTTTTGTGTAAAGTATTCTTATAGAAATTAACGTGCTGCCGAGCGCGGTGGTTGGGAACGTTGTGATTTCACAGCTCCCAATCCAAGTTCTCAGGCGATGTAATTTCTAAGGGAACGAAAAGGCATTTATATGACTGAGATGTGGGGAGAGTGTTTTGTGTGAAGTATTCTTATAGAAATTAACGTGCTGCCGAGCGCGGTGGTTGGGAACGTTAACATTTCAAAGCTCCCAATCCAAGTTCTCAGGCGATGTAATTTCTAAGGGAATTAAAAGGCATTTATTTGACTGAGATGTGGGGAGAGTGTTTTGTGTGAAGTATTCTTATAGAAATTAACGTGCTGCCGAGCGGGGTGGTTGGGAACGTTGTTATTTCGAAGCTCCCAATCCAAGTTCTCAGGCGATGTTAATTTCTAAGGGAATGAAAAGGCATTTATCTGACTGAGATGGCGGGAGAGTGTTTTGTGTGAAGTATTCTGATAGAAATTAACGTGCTGCCGAGCGCGGTGGTTGGGAACCTTGTCATTTCAAAGCTCCCAATCCAAGTTCTCAGGCGATGTAATTTCTAAGGGAATGAAAAGGCATTTATTTGACTGAGATGTGGGGAGAGTGTTTTGTGTGAAGTATACTTATAGAAATTAACGTGCTGCCGAGCGCGGTGGTTGGGAACGTTGTTATTTCGAAGCTCCCAATCCAAGTTCTCAGGCGATGTTAATTTCTAAGGGAATGAAAAGGCATTTATCTGACTGAGATGTGGGGAGAGTGTTTTGTGTGTGGTATTCTGATAGAAATTAACGTGCTGCCGAGAGCGGTGGTTGGGAACGTTGTCATTTCAAAGCTCCCAATCCAAGTTCTCAGGCGATGTAATTTCTAAGGGAATGAAAAGGCATTTATATAACTGAGTTGTGGGGAGAGTGTTTTGTGTAAAGTATTCTTATAGAAATTAACGTGCTGCCGAGCGGGGTGGTTGGGAACGTTGTTATTTCGAAGCTCCCAATCCAAGTTCTCAGGCGATGTTAATTTCTAAGGGAATGAAAAGGCATTTATCTGACTGAGATGTGGGGAGAGTGTTTTGTGTGTGGTATTCTGATAGAAATTAACGTGCTGCCGAGCGCGGTGGTTGGGAACGTTGTCATTTCAAAGCTCCCAATCCAAGTTCTCAGGCGATGTAATTTCTAAGGGAATGAAAAGGCATTTATATATGACTGAGATGTGGGGAGAGTGTTTTGTGTAAAGTATTCTTATAGAAATTAACGTGCTGCCGAGCGCGGTGGTTGGGAACGTTGTTATTTCAAAGCTCCCAAACCAAGTTCTCAGGCGATGTAATTTCTAAGGGAATGAAAAGGCATTTATATGACTGAGATGTGGGGAGAGTGTTTTGTGTGATGTATTCTTATAGAAATTAACGTGCAGCCGAGCGCGGTGGTTGGGAACGTTGTCATTTCAAAGCTCCCAATCCAAGTTCACAGGCGATTTAATTTCTAAGGGAATGAAAAGGCATTTATTTGACTGAGATGTGGGGAGAGTGTTTTGTGTGAAGTATTCTTATAGAAATTAACGTGCTGCCGATCGGGGTGGTTGGGAACGTTGTTATTTCGAAGTTCCCAATCCAAGTTCTCAGGCGATGTAATTTCTAATAGAATGAAAAGGCATTTATCTGACTGAGATGTGGGGAGAGTGTTTTGTGTGAAGTATTCCCATAGAAATTAACGTGCTGCCGAGCGAGATGGGAGGGGGCATTGTAATTTCAAAGCTCCCTATCCAAGTTCTCAGGCGATGTAATTTCTAAGGGAATGAAAAGTTATTTGACTGAGATGTGGGGAGAGTGTTTTGTGTGAAGTATTCCCGTAGAAATTAACTTGCTGCCGAGCTAGATGAGAGAGGGCATTGTAATTTCAAAGCTACCAATCCAAGTTTTCAGGCGATGTAATTTCTAAGGGAATGAAAAGGTATTTGACTGAGATGTGGGGAGAGTGTGTTGTGTGCAGTATTTCCATAGAAATTAACGTACTGAGATGTGGGGAGAGTGTTTTGTGTGAAGTATTCCCGTAGAAATTAACTTGCTGCCGAGCTAGATGAGAGGGGGCATTGTAATTTCAAAGCTACCAATCCAAGTTCTCAAGCGATGTAATTTCTAAGGGAATGAAAATGTATTTGACTGAGATGTGGGGAGAGTGTTTTGTGTGAAGTATTCCCATAGAAATTAACGTGCTGCCGAGCGAGTTGGGAGGGGGCATTGTAATTTCAAAGCTCCCAATCCAAGTTCTCAGGCGATGTAATTTCTAAGGCAATGAAAAGGTGTGTGACTGAGATGTGGGGAGATTGTTTTGTGTGAAGTATTCCCATAGAAATTAACGTGCTGCCGAGCGAGATGGGAGGGGGCATTGTAATTTCAAAGCTGCCAATCCAAGTTCTCAGGAGATGTAATTTCTAAGGCAATGAAAAGGTGTGTGACTGAGATGTGGGGAGAGTGTTTTGTGTGAAGTATTCCCATAGAAATTAACGTGCTGCCGAGCGAAATGGGAGGGGGCATTGTAATTTCAAAGATCCCAATCCAAGTTCTCAGGCGATGTAATTTCTAAGGGAATGAAAAGTTATTTGACTAAGATGTGGGAAGAGTGTGTTGTGTGAAGTATTCCCATAGAAATTAACGTGCTGCCGAGCTAGATCAGAGGGTTGCATTGTAATTTCAAAGCTACCAATCCAAGTTATCAGGCGATGTAATTTCTAAGGGAATGAAAAGGCATTTATCTGACTGAGATGTGGGGAGAGTGTTTTGTGTGAAGTATTCTTATAGAAATTAACGTGCTGCCGAGCGCGGTGGTTGGGAACCTTGTCATTTCAAAGCTCCCAATCCAAGTTCTCAGGCGATGTAATTTCTAAGGGAATGAAAAGGCATTTATTTGACTGAGATGTGGGGAGAGTGTTTTGTGTGAAGTATACTTATAGAAATTAACGTGCTGCCGAGCGGGGTGGTTGGGAACGTTGTTATTTCGAAGCTCCCAATCCAAGTTCTCAGGCGATGTTAATTTCTAAGGGAATGAAAAGGCATTTATCTGACTGGGATGTGGGGAGAGTGTTTTGTGTGAAGTATTCTGATAGAAATTAACGTGCTGCCGAGCGCGGTGGTTGGGAACCTTGTCATTTCAAAGCTCCCAATCCAAGTTCTCAGGCGATGTAATTTCTAAGGGAATGAAAAATCATTTATTTGACTGAGATGTGGGGAGAGTGTTTTGTGTGAAGTATTCTTATAGAAATTAACGTGCTGCCGAGCGGGGTGGTTGGGAACGTTGTTATTTCGAAGCTCCCAATCCAAGTTCTCAGGCGATGTTAATTTCTAAGGGAATGAAAAGGCATTTATCTGACTGAGATGTGGGGAGAGTGTTTTGTGTGAAGTATTCTGATAGAAATTAACGTGCTGCCGAGCGCGGTGGTTGGGAACCTTGTCATTTCAAAGCTCCCAATCCAAGTTCTCAGGCGATTTAATTTCTAAGGGAATGAAAAGGCATTTATTTGACTGAGATGTGGGGAGAGTGTTTTGTGTGAAGTATTCTTATAGAAATTAACGTGCTGCCGAGCGGGGTGGTTGGGAACGTTGTGATTTCAAAGCTCCCAATCCAAGTTCTCAGGCGATGTTAATTTCTAAGGGAATGAAAAGGCATTTATCTGACTGAGATGTGGGGAGAGTGT
This sequence comes from Metellina segmentata, assembly GCA_947359465.1. Lineage (NCBI taxonomy): Eukaryota > Metazoa > Arthropoda > Arachnida > Araneae > Tetragnathidae > Metellina > Metellina segmentata. The sequence continues at coordinate 17,312,317 of OX375879.1, read as the reverse complement.
TTTGTGTGTGGTATTCTGATAGAAATTAACGTGCTGCCGAGAGCGGTGGTTGGGAACGTTGTCATTTCAAAGCTCCCAATCCAAGTTCTCAGGCGATGTAATTTCTAAGGGAATGAAAAGGCATTTATATGACTGAGATGTGGGGAGAGTGTTTTGTGTGATGTATTCTTATAGAAATTAACGTGCAGCCGAGCGCGGTGGTTGGGAACGTTGTCATTTCAAAGCTCCCAATCCAAGTTCACAGGCGATTTAATTTCTAAGGGAATGAAAAGGCATTTATTTGACTGAGATGTGGGGAGAGTGTTTTGTGTGAAGTATTCTTATAGAAATTAACGTGCTGCCGATCGGGGTGGTTGGGAACGTTGTTATTTCGAAGTTCCCAATCCAAGTTCTCAGGCGATGAAATTTCTAATAGAATGAAAAGGCATTTATCTGACTGAGATGTGGGGAGAGTGTTTTGTGTGAAGTATTCCCATAGAAATTAACGTGCTGCCGAGCGAGATGGGAGGGGGCATTGTAATTTCAAAGCTCCCTATCCAAGTTCTCAGGCGATGTAATTTCTAAGGGAATGAAAAGTTATTTGACTGAGATGTGGGGAGAGTGTTTTGTGTGAAGTATTCCCGTAGAAATTAACTTGCTGCCGAGCTAGATGAGAGAGGGCATTGTAATTTCAAAGCTACCAATCCAAGTTTTCAGGCGATGTAATTTCTAAGGGAATGAAAAGGTATTTGACTGAGATGTGGGGAGAGTGTGTTGTGTGCAGTATTTCCATAGAAATTAACGTACTGAGATGTGGGGAGACTGTTTTGTGTGAAGTATTCCCGTAGAATTTAACTTGCTGCCGAGCTAGATGAGAGGGGGCATTGTAATTTCAAAGCTACCAATCCAAGTTCTCAAGCGATGTAATTTCTAAGGGAATGAAAATGTATTTGACTGAGATGTGGGGAGAGTGTTTTGTGTGAAGTATTCCCATAGAAATTAACGTGCTGCCGAGCGAGTTGGGAGGGGGCATTGTAATTTCAAAGCTCCCAATCCAAGTTCTCAGGCGATGTAATTTCTAAGGCAATGAAAAGGTGTGTGACTGAGATGTGGGGAGATTGTTTTGTGTGAAGTATTCCCATAGAAATTAACGTGCTGCCGAGCGAGATGGGAGGGGGCATTGTAATTTCAAAGCTGCCAATCCAAGTTCTCAGGAGATGTAATTTCTAAGGCAATGAAAAGGTGTGTGACTGAGATGTGGGGAGAGTGTTTTGTGTGAAGTATTCCCATAGAAATTAACGTGCTGCCGAGCGAAATGGGAGGGGGCATTGTAATTTCAAAGATCCCAATCCAAGTTCTCAGGCGATGTAATTTCTAAGGGAATGAAAAGTTATTTGACTAAGATGTGGGAAGAGTGTGTTGTGTGAAGTATTCCCATAGAAATTAACGTGCTGCCGAGCTAGATCAGAGGGTTGCATTGTAATTTCAAAGCTACCAATCCAAGTTATCAGGCGATGTAATTTCTAAGGGAATGAAAAGGCATTTATCTGACTGAGATGTGGGGAGAGTGTTTTGTGTGAAGTATTCTTATAGAAATTAACGTGCTGCCGAGCGCGGTGGTTGGGAACCTTGTCATTTCAAAGCTCCCAATCCAAGTTCTCAGGCGATGTAATTTCTAAGGGAATGAAAAGGCATTTATTTGACTGAGATGTGGGGAGAGTGTTTTGTGTGAAGTATTCTTATAGAAATTAACGTGCTGCCGAGCGGGGTGGTTGTTAACGTTGTTATTTCGAAGCTCCCAATCCAAGTTCTCAGGCGATGTTAATTTCTAAGGGAATGAAAAGGCATTTATCTGACTGAGATGTGGGGAGAGTGTTTTGTGTGAAGTATTCTGATAGAAATTAACGTGCTGCCGAGCGCGGTGGTTGGGAACCTTGTCATTTCAAAGCTCCCAATCCAAGTTCTCAGGCGATGTAATTTCTAAGGGAATGAAAAGGCATTTATTTGACTGAGATGTGGGGAGAGTGTTTTGTGTGAAGTATTCTTATAGAAATTAACGTGCTGCCGAGCGGGGTGGTTGGGAACGTTGTTATTTCGAAGCTCCCAACCCAAGTTCTCAGGCGATGTTAATTTCTAAGGGAATGAAAAGGCATTTATCTGACTGAGATGTGGGGAGAGTGTTTTGTGTGAAGTATTCTGATAGAAATTAACGTGCTGCCGAGCGCGGTGGTTGGGAACCTTGTCATTTCAAAGCTCCCAATCCAAGTTCTCAGGCGATTTAATTTCTAAGGGAATGAAAAGGCATTTATTTGACTGAGATGTGGGGAGAGTGTTTTGTGTGAAGTATTCTGATAGAAATTAACGTGCTGCCGAGCGCGGTGGTTGGGAACCTTGTCATTTCAAAGCTCCCAATCCAAGTTCTCAGGCGATGTAATTTCTAAGGGAATGAAAAGGCATTTTTTTGACTGAGAAGTGGGGAGAGTGTTTTGTGTGAAGTATTCTTATAGAAATTAACGTGCTGCCGAGCGGGGTGGTTGTTAACGTTGTTATTTCGAAGCTCCCAATCCAAGTTCTCAGGCGATCTTAATTTCTAAGGGAATGAAAAGGCATTTATCTGACTGAGATGTGGGGAGAGTGTTTTGTGTGAAGTATTCTGATAGAAATTAACGTGCTGCCGAGCGCGGTGGTTGGGAACCTTGTCATTTCAAAGCTCCCAATCCAAGTTCTCAGGCGATGTAATTTCTAAGGGAATGAAAAGGCATTTTTTTGACTGAGAAGTGGGGAGAGTGTTTTGTGTGAAGTATTCTTATAGAAATTAACGTGCTGCCGAGCGGGGTGGTTGGGAACGTTGTTATTTCGAAGCTCTCAATCCAAGTTCTCAGGCGATGTTAATTTCTAAGGGAATGAAAAGGCATTTATCTGACTGAGATGTGGGGAGAGTGTTTTGTGTGTGGTATTCTGATAGAAATTAACGTGCTGCCGAGCGCGGTGGTTGGGAACCTTGTCATTTCAAAGCTCCCAATCCAAGTTCTCAGGCGATGTAATTTCTAAGGGAATGAAAAGGCATTTATTTGACTGCGATGTGGGGAGAGTGTTTTGTGTAAAGTATTCTTATAGAAATAACGTGCTGCCGAGCGCGGTGGTTGGGAATGTTGTCATTTCAAAGCTCCCAATCCAAGTTCTCAGGCGATGTAATTTCTAAGGGAATGAAAAGTCATTTATTTGACTGAGATGTGGGGAGAGTGTTTTGTGTGAAGTATTCTTATAGAAATTAACGTGCTGCCGAGCGGGGTGGTTGTTAACGTTGTTATTTCGAAGCTCCCAATCCAAGTTCTCAGGCGATGTTAATTTCTAAGGGAATGAAAAGGCATTTATCTGACTGAGATGTGGGGAGAGTGTTTTGTGTGAAGTATTCTGATAGAAATTAACGTGCTGCCGAGCGCGGTGGTTGGGAACCTTGTCATTTCAAAGCTCCCAATCCAAGTTCTCAGGCGATGTAATTTCTAAGGGAATGAAAAGGCATTTATTTGACTGAGATGTGGGGAGAGTGTTTTGTGTGAAGTATTCTTATAGAAATTAACGTGCTGCCGAGCGGGGTGGTTGGGAACGTTGTTATTTCGAAGCTCCCAATCCAAGTTCTCAGGCGATGTTAATTTCTAAGGGAATGAAAAGGCATTTATCTGACTGAGATGTGGGGAGAGTGTTTTGTGTGTGGTATTCTGATAGAAATTAACGTGCTGCCGAGCGCGGTGGTTGGGAACCTTGTCATTTCAAAGCTCCCAATCCAAGTTCTCAGGCGATGTAATTTCTAAGGGAATGAAAAGGCATTTATTTGACTGAGATGTGGGGAGAGTGTTTTGTGTAAAGTATTCTTATAGAAATAACGTGCTGCCGAGCGCGTTGGTTGGGAACGTTGTCATTTCAAAGCTCCCAATCCAAGTTCTCAGGCGATGTAATTTCTAAGGGAATGAAAAGGCATTTATTTGACTGAGATGTGGGGAGAGTGTTTTGTGTGAAGTATTCTTATAGAAATTAACGTGCTGCCGAGCGGGGTGGTTGTTAACGTTGTTATTTCGAAGCTCCCAATCCAAGTTCTCAGGCGATGTTAATTTCTAAGGGAATGAAAAGGCATTTATCTGACTGAGATGTGGGGAGAGTGTTTTGTGTGAAGTATTCTGATAGAAATTAACGTGCTGCCGAGCGCGGTGGTTGGGAACCTTGTCATTTCAAAGCTCCCAATCCAAGTTCTCAGGCGATGTAATTTCTAAGGGAATGAAAAGGCATTTATTTGACTGAGATGTGGGGAGAGTGTTTTGTGTGAAGTATTCTTATAGAAATTAACGTGCTGCCGAGCGGGGTGGTTGGGAACGTTGTTATTTCGAAGCTCCCAATCCAAGTTCTCAGGCGATGTTAATTTCTAAGGGAATGAAAAGGCATTTATCTGACTGAGATGTGGGGAGAGTGTTTTGTGTGAAGTATTCTGATAGAAATTAACGTGCTGCCGAGCGCGGTGGTTGGGAACCTTGTCATTTCAAAGCTCCCAATCCAAGTTCTCAGGCGATTTAATTTCTAAGGGAATGAAAAGGCATTTATTTGACTGAGATGTGGGGAGAGTGTTTTGTGTGAAGTATTCTTATAGAAATTAACGTGCTGCCGAGCGGGGTGGTTGGGAATGTTGTTATTTCGAAGCTCCCAATCCAAGTTCTCAGGCGATGTTAATTTCTAAGGGAATGAAAAGGCATTTATCTGACTGAGATGTGGGGAGAGTGTTTTGTGTGGTATTCTGATAGAAATTAACGTGCTGCCGAGCGGGGTGGTTGGGAACGTTGTCATTTCAAAGCTCCCAATCCAAGTTCTCAGGCGATGTAATTTCTAAGGGAATGAAAAGGCATTTATATGACTGAGATGTGGGGAGAGTGTTTTGTGTGAAGTATTCTTATAGAAATTAACGTGCTGCCGAGCGCGGTGGTTGGGAACGTTGTCATTTCAAAGCTCCCAATCCAAGTTCTCAGGCGATGTAATTTCTAAGAGAATGAAAAGGCATTTATTTGACTGAGATGTGGGGAGAGTGTTTTGTGTGAAGTATTCTTATAGAAATTAACGTGCTGCCGAGCGGGGTGGTTGGGAACGTTGTGATTTCAAAGCTCCCAATCCAAGTTCTCAGGCGATGTAATTTCTAAGGGAATGAAAAGGCATTTATATGACTGAGATGTGGGGAGAGTGTTTTGTGTGAAGTATTCTTATAGAAATTAACGTGCTGCCGAGCGCGGTGGTTGGGAACGTTGTCATTTCAAAGCTTCCAATCCAAGTTCTCAGGCGATGTGATTTCTAAGGGAATGAAAAGGCATTTATTTGACTGAGATGTGGGGAGAGTGTTTTGTGTGAAGCATTCTTATAGAAATTAATGTGCTGCCGAGCGGGGTGGTTGGGAACGTTGTTATTTCGAAGCTCTCAATCCAAGTTCTCAGGCGATGTTAATTTCTAAGGGAATGAAAAGGCATTTATCTGACTGAGATGTGGGGAGAGTGTTTTGTGTGTGGTATTCTGATAGAAATTAACGTGCTGCCGAGCGCGGTGGTTGGGAACCTTGTCATTTCAAAGCTCCGAATCCAAGTTCTCAGGCGATGTAATTTCTAAGGGAATGAAAAGGCATTTATTTGACTGCGATGTGGGGAGAGTGTTTTGTGTAAAGTATTCTTATAGAAATAACGTGCTGCCGAGCGCGGTGGTTGGGAATGTTGTCATTTCAAAGCTCCCAATCCAAGTTCTCAGGCGATGTAATTTCTAAGGGAATGAAAAGGCATTTATTTGACTGAGATGTGGGGAGAGTGTTTTGTGTGAAGTATTCTTATAGAAATTAACGTGCTGCCGAGCGGGGTGGTTGTTAACGTTGTTATTTCGAAGCTCCCAATCCAAGTTCTCAGGCGATGTTAATTTCTAAGGGAATGAAAAGGCATTTATCTGACTGAGATGTGGGGAGAGTGTTTTGTGTGAAGTATTCTGATAGAAATTAACGTGCTGCCGAGCGCGGTGGTTGGGAACCTTGTCATTTCAAAGCTCCCAATCCAAGTTCTCAGGCGATGTAATTTCTAAGGGAATGAAAAGGCATTTATTTGACTGAGATGTGGGGAGAGTGTTTTGTGTGAAGTATTCTTATAGAAATTAACGTGCTGCCGAGCGGGGTGGTTGGGAACGTTGTTATTTCGAAGCTCCCAATCCAAGTTCTCAGGCGATGTTAATTTCTAAGGGAATGAAAAGGCATTTATCTGACTGAGATGTGGGGAGAGTGTTTTGTGTGTGGTATTCTGATAGAAATTAACGTGCTGCCGAGCGCGGTGGTTGGGAACCTTGTCATTTCAAAGCTCCCAATCCAAGTTCTCAGGCGATGTAATTTCTAAGGGAATGAAAAGGCATTTATTTGACTGAGATGTGGGGAGAGTGTTTTGTGTGAAGTATTCTTATAGAAATTAACGTGCTGCCGAGCGGGGTGGTTGGGAATGTTGTTATTTCGAAGCTCCCAATCCAAGTTCTCAGGCGATGTTAATTTCTAAGGGAATGAAAAGGCATTTATCTGACTGAGATGTGGGGAGAGTGTTTTGTGTGGTATTCTGATAGAAATTAACGTGCTGCCGAGCGGGGTGGTTGGGAACGTTGTCATTTCAAAGCTCCCAATCCAAGTTCTCAGGCGATGTAATTTCTAAGGGAATGAAAAGGCATTTATATGACTGAGATGTGGGGAGAGTGTTTTGTGTGAAGTATTCTTATAGAAATTAACGTGCTGCCGAGCGCGGTGGTTGGGAACGTTGTCATTTCAAAGCTCCCAATCCAAGTTCTCAGGCGATGTAATTTCTAAGAGAATGAAAAGGCATTTATTTGACTGAGATGTGGGGAGAGTGTTTTGTGTGAAGTATTCTTATAGAAATTAACGTGCTGCCGAGCGGGGTGGTTGGGAACGTTGTGATTTCAAAGCTCCCAATCCAAGTTCTCAGGCGATGTAATTTCTAAGGGAATGAAAAGGCATTTATATGACTGAGATGTGGGGAGAGTGTTTTGTGTGAAGTATTCTTATAGAAATTAACGTGCTGCCGAGCGCGGTGGTTGGGAACGTTGTCATTTCAAAGCTTCCAATCCAAGTTCTCAGGCGATGTGATTTCTAAGGGAATGAAAAGGCATTTATTTGACTGAGATGTGGGGAGAGTGTTTTGTGTGAAGCATTCTTATAGAAATTAATGTGCTGCCGAGCGGGGTGGTTGGGAACGTTGTTATTTCGAAGCTCTCAATCCAAGTTCTCAGGCGATGTTAATTTCTAAGGGAATGAAAAGGCATTTATCTGACTGAGATGTGGGGAGAGTGTTTTGTGTGTGGTATTCTGATAGAAATTAACGTGCTGCCGAGCGCGGTGGTTGGGAACCTTGTCATTTCAAAGCTCCCAATCCAAGTTCTCAGGCGATGTAATTTCTAAGGGAATGAAAAGGCATTTATTTGACTGCGATGTGGGGAGAGTGTTTTGTGTAAAGTATTCTTATAGAAATAACGTGCTGCCGAGCGCGGTGGTTGGAAATGTTGTCATTTCAAAGCTCCCAATCCAAGTTCTCAGGCGATGTAATTTCTAAGGGAATGAAAAGGCATTTATTTGACTGAGATGTGGGGAGAGTGTTTTGTGTGAAGTATTCTTATAGAAATTAACGTGCTGCCGAGCGGGGTGGTTGTTAACGTTGTTATTTCGAAGCTCCCAATCCAAGTTCTCAGGCGATGTTAATTTCTAAGGGAATGAAAAGGCATTTATCTGACTGAGATGTGGGGAGAGTGTTTTGTGTGAAGTATTCTGATAGAAATTAACGTGCTGCCGAGCGCGGTGGTTGGGAACCTTGTCATTTCAAAGCTCCCAATCCAAGTTCTCAGGCGATGTAATTTCTAAGGGAATGAAAAGGCATTTATTTGACTGAGATGTGGGGAGAGTGTTTTGTGTGAAGTATTCTTATAGAAATTAACGTGCTGCCGAGCGGGGTGGTTGGGAACGTTGTTATTTCGAAGCTCCCAATCCAAGTTCTCAGGCGATGTTAATTTCTAAGGGAATGAAAAGGCATTTATCTGACTGAGATGTGGGGAGAGTGTTTTGTGTGTGGTATTCTGATAGAAATTAACGTGCTGCCGAGCGCGGTGGTTGGGAACCTTGTCATTTCAAAGCTCCCAATCCAAGTTCTCAGGCGATGTAATTTCTAAGGGAATGAAAAGGCATTTATTTGACTGAGATGTGGGGAGAGTGTTTTGTGTAAAGTATTCTTATAGAAATAACGTGCTGCCGAGCGCGTTGGTTGGGAACGTTGTCATTTCAAAGCTCCCAATCCAAGTTCTCAGGCGATGTAATTTCTAAGGGAATGAAAAGGCATTTATTTGACTGAGATGTGGGGAGAGTGTTTTGTGTGGTATTCTGATAGAAATTAACGTGCTGCCGAGCGGGGTGGTTGGGAACGTTGTCATTTCAAAGCTCCCAATCCAAGTTCTCAGGCGATGTAATTTCTAAGGGAATGAAAAGGCATTTATATGACTGAGATGTGGGGAGAGTGTTTTGTGTGAAGTATTCTTATAGAAATTAACGTGCTGCCGAGCGCGGTGGTTGGGAACGTTGTCATTTCAAAGCTTCCAATCCAAGTTCTCAGGCGATGTGATTTCTAAGGGAATGAAAAGGCATTTATTTGACTGAGATGTGGGGAGAGTGTTTTGTGTGAAGCATTCTTATAGAAATTAATGTGCTGCCGAGCGGGGTGGTTGGGAACGTTGTTATTTCGAAGCTCTCAATCCAAGTTCTCAGGCGATGTTAATTTCTAAGGGAATGAAAAGGCATTTATCTGACTGAGATGTGGGGAGAGTGTTTTGTGTGTGGTATTCTGATAGAAATTAACGTGCTGCCGAGCGCGGTGGTTGGGAACCTTGTCATTTCAAAGCTCCCAATCCAAGTTCTCAGGCGATGTAATTTCTAAGGGAATGAAAAGGCATTTATTTGACTGCGATGTGGGGAGAGTGTTTTGTGTAAAGTATTCTTATAGAAATAACGTGCTGCCGAGCGCGGTGGTTGGGAATGTTGTCATTTCAAAGCTCCCAATCCAAGTTCTCAGGCGATGTAATTTCTAAGGGAATGAAAAGGCATTTATTTGACTGAGATGTGGGGAGAGTGTTTTGTGTGAAGTATTCTTATAGAAATTAACGTGCTGCCGAGCGGGGTGGTTGTTAACGTTGTTATTTCGAAGCTCCCAATCCAAGTTCTCAGGCGATGTTAATTTCTAAGGGAATGAAAAGGCATTTATTTGACTGAGATGTGGGGAGAGTGTTTTGTGTGAAGTATTCTTATAGAAATTAACGTGCTGCCGAGCGGGGTGGTTGGGAATGTTGTTATTTCGAAGCTCCCAATCCAAGTTCTCAGGCGATGTTAATTTCTAAGGGAATGAAAAGGCATTTATCTGACTGAGATGTGGGGAGAGTGTTTTGTGTGGTATTCTGATAGAAATTAACGTGCTGCCGAGCGGGGTGGTTGGGAACGTTGTCATTTCAAAGCTCCCAATCCAAGTTCTCAGGCGATGTAATTTCTAAGGGAATGAAAAGGCATTTATATGACTGAGATGTGGGGAGAGTGTTTTGTGTGAAGTATTCTTATAGAAATTAACGTGCTGCCGAGCGCGGTGGTTGGGAACGTTGTCATTTCAAAGCTCCCAATCCAAGTTCTCAGGCGATGTAATTTCTAAGAGAATGAAAAGGCATTTATTTGACTGAGATGTGGGGAGAGTGTTTTGTGTGAAGTATTCTTATAGAAATTAACGTGCTGCCGAGCGGGGTGGTTGGGAACGTTGTGATTTCAAAGCTCCCAATCCAAGTTCTCAGGCGATGTAATTTCTAAGGGAATGAAAAGGCATTTATTTGACTGAGATGTGGGGAGAGTGTTTTGTGTGAAGCATTCTTATAGAAATTAATGTGCTGCCGAGCGGGGTGGTTGGGAACGTTGTTATTTCGAAGCTCCCAATCCAAGTTCTCAGGCGATGTAATTTCTAAGGGAATGAAAAGGCATTTATTTGACTGAGATGTGGGGAGAGTGTTTTGTGTAAAGTATTCTTATAGAAATAACGTGCTGCCGAGCGCGGTGGTTGGGAACGTTGTTTTTTCGAAGCTCCCAATCCAAGTTCTCAGGCGATGTTAATTTCTAAGGGAATGAAAAGGCATTTGTCTGACTGAGATGTGGGGAGAGTGTTTTGTGTGTGGTATTCTGATAGAAATTAACGTTCTGCCGAGCGCGGTGGTTGGGAACCTTGTCATTTCAAAGCTCCCAATCCAAGTTCTCAGGCGATGTAATTTCTAAGGGAATGAAAAGGCATTTATTTGACTGAGATGTGGGGAGAGTGTTTTGTGTGAAGTATTCTTATAGAAATTAACGTGCTGCCGAGCGGGGTGGTTGTTAACGTTGTTATTTCGAAGCTCCCAATCCAAGTTCTCAGGCGATGTTAATTTCTAAGGGAATGAAAAGGCATTTATCTGACTGAGATGTGGGGAGAGTGTTTTGTGTGAAGTATTCTGATAGAAATTAACGTGCTGCCGAGCGCGGTGGTTGGGAACCTTGTCATTTCAAAGCTCCCAATCCAAGTTCTCAGGCGATGTAATTTCTAAGGGAATGAAAAGGCATTTATTTGACTGAGATGTGGGGAGAGTGTTTTGTGTGAAGTATTCTTATAGAAATTAACGTGCTGCCGAGCGGGGTGGTTGGGAACGTTGTTATTTCGAAGCTCCCAATCCAAGTTCTCAGGCGATGTTAATTTCTAAGGGAATGAAAAGGCATTTATCTGACTGAGATGTGTTGAGAGTGTTTTGTGTGAAGTATTCTGATAGAAATTAACGTGCTGCCGAGCGCGGTGGTTGGGAACCTTGTAATTTCAAAGCTCCCAATCCAAGTTCTCAGGCGATTTAATTTCTAAGTTAATGAAAAGGCATTTATTTGACTGAGATGTGGGGAGAGTGTTTTGTGTGAAGTATTCTTATAGAAATTAACGTGCTGCCGAGCGGGGTGGTTGGGAACGTTGTTATTTCGAAGCTCCCAATCCAAGTTCTCAGGCGATGTTAATTTCTAAGGGAATGAAAAGGCATTTATCTGACTGAGATGTGGGGAGAGTGTTTTGTGTGGTATTCTGATAGAAATTAACGTGCTGCCGAGCGGGGTGGTTGGGAACGTTGTCATTTCAAAGCTCCCAATCCAAGTTCTCAGGCGATGTAATTTCTAAGGGAATGAAAAGGCATTTATATGACTGAGATGTGGGGAGAGTGTTTTGTGTGAAGTATTCTTATAGAAATTAACGTGCTGCCGAGCGCGGTGGTTGGGAACGTTGTCATTTCAAAGCTCCCAATCCAAGTTCTCAGGCGATGTAATTTCTAAGAGAATGAAAAGGCATTTATTTGACTGAGATGTGGGGAGAGTGTTTTGTGTGAAGTATTCTTATAGAAATTAACGTGCTGCCGAGCGGGGTGGTTGGGAACGTTGTGATTTCAAAGCTCCCAATCCAAGTTCTCAGGCGATGTAATTTCTAAGGGAATGAAAAGGCATTTATATGACTGAGATGTGGGGAGAGTGTTTTGTGTGAAGTATTCTTATAGAAATTAACGTGCTGCCGAGCGCGGTGGTTGGGAACGTTGTCATTTCAAAGCTTCCAATCCAAGTTCTCAGGCGATGTGATTTCTAAGGGAATGAAAAGGCATTTATTTGACTGAGATGTGGGGAGAGTGTTTTGTGTGAAGCATTCTTATAGAAATTAATGTGCTGCCGAGCGGGGTGGTTGGGAACGTTGTTATTTCGAAGCTCCCAATCCAAGTTCTCAGGCGATGTAATTTCTAAGGGAATGAAAAGGCATTTATTTGACTGAGATGTGGGGAGAGTGTTTTGTGTAAAGTATTCTTATAGAAATAACGTGCTGCCGAGCGCGGTGGTTGGGAACGTTGTCATTTCAAAGCTCCCAATCCAAGTTCTCAGGCGATGTAATTTCTAAGGGAATGAAAAGGCATTTATATGACTGAGATGTGGGGAGAGTGTTTCGTGTGAAGTATTCTTATAGAAATTAACGTGCTGCCGAGCGCGGTGGTTGGGAACGTTGTTTTTTCGAAGCTCCCAATCCAAGTTCTCAGGCGATGTTAATTTCTAAGGGAATGAAAAGGCATTTGTCTGACTGAGATGTGGGGAGAGTGTTTTGTGTGTGGTATTCTGATAGAAATTAACGTTCTGCCGAGCGCGGTGGTTGGGAACCTTGTCATTTCAAAGCTCCCAATCCAAGTTCTCAGGCGATGTAATTTCTAAGGGAATGAAAAGGCATTTATTTGACTGAGATGTGGGGAGAGTGTTTTGTGTGAAGTATTCTTATAGAAATTAACGTGCTGCCGAGCGGGGTGGTTGTTAACGTTGTTATTTCGAAGCTCCCAATCCAAGTTCTCAGGCGATGTTAATTTCTAAGGGAATGAAAAGGCATTTATCTGACTGAGATGTGGGGAGAGTGTTTTGTGTGAAGTATTCTGATAGAAATTAACGTGCTGCCGAGCGCGGTGGTTGGGAACCTTGTCATTTCAAAGCTCCCAATCCAAGTTCTCAGGCGATGTAATTTCTAAGGGAATGAAAAGGCATTTATTTGACTGAGATGTGGGGAGAGTGTTTTGTGTGAAGTATTCTTATAGAAATTAACGTGCTGCCGAGCGGGGTGGTTGGGAACGTTGTTATTTCGAAGCTCCCAATCCAAGTTCTCAGGCGATGTTAATTTCTAAGGGAATGAAAAGGCATTTATCTGACTGAGATGTGTTGAGAGTGTTTTGTGTGAAGTATTCTGATAGAAATTAACGTGCTGCCGAGCGCGGTGGTTGGGAACCTTGTAATTTCAAAGCTCCCAATCCAAGTTCTCAGGCGATTTAATTTCTAAGGGAATGAAAAGGCATTTATTTGACTGAGATGTGGGGAGAGTGTTTTGTGTGAAGTATTCTTATAGAAATTAACGTGCTGCCGAGCGGGGTGGTTGGGAACGTTGTTATTTCGAAGCTCCCAATCCAAGTTCTCAGGCGATGTTAATTTCTAAGGGAATGAAAAGGCATTTATCTGACTGAGATGTGGGGAGAGTGTTTTGTGTGGTATTCTGATAGAAATTAACGTGCTGCCGAGCGCGGTGGTTGGGAACCTTGTCATTTCAAAGCTCCCAATCCAAGTTCTCAGGCGATGTAATTTCTAAGGGAATGAAAAGGCATTTATTTGACTGAGATGTGGGGAGAGTGTTTTGTGTAAAGTATTCTTATAGAAATAACGTGCTGCCGAGCGCGGTGGTTGGGAACGTTGTCATTTCAAAGCTCCCAATCCAAGTTCTCAGGCGATGTAATTTCTAAGGGAATGAAAAGGCATTTTTTTGACTGAGAAGTGGGGAGAGTGTTTTGTGTGAAGTATTCTTATAGAAATTAACGTGCTGCCGAGCGGGGTGGTTGGGAACGTTGTTATTTCGAAGCTCTCAATCCAAGTTCTCAGGCGATGTTAATTTCTAAGGGAATGAAAAGGCATTTATCTGACTGAGATGTGGGGAGAGTGTTTTGTGTGTGGTATTCTGATAGAAATTAACGTGCTGCCGAGCGCGGTGGTTGGGAACCTTGTCATTTCAAAGCTCCCAATCCAAGTTCTCAGGCGATGTAATTTCTAAGGGAATGAAAAGGCATTTATTTGACTGAGATGTGGGGAGAGTGTTTTGTGTAAAGTATTCTTATAGAAATAACGTGCTGCCGAGCGCGTTGGTTGGGAACGTTGTCATTTCAAAGCTCCCAATCCAAGTTCTCAGGCGATGTAATTTCTAAGGGAATGAAAAGGCATTTATTTGACTGAGATGTGGGGAGAGTGTTTTGTGTGAAGTATTCTTATAGAAATTAACGTGCTGCCGAGCGGGGTGGTTGTTAACGTTGTTATTTCGAAGCTCCCAATCCAAGTTCTCAGGCGATGTTAATTTCTAAGGGAATGAAAAGGCATTTATCTGACTGAGATGTGGGGAGAGTGTTTTGTGTGAAGTATTCTGATAGAAATTAACGTGCTGCCGAGCGCGGTGGTTGGGAACCTTGTCATTTCAAAGCTCCCAATCCAAGTTCTCAGGCGATGTAATTTCTAAGGGAATGAAAAGGCATTTATTTGACTGAGATGTGGGGAGAGTGTTTTGTGTGAAGTATTCTTATACAAATTAACGTGCTGCCGAGCGGGGTGGTTGGGAACGTTGTTATTTCGAAGTTCCCAATCCAAGTTCTCAGGCGATGTTAATTTCTAAGGGAATGAAAAGGCATTTATCTGACTGAGATGTGGGGAGAGTGTTTTGTGTGAAGTATTCTGATAGAAATTAACGTGCTGCCGAGCGCGGTGGTTGGGAACCTTGTCATTTCAAAGCTCCCAATCCAAGTTCTCAGGCGATTTAATTTCTAAGGGAATGAAAAGGCATTTATTTGACTGAGATGTGGGGAGAGTGTTTTGTGTGAAGTATTCTTATAGAAATTAACGTGCTGCCGAGCGGGGTGGTTGGGAACGTTGTTATTTCGAAGCTCCCAATCCAAGTTCTCAGGCGATCTTAATTTCTAAGGGAATGAAAAGGCATTTATATGACTGAGATGTGGGGAGAGTGTTTTGTGTGAAGTATTCTTATAGAAATTAACGTGCTGCCGAGCGCGGTGGTTGGGAACGTTGTCATTTCAAAGCTCCCAATCCAAGTTCTCAGGCGATGTAATTTCTAAGAGAATGAAAAGGCATTTATTTGACTGAGATGTGGGGAGAGTGTTTTGTGTGAAGTATTCTTATAGAAATTAACGTGCTGCCGAGCGGGGTGGTTGTTAACGTTGTTATTTCGAAGCTCCCAATCCAAGTTCTCAGGCGATCTTAATTTCTAAGGGAATGAAAAGGCATTTATCTGACTGAGATGTGGGGAGAGTGTTTTGTGTGAAGTATTCTGATAGAAATTAACGTGCTGCCGAGCGCGGTGGTTGGGAACCTTGTCATTTCAAAGCTCCCAATCCAAGTTCTCAGGCGATGTAATTTCTAAGGGAATGAAAAGGCATTTTTTTGACTGAGAAGTGGGGAGAGTGTTTTGTGTGAAGTATTCTTATAGAAATTAACGTGCTGCCGAGCGGGGTGGTTTGGAACGTTGTTATTTCGAAGCTCTCAATCCAAGTTCTCAGGCGATGTTAATTTCTAAGGGAATGAAAAGGCATTTATCTGACTGAGATGTGGGGAGAGTGTTTTGTGTGTGGTATTCTGATAGAAATTAACGTGCTGCCGAGCGCGGTGGTTGGGAACCTTGTCATTTCAAAGCTCCCAATCCAAGTTCTCAGGCGATGTAATTTCTAAGGGAATGAAAAGGCATTTATTTGACTGAGATGTGGGGAGAGTGTTTTGTGTAAAGTATTCTTATAGAAATAACGTGCTGCCGAGCGCGGTGGTTGGGAACGTTGTCATTTCAAAGCTCCCAATCCAAGTTCTCAGGCGATGTAATTTCTAAGGGAATGAAAAGGCATTTTTTTGACTGAGAAGTGGGGAGAGTGTTTTGTGTGAAGTATTCTTATAGAAATTAACGTGCTGCCGAGCGGGGTGGTTGGGAACGTTGTTATTTCGAAGCTCTCAATCCAAGTTCTCAGGCGATGTTAATTTCTAAGGGAATGAAAAGGCATTTATCTGACTGAGATGTGGGGAGAGTGTTTTGTGTGTGGTATTCTGATAGAAATTAACGTGCTGCCGAGCGCGGTGGTTGGGAACCTTGTCATTTCAAAGCTCCCAATCCAAGTTCTCAGGCGATGTAATTTCTAAGGGAATGAAAAGGCATTTATTTGACTGAGATGTGGGGAGAGTGTTTTGTGTAAAGTATTCTTATAGAAATAACGTGCTGCCGAGCGCGTTGGTTGGGAACGTTGTCATTTCAAAGCTCCCAATCCAAGTTCTCAGGCGATGTAATTTCTAAGGGAATGAAAAGGCATTTATTTGACTGAGATGTGGGGAGAGTGTTTTGTGTGAAGTATTCTTATAGAAATTAACGTGCTGCCGAGCGGGGTGGTTGTTAACGTTGTTATTTCGAAGCTCCCAATCCAAGTTCTCAGGCGATGTTAATTTCTAAGGGAATGAAAAGGCATTTATCTGACTGAGATGTGGGGAGAGTGTTTTGTGTGAAGTATTCTGATAGAAATTAACGTGTTGCCGAGAGCGGTGGTTGGGAACCTTGTCATTTCAAAGCTCCCAATCCAAGTTCTCAGGCGATGTAATTTCTAAGGGAATGAAAAGGCATTTATTTGACTGAGATGTGGGGAGAGTGTTTTGTGTGAAGTATTCTTATAGAAATTAACGTGCTGCCGAGCGGGGTGGTTGGGAACGTTGTTATTTCGAAGCTCCCAATCCAAGTTCTCAGGCGATGTTAATTTCTAAGGGAATGAAAAGGCATTTATCTGACTGAGATGTGGGGAGAGTGTTTTGTGTGAAGTATTCTGATAGAAATTAACGTGCTGCCGAGCGCGGTGGTTGGGAACCTTGTCATTTCAAAGTCCCAATCCAAGTTCTCAGGCGATTTAATTTCTAAGGGAATGAAAAGGCATTTATTTGACTGAGATGTGGGGAGAGTGTTTTGTGTGAAGTATTCTTATAGAAATTAACGTGCTGCCGAGCGGGGTGGTTGGGAACGTTGTTATTTCGAAGCTCCCAATCCAAGTTCTCAGGCGATGTTAATTTCTAAGGGAATGAAAAGGCATTTATCTGACTGAGATGTGGGGAGATTGTTTTGTGTGGTATTCTGATAGAAATTAACGTGCTGCCGAGCGGGGTGGTTGGGAACGTTGTCATTTCAAAGCTCCCAATCCAAGTTCTCAGGCGATGTAATTTCTAAGGGAATGAAAAGGCATTTATATGACTGAGATGTGGGGAGAGTGTTTTGTGTGAAGTATTCTTATAGAAATTAACGTGCTGCCGAGCGCGGTGGTTGGGAACGTTGTCATTTCAAAGCTCCCAATCCAAGTTCTCAGGCGATGTAATTTCTAAGAGAATGAAAAGGCATTTATTTGACTGAGATGTGGGGAGAGTGTTTTGTGTGAAGTATTCTTATAGAAATAACGTGCTGCCGAGCGCGTTGGTTGGGAACGTTGTCATTTCAAAGCTCCCAATCCAAGTTCTCAGGCGATGTAATTTCTAAGGGAATGAAAAGGCATTTATTTGACTGAGATGTGGGGAGAGTGTTTTGTGTGAAGTATTCTTATAGAAATTAACGTGCTGCCGAGCGGGGTGGTTGTTAACGTTGTTATTTCGAAGCTCCCAATCCAAGTTCTCAGGCGATGTTAATTTCTAAGGGAATGAAAAGGCATTTATCTGACTGAGATGTGGGGAGAGTGTTTTGTGTGAAGTATTCTGATAGAAATTAACGTGCTGCCGAGCGCGGTGGTTGGGAACCTTGTCATTTCAAAGCTCCCAATCCAAGTTCTCAGGCGATGTAATTTCTAAGGGAATGAAAAGGCATTTATTTGACTGAGATGTGGGGAGAGTGTTTTGTGTGAAGTATTCTTATACAAATTAACGTGCTGCCGAGCGGGGTGGTTGGGAACGTTGTTATTTCGAAGTTCCCAATCCAAGTTCTCAGGCGATGTTAATTTCTAAGGGAATGAAAAGGCATTTATCTGACTGAGATGTGGGGAGAGTGTTTTGTGTGAAGTATTCTGATAGAAATTAACGTGCTGCCGAGCGCGGTGGTTGGGAACCTTGTCATTTCAAAGCTCCCAATCCAAGTTCTCAGGCGATTTAATTTCTAAGGGAATGAAAAGGCATTTATTTGACTGAGATGTGGGGAGAGTGTTTTGTGTGAAGTATTCTTATAGAAATTAACGTGCTGCCGAGCGGGGTGGTTGGGAACGTTGTTATTTCGAAGCTCCCAATCCAAGTTCTCAGGCGATCTTAATTTCTAAGGGAATGAAAAGGCATTTATATGACTGAGATGTGGGGAGAGTGTTTTGTGTGAAGTATTCTTATAGAAATTAACGTGCTGCCGAGCGCGGTGGTTGGGAACGTTGTCATTTCAAAGCTCCCAATCCAAGTTCTCAGGCGATGTAATTTCTAAGAGAATGAAAAGGCATTTATTTGACTGAGATGTGGGGAGAGTGTTTTGTGTGAAGTATTCTTATAGAAATTAACGTGCTGCCGAGCGGGGTGGTTGTTAACGTTGTTATTTCGAAGCTCCCAATCCAAGTTCTCAGGCGATCTTAATTTCTAAGGGAATGAAAAGGCATTTATCTGACTGAGATGTGGGGAGAGTGTTTTGTGTGAAGTATTCTGATAGAAATTAACGTGCTGCCGAGCGCGGTGGTTGGGAACCTTGTCATTTCAAAGCTCCCAATCCAAGTTCTCAGGCGATGTAATTTCTAAGGGAATGAAAAGGCATTTTTTTGACTGAGAAGTGGGGAGAGTGTTTTGTGTGAAGTATTTTTATAGAAATTAACGTGCTGCCGAGCGGGGTGGTTTGGAACGTTGTTATTTCGAAGCTCTCAATCCAAGTTCTCAGGCGATGTTAATTTCTAAGGGAATGAAAAGGCATTTATCTGACTGAGATGTGGGGAGAGTGTTTTGTGTGTGGTATTCTGATAGAAATTAACGTGCTGCCGAGCGCGGTGGTTGGGAACCTTGTCATTTCAAAGCTCCCAATCCAAGTTCTCAGGCGATGTAATTTCTAAGGGAATGAAAAGGCATTTATTTGACTGAGATGTGGGGAGAGTGTTTTGTGTAAAGTATTCTTATAGAAATAACGTGCTGCCGAGCGCGGTGGTTGGGAACGTTGTCATTTCAAAGCTCCCAATCCAAGTTCTCAGGCGATGTAATTTCTAAGGGAATGAAAAGGCATTTTTTTGACTGAGAAGTGGGGAGAGTGTTTTGTGTGAAGTATTCTTATAGAAATTAACGTGCTGCCGAGCGGGGTGGTTGGGAACGTTGTTATTTCGAAGCTCTCAATCCAAGTTCTCAGGCGATGTTAATTTCTAAGGGAATGAAAAGGCATTTATCTGACTGAGATGTGGGGAGAGTGTTTTGTGTGTGGTATTCTGATAGAAATTAACGTGCTGCCGAGCGCGGTGGTTGGGAACCTTGTCATTTCAAAGCTCCCAATCCAAGTTCTCAGGCGATGTAATTTCTAAGGGAATGAAAAGGCATTTATTTGACTGAGATGTGGGGAGAGTGTTTTGTGTAAAGTATTCTTATAGAAATAACGTGCTGCCGAGCGCGTTGGTTGGGAACGTTGTCATTTCAAAGCTCCCAATCCAAGTTCTCAGGCGATGTAATTTCTAAGGGAATGAAAAGGCATTTATTTGACTGAGATGTGGGGAGAGTGTTTTGTGTGAAGTATTCTTATAGAAATTAACGTGCTGCCGATCGGGGTGGTTGTTAACGTTGTTATTTCGAAGCTCCCAATCCAAGTTCTCAGGCGATGTTAATTTCTAAGGGAATGAAAAGGCATTTATCTGACTGAGATGTGGGGAGAGTGTTTTGTGTGAAGTATTCTGATAGAAATTAACGTGTTGCCGAGAGCGGTGGTTGGGAACCTTGTCATTTCAAAGCTCCCAATCCAAGTTCTCAGGCGATGTAATTTCTAAGGGAATGAAAAGGCATTTATTTGACTGAGATGTGGGGAGAGTGTTTTGTGTGAAGTATTCTTATAGAAATTAACGTGCTGCCGAGCGGGGTGGTTGGGAACGTTGTTATTTCGAAGCTCCCAATCCAAGTTCTCAGGCGATGTTAATTTCTAAGGGAATGAAAAGGCATTTATCTGACTGAGATGTGGGGAGAGTGTTTTGTGTGAAGTATTCTGATAGAAATTAACGTGCTGCCGAGCGCGGTGGTTGGGAACCTTGTCATTTCAATGCTCCCAATCCAAGTTCTCAGGCGATTTAATTTCTAAGGGAATGAAAAGGCATTTATTTGACTGAGATGTGGGGAGAGTGTTTTGTGTGAAGTATTCTTATAGAAATTAACGTGCTGCCGAGCGGGGTGGTTGGGAACGTTGTTATTTCGAAGCTCCCAATCCAAGTTCTCAGGCGATGTTTATTTCTAAGGGAATGAAAAGGCATTTATCTGACTGAGATGTGGGGAGATTGTTTTGTGTGGTATTCTGATAGAAATTAACGTGCTGCCGAGCGGGGTGGTTGGGAACGTTGTCATTTCAAAGCTCCCAATCCAAGTTCTCAGGCGATGTAATTTCTAAGGGAATGAAAAGGCATTTATATGACTGAGATGTGGGGAGAGTGTTTTGTGTGAAGTATTCTTATAGAAATTAACGTGCTGCCGAGCGCGGTGGTTGGGAACGTTGTCATTTCAAAGCTCCCAATCCAAGTTCTCAGGCGATGTAATTTCTAAGAGAATGAAAAGGCATTTATTTGACTGAGATGTGGGGAGAGTGTTTTGTGTGAAGTATTCTTATAGAAATAACGTGCTGCCGAGCGCGTTGGTTGGGAACGTTGTCATTTCAAAGCTCCCAATCCAAGTTCTCAGGCGATGTAATTTCTAAGGGAATGAAAAGGCATTTATTTGACTGAGATGTGGGGAGAGTGTTTTGTGTGAAGTATTCTTATAGAAATTAACGTGCTGCCGAGCGGGGTGGTTGTTAACGTTGTTATTTCGAAGCTCCCAATCCAAGTTCTCAGGCGATGTTAATTTCTAAGGGAATGAAAAGGCATTTATCTGACTGAGATGTGGGGAGAGTGTTTTGTGTGAAGTATTCTGATAGAAATTAACGTGCTGCCGAGCGCGGTGGTTGGGAACCTTGTCATTTCAAAGCTCCCAATCCAAGTTCTCAGGCGATGTAATTTCTAAGGGAATGAAAAGGCATTTATTTGACTGAGATGTGGGGAGAGTGTTTTGTGTGAAGTATTCTTATAGAAATTAACGTGCTGCCGAGCGGGGTGGTTGGGAACGTTGTTATTTCGAAGCTCCCAATCCAAGTTCTCAGGCGATGTTAATTTCTAAGGGAATGAAAAGGCATTTATCTGACTGAGATGTGGGGAGATTGTTTTGTGTGGTATTCTGATAGAAATTAACGTGCTGCCGAGCGGGGTGGTTGGGAACGTTGTCATTTCAAAGCTCCCAATCCAAGTTCTCAGGCGATGTAATTTCTAAGGGAATGAAAAGGCATTTATATGACTGAGATGTGGGGAGAGTGTTTTGTGTGAAGTATTCTTATAGAAATTAACGTGCTGCCGAGCGCGGTGGTTGGGAACGTTGTCATTTCAAAGCTCCCAATCCAAGTTCTCAGGCGATGTAATTTCTAAGAGAATGAAAAGGCATTTATTTGACTGAGATGTGGGGAGAGTGTTTTGTGTGAAGTATTCTTATAGAAATTAACGTGCTGCCGAGCGGGGTGGTTGTTAACGTTGTTATTTCGAAGCTCCCAATCCAAGTTCTCAGGCGATGTTAATTTCTAAGGGAATGAAAAGGCATTTATCTGACTGAGATGTGGGGAGAGTGTTTTGTGTGAAGTATTCTGATAGAAATTAACGTGTTGCCGAGAGCGGTGGTTGGGAACCTTGTCATTTCAAAGCTCCCAATCCAAGTTCTCAGGCGATGTAATTTCTAAGGGAATGAAAAGGCATTTATTTGACTGAGATGTGGGGAGAGTGTTTTGTGTGAAGTATTCTTATAGAAATTAACGTGCTGCCGAGCGGGGTGGTTGGGAGTTTTGTTATTTCGAAGCTCCCAATCCAAGTTCTCAGGCGATGTTAATTTCTAAGGGAATGAAAAGGCATTTATCTGACTGAGATGTGGGGAGAGTGTTTTGTGTGAAGTATTCTGATAGAAATTAACGTGCTGCCGAGCGCGGTGGTTGGGAACCTTGTCATTTCAAAGCTCCCAATCCAAGTTCTCAGGCGATTTAATTTCTAAGGGAATGAAAAGGCATTTATTTGACTGAGATGTGGGGAGAGTGTTTTGTGTGAAGTATTCTTATAGAAATTAACGTGCTGCCGAGCGGGGTGGTTGGGAACGTTGTTATTTCGAAGCTCCCAATCCAAGTTCTCAGGCGATGTTAATTTCTAAGGGAATGAAAAGGCATTTATCTGACTGAGATGTGGGGAGATTGTTTTGTGTGGTATTCTGATAGAAATTAACGTGCTGCCGAGCGGGGTGGTTGGGAACGTTGTCATTTCAAAGCTCCCAATCCAAGTTCTCAGGCGATGTAATTTCTAAGGGAATGAAAAGGCATTTATATGACTGAGATGTGGGGAGAGTGTTTTGTGTGAAGTATTCTTATAGAAATTAACGTGCTGCCGAGCGCGGTGGTTGGGAACGTTGTCATTTCAAAGCTCCCAATCCAAGTTCTCAGGCGATGTAATTTCTAAGAGAATGAAAAGGCATTTATTTGACTGAGATGTGGGGAGAGTGTTTTGTGTGAAGTATTCTTATAGAAATAACGTGCTGCCGAGCGCGTTGGTTGGGAACGTTGTCATTTCAAAGCTCCCAATCCAAGTTCTCAGGCGATGTAATTTCTAAGGGAATGAAAAGGCATTTATTTGACTGAGATGTGGGGAGAGTGTTTTGTGTGAAGTATTCTTATAGAAATTAACGTGCTGCCGAGCGGGGTGGTTGTTAACGTTGTTATTTCGAAGCTCCCAATCCAAGTTCTCAGGCGATGTTAATTTCTAAGGGAATGAAAAGGCATTTATCTGACTGAGATGTGGGGAGAGTGTTTTGTGTGAAGTATTCTGATAGAAATTAACGTGTTGCCGAGCGCGGTGGTTGGGAACCTTGTCATTTCAAAGCTCCCAATCCAAGTTCTCAGGCGATGTAATTTCTAAGGGAATGAAAAGGCATTTATTTGACTGAGATGTGGGGAGAGTGTTTTGTGTGAAGTATTCTTATAGAAATTAACGTGCTGCCGAGCGGGGTGGTTGGGAACGTTGTTATTTCGAAGCTCCCAATCCAAGTTCTCAGGCGATGTTAATTTCTAAGGGAATGAAAAGGCATTTATCTGACTGAGATGTGGGGAGATTGTTTTGTGTGGTATTCTGATAGAAATTAACGTGCTGCCGAGCGGGGTGGTTGGGAACGTTGTCATTTCAAAGCTCCCAATCCAAGTTCTCAGGCGATGTAATTTCTAAGGGAATGAAAAGGCATTTATATGACTGAGATGTGGGGAGAGTGTTTTGTGTGAAGTATTCTTATAGAAATTAACGTGCTGCCGAGCGCGGTGGTTGGGAACGTTGTCATTTCAAAGCTCCCAATCCAAGTTCTCAGGCGATGTAATTTCTAAGAGAATGAAAAGGCATTTATTTGACTGAGATGTGGGGAGAGTGTTTTGTGTGAAGTATTCTTATAGAAATTAACGTGCTGCCGAGCGGGGTGGTTGTTAACGTTGTTATTTCGAAGCTCCCAATCCAAGTTCTCAGGCGATGTTAATTTCTAAGGGAATGAAAAGGCATTTATCTGACTGAAATGTGGGGAGAGTGTTTTGTGTGAAGTATTCTGATAGAAATTAACGTGCTGCCGAGCGCGGTGGTTGGGAACCTTGTCATTTCAAAGCTCCCAATCCAAGTTCTCAGGCGATGTAATTTCTAAGGGAATGAAAAGGCATTTATTTGACTGAGATGTGGGGAGAGTGTTTTGTGTGAAGTATTCTTATAGAAATTAACGTGCTGCCGAGCGGGGTGGTTGGGAACGTTGTTATTTCGAAGCTCCCAATCCAAGTTCTCAGGCGATGTTAATTTCTAAGGGAATGAAAAGGCATTTATCTGACTGAGATGTGGGGAGAGTGTTTTGTGTGAAGTATTCTGATAGAAATTAACGTGCTGCCGAGCGCGGTGGTTGGGAACCTTGTCATTTCAAAGCTCCCAATCCAAGTTCTCAGGCGATTTAATTTCTAAGGGAATGAAAAGGCATTTATTTGACTGAGATGTGGGGAGAGTGTTTTGTGTGAAGTATTCTTATAGAAATTAACGTGCTGCCGAGCGGGGTGGTTGGGAACGTTGTTATTTCGAAGCTCCCAATCGAAGTTCTCAGGCGATGTTAATTTCTAAGGGAATGAAAAGGCATTTATCTGACTGAGATGTGGGGAGAGTGTTTTGTGTGGTATTCTGATAGAAATTAACGTGCTGCCGAGCGGGGTGGTTGGGAACGTTGTCATTTCAAAGCTCCCAATCCAAGTTCTCAGGCGATGTAATTTCTAAGGGAATGAAAAGGCATTTATATGACTGAGATGTGGGGAGAGTGTTTTGTGTGAAGTATTCTTATAGAAATTAACGTGCTGCCGATCGCGGTGGTTGGGAACGTTGTCATTTCAAAGCTCCCAATCCAAGTTCTCAGGCGATG
The DNA here is from genome assembly GCA_947359465.1 of Metellina segmentata. Classification (NCBI taxonomy): domain Eukaryota; kingdom Metazoa; phylum Arthropoda; class Arachnida; order Araneae; family Tetragnathidae; genus Metellina; species Metellina segmentata. Next base: position 17,288,007 of record OX375879.1, on the reverse strand, counting down.
TAATTTCTAAGAGAATGAAAAGGCATTTATTTGACTGAGATGTGGGGAGAGTGTTTTGTGTGAAGTATTCTTATAGAAATTAACGTGCTGCCGAGCGGGGTGGTTGTTAACGTTGTTATTTCGAAGCTCCCAATCCAAGTTCTCAGGCGATCTTAATTTCTAAGGGAATGAAAAGGCATTTATCTGACTGAGATGTGGGGAGAGTGTTTTGTGTGAAGTATTCTGATAGAAATTAACGTGCTGCCGAGCGCGGTGGTTGGGAACCTTGTCATTTCAAAGCTCCCAATCCAAGTTCTCAGGCGATGTAATTTCTAAGGGAATGAAAAGGCATTTTTTGACTGAGAAGTGGGGAGAGTGTTTTGTTAGAAGTATTCTTATAGAAATTAACGTGCTGCCGAGCGGGGTGGTTGGGAACGTTGTTATTTCGAAGCTCTCAATCCAAGTTCTCAGGCGATGTTAATTTCTAAGGGAATGAAAAGGCATTTATCTGACTGAGATGTGGGGAGAGTGTTTTGTGTGTGGTATTCTGATAGAAATTAACGTGCTGCCGAGCGCGGTGGTTGGGAACCTTGTCATTTCAAAGCTCCCAATCCAAGTTCTCAGGCGATGTAATTTCTAAGAGAATGAAAAGGCATTTATTTGACTGAGATGTGGGGAGAGTGTTTTGTGTGAAGTATTCTTATAGAAATTAACGTGCTGCCGAGCGGGGTGGTTGTTAACGTTGTTATTTCGAAGCTCCCAATCCAAGTTCTCAGGCGATCTTAATTTCTAAGGGAATGAAAAGGCATTTATCTGACTGAGATGTGGGGAGAGTGTTTTGTGTGAAGTATTCTGATAGAAATTAACGTGCTGCCGAGCGCGGTGGTTGGGAACCTTGTCATTTCAAAGCTCCCAATCCAAGTTCTCAGGCGATGTAATTTCTAAGGGAATGAAAAGGCATTTTTTTGACTGAGAAGTGGGGAGAGTGTTTTGTGTGAAGTATTCTTATAGAAATTAACGTGCTGCCGAGCGGGGTGGTTTGGAACGTTGTTATTTCGAAGCTCTCAATCCAAGTTCTCAGGCGATGTTAATTTCTAAGGGAATGAAAAGGCATTTATCTGACTGAGATGTGGGGAGAGTGTTTTGTGTGTGGTATTCTGATAGAAATTAACGTGCTGCCGAGCGCGGTGGTTGGGAACCTTGTCATTTCAAAACTCCCAATCCAAGTTCTCAGGCGATGTAATTTCTAAGGGAATGAAAAGGCATTTATTTGACTGAGATGTGGGGAGAGTGTTTTGTGTAAAGTATTCTTATAGAAATAACGTGCTGCCGAGCGCGGTGGTTGGGAACGTTGTCATTTCAAAGCTCCCAATCCAAGTTCTCAGGCGATGTAATTTCTAAGGGAATGAAAAGGCATTTTTTTTACTGAGAAGTGGGGAGAGTGTTTTGTGTGAAGTATTCTTATAGAAATTAACGTGCTGCCGAGCGGGGTGGTTGGGAACGTTGTTATTTCGAAGCTCTCAATCCAAGTTCTCAGGCGATGTTAATTTCTAAGGGAATGAAAAGGCATTTATCTGACTGAGATGTGGGGAGAGTGTTTTGTGTGTGGTATTCTGATAGAAATTAACGTGCTGCCGAGCGCGGTGGTTGGGAACCTTGTCATTTCAAAGCTCCCAATCCAAGTTCTCAGGCGATGTAATTTCTAAGGGAATGAAAAGGCATTTATTTGACTGAGATGTGGGGAGAGTGTTTTGTGTAAAGTATTCTTATAGAAATAACGTGCTGCCGAGCGCGTTGGTTGGGAACGTTGTCATTTCAAAGCTCCCAATCCAAGTTCTCAGGCGATGTAATTTCTAAGGGAATGAAAAGGCATTTATTTGACTGAGATGTGGGGAGAGTGTTTTGTGTGAAGTATTCTTATAGAAATTAACGTGCTGCCGAGCGGGGTGGTTGTTAACGTTGTTATTTCGAAGCTCCCAATCCAAGTTCTCAGGCGATGTTAATTTCTAAGGGAATGAAAAGGCATTTATCTGACTGAGATGTGGGGAGAGTGTTTTGTGTGAAGTATTCTGATAGAAATTAATGTGCTGCCGAGCGCGGTGGTTGGGAACCTTGTCATTTCAAAGCTCCCAATCCAAGTTCTCAGGCGATGTAATTTCTAAGGGAATGAAAAGGCATTTATTTGACTGAGATGTGGGGAGAGTGTTTTGTGTGAAGTATTCTTATAGAAATTAACGTGCTGCCGAGCGGGGTGGTTGGGAACGTTGTTATTTCGAAGCTCCCAATCCAAGTTCTCAGGCGATGTTAATTTCTAAGGGAATGAAAAGGCATTTATCTGACTGAGATGTGGGGAGAGTGTTTTGTGTGAAGTATTCTGATAGAAATTAACGTGCTGCCGAGCGCGGTGGTTGGGAACCTTGTCATTTCAAAGCTCCCAATCCAAGTTCTCAGGCGATTTAATTTCTAAGGGAATGAAAAGGCATTTATTTGACTGAGATGTGGGGAGAGTGTTTTGTGTGAAGTATTCTTATAGAAATTAACGTGCTGCCGAGCGGGGTGGTTGGGAACGTTGTTATTTCGAAGCTCCCAATCGAAGTTCTCAGGCGATGTTAATTTCTAAGGGAATGAAAAGGCATTTATCTGACTGAGATGTGGGGAGAGTGTTTTGTGTGGTATTCTGATAGAAATTAACGTGCTGCCGAGCGGGGTGGTTGGGAACGTTGTCATTTCAAAGCTCCCAATCCAAGTTCTCAGGCGATGTAATTTCTAAGGGAATGAAAAGGCATTTATATGACTGAGATGTGGGGAGAGTGTTTTGTGTGAAGTATTCTTATAGAAATTAACGTGCTGCCGATCGCGGTGGTTGGGAACGTTGTCATTTCAAAGCTCCCAATCCAAGTTCTCAGGCGATGTAATTTCTAAGAGAATGAAAAGGCATTTATTTGACTGAGATGTGGGGAGAGTGTTTTGTGTGAAGTATTCTTATAGAAATTAACGTGCTGCCGAGCGGGGTGGTTGTTAACGTTGTTATTTCGAAGCTCCCAATCCAAGTTCTCAGGCGATCTTAATTTCTAAGGGAATGAAAAGGCATTTATCTGACTGAGATGTGGGGAGAGTGTTTTGTGTGAAGTATTCTGATAGAAATTAACGTGCTGCCGAGCGCGGTGGTTGGGAACCTTGTCATTTCAAAGCTCCCAATCCAAGTTCTCAGGCGATGTAATTTCTAAGGGAATGAAAAGGCATTTTTTGACTGAGAAGTGGGGAGAGTGTTTTGTTAGAAGTATTCTTATAGAAATTAACGTGCTGCCGAGCGGGGTGGTTGGGAACGTTGTTATTTCGAAGCTCTCAATCCAAGTTCTCAGGCGATGTTAATTTCTAAGGGAATGAAAAGGCATTTATCTGACTGAGATGTGGGGAGAGTGTTTTGTGTGTGGTATTCTGATAGAAATTAACGTGCTGCCGAGCGCGGTGGTTGGGAACCTTGTCATTTCAAAGCTCCCAATCCAAGTTCTCAGGCGATGTAATTTCTAAGAGAATGAAAAGGCATTTATTTGACTGAGATGTGGGGAGAGTGTTTTGTGTGAAGTATTCTTATAGAAATTAACGTGCTGCCGAGCGGGGTGGTTGTTAACGTTGTTATTTCGAAGCTCCCAATCCAAGTTCTCAGGCGATCTTAATTTCTAAGGGAATGAAAAGGCATTTATCTGACTGAGATGTGGGGAGAGTGTTTTGTGTGAAGTATTCTGATAGAAATTAACGTGCTGCCGAGCGCGGTGGTTGGGAACCTTGTCATTTCAAAGCTCCCAATCCAAGTTCTCAGGCGATGTAATTTCTAAGGGAATGAAAAGGCATTTTTTTGACTGAGAAGTGGGGAGAGTGTTTTGTGTGAAGTATTCTTATAGAAATTAACGTGCTGCCGAGCGGGGTGGTTTGGAACGTTGTTATTTCGAAGCTCTCAATCCAAGTTCTCAGGCGATGTTAATTTCTAAGGGAATGAAAAGGCATTTATCTGACTGAGATGTGGGGAGAGTGTTTTGTGTGTGGTATTCTGATAGAAATTAACGTGCTGCCGAGCGCGGTGGTTGGGAACCTTGTCATTTCAAAACTCCCAATCCAAGTTCTCAGGCGATGTAATTTCTAAGGGAATGAAAAGGCATTTATTTGACTGAGATGTGGGGAGAGTGTTTTGTGTAAAGTATTCTTATAGAAATAACGTGCTGCCGAGCGCGGTGGTTGGGAACGTTGTCATTTCAAAGCTCCCAATCCAAGTTCTCAGGCGATGTAATTTCTAAGGGAATGAAAAGGCATTTTTTTGACTGAGAAGTGGGGAGAGTGTTTTGTGTGAAGTATTCTTATAGAAATTAACGTGCTGCCGAGCGGGGTGGTTGGGAACGTTGTTATTTCGAAGCTCTCAATCCAAGTTCTCAGGCGATGTTAATTTCTAAGGGAATGAAAAGGCATTTATCTGACTGAGATGTGGGGAGAGTGTTTTGTGTGTGGTATTCTGATAGAAATTAACGTGCTGCCGAGCGCGGTGGTTGGGAACCTTGTCATTTCAAAGCTCCCAATCCAAGTTCTCAGGCGATGTAATTTCTAAGGGAATGAAAAGGCATTTATTTGACTGAGATGTGGGGAGAGTGTTTTGTGTAAAGTATTCTTATAGAAATAACGTGCTGCCGAGCGCGTTGGTTGGGAACGTTGTCATTTCAAAGCTCCCAATCCAAGTTCTCAGGCGATGTAATTTCTAAGGGAATGAAAAGGCATTTATTTGACTGAGATGTGGGGAGAGTGTTTTGTGTGAAGTATTCTTATAGAAATTAACGTGCTGCCGAGCGGGGTGGTTGTTAACGTTGTTATTTCGAAGCTCCCAATCCAAGTTCTCAGGCGATGTTAATTTCTAAGGGAATGAAAAGGCATTTATCTGACTGAGATGTGGGGAGAGTGTTTTGTGTGAAGTATTCTGATAGAAATTAATGTGCTGCCGAGCGCGGTGGTTGGGAACCTTGTCATTTCAAAGCTCCCAATCCAAGTTCTCAGGCGATGTAATTTCTAAGGGAATGAAAAGGCATTTATTTGACTGAGATGTGGGGAGAGTGTTTTGTGTGAAGTATTCTTATAGAAATTAACGTGCTGCCGAGCGGGGTGGTTGGGAACGTTGTTATTTCGAAGCTCCCAATCCAAGTTCTCAGGCGATGTTAATTTCTAAGGGAATGAAAAGGCATTTATCTGACTGAGATGTGGGGAGAGTGTTTTGTGTGAAGTATTCTGATAGAAATTAACGTGCTGCCGAGCGCGGTGGTTGGGAACCTTGTCATTTCAAAGCTCCCAATCCAAGTTCTCAGGCGATTTAATTTCTAAGGGAATGAAAATGCATTTATTTGACTGAGATGTGGGGAGAGTGTTTTGTGTGAAGTATTCTTATAGAAATTAACGTGCTGCCGAGCGGGGTGGTTGGGAACGTTGTTATTTCGAAGCTCCCAATCCAAGTTCTCAGGCGATCTTAATTTCTAAGGGAATGAAAAGGCATTTATATGACTGAGATGTGGGGAGAGTGTTTTGTGTGAAGTATTCTTATAGAAATTAACGTGCTGCCGAGCGCGGTGGTTGGGAACGTTGTCATTTCAAAGCTCCCAATCCAAGTTCTCAGGCGATGTAATTTCTAAGAGAATGAAAAGGCATTTATTTGACTGAGATGTGGGGAGAGTGTTTTGTGTGAAGTATTCTTATAGAAATTAACGTGCTGCCGAGCGGGGTGGTTGTTAACGTAGTTATTTCGAAGCTCCCAATCCAAGTTCCCAGGCGATCTTAATTTCTAAGGGAATGAAAAGGCATTTATCTGACTGAGATGTGGGGAGAGTGTTTTGTGTGAAGTATTCTGATAGAAATTAACGTGCTGCCGAGCGCGGTGGTTGGGAACCTTGTCATTTCAAAGCTCCCAATCCAAGTTCTCAGGCGATGTAATTTCTAAGGGAATGAAAAGGCATTTTTTTGACTGAGAAGTGGGGAGAGTGTTTTGTGTGAAGTATTCTTATAGAAATTAACGTGCTGCCGAGCGGGGTGGTTTGGAACGTTGTTATTTCGAAGCTCTCAATCCAAGTTCTCAGGCGATGTTAATTTCTAAGGGAATGAAAAGGCATTTATCTGACTGAGATGTGGGGAGAGTGTTTTGTGTGTGGTATTCTGATAGAAATTAACGTGCTGCCGAGCGCGGTGGTTGGGAACCTTGTCATTTCAAAGCTCCCAATCCAAGTTCTCAGGCGATGTAATTTCTAAGGGAATGAAAAGGCATTTATTTGACTGAGATGTGGGGAGAGTGTTTTGTGTAAAGTATTCTTATAGAAATAACGTGCTGCCGAGCGCGGTGGTTGGGAACGTTGTCATTTCAAAGCTCCCAATCCAAGTTCTCAGGCGATGTAATTTCTAAGGGAATGAAAAGGCATTTTTTTGACTGAGAAGTGGGGAGAGTGTTTTGTGTGAAGTATTCTTATAGAAATTAACGTGCTGCCGAGCGGGGTGGTTGGGAACGTTGTTATTTCGAAGCTCTCAATCCAAGTTCTCAGGCGATGTTAATTTCTAAGGGAATGAAAAGGCATTTATCTGACTGAGATGTGGGGAGAGTGTTTTGTGTGTGGTATTCTGATAGAAATTAACGTGCTGCCGAGCGCGGTGGTTGGGAACCTTGTCATTTCAAAGCTCCCAATCCAAGTTCTCAGGCGATGTAATTTCTAAGGGAATGAAAAGGCATTTATTTGACTGAGATGTGGGGAGAGTGTTTTGTGTAAAGTATTCTTATAGAAATAACGTGCTGCCGAGCGCGTTGGTTGGGAACGTTGTCATTTCAAAGCTCCCAATCCAAGTTCTCAGGCGATGTAATTTCTAAGGGAATGAAAAGGCATTTATTTGACTGAGATGTGGGGAGAGTGTTTTGTGTGAAGTATTCTTATAGAAATTAACGTGCTGCCGAGCGGGGTGGTTGTTAACGTTGTTATTTCGAAGCTCCCAATCCAAGTTCTCAGGCGATGTTAATTTCTAAGGGAATGAAAAGGCATTTATCTGACTGAGATGTGGGGAGAGTGTTTTGTGTGAAGTATTCTGATAGAAATTAACGTGTTGCCGAGCGCGGTGGTTGGGAACCTTGTCATTTCAAAGCTCCCAATCCAAGTTCTCAGGCGATGTAATTTCTAAGGGAATGAAAAGGCATTTATTTGACTGAGATGTGGGGAGAGTGTTTTGTGTGAAGTATTCTTATAGAAATTAACGTGCTGCCGAGCGGGGTGGTTGGGAACGTTGTTATTTCGAAGCTCCCAATCCAAGTTCTCAGGCGATGTTAATTTCTAAGGGAATGAAAAGGCATTTATCTGACTGAGATGTGGGGAGAGTGTTTTGTGTGAAGTATTCTGATAGAAATTAACGTGCTGCCGAGCGCGGTGGTTGGGAACCTTGTCATTTCAAAGCTCCCAATCCAAGTTCCCAGGCGATTTAATTTCTAAGGGAATGAAAAGGCATTTATTTGACTGAGATGTGGGGAGAGTGTTTTGTGTGAAGTATTCTTATAGAAATTAACGTGCTGCCGAGCGGGGTGGTTGGGAACGTTGTTATTTCGAAGCTCCCAATCCAAGTTCTCAGGCGATGTTAATTTCTAAGGGAATGAAAAGGCATTTATCTGACTGAGATGTGGGGAGATTGTTTTGTGTGGTATTCTGATAGAAATTAACGTGCTGCCGAGCGGGGTGGTTGGGAACGTTGTCATTTCAAAGCTCCCAATCCAAGTTCTCAGGCGATGTAATTTCTAAGGGAATGAAAAGGCATTTATATGACTGAGATGTGGGGAGAGTGTTTTGTGTGAAGTATTCTTATAGAAATTAACGTGCTGCCGAGCGCGGTGGTTGGGAACGTTGTCATTTCAAAGCTCCCAATCCAAGTTCTCAGGCGATGTTAATTTCTAAGGGAATGAAAAGGCATTTATCTGACTGAGATGTGGGGAGAGTGTTTTCTGTGAAGTATTCTGATAGAAATTAACGTGCTGCCGAGCGCGGTGGTTGGGAACCTTGTCATTTCAAAGCTCCCAATCCAAGTTCTCAGGCGATTTAATTTCTAAGGGAATGAAAAGGCATTTATTTGACTGAGATGTGGGGAGAGTGTTTTGTGTGAAGTATTCTTATAGAAATTAACGTGCTGCCGAGCGGGGTGGTTGGGAACGTTGTTATTTCGAAGCTCCCAATCGAAGTTCTCAGGCGATGTTAATTTCTAAGGGAATGAAAAGGCATTTATCTGACTGAGATGTGGGGAGAGTGTTTTGTGTGGTATTCTGATAGAAATTAACGTGCTGCCGAGCGGGGTGGTTGGGAACGTTGTCATTTCAAAGCTCCCAATCCAAGTTCTCAGGCGATGTAATTTCTAAGGGAATGAAAAGGCATTTATATGACTGAGATGTGGGGAGAGTGTTTTGTGTGAAGTATTCTTATAGAAATTAACGTGCTGCCGAGCGCGGTGGTTGGGAACGTTGTCATTTCAAAGCTCCCAATCCAAGTTCTCAGGCGATGTAATTTCTAAGAGAATGAAAAGGCATTTATTTGACTGAGATGTGGGGAGAGTGTTTTGTGTGAAGTATTCTTATAGAAATTAACGTGCTGCCGAGCGGGGTGGTTGTTAACGTTGTTATTTCGAAGCTCCCAATCCAAGTTCTCAGGCGATCTTAATTTCTAAGGGAATGAAAAGGCATTTATCTGACTGAGATGTGGGGAGAGTGTTTTGTGTGAAGTATTCTGATAGAAATTAACGTGCTGCCGAGCGCGGTGGTTGGGAACCTTGTCATTTCAAAGCTCCCAATCCAAGTTCTCAGGCGATGTAATTTCTAAGGGAATGAAAAGGCATTTTTTGACTGAGAAGTGGGGAGAGTGTTTTGTGTGAAGTATTCTTATAGAAATTAACGTGCTGCCGAGCGGGGTGGTTGGGAACGTTGTTATTTCGAAGCTCTCAATCCAAGTTCTCAGGCGATGTTAATTTCTAAGGGAATGAAAAGGCATTTATCTGACTGAGATGTGGGGAGAGTGTTTTGTGTGTGGTATTCTGATAGAAATTAACGTGCTGCCGAGCGCGGTGGTTGGGAACCTTGTCATTTCAAAGCTCCCAATCCAAGTTCTCAGGCGATGTAATTTCTAAGGGAATGAAAAGGCATTTATTTGACTGAGATGTGGGGAGAGTGTTTTGTGTAAAGTATTCTTATAGAAATAACGTGCTGCCGAGCGCGGTGGTTGGGAACGTTGTCATTTCAAAGCTCCCAATCCAAGTTCTCAGGCGATGTAATTTCTAAGGGAATGAAAAGGCATTTATTTGACTGAGATGTGGGGAGAGTGTTTTGTGTGAAGTATTCTTATAGAAATTAACGTGCTGCCGAGCGGGGTGGTTGTTAACGTTGTTATTTCGAAGCTCCCAATCCAAGTTCTCAGGCGATGTTAATTTCTAAGGGAATGAAAAGGCATTTATCTGACTGAGATGTGGGGAGAGTGTTTTGTGTGAAGTATTCTGATAGAAATTAACGTGCTGCCGAGCGCGGTGGTTGGGAACCTTGTCATTTCAAAGCTCCCAATCCAAGTTCTCAGGCGATGTAATTTCTAAGGGAATGAAAAGGCATTTATTTGACTGAGATGTGGGGAGAGTGTTTTGTGTGAAGTATTCTTATAGAAATTAACGTGCTGCCGAGCGGGGTGGTTGGGAACGTTGTGATTTCAAAGCTCCCAATCCAAGTTCTCAGGCGATGTAATTTCTAAGGGAATGAAAAGGCATTTATATGACTGAGATGTGGGGAGAGTGTTTTGTGTGAAGTATTCTTATAGAAATTAACGTGCTGCCGAGCGCGGTGGTTGGGAACGTTGTCATTTCAAAGCTTCCAATCCAAGTTCTCAGGCGATGTGATTTCTAAGGGAATGAAAAGGCATTTATTTGACTGAGATGTGGGGAGAGTGTTTTGTGTGAAGCATTCTTATAGAAATTAACGTGCTGCCGAGCGGGGTGGTTGGGAACGTTGTTATTTCGAAGCTCCCAATCCAAGTTCTCAGGCGATGTAATTTCTAAGGGAATGAAAAGTCATTTATTTGACTGAGATGTGGGGAGAGTGTTTTGTGTGAAGTATTCTTATAGAAATTAACGTGCTGCCGAGCGCGGTGGTTGGGAACGTTGTCATTTCAAAGCTCCCAATCCAAGTTCTCAGGCGATGTAATTTCTAAGGGAATGAAAAGGCATTTATATGACTGAGATGTGGGGAGAGTGTTTTGTGTGAAGTATTCGTATAGAAATTAACATGCTGCCGAGCGCGGTGGTTGGGAACGTTGTGATTTCAAAGCTCCCAATCCAAGTTCTCAGGCGATGTAATTTCTAAGGGAATGAAAAGGCATTTATTTGACTGAGATGTGGGGAGAGTGTTTTGTGTGAAGTATTCTTATAGAAATTAACGTGCTGCCGAGCGGGGTGGTTGTTAACGTTGTTATTTCGAAGCTCCCAATCCAAGTTCTCAGGCGATGTTAATTTCTAAGGGAATGAAAAGGCATTTATCTGACTGAGATGTGGGGAGAGTGTTTTGTGTGAAGTATTCTGATAGAAATTAACGTGCTGCCGAGCGCGGTGGTTGGGAACCTTGTCATTTCAAAGCTCCCAATCCAAGTTCTCAGGCGATGTAATTTCTAAGGGAATGAAAAGGCATTTATTTGACTGAGATGTGGGGAGAGTGTTTTGTGTGAAGTATTCTTATAGAAATTAACGTGCTGCCGAGCTTGGTGGTTGGGAACGGTTTTATTTCGAAGCTCTCAATCCAAGTTCTCAGGCGATGTTAATTTCTAAGGGAATGAAAAGGCATTTATCTGACTGAGATGTGGGGAGAGTGTTTTGTGTGTGGTAATCTGATAGAAATTAACGTGCTGCCGAGCGCGGTGGTTGGGAAACTTGTCATTTCAAAGCTCCCAATCCAAGTTCTCAGGCGATGTAATTTCTAAGGGAATGAAAAGGCATTTATTTGACTGAGATGTGGGGAGAGTGTTTTGTGTAAAGTATTCTTATAGAAATTAACGTGCTGCCGAGCGCGGTGGTTGGGAACGTTGTGATTTCAAAGCTCCCAATCCAAGTTCTCAGGCGATGTAATTTCTAAGGGAATGAAAAGGCATTTATATGACTGAGATGTGGGGAGAGTGTTTTGTGTGAAGTATTCTTATAGAAATTAACGTGCTGCCGAGCGCGGTGGTTGGGAACGTTGTCATTTCAAAGCTTCCAATCCAAGTTCTCAGGCGATGTGATTTCTAAGGGAATGAAAAGGCATTTATTTGACTGAGATGTGGGGAGAGTGTTTTGTGTGAAGCATTCTTATAGAAATTAACGTGCTGCCGAGCGGGGTGGTTGGGAACGTTGTAATTTCGAAGCTCCCAATCCAAGTTCTCAGGCGATGTAATTTCTAAGGGAATGAAAAGGCATTTATTTGACTGAGATGTGGGGAGAGTGTTTTGTGTAAAGTATTCTTATAGAAATAACGTGCTGCCGAGCGCGGTGGTTGGGAACGTTGTCATTTCAAAGCTCCCAATCCAAGTTCTCAGGCGATGTAATTTCTAAGGGAATGAAAAGGCATTTATATGACTGAGATGTGGGGAGAGTGTTTCGTGTGAAGTATTCTTATAGAAATTAACGTGCTGCCGAGCGCGGTGGTTGGGAACGTTGTTTTTTCGAAGCTCCCAATCCAAGTTCTCAGGCGATGTAATTTCTAAGGGAATGAAAAGGCATTTATCTGACTGAGATGTGGGGAGAGTGTTTTGTGTGAAGTATTCTGATAGAAATTAACGTGCTGCCGAGCGCGGTGGTTAGGAACGTTGTCATTTCAAAGCTCCCAATCCAAGTTCTCAGGCGATATAATTTCTAAGGGAATGAAAAGGCATTTATATGACTGAGATGTGGGGAGAGTGTTTCGTGTGAAGTATTCTTATAGAAATTAACGTGCTGCCGAGCGCGGTGGTTGGGAACGTTGTTTTTTCGAAGCTCCCAATCCAAGTTCTCAGGCGATGTAATTTCTAAGGGAATGAAAAGGCATTTATCTGACTGAGATGTGGGGAGAGTGTTTTGTGTGAAGTATTCTGATAGAAATTAACGTGCTGCCGAGCGCGGTGGTTGGGAACCTTGTCATTTCAAAGCTCCCAATCCAAGTTCTCAGGCGATGTTAATTTCTAAGGGAATGAAAAGGCATTTATCTGACTGAGATGTGGGGAGAGTGTTTTGTGTGTGGTATTCTGATAGAAATTAACGTGCTGCCGAGCGCGGTGGTTGGGAAACTTGGCATTTCGAAGCTCTCAATCCAAGTTCTCAGGCGATGTTAATTTATAAGGGAATGAAAAGGCATTTATCTGACTGAGATGTGGGGAGAGTGTTTTGTGTGTGGTAATCTGATAGAAATTAACGTGCTGCCGAGCGCGGTGGTTGGGAAACTTGTCATTTCAAAGCTCATAATCCAAGTTCTCAGGCGATGTAATTTCTAAGGGAATGAAAAGGCATTTATTTGACTGAGATGTGGGGAGAGTGTTTTGTGTAAAGTATTCTTATAGAAATTAACGTGCTGCCGAGCGCGGTGGTTGGGAACGTTGTGATTTCAAAGCTCCCAATCCAAGTTCTCAGGCGATGTAATTTCTAAGGGAATGAAAAGGCATTTATATGACTGAGATGTGGGGAGAGTGTTTTGTGTGAAGTATTCTTATAGAAATTAACGTGCTGCCGAGCGCGGTGGTTGGGAACGTTGTCATTTCAAAGCTTCCAATCCAAGTTCTCAGGCGATGTGATTTCTAAGGGAATGAAAAGGCATTTATCTGACTGAGATGTGGGGAGAGTGTTTTGTGTGAAGTATTCTGATAGAAATTAACGTGCTGCCGAGCGCGGTGGTTGGGAACCTTGTCATTTCAAAGCTCCCAATCCAAGTTCTCAGGCGATGTAATTTCTAAGGGAATGAAAAGGCATTTATTTGACTGAGATCTGGGAAGAGTGTTTTGTGTGAAGTATACTTATAGAAATTAACGTGCTGCCGAGCGGGGTGGTTGGGAACGTTGTTATTTCGAAGCTCCCAATCCAAGTTCTCAGGCGATGTTAATTTCTAAGGGAATGAAAAGGCATTTATCTGACTGAGATGTGGGGAGAGTGTTTTGTGTGTGGTATTCTGATAGAAATTAACGTGCTGCCGAGCGCGGTGGTTGGGAAACTTGGCATTTCAAAGCTCCCAATCCAAGTTCTCAGGCGATGTAATTTCTAAGGGAATGAAAAGGCATTTATTTGACTGAGATGTGGGGAGAGTGTTTTGTGTAAAGTATTCTTATAGAAATTACCGTGCTGCCGAGCGCGGTGGTTGGGAACGTTGTGATTTCAAAGCTCCCAATCCAAGTTCTTAGGCGATGTAATTTCTAAGGGAATGAAAAGGCATTTATATGACTGAGATGTGGGGAGAGTGTTTTGTGTGAAGTATTCTTATAGAAATTAACGTGCTGCCGAGCGCGGTGGTTGGGAACGTTGTCATTTCAAAGCTCCCAATCCAAGTTCTCAGGCGATGTAATTTCTAAGGGAATGAAAAGGCATTTATTTGACTGAGATGTGGGGAGAGTGTTTTGTGTGAAGTATTCTTATAGAAATTAACGTGCTGCCGAGCGGGGTGGTTGGGAACGTTGTTATTTCGAAGTTCCCAATCCAAGTTCTCAGGCGATGTAATTTCTAAGGGAATGAAAAGGCATTTATCTGACTGAGATGTGGGGAGAGTGTTTTGTGTAAAGTATTCTTATAGAAATTAACGTTTTGCCGAGCGGGGTGGTTGGGAACGTTGTTATTTCGAAGCTCCCAATCCAAGTTCTCAGGCGATGTTAATTTCTAAGGGAATGAAAAGGCATTTATCTGACTGAGATGTGGGGAGAGTGTTTTGTGTGAAGTATTCTGATATAAATTAACGTGCTGAGGAGCGGGGTGGTTGGGAACGTTGTCATTTCAAAGCTCCCAATCCAAGTTCTCAGGCGATGTAATTTCTAAGGGAATGAAAAGGCATTTATTTGACTGAGATGTGGGGAGAGTGTTTTGTGTGAAGTATTCTTATAGAAATTAACGTGCTGCCGAGCGGGGTGGTTGGGAACGTTGTTATTTCGAAGTTCCCAATCCAAGTTCTCAGGCGATGTAATTTCTGAGGGAATGAAAAGGCATTTATCTGACTGAGATGTGGGGAGAGTGTTTTGTGTGAAGTATTCTTATAGAAATTAACGTGCTGCCGAGCGGGGTGGTTTTGAACGTTGTTATTTCGAAGCTCCCAATCCAAGTTCTCAGGCGATGTTAATTTCTAAGGGAATGAAAAGGCATTTATTTGACTGAGATGTGGGGAGAGTGTTTTGTGTGAAGTATTCTTATAGAAATTAACGTGCTGCCGAGCGGGGTGGTTGGGAACGTTGTTATTTCGAAGTTCCCAATCCAAGTTCTCAGGCGATGTAATTTCTAAGGGAATGAAAAGGCATTTATCTGACTGAGATGTGGGGAGAGTGTTTTGTGTGAAGTATTCTTATAGAAATTAACGTGCTGCCGAGCGGGGTGGTTGGGAACGTTGTTATTTCGAAGCTCCCAATCCAAGTTCTCAGGCGATGTAATTTCTAAGGGAATGAAAAGGCATTTATATGACTGCGATGTGGGGAGAGTGTTTTGTGTGAAGTATTCTTATAGAAATTAACGTGCTGCCGAGCGCGGTGGTTGGGAACGTTGTCATTTCAAAGTTCCCAATCCAAGTTCTCAGGCGATGTAATTTCTAAGGGAATGAAAAGGCATTTATTTGACTGAGATGTGGGGAGAGTGTTTTGTGTGAAGTATTCTTATAGAAATTAACTTGCTGCCGAGCGGGGTGGTTGGGAACGTTGTTATTTCGAAGCTCCCAATCCAAGTTCTCAGGCGATGTAATTTCTAAGGGAATGAAAAGGCATTTATTTGACTGAGATGTGGGGAGAGTGTTTTGTGTAAAGTATTCTTATAGAAATAACGTGCTGCCGAGCGCGGTGGTTGGGAACCTTGGCATTTCAAAGCTCCCAATCCAAGTTCTCAGGCGATGTAATTTCTAAGGGAATGAAAAGGCATTTATTTGACTGAGATGTGGGGAGAGTGTTTTGTGTAAAGTATTCTTATAGAAATTACCGTGCTGCCGAGCGGGGTGGTTGGGAACGTTGTGATTTCAAAGCTCCCAATCCAAGTTCTCAGGCGATGTAATTTCTAAGGGAATGAAAAGGCATTTATCTGACTGAGATGTGGGGAGAGTGTTTTGTGTGAAGTATTCTGATAGAAATTAACGTGCTGCCGAGCGGGGTGGTTGGGAACGTTGTTATTTCGAAGCTCCCAATCCAAGTTCTCAGGCGATGTTAATTTCTAAGGGAATGAAAAGGCATTTATCTGACTGAGATGTGGGGAGAGTGTTTTGTGTGAAGTATTCTGATAGAAATTAACGTGCTGCCGAGCGGGGTGGTTGGGAACGTTGTCATTTCAAAGCTCCCAATCCAAGTTCTCAGGCGATGTAATTTCTAAGGGAATGAAAAGGCATTTATATGACTGAGATGTGGGGAGAGTGTTTTGTGTGAAGTATTCTTATAGAAATTAACGTGCTGCCGAGCGCGGTGGTTGGGAACGTTGTCATTTCAAAGCTCCCAATCCAAGTTCTCAGGCGATGTAATTTATAAGGGAATGAAAAGGCATTTATATGACTGAGATGTGGGGAGAGTGTTTTGTGTGAAGTATTCTTATAGAAATTAACGTGCTGCCGAGCGGGGTGGTTGGGAACGTTGTTATTTCGAAGCTCCCAATCCAAGTTCTCAGGCGATGTAATTTCTAAGGGAATGAAAAGGCATTTATATGACTGAGATGTGGGGAGAGTGTTTTGTGTAAAGTATTCTTATAGAAATAACGTGCTGCCGAGCGCGGTGGTTGGGAACGTTGTCATTTCAAAGCTCCCAATCCAAGTTCTCAGGCGATGTAATTTCTAAGGGAATGAAAAGGCATTTATATGACTGAGATGTGGGGAGAGTGTTTCGTGTGAAGTATTCTTATAGAAATTAACGTGCTGTCGAGCGCGGTGGTTGGGAACGTTGTTTTTTCGAAGCTCCCAATCCAAGTTCTCAGGCGATGTAATTTCTAAGGGAATGAAAAGGCATTTATCTGACTGAGATGTGGGGAGAGTGTTTTGTGTGAAGTATTCTGATAGAAATTAACGTGCTGCCGAGCGCGGTGGTTGGGAACCTTGTCATTTCAAAGCTCCCAATCCAAGTTCTCAGGCGATGTAATTTCTAAGGGAATGAAAAGGCATTTATTTGACTGAGATCTGGGAAGAGTGTTTTGTGTGAAGTATACTTATAGAAATTAACGTGCTGCCGAGCGGGGTGGTTGGGAACGTTGTTATTTCGAAGCTCCCAATCCAAGTTCTCAGGCGATGTTAATTTCTAAGGGAATGAAAAGGCATTTATCTGACTGAGATGTGGGGAGAGTGTTTTGTGTGTGGTATTCTGATAGAAATTAACGTGCTGCCGAGCGCGGTGGTTGGGAAACTTGGCATTTCAAAGCTCCCAATCCAAGTTCTCAGGCGATGTAATTTCTAAGGGAATGAAAAGGCATTTATTTGACTGAGATGTGGGGAGAGTGTTTTGTGTAAAGTATTCTTATAGAAATTACCGTGCTGCCGAGCGCGGTGGTTGGGAACGTTGTGATTTCAAAGCTCCCAATCCAAGTTCTTAGGCGATGTAATTTCTAAGGGAATGAAAAGGCATTTATATGACTGAGATGTGGGGAGAGTGTTTTGTGTGAAGTATTCTTATAGAAATTAACGTGCTGCCGAGCGCGGTGGTTGGGAACGTTGTCATTTCAAAGCTCCCAATCCAAGTTCTCAGGCGATGTAATTTCTAAGGGAATGAAAAGGCATTTATTTGACTGAGATGTGGGGAGAGTGTTTTGTGTGAAGTATTCTTATAGAAATTAACGTGCTGCCGAGCGGGGTGGTTGGGAACGTTGTTATTTCGAAGTTCCCAATCCAAGTTCTCAGGCGATGTAATTTCTAAGGGAATGAAAAGGCATTTATCTGACTGAGATGTGGGGAGAGTGTTTTGTGTAAAGTATTCTTATAGAAATTAACGTTTTGCCGAGCGGGGTGGTTGGGAACGTTGTTATTTCGAAGCTCCCAATCCAAGTTCTCAGGCGATGTTAATTTCTAAGGGAATGAAAAGGCATTTATCTGACTGAGATGTGGGGAGAGTGTTTTGTGTGAAGTATTCTTATAGAAATTAACGTGCTGCCGAGCGGGGTGGTTGGGAACGTTGTTATTTCGAAGTTCCCAATCCAAGTTCTCAGGCGATGTAATTTCTGAGGGAATGAAAAGGCATTTATCTGACTGAGATGTGGGGAGAGTGTTTTGTGTGAAGTATTCTTATAGAAATTAACGTGCTGCCGAGCGGGGTGGTTTTGAACGTTGTTATTTCGAAGCTCCCAATCCAAGTTCTCAGGCGATGTTAATTTCTAAGGGAATGAAAAGGCATTTATTTGACTGAGATGTGGGGAGAGTGTTTTGTGTGAAGTATTCTTATAGAAATTAACGTGCTGCCGAGCGGGGTGGTTGGGAACGTTGTTATTTCGAAGTTCCCAATCCAAGTTCTCAGGCGATGTAATTCTAAGGGAATGAAAAGGCATTTATCTGACTGAGATGTGGGGAGAGTGTTTTGTGTGAAGTATTCTTATAGAAATTAACGTGCTGCCGAGCGGGGTGGTTGGGAACGTTGTTATTTCGAAGCTCCCAATCCAAGTTCTCAGGCGATGTAATTTCTAAGGGAATGAAAAGGCATTTATATGACTGCGATGTGGGGAGAGTGTTTTGTGTGAAGTATTCTTATAGAAATTAACGTGCTGCCGAGCGCGGTGGTTGGGAACGTTGTCATTTCAAAGTTCCCAATCCAAGTTCTCAGGCGATGTAATTTCTAAGGGAATGAAAAGGCATTTATTTGACTGAGATGTGGGGAGAGTGTTTTGTGTGAAGTATTCTTATAGAAATTAACTTGCTGCCGAGCGGGGTGGTTGGGAACGTTGTTATTTCGAAGCTCCCAATCCAAGTTCTCAGGCGATGTAATTTCTAAGGGAATGAAAAGGCATTTATTTGACTGAGATGTGGGGAGAGAGTTTTGTGTAAAGTATTCTTATAGAAATAACGTGCTGCCGAGCGCGGTGGTTGGGAACCTTGGCATTTCAAAGCTCCCAATCCAAGTTCTCAGGCGATGTAATTTCTAAGGGAATGAAAAGGCATTTATTTGACTGAGATGTGGGGAGAGTGTTTTGTGTAAAGTATTCTTATAGAAATTACCGTGCTGCCGAGCGGGGTGGTTGGGAACGTTGTGATTTCAAAGCTCCCAATCCAAGTTCTCAGGCGATGTAATTTCTAAGGGAATGAAAAGGCATTTATCTGACTGAGATGTGGGGAGAGTGTTTTGTGTGAAGTATTCTGATAGAAATTAACGTGCTGCCGAGCGGGGTGGTTGGGAACGTTGTTATTTCGAAGCTCCCAATCCAAGTTCTCAGGCGATGTTAATTTCTAAGGGAATGAAAAGGCATTTATCTGACTGAGATGTGGGGAGAGTGTTTTGTGTGAAGTATTCTGATAGAAATTAACGTGCTGCCGAGCGGGGTGGTTGGGAACGTTGTCATTTCAAAGCTCCCAATCCAAGTTCTCAGGCGATGTAATTTCTAAGGGAATGAAAAGGCATTTATATGACTGAGATGTGGGGAGAGTGTTTTGTGTGAAGTATTCTTATAGAAATTAACGTGCTGCCGAGCGCGGTGGTTGGGAACGTTGTCATTTCAAAGCTCCCAATCCAAGTTCTCAGGCGATGTAATTTATAAGGGAATGAAAAGGCATTTATATGACTGAGATGTGGGGAGAGTGTTTTGTGTGAAGTATTCTTATAGAAATTAACGTGCTGCCGAGCGGGGTGGTTGGGAACGTTGTTATTTCGAAGCTCCCAATCCAAGTTCTCAGGCGATGTAATTTCTAAGGGAATGAAAAGGCATTTATATGACTGAGATGTGGGGAGAGTGTTTTGTGTGAAGTATTCTTATAGAAATTAACGTGCTGCCGAGCGCGGTGGTTGGGAACCTTGGCATTTCAAAGCTCCCAATCCAAGTTCTCAGGCGATGTAATTTCTAAGGGAATGAAAAGGCATTTATTTGACTGAGATGTGGGGAGAGTGTTTTGTGTGAAGTATACTTATAGAAATTAACGTGCTGCCGAGCGGGGTGGTTGGGAACGTTGTTATTTCGAAGCTCCCAATCCAAGTTCTCAGGCGATGTTAATTTCTAAGGGAATGAAAAGGCATTTATCTGACTGAGATGTGGGGAGAGTATTTTGTGTGTGGTATTCTGATAGAAATTAACGTGCTGCCGAGCGCGGTGGTTGGGAACCTTGGCATTTCAAAGCTCCCAATCCAAGTTCTCAGGCGATGTAATTTCTAAGGGAATGAAAAGGCATTTATTTGACTGAGATGTGGGGAGAGTGTTTTGTATAAAGTATTCTTATAGAAATTACCGTGCTGCCGAGCGCGGTGGTTGGGAATGTTGTGATTTCAAAGCTCCCAATCCAAGTTCTCAGGCGATGTAATTTCTAAGGGAATGAAAAGGCATTTATATGACTGAGAAGTGGGGAGAGTGTTTTGTGTGAAGTATTCTTATAGAAATTAACGTGCTGCCGAGCGCGGTGGTTGGGAACGTTGTCATTTCAAAGCTCCCAATCCAAGTTCTCAGGCGATGTAATTTCTAAGGGAATGAAAAGGCATTTATTTGACTGAGATGTGGGGAGAGTGTTTTGTGTGAAGTATTCTTATAGAAATTAACGTGCTGCCGAGCGGGGTGGTTGTTAACGTTGTTATTTCGAAGCTCCCAATCAAAGTTCTCAGGCGATGTTAATTTCTAAGGGAATGAAAAGGCATTTATCTGACTGAAATGTGGGGAGAGTGTTTTGTGTAAAGTATTCTGATAGAAATTAACGTGCTGCCGAGCGCGGTGGTTGGGAACCTTGTCATTTCAAAGCTCCCAATCCAAGTTCTCAGGCGATGTAATTTCTAAGGGAATGAAAAGGCATTTATTTGACTGAGATGTGGGGAGAGTGTTTTGTGTGAAGTATTCTTATAGAAATTAACGTGCTGCCGAGCGGGGTGGTTGGGAACGTTGTTATTTCGAAGCTCTCAATCCAAGTTCTCAGGCGATGTTAATTTCTAAGGGAATGAAAAGGCATTTATCTGACTGAGATGTGGGGAGAGTGTTTTGTGTGTGGTAATCTGATAGAAATTAACGTGCTACCGAGCGCGGTGGTTGGGAACCTTGTCATTTCAAAGCTCCCAATCCAAGTTCTCAGGCGATGTAATTTCTAAGGGAATGAAAAGGCATTTATTTGACTGAGATGTGGGGAGAGTGTTTTGTGTGAAGTATTCTTATAGAAATTAACGTGCTGCCGAGCTTGGTGGTTGGGAACGTTGTTATTTCGAAGCTCTCAATCCAAGTTCTCAGGCGATGTTAATTTCTAAGGGAATGAAAAGGCATTTATCTGACTGAGATGTGGGGAGAGTGTTTTGTGTGTGGTAATCTGATAGAAATTAACGTGCTGCCGAGCGCGGTGGTTGGGAACCTTGTCATTTCAAAGCTCCCAATCCAAGTTCTCAGGCGATGTAATTTCTAAGGGAATGAAAAGGCATTTATATGACTGAGATGTGGGGAGAGTGTTTTGTGTTAAGTATTCTTATAGAAATTAACGTGCTGCCGAGCGCGGTGGTTGGGAACGTTGTCATTTCAAAGCTCCCAATCCAAGTTCTCAGGCGATGTAATTTCTAAGGGAATGAAAAGGCATTTATTTGACTGAGATGTGGGGAGAGTGTTTTGTGTGAAGTATTCTTATAGAAATTAACGTGCTGCCGAGCGGGGTGGTTGGGAACGTTGTTATTTCGAAGCTCCCAATCCAAGTTCTCAGGCGATGTAATTTCTAAGGGAATGAAAAGGCATTTATTTGACTGAGATGTGCGGAGAGTGTTTTGTGTAAAGTATTCTTATAGAAATAACGTGCTGCCGAGCGCGGTGGTTGGGAACGTTGTCATTTCAAAGCTCCCAATCCAAGTTCTCAGGCGATGTAATTTCTAAGGGAATGAAAAGGCATTTATCTGACTGAGATGTGGGGAGAGTGTTTTGTGTGAAGTATTCTGATAGAAATTAACGTGCTGCCGAGCGCGGTGGTTGGGAACCTTGTCATTTCAAAGCTCCCAATCCAAGTTCTCAGGCGATGTAATTTCTAAGGGAATGAAAAGGCATTTATTTGACTGAGATGTGGGGAGAGTGTTTTGTGTGAAGTATACTTATAGAAATTAACGTGCTGCCGAGCGGGGTGGTTGGGAACATTGTTATTTCGAAGCTCCCAATCCAAGTTCTCAGGCGATGTAATGTCTAAGGGAATGAAAAGGCATTTATCTGACTGAGATGTGGGGAGAGTGTTTTGTGTGTGGTATTCTGATAGAAATTAACGTGCTGCCGAGCGCGGTGGTTGGGAACCTTGTCATTTCAAAGCTCCCAATCCAAGTTCTCAGGCGATGTAATTTCTAAGGGAATGAAAAGGCATTTATTTGACTGAGATGTGGGGAGAGTGTTTTGTGTGAAGTATTCTTATAGAAATTAACGTGCTGCCGAGCGGGGTGGTTGGGAACGTTGTTATTTCGAAGCTCCCAATCCAAGTTCTCAGGCGATGTTAATTTCTAAGGGAATGAATAGGCATTTATCTGACTGAGATGTGGGGAGAGTGTTTTGTGTGAAGTATTCTGATAGAAATTAACGTGCTGCCGAGCGCGGTGGTTGGGAACTTTGTCATTTCAAAGCTCCCAATCCAAGTTCTCGGGCGATGTTAATTTCTAAGGGAATGAAAAGGCATTTATCTGACTGAGATGTGGGGAGAGTGTTTTGTGTGTGGTATTCTGATAGAAATTAACGTGCTGCCGAGCGCGGTGGTTGGGAACGTTGTCATTTCAAAGCTCCCAATCCAAGTTCTCAGGCGATGTAATTTCTAAGGGAATGAAAAGGCATTTATATGACTGAGATGTGAGGAGAGTGTTTTGTGTAAAGTATTCTTATAGAAATTAACGTGCTGCCGAGCGCGGTGGTTGGGAACGTTGTGATTTCAAAGCTCCCAATCCAAGTTCTCAGGCGATGTAATTTCTAAGGGAATAAAAAGGCATTTATATGACTGAGATGTGGGGAGAGTGTTTTGTGTGAAGTATTCTTATAGAAATTAACGTGCTGCCGAGCGCGGTGGTTGGGAACGTTGTCATTTCAAAGCTCCCAATCCAAGTTCTCAGGCGATGTAATTTCTAAGGGAATGAAAAGGCATTTATTTGACTGAGATGTGGGGAGAGTGTTTTGTGTGAAGTATTCTTATAGAAATTAACGTGCTGCCGATCGGGGTGGTTGGGTACGTTGTTATTTCGAAGTTCCCAATCCAAGTTCTCAGGCGATGTAATTTCTAAGGGAATGAAAAGGCATTTATCTGACTGAGATGTGGGGAGAGTGTTTTGTGTGAAGTATTCCCATAGAAATTAACGTGCTGCCGAGCGCGGTGGTTGGGAACCTTGTCATTTCAATGCTCCCAATCCAAGTTCGCAGGCGATGTAATTTCTAAGGGAATGAAAAGGCATTTATTTGACTGAGATGTGGGGAGAGTGTTTTGTGTAAAGTATTCTTATAGAAATTAACGTGCTGCCGAGCGCGGTGGTTGGGAACCTTGTCATTTCAAAGCTCCCAATCCAAGTTCTCAGGCGATGTAATTTCTAAGGGAATGAAAAGGCATTTATTTTACTGAGATGTGGGGAGAGTGTTTTGTGTGAAGTATACTTATAGAAATTAACGTGCTGCCGAGCGGGGTGGTTTGGAACGTTGTTATTTCGAAGCTCCCAATCCAAGTTCTCAGGCGATGTTAATTTCTAAGGGAATGAAAAACATTTATGTGACTGAGATGTGGGGAGAGTGTTTTGTGTGAAGTATTCTTATAGAAATTAACGTGCTGCCGATCGGGGTGGTTGGGTACGTTGTTATTTCGAAGTTCCCAATCCAAGTTCTCAGGCGATGTAATTTCTAAGGGAATGAAAAGGCATTTATCTGACTGAGATGTGGGGAGAGTGTTTTGTGTGAAGTATTCCCATAGAAATTAACGTGCTGCCGAGCGCGGTGGTTGGGAACCTTGTCATTTCAAAGCTTCCAATCCAAGTTCGCAGGCGATGTAATTTCTAAGGGAATGAAAAGGCATTTATTTGACTGAGATGTGGGGAGAGTGTTTTGTGTAAAGTATTCTTATAGAAATTAACGTGCTGCCGAGCGCGGTGGTGGGGAACGTTGTGATTTCAAAGCTCCCAATCCAAGTTCTCAGGCGATGTAATTTCTAAGGGAATGAAAAGGCATTTATATGACTGAGATGTGGGGAGAGTGTTTTGTGTGAAGTATTCTTATAGAAATTAACGTGCTGCCGAGCGCGGTGGTTGGGAACGTTGTCATTTCAAATCTCCCAATCCAAGTTCTCAGGCGATGTAATTTCTAAGGGAATGAAAAGGCATTTATTTGACTGAGATGTGGGGAGAGTGTTTTGTGTGAAGTATTCTTATAGAAATTAACGTGCTGCCGATCGGGGTGGTTGGGTACGTTGTTATTTCGAAGTTCCCAATCCAAGTTCTCGGGCGATGTAATTTCTAAGGGAATGAAAAGGCATTTATCTGACTGAGATGTGGGGAGAGTGTTTTGTGTGAAGTATTCCCATAGAAATTAACGTGCTGCCGAGCGAGGTGGTTGGGAACCTTGTCATTTCAAAGCTCCCAATCCAAGTTCGCAGGCGATGTAATTTCTAAGGTAATGAAAAGGCATTTATTTTATTGAGATGTGGGGAGAGTGTTTTGTGTGAAGTATACTTATAGAAATTAACGTGCTGCCGAGCGGGGTGGTTTGGAACGTTGTTATTTCGAAGCTCCCAATCCAAGTTCTCAGGCGATGTTAATTTCTAAGGGAATGAAAAGGCATTTATGTGACTGAGATGTGGGGAGAGTGTTTTGTGTGAAGTATTCTTATAGAAATTAACGTGCTGCCGATCGGGGTGGTTGGGTACGTTGTTATTTCGAAGTTCCCAATCCAAGTTCTCAGGCGATGTAATTTCTAAGGGAATGAAAAGGCATTTATCTGACTGAGATGTGGGGAGAGTGTTTTGTGTGAAGTATTCCCATAGAAATTAACGTGCTGCCGAGCGCGGTGGTTGGGAACCTTGTCATTTCAAAGCTCCCAATCCAAGTTCGCAGGCGATGTTATTTCTAAGGGAATGAAAAGGCATTTATTTGACTGAGATGTGGGGAGAGTGTTTTGTGTAAAGTATTCTTATAGAAATTAACGTGCTGCCGAGCGCGGTGGTTGGGAACCTTGTCATTTCAAAGCTCCCAATCCAAGTTCTCAGGCGATGTAATTTCTAAGGGAATGAAAAGGCATTTATTTTACTGAGATGTGGGGAGAGTGTTTTGTGTGAAGTATACTTATAGAAATTAACGTGCTGCCGAGCGGGGTGGTTTGGAACGTTGTTATTTCGAAGCTCCCAATCCAAGTTCTCAGGCGATGTTAATTTCTAAGGGAATGAAAAGGCATTTATGTGACTGAGATGTGGGGAGAGTGTTTTGTGTGTGGTATTCTGATAGAAATTAACGTGCTGCCGAGCGCGGTGGTTGGGAACCTTGTTATTTCAAAGCTCCCAATCCAAGTTCTCAGGCGATGTAATTTCTAAGGGAATGAAAAGGCATTTATTTGACTGAGATGTGGGGAGAGTGTTTTGTGTGAAGTATTCTTATAGAAATTAACGTGCTGCCGAGCGGGGTGGTTGGGAACGTTGTTATTTCGAAGCTCCCAATCCAAGTTCTCAGGCGATGTTAATTTCTAAGGGAATGAAAAGGCATTTATCTGACTGAGATGTGGGGAGAGTGTTTTGTGTGAAGTATTCTGATAGAAATTAACGTGCTGCCGAGCGCGGTGGTTGGGAACCTTGTCATTTCAAAGCTCCCAATCCAAGTTCTCAGGCGATGTAATTTCTAAGGGAATGAAAAGGCATTTATTTGACTGAGATGTGGGGAGAGTGTTTTGTGTAAAGTATTCTTATAGAAATTACCGTGCTGCCGAGCGCGGTGGTTGGGAACGTTGTGATTTCAAAGCTCCCAATCCAAGTTCTCAGGCGATGTAATTTCTAAGGGAATGAAAAGGCATTTATATGACTGAGATGTGGGGAGAGTGTTTTGTGTGAAGTATTCTTATAGAAATTAACGTGCTGCCGAGCGCGGTGGTTGGGAACGTTGTCATTTCAAAGCTCCCAATCCAAGTTCTCAGGCGATGTAATTTCTAAGGGAATGAAAAGGCATTTATTTGACTGAGATGTGGGGAGAGTGTTTTGTGTGAAGTATTCTTATAGAAATTAACGTGCTGCCGAGCGGGGTGGTTGGGAACGTTGTTATTTCGAAGTTCCCAATCCAAGTTCTCAGGCGATGTAATTTCTAAGGGAATGAAAAGGCATTTATCTGACTGAGATGTGGGGAGAGTGTTTTGTGTGAAGTATTCTTATAGAAATTAACGTGCTGCCGAGCGGGGTGGTTGGGAACGTTGTTATTTCGAAGCTCCCAATCCAAGTTCTCAGGCGATGTTAATTTCTAAGGGAATGAAAAGGCATTTATCTGACTGAGATGTGGGGAGAGTGTTTTGTGTGAAGTATTCTGATAGAAATTAACGTGCTGCCGAGCGCGGTGGTTGGGAACGTTGTTATTTCGAAGCTCCCAATCCAAGTTCTCAGGCGATGTAATTTCTAAGGGAATGAAAAGGCATTTATCTGACTGAGATGTGGGGAGAGTGTTTTGTGTGAAGTATTCTTATAGAAATTAACGTGCTGCCGAGCGCGGTGGTTGGGAACCTTGTCATTTCAAAGCTCCCAATCCAAGTTCTCAGGCGATGTAATTTCTAAGGGAATGAAAAGGCATTTATTTGACTGAGATGTGGGGAGAGTGTTTTGTGTGAAGTATTCTTATAGAAATTAACGTGCTGCCGAGCGGGGTGGTTGGGAACGTTGTTATTTCGAAGCTCCCAATCCAAGTTCTCAGGCGATGTTAATTTCTAAGGGAATGAAAAGGCATTTATCTGACTGAGATGTGGGGAGAGTGTTTTGTGTGAAGTATTCTTATAGAAATTACCGTGCTGCCGAGCGCGGTGGTTGGGAACGTTGTGATTTCAAAGCTCCCAATCCAAGTTCTCAGGCGATGTAATTTCTAAGGGAATGAAAAGGCATTTATATGACTGAGATGTGGGGAGAGTGTTTTGTGTGAAGTATTCTTATAGAAATTAACGTGCTGCCGAGCGCGGTGGTTGGGAACGTTGTCATTTCAAAGCTCCCAATCCAAGTTCTCAGGCGATGTAATTTCTAAGGGAATGAAAAGGCATTTATTTGACTGAGATGTGGGGAGAGTGTTTTGTGTGAAGTATTCTTATAGAAATTAACGTGCTGCCGAGCGGGGTGGTTGGGAACGTTGTTATTTCGAAGTTCCCAATCCAAGTTCTCAGGCGATGTAATTTCTAAGAGAATGAAAAGGCATTTATCTGACTGAGATGTGGGGAGAGTGTTTTGTGTGAAGTATTCTTATAGAAATTAACGTGCTGCCGAGCGGGGTGGTTGGGAACGTTGTTATTTCGAAGCTCCCAATCCAAGTTCTCAGGCGATGTTAATTTCTAAGGGAATGAAAAGGCATTTATCTGACTGAGATGTGGGGAGTGTTTTGTGTGAAGTATTCTGATAGAAATTAACGTGCTGCCGAGCGCGGTGGTTGGGAACGTTGTTATTTCGAAGCTCCCAATCCAAGTTCTCGGGCGATGTTAATTTCTAAGGGAATGAAAAGGCATTTATCTGACTGAGATGTGGGGAGAGTGTTTTGTGTGTGGTAATCTGATAGAAATTAACGTGCTGCCGAGCGCGGTGGTTGGGAACCTTGTCATTTCAAAGCTCCCAATCCAAGTTCTCAGGCGATGTAATTTCTAAGGGAATGAAAAGGCATTTATCTGACTGAGATGTGGGGAGAGTGTTTTGTGTGAAGTATTCTTATAGAAATTAACGTGCTGCCGAGCGGGGTGGTTGGGAACGTTGTTATTTCGAAGCTCCCAATCCAAGTTCTCAGGCGATGTTAATTTCTAAGGGAATGAAAAGGCATTTATCTGACTGAGATGTGGCAAGAGTGTTTTGTGTGAAGTATTCTGATAGAAAATAACGTGCTGCCGAGCGCGGTGGTTGGGAACGTTGTTATTTCGAAGCTCCCAATCCAAGTTCTCAGGCGATGTAATTTCTAAGGGAATGAAAAGGCATTTATCTGACTGAGATGTGGGGAGAGTGTTTTGTGTGAAGTATTCTTATAGAAATTAACGTGCTGCCGAGCGCTGTGGTTGGGAACCTTGTCATTTCAAAGCTCCCAATCCAAGTTCTCAGGCGATGTAATTTCTAAGGGAATGAAAAGGCATTTATTTGACTGAGATGTGGGGAGAGTGTTTTGTGTGAAGTATTCTTATAGAAATTAACGTGCTGCCGAGCGGGGTGGTTGGGAACGTTGTTATTTCGAAGCTCCCAATCTAAGTTCTCAGGCGATGTTAATTTCTAAGGGAATGAAAAGGCATTTATCTGACTGAGATGTGGGGAGAGTGTTTTGTGTGAAGTATTCTGATAGAAATTAACGTGCTGCCGAGCGCGGTGGTTGGGAACCTTGTCATTTCAAAGCTCCCAATCCAAGTTCTCAGGCGATGTAATTTCTAAGGGAATGAAAAGGCATTTATTTGACTGAGATGTGGGGAGAGAGTTTTGTGTAAAGTATTCTTATAGAAATTACCGTGCTGCCGAGCGCGGTGGTTGGGAACGTTGTGATTTCAAAGCTCCCAATCCAAGTTCTCAGGCGATGTAATTTCTAAGGGAATGAAAAGGCATTTATATGACTGAGATGTGGGGAGAGTGTTTTGTGTGAAGTATTCTTATAGAAATTAACGTGCTGCCGAGCGCGGTGGTTGGGAACGTTGTCATTTCAAAGCTCCCAATCCAAGTTCTCAGGCGATGTAATTTCTAAGGGAATGAAAAGGCATTTATTTGACTGAGATGTGGGGAGAGTGTTTTGTGTGAAGTATTCTTATAGAAATTAACGTGCTGCCGAGCGGGGTGGTTGGGAACGTTGTTATTTCGAAGTTCCCAATCCAAGTTCTCAGGCGATGTAATTTCTAAGGGAATGAAAAGGCATTTATCTGACTGAGATGTGGGGAGAGTGTTTTGTGTGAAGTATTCTTATAGAAATTAACGTGCTGCCGAGCGGGGTGGTTGGGAACGTTGTTATTTCGAAGCTCCCAATCCAAGTTCTCAGGCGATGTTAATTTCTAAGGGAATGAAAAGGCATTTATCTGACTGAGATGTGGGGAGAGTGTTTTGTGTGAAGTATTCTGATAGAAATTAACGTGCTGCCGAGCGCGGTGGTTGGGAACGTTGTTATTTCGAAGCTCCCAATCCAAGTTCTCAGGCGATGTAATTTCTAAGGGAATGAAAAGGCATTTATCTGACTGAGATGTGGGGAGAGTGTTTTGTGTGAAGTATTCTTATAGAAATTAACGTGCTGCCGAGCGCGGTGGTTGGGAACCTTGTCATTTCAAAGCTCCCAATCCAAGTTCTCAGGCGATGTAATTTCTAAGGGAATGAAAAGGCATTTATTTGACTGAGATGTGGGGAGAGTGTTTTGTGTGAAGTATTCTTATAGAAATTAACGTGCTGCCGAGCGGGGTGGTTGGGAACGTTGTTATTTCGAAGCTCCCAATCCAAGTTCTCAGGCGATGTTAATTTCTAAGGGAATGAAAAGGCATTTATCTGACTGAGATGTGGGGAGAGTGTTTTGTGTGAAGTATTCTGATAGAAATTAACGTGCTGCCGAGCGCGGTGGTTGGGAACCTTGTCATTTCAAAGCTCCCAATCCAAGTTCTCAGGCGATGTAATTTCTAAGGGAATGAAAAGGCATTTATTTGACTGAGATGTGGGGAGAGTGTTTTGTGTAAAGTATTCTTATAGAAATTACCGTGCTGCCGAGCGCGGTGGTTGGGAACGTTGTGATTTCAAAGCTCCCAATCCAAGTTCTCAGGCGATGTAATTTCTAAGGGAATGAAAAGGCATTTATATGACTGAGATGTGGGGAGAGTGTTTTGTGTGAAGTATTCTTATAGAAATTAACGTGCTGCCGAGCGCGGTGGTTGGGAACGTTGTCATTTCAAAGCTCCCAATCCAAGTTCTCAGGCGATGTAATTTCTAAGGGAATGAAAAGGCATTTATTTGACTGAGATGTGGGGAGAGTGTTTTGTGTGAAGTATTCTTATAGAAATTAACGTGCTGCCGAGCGGGGTGGTTGGGAACGTTGTTATTTCGAAGTTCCCAATCCAAGTTCTCAGGCGATGTAATTTCTAAGAGAATGAAAAGGCATTTATCTGACTGAGATGTGGGGAGAGTGTTTTGTGTGAAGTATTCTTATAGAAATTAACGTGCTGCCGAGCGGGGTGGTTGGGAACGTTGTTATTTCGAAGCTCCCAATCCAAGTTCTCAGGTGATGTTAATTTCTAAGGGAATGAAAAGGCATTTATCTGACTGAGATGTGGGGAGAGTGTTTTGTGTGAAGTATTCTGATAGAAATTAACGTGCTGCCGAGCGCGGTGGTTGGGAACGTTGTTATTTCGAAGCTCCCAATCCAAGTTCTCGGGCGATGTTAATTTCTAAGGGAATGAAAAGGCATTTATCTGACTGAGATGTGGGGAGAGTGTTTTGTGTGTGGTAATCTGATAGAAATTAACGTGCTGCCGAGCGCGGTGGTTGGGAACCTTGTCATTTCAAAGCTCCCAATCCAAGTTCTCAGGCGATGTAATTTCTAAGGGAATGAAAAGGCATTTATCTGACTGAGATGTGGGGAGAGTGTTTTGTGTGAAGTATTCTTATAGAAATTAACGTGCTGCCGAGCGGGGTGGTTGGGAACGTTGTTATTTCGAAGCTCCCAATCCAAGTTCTCAGGCGATGTTAATTTCTAAGGGAATGAAAAGGCATTTATCTGACTGAGATGTGGGGAGAGTGTTTTGTGTGAAGTATTCTGATAGAAAATAACGTGCTGCCGAGCGCGGTGGTTGGGAACGTTGTTATTTCGAAGCTCCCAATCCAAGTTCTCAGGCGATGTAATTTCTAAGGGAATGAAAAGGCATTTATCTGACTGAGATGTGGGGAGAGTGTTTTGTGTGAAGTATTCTTATAGAAATTAACGTGCTGCCGAGCGCTGTGGTTGGGAACCTTGTCATTTCAAAGCTCCCAATCCAAGTTCTCAGGCGATGTAATTTCTAAGGGAATGAAAAGGCATTTATTTGACTGAGATGTGGGGAGAGTGTTTTGTGTGAAGTATTCTTATAGAAATTAACGTGCTGCCGAGCGGGGTGGTTGGGAACGTTGTTATTTCGAAGCTCCCAATCTAAGTTCTCAGGCGATGTTAATTTCTAAGGGAATGAAAAGGCATTTATCTGACTGAGATGTGGGGAGAGTGTTTTGTGTGAAGTATTCTGATAGAAATTAACGTGCTGCCGAGCGCGGTGGTTGGGAACCTTGTCATTTCAAAGCTCCCAATCCAAGTTCTCAGGCGATGTAATTTCTAAGGGAATGAAAAGGCATTTATTTGACTGAGATGTGGGGAGAGTGTTTTGTGTAAAGTATTCTTATAGAAATTACCGTGCTGCCGAGCGCGGTGGTTGGGAACGTTGTGATTTCAAAGCTCCCAATCCAAGTTCTCAGGCGATGTAATTTCTAAGGGAATGAAAAGGCATTTATATGACTGAGATGTGGGGAGAGTGTTTTGTGTGAAGTATTCTTATAGAAATTAACGTGCTGCCGAGCGCGGTGGTTGGGAACGTTGTCATTTCAAAGCTCCCAATCCAAGTTCTCAGGCGATGTAATTTCTAAGGGAATGAAAAGGCATTTATTTGACTGAGATGTGGGGAGAGTGTTTTGTGTGAAGTATTCTTATAGAAATTAACGTGCTGCCGAGCGGGGTGGTTGGGAACGTTGTTATTTCGAAGTTCCCAATCCAAGTTCTCAGGCGATGTAATTTCTAAGGGAATGAAAAGGCATTTATCTGACTGAGATGTGGGGAGAGTGTTTTGTGTGAAGTATTCTTATAGAAATTAACGTGCTGCTGAGCGGGGTGGTTGGGAACGTTGTTATTTCGAAGCTCCCAATCCAAGTTCTCAGGCGATGTTAATTTCTAAGGGAATGAAAAGGCATTTATCTGACTGAGATGTGGGGAGAGTGTTTTGTGTGAAGTATTCTGATAGAAATTAACGTGCTGCCGAGCGCGGTGGTTGGGAACGTTGTTATTTCGAAGCTCCCAATCCAAGTTCTCGGGCGATGTTAATTTCTAAGGGAATGAAAAGGCATTTATCTGACTGAGATGTGGGGAGAGTGTTTTGTGTGTGGTAATCTGATAGAAATTAACGTGCTGCCGAGCGCGGTGGTTGGGAACCTTGTCATTTCAAAGCTCCCAATCCAAGTTCTAAGGCGATGTAATTTCTAAGGGAATGAAAAGGCATTTATATGACTGAGATGTGGGGAGAGTGTTTTGTGTAAAGTATTCTTATAGAAATTAACGTGCTGCCGAGCGCGGTGGTTGGGAACGTTGTGATTTCAAAGCTCCCAAAAAAGTTCTCAGGCGATGTAATTTCTAAGGGAATGAAAAGGCATTTATATGACTGAGATGTGGGGAGAGTGTTTTGTGTGAAGTATTCTTATAGAAATTAACGTGCTGCCGAGCGCGGTGGTTGGGAACGTTGTCATTTCAAAGCTCCCAATCCAAGTTCTCAGGCGATGTAATTTCTAAGGGAATGAAAAGGCATTTATTTTACTGAGATGTGGGGAGAGTGTTTTGTGTGAAGTATACTTATAGAAATTAACGTGCTGCCGAGCGGGGTGGTTGGGAACATTGTTATTTCGAAGCTCCCAATCCAAGTTCTCAGGCGATGTTAATTTCTAAGGGAATGAAAAGGCTTTTATCTGACTGAGATGTGGGGAGAGTGTTTTGTGTGTGGTATTCTGATAGAAATTAACGTGCTGCCGAGCGCGGTGGTTGGGAACCTTGTCATTTCAAAGCTCCCAATCCAAGTTCTCAGGCGATGTAATTTCTAAGGGAATGAAAAGGCATTTATTTGACTGAGATGTGGGGAGAGTGTTTTGTGTGAAGTATTCTTATAGAAATTAACGTGCTGCCGAGCGGGGTGGTTGGGAACGTTGTTATTTCGAAGCTCCCAATCCAAGTTCTCAGGCGATGTTAATTTATAAGGGAATGAATAGGCATTTATCTGACTGAGATGTGGGGAGAGTGTTTTGTATGAAGTATTCTGATAGAAATTAACGTGCTGCCGAGCGCGGTGGTTGGGAACTTTGTCATTTCAAAGCTCCCAATCCAAGTTCTCAGGCGATGTAATTTCTAAGGGAATGAAAAGGCATTTATTTGACTGAGATGAGGGGAGAGTGTTTTGTGTAAAGTATTCTTATAGAAATTAACGTGCTGCCGAGCGCGGTGGTTGGGAACCTTGTCATTTCAAAGCTCCCAATCCAAGTTCTCAGGCGATGTAATTTCTAAGGGAATGAAAAGGCATTTATTTTACTGAGATGTGGGGAGAGTGTTTTGTGTGAAGTATACTTATAGAAATTAACGTGCTGCCGAGCGGGGTGGTTTGGAACGTTGTTATTTCGAAGCTCCCAATCCAAGTTCTCAGGCGATGTTAATTTCTAAGGGAATGAAAAGGCATTTATGTGACTGAGATGTGGGGAGAGTGTTTTGTGTGAAGTATTCTTATAGAAATTAACGTGCTGCCGATCGGGGTGGTTGGGTACGTTGTTATTTCGAAGTTCCCAATCCAAGTTCTCAGGCGATGTAATTTCTAAGGGAATGAAAAGGCATTTATCTGACTGAGATGTGGGGAGAGTGTTTTGTGTGAAGTATTCCCATAGAAATAACGTGCTGCCGAGCGCGGTGGTTGGGAACCTTGTCATTTCAAAGCTCCCAATACAAGTTCGCAGGCGATGTAATTTCTAAGGGAATGAAAAGGCATTTATTTGACTGAGATGTGGGGAGAGTGTTTTGTGTAAAGTATTCTTATAGAAATTAACGTGCTGCCGAGCGCGGTGGTTGGGAACCTTGTCATTTCAAAGCTCCCAATCCAAGTTTTCAGGCGATGTAATTTCTAAGGGAATGAAAAGGCATTTATTTTACTGAGATGTGGGGAGAGTGTTTTGTGTGAAGTATACTTATAGAAATTAACGTGCTGCCGAGCGGGGTGGTTTGGAACGTTGTTATTTCGAAGCTCCCAATCCAAGTTCTCAGGCGATGTTAATTTCTAAGGGAATGAAAAGGCATTTATGTGACTGAGATGTGGGGAGAGTGTTTTGTGTGTGGTATTCTGATAGAAATTAACGTGCTGCCGAGCGCGGTGGTTGGGAACCTTGTCATTTCAAAGCTCCCAATCCAAGTTCTCAGGCGATGTAATTTCTAAGGGAATGAAAAGGCATTTATTTGACTGAGATGTGGGGAGAGTGTTTTGTGTAAAGTATTCTTATAGAAATTAACGTGCTGCCGAGCGCGGTGGTTGGGAACGTTGTCATTTCAAAGCTCCCAATCCAAGTTCTCAGGCGATGTAATTTCTAAGGGAATGAAAAGGCATTTATATGACTGAGATGTGGGGAGAGTGTTTTGTGTAAAGTATTCTTATAGAAATTAACGTGCTGCCGAGCGCGGTGGTTGGGAACGTTGTGATTTCAAAGCTCCCAATCCAAGTTCTCAGGGGATGTAATTTCTAAGGGAATGAAAAGGCATTTATTTGACTGAGATGTGGGGAGAGTGTTTTGTGTGAAGTATTCTTATAGAAATTAACGTGCTGCCGAGCGGGGTGGTTGGGAAAGTTGTTATTTCGAAGTTCCCAATCCAAGTTCTCAGGCGATGTAATTTCTAAGGGAATGAAAAGGCATTTATCTGACTGAGATGTGGGGAGAGTGTTTTGTGTGAAGTATTCTTATAGAAATTAACGTGCTGCCGAGCGCGGTGGTTGGGAACCTTGTCATTTCAAAGCTCCCAATCCAAGTTCTCAGGCGATGTAATTTCTAAGGGAATGAAAAGGCATTTATTTGACTGAGATGTGGGGAGAGTGTTTTGTGTGAAGTATTCTTATAGAAATTAACGTGCTGCCGAGCGGGGTGGTTGGGAACGTTGTTATTTCGAAGCTCCCAATCCAAGTTCTCAGGCGATGTTAATTTCTAAGGGAATGAAAAGGCATTTATCTGACTGAGATGTGGGGAGAGTGATTTGTGTGAAGTATTCTGATAGAAATTAACGTGCTGCCGAGCGCGGTGGTTGGGAACCTTGTCATTACAAAGCTCCCAATCCAAGTTCTCAGGCGATGTAATTTCTAAGGGAATGAAAAGGCATTTATTTGACTGAGATGTGGGGAGAGTGTTTTGTGTAAAGTATTCTTATAGAAATTACCGTGCTGCCGAGCGCGGTGGTTGGGAACGTT
Source organism: Metellina segmentata (assembly GCA_947359465.1). Taxonomy (NCBI): domain Eukaryota; kingdom Metazoa; phylum Arthropoda; class Arachnida; order Araneae; family Tetragnathidae; genus Metellina; species Metellina segmentata. The sequence continues at coordinate 17,253,348 of OX375879.1, read as the reverse complement.
GTTATTTCGAAGCTCCCAATCCAAGTTCTCAGGCGATGTTAATTTCTAAGGGAATGAAAAGGCATTTATCTGACTGAGATGTGGGGAGAGTGTTTTGTGTGAAGTATTCTGATAGAAATTAACGTGCTGCCGAGCGCGGTGGTTGGGAACGTTGTTATTTCGAAGCTCCCAATCCAAGTTCTCGGGCGATGTTAATTTCTAAGGGAATGAAAAGGCATTTATCTGACTGAGATGTGGGGAGAGTGTTTAGTGTGAAGTATACTTATAGAAATTAACGTGCTGCCGAGCGGGGTGGTTTGGAACGTTGTTATTTCGAAGCTCCCAATCCAAGTTCTCAGGCGATGTTAATTTCTAAGGGAATGAAAAGGCATTTATCTGACTGAGATGTGGGGAGAGTGTTTTGTGTGAAGTATTCTGATAGAAATTAACGTGCTGCCGAGCGCGGTGGTTGGGAACGTTGTTATTTCGAAGCTCCCAATCCAAGTTCTCGGGCGATGTTAATTTCTAAGGGAATGAAAAGGCATTTATCTGACTGAGATGTGGGGAGAGTGTTTAGTGTGAAGTATACTTATAGAAATTAACGTGCTGCCGAGCGGGGTGGTTTGGAACGTTGTTATTTCGAAGCTCCCAATCCAAGTTCTCAGGCGATGTTAATTTCTAAGGGAATGAAAAGGCATTTATGTGACTGAGATGTGGGGAGAGTGTTTTGTGTGTGGTATTCTGATAGAAATTAACGTGCTGCCGAGCGCGGTGGTTGGGAACCTTGTCATTTCAAAGCTCCCAATCCAAGTTCTCAGGCGATGTAATTTCTAAGGGAATGAAAAGGCATTTATTTGACTGAGATGTGGGGAGAGTGTTTTGTGTAAAGTATTCTTATAGAAATTAACGTGCTGCCGAGCGCGGTGGTTGGGAACGTTGTCATTTCAAAGCTCCCAATCCAAGTTCTCAGGCGATGTAATTTCTAAGGGAATGAAAAGGCATTTATATGACTGAGATGTGGGGAGAGTGTTTTGTGTAAAGTATTCTTATAGAAATTAACGTGCTGCCGAGCGCGGTGGTTGGGAACGTTGTGATTTCAAAGCTCCCAATCCAAGTTCTCAGGGGATGTAATTTCTAAGGGAATGAAAAGGCATTTATTTGACTGAGATGTGGGGAGAGTGTTTTGTGTGAAGTATTCTTATAGAAATTAACGTGCTGCCGAGCGGGGTGGTTGGGAAAGTTGTTATTTCGAAGTTCCCAATCCAAGTTCTCAGGCGATGTAATTTCTAAGGGAATGAAAAGGCATTTATCTGACTGAGATGTGGGGAGAGTGTTTTGTGTGAAGTATTCTTATAGAAATTAACGTGCTGCCGATCGCGGTGGTTGGGAACCTTGTCATTTCAAAGCTCCCAATCCAAGTTCTCAGGCGATGTAATTTCTAAGGGAATGAAAAGGCATTTATTTGACTGAGATGTGGGGAGAGTGTTTTGTGTGAAGTATTCTTATAGAAATTAACGTGCTGCCGAGCGGGGTGGTTGGGAACGTTGTTATTTCGAAGCTCCCAATCCAAGTTCTCAGGCGATGTTAATTTCTAAGGGAATGAAAAGGCATTTATCTGACTGAGATGTGGGGAGAGTGTTTTGTGTGAAGTATTCTGATAGAAATTAACGTGCTGCCGAGCGCGGTGGTTGGGAACCTTGTCATTACAAAGCTCCCAATCCAAGTTCTCAGGCGATGTAATTTCTAAGGGAATGAAAAGGCATTTATTTGACTGAGATGTGGGGAGAGTGTTTTGTGTAAAGTATTCTTATAGAAATTACCGTGCTGCCGAGCGCGGTGGTTGGGAACGTTGTTATTTCGAAGCTCCCAATCCAAGTTCTCGGGCGATGTTAATTTCTAAGGGAATGAAAAGGCATTTATCTGACTGAGATGTGGGGAGAGTGTTTTGTGTGTGGTAATCTGATAGAAATTAACGTGCTGCCGAGCGCGGTGGTTGGGAACCTTGTCATTTCAAAGCTCCCAATCCAAGTTCTAAGGCGATGTAATTTCTAAGGGAATGAAAAGGCATTTATATGACTGAGATGTGGGGAGAGTGTTTTGTGTAAAGTATTCTTATAGAAATTAACGTGCTGCCGAGCGCGGTGGTTGGGAACGTTGTGATTTCAAAGCTCCCAATCCAAGTTCTCAGGCGATGTAATTTCTAAGGGAATGAAAAGGCATTTATATGACTGAGATGTGGGGAGAGTGTTTTGTGTGAAGTATTCTTATAGAAATTAACGTGCTGCCGAGCGCGGTGGTTGGGAACGTTGTCATTTCAAAGCTCCCAATCCAAGTTCTCAGGCGATGTAATTTCTAAGGGAATGAAAAGGCATTTATTTTACTGAGATGTGGGGAGAGTGTTTTGTGTGAAGTATACTTATAGAAATTAACGTGCTGCCGAGCGGGGTGGTTGGGAACATTGTTATTTCGAAGCTCCCAATCCAAGTTCTCAGGCGATGTTAATTTCTAAGGGAATGAAAAGGCAATTATCTGACTGAGATGTGGGGAGAGTGTTTTGTGTGTGGTATTCTGATAGAAATTAACGTGCTGCCGAGCGCGGTGGTTGGGAACGTTGTCATTTCAAAGCTCCCAATCCAAGTTCTCAGGCGATGTAATTTCTAAGGGAATGGATAGGCATTTATCTGACTGAGATGTGGGGAGAGTGTTTTGTATGAAGTATTCTGATAGAAATTAACGTGCTGCCGAGCGCGGTGGTTGGGAACTTTGTCATTTCAAAGCTCCCAATCCAAGTTCTCAGGCGATGTAATTTCTAAGGGAATGAAAAGGCATTTATTTGACTGAGATGTGGGGAGAGTGTTTTGTGTAAAGTATTCTTATAGAAATTAACGTGCTGCCGAGCGCGGTGGTTGGGAACCTTGTCATTTCAAAGCTCCCAATCCAAGTTCTCAGGCGATGTAATTTCTAAGGGAATGAAAAGGCATTTATTTGACTGAGATGTGGGGAGAGTGTTTTGTGTGAAGTATACTTATAGAAATTAACGTGCTGCCGAGCGGGGTGGTTTGGAACGTTGTTATTTCGAAGCTCCCAATCCAAGTTCTCAGGCGATGTTAATTTCTAAGGGAATGAAAAGGCATTTATGTGACTGAGATGTGGGGAGAGTGTTTTGTGTGAAGTATTCTTATAGAAATTAACGTGCTGCCGATCGGGGTGGTTGGGTACGTTGTTATTTCGAAGTTCCCAATCCAAGTTCTCAGGCGATGTAATTTCTAAGGGAATGAAAAGGCATTTATCTGACTGAGATGTGGGGAGAGTGTTTTGTGTGAAGTATTCCCATAGAAATAACGTGCTGCCGAGCGCGGTGGTTGGGAACCTTGTCATTTCAAAGCTCCCAATACAAGTTCGCAGGCGATGTTAATTTCTAAGGGAATGAAAAGGCATTTATCTGACTGAGATGTGGGGAGAGTGTTTAGTGTGAAGTATACTTATAGAAATTAACGTGCTGCCGAGCGGGGTGGTTTGGAACGTTGTTATTTCGAAGCTCCCAATCCAAGTTCTCAGGCGATGTTAATTTCTAAGGGAATGAAAAGGCATTTATCTGACTGAGATGTGGGGAGAGTGTTTTGTGTGAAGTATTCTGATAGAAATTAACGTGCTGCCGAGCGCGGTGGTTGGGAACGTTGTTATTTCGAAGCTCCCAATCCAAGTTCTCGGGCGATGTTAATTTCTAAGGGAATGAAAAGGCATTTATCTGACTGAGATGTGGGGAGAGTGTTTAGTGTGAAGTATACTTATAGAAATTAACGTGCTGCCGAGCGGGGTGGTTTGGAACGTTGTTATTTCGAAGCTCCCAATCCAAGTTCTCAGGCGATGTTAATTTCTAAGGGAATGAAAAGGCATTTATGTGACTGAGATGTGGGGAGAGTGTTTTGTGTGTGGTATTCTGATAGAAATTAACGTGCTGCCGAGCGCGGTGGTTGGGAACCTTGTCATTTCAAAGCTCCCAATCCAAGTTCTCAGGCGATGTAATTTCTAAGGGAATGAAAAGGCATTTATTTGACTGAGATGTGGGGAGAGTGTTTTGTGTAAAGTATTCTTATAGAAATTAACGTGCTGCCGAGCGCGGTGGTTGGGAACGTTGTCATTTCAAAGCTCCCAATCCAAGTTCTCAGGCGATGTAATTTCTAAGGGAATGAAAAGGCATTTATATGACTGAGATGTGGGGAGAGTGTTTTGTGTAAAGTATTCTTATAGAAATTAACGTGCTGCCGAGCGCGGTGGTTGGGAACGTTGTGATTTCAAAGCTCCCAATCCAAGTTCTCAGGGGATGTAATTTCTAAGGGAATGAAAAGGCATTTATTTGACTGAGATGTGGGGAGAGTGTTTTGTGTGAAGTATTCTTATAGAAATTAACGTGCTGCCGAGCGGGGTGGTTGGGAAAGTTGTTATTTCGAAGTTCCCAATCCAAGTTCTCAGGCGATGTAATTTCTAAGGGAATGAAAAGGCATTTATCTGACTGAGATGTGGGGAGAGTGTTTTGTGTGAAGTATTCTTATAGAAATTAACGTGCTGCCGATCGCGGTGGTTGGGAACCTTGTCATTTCAAAGCTCCCAATCCAAGTTCTCAGGCGATGTAATTTCTAAGGGAATGAAAAGGCATTTATTTGACTGAGATGTGGGGAGAGTGTTTTGTGTGAAGTATTCTTATAGAAATTAACGTGCTGCCGAGCGGGGTGGTTGGGAACGTTGTTATTTCGAAGCTCCCAATCCAAGTTCTCAGGCGATGTTAATTTCTAAGGGAATGAAAAGGCATTTATCTGACTGAGATGTGGGGAGAGTGTTTTGTGTGAAGTATTCTGATAGAAATTAACGTGCTGCCGAGCGCGGTGGTTGGGAACCTTGTCATTACAAAGCTCCCAATCCAAGTTCTCAGGCGATGTAATTTCTAAGGGAATGAAAAGGCATTTATTTGACTGAGATGTGGGGAGAGTGTTTTGTGTAAAGTATTCTTATAGAAATTACCGTGCTGCCGAGCGCGGTGGTTGGGAACGTTGTTATTTCGAAGCTCCCAATCCAAGTTCTCGGGCGATGTTAATTTCTAAGGGAATGAAAAGGCATTTATCTGACTGAGATGTGGGGAGAGTGTTTTGTGTGTGGTAATCTGATAGAAATTAACGTGCTGCCGAGCGCGGTGGTTGGGAACCTTGTCATTTCAAAGCTCCCAATCCAAGTTCTAAGGCGATGTAATTTCTAAGGGAATGAAAAGGCATTTATATGACTGAGATGTGGGGAGAGTGTTTTGTGTAAAGTATTCTTATAGAAATTAACGTGCTGCCGAGCGCGGTGGTTGGGAACGTTGTGATTTCAAAGCTCCCAATCCAAGTTCTCAGGCGATGTAATTTCTAAGGGAATGAAAAGGCATTTATATGACTGAGATGTGGGGAGAGTGTTTTGTGTGAAGTATTCTTATAGAAATTAACGTGCTGCCGAGCGCGGTGGTTGGGAACGTTGTCATTTCAAAGCTCCCAATCCAAGTTCTCAGGCGATGTAATTTCTAAGGGAATGAAAAGGCATTTATTTTACTGAGATGTGGGGAGAGTGTTTTGTGTGAAGTATACTTATAGAAATTAACGTGCTGCCGAGCGGGGTGGTTGGGAACATTGTTATTTCGAAGCTCCCAATCCAAGTTCTCAGGCGATGTTAATTTCTAAGGGAATGAAAAGGCAATTATCTGACTGAGATGTGGGGAGAGTGTTTTGTGTGTGGTATTCTGATAGAAATTAACGTGCTGCCGAGCGCGGTGGTTGGGAACGTTGTCATTTCAAAGCTCCCAATCCAAGTTCTCAGGCGATGTAATTTCTAAGGGAATGGATAGGCATTTATCTGACTGAGATGTGGGGAGAGTGTTTTGTATGAAGTATTCTGATAGAAATTAACGTGCTGCCGAGCGCGGTGGTTGGGAACTTTGTCATTTCAAAGCTCCCAATCCAAGTTCTCAGGCGATGTAATTTCTAAGGGAATGAAAAGGCATTTATTTGACTGAGATGTGGGGAGAGTGTTTTGTGTAAAGTATTCTTATAGAAATTAACGTGCTGCCGAGCGCGGTGGTTGGGAACCTTGTCATTTCAAAGCTCCCAATCCAAGTTCTCAGGCGATGTAATTTCTAAGGGAATGAAAAGGCATTTATTTGACTGAGATGTGGGGAGAGTGTTTTGTGTGAAGTATACTTATAGAAATTAACGTGCTGCCGAGCGGGGTGGTTTGGAACGTTGTTATTTCGAAGCTCCCAATCCAAGTTCTCAGGCGATGTTAATTTCTAAGGGAATGAAAAGGCATTTATGTGACTGAGATGTGGGGAGAGTGTTTTGTGTGAAGTATTCTTATAGAAATTAACGTGCTGCCGATCGGGGTGGTTGGGTACGTTGTTATTTCGAAGTTCCCAATCCAAGTTCTCAGGCGATGTAATTTCTAAGGGAATGAAAAGGCATTTATCTGACTGAGATGTGGGGAGAGTGTTTTGTGTGAAGTATTCCCATAGAAATAACGTGCTGCCGAGCGCGGTGGTTGGGAACCTTGTCATTTCAAAGCTCCCAATACAAGTTCGCAGGCGATGTAATTTCTAAGGGAATGAAAAGGCATTTATTTGACTGAGATGTGGGGAGAGTGTTTTGTGTAAAGTATTCTTATAGAAATTAACGTGCTGCCGAGCGCGGTGGTTGGGAAACTTGTCATTTCAAAGCTCCCAATCCAAGTTCTCAGGCGATGTAATTTCTAAGGGAATGAAAAGGCATTTATTTTACTGAGATGTGGGGAGAGTGTTTTGTGTGAAGTATACTTATAGAAATTAACGTGCTGCCGAGCGCGGTGGTTGGGAACGTTGTGATTTCAAAGCTCCCAATCCAAGTTCTCAGGCGATGTTAATTTCTAAGGGAATGAAAAGGCATTTATGTGACTGAGATGTGGGGAGAGTGTTTTGTGTGTGGTATTCTGATAGAAATTAACGTGCTGCCGAGCGCGGTGGTTGGGAACCTTGTCATTTCAAAGCTCCCAATCCAAGTTCTCAGGCGATGTAATTTCTAAGGGAATGAAAAGGCATTTATTTGACTGAGATGTGGGGAGAGTGTTTTGTGTAAAGTATTCTTATAGAAATTAACGTGCTGCCGAGCGCGGTGGTTGGGAACGTTGTCATTTCAAAGCTCCCAATCCAAGTTCTCAGGCGATGTAATTTCTAAGGGAATGAAAAGGCATTTATATGACTGAGATGTGGGGAGAGTGTTTTGTGTAAAGTATTCTTATAGAAATTAACGTGCTGCCGAGCGCGGTGGTTGGGAACGTTGTGATTTCAAAGCTCCCAATCCAAGTTCTCAGGGGATGTAATTTCTAAGGGAATGAAAAGGCATTTATTTGACTGAGATGTGGGGAGAGTGTTTTGTGTGAAGTATTCTTATAGAAATTAACGTGCTGCCGAGCGGGGTGGTTGGGAAAGTTGTTATTTCGAAGTTCCCAATCCAAGTTCTCAGGCGATGTAATTTCTAAGGGAATGAAAAGGCATTTATCTGACTGAGATGTGGGGAGAGTGTTTTGTGTGAAGTATTCTTATAGAAATTAACGTGCTGCCGAGCGCGGTGGTTGGGAACCTTGTCATTTCAAAGCTCCCAATCCAAGTTCTCAGGCGATGTAATTTCTAAGGGAATGAAAAGGCATTTATTTGACTGAGATGTGGGGAGAGTGTTTTGTGTGAAGTATTCTTATAGAAATAACGTGCTGCCGAGCGGGGTGGTTGGGAACGTTGTTATTTCGAAGCTCCCAATCCAAGTTCTCAGGCGATGTTAATTTCTAAGGGAATGAAAAGGCATTTATCTGACTGAGATGTGGGGAGAGTGTTTTGTGTGAAGTATTCTGATAGAAATTAACGTGCTGCCGAGCGCGGTGGTTGGGAACCTTGTCATTACAAAGCTCCCAATCCAAGTTCTCAGGCGATGTAATTTCTAAGGGAATGAAAAGGCATTTATTTGACTGAGATGTGGGGAGAGTGTTTTGTGTAAAGTATTCTTATAGAAATTACCGTGCTGCCGAGCGCGGTGGTTGGGAACGTTGTTATTTCGAAGCTCCCAATCCAAGTTCTCAGGCGATGTTAATTTCTAAGGGAATGAAAAGGCATTTATCTGACTGAGATGTGGGGAGAGTGTTTTGTGTGAAGTATTCTGATAGAAATTAACGTGCTGCCGAGCGCGGTGGTTGGGAACGTTGTTATTTCGAAGCTCCCAATCCAAGTTCTCGGGCGATGTTAATTTCTAAGGGAATGAAAAGGCATTTATCTGACTGAGATGTGGGGAGAGTGTTTTGTGTGTGGTAATCTGATAGAAATTAACGTGCTGCCGAGCGCGGTGGTTGGGAACCTTGTCATTTCAAAGCTCCCAATCCAAGTTCTAAGGCGATGTAATTTCTAAGGGAATTAAAAGGCATTTATATGACTGAGATGTGGGGAGAGTGTTTTGTGTAAAGTATTCTTATAGAAATTAACGTGCTGCCGAGCGCGGTGGTTGGGAACGTTGTGATTTCAAAGCTCCCAATCCAAGTTCTCAGGCGATGTAATTTCTAAGGGAATGAAAAGGCATTTATATGACTGAGATGTGGGGAGAGTGTTTTGTGTGAAGTATTCTTATAGAAATTAACGTGCTGCCGAGCGCGGTGGTTGGGAACGTTGTCATTTCAAAGCTCCCAATCCAAGTTCTCAGGCGATGTAATTTCTAAGGGAATGAAAAGGCATTTATTTGACTAAGATGTGGGGAGAGTGTTTTGTGTGAAGTATTCTTATAGAAATTAAGGTGCTGCCGATCGGGGTGGTTGGGTACGTTGTTATTTCGAAGTTCCCAATCCAAGTTCTCAGGCGATGTAATTTCTAAGGGAATGAAAAGGCATTTATCTGACTGAGATGTGGGGAGAGTGTTTTGTGTGAAGTATTCCCATAGAAATTAACGTGCTGCCGAGCGCGGTGGTTGGGAACCTTGTCATTTCAAAGCTCCCAATCCAAGTTCGCAGGCGATGTAATTTCTAAGGGAATGAAAAGGCATTTATTTGACTGAGATGTGGGGAGAGTGTTTTGTGTGAAGTATACTTATAGAAATTAACGTGCTGCCGAGCGGGATGGTTGGGAACGTTGTTATTTCGAAGCTCCCAATCCAAGTTCTCAGGCGATGTTAATTTCTAAGGGAATGAAAAGGCATTTATCTGACTGAGATGTGGGGAGAGTGTTTTGTGTGTGGTATTCTGATAGAAATTAACGTGCTGCCGAGCGCGGTGGTTGGGAACCTTGTCATTTCAAAGCTCCCAATCCAAGTTCTCAGGCGATGTAATTTCTAAGGGAATGAAAAGGCATTTATTTGACTGAGATGTGGGGAGAGTGTTTTGTGTAAAGTATTCTTATAGAAATTAACGTGCTGCCGAGCGCGGTGGTTGGGAACGTTGTCATTTCAAAGCTCCCAATCCAAGTTCTCAGGCGATGTAATTTCTAAGGGAATGAAAAGGCATTTATTTTACTGAGATGTGGGGAGAGTGTTTTGTGTGAAGTATACTTATAGAAATTAACGTGCTGCCGAGCGGGGTGGTTGGGAACATTGTTATTTCGAAGCTCCCAATCCAAGTTCTCAGGCGATGTTAATTTCTAAGGGAATGAAAAGGCATTTATCTCACTGAGATGTGGGGAGAGTGTTTTGTGTGTGGTATTCTGATAGAAATTAACGTGCTGCCGAGCGCGGTGGTTGGGAACCTTGTCATTTCAAAGCTCCCAATCCAAGTTCGCAGGCGATGTAATTTCTAAGGGAATGAAAAGGCATTTATTTGACTGAGATGTGGGGAGAGTGTTTTGTGTGAAGTATTCTTATAGAAATTAACGTGCTGCCGAGCGGGGTGGTTGGGAACGTTGTTATTTCGAAGCTCCCAATCCAAGTTCTCAGGCGATGTTAATTTCTAAGGGAATGAATAGGCATTTATCTGACTGAGATGTGGGGAGAGTGTTTTGTATGAAGTATTCTGATAGAAATTAACGTGCTGCCGAGCGCGGTGGTTGGGAACTTTGTCATTTCAAAGCTCCCAATCCAAGTTCTCAGGCGATGTAATTTCTAAGGGAATGAAAAGGCATTTATTTGACTGAGATGTGGGGAGAGTGTTTTGTGTGAAGTATACTTATAGAAATTAACGTGCTGCCGAGCGCGGTGGTTGGGAACGTTGTTATTTCGAAGCTCCCATTCCAAGTTCTCGGGCGATGTTAATTTCTAAGGGAATGAAAAGGCATTTATCTGACTGAGATGTGGGGAGAGTGTTTTGTGTGTGGTATTCTGATAGAAATTAACGTGCTGCCGAGCGCGGTGGTTGGGAACGTTGTCATTTCAAAGCTCCCAATCCAAGTTCTCAGGCGATGTAATTTCTAAGGGAATGAAAAGGCATTTATATGACTGAGATGTGGGGAGAGTGTTTTGTGTAAAGTATTCTTATAGAAATTAACGTGCTGCCGAGCGCGGTGGTTGGGAACGTTGTGATTTCAAAGCTCCCAATCCAAGTTCTCAGGCGATGTAATTTCTAAGGGAATGAAAAGGCATTTATATGACTGAGATGTGGGGAGAGTGTTTTGTGTGAAGTATTCTTATAGAAATTAACGTGCTGCCGAGCGCGGTGGTTGGGAACGTTGTCATTTCAAATCTCCTAATCCAAGTTCTCAGGCGATGTAATTTCTAAGGGAATGAAAAGGCATTTATTTGACTGAGATGTGGGGAGAGTGTTTTGTGTGAAGTATTCTTATAGAAATTAACGTGCTGCCGATCGGGGTGGTTGGGTACGTTGTTATTTCGAAGTTCCCAATCCAAGTTCTCAGGCGATGTAATTTCTAAGGGAATGAAAAGGCATTTATCTGACTGAGATGTGGGGAGAGTGTTTTGTGTGAAGTATTCCCATAGAAATTAACGTGCTGCCGAGCGCGGTGGTTGGGAACCTTGTCATTTCAAAGCTCCCAATCCAAGTTCGCAGGCGATGTAATTTCTAAGGGAATGAAAAGGCATTTATTTGACTGAGATGTGGGGAGAGTGTTTTGTGTAAAGTATTCTTATAGAAATTAACGTGCTGCCGAGCGCGGTGGTTGGGAACATTGTGATTTCAAAGCTCCCAATCATAGTTCTCAGGCGATGTAATTTCTAAGGGAATGAAAAGGCATTTATATGACTGAGATGTGGGGAGAGTGTTTTGTGTAAAGTATTCTTATAGAAATTAACGTGCTGCCGAGCGCGTTGGTTGGGAACGTTGTGATTTCAAAGCTCCCAATCCAAGTTCTCAGGCGATGTAATTTCTAAGGGAATGAAAAGGCATTTATATGACTGAGATGTGGGGAGAGTGTTTTGTGTGAAGTATTCTTATAGAAATTAACGTGCTGCCGAGCGCGGTGGTTGGGAACCTTGTCATTACAAAGCTCCCAATCCAAGTTCTCAGGCGATGTAATTTCTAAGGGAATGAAAAGGCATTTATTTGACTGAGATGTGAGGAGAGTGTTTTGTGTAAAGTATTCTTATAGAAATTACCGTGCTGCCGAGCGCGGTGGTTGGGAACGTTGTTATTTCGAAGCTCCCAATCCAAGTTCTCGGGCGATGTTAATTTCTAAGGGAATGAAAAGGCATTTATCTGACTGAGATGTGGGGAGAGTGTTTTGTGTGTGGTAATCTGATAGAAATTAACGTGCTGCCGAGCGCGGTGGTTGGGAACCTTGTCATTTCAAAGCTCCCAATCCAAGTTCTAAGGCGATGTAATTTCTAAGGGAATGAAAAGGCATTTATATGACTGAGATGTGGGGAGAGTGTTTTGTGTAAAGTATTCTTATAGAAATTAACGTGCTGCCGAGCGCGGTGGTTGGGAACGTTGTGATTTCAAAGCTCCCAATCCAAGTTCTCAGGCGATGTAATTTCTAAGGGAATGAAAAGGCATTTATATGACTGAGATGTGGGGAGAGTGTTTTGTGTGAAGTATTCTTATAGAAATTAACGTGCTGCCGAGCGCGGTGGTTGGGAACGTTGTCATTTCAAAGCTCCCAATCCAAGTTCTCAGGCGATGTAATTTCTAAGGGAATGAAAAGGCATTTATTTTACTGAGATGTGGGGAGAGTGTTTTGTGTGAAGTATACTTATAGAAATTAACGTGCTGCCGAGCGGGGTGGTTGGGAACATTGTTATTTCGAAGCTCCCAATCCAAGTTCTCAGGCGATGTTAATTTCTAAGGGAATGAAAAGGCATTTATCTTACTGAGATGTGGGGAGAGTGTTTTGTGTGTGGTATTCTGATAGAAATTAACGTGCTGCCGAGCGCGGTGGTTGGGAACGTTGTCATTTCAAAGCTCCCAATCCAAGTTCTCAGGCGATGTAATTTCTAAGGGAATGGATAGGCATTTATCTGACTGAGATGTGGGGAGAGTGTTTTGTATGAAGTATTCTGATAGAAATTAACGTGCTGCCGAGCGCGGTGGTTGGGAACTTTGTCATTTCAAAGCTCCCAATCCAAGTTCTCAGGCGATGTAATTTCTAAGGGAATGAAAAGGCATTTATTTGACTGAGATGTGGGGAGAGTGTTTTGTGTAAAGTATTCTTATAGAAATTAACGTGCTGCCGAGCGCGGTGGTTGGGAACCTTGTCATTTCAAAGCTCCCAATCCAAGTTCTCAGGCGATGTAATTTCTAAGGGAATGAAAAGGCATTTATTTGACTGAGATGTGGGGAGAGTGTTTTGTGTGAAGTATACTTATAGAAATTAACGTGCTGCCGAGCGGGGTGGTTTGGAACGTTGTTATTTCGAAGCTCCCAATCCAAGTTCTCAGGCGATGTTAATTTCTAAGGGAATGAAAAGGCATTTATGTGACTGAGATGTGGGGAGAGTGTTTTGTGTGAAGTATTCTTATAGAAATTAACGTGCTGCCGATCGGGGTGGTTGGGTACGTTGTTATTTCGAAGTTCCCAATCCAAGTTCTCAGGCGATGTAATTTCTAAGGGAATGAAAAGGCATTTATCTGACTGAGATGTGGGGAGAGTGTTTTGTGTGAAGTATTCCCATAGAAATAACGTGCTGCCGAGCGCGGTGGTTGGGAACCTTGTCATTTCAAAGCTCCCAATACAAGTTCGCAGGCGATGTAATTTCTAAGGGAATGAAAAGGCATTTATTTGACTGAGATGTGGGGAGAGTGTTTTGTGTAAAGTATTCTTATAGAAATTAACGTGCTGCCGAGCGCGGTGGTTGGGAACCTTGTCATTTCAAAGCTCCCAATCCAAGTTCTCAGGCGATGTAATTTCTAAGGGAATGAAAAGGCATTTATTTTACTGAGATGTGGGGAGAGTGTTTTGTGTGAAGTATACTTATAGAAATTAACGTTCTGCCGAGCGGGGTGGTTTGGAACGTTGTTATTTCGAAGCTCCCAATCCAAGTTCTCAGGCGATGTTAATTTCTAAGGGAATGAAAAGGCATTTATGTGACTGAGATGTGGGGAGAGTGTTTTGTGTGTGGTATTCTGATAGAAATTAACGTGCTGCCGAGCGCGGTGGTTGTGAACCTTGTCATTTCAAAGCTCCCAATCCAAGTTCTCAGGCGATGTAATTTCTAAGGGAATGAAAAGGCATTTATTTGACTGAGATGTGGGGAGAGTGTTTTGTGTAAAGTATTCTTATAGAAATTAACGTGCTGCCGAGCGCGGTGGTTGGGAACGTTGTCATTTCAAAGCTCCCAATCCAAGTTCTCAGGCGATGTAATTTCTAAGGGAATGAAAAGGCATTTATATGACTGAGATGTGGGGAGAGTGTTTTGTGTAAAGTATTCTTATAGAAATTAACGTGCTGCCGAGCGCGGTGGTTGGGAACGTTGTGATTTCAAAGCTCCCAATCCAAGTTCTCAGGGGATGTAATTTCTAAGGGAATGAAAAGGCATTTATTTGACTGAGATGTGGGGAGAGTGTTTTGTGTGAAGTATTCTTATAGAAATTAACGTGCTGCCGAGCGGGGTGGTTGGGAAAGTTGTTATTTCGAAGTTCCCAATCCAAGTTCTCAGGCGATGTAATTTCTAAGGGAATGAAAAGGCATTTATCTGACTGAGATGTGGGGAGAGTGTTTTGTGTGAAGTATTCTTATAGAAATTAACGTGCTGCCGAGCGCGGTGGTTGGGAACCTTGTCATTTCAAAGCTCCCAATCCAAGTTCTCAGGCGATGTAATTTCTAAGGGAATGAAAAGGCATTTATTTGACTGAGATGTGGGGAGAGTGTTTTGTGTGAAGTATTCTTATAGAAATTAACGTGCTGCCGAGCGGGGTGGTTGGGAACGTTGTTATTTCGAAGCTCCCAATCCAAGTTCTCAGGCGATGTTAATTTCTAAGGGAATGAAAAGGCATTTATCTGACTGAGATGTGGGGAGAGTGTTTTGTGTGAAGTATTCTGATAGAAATTAACGTGCTGCCGAGCGCGGTGGTTGGGAACCTTGTCATTACAAAGCTCCCAATCCAAGTTCTCAGGCGATGTAATTTCTAAGGGAATGAAAAGGCATTTATTTGACTGAGATGTGGGGAGAGTGTTTTGTGTAAAGTATTCTTATAGAAATTACCGTGCTGCCGAGCGCGGTGGTTGGGAACGTTGTTATTTCGAAGCTCCCAATCCAAGTTCTCAGGCGATGTTAATTTCTAAGGGAATGAAAAGGCATTTATCTGACTGAGATGTGGGGAGAGTGTTTTGTGTGAAGTATTCTGATAGAAATTAACGTGCTGCCGAGCGCGGTGGTTGGGAACGTTGTTATTTCGAAGCTCCCAATCCAAGTTCTCGGGCGATGTTAATTTCTAAGGGAATGAAAAGGCATTTATCTGACTGAGATGTGGGGAGAGTGTTTTGTGTGTGGTAATCTGATAGAAATTAACGTGCTGCCGAGCGCGGTGGTTGGGAACCTTGTCATTTCAAAGCTCCCAATCCAAGTTCTAAGGCGATGTAATTTCTAAGGGAATGAAAAGGCATTTATATGACTGAGATGTGGGGAGAGTGTTTTGTGTAAAGTATTCTTATAGAAATTAACGTGCTGCCGAGCGCGGTGGTTGGGAACGTTGTGATTTCAAAGCTCCCAATCCAAGTTCTCAGGCGATGTAATTTCTAAGGGAATGAAAAGGCATTTATATGACTGAGATGTGGGGAGAGTGTTTTGTGTGAAGTATTCTTATAGAAATTAACGTGCTGCCGAGCGCGGTGGTTGGGAACGTTGTCATTTCAAAGCTCCCAATCCAAGTTCTCAGGCGATGTAATTTCTAAGGGAATGAAAAGGCATTTATTTTACTGAGATGTGGGGAGAGTGTTTTGTGAGAAGTATACTTATAGAAATTAACGTGCTGCCGAGCGGGGTGGTTGGGAACATTGTCATTTCAAAGCTCCCAATCCAAGTTCTCAGGCGATGTTAATTTCTAAGGGAATGAAAAGGCATTTATCTGACTGAGATGTGGGGATAGTGTTTTGTGTGTGGTATTCTGATAGAAATTAACGTGCTGCCGAGCGCGGTGGTTGGGAACCTTGTCATTTCAAAGCTCCCAATCCAAGTTCTCAGGCGATGTAATTTCTAAGGGAATGAAAAGGCATTTATTTGACTGAGATGTGGGGAGAGTGTTTTGTGTGAAGTATTCTTATAGAAATTAACGTTCTGCCGAGCGGGGTGGTTGGGAACGTTGTTATTTCGAAGCTCCCAATCCAAGTTCTCAGGCGATGTTAATTTCTAAGGGAATGAATAGGCATTTATCTGACTGATATGTGGGGAGAGTGTTTTGTATGAAGTATTCTGATAGAAATTAACGTGCTGCCGAGCGCGGTGGTTGGGAACTTTGTCATTTCAAAGCTCCCAATCCAAGTTCTCAGGCGATGTAATTTCTAAGGGAATGAAAAGGCATTTATTTGACTGAGATGTGGGGAGAGTGTTTTGTGTGAAGTATACTTACAGAAATTAACGTGCTGCCGAGCGCGGTGGTTGGGAACGTTGTTATTTCGAAGCTCCCATTCCAAGTTCTCGGGCGATGTTAATTTCTAAGGGAATGAAAAGGCATTTATCTGACTGAGATGTGGGGAGAGTGTTTTGTGTGTGGTATTCTGATAGAAATTAACGTGCTGCCGAGCGCGGTGGTTGGGAACGTTGTCATTTCAAAGCTCCCAATCCAAGTTCTCAGGCGATGTAATTTCTAAGGGAATGAAAAGGCATTTATATGACTGAGATGTGGGGAGAGTGTTTTGTGTAAAGTATTCTTATAGAAATTAACGTGCTGCCGAGCGCGGTGGTTGGGAACGTTGTGATTTCAAAGCTCCCAATCCAAGTTCTCAGGCGATGTAATTTCTAAGGGAATGAAAAGGCATTTATATGACTGAGATGTGGGGAGAGTGTTTTGTGTGAAGTATTCTTATAGAAATTAACGTGCTGCCGAGCGCGGTGGTTGGGAACGTTGTCATTTCAAAGCTCCTAATCCAAGTTCTCAGGCGATGTAATTTCTAAGGGAATGAAAAGGCATTTATTTGACTGAGATGTGGGGAGAGTGTTTTGTGTGAAGTATTCTTATAGAAATTAACGTGCTGCCGATCGGGGTGGTTGGGTACGTTGTTATTTCGAAGTTCCCAATCCAAGTTCTCAGGCGATGTAATTTCTAAGGGAATGAAAAGGCATTTATCTGACTGAGATGTGGGGAGAGTGTTTTGTGTGAAGTATTCCCATAGAAATTAACGTGCTGCCGAGCGCGGTGGTTGGGAACCTTGTCATTTCAAAGCTCCCAATCCAAGTTCGCAGGCGATGTAATTTCTAAGGGAATGAAAAGGCATTTATTTGACTGAGATGTGGGGAGAGTGTTTTGTGTAAAGTATTCTTATAGAAATTAACGTGCTGCCGAGCGCGGTGGTTGGGAACATTGTGATTTCAAAGCTCCCAATCCAAGTTCTCAGGCGATGTAATTTCTAAGGGAATGAAAAGGCATTTATATGACTGAGATGTGGGGAGAGTGTTTTGTGTAAAGTATTCTTATAGAAATTAACGTGCTGCCGAGCGCGTTGGTTGGGAACGTTGTGATTTCAAAGCTCCCAATCCAAGTTCTCAGGCGATGTAATTTCTAAGGGAATGAAAAGGCATTTATATGACTGAGATGTGGGGAGAGTGTTTTGTGTGAAGTATTCTTATAGAAATTAACGTGCTGCCGAGCGCGGTGGTTGGGAACGTTGTCATTTCAAAGCTCCCAATCGAAGTTCTCAGGCGATGTAATTTCTAAGGGAATGAAAAGGCATTTATTTGACTGAGATGTGGGGAGAGTGTTTTGTGTGAAGTATACTTATAGAAATTAACGTGCTGCCGAGCGCGGTGGTTGGGAACCTTGTCATTTCAAAGCTCCCAATCCAAGTTCGCAGGCGATGTAATTTCTAAGGGAATGAAAAGGCATTTATTTGACTGAGATGTGGGGAGAGTGTTTTGTGTGAAGTATACTTATAGAAATTAACGTGCTGCCGAGCGGGATGGTTGGGAACGTTGTTATTTCGAAGCTCCCAATCCAAGTTCTCAGGCGATGTTAATTTCTAAGGGAATGAAAAGGCATTTATCTGACTGAGATGTGGGGAGAGTGTTTTGTGTGTGGTATTCTGATAGAAATTAACGTGCTGCCGAGCGCGGTGGTTGGGAACCTTGTCATTTCAAAGCTCCCAATCCAAGTTCTCAGGCGATGTAATTTCTAAGGGAATGAAAAGGCATTTATTTGACTGAGATGTGGGGAGAGTGTTTTGTGTAAAGTATTCTTATAGAAATTAACGTGCTGCCGAGCGCGGTGGTTGGGAACGTTGTCATTTCAAAGCTCCCAATCCAAGTTCTCAGGCGATGTAATTTCTAAGGGAATGAAAAGGCATTTATATGACTGAGATGTGGGGAGAGTGTTTTGTGTGAAGTATTCTTATAGAAATTAACGTGCTGCCGAGCGCGGTGGTTGGGAACCTTGTCATTTCAAAGCTCCCAATCCAAGTTCTCAGGCGATGTAATTTCTA
This sequence comes from Metellina segmentata, assembly GCA_947359465.1. Classification (NCBI taxonomy): domain Eukaryota; kingdom Metazoa; phylum Arthropoda; class Arachnida; order Araneae; family Tetragnathidae; genus Metellina; species Metellina segmentata. Next base: position 17,235,333 of record OX375879.1, on the reverse strand, counting down.
AGGGAATGAAAAGGCATTTATTTTACTGAGATGTGGGGAGATTGTTTTGTGTGAAGTATACTTATAGAAATTAACGTGCTGCCGAGCGGGGTGGTTGGGAACATTGTTATTTCGAAGCTCCCAATCCAAGTTCTCAGGCGATGTTAATTTCTAAGGGAATGAAAAGGCATTTATCTCACTGAGATGTGGGGAGAGTGTTTTGTGTGTGGTATTCTGATAGAAATTAACGTGCTGCCGAGCGCGGTGGTTGGGAACCTTGTCATTTCAAAGCTCCCAATCCAAGTTCGCAGGCGATGTAATTTCTAAGGGAATGAAAAGGCATTTATTTGACTGAGATGTGGGGAGAGTGTTTTGTGTGAAGTATTCTTATAGAAATTAACGTGCTGCCGAGCGGGGTGGTTGGGAACGTTGTTATTTCGAAGCTCCCAATCCAAGTTCTCAGGCGATGTTAATTTCTAAGGGAATGAATAGGCATTTATCTGACTGAGATGTGGGGAGAGTGTTTTGTATGAAGTATTCTGATAGAAATTAACGTGCTGCCGAGCGCGGTGGTTGGGAACTTTGTCATTTCAAAGCTCCCAATCCAAGTTCTCAGGCGATGTAATTTCTAAGGGAATGAAAAGTCATTTATTTGACTGAGATGTGGGGAGAGTGTTTTGTGTGAAGTATACTTATAGAAATTAACGTGCTGCCGAGCGCGGTGGTTGGGAACGTTGTTATTTCGAAGCTCCCATTCCAAGTTCTCGGGCGATGTTAATTTCTAAGGGAATGAAAAGGCATTTATCTGACTGAGATGTGGGGAGAGTGTTTTGTGTGTGGTATTCTGATAGAAATTAACGTGCTGCCGAGCGCGGTGGTTGGGAACGTTGTCATTTCAAAGCTCCCAATCCAAGTTCTCAGGCGATGTAATTTCTAAGGGAATGAAAAGGCATTTATATGACTGAGATGTGGGGAGAGTGTTTTGTGTAAAGTATTCTTATAGAAATTAACGTGCTGCCGAGCGCGGTTTTTGGGAACGTTGTGATTTCAAAGCTCCCAATCCAAGTTCTCAGGCGATGTAATTTCTAAGGGAATGAAAAGGCATTTATATGACTGAGATGTGGGGAGAGTGTTTTGTGTGAAGTATTCTTATAGAAATTAACGTGCTGCCGAGCGCGGTGGTTGGGAACGTTGTCATTTCAAATCTCCTAATCCAAGTTCTCAGGCGATGTAATTTCTAAGGGAATGAAAAGGCATTTATTTGACTGAGATGTGGGGAGAGTGTTTTGTGTGAAGTATTCTTATAGAAATTAACGTGCTGCCGATCGGGGTGGTTGGGTACGTTGTTATTTCGAAGTTCCCAATCCAAGTTCTCAGGCGATGTAATTTCTAAGGGAATGAAAAGGCATTTATCTGACTGAGATGTGGGGAGAGTGTTTTGTGTGAAGTATTCCCATAGAAATTAACGTGCTGCCGAGCGCAATGGTTGGGAACCTTGTCATTTCAAAGCTCCCAATCCAAGTTCGCAGGCGATGTAATTTCTAAGGGAATGAAAAGGCATTTATTTGACTGAGATGTGGGGAGAGTGTTTTGTGTAAAGTATTCTTATAGAAATTAACGTGCTGCCGAGCGCGGTGGTTGGGAACATTGTGATTTCAAAGCTCCCAATCATAGTTCTCAGGCGATGTAATTTCTAAGGGAATGAAAAGGCATTTATATGACTGAGATGTGGGGAGAGTGTTTTGTGTAAAGTATTCTTATAGAAATTAACGTGCTGCCGAGCGCGTTGGTTGGGAACGTTGTGATTTCAAAGCTCCCAATCCAAGTTCTCAGGCGATGTAATTTCTAAGGGAATGAAAAGGCATTTATATGACTGAGATGTGGGGAGAGTGTTTTGTGTGAAGTATTCTTATAGAAATTAACGTGCTGCCGAGCGCGGTGGTTGGGAACGTTGTCATTTCAAAGCTCCCAATCGAAGTTCTCAGGCGATGTAATTTCTAAGGGAATGAAAAGGCATTTATTTGACTGAGATGTGGGGAGAGTGTTTTGTGTGAAGTATTCTTATAGAAATTAACGTGCTGCCGATCGGGGTGGTTGGGTACGTTGTTAATTCGAAGTTCCCAATCCAAGTTCTCAGGCGATGTAATTTCTAAGGGAATGAAAAGGCATTTATCTGACTGAGATGTGGGGAGAGTGTTTTGTGTGAAGTATTCCCATAGAAATTAACGTGTTGCCGAGCGCGGTGGTTGGGAACGTTGTCATTTCAAAGCTCCCAATCCAAGTTCGCAGGCGATGTAATTTCTAAGGGAATGAAAAGGCATTTATTTGACTGAGATGTGGGGAGAGTGTTTTGTGTAAAGTATTCTTATAGAAATTAACGTGCTGCCGAGCGCGGTGGTTGGGAACCTTGTCATTTCAAAGCTCCCAATCCAAGTTCTCAGGCGATGTAATTTCTAAGGGAATGAAAAGGCATTTATTTTACTGAGATGTGGGGAGAGTGTTTTGTGTGAAGTATACTTATAGAAATTAACGTGCTGCCGAGCGGGGTGGTTTGGAACGTTGTTATTTCGAAGCTCCCAATCCAAGTTCTCAGGCGATGTTAATTTCTAAGGGAATGAAAAGGCATTTATGTGACTGAGATGTGGGGAGAGTGTTTTGTGTGTGGTATTCTGATAGAAATTAACGTGCTGCCGAGCGCGGTGGTTGGGAACCTTGTCATTTCAAAGCTCCCAATCGAAGTTCTCAGGCGATGTAATTTCTAAGGGAATGAAAAGGCATTTATTTGACTGAGATGTGGGGAGAGTGTTTTGTGTGAAGTATTCTTATAGAAATTAACGTGCTGCCGATCGGGGTGGTTGGGTACGTTGTTAATTCGAAGTTCCCAATCCAAGTTCTCAGGCGATGTAATTTCTAAGGGAATGAAAAGGCATTTATCTGACTGAGATGTGGGGAGAGTGTTTTGTGTGAAGTATTCTTATAGAAATTAACGTGCTGCCGAGCGCGGTGGTTGGGAACGTTGTCATTTCAAAGCTCCCAATCCAAGTTCGCAGGCGATGTAATTTCTAAGGGAATGAAAAGGCATTTATTTGACTGAGATGTGGGGAGAGTGTTTTGTGTAAAGTATTCTTATAGAAATTAACGTGCTGCCGAGCGCGGTGGTTGGGAACCTTGTCATTTCAAAGCTCCCAATCCAAGTTCTCAGGCGATGTAATTTCTAAGGGAATGAAAAGGCATTTATTTTACTGAGATGTGGGGAGAGTGTTTTGTGTGAAGTATACTTATAGAAATTAACGTGCTGCCGAGCGGGGTGGTTTGGAACGTTGTTATTTCGAAGCTCCCAATCCAAGTTCTCAGGCGATGTTAATTTCTAAGGGAATGAAAAGGCATTTATGTGACTGAGATGTGGGGAGAGTGTTTTGTGTGTGGTATTCTGATAGAAATTAACGTGCTGCCGAGCGCGGTGGTTGGGAACCTTGTCATTTCAAAGCTCCCAATCCAAGTTCTCAGGCGATGTAATTTCTAAGGGAATGAAAAGGCATTTATTTGACTGAGATGTGGGGAGAGTGTTTTGTGTAAAGTATTCTTATAGAAATTAACGTGCTGCCGAGCGCGGTGGTTGGGAACTTTGTCATTTCAAAGCTCCCAATCCAAGTTCTCAAGCGATGTAATTTCTAAGGGAATGAAAAGGCATTTATTTGACTGAGATGTGGGGAGAGTGTTTTGTGTGAAGTATACTTATAGAAATTAACGTGCTGCCGAGCGCGGTGGTTGGGAACGTTGTTATTTCGAAGCTCCCAATCCAAGTTCTCGGGCGATGTTAATTTCTAAGGGAATGAAAAGGCATTTATCTGACTGAGATGTGGGGAGAGTGTTTTGTGTGTGGTATTCTGATAGAAATTAACGTGCTGCCGAGCGCGGTGGTTGGGAACGTTGTCATTTCAAAGCTCCCAATCCAAGTTCTCAGGCGATGTAATTTCTAAGGGAATGAAAAGGCATTTATATGACTGAGATGTGGGGAGAGTGTTATGTGTAAAGTATTCTTATAGAAATTAACGTGCTGCCGAGCGCGGTGGTTGGGAACGTTGTGATTTCAAAGCTCCCAATCCAAGTTCTCAGGCGATGTAATTTCTAAGGGAATGAAAAGGCATTTATATGACTGAGATGTGGGAAGAGTGTTTTGTGTGAAGTATTCTTATAGAAATTAACGTGCTGCCGAGCGCGGTGGTTGGGAACGTTGTCATTTCAAAGCTCCCAATCCAAGTTCTCAGGCGATGTAATTTCTAAGGGAATGAAAAGGCATTTATTTGACTGAGATGTGGGGAGAGTGTTTTGTGTGAAGTATTCTTATAGAAATTAACGTGCTGCCGATCGGGGTGGTTGGGTACGTTGTTATTTCGAAGTTCCCAATCCAAGTTCTCAGGCGATGTAATTTCTAAGGGAATGAAAAGGCATTTATCTGACTGAGATGTGGGGAGAGTGTTTTGTGTGAAGTATTCCCATAGAAATTAACGTGCTGCCGAGCGCGGTGGTTGGGAACCTTGTCATTTCAAAGCTCCCAATCCAAGTTCGCAGGCGATGTAATTTCTAAGGGAATGAAAAGGCATTTATTTGACTGAGATGTGGGGAGAGTGTTTTGTGTAAAGTATTCTTATAGAAATTAACGTGCTGCCGAGCGCGGTGGTTGGGAACATTGTGATTTCAAAGCTCCCAATCCAAGTTCTCAGGCGATGTAATTTCTAAGGGAATGAAAAGGCATTTATATGACTGAGATGTGGGGAGAGTGTTTTGTGTAAAGTATTCTTATAGAAATTAACGTGCTGCCGAGCGCGTTGGTTGGGTACGTTGTTATTTCGAAGTTCCCAATCCAAGTTCTCAGGCGATGTAATTTCTAAGGGAATGAAAAGGCATTTATATGACTGAGATGTGGGGAGAGTGTTTTGTGTGAAGTATTCTTATAGAAATTAACGTGCTGCCGAGCGGGGTGGTTTGGAACGTTGTTATTTCGAAGCTCCCAATCCAAGTTCTCAGGCGATGTTAATTTCTAAGGGAATGAAAAGGCATTTATGTGACTGAGATGTGGGGAGAGTGTTTTGTGTGTGGTATTCTGATAGAAATTAACGTGCTGCCGAGCGCGGTGGTTGGGAACCTTGTCATTTCAAAGCTCCCAATCCAAGTTCTCAGGCGATGTAATTTCTAAGGGAATGAAAAGGCATTTATTTGACTGAGATGTGGGGAGAGTGTTTTGTGTAAAGTATTCTTATAGAAATTAACGTGCTGCCGAGCGCGGTGGTTGGGAACTTTGTCATTTCAAAGCTCCCAATCCAAGTTCTCAAGCGATGTAATTTCTAAGGGAATGAAAAGGCATTTATTTGACTGAGATGTGGGGAGAGTGTTTTGTGTGAAGTATACTTATAGAAATTAACGTGCTGCCGAGCGCGGTGGTTGGGAACGTTGTTATTTCGAAGCTCCCAATCCAAGTTCTCGGGCGATGTTAATTTCTAAGGGAATGAAAAGGCATTTATCTGACTGAGATGTGGGGAGAGTGTTTTGTGTGTGGTATTCTGATAGAAATTAACGTGCTGCCGAGCGCGGTGGTTGGGAACGTTGTCATTTCAAAGCTCCCAATCCAAGTTCTCAGGCGATGTAATTTCTAAGGGAATGAAAAGGCATTTATATGACTGAGATGTGGGGAGAGTGTTATGTGTAAAGTATTCTTATAGAAATTAACGTGCTGCCGAGCGCGGTGGTTGGGAACGTTGTGATTTCAAAGCTCCCAATCCAAGTTCTCAGGCGATGTAATTTCTAAGGGAATGAAAAGGCATTTATATGACTGAGATGTGGGAAGAGTGTTTTGTGTGAAGTATTCTTATAGAAATTAACGTGCTGCCGAGCGCGGTGGTTGGGAACGTTGTCATTTCAAAGCTCCCAATCCAAGTTCTCAGGCGATGTAATTTCTAAGGGAATGAAAAGGCATTTATTTGACTGAGATGTGGGGAGAGTGTTTTGTGTGAAGTATTCTTATAGAAATTAACGTGCTGCCGAGCGGGGTGGTTTGGAACGTTGTTATTTCGAAGCTCCCAATCCAAGTTCTCAGGCGATGTTAATTTCTAAGGGAATGAAAAGGCATTTATGTGACTGAGATGTGGGGAGAGTGTTTTGTGTGTGGTATTCTGATAGAAATTAACGTGCTGCCGAGCGCGGTGGTTGGGAACCTTGTCATTTCAAAGCTCCCAATCCAAGTTCTCAGGCGATGTAATTTCTAAGGGAATGAAAAGGCATTTATTTGACTGAGATGTGGGGAGAGTGTTTTGTGTAAAGTATTCTTATAGAAATTAACGTGCTGCCGAGCGCGGTGGTTGGGAACTTTGTCATTTCAAAGCTCCCAATCCAAGTTCTCAAGCGATGTAATTTCTAAGGGAATGAAAAGGCATTTATTTGACTGAGATGTGGGGAGAGTGTTTTGTGTGAAGTATACTTATAGAAATTAACGTGCTGCCGAGCGCGGTGGTTGGGAACGTTGTTATTTCGAAGCTCCCAATCCAAGTTCTCGGGCGATGTTAATTTCTAAGGGAATGAAAAGGCATTTATCTGACTGAGATGTGGGGAGAGTGTTTTGTGTGTGGTATTCTGATAGAAATTAACGTGCTGCCGAGCGCGGTGGTTGGGAACGTTGTCATTTCAAAGCTCCCAATCCAAGTTCTCAGGCGATGTAATTTCTAAGGGAATGAAAAGGCATTTATATGACTGAGATGTGGGGAGAGTGTTATGTGTAAAGTATTCTTATAGAAATTAACGTGCTGCCGAGCGCGGTGGTTGGGAACGTTGTGATTTCAAAGCTCCCAATCCAAGTTCTCAGGCGATGTAATTTCTAAGGGAATGAAAAGGCATTTATATGACTGAGATGTGGGAAGAGTGTTTTGTGTGAAGTATTCTTATAGAAATTAACGTGCTGCCGAGCGCGGTGGTTGGGAACGTTGTCATTTCAAAGCTCCCAATCCAAGTTCTCAGGCGATGTAATTTCTAAGGGAATGAAAAGGCATTTATTTGACTGAGATGTGGGGAGAGTGTTTTGTGTGAAGTATTCTTATAGAAATTAACGTGCTGCCGATCGGGGTGGTTGGGTACGTTGTTATTTCGAAGTTCCCAATCCAAGTTCTCAGGCGATGTAATTTCTAAGGGAATGAAAAGGCATTTATCTGACTGAGATGTGGGGAGAGTGTTTTGTGTGAAGTATTCCCATAGAAATTAACGTGCTGCCGAGCGCGGTGGTTGGGAACCTTGTCATTTCAAAGCTCCCAATCCAAGTTCGCAGGCGATGTAATTTCTAAGGGAATGAAAAGGCATTTATTTGACTGAGATGTGGGGAGAGTGTTTTGTGTAAAGTATTCTTATAGAAATTAACGTGCTGCCGAGCGCGGTGGTTGGGAACATTGTGATTTCAAAGCTCCCAATCCAAGTTCTCAGGCGATGTAATTTCTAAGGGAATGAAAAGGCATTTATATGACTGAGATGTGGGGAGAGTGTTTTGTGTAAAGTATTCTTATAGAAATTAACGTGCTGCCGAGCGCGTTGGTTGGGTACGTTGTTATTTCGAAGTTCCCAATCCAAGTTCTCAGGCGATGTAATTTCTAAGGGAATGAAAAGGCATTTATATGACTGAGATGTGGGGAGAGTGTTTTGTGTGAAGTATTCTTATAGAAATTAACGTGCTGCCGAGCGCGGTGGTTGGGAACGTTGTCATTTCAAAGCTCCCAATCCAAGTTCTCAGGCGATGTAATTTCTAAGGGAATGAAAAGGCATTTATTTGACTGAGATGTGGGGAGAGTGTTTTGTGTGAAGTATTCTTATAGAAATTAACGTGCTGCCGATCGGGGTGGTTGGGTACGTTGTTATTTCGAAGTTCCCAATCCAAGTTCTCAGGCGATGTAATTTCTAAGGGAATGAAAAGGCATTTATCTGACTGAGATGTGGGGAGAGTGTTTTGTGTAAAGTATACTTATAGAAATTAACGTGCTGCCGAGCGGGGTGGTTTGGAACGTTGTTATTTCGAAGCTCCCAATCCAAGTTCTCAGGCGATGTTAATTTCTAAGGGAATGAAAAGGCATTTATGTGACTGAGATGTGGGGAGAGTGTTTTGTGTGTGGTATTCTGATAGAAATTAACGTGCTGCCGAGCGCGGTGGTTGGGAACCTTGTCATTTCAAAGCTCCCAATCCAAGTTCTCAGGCGATGTAATTTCTAAGGGAATGAAAAGGCATTTATTTGACTGAGATGTGGGGAGAGTGTTTTGTGTAAAGTATTCTTATAGAAATTAACGTGCTGCCGAGCGCGGTGGTTGGGAACTTTGTCATTTCAAAGCTCCCAATCGAAGTTCTCAGGCGATGTAATTTCTAAGGGAATGAAAAGGCATTTATTTGACTGAGATGTGGGGAGAGTGTTTTGTGTGAAGTATTCTTATAGAAATTAACGTGCTGCCGATCGGGGTGGTTGGGTACGTTGTTATTTCGAAGTTCCCAATCCAAGTTCTCAGGCGATGTAATTTCTAAGGGAATGAAAAGGCATTTATCTGACTGAGATGTGGGGAGAGTGTTTTGTGTGAAGTATTCCCATAGAAATTAACGTGCTGCCGAGCGCGGTGGTTGGGAACCTTGTCATTTCAAAGCTCCCAATCCAAGTTCGCAGGCGATGTAATTTCTAAGGGAATGAAAAGGCATTTATTTGACTGAGATGTGGGGAGAGTGTTTTGTGTAAAGTATTCTTATAGAAATTAACGTGCTGCCGAGCGCGGTGGTTGGGAACCTTGTCATTTCAAAGCTCCCAATCCAAGTTCTCAGGCGATGTAATTTCTAAGGGAATGAAAAGGCATTTATTTTACTGAGATGTGGGGAGAGTGTTTTGTGTGAAGTATACTTATAGAAATTAACGTGCTGCCGAGCGGGGTGGTTTGGAACGTTGTTATTTCGAAGCTCCCAATCCAAGTTCTCAGGCGATGTTAATTTCTAAGGGAATGAAAAGGCATTTATGTGACTGAGATGTGGGGAGAGTGTTTTGTGTGTGGTATTCTGATAGAAATTAACGTGCTGCCGAGCGCGGTGGTTGGGAACGTTGTGATTTCAAAGCTCCCAATCCAAGTTCTCAGGCGATGTAATTTCTAAGGGAATGAAAAGGCATTTATATGACTGAGATGTGGGGAGAGTGTTTTGTGTGAAGTATTCTTATAGAAATTAACGTGCTGCCGAGCGCGGTGGTTGGGAACGTTGTCATTTCAAAGCTCCCAATCCAAGTTCTCAGGCGATGTAATTTCTAAGGGAATGAAAAGGCATTTATTTGACTGAGATGTGGGGAGAGTGTTTTGTGTGAAGTATTCTTATAGAAATTAACGTGCTGCCGAGCGCGGTGGTTGGGAACGTTGTGATTTCAAAGCTCCCAATCCAAGTTCTCAGGCGATGTAATTTCTAAGGGAATGAAAAGGCATTTATATGACTGAGATGTGGGGAGAGTGTTTTGTGTGAAGTATTCTTATAGAAATTAACGTGCTGCCGAGCGCGGTGGTTGGGAACGTTGTCATTTCAAAGCTCCCAATCCAAGTTCTCAGGCGATGTAATTTCTAAGGGAATGAAAAGGCATTTATTTGACTGAGATGTGGGGAGAGTGTTTTGTGTGAAGTATTCTTATAGAAATTAACGTGCTGCCGATCGGGGTGGTTGGGTACGTTGTTATTTCGAAGTTCCCAATCCAAGTTCTCAGGCGATGTAATTTCTAAGGGAATGAAAAGGCATTTATCTGACTGAGATGTGGGGAGAGTGTTTTGTGTGAAGTATTCCCATAGAAATTAACGTGCTGCCGAGCGCGGTGGTTGGGAACCTTGTCATTTCAAAGCTCCCAATCCAAGTTCGCAGGCGATGTAATTTCTAAGGGAATGAAAAGGCATTTATTTGACTGAGATGTGGGGAGAGTGTTTTGTGTAAAGTATTCTTATAGAAATTAACGTGCTGCCGAGCGCGGTGGTTGGGAACATTGTGATTTCAAAGCTCCCAATCCAAGTTCTCAGGCGATGTAATTTCTAAGGGAATGAAAAGGCATTTATATCACTGAGATGTGGGGAGAGTGTTTTGTGTAAAGTATTCTTATAGAAATTAACGTGCTGCCGAGCGCGTTGGTTGGGTACGTTGTTATTTCAAAGTTCCCAATCCAAGTTCTCAGGCGATGTAATTTCTAAGGGAATGAAAAGGCATTTATATGACTGAGATGTGGGGAGAGTGTTTTGTGTGAAGTATTCTTATAGAAATTAACGTGCTGCCGAGCGCGGTGGTTGGGAACGTTGTCATTTCAAAGCTCCCAATCCAAGTTCTCAGGCGATGTAATTTCTAAGGGAATGAAAAGGCATTTATTTGACTGAGATGTGGGGAGAGTGTTTTGTGTGAAGTATTCTTATAGAAATTAACGTGCTGCCGATCGGGGTGGTTGGGTACGTTGTTATTTCGAAGTTCCCAATCCAAGTTCTCAGGCGATGTAATTTCTAAGGGAATGAAAAGGCATTTATCTGACTGAGATGTGGGGAGAGTGTTTTGTGTAAAGTATACTTATAGAAATTAACGTGCTGCCGAGCGGGGTGGTTTGGAACGTTGTTATTTCGAAGCTCCCAATCCAAGTTCTCAGGCGATGTTAATTTCTAAGGGAATGAAAAGGCATTTATGTGACTGAGATGTGGGGAGAGTGTTTTGTGTGTGGTATTCTGATAGAAATTAACGTGCTGCCGAGCGCGGTGGTTGGGAACCTTGTCATTTCAAAGCTCCCAATCCAAGTTCTCAGGCGATGTAATTTCTAAGGGAATGAAAAGGCATTTATTTGACTGAGATGAGGGGAGAGTGTTTTGTGTAAAGTATTCTTATAGAAATTAACGTGCTGCCGAGCGCGGTGGTTGGGAACTTTGTCATTTCAAAGCTCCCAATCGAAGTTCTCAGGCGATGTAATTTCTAAGGGAATGAAAAGGCATTTATTTGACTGAGATGTGGGGAGAGTGTTTTGTGTGAAGTATTCTTATAGAAATTAACGTGCTGCCGATCGGGGTGGTTGGGTACGTTGTTATTTCGAAGTTCCCAATCCAAGTTCTCAGGCGATGTAATTTCTAAGGGAATGAAAAGGCATTTATCTTACTGAGATGTGGGGAGAGTGTTTTGTGTGAAGTATTCCCATAGAAATTAACGTGCTGCCGAGCGCGGTGGTTGGGAACCTTGTCATTTCAAAGCTCCCAATCCAAGTTCGCAGGCGATGTAATTTCTAAGGGAATGAAAAGGCATTTATTTGACTGAGATGTGGGGAGAGTGTTTTGTGTAAAGTATTCTTATAGAAATTAACGTGCTGCCGAGCGCGGTGGTTGGGAACCTTGTCATTTCAAAGCTCCCAATCCAAGTTCTCAGGCGATGTAATTTCTAAGGGAATGAAAAGGCATTTATTTTACTGAGATGTGGGGAGAGTGTTTTGTGTGAAGTATACTTATAGAAATTAACGTGCTGCCGAGCGGGGTGGTTTGGAACGTTGTTATTTCGAAGCTCCCAATCCAAGTTCTCAGGCGATGTTAATTTCTAAGGGAATGAAAAGGCATTTATGTGACTGAGATGTGGGGAGAGTGTTTTGTGTGTGGTATTCTGATAGAAATTAACGTGCTGCCGAGCGCGGTGGTTGGGAACCTTGTCATTTCAAAGCTCCCAATCCAAGTTCTCAGGCGATGTAATTTCTAAGGGAATGAAAAGGCATTTATTTGACTGAGATGTGGGGAGAGTGTTTTGTGTAAAGTATTCTTATAGAAATTAACGTGCTGCCGTGCGCGGTGGTTGGGAACTTTGTCATTTCAAAGCTCCCAATCCAAGTTCTCAAGCGATGTAATTTCTAAGGGAATGAAAAGGCATTTATTTGACTGAGATGTGGGGAGAGTGTTTTGTGTGAAGTATACTTATAGAAATTAACGTGCTGCCGAGCGCGGTGGTTGGGAACGTTGTTATTTCGAAGCTCCCAATCCAAGTTCTCGGGCGATGTTAATTTCTAAGGGAATTAAAAGGCATTTATCTGACTGAGATGTGGGAAGAGTGTTTTGTGTGTGGTATTCTGATAGAAATTAACGTGCTGCCGAGCGCGGTGGTTGGGAACGTTGTCATTTCAAAGCTCCCAATCCAAGTTCTCAGGCGATGTAATTTCTAAGGGAATGAAAAGGCATTTATATGACTGAGATGTGGGGAGAGTGTTATGTGTAAAGTATTCTTATAGAAATTAACGTGCTGCCGAGCGCGGTGGTTGGGAACGTTGTGATTTCAAAGCTCCCAATCCAAGTTCTCAGGCGATGTAATTTCTAAGGGAATGAAAAGGCATTTATATGACTGAGATGTGGGGAGAGTGTTTTGTGTGAAGTATTCTTATAGAAATTAACGTGCTGCCGAGCGCGGTGGTTGGGAACGTTGTCATTTCAAAGCTCCCAATCCAAGTTCTCAGGCGATGTAATTTCTAAGGGAATGAAAAGGCATTTATTTGACTGAGATGTGGGGAGAGTGTTTTGTGTGAAGTATTCTTGTAGAAATTAACGTGCTGCCGATCGGGGTGGTTGGGTACGTTGTTATTTCGAAGTTCCCAATCCAAGTTCTCAGGCGATGTAATTTCTAAGGGAATGAAAAGGCATTTATCTGACTGAGATGTGGGGAGAGTGTTTTGTGTGAAGTATTCCCATAGAAATTAACGTGCTGCCGAGCGCGGTGGTTGGGAACCTTGTCATTTCAAAGCTCCCAATCCAAGTTCGCAGGCGATGTAATTTCTAAGGGAATGAAAAGGCATTTATTTGACTGAGATGTGGGGAGAGTGTTTTGTGTAAAGTATTCTTATAGAAATTAACGTGCTGCCGAGCGCGGTGGTTGGGAACATTGTGATTTCAAAGCTCCCAATCCAAGTTCTCAGGCGATGTAATTTCTAAGGGAATGAAAAGGCATTTATATGACTGAGATGTGGGGAGAGTGTTTTGTGTAAAGTATTCTTATAGAAATTAACGTGCTGCCGAGCGCGTTGGTTGGGTACGTTGTTATTTCGAAGTTCCCAATCCAAGTTCTCAGGCGATGTAATTTCTAAGGGAATGAAAAGGCATTTATCTGACTGAGATGTGGGGAGAGTGTTTTGTGTGAAGTATTCCCATAGAAATTAACGTGCTGCCGAGCGCGGTGGTTGGGAACCTTGTCATTTCAAAGCTCCCAATCCAAGTTCGCAGGCGATGTAATTTCTAAGGGAATGAAAAGGCATTTATTTGACTGAGATGTGGGGAGAGTGTTTTGTGTAAAGTATTCTTATAGAAATTAACGTGCTGCCGAGCGCGGTGGTTGGGAACATTGTGATTTCAAAGCTCCCAATCATAGTTCTCAGGCGATGTAATTTCTAAGGGAATGAAAAGGCATTTATATGACTGAGATGTGGGGAGAGTGTTTTGTGTAAAGTATTCTTATAGAAATTAACGTGCTGCCGAGCGCGTTGGTTGGGAACGTTGTGATTTCAAAGCTCCCAATCCAAGTTCTCAGGCGATGTAATTTCTAAGGGAATGAAAAGGCATTTATATGACTGAGATGTGGGGAGAGTGTTTTGTGTGAAGTATTCTTATAGAAATTAACGTGCTGCCGAGCGCGGTGGTTGGGAACGTTGTCATTTCAAAGCTCCCAATCGAAGTTCTCAGGCGATGTAATTTCTAAGGGAATGAAAAGGCATTTATTTGACTGAGATGTGGGGAGAGTGTTTTGTGTGAAGTATTCTTATAGAAATTAACGTGCTGCCGATCGGGGTGGTTGGGTACGTTGTTATTTCGAAGTTCCCAATCCAAGTTCTCAGGCGATGTAATTTCTAAGGGAATGAAAAGGCATTTATCTGACTGAGATGTGGGGAGAGTGTTTTGTGTGAAGTATTCCCATAGAAATTAACGTGCTGCCGAGCGCGGTGGTTGGGAACCTTGTCATTTCAAAGCTCCCAATCCAAGTTCTCAGGCGATGTAATTTCTAAGGGAATGAAAAGGCATTTATTTTACTGAGATGTGGGGAGAGTGTTTTGTGTGAAGTATACTTATAGAAATTAACGTGCTGCCGAGCGGGGTGGTTTGGAACGTTGTTATTTCGAAGCTCCCAATCCAAGTTCTCAGGCGATGTTAATTTCTAAGGGAATGAAAAGGCATTTATGTGACTGAGATGTGGGGAGAGTGTTTTGTGTGTGGTATTCTGATAGAAATTAACGTGCTGCCGAGCGCGGTGGTTGGGAACGTTGTGATTTCAAAGCTCCCAATCCAAGTTCTCAGGCGATGTAATTTCTAAGGGAATGAAAAGGCATTTATATGACTGAGATGTGGGGAGAGTGTTTTGTGTGAAGTATTCTTATAGAAATTAACGTGCTGCCGAGCGCGGTGGTTGGGAACGTTGTCATTTCAAAGCTCCCAATCCAAGTTCTCAGGCGATGTAATTTCTAAGGGAATGAAAAGGCATTTATTTGACTGAGATGTGGGGAGAGTGTTTTGTGTGAAGTATTCTTATAGAAATTAACGTGCTGCCGAGCGCGGTGGTTGGGAACGTTGTGATTTCAAAGCTCCCAATCCAAGTTCTCAGGCGATGTAATTTCTAAGGGAATGAAAAGGCATTTATATGACTGAGATGTGGGGAGAGTGTTTTGTGTGAAGTATTCTTATAGAAATTAACGTGCTGCCGAGCGCGGTGGTTGGGAACGTTGTCATTTCAAAGCTCCCAATCCAAGTTCTCAGGCGATGTAATTTCTAAGGGAATGAAAAGGCATTTATTTGACTGAGATGTGGGGAGAGTGTTTTGTGTGAAGTATTCTTATAGAAATTAACGTGCTGCCGATCGGGGTGGTTGGGTACGTTGTTATTTCGAAGTTCCCAATCCAAGTTCTCAGGCGATGTAATTTCTAAGGGAATGAAAAGGCATTTATCTGACTGAGATGTGGGGAGAGTGTTTTGTGTGAAGTATTCCCATAGAAATTAACGTGCTGCCGAGCGCGGTGGTTGGGAACCTTGTCATTTCAAAGCTCCCAATCCAAGTTCGCAGGCGATGTAATTTCTAAGGGAATGAAAAGGCATTTATTTGACTGAGATGTGGGGAGAGTGTTTTGTGTAAAGTATTCTTATAGAAATTAACGTGCTGCCGAGCGCGGTGGTTGGGAACATTGTGATTTCAAAGCTCCCAATCCAAGTTCTCAGGCGATGTAATTTCTAAGGGAATGAAAAGGCTTTTATATGACTGAGATGTGGGGAGAGTGTTTTGTGTAAAGTATTCTTATAGAAATTAACGTGCTGCCGAGCGCGTTGGTTGGGTACGTTGTTATTTCAAAGTTCCCAATCCAAGTTCTCAGGCGATGTAATTTCTAAGGGAATGAAAAGGCATTTATATGACTGAGATGTGGGGAGAGTGTTTTGTGTGAAGTATTCTTATAGAAATTAACGTGCTGCCGAGCGCGGTGGTTGGGAACGTTGTCATTTCAAAGCTCCCAATCCAAGTTCTCAGGCGATGTAATTTCTAAGGGAATGAAAAGGCATTTATTTGACTGAGATGTGGGGAGAGTGTTTTGTGTGAAGTATTCTTATAGAAATTAACGTGCTGCCGATCGGGGTGGTTGGGTACGTTGTTATTTCGAAGTTCCCAATCCAAGTTCTCAGGCGATGTAATTTCTAAGGGAATGAAAAGGCATTTATCTGACTGAGATGTGGGGAGAGTGTTTTGTGTAAAGTATACTTATAGAAATTAACGTGCTGCCGAGCGGGGTGGTTTGGAACGTTGTTATTTCGAAGCTCCCAATCCAAGTTCTCAGGCGATGTTAATTTCTAAGGGAATGAAAAGGCATTTATGTGACTGAGATGTGGGGAGAGTGTTTTGTGTGTGGTATTCTGATAGAAATTAACGTGCTGCCGAGCGCGGTGGTTGGGAACCTTGTCATTTCAAAGCTCCCAATCCAAGTTCTCAGGCGATGTAATTTCTAAGGGAATGAAAAGGCATTTATTTGACTGAGATGAGGGGAGAGTGTTTTGTGTAAAGTATTCTTATAGAAATTAACGTGCTGCCGAGCGCGGTGGTTGGGAACTTTGTCATTTCAAAGCTCCCAATCGAAGTTCTCAGGCGATGTAATTTCTAAGGGAATGAAAAGGCATTTATTTGACTGAGATGTGGGGAGAGTGTTTTGTGTGAAGTATTCTTATAGAAATTAACGTGCTGCCGATCGGGGTGGTTGGGTACGTTGTTATTTCGAAGTTCCCAATCCAAGTTCTCAGGCGATGTAATTTCTAAGGGAATGAAAAGGCATTTATCTTACTGAGATGTGGGGAGAGTGTTTTGTGTGAAGTATTCCCATAGAAATTAACGTGCTGCCGAGCGCGGTGGTTGGGAACCTTGTCATTTCAAAGCTCCCAATCCAAGTTCGCAGGCGATGTAATTTCTAAGGGAATGAAAAGGCATTTATTTGACTGAGATGTGGGGAGAGTGTTTTGTGTAAAGTATTCTTATAGAAATTAACGTGCTGCCGAGCGCGGTGGTTGGGAACCTTGTCATTTCAAAGCTCCCAATCCAAGTTCTCAGGCGATGTAATTTCTAAGGGAATGAAAAGGCATTTATTTTACTGAGATGTGGGGAGAGTGTTTTGTGTGAAGTATACTTATAGAAATTAACGTGCTGCCGAGCGGGGTGGTTTGGAACGTTGTTATTTCGAAGCTCCCAATCCAAGTTCTCAGGCGATGTTAATTTCTAAGGGAATGAAAAGGCATTTATGTGACTGAGATGTGGGGAGAGTGTTTTGTGTGTGGTATTCTGATAGAAATTAACGTGCTGCCGAGCGCGGTGGTTGGGAACCTTGTCATTTCAAAGCTCCCAATCCAAGTTCTCAGGCGATGTAATTTCTAAGGGAATGAAAAGGCATTTATTTGACTGAGATGTGGGGAGAGTGTTTTGTGTAAAGTATTCTTATAGAAATTAACGTGCTGCCGAGCGCGGTGGTTGGGAACTTTGTCATTTCAAAGCTCCCAATCCAAGTTCTCAAGCGATGTAATTTCTAAGGGAATGAAAAGGCATTTATTTGACTGAGATGTGGGGAGAGTGTTTTGTGTGAAGTATACTTATAGAAATTAACGTGCTGCCGAGCGCGGTGGTTGGGAACGTTGTTATTTCGAAGCTCCCAATCCAAGTTCTCGGGCGATGTTAATTTCTAAGGGAATTAAAAGGCATTTATCTGACTGAGATGTGGGGAGAGTGTTTTGTGTGTGGTATTCTGATAGAAATTAACGTGCTGCCGAGCGCGGTGGTTGGGAACGTTGTCATTTCAAAGCTCCCAATCCAAGTTCTCAGGCGATGTAATTTCTAAGGGAATGAAAAGGCATTTATATGACTGAGATGTGGGGAGAGTGTTATGTGTAAAGTATTCTTATAGAAATTAACGTGCTGCCGAGCGCGGTGGTTGGGAACTTTGTCATTTCAAAGCTCCCAATCCAAGTTCTCAAGCGATGTAATTTCTAAGGGAATGAAAAGGCATTTATTTGACTGAGATGTGGGGAGAGTGTTTTGTGTGAAGTATACTTATAGAAATTAACGTGCTGCCGAGCGCGGTGGTTGGGAACGTTGTTATTTCGAAGCTCCCAATCCAAGTTCTCGGGCGATGTTAATTTCTAAGGGAATTAAAAGGCATTTATCTGACTGAGATGTGGGGAGAGTGTTTTGTGTGTGGTATTCTGATAGAAATTAACGTGCTGCCGAGCGCGGTGGTTGGGAACGTTGTCATTTCAAAGCTCCCAATCCAAGTTCTCAGGCGATGTAATTTCTAAGGGAATGAAAAGGCATTTATATGACTGAGATGTGGGGAGAGTGTTATGTGTAAAGTATTCTTATAGAAATTAACGTGCTGCCGAGCGCGGTGGTTGGGAACGTTGTGATTTCAAAGCTCCCAATCCAAGTTCTCAGGCGATGTAATTTCTAAGGGAATGAAAAGGCATTTATATGACTGAGATGTGGGGAGAGTGTTTTGTGTGAAGTATTCTTATAGAAATTAACGTGCTGCCGAGCGCGGTGGTTGGGAACGTTGTCATTTCAAAGCTCCCAATCCAAGTTCTCAGGCGATGTAATTTCTAAGGGAATGAAAAGGCATTTATTTGACTGAGATGTGGGGAGAGTGTTTTGTGTGAAGTATTCTTGTAGAAATTAACGTGCTGCCGATCGGGGTGGTTGGGTACGTTGTTATTTCGAAGTTCCCAATCCAAGTTCTCAGGCGATGTAATTTCTAAGGGAATGAAAAGGCATTTATCTGACTGAGATGTGGGGAGAGTGTTTTGTGTGAAGTATTCCCATAGAAATTAACGTGCTGCCGAGCGCGGTGGTTGGGAACCTTGTCATTTCAAAGCTCCCAATCCAAGTTCGCAGGCGATGTAATTTCTAAGGGAATGAAAAGGCATTTATTTGACTGAGATGTGGGGAGAGTGTTTTGTGTAAAGTATTCTTATAGAAATTAACGTGCTGCCGAGCGCGGTGGTTGGGAACATTGTGATTTCAAAGCTCCCAATCCAAGTTCTCAGGCGATGTAATTTCTAAGGGAATGAAAAGGCATTTATATGACTGAGATGTGGGGAGAGTGTTTTGTGTAAAGTATTCTTATAGAAATTAACGTGCTGCCGAGCGCGTTGGTTGGGTACGTTGTTATTTCGAAGTTCCCAATCCAAGTTCTCAGGCGATGTAATTTCTAAGGGAATGAAAAGGCATTTATCTGACTGAGATGTGGGGAGAGTGTTTTGTGTGAAGTATTCCCATAGAAATTAACGTGCTGCCGAGCGCGGTGGTTGGGAACCTTGTCATTTCAAAGCTCCCAATCCAAGTTCGCAGGCGATGTAATTTCTAAGGGAATGAAAAGGCATTTATTTGACTGAGATGTGGGGAGAGTGTTTTGTGTAAAGTATTCTTATAGAAATTAACGTGCTGCCGAGCGCGGTGGTTGGGAACATTGTGATTTCAAAGCTCCCAATCATAGTTCTCAGGCGATGTAATTTCTAAGGGAATGAAAAGGCATTTATATGACTGAGATGTGGGGAGAGTGTTTTGTGTAAAGTATTCTTATAGAAATTAACGTGCTGCCGAGCGCGTTGGTTGGGAACGTTGTGATTTCAAAGCTCCCAATCGAAGTTCTCAGGCGATGTAATTTCTAAGGGAATGAAAAGGCATTTATTTGACTGAGATGTGGGGAGAGTGTTTTGTGTGAAGTATTCTTATAGAAATTAACGTGCTGCCGATCGGGGTGGTTGGGTACGTTGTTATTTCGAAGTTCCCAATCCAAGTTCTCAGGCGATGTAATTTCTAAGGGAATGAAAAGGCATTTATCTGACTGAGATGTGGGGAGAGTGTTTTGTGTGAAGTATTCCCATAGAAATTAACGTGCTGCCGAGCGCGGTGGTTGGGAACCTTGTCATTTCAAAGCTCCCAATCCAAGTTCTCAGGCGATGTAATTTCTAAGGGAATGAAAAGGCATTTATTTTACTGAGATGTGGGGAGAGTGTTTTGTGTGAAGTATACTTATAGAAATTAACGTGCTGCCGAGCGGGGTGGTTTGGAACGTTGTTATTTCGAAGCTCCCAATCCAAGTTCTCAGGCGATGTTAATTTCTAAGGGAATGAAAAGGCATTTATGTGACTGAGATGTGGGGAGAGTGTTTTGTGTGTGGTATTCTGATAGAAATTAACGTGCTGCCGAGCGCGGTGGTTGGGAACCTTTTCATTTCAAAGCTCCCAATCCAAGTTCTCAGGCGATGTAATTTCTAAGGGAATGAAAAGGCATTTATTTGACTGAGATGTGGGGAGAGTGTTTTGTGTAAAGTATTCTTATAGAAATTAACGTGCTGCCGAGCGCGGTGGTTGGGAACTTTGTCATTTCAAAGCTCCCAATCCAAGTTCTCAAGGGATGTAATTTCTAAGGGAATGAAAAGGCATTTATTTGACTGAGATGTGGGGAGAGTGTTTTGTGTGAAGTATACTTATAGAAATTAACGTGCTGCCGAGCGCGGTGGTTGGGAACGTTGTTATTTCGAAGCTCCCAATCCAAGTTCTCGGGCGATGTTAATTTCTAAGGGAATGAAAAGGCATTTATCTGACTGAGATGTGGGGAGAGTGTTTTGTGTGTGGTATTCTGATAGAAATTAACGTGCTGCCGAGCGCGGTGGTTGGGAACGTTGTCATTTCAAAGCTCCCAATCCAAGTTCTCAGGCGATGTAATTTCTAAGGGAATGAAAAGGCATTTATATGACTGAGATGTGGGGAGAGTGTTATGTGTAAAGTATTCTTATAGAAATTAACGTGCTGCCGAGCGCGGTGGTTGGGAACGTTGTGATTTCAAAGCTCCCAATCCAAGTTCTCAGGCGATGTAATTTCTAAGGGAATGAAAAGGCATTTATATGACTGAGATGTGGGGAGAGTGTTTTGTGTGAAGTATTCTTATAGAAATTAACGTGCTGCCGAGCGCGGTGGTTGGGAACGTTGTCATTTCAAAGCTCCCAATCCAAGTTCTCAGGCGATGTAATTTCTAAGGGAATGAAAAGGCATTTATTTGACTGAGATGTGGGGAGAGTGTTTTGTGTGAAGTATTCTTATAGAAATTAACGTGCTGCCGATCGGGGTGGTTGGGTACGTTGTTATTTCGAAGTTCCCAATCCAAGTTCTCAGGCGATGTAATTTCTAAGGGAATGAAAAGGCATTTATCTGACTGAGATGTGGGGAGAGTGTTTTGTGTAAAGTATACTTATAGAAATTAACGTGCTGCCGAGCGGGGTGGTTTGGAACGTTGTTATTTCGAAGCTCCCAATCCAAGTTCTCAGGCGATGTTAATTTCTAAGGGAATGAAAAGGCATTTATGTGACTGAGATGTGGGGAGAGTGTTTTGTGTGTGGTATTCTGATAGAAATTAACGTGCTGCCGAGCGCGGTGGTTGGGAACCTTGTCATTTCAAAGCTCCCAATCCAAGTTCTCAGGCGATGTAATTTCTAAGGGAATGAAAAGGCATTTATTTGACTGAGATGTGGGGAGAGTGTTTTGTGTAAAGTATTCTTATAGAAATTAACGTGCTGCCGAGCGCGGTGGTTGGGAACTTTGTCATTTCAAAGCTCCCAATCGAAGTTCTCAGGCGATGTAATTTCTAAGGGAATGAAAAGGCATTTATTTGACTGAGATGTGGGGAGAGTGTTTTGTGTGAAGTATTCTTATAGAAATTAACGTGCTGCCGATCGGGGTGGTTGGGTACGTTGTTATTTCGAAGTTCCCAATCCAAGTTCTCAGGCGATGTAATTTCTAAGGGAATGAAAAGGCATTTATCTGACTGAGATGTGGGGAGAGTGTTTTGTGTGAAGTATTCCCATAGAAATTAACGTGCTGCCGAGCGCGGTGGTTGGGAACCTTGTCATTTCAAAGCTCCCAATCCAAGTTCGCAGGCGATGTAATTTCTAAGGGAATGAAAAGGCATTTATTTGACTGAGATGTGGGGAGAGTGTTTTGTGTAAAGTATTCTTATAGAAATTAACGTGCTGCCGAGCGCGGTGGTTGGGAACCTTGTCATTTCAAAGCTCCCAATCCAAGTTCTCAGGCGATGTAATTTCTAAGGGAATGAAAAGGCATTTATTTTACTGAGATGTGGGGAGAGTGTTTTGTGTGAAGTATACTTATAGAAATTAACGTGCTGCCGAGCGGGGTGGTTTGGAACGTTGTTATTTCGAAGCTCCCAATCCAAGTTCTCAGGCGATGTTAATTTCTAAGGGAATGAAAAGGCATTTATGTGACTGAGATGTGGGGAGAGTGTTTTGTGTGTGGTATTCTGATAGAAATTAACGTGCTGCCGAGCGCGGTGGTTGGGAACCTTGTCATTTCAAAGCTCCCAATCCAAGTTCTCAGGCGATGTAATTTCTAAGGGAATGAAAAGGCATTTATTTGACTGAGATGTGGGGAGAGTGTTTTGTGTAAAGTATTCTTATAGAAATTAACGTGCTGCCGAGCGCGGTGGTTGGGAACTTTGTCATTTCAAAGCTCCCAATCCAAGTTCTCAAGCGATGTAATTTCTAAGGGAATGAAAAGGCATTTATTTGACTGAGATGTGGGGAGAGTGTTTTGTGTGAAGTATACTTATAGAAATTAACGTGCTGCCGAGCGCGGTGGTTGGGAACGTTGTTATTTCGAAGCTCCCAATCCAAGTTCTCGGGCGATGTTAATTTCTAAGGGAATGAAAAGGCATTTATCTGACTGAGATGTGGGGAGAGTGTTTTGTGTGTGGTATTCTGATAGAAATTAACGTGCTGCCGAGCGCGGTGGTTGGGAACGTTGTCATTTCAAAGCTCCCAATCCAAGTTCTCAGGCGATGTAATTTCTAAGGGAATGAAAAGGCATTTATATGACTGAGATGTGGGGAGAGTGTTATGTGTAAAGTATTCTTATAGAAATTAACGTGCTGCCGAGCGCGGTGGTTGGGAACGTTGTGATTTCAAAGCTCCCAATCCAAGTTCTCAGGCGATGTAATTTCTAAGGGAATGAAAAGGCATTTATATGACTGAGATGTGGGGAGAGTGTTTTGTGTGAAGTATTCTTATAGAAATTAACGTGCTGCCGAGCGCGGTGGTTGGGAACGTTGTCATTTCAAAGCTCCCAATCCAAGTTCTCAGGCGATGTAATTTCTAAGGGAATGAAAAGGCATTTATTTGACTGAGATGTGGGGAGAGTGTTTTGTGTGAAGTATTCTTATAGAAATTAACGTGCTGCCGATCGGGGTGGTTGGGTACGTTGTTATTTCGAAGTTCCCAATCCAAGTTCTCAGGCGATGTAATTTCTAAGGGAATGAAAAGGCATTTATCTGACTGAGATGTGGGGAGAGTGTTTTGTGTGAAGTATTCCCATAGAAATTAACGTGCTGCCGAGCGCGGTGGTTGGGAACCTTGTCATTTCAAAGCTCCCAATCCAAGTTCGCAGGCGATGTAATTTCTAAGGGAATGAAAAGGCATTTATTTGACTGAGATGTGGGGAGAGTGTTTTGTGTAAAGTATTCTTATAAAAATTAACGTGCTGCCGAGCGCGGTGGTTGGGAACATTGTGATTTCAAAGCTCCCAATCCAAGTTCTCAGGCGATGTAATTTCTAAGGGAATGAAAAGGCATTTATATGACTGAGATGTGGGGAGAGTGTTTTGTGTAAAGTATTCTTATAGAAATTAACGTGCTGCCGAGCGCGTTGGTTGGGTACGTTGTTATTTCGAAGTTCCCAATCCAAGTTCTCAGGCGATGTAATTTCTAAGGGAATGAAAAGGCATTTATCTGACTGAGATGTGGGGAGAGTGTTTTGTGTGAAGTATTCCCATAGAAATTAACGTGCTGCCGAGCGCGGTGGTTGGGAACCTTGTCATTTCAAAGCTCCCAATCCAAGTTCGCAGGCGATGTAATTTCTAAGGGAATGAAAAGGCATTTATTTGACTGAGATGTGGGGAGAGTGTTTTGTGTGAAGTATAATTATAGAAATTAACGTGCTGCCGAGCGCGGTGGTTGGGAACCTTGTCATTTCAAAGCTCCCAATCCAAGTTCGCAGGCGATGTAATTTCTAAGGGAATGAAAAGGCATTTATTTGACTGAGATGTGGGGAGAGTGTTTTGTGTAAAGTATTCTTATAGAAATTAACGTGCTGCCGAGCGCGGTGGTTGGGAACCTTGTCATTTCAAAGCTCCCAATCCAAGTTCTCAGGCGATGTAATTTCTAAGGGAATGAAAAGGCATTTATTTTACTGAGATGTGGGGAGAGTGTTTTGTGTGAAGTATACTTATAGAAATTAACGTGCTGCCGAGCGGGGTGGTTTGGAACGTTGTTATTTCGAAGCTCCCAATCCAAGTTCTCAGGCGATGTTAATTTCTAAGGGAATGAAAAGGCATTTATGTGACTGAGATGTGGGGAGAGTGTTTTGTGTGTGGTATTCTGATAGAAATTAACGTGCTGCCGAGCGCGGTGGTTGGGAACCTTGTCATTTCAAAGCTCCCAATCCAAGTTCTCAGGCGATGTAATTTCTAAGGGAATGAAAAGGCATTTATTTGACTGAGATGTGGGGAGAGTGTTTTGTGTGAAGTATACTTATAGAAATTAACGTGCTGCCGAGCGCGGTGGTTGGGAACGTTGTTATTTCGAAGCTCCCAATCCAAGTTCTCGGGCGATGTTAATTTCTAAGGGAATAAAAAGGCATTTATCTGACTGAGATGTGGGGAGAGTGTTTTGTGTGTGGTATTCTGATAGAAATTAACGTGCTGCCGAGCGCGGTGGTTGGGAACGTTGTCATTTCAAAGCTCCCAATCCAAGTTCTCAGGCGATGTAATTTCTAAGGGAATGAAAAGGCATTTATATGACTGAGATGTGGGGAGAGTGTTATGTGTAAAGTATTCTTATAGAAATTAACGTGCTGCCGAGCGCGGTGGTTGGGAACGTTGTGATTTCAAAGCTCCCAATCCAAGTTCTCAGGCGATGTAATTTCTAAGGGAATGAAAAGGCATTTATATGACTGAGATGTGGGGAGAGTGTTTTGTGTGAAGTATACTTATAGAAATTAACGTGCTGCCGAGCGGGGTGGTTTGGAACGTTGTTATTTCGAAGCTCCCAATCCAAGTTCTCAGGCGATGTTAATTTCTAAGGGAATGAAAAGGCATTTATGTGACTGAGATGTGGGGAGAGTGTTTTGTGTGTGGTATTCTGATAGAAATTAACGTGCTGCCGAGCGCGGTGGTTGGGAACCTTGTCATTTCAAAGCTCCCAATCCAAGTTCTCAGGCGATGTAATTTCTAAGGGAATGAAAAGGCATTTATTTTACTGAGATGTGGGGAGAGTGTTTTGTGTGAAGTATACTTATAGAAATTAACGTGCTGCCGAGCGGGGTGGTTTGGAACGTTGTTATTTCGAAGCTCCCAATCCAAGTTCTCAGGCGATGTTAATTTCTAAGGGAATGAAAAGGCATTTATGTGACTGAGATGTGGGGAGAGTGTTTTGTGTGTGGTATTCTGATAGAAATTAACGTGCTGCCGAGCGCGGTGGTTGGGAACCTTGTCATTTCAAAGCTCCCAATCCAAGTTCTCAGGCGATGTAATTTCTAAGGGAATGAAAAGGCATTTATTTGACTGAGATGTGGGGAGAGTGTTTTGTGTGAAGTATACTTATAGAAATTAACGTGCTGCCGAGCGCGGTGGTTGGGAACGTTGTTATTTCGAAGCTCCCAATCCAAGTTCTCGGGCGATGTTAATTTCTAAGGGAATGAAAAGGCATTTATCTGACTGAGATGTGGGGAGAGTGTTTTGTGTGTGGTATTCTGATAGAAATTAACGTGCTGCCGAGCGCGGTGGTTGGGAACGTTGTCATTTCAAAGCTCCCAATCCAAGTTCTCAGGCGATGTAATTTCTAAGGGAATGAAAAGGCATTTATATGACTGAGATGTGGGGAGAGTGTTATGTGTAAAGTATTCTTATAGAAATTAACGTGCTGCCGAGCGCGGTGGTTGGGAACGTTGTGATTTCAAAGCTCCCAATCCAAGTTCTCAGGCGATGTAATTTCTAAGGGAATGAAAAGGCATTTATATGACTGAGATGTGGGGAGAGTGTTTTGTGTGAAGTATTCTTATAGAAATTAACGTGCTGCCGAGCGCGGTGGTTGGGAACGTTGTCATTTCAAAGCTCCCAATCCAAGTTCTCAGGCGATGTAATTTCTAAGGGAATGAAAAGGCATTTATTTGACTGAGATGTGGGGAGAGTGTTTTGTGTGAAGTATTCTTATAGAAATTAACGTGCTGCCGATCGGGGTGGTTGGGTACGTTGTTATTTCGAAGTTCCCAATCCAAGTTCTCAGGCGTTGTAATTTCTAAGGGAATGAAAAGGCATTTATCTGACTGAGATGTGGGGAGAGTGTTTTGTGTGAAGTATTCCCATAGAAATTAACGTGCTGCCGAGCGCGGTGGTTGGGAACCTTGTCATTTCAAAGCTCCCAATCCAAGTTCGCAGGCGATGTAATTTCTAAGGGAATGAAAAGGCATTTATTTGACTGAGATGTGGGGAGAGTGTTTTGTGTAAAGTATTCTTATAAAAATTAACGTGCTGCCGAGCGCTGTGGTTGGGAACATTGTGATTTCAAAGCTCCCAATCCAAGTTCTCAGGCGATGTAATTTCTAAGGGAATGAAAAGGCATTTATATGACTGAGATGTGGGGAGAGTGTTTTGTGTAAAGTATTCTTATAGAAATTAACGTGCTGCCGAGCGCGTTGGTTGGGTACGTTGTTATTTCAAAGTTCCCAATCCAAGTTCTCAGGCGATGTAATTTCTAAGGGAATGAAAAGGCATTTATATGACTGAGATGTGGGGAGAGTGTTTTGTGTGAAGTATTCTTATAGAAATTAACGTGCTGCCGAGCGCGGTGGTTGGGAACGTTGTCATTTCAAAGCTCCCAATCCAAGTTCTCAGGCGATGTAATTTCTAAGGGAATGAAAAGGCATTTATTTGACTGAGATGTGGGGAGAGTGTTTTGTGTGAAGTATTCTTATAGAAATTAACGTGCTGCCGATCGGGGTGGTTGGGTACGTTGTTATTTCGAAGTTCCCAATCCAAGTTCTCAGGCGATGTAATTTCTAAGGGAATGAAAAGGCATTTATCTGACTGAGATGTGGGGAGAGTGTTTTGTGTAAAGTATACTTATAGAAATTAACGTGCTGCCGAGCGGGGTGGTTTGGAACGTTGTTATTTCGAAGCTCCCAATCCAAGTTCTCAGGCGATGTTAATTTCTAAGGGAATGAAAAGGCATTTATGTGACTGAGATGTGGGGAGAGTGTTTTGTGTGTGGTATTCTGATAGAAATTAACGTGCTGCCGAGCGCGGTGGTTGGGAACCTTGTCATTTCAAAGCTCCCAATCCAAGTTCTCAGGCGATGTAATTTCTAAGGGAATGAAAAGGCATTTATTTGACTGAGATGAGGGGAGAGTGTTTTGTGTAAAGTATTCTTATAGAAATTAACGTGCTGCCGAGCGCGGTGGTTGGGAACTTTGTCATTTCAAAGCTCCCAATCGAAGTTCTCAGGCGATGTAATTTCTAAGGGAATGAAAAGGCATTTATTTGACTGAGATGTGGGGAGAGTGTTTTGTGTGAAGTATTCTTATAGAAATTAACGTGCTGCCGATCGGGGTGGTTGGGTACGTTGTTATTTCGAAGTTCCCAATCCAAGTTCTCAGGCGATGTAATTTCTAAGGGAATGAAAAGGCATTTATCTTACTGAGATGTGGGGAGAGTGTTTTGTGTGAAGTATTCCCATAGAAATTAACGTGCTGCCGAGCGCGGTGGTTGGGAACCTTGTCATTTCAAAGCTCCCAATCCAAGTTCGCAGGCGATGTAATTTCTAAGGGAATGAAAAGGCATTTATTTGACTGAGATGTGGGGAGAGTGTTTTGTGTAAAGTATTCTTATAGAAATTAACGTGCTGCCGAGCGCGGTGGTTGGGAACCTTGTCATTTCAAAGCTCCCAATCCAAGTTCTCAGGCGATGTAATTTCTAAGGGAATGAAAAGGCATTTATTTTACTGAGATGTGGGGAGAGTGTTTTGTGTGAAGTATACTTATAGAAATTAACGTGCTGCCGAGCGGGGTGGTTTGGAACGTTGTTATTTCGAAGCTCCCAATCCAAGTTCTCAGGCGATGTTAATTTCTAAGGGAATGAAAAGGCATTTATGTGACTGAGATGTGGGGAGAGTGTTTTGTGTGTGGTATTCTGATAGAAATTAACGTGCTGCCGAGCGCGGTGGTTGGGAACCTTGTCATTTCAAAGCTCCCAATCCAAGTTCTCAGGCGATGTAATTTCTAAGGGAATGAAAAGGCATTTATTTGACTGAGATGTGGGGAGAGTGTTTTGTGTAAAGTATTCTTATAGAAATTAACGTGCTGCCGTGCGCGGTGGTTGGGAACTTTGTCATTTCAAAGCTCCCAATCCAAGTTCTCAAGCGATGTAATTTCTAAGGGAATGAAAAGGCATTTATTTGACTGAGATGTGGGGAGAGTGTTTTGTGTGAAGTATACTTATAGAAATTAACGTGCTGCCGAGCGCGGTGGTTGGGAACGTTGTTATTTCGAAGCTCCCAATCCAAGTTCTCGGGCGATGTTAATTTCTAAGGGAATTAAAAGGCATTTATCTGACTGAGATGTGGGAAGAGTGTTTTGTGTGTGGTATTCTGATAGAAATTAACGTGCTGCCGAGCGCGGTGGTTGGGAACGTTGTCATTTCAAAGCTCCCAATCCAAGTTCTCAGGCGATGTAATTTCTAAGGGAATGAAAAGGCATTTATATGACTGAGATGTGGGGAGAGTGTTATGTGTAAAGTATTCTTATAGAAATTAACGTGCTGCCGAGCGCGGTGGTTGGGAACGTTGTGATTTCAAAGCTCCCAATCCAAGTTCTCAGGCGATGTAATTTCTAAGGGAATGAAAAGGCATTTATATGACTGAGATGTGGGGAGAGTGTTTTGTGTGAAGTATTCTTATAGAAATTAACGTGCTGCCGAGCGCGGTGGTTGGGAACGTTGTCATTTCAAAGCTCCCAATCCAAGTTCTCAGGCGATGTAATTTCTAAGGGAATGAAAAGGCATTTATTTGACTGAGATGTGGGGAGAGTGTTTTGTGTGAAGTATTCTTGTAGAAATTAACGTGCTGCCGATCGGGGTGGTTGGGTACGTTGTTATTTCGAAGTTCCCAATCCAAGTTCTCAGGCGATGTAATTTCTAAGGGAATGAAAAGGCATTTATCTGACTGAGATGTGGGGAGAGTGTTTTGTGTGAAGTATTCCCATAGAAATTAACGTGCTGCCGAGCGCGGTGGTTGGGAACCTTGTCATTTCAAAGCTCCCAATCCAAGTTCGCAGGCGATGTAATTTCTAAGGGAATGAAAAGGCATTTATTTGACTGAGATGTGGGGAGAGTGTTTTGTGTAAAGTATTCTTATAGAAATTAACGTGCTGCCGAGCGCGGTGGTTGGGAACATTGTGATTTCAAAGCTCCCAATCCAAGTTCTCAGGCGATGTAATTTCTAAGGGAATGAAAAGGCATTTATATGACTGAGATGTGGGGAGAGTGTTTTGTGTAAAGTATTCTTATAGAAATTAACGTGCTGCCGAGCGCGTTGGTTGGGTACGTTGTTATTTCGAAGTTCCCAATCCAAGTTCTCAGGCGATGTAATTTCTAAGGGAATGAAAAGGCATTTATCTGACTGAGATGTGGGGAGAGTGTTTTGTGTGAAGTATTCCCATAGAAATTAACGTGCTGCCGAGCGCGGTGGTTGGGAACCTTGTCATTTCAAAGCTCCCAATCCAAGTTCGCAGGCGATGTAATTTCTAAGGGAATGAAAAGGCATTTATTTGACTGAGATGTGGGGAGAGTGTTTTGTGTAAAGTATTCTTATAGAAATTAACGTGCTGCCGAGCGCGGTGGTTGGGAACATTGTGATTTCAAAGCTCCCAATCATAGTTCTCAGGCGATGTAATTTCTAAGGGAATGAAAAGGCATTTATATGACTGAGATGTGGGGAGAGTGTTTTGTGTAAAGTATTCTTATAGAAATTAACGTGCTGCCGAGCGCGTTGGTTGGGAACGTTGTGATTTCAAAGCTCCCAATCCAAGTTCTCAGGCGATGTAATTTCTAAGGGAATGAAAAGGCATTTATATGACTGAGATGTGGGGAGAGTGTTTTGTGTGAAGTATTCTTATAGAAATTAACGTGCTGCCGAGCGCGGTGGTTGGGAACGTTGTCATTTCAAAGCTCCCAATCGAAGTTCTCAGGCGATGTAATTTCTAAGGGAATGAAAAGGCATTTATTTGACTGAGATGTGGGGAGAGTGTTTTGTGTGAAGTATTCTTATAGAAATTAACGTGCTGCCGATCGGGGTGGTTGGGTACGTTGTTATTTCGAAGTTCCCAATCCAAGTTCTCAGGCGATGTAATTTCTAAGGGAATGAAAAGGCATTTATTTTACTGAGATGTGGGGAGAGTGTTTTGTGTGAAGTATACTTATAGAAATTAACGTGCTGCCGAGCGGGGTGGTTTGGAACGTTGTTATTTCGAAGCTCCCAATCCAAGTTCTCAGGCGATGTTAATTTCTAAGGGAATGAAAAGGCATTTATGTGACTGAGATGTGGGGAGAGTGTTTTGTGTGTGGTATTCTGATAGAAATTAACGTGCTGCCGAGCGCGGTGGTTGGGAACGTTGTGATTTCAAAGCTCCCAATCCAAGTTCTCAGGCGATGTAATTTCTAAGGGAATGAAAAGGCATTTATATGACTGAGATGTGGGGAGAGTGTTTTGTGTGAAGTATTCTTATAGAAATTAACGTGCTGCCGAGCGCGGTGGTTGGGAACGTTGTCATTTCAAAGCTCCCAATCCAAGTTCTCAGGCGATGTAATTTCTAAGGGAATGAAAAGGCATTTATTTGACTGAGATGTGGGGAGAGTGTTTTGTGTGAAGTATTCTTATAGAAATTAACGTGCTGCCGAGCGCGGTGGTTGGGAACGTTGTGATTTCAAAGCTCCCAATCCAAGTTCTCAGGCGATGTAATTTCTAAGGGAATGAAAAGGCATTTATATGACTGAGATGTGGGGAGAGTGTTTTGTGTGAAGTATTCTTATAGAAATTAACGTGCTGCCGAGCGCGGTGGTTGGGAACGTTGTCATTTCAAAGCTCCCAATCCAAGTTCTCAGGCGATGTAATTTCTAAGGGAATGAAAAGGCATTTATTTGACTGAGATGTGGGGAGAGTGTTTTGTGTGAAGTATTCTTATAGAAATTAACGTGCTGCCGATCGGGGTGGTTGGGTACGTTGTTATTTCGAAGTTCCCAATCCAAGTTCTCAGGCGATGTAATTTCTAAGGGAATGAAAAGGCATTTATCTGACTGAGATGTGGGGAGAGTGTTTTGTGTGAAGTATTCCCATAGAAATTAACGTGCTGCCGAGCGCGGTGGTTGGGAACCTTGTCATTTCAAAGCTCCCAATCCAAGTTCGCAGGCGATGTAATTTCTAAGGGAATGAAAAGGCATTTATTTGACTGAGATGTGGGGAGAGTGTTTTGTGTAAAGTATTCTTATAGAAATTAACGTGCTGCCGAGCGCGGTGGTTGGGAACATTGTGATTTCAAAGCTCCCAATCCAAGTTCTCAGGCGATGTAATTTCTAAGGGAATGAAAAGGCATTTATATGACTGAGATGTGGGGAGAGTGTTTTGTGTGAAGTATTCTTATAGAAATTAACGTGCTGCCGATCGGGGTGGTTGGGTACGTTGTTATTTCGAAGTTCCCAATCCAAGTTCTCAGGCGATGTAATTTCTAAGGGAATGAAAAGGCATTTATCTGACTGAGATGTGGGGAGAGTGTTTTGTGTAAAGTATACTTATAGAAATTAACGTGCTGCCGAGCGGGGTGGTTTGGAACGTTGTTATTTCGAAGCTCCCAATCCAAGTTCTCAGGCGATGTTAATTTCTAAGGGAATGAAAAGGCATTTATGTGACTGAGATGTGGGGAGAGTGTTTTGTGTGTGGTATTCTGATAGAAATTAACGTGCTGCCGAGCGCGGTGGTTGGGAACCTTGTCATTTCAAAGCTCCCAATCCAAGTTCTCAGGCGATGTAATTTCTAAGGGAATGAAAAGGCATTTATTTGACTGAGATGAGGGGAGAGTGTTTTGTGTAAAGTATTCTTATAGAAATTAACGTGCTGCCGAGCGCGGTGGTTGGGAACTTTGTCATTTCAAAGCTCCCAATCGAAGTTCTCAGGCGATGTAATTTCTAAGGGAATGAAAAGGCATTTATTTGACTGAGATGTGGGGAGAGTGTTTTGTGTGAAGTATTCTTATAGAAATTAACGTGCTGCCGATCGGGGTGGTTGGGTACGTTGTTATTTCGAAGTTCCCAATCCAAGTTCTCAGGCGATGTAATTTCTAAGGGAATGAAAAGGCATTTATCTTACTGAGATGTGGGGAGAGTGTTTTGTGTGAAGTATTCCCATAGAAATTAACGTGCTGCCGAGCGCGGTGGTTGGGAACCTTGTCATTTCAAAGCTCCCAATCCAAGTTCGCAGGCGATGTAATTTCTAAGGGAATGAAAAGGCATTTATTTGACTGAGATGTGGGGAGAGTGTTTTGTGTAAAGTATTCTTATAGAAATTAACGTGCTGCCGAGCGCGGTGGTTGGGAACCTTGTCATTTCAAAGCTCCCAATCCAAGTTCTCAGGCGATGTAATTTCTAAGGGAATGAAAAGGCATTTATTTTACTGAGATGTGGGGAGAGTGTTTTGTGTGAAGTATACTTATAGAAATTAACGTACTGCCGAGCGGGGTGGTTTGGAACGTTGTTATTTCGAAGCTCCCAATCCAAGTTCTCAGGCGATGTTAATTTCTAAGGGAATGAAAAGGCATTTATGTGACTGAGATGTGGGGAGAGTGTTTTGTGTGTGGTATTCTGATAGAAATTAACGTGCTGCCGAGCGCGGTGGTTGGGAACCTTGTCATTTCAAAGCTCCCAATCCAAGTTCTCAGGCGATGTAATTTCTAAGGGAATGAAAAGGCATTTATTTGACTGAGATGTGGGGAGAGTGTTTTGTGTAAAGTATTCTTATAGAAATTAACGTGCTGCCGAGCGCGGTGGTTGGGAACTTTGTCATTTCAAAGCTCCCAATCCAAGTTCTCAAGCGATGTAATTTCTAAGGGAATGAAAAGGCATTTATTTGACTGAGATGTGGGGAGAGTGTTTTGTGTGAAGTATACTTATAGAAATTAACGTGCTGCCGAGCGCGGTGGTTGGGAACGTTGTTATTTCGAAGCTCCCAATCCAAGTTCTCGGGCGATGTTAATTTCTAAGGGAATTAAAAGGCATTTATCTGACTGAGATGTGGGGAGAGTGTTTTGTGTGTGGTATTCTGATAGAAATTAACGTGCTGCCGAGCGCGGTGGTTGGGAACGTTGTCATTTCAAAGCTCCCAATCCAAGTTCTCAGGCGATGTAATTTCTAAGGGAATGAAAAGGCATTTATATGACTGAGATGTGGGGAGAGTGTTATGTGTAAAGTATTCTTATAGAAATTAACGTGCTGCCGAGCGCGGTGGTTGGGAACTTTGTCATTTCAAAGCTCCCAATCCAAGTTCTCAAGCGATGTAATTTCTAAGGGAATGAAAAGGCATTTATTTGACTGAGATGTGGGGAGAGTGTTTTGTGTGAAGTATACTTATAGAAATTAACGTGCTGCCGAGCGCGGTGGTTGGGAACGTTGTTATTTCGAAGCTCCCAATCCAAGTTCTCGGGCGATGTTAATTTCTAAGGGAATTAAAAGGCATTTATCTGACTGAGATGTGGGGAGAGTGTTTTGTGTGTGGTATTCTGATAGAAATTAACGTGCTGCCGAGCGCGGTGGTTGGGAACGTTGTCATTTCAAAGCTCCCAATCCAAGTTCTCAGGCGATGTAATTTCTAAGGGAATGAAAAGGCATTTATTTTACTGAGATGTGGGGAGAGTGTTTTGTGTGAAGTATACTTATAGAAATTAACGTGCTGCCGAGCGGGGTGGTTTGGAACGTTGTTATTTCGAAGCTCCCAATCCAAGTTCTCAGGCGATGTTAATTTCTAAGGGAATGAAAAGGCATTTATGTGACTGAGATGTGGGGAGAGTGTTTTGTGTGTGGTATTCTGATAGAAATTAACGTGCTGCCGAGCGCGGTGGTTGGGAACGTTGTGATTTCAAAGCTCCCAATCCAAGTTCTCAGGCGATGTAATTTCTAAGGGAATGAAAAGGCATTTATATGACTGAGATGTGGGGAGAGTGTTTTGTGTGAAGTATTCTTATAGAAATTAACGTGCTGCCGAGCGCGGTGGTTGGGAACGTTGTCATTTCAAAGCTCCCAATCCAAGTTCTCAGGCGATGTAATTTCTAAGGGAATGAAAAGGCATTTATTTGACTGAGATGTGGGGAGAGTGTTTTGTGTGAAGTATTCTTATAGAAATTAACGTGCTGCCGAGCGCGGTGGTTGGGAACGTTGTGATTTCAAAGCTCCCAATCCAAGTTCTCAGGCGATGTAATTTCTAAGGGAATGAAAAGGCATTTATATGACTGAGATGTGGGGAGAGTGTTTTGTGTGAAGTATTCTTATAGAAATTAACGTGCTGCCGAGCGCGGTGGTTGGGAACGTTGTCATTTCAAAGCTCCCAATCCAAGTTCTCAGGCGATGTAATTTCTAAGGGAATGAAAAGGCATTTATTTGACTGAGATGTGGGGAGAGTGTTTTGTGTGAAGTATTCTTATAGAAATTAACGTGCTGCCGATCGGGGTGGTTGGGTACGTTGTTATTTCGAAGTTCCCAATCCAAGTTCTCAGGCGATGTAATTTCTAAGGGAATGAAAAGGCATTTATCTGACTGAGATGTGGGGAGAGTGTTTTGTGTGAAGTATTCCCATAGAAATTAACGTGCTGCCGAGCGCGGTGGTTGGGAACCTTGTCATTTCAAAGCTCCCAATCCAAGTTCGCAGGCGATGTAATTTCTAAGGGAATGAAAAGGCATTTATTTGACTGAGATGTGGGGAGAGTGTTTTGTGTAAAGTATTCTTATAGAAATTAACGTGCTGCCGAGCGCGGTGGTTGGGAACATTGTGATTTCAAAGCTCCCAATCCAAGTTCTCAGGCGATGTAATTTCTAAGGGAATGAAAAGGCATTTATATGACTGAGATGTGGGGAGAGTGTTTTGTGTGAAGTATTCTTATAGAAATTAACGTGCTGCCGATCGGGGTGGTTGGGTACGTTGTTATTTCGAAGTTCCCAATCCAAGTTCTCAGGCGATGTAATTTCTAAGGGAATGAAAAGGCATTTATCTGACTGAGATGTGGGGAGAGTGTTTTGTGTAAAGTATACTTATAGAAATTAACGTGCTGCCGAGCGGGGTGGTTTGGAACGTTGTTATTTCGAAGCTCCCAATCCAAGTTCTCAGGCGATGTTAATTTCTAAGGGAATGAAAAGGCATTTATGTGACTGAGATGTGGGGAGAGTGTTTTGTGTGTGGTATTCTGATAGAAATTAACGTGCTGCCGAGCGCGGTGGTTGGGAACCTTGTCATTTCAAAGCTCCCAATCCAAGTTCTCAGGCGATGTAATTTCTAAGGGAATGAAAAGGCATTTATTTGACTGAGATGAGGGGAGAGTGTTTTGTGTAAAGTATTCTTATAGAAATTAACGTGCTGCCGAGCGCGGTGGTTGGGAACTTTGTCATTTCAAAGCTCCCAATCGAAGTTCTCAGGCGATGTAATTTCTAAGGGAATGAAAAGGCATTTATTTGACTGAGATGTGGGGAGAGTGTTTTGTGTGAAGTATTCTTATAGAAATTAACGTGCTGCCGATCGGGGTGGTTGGGTACGTTGTTATTTCGAAGTTCCCAATCCAAGTTCTCAGGCGATGTAATTTCTAAGGGAATGAAAAGGCATTTATCTTACTGAGATGTGGGGAGAGTGTTTTGTGTGAAGTATTCCCATAGAAATTAACGTGCTGCCGAGCGCGGTGGTTGGGAACCTTGTCATTTCAAAGCTCCCAATCCAAGTTCGCAGGCGATGTAATTTCTAAGGGAATGAAAAGGCATTTATTTGACTGAGATGTGGGGAGAGTGTTTTGTGTAAAGTATTCTTATAGAAATTAACGTGCTGCCGAGCGCGGTGGTTGGGAACCTTGTCATTTCAAAGCTCCCAATCCAAGTTCTCAGGCGATGTAATTTCTAAGGGAATGAAAAGGCATTTATTTTACTGAGATGTGGGGAGAGTGTTTTGTGTGAAGTATACTTATAGAAATTAACGTACTGCCGAGCGGGGTGGTTTGGAACGTTGTTATTTCGAAGCTCCCAATCCAAGTTCTCAGGCGATGTTAATTTCTAAGGGAATGAAAAGGCATTTATGTGACTGAGATGTGGGGAGAGTGTTTTGTGTGTGGTATTCTGATAGAAATTAACGTGCTGCCGAGCGCGGTGGTTGGGAACCTTGTCATTTCAAAGCTCCCAATCCAAGTTCTCAGGCGATGTAATTTCTAAGGGAATGAAAAGGCATTTATTTGACTGAGATGTGGGGAGAGTGTTTTGTGTAAAGTATTCTTATAGAAATTAACGTGCTGCCGAGCGCGGTGGTTGGGAACTTTGTCATTTCAAAGCTCCCAATCCAAGTTCTCAAGCGATGTAATTTCTAAGGGAATGAAAAGGCATTTATTTGACTGAGATGTGGGGAGAGTGTTTTGTGTGAAGTATACTTATAGAAATTAACGTGCTGCCGAGCGCGGTGGTTGGGAACGTTGTTATTTCGAAGCTCCCAATCCAAGTTCTCGGGCGATGTTAATTTCTAAGGGAATTAAAAGGCATTTATCTGACTGAGATGTGGGGAGAGTGTTTTGTGTGTGGTATTCTGATAGAAATTAACGTGCTGCCGAGCGCGGTGGTTGGGAACGTTGTCATTTCAAAGCTCCCAATCCAAGTTCTCAGGCGATGTAATTTCTAAGGGAATGAAAAGGCATTTATATGACTGAGATGTGGGGAGAGTGTTATGTGTAAAGTATTCTTATAGAAATTAACGTGCTGCCGAGCGCGGTGGTTGGGAACGTTGTGATTTCAAAGCTCCCAATCCAAGTTCTCAGGCGATGTAATTTCTAAGGGAATGAAAAGGCATTTATATGACTGAGATGTGGGGAGAGTGTTTTGTGTGAAGTATTCTTATAGAAATTAACGTGCTGCCGAGCGCGGTGGTTGGGAACGTTGTCATTTCAAAGCTCCCAATCCAAGTTCTCAGGCGATGTAATTTCTAAGGGAATGAAAAGGCATTTATTTGACTGAGATGTGGGGAGAGTGTTTTGTGTGAAGTATTCTTGTAGAAATTAACGTGCTGCCGATCGGGGTGGTTGGGTACGTTGTTATTTCGAAGTTCCCAATCCAAGTTCTCAGGCGATGTAATTTCTAAGGGAATGAAAAGGCATTTATCTGACTGAGATGTGGGGAGAGTGTTTTGTGTGAAGTATTCCCATAGAAATTAACGTGCTGCCGAGCGCGGTGGTTGGGAACCTTGTCATTTCAAAGCTCCCAATCCAAGTTCGCAGGCGATGTAATTTCTAAGGGAATGAAAAGGCATTTATTTGACTGAGATGTGGGGAGAGTGTTTTGTGTAAAGTATTCTTATAGAAATTAACGTGCTGCCGAGCGCGGTGGTTGGGAACATTGTGATTTCAAAGCTCCCAATCCAAGTTCTCAGGCGATGTAATTTCTAAGGGAATGAAAAGGCATTTATATGACTGAGATGTGGGGAGAGTGTTTTGTGTAAAGTATTCTTATAGAAATTAACGTGCTGCCGAGCGCGTTGGTTGGGTACGTTGTTATTTCGAAGTTCCCAATCCAAGTTCTCAGGCGATGTAATTTCTAAGGGAATGAAAAGGCATTTATCTGACTGAGATGTGGGGAGAGTGTTTTGTGTGAAGTATTCCCATAGAAATTAACGTGCTGCCGAGCGCGGTGGTTGGGAACCTTGTCATTTCAAAGCTCCCAATCCAAGTTCGCAGGCGATGTAATTTCTAAGGGAATGAAAAGGCATTTATTTGACTGAGATGTGGGGAGAGTGTTTTGTGTAAAGTATTCTTATAGAAATTAACGTGCTGCCGAGCGCGGTGGTTGGGAACATTGTGATTTCAAAGCTCCCAATCATAGTTCTCAGGCGATGTAATTTCTAAGGGAATGAAAAGGCATTTATATGACTGAGATGTGGGGAGAGTGTTTTGTGTAAAGTATTATTATAGAAATTAACGTGCTGCCGAGCGCGTTGGTTGGGAACGTTGTGATTTCAAAGCTCCCAATCCAAGTTCTCAGGCGATGTAATTTCTAAGGGAATGAAAAGGCATTTATATGACTGAGATGTGGGGAGAGTGTTTTGTGTGAAGTATTCTTATAGAAATTAACGTGCTGCCGAGCGCGGTGGTTGGGAACGTTGTCATTTCAAAGCTCCCAATCGAAGTTCTCAGGCGATGTAATTTCTAAGGGAATGAAAAGGCATTTATTTGACTGAGATGTGGGGAGAGTGTTTTGTGTGAAGTATTCTTATAGAAATTAACGTGCTGCCGATCGGGGTGGTTGGGTACGTTGTTATTTCGAAGTTCCCAATCCAAGTTCTCAGGCGATGTAATTTCTAAGGGAATGAAAAGGCATTTATCTGACTGAGATGTGGGGAGAGTGTTTTGTGTGAAGTATTCCCATAGAAATTAACGTGCTGCCGAGCGCGGTGGTTGGGAACCTTGTCATTTCAAAGCTCCCAATCCAAGTTCTCAGGCGATGTAATTTCTAAGGGAATGAAAAGGCATTTATTTTACTGAGATGTGGGGAGAGTGTTTTGTGTGAAGTATACTTATAGAAATTAACGTGCTGCCGAGCGGGGTGGTTTGGAACGTTGTTATTTCGAAGCTCCCAATCCAAGTTCTCAGGCGATGTTAATTTCTAAGGGAATGAAAAGGCATTTATGTGACTGAGATGTGGGGAGAGT
Organism: Metellina segmentata; assembly: GCA_947359465.1. Lineage (NCBI taxonomy): Eukaryota > Metazoa > Arthropoda > Arachnida > Araneae > Tetragnathidae > Metellina > Metellina segmentata. The sequence goes on along the minus strand of OX375879.1, from coordinate 17,196,791 downwards.
GTTTTGTGTGTGGTATTCTGATAGAAATTAACGTGCTGCCGAGCGCGGTGGTTGGGAACCTTTTCATTTCAAAGCTCCCAATCCAAGTTCTCAGGCGATGTAATTTCTAAGGGAATGAAAAGGCATTTATTTGACTGAGATGTGGGGAGAGTGTTTTGTGTAAAGTATTCTTATAGAAATTAACGTGCTGCCGAGCGCGGTGGTTGGGAACTTTGTCATTTCAAAGCTCCCAATCCAAGTTCTCAAGGGATGTAATTTCTAAGGGAATGAAAAGGCATTTATTTGACTGAGATGTGGGGAGAGTGTTTTGTGTGAAGTATACTTATAGAAATTAACGTGCTGCCGAGCGCGGTGGTTGGGAACGTTGTTATTTCGAAGCTCCCAATCCAAGTTCTCGGGCGATGTTAATTTCTAAGGGAATGAAAAGGCATTTATCTGACTGAGATGTGGGGAGAGTGTTTTGTGTGTGGTATTCTGATAGAAATTAACGTGCTGCCGAGCGCGGTGGTTGGGAACGTTGTCATTTCAAAGCTCCCAATCCAAGTTCTCAGGCGATGTAATTTCTAAGGGAATGAAAAGGCATTTATATGACTGAGATGTGGGGAGAGTGTTATGTGTAAAGTATTCTTATAGAAATTAACGTGCTGCCGAGCGCGGTGGTTGGGAACGTTGTGATTTCAAAGCTCCCAATCCAAGTTCTCAGGCGATGTAATTTCTAAGGGAATGAAAAGGCATTTATATGACTGAGATGTGGGGAGAGTGTTTTGTGTGAAGTATTCTTATAGAAATTAACGTGCTGCCGAGCGCGGTGGTTGGGAACGTTGTCATTTCAAAGCTCCCAATCCAAGTTCTCAGGCGATGTAATTTCTAAGGGAATGAAAAGGCATTTATTTGACTGAGATGTGGGGAGAGTGTTTTGTGTGAAGTATTCTTATAGAAATTAACGTGCTGCCGATCGGGGTGGTTGGGTACGTTGTTATTTCGAAGTTCCCAATCCAAGTTCTCAGGCGATGTAATTTCTAAGGGAATGAAAAGGCATTTATCTGACTGAGATGTGGGGAGAGTGTTTTGTGTAAAGTATACTTATAGAAATTAACGTGCTGCCGAGCGGGGTGGTTTGGAACGTTGTTATTTCGAAGCTCCCAATCCAAGTTCTCAGGCGATGTTAATTTCTAAGGGAATGAAAAGGCATTTATGTGACTGAGATGTGGGGAGAGTGTTTTGTGTGTGGTATTCTGATAGAAATTAACGTGCTGCCGAGCGCGGTGGTTGGGAACCTTGTCATTTCAAAGCTCCCAATCCAAGTTCTCAGGCGATGTAATTTCTAAGGGAATGAAAAGGCATTTATTTGACTGAGATGTGGGGAGAGTGTTTTGTGTAAAGTATTCTTATAGAAATTAACGTGCTGCCGAGCGCGGTGGTTGGGAACTTTGTCATTTCAAAGCTCCCAATCGAAGTTCTCAGGCGATGTAATTTCTAAGGGAATGAAAAGGCATTTATTTGACTGAGATGTGGGGAGAGTGTTTTGTGTGAAGTATTCTTATAGAAATTAACGTGCTGCCGATCGGGGTGGTTGGGTACGTTGTTATTTCGAAGTTCCCAATCCAAGTTCTCAGGCGATGTAATTTCTAAGGGAATGAAAAGGCATTTATCTGACTGAGATGTGGGGAGAGTGTTTTGTGTGAAGTATTCCCATAGAAATTAACGTGCTGCCGAGCGCGGTGGTTGGGAACCTTGTCATTTCAAAGCTCCCAATCCAAGTTCGCAGGCGATGTAATTTCTAAGGGAATGAAAAGGCATTTATTTGACTGAGATGTGGGGAGAGTGTTTTGTGTAAAGTATTCTTATAGAAATTAACGTGCTGCCGAGCGCGGTGGTTGGGAACCTTGTCATTTCAAAGCTCCCAATCCAAGTTCTCAGGCGATGTAATTTCTAAGGGAATGAAAAGGCATTTATTTTACTGAGATGTGGGGAGAGTGTTTTGTGTGAAGTATACTTATAGAAATTAACGTGCTGCCGAGCGGGGTGGTTTGGAACGTTGTTATTTCGAAGCTCCCAATCCAAGTTCTCAGGCGATGTTAATTTCTAAGGGAATGAAAAGGCATTTATGTGACTGAGATGTGGGGAGAGTGTTTTGTGTGTGGTATTCTGATAGAAATTAACGTGCTGCCGAGCGCGGTGGTTGGGAACCTTGTCATTTCAAAGCTCCCAATCCAAGTTCTCAGGCGATGTAATTTCTAAGGGAATGAAAAGGCATTTATTTGACTGAGATGTGGGGAGAGTGTTTTGTGTAAAGTATTCTTATAGAAATTAACGTGCTGCCGAGCGCGGTGGTTGGGAACTTTGTCATTTCAAAGCTCCCAATCCAAGTTCTCAAGCGATGTAATTTCTAAGGGAATGAAAAGGCATTTATTTGACTGAGATGTGGGGAGAGTGTTTTGTGTGAAGTATACTTATAGAAATTAACGTGCTGCCGAGCGCGGTGGTTGGGAACGTTGTTATTTCGAAGCTCCCAATCCAAGTTCTCGGGCGATGTTAATTTCTAAGGGAATGAAAAGGCATTTATCTGACTGAGATGTGGGGAGAGTGTTTTGTGTGTGGTATTCTGATAGAAATTAACGTGCTGCCGAGCGCGGTGGTTGGGAACGTTGTCATTTCAAAGCTCCCAATCCAAGTTCTCAGGCGATGTAATTTCTAAGGGAATGAAAAGGCATTTATATGACTGAGATGTGGGGAGAGTGTTATGTGTAAAGTATTCTTATAGAAATTAACGTGCTGCCGAGCGCGGTGGTTGGGAACGTTGTGATTTCAAAGCTCCCAATCCAAGTTCTCAGGCGATGTAATTTCTAAGGGAATGAAAAGGCATTTATATGACTGAGATGTGGGGAGAGTGTTTTGTGTGAAGTATTCTTATAGAAATTAACGTACTGCCGAGCGCGGTGGTTGGGAACGTTGTCATTTCAAAGCTCCCAATCCAAGTTCTCAGGCGATGTAATTTCTAAGGGAATGAAAAGGCATTTATTTGACTGAGATGTGGGGAGAGTGTTTTGTGTGAAGTATTCTTGTAGAAATTAACGTGCTGCCGATCGGGGTGGTTGGGTACGTTGTTATTTCGAAGTTCCCAATCCAAGTTCTCAGGCGATGTAATTTCTAAGGGAATGAAAAGGCATTTATCTGACTGAGATGTGGGGAGAGTGTTTTGTGTGAAGTATTCCCATAGAAATTAACGTGCTGCCGAGCGCGGTGGTTGGGAACCTTGTCATTTCAAAGCTCCCAATCCAAGTTCGCAGGCGATGTAATTTCTAAGGGAATGAAAAGGCACTTATTTGACTGAGATGTGGGGAGAGTGTTTTGTGTAAAGTATTCTTATAGAAATTAACGTGCTGCCGAGCGCGGTGGTTGGGAACATTGTGATTTCAAAGCTCCCAATCCAAGTTCTCAGGCGATGTAATTTCTAAGGGAATGAAAAGGCATTTATATGACTGAGATGTGGGGAGAGTGTTTTGTGTAAAGTATTCTTATAGAAATTAACGTGCTGCCGAGCGCGTTGGTTGGGTACGTTGTTATTTCGAAGTTCCCAATCCAAGTTCTCAGGCGATGTAATTTCTAAGGGAATGAAAAGGCATTTATCTGACTGAGATGTGGGGAGAGTGTTTTGTGTGAAGTATTCCCATAGAAATTAACGTGCTGCCGAGCGCGGTGGTTGGGAACCTTGTCATTTCAAAGCTCCCAATCCAAGTTCGCAGGCGATGTAATTTCTAAGGGAATGAAAAGGCATTTATTTGACTGAGATGTGGGGAGAGTGTTTTGTGTAAAGTATTCTTATAGAAATTAACGTGCTGCCGAGCGCGGTGGTTGGGAACATTGTGATTTCAAAGCTCCCAATCATAGTTCTCAGGCGATGTAATTTCTAAGGGAATGAAAAGGCATTTATATGACTGAGATGTGGGGAGAGTGTTTTGTGTAAAGTATTATTATAGAAATTAACGTGCTGCCGAGCGCGTTGGTTGGGAACGTTGTGATTTCAAAGCTCCCAATCCAAGTTCTCAGGCGATGTAATTTCTAAGGGAATGAAAAGGCATTTATATGACTGAGATGTGGGGAGAGTGTTTTGTGTGAAGTATTCTTATAGAAATTAACGTGCTGCCGAGCGCGGTGGTTGGGAACGTTGTCATTTCAAAGCTCCCAATCGAAGTTCTCAGGCGATGTAATTTCTAAGGGAATGAAAAGGCATTTATTTGACTGAGATGTGGGGAGAGTGTTTTGTGTGAAGTATTCTTATAGAAATTAACGTGCTGCCGATCGGGGTGGTTGGGTACGTTGTTATTTCGAAGTTCCCAATCCAAGTTCTCAGGCGATGTAATTTCTAAGGGAATGAAAAGGCATTTATCTGACTGAGATGTGGGGAGAGTGTTTTGTGTGAAGTATTCCCATAGAAATTAACGTGCTGCCGAGCGCGGTGGTTGGGAACCTTGTCATTTCAAAGCTCCCAATCCAAGTTCTCAGGCGATGTAATTTCTAAGGGAATGAAAAGGCATTTATTTTACTGAGATGTGGGGAGAGTGTTTTGTGTGAAGTATACTTATAGAAATTAACGTGCTGCCGAGCGGGGTGGTTTGGAACGTTGTTATTTCGAAGCTCCCAATCCAAGTTCTCAGGCGATGTTAATTTCTAAGGGAATGAAAAGGCATTTATGTGACTGAGATGTGGGGAGAGTGTTTTGTGTGTGGTATTCTGATAGAAATTAACGTGCTGCCGAGCGCGGTGGTTGGGAACCTTTTCATTTCAAAGCTCCCAATCCAAGTTCTCAGGCGATGTAATTTCTAAGGGAATGAAAAGGCATTTATTTGACTGAGATGTGGGGAGAGTGTTTTGTGTAAAGTATTCTTATAGAAATTAACGTGCTGCCGAGCGCGGTGGTTGGGAACTTTGTCATTTCAAAGCTCCCAATCCAAGTTCTCAAGGGATGTAATTTCTAAGGGAATGAAAAGGCATTTATTTGACTGAGATGTGGGGAGAGTGTTTTGTGTGAAGTATACTTATAGAAATTAACGTGCTGCCGAGCGCGGTGGTTGGGAACGTTGTTATTTCGAAGCTCCCAATCCAAGTTCTCGGGCGATGTTAATTTCTAAGGGAATGAAAAGGCATTTATCTGACTGAGATGTGGGGAGAGTGTTTTGTGTGTGGTATTCTGATAGAAATTAACGTGCTGCCGAGCGCGGTGGTTGGGAACGTTGTCATTTCAAAGCTCCCAATCCAAGTTCTCAGGCGATGTAATTTCTAAGGGAATGAAAAGGCATTTATATGACTGAGATGTGGGGAGAGTGTTATGTGTAAAGTATTCTTATAGAAATTAACGTGCTGCCGAGCGCGGTGGTTGGGAACGTTGTGATTTCAAAGCTCCCAATCCAAGTTCTCAGGCGATGTAATTTCTAAGGGAATGAAAAGGCATTTATATGACTGAGATGTGGGGAGAGTGTTTTGTGTGTGGTATTCTGATAGAAATTAACGTGCTGCCGAGCGCGGTGGTTGGGAACCTTGTCATTTCAAAGCTCCCAATCCAAGTTCTCAGGCGATGTAATTTCTAAGGGAATGAAAAGGCATTTATTTGACTGAGATGTGGGGAGAGTGTTTTGTGTAAAGTATTCTTATAGAAATTAACGTGCTGCCGAGCGCGGTGGTTGGGAACTTTGTCATTTCAAAGCTCCCAATCGAAGTTCTCAGGCGATGTAATTTCTAAGGGAATGAAAAGGCATTTATTTGACTGAGATGTGGGGAGAGTGTTTTGTGTGAAGTATTCTTATAGAAATTAACGTGCTGCCGATCGGGGTGGTTGGGTACGTTGTTATTTCGAAGTTCCCAATCCAAGTTCTCAGGCGATGTAATTTCTAAGGGAATGAAAAGGCATTTATCTGACTGAGATGTGGGGAGAGTGTTTTGTGTGAAGTATTCCCATAGAAATTAACGTGCTGCCGAGCGCGGTGGTTGGGAACCTTGTCATTTCAAAGCTCCCAATCCAAGTTCGCAGGCGATGTAATTTCTAAGGGAATGAAAAGGCATTTATTTGACTGAGATGTGGGGAGAGTGTTTTGTGTAAAGTATTCTTATAGAAATTAACGTGCTGCCGAGCGCGGTGGTTGGGAACCTTGTCATTTCAAAGCTCCCAATCCAAGTTCTCAGGCGATGTAATTTCTAAGGGAATGAAAAGGCATTTATTTTACTGAGATGTGGGGAGAGTGTTTTGTGTGAAGTATACTTATAGAAATTAACGTGCTGCCGAGCGGGGTGGTTTGGAACGTTGTTATTTCGAAGCTCCCAATCCAAGTTCTCAGGCGATGTTAATTTCTAAGGGAATGAAAAGGCATTTATGTGACTGAGATGTGGGGAGAGTGTTTTGTGTGTGGTATTCTGATAGAAATTAACGTGCTGCCGAGCGCGGTGGTTGGGAACCTTGTCATTTCAAAGCTCCCAATCCAAGTTCTCAGGCGATGTAATTTCTAAGGGAATGAAAAGGCATTTATTTGACTGAGATGTGGGGAGAGTGTTTTGTGTAAAGTATTCTTATAGAAATTAACGTGCTGCCGAGCGCGGTGGTTGGGAACTTTGTCATTTCAAAGCTCCCAATCCAAGTTCTCAAGCGATGTAATTTCTAAGGGAATGAAAAGGCATTTATTTGACTGAGATGTGGGGAGAGTGTTTTGTGTGAAGTATACTTATAGAAATTAACGTGCTGCCGAGCGCGGTGGTTGGGAACGTTGTTATTTCGAAGCTCCCAATCCAAGTTCTCGGGCGATGTTAATTTCTAAGGGAATGAAAAGGCATTTATCTGACTGAGATGTGGGGAGAGTGTTTTGTGTGTGGTATTCTGATAGAAATTAACGTGCTGCCGAGCGCGGTGGTTGGGAACGTTGTCATTTCAAAGCTCCCAATCCAAGTTCTCAGGCGATGTAATTTCTAAGGGAATGAAAAGGCATTTATATGACTGAGATGTGGGGAGAGTGTTATGTGTAAAGTATTCTTATAGAAATTAACGTGCTGCCGAGCGCGGTGGTTGGGAACGTTGTGATTTCAAAGCTCCCAATCCAAGTTCTCAGGCGATGTAATTTCTAAGGGAATGAAAAGGCATTTATATGACTGAGATGTGGGGAGAGTGTTTTGTGTGAAGTATTCTTATAGAAATTAACGTGCTGCCGAGCGCGGTGGTTGGGAACGTTGTCATTTCAAAGCTCCCAATCCAAGTTCTCAGGCGATGTAATTTCTAAGGGAATGAAAAGGCATTTATTTGACTGAGATGTGGGGAGAGTGTTTTGTGTGAAGTATTCTTGTAGAAATTAACGTGCTGCCGATCGGGGTGGTTGGGTACGTTGTTATTTCGAAGTTCCCAATCCAAGTTCTCAGGCGATGTAATTTCTAAGGGAATGAAAAGGCATTTATCTGACTGAGATGTGGGGAGAGTGTTTTGTGTGAAGTATTCCCATAGAAATTAACGTGCTGCCGAGCGCGGTGGTTGGGAACCTTGTCATTTCAAAGCTCCCAATCCAAGTTCGCAGGCGATGTAATTTCTAAGGGAATGAAAAGGCATTTATTTGACTGAGATGTGGGGAGAGTGTTTTGTGTAAAGTATTCTTATAGAAATTAACGTGCTGCCGAGCGCGGTGGTTGGGAACATTGTGATTTCAAAGCTCCCAATCCAAGTTCTCAGGCGATGTAATTTCTAAGGGAATGAAAAGGCATTTATATGACTGAGATGTGGGGAGAGTGTTTTGTGTAAAGTATTCTTATAGAAATTAACGTGCTGCCGAGCGCGTTGGTTGGGTACGTTGTTATTTCGAAGTTCCCAATCCAAGTTCTCAGGCGATGTAATTTCTAAGGGAATGAAAAGGCATTTATCTGACTGAGATGTGGGGAGAGTGTTTTGTGTGAAGTATTCCCATAGAAATTAACGTGCTGCCGAGCGCGGTGGTTGGGAACCTTGTCATTTCAAAGCTCCCAATCCAAGTTCGCAGGCGATGTAATTTCTAAGGGAATGAAAAGGCATTTATTTGACTGAGATGTGGGGAGAGTGTTTTGTGTAAAGTATTCTTATAGAAATTAACGTGCTGCCGAGCGCGGTGGTTGGGAACATTGTGATTTCAAAGCTCCCAATCATAGTTCTCAGGCGATGTAATTTCTAAGGGAATGAAAAGGCATTTATATGACTGAGATGTGGGGAGAGTGTTTTGTGTAAAGTATTATTATAGAAATTAACGTGCTGCCGAGCGCGTTGGTTGGGAACGTTGTGATTTCAAAGCTCCCAATCCAAGTTCTCAGGCGATGTAATTTCTAAGGGAATGAAAAGGCATTTATATGACTGAGATGTGGGGAGAGTGTTTTGTGTGAAGTATTCTTATAGAAATTAACGTGCTGCCGAGCGCGGTGGTTGGGAACGTTGTCATTTCAAAGCTCCCAATCGAAGTTCTCAGGCGATGTAATTTCTAAGGGAATGAAAAGGCATTTATTTGACTGAGATGTGGGGAGAGTGTTTTGTGTGAAGTATTCTTATAGAAATTAACGTGCTGCCGATCGGGGTGGTTGGGTACGTTGTTATTTCGAAGTTCCCAATCCAAGTTCTCAGGCGATGTAATTTCTAAGGGAATGAAAAGGCATTTATCTGACTGAGATGTGGGGAGAGTGTTTTGTGTGAAGTATTCCCATAGAAATTAACGTGCTGCCGAGCGCGGTGGTTGGGAACCTTGTCATTTCAAAGCTCCCAATCCAAGTTCTCAGGCGATGTAATTTCTAAGGGAATGAAAAGGCATTTATTTTACTGAGATGTGGGGAGAGTGTTTTGTGTGAAGTATACTTATAGAAATTAACGTGCTGCCGAGCGGGGTGGTTTGGAACGTTGTTATTTCGAAGCTCCCAATCCAAGTTCTCAGGCGATGTTAATTTCTAAGGGAATGAAAAGGCATTTATGTGACTGAGATGTGGGGAGAGTGTTTTGTGTGTGGTATTCTGATATAAATTAACGTGCTGCCGAGCGCGGTGGTTGGGAACCTTTTCATTTCAAAGCTCCCAATCCAAGTTCTCAGGCGATGTAATTTCTAAGGGAATGAAAAGGCATTTATTTGACTGAGATGTGGGGAGAGTGTTTTGTGTAAAGTATTCTTATAGAAATTAACGTGCTGCCGAGCGCGGTGGTTGGGAACTTTGTCATTTCAAAGCTCCCAATCCAAGTTCTCAAGGGATGTAATTTCTAAGGGAATGAAAAGGCATTTATTTGACTGAGATGTGGGGAGAGTGTTTTGTGTGAAGTATACTTATAGAAATTAACGTGCTGCCGAGCGCGGTGGTTGGGAACGTTGTTATTTCGAAGCTCCCAATCCAAGTTCTCGGGCGATGTTAATTTCTAAGGGAATGAAAAGGCATTTATCTGACTGAGATGTGGGGAGAGTGTTTTGTGTGTGGTATTCTGATAGAAATTAACGTGCTGCCGAGCGCGGTGGTTGGGAACGTTGTCATTTCAAAGCTCCCAATCCAAGTTCTCAGGCGATGTAATTTCTAAGGGAATGAAAAGGCATTTATATGACTGAGATGTGGGGAGAGTGTTATGTGTAAAGTATTCTTATAGAAATTAACGTGCTGCCGAGCGCGGTGGTTGGGAACGTTGTGATTTCAAAGCTCCCAATCCAAGTTCTCAGGCGATGTAATTTCTAAGGGAATGAAAAGGCATTTATTTGACTGAGATGTGGGGAGAGTGTTTTGTGTGAAGTATACTTATAGAAATTAACGTGCTGCCGAGCGCGGTGGTTGGGAACGTTGTTATTTCGAAGCTCCCAATCCAAGTTCTCGGGCGATGTTAATTTCTAAGGGAATGAAAAGGCATTTATCTGACTGAGATGTGGGGAGAGTGTTTTGTGTGTGGTATTCTGATAGAAATTAACGTGCTGCCGAGCGCGGTGGTTGGGAACGTTGTCATTTCAAAGCTCCCAATCCAAGTTCTCAGGCGATGTAATTTCTAAGGGAATGAAAAGGCATTTATATGACTGAGATGTGGGGAGAGTGTTATGTGTAAAGTATTCTTATAGAAATTAACGTGCTGCCGAGCGCGGTGGTTGGGAACGTTGTGATTTCAAAGCTCCCAATCCAAGTTCTCAGGCGATGTAATTTCTAAGGGAATGAAAAGGCATTTATATGACTGAGATGTGGGGAGAGTGTTTTGTGTGAAGTATTCTTATAGAAATTAACGTGCTGCCGAGCGCGGTGGTTGGGAACGTTGTCATTTCAAAGCTCCCAATCCAAGTTCTCAGGCGATGTAATTTCTAAGGGAATGAAAAGGCATTTATTTGACTGAGATGTGGGGAGAGTGTTTTGTGTGAAGTATTCTTATAGAAATTAACGTGCTGCCGATCGGGGTGGTTGGGTACGTTGTTATTTCGAAGTTCCCAATCCAAGTTCTCAGGCGTTGTAATTTCTAAGGGAATGAAAAGGCATTTATCTGACTGAGATGTGGGGAGAGTGTTTTGTGTGAAGTATTCCCATAGAAATTAACGTGCTGCCGAGCGCGGTGGTTGGGAACCTTGTCATTTCAAAGCTCCCAATCCAAGTTCGCAGGCGATGTAATTTCTAAGGGAATGAAAAGGCATTTATTTGACTGAGATGTGGGGAGAGTGTTTTGTGTAAAGTATTCTTATAAAAATTAACGTGCTGCCGAGCGCGGTGGTTGGGAACATTGTGATTTCAAAGCTCCCAATCCAAGTTCTCAGGCGATGTAATTTCTAAGGGAATGAAAAGGCATTTATATGACTGAGATGTGGGGAGAGTGTTTTGTGTAAAGTATTCTTATAGAAATTAACGTGCTGCCGAGCGCGGTGGTTGGGAACTTTGTCATTTCAAAGCTCCCAATCCAAGTTCTCAAGCGATGTAATTTCTAAGGGAATGAAAAGGCATTTATTTGACTGAGATGTGGGGAGAGTGTTTTGTGTGAAGTATACTTATAGAAATTAACGTGCTGCCGAGCGCGGTGGTTGGGAACGTTGTTATTTCGAAGCTCCCAATCCAAGTTCTCGGGCGATGTTAATTTCAAAGGGAATGAAAAGGCATTTATCTGACTGAGATGTGGGGAGAGTGTTTTGTGTGTGGTATTCTGATAGAAATTAACGTGCTGCCGAGCGCGGTGGTTGGGAACGTTGTCATTTCAAAGCTCCCAATCCAAGTTCTCAGGCGATGTAATTTCTAAGGGAATGAAAAGGCATTTATATGACTGAGATGTGGGGAGAGTGTTATGTGTAAAGTATTCTTATAGAAATTAACGTGCTGCCGAGCGCGGTGGTTGGGAACGTTGTGATTTCAAAGCTCCCAATCCAAGTTCTCAGGCGATGTAATTTCTAAGGGAATGAAAAGGCATTTATATGACTGAGATGTGGGGAGAGTGTTTTGTGTGAAGTATTCTTATAGAAATTAACGTGCTGCCGAGCGCGGTGGTTGGGAACGTTGTCATTTCAAAGCTCCCAATCCAAGTTCTCAGGCGATGTAATTTCTAAGGGAATGAAAAGGCATTTATTTGACTGAGATGTGGGGAGAGTGTTTTGTGTGAAGTATTCTTATAGAAATTAACGTGCTGCCGATCGGGGTGGTTGGGTACGTTGTTATTTCGAAGTTCCCAATCCAAGTTCTCAGGCGATGTAATTTCTAAGGGAATGAAAAGGCATTTATCTGACTGAGATGTGGGGAGAGTGCTTTGTGTGAAGTATTCCCATAGAAATTAACGTGCTGCCGAGCGCGGTGGTTGGGAACCTTGTCATTTCAAAGCTCCCAATCCAAGTTCGCAGGCGATGTAATTTCTAAGGGAATGAAAAGGCATTTATTTGACTGAGATGTGGGGAGAGTGTTTTGTGTAAAGTATTCTTATAAAAATTAACGTGCTGCCGAGCGCGGTGGTCGGGAACATTGTGATTTCAAAGCTCCCAATCCAAGTTCTCAGGCGATGTAATTTCTAAGGGAATGAAAAGGCATTTATATGACTGAGATGTGGGGAGAGTGTTTTCTGTAAAGTATTCTTATAGAAATTAACGTGCTGCCGAGCGCGTTGGTTGGGTACGTTGTTATTTCGAAGTTCCCAATCCAAGTTCTCAGGCGATGTAATTTCTAAGGGAATGAAAAGGCATTTATCTGACTGAGATGTGGGGAGAGTGTTTTGTGTGAAGTATTCCCATAGAAATTAACGTGCTGCCGAGCGCGGTGGTTGGGAACCTTGTCATTTCAAAGCTCCCAATCCAAGTTCGCAGGCGATGTAATTTCTAAGGGAATGAAAAGGCATTTATTTGACTGAGATGTGGGGAGAGTGTTTTGTGTGAAGTATACTTATAGAAATTAACGTGCTGCCGAGCGGGGTGGTTGGGAACGTTGTTATTTCGAAGCTCCCAATCCAAGTTCTCAGGCGATGTAATTTCTAAGGGAATGAAAAGGCATTTATATGACTGAGATGTGGGGAGAGTGTTTTGTGTGAAGTATTCTTATAGAAATTAACGTGCTGCCGAGCGCGGTGGTTGGGAACGTTGTCATTTCAAAGCTCCCAATCCAAGTTCTCAGGCGATGTAATTTCTAAGGGAATGAAAAGGCATTTATTTGACTGAGATGTGGGGAGAGTGTTTTGTGTGAAGTATTCTTATAGAAATTAACGTGCTGCCGATCGGGGTGGTTGGGTACGTTGTTATTTCGATGTTCCCAATCCAAGTTCTCAGGCGATGTAATTTCTAAGGGAATGAAAAGGCATTTATCTGACTGAGATGTGGGGAGAGTGTTTTGTGTGAAGTATTCCCATAGAAATTAACGTGCTGCCGAGCGCGGTGGTTGGGAACCTTGTCATTTCAAAGCTCCCAATCCAAGTTCGCAGGCGATGTAATTTCTAAGGGAATGAAAAGGCATTTATTTGACTGAGATGTGGGGAGAGTGTTTTGTGTAAAGTATTCTTATAGAAATTAACGTGCTGCCGAGCGCGGTGGTTGGGAACATTGTGATTTCAAAGCTCCCAATCCAAGTTCTCAGGCGATGTAATTTCTAAGGGAATGAAAAGGCATTTATATGACTGAGATGTGGGGAGAGTGTTTTGTGTAAAGTATTCTTATAGAAATTAACGTGCTGCCGAGCGCGTTGGTTGGGTACGTTGTTATTTCGAAGTTCCCAATCCAAGTTCTCAGGCGATGTAATTTCTAAGGGAATGAAAAGGCATTTATCTGACTGAGATGTGGGGAGAGTGTTTTGTGTGAAGTATTCCCATAGAAATTAACGTGCTGCCGAGCGCGGTGGTTGGGAACCTTGTCATTTCAAAGCTCCCAATCCAAGTTCGCAGGCGATGTAATTTCTAAGGGAATGAAAAGGCATTTATTTGACTGAGATGTGGGGAGAGTGTTTTGTGTGAAGTATACTTATAGAAATTAACGTGCTGCCGAGCGGGGTGGTTGGGAACGTTGTTATTTCGAAGCTCCCAATCCAAGTTCTCGGGCGATGTTAATTTCTAAGGGAATGAAAAGGCATTTATCTGACTGAGATGTGGGGAGAGTGTTTTGTGTGTGGTATTCTGATAGAAATTAACGTGCTGCCGAGCGCGGTGGTTGGGAACGTTGTCATTTCAAAGCTCCCAATCCAAGTTCTCAGGCGATGTAATTTCTAAGGGAATGAAAAGGCATTTATATGACTGAGATGTGGGGAGAGTGTTATGTGTAAAGTATTCTTATAGAAATTAACGTGCTGCCGAGCGCGGTGGTTGGGAACGTTGTGATTTCAAAGCTCCCAATCCAAGTTCTCAGGCGATGTAATTTCTAAGGGAATGAAAAGGCATTTATTTGACTGAGATGTGGGGAGAGTGTTTTGTGTGAAGTATACTTATAGAAATTAACGTGCTGCCGAGCGCGGTGGTTGGGAACGTTGTTATTTCGAAGCTCCCAATCCAAGTTCTCGGGCGATGTTAATTTCTAAGGGAATGAAAAGGCATTTATCTGACTGAGATGTGGGGAGAGTGTTTTGTGTGTGGTATTCTGATAGAAATTAACGTGCTGCCGAGCGCGGTGGTTGGGAACGTTGTCATTTCAAAGCTCCCAATCCAAGTTCTCAGGCGATGTAATTTCTAAGGGAATGAAAAGGCATTTATATGACTGAGATGTGGGGAGAGTGTTATGTGTAAAGTATTCTTATAGAAATTAACGTGCTGCCGAGCGCGGTGGTTGGGAACGTTGTGATTTCAAAGCTCCCAATCCAAGTTCTCAGGCGATGTAATTTCTAAGGGAATGAAAAGGCATTTATATGACTGAGATGTGGGGAGAGTGTTTTGTGTGAAGTATTCTTATAGAAATTAACGTGCTGCCGAGCGCGGTGGTTGGGAACGTTGTCATTTCAAAGCTCCCAATCCAAGTTCTCAGGCGATGTAATTTCTAAGGGAATGAAAAGGCATTTATTTGACTGAGATGTGGGGAGAGTGTTTTGTGTGAAGTATTCTTATAGAAATTAACGTGCTGCCGATCGGGGTGGTTGGGTACGTTGTTATTTCGAAGTTCCCAATCCAAGTTCTCAGGCGTTGTAATTTCTAAGGGAATGAAAAGGCATTTATCTGACTGAGATGTGGGGAGAGTGTTTTGTGTGAAGTATTCCCATAGAAATTAACGTGCTGCCGAGCGCGGTGGTTGGGAACCTTGTCATTTCAAAGCTCCCAATCCAAGTTCGCAGGCGATGTAATTTCTAAGGGAATGAAAAGGCATTTATTTGACTGAGATGTGGGGAGAGTGTTTTGCGTAAAGTATTCTTATAAAAATTAACGTGCTGCCGAGCGCGGTGGTTGGGAACATTGTGATTTCAAAGCTCCCAATCCAAGTTCTCAGGCGATGTAATTTCTAAGGGAATGAAAAGGCATTTATATGACTGAGATGTGGGGAGAGTGTTTTGTGTAAAGTATTCTTATAGAAATTAACGTGCTGCCGAGCGCGGTGGTTGGGAACTTTGTCATTTCAAAGCTCCCAATCCAAGTTCTCAAGCGATGTAATTTCTAAGGGAATGAAAAGGCATTTATTTGACTGAGATGTGGGGAGAGTGTTTTGTGTGAAGTATACTTATAGAAATTAACGTGCTGCCGAGCGCGGTGGTTGGGAACGTTGTTATTTCGAAGCTCCCAATCCAAGTTCTCGGGCGATGTTAATTTCAAAGGGAATGAAAAGGCATTTATCTGACTGAGATGTGGGGAGAGTGTTTTGTGTGTGGTATTCTGATAGAAATTAACGTGCTGCCGAGCGCGGTGGTTGGGAACGTTGTCATTTCAAAGCTCCCAATCCAAGTTCTCAGGCGATGTAATTTCTAAGGGAATGAAAAGGCATTTATATGACTGAGATGTGGGGAGAGTGTTATGTGTAAAGTATTCTTATAGAAATTAACGTGCTGCCGAGCGCGGTGGTTGGGAACGTTGTGATTTCAAAGCTCCCAATCCAAGTTCTCAGGCGATGTAATTTCTAAGGGAATGAAAAGGCATTTATATGACTGAGATGTGGGGAGAGTGTTTTGTGTGAAGTATTCTTATAGAAATTAACGTGCTGCCGAGCGCGGTGGTTGGGAACGTTGTCATTTCAAAGCTCCCAATCCAAGTTCTCAGGCGATGTAATTTCTAAGGGAATGAAAAGGCATTTATTTGACTGAGATGTGGGGAGAGTGTTTTGTGTGAAGTATTCTTATAGAAATTAACGTGCTGCCGATCGGGGTGGTTGGGTACGTTGTTATTTCGAAGTTCCCAATCCAAGTTCTCAGGCGATGTAATTTCTAAGGGAATGAAAAGGCATTTATCTGACTGAGATGTGGGGAGAGTGCTTTGTGTGAAGTATTCCCATAGAAATTAACGTGCTGCCGAGCGCGGTGGTTGGGAACCTTGTCATTTCAAAGCTCCCAATCCAAGTTCGCAGGCGATGTAATTTCTAAGGGAATGAAAAGGCATTTATTTGACTGAGATGTGGGGAGAGTGTTTTGTGTAAAGTATTCTTATAAAAATTAACGTGCTGCCGAGCGCGGTGGTCGGGAACATTGTGATTTCAAAGCTCCCAATCCAAGTTCTCAGGCGATGTAATTTCTAAGGGAATGAAAAGGCATTTATATGACTGAGATGTGGGGAGAGTGTTTTCTGTAAAGTATTCTTATAGAAATTAACGTGCTGCCGAGCGCGTTGGTTGGGTACGTTGTTATTTCGAAGTTCCCAATCCAAGTTCTCAGGCGATGTAATTTCTAAGGGAATGAAAAGGCATTTATCTGACTGAGATGTGGGGAGAGTGTTTTGTGTGAAGTATTCCCATAGAAATTAACGTGCTGCCGAGCGCGGTGGTTGGGAACCTTGTCATTTCAAAGCTCCCAATCCAAGTTCGCAGGCGATGTAATTTCTAAGGGAATGAAAAGGCATTTATTTGACTGAGATGTGGGGAGAGTGTTTTGTGTGAAGTATACTTATAGAAATTAACGTGCTGCCGAGCGGGGTGGTTGGGAACGTTGTTATTTCGAAGCTCCCAATCCAAGTTCTCAGGCGATGTAATTTCTAAGGGAATGAAAAGGCATTTATATGACTGAGATGTGGGGAGAGTGTTTTGTGTGAAGTATTCTTATAGAAATTAACGTGCTGCCGAGCGCGGTGGTTGGGAACGTTGTCATTTCAAAGCTCCCAATCCAAGTTCTCAGGCGATGTAATTTCTAAGGGAATGAAAAGGCATTTATTTGACTGAGATGTGGGGAGAGTGTTTTGTGTGAAGTATTCTTATAGAAATTAACGTGCTGCCGATCGGGGTGGTTGGGTACGTTGTTATTTCGATGTTCCCAATCCAAGTTCTCAGGCGATGTAATTTCTAAGGGAATGAAAAGGCATTTATCTGACTGAGATGTGGGGAGAGTGTTTTGTGTGAAGTATTCCCATAGAAATTAACGTGCTGCCGAGCGCGGTGGTTGGGAACCTTGTCATTTCAAAGCTCCCAATCCAAGTTCGCAGGCGATGTAATTTCTAAGGGAATGAAAAGGCATTTATTTGACTGAGATGTGGGGAGAGTGTTTTGTGTAAAGTATTCTTATAGAAATTAACGTGCTGCCGAGCGCGGTGGTTGGGAACATTGTGATTTCAAAGCTCCCAATCCAAGTTCTCAGGCGATGTAATTTCTAAGGGAATGAAAAGGCATTTATATGACTGAGATGTGGGGAGAGTGTTTTGTGTAAAGTATTCTTATAGAAATTAACGTGCTGCCGAGCGCGTTGGTTGGGTACGTTGTTATTTCGAAGTTCCCAATCCAAGTTCTCAGGCGATGTAATTTCTAAGGGAATGAAAAGGCATTTATCTGACTGAGATGTGGGGAGAGTGTTTTGTGTGAAGTATTCCCATAGAAATTAACGTGCTGCCGAGCGCGGTGGTTGGGAACCTTGTCATTTCAAAGCTCCCAATCCAAGTTCGCAGGCGATGTAATTTCTAAGGGAATGAAAAGGCATTTATTTGACTGAGATGTGGGGAGAGTGTTTTGTGTGAAGTATACTTATAGAAATTAACGTGCTGCCGAGCGGGGTGGTTGGGAACGTTGTTATTTCGAAGCTCCCAATCCAAGTTCTCAGGCGATGTTAATTTCTAAGGGAATGAAAAGGCATTTATCTGACTGAGATGTGGGGAGAGTGTTTTGTGTGTGGTATTCTGATAGAAATTAACGGTCTGCCGAGCGCGGTGGTTGGGAACCTTGTCATTTCAAAGCTCCCAATCCAAGTTCTCAGGCGATGTAATTTCTAAGGGAATGAAAAGGCATTTATTTGACTGAGATGTGGGGAGAGTGTTTTGTGTAAAGTATTCTTATAGAAATTAACGTGCTGCCGAGCGCGGTGGTTGGGAACGTTGTCATTTCAAAGCTCCCAATCCAAGTTCTCAGGCGATGTAATTTCTAAGGGAATGAAAAGGCATTTATTTGACTGAGATGTGGGGAGAGTGTTTTGTGTGAAGTATTCCCATAGAAATTAACGTGCTGCCGAGCGCGGTGGTTGGGAACCTTGTCATTTCAAAGCTCCCAATCCAAGTTCGCAGGCGATGTAATTTCTAAGGGAATGAAAAGGCATTTATTTGACTGAGATGTGGGGAGAGTGTTTTGTGTAAAGTATTCTTATAGAAATTAACGTGCTGCCGAGCGCGGTGGTTGGGAACCTTGTCATTTCAAAGCTCCCAATCCAAGTTCTCAGGCGATGTAATTTCTAAGGGAATGAAAAGGCATTTATTTTACTGAGATGTGGGGAGAGTGTTTTGTGTGAAGTATACTTATAGAAATTAACGTGCTGCCGAGCGGGGTGGTTTGGAACGTTGTTATTTCGAAGCTCCCAATCCAAGTTCTCAGGCGATGTTAATTTCTAAGGGAATGAAAAGGCATTTATGTGACTGAGATGTGGGGAGAGTGTTTTGTGTGTGGTATTCTGATAGAAATTAACGTGCTGCCGAGCGCGGTGGTTGGGAACCTTGTCATTTCAAAGCTCCCAATCCAAGTTCTCAGGCGATGTAATTTCTAAGGGAATGAAAAGGCATTTATTTGACTGAGATGTGGGGAGAGTGTTTTGTGTAAAGTATTCTTATAGAAATTAACGTGCTGCCGAGCGCGGTGGTTGGGAACATTGTGATTTCAAAGCTCGCAATCCAAGTTCTCAGGCGATGTAATTTCTAAGGGAATGAAAAGGCATTTATATGACTGAGATGTGGGGAGAGTGTTTTGTGTGAAGTATTCTTATAGAAATTAACGTGCTGCCGAGCGCGGTGGTTGGGAACGTTGTCATTTCAAAGCTCCCAATCGAAGTTCTCAGGCGATGTAATTTCTAAGGGAATGAAAAGGCATTTATTTGACTGAGATGTGGGGAGAGTGTTTTGTGTGAAGTATTCTTATAGAAATTAACGTGCTGCCGATCGGGGTGGTTGGGTACGTTGTTATTTCGAAGTTCCCAATCCAAGTTCTCAGGCGATGTAATTTCTAAGGGAATGAAAAGGCATTTATCTGACTGAGATGTGTGGAGAGTGTTTTGTGTGAAGTATTCCCATAGATATTAACGTGCTGCCGAGCGCGGTGGTTGGGAACCTTGTCATTTCAAAGCTCCCAATCCAAGTTCGCAGGCGATGTAATTTCTAAGGGAATGAAAAGGCATTTATTTGACTGAGATGTGGGGAGAGTGTTTTGTGTAAAGTATTCTTATAGAAATTAACGTGCTGCCGAGCGCGGTGGTTGGGAACCTTGTCATTTCAAAGCTCCCAATCCAAGTTCTCAGGCGATGTAATTTCTAAGGGAATGAAAAGGCATTTATTTGACTGAGATGTGGGGAGAGTGTTTTGTGTGAAGTATACTTATAGAAATTAACGTGCTGCCGAGCGGGGTGGTTTGGAACGTTGTTATTTCGAAGCTCCCAATCCAAGTTCTCAGGCGATGTTAATTTCTAAGGGAATGAAAAGGCATTTATGTGACTGAGATGTGGGGAGAGTGTTTTGTGTGTGGTATTCTGATAGAAATTAACGTGCTGCCGAGAGCGGTGGTTGGGAACCTTGTCATTTCAAAGCTCCCAATCCAAGTTCTCAGGCGATGTAATTTCTAAGGGAATGAAAAGGCATTTATTTGACTGAGATGTGGGGAGAGTGTTTTGTGTAAAGTATTCTTATAGAAATTAACGTGCTGCCGAGCGCGTTGGTTGGGAACTTTGTCATTTCAAAGCTCCCAATCCAAGTTCTCAGGCGATGTAATTTCTAAGGGAATGAAAAGGCATTTATTTGACTGAGATGTGGGGAGAGTGTTTTGTGTGAAGTATACTTATAGAAATTAACGTGCTGCCGAGCGCGGTGGTTGGGAACGTTGTTATTTCGAAGCTCCCAATCCAAGTTCTCGGGCGATGTTAATTTCTAAGGGAATGAAAAGGCATTTATCTGACTGAGATGTGGGGAGAGTGTTTTGTGTGTGGTATTCTGATAGAAATTAACGTGCTGCCGAGCGCGGTGGTTGGGAACGTTGTCATTTCAAAGCTCCCAATCCAAGTTCTCAGGCGATGTAATTTCTAAGGGAATGAAAAGGCATTTATATGACTGAGATGTGGGGAGAGTGTTATGTGTAAAGTATTCTTATAGAAATTAACGTGCTGCCGAGCGCGGTGGTTGGGAACGTTGTGATTTCAAAGCTCCCAATCCAAGTTCTCAGGCGATGTAATTTCTAAGGGAATGAAAAGGCATTTATATGACTGAGATGTGGGGAGAGTGTTTTGTGTGAAGTATTCTTATAGAAATTAACGTGCTGCCGAGCGCGGTGGTTGGGAACGTTGTCATTTCAAAGCTCCCAATCCAAGTTCTCAGGCGATGTAATTTCTAAGGGAATGAAAAGGCATTTATTTGACTGAGATGTGGGGAGAGTGTTTTGTGTGAAGTATTCTTATAGAAATTAACGTGCTGCCGATCGGGGTGGTTGGGTACGTTGTTATTTCGAAGTTCCCAATCCAAGTTCTCAGGCGATGTAATTTCTAAGGGAATGAAAAGGCATTTATCTGACTGAGATGTGGGGATAGTGTTTTGTGTGAAGTATTCCCATAGAAATTAACGTGCTGCCGAGCGCGGTGGTTGGGAACCTTGTCATTTCAAAGCTCCCAATCCAAGTTCGCAGGCGATGTAATTTCGAAGGGAATGAAAAGGCATTTATTTGACTGAGATGTGGGGAGAGTGTTTTGTGTAAAGTATTCTTATAGAAATTAACGTGCTGCCGAGCGCGGTGGTTGGGAACATTGTGATTTCAAAGCTCCCAATCCAAGTTCTCAGGCGATGTAATTTCTAAGGGAATGAAAAGGCATTTATATGACTGAGATGTGGGGAGAGTGTTTTGTGTAAAGTATTCTTATAGAAATTAACGTGCTGCCGAGCGCGTTGGTTGGGTACGTTGTTATTTCGAAGTTCCCAATCCAAGTTCTCAGGCGATGTAATTTCTAAGGGAATGAAAAGGCATTTATATGACTGAGATGTGGGGAGAGTGTTTTGTGTGAAGTATTCTTATAGAAATTAACGTGCTGCCGAGCGCGGTGGTTGGGAACGTTGTCATTTCAAAGCTCCCAATCCAAGTTCTCAGGCGATGTAATTTCTAAGGGAATGAAAAGGCATTTATTTGACTGAGATGTGGGGAGAGTGTTTTGTGTGAAGTATTCTTATAGAAATTAACGTGCTGCCGATCGGGGTGGTTGGGTACGTTGTTATTTCGAAGTTCCCAATCCAAGTTCTCAGGCGATGTAATTTCTAAGGGAATGAAAAGGCACTTATCTGACTGAGATGTGGGGAGAGTGTTTTGTGTGAAGTATTCCCATAGAAATTAACGTGCTGCCGAGCGCGGTGGTTGGGAACCTTGTCATTTCAAAGCTCCCAATCCAAGTTCGCAGGCGATGTAATTTCTAAGGGAATGAAAAGGCATTTATTTGACTGAGATGTGGGGAGAGTGTTTTGTGTAAAGTATTCTTATAGAAATTAACGTGCTGCCGAGCGCGGTGGTTGGGAACATTGTGATTTCAAAGCTCCCAATCCAAGTTCTCAGGCGATGTAATTTCTAAGGGAATGAAAAGGCATTTATATGACTGAGATGTGGGGAGAGTGTTTTGTGTAAAGTATTCTTATAGAAATTAACGTGCTGCCGAGCGCGTTGGTTGGGTACGTTGTTATTTCGAAGTTCCCAATCCAAGTTCTCAGGCGATGTAATTTCTAAGGGAATGAAAAGGCATTTATCTGACTGAGATGTGGGGAGAGTGTTTTGTGTGAAGTATTCCCATAGAAATTAACGTGCTGCCGAGCGCGGTGGTTGGGAACCTTGTCATTTCAAAGCTCCCAATCCAAGTTCGCAGGCGATGTAATTTCTAAGGGAATGAAAAGGCATTTATTTGACTGAGATGTGGGGAGAGTGTTTTGTGTGAAGTATACTTATAGAAATTAACGTGCTGCCGAGCGGGGTGGTTGGGAACGTTGTTATTTCGAAGCTCCCAATCCAAGTTCTCAGGCGATGTTAATTTCTAAGGGAATGAAAAGGCATTTATCTGACTGAGATGTGGGGAGAGTGTTTTGTGTGTGGTATTCTGATAGAAATTAACGGTCTGCCGAGCGCGGTAGTTGGGAACCTTGTCATTTCAAAGCTCCCAATCCAAGTTCTCAGGCGATGTAATTTCTAAGGGAATGAAAAGGCATTTATTTGACTGAGATGTGGGGAGAGTGTTTTGTGTAAAGTATTCTTATAGAAATTAACGTGCTGCCGAGCGCGGTGGTTGGGAACGTTGTCATTTCAAAGCTCCCAATCCAAGTTCTCAGGCGATGTAATTTCTAAGGGAATGAAAAGGCATTTATTTGACTGAGATGTGGGGAGAGTGTTTTGTGTGAAGTATTCCCATAGAAATTAACGTGCTGCCGAGCGCGGTGGTTGGGAACCTTGTCATTTCAAAGCTCCCAATCCAAGTTCGCAGGCGATGTAATTTCTAAGGGAATGAAAAGGCATTTATTTGACTGAGATGTGGGGAGAGTGTTTTGTGTAAAGTATTCTTATAGAAATTAACGTGCTGCCGAGCGCGGTGGTTGGGAACCTTGTCATTTCAAAGCTCCCAATCCAAGTTCTCAGGCGATGTAATTTCTAAGGGAATGAAAAGGCATTTATTTTACTGAGATGTGGGGAGAGTGTTTTGTGTGAAGTATACTTATAGAAATTAACGTGCTGCCGAGCGGGGTGGTTTGGAACGTTGTTATTTCGAAGCTTTTAATCCAAGTTCTCAGGCGATGTTAATTTCTAAGGGAATGAAAAGGCATTTATGTGACTGAGATGTGGGGAGAGTGTTTTGTGTGTGGTATTCTGATAGAAATTAACGTGCTGCCGAGCGCGGTGGTTGGGAACCTTGTCATTTCAAAGCTCCCAATCCAAGTTCTCAGGCGATGTAATTTCTAAGGGAATGAAAAGGCATTTATTTGACTGAGATGTGGGGAGAGTGTTTTGTGTGAAGTATTCTTATAGAAATTAACGTGCTGCCGAGCGCGGTGGTTGGGAACTTTGTCATTTCAAAGCTCCCAATCCAAGTTCTCAGGCGATGTAATTTCTAAGGGAATGAAAAGGCATTTATTTGACTGAGATGTGGGGAGAGTGTTTTGTGTGAAGTATACTTATAGAAATTAACGTGCTGCCGAGCGCGGTGGTTGGGAACGTTGTTATTTCGAAGCTCCCAATCCAAGTTCTCGGGCGATGTTAATTTCTAAGGGAATGAAAAGGCATTTATCTGACTGAGATGTGGGGAGAGTGTTTTGTGTGTGGTATTCTGATATAAATTAACGTGCTGCCGAGCGCGGTGGTTGGGAACATTGTGATTTCAAAGCTCCCAATCCAAGTTCTCAGGCGATGTAATTTCTAAGGGAATGAAAAGGCATTTATATGACTGAGATGTGGGGAGAGTGTTTTGTGTGAAGTATTCTTATAGAAATTAACGTGCTGCCGATTGGGGTGGTTGGGTACGTTGTTATTTCGAAGTTCCCAATCCAAGTTCTCAGGCGATGTAATTTCTAAGGGAATGAAAAGGCATTTATCTGACTGAGATGTGGGGAGAGTGTTTTGTGTGAAGTATTCCCATAGAAATTAACGTGCTGCCGAGCGCGGTGGTTGGAAACCTTGTCATTTCAAAGCTCCCAATCCAAGTTCGCAGGCGATGTAATTTCTAAGGGAATGAAAAGGCATTTATTTGACTGAGATGTGGGGAGAGTGTTTTGTGTAAAGTATTCTTATAGAAATTACGTGCTGCCGAGCGCGGTGGTTGGGAACATTGTGATTTCAAAGCTCCCAATCCAAGTTCTCAGGCGATGTAATTTCTAAGGGAATGAAAAGGCATTTATATGACTGAGATGTGGGGAGAGTGTTTTGTGTAAAGTATTCTTATAGAAATTAACGTGCTGCCGAGCGCGTTGGTTGGGTACGTTGTTATTTCGAAGTTCCCAATCCAAGTTCTCAGGCGATGTAATTTCTAAGGGAATGAAAAGGCATTTATCTGACTGAGATGTGGGGAGAGTGTTTTGTGTGAAGTATTCCCATAGAAATTAACGTGCTGCCGAGCGCGGTGGTTGGAAACCTTGTCATTTCAAAGCTCCCAATCCAAGTTCGCAGGCGATGTAATTTCTAAGGGAATGAAAAGGCATTTATTTGACTGAGATGTGGGGAGAGTGTTTTGTGTAAAGTATTCTTATAGAAATTAACGTGCTGCCGAGCGCGGTGGTTGGGAACATTGTGATTTCAAAGCTCCCAATCCAAGTTCTCAGGCGATGTAATTTCTAAGGGAATGAAAAGGCATTTATATGACTGAGATGTGGGGAGAGTGTTTTGTGTAAAGTATTCTTATAGAAATTAACGTGCTGCCGAGCGCGTTGGTTGGGTACGTTGTTATTTCGAAGTTCCCAATCCAAGTTCTCAGGCGATGTAATTTCTAAGGGAATGAAAAGGCATTTATCTGACTGAGATGTGGGGAGAGTGTTTTGTGTGAAGTATTCCCATAGAAATTAACGTGCTGCCGAGCGCGGTGGTTGGGAACCTTGTCATTTCAAAGTTCCCAATCCAAGTTCGCAGGCGATGTAATTTCTAAGGGAATGAAAAGGCATTTATTTGACTGAGATGTGGGGAGAGTGTTTTGTGTGAAGTATACTTATAGAAATTAACGTGCTGCCGAGCGGGGTGGTTGGGAACGTTGTTATTTCGAAGCTCCCAATCCAAGTTCTCAGGCAATGTTAATTTCTAAGGGAATGAAAAGGCATTTATCTGACTGAGATGTGGGGAGAGTGTTTTGTGTGTGGTATTCTGATAGAAATTAACGTGCTGCCGAGCGCGGTGGTTGGGAACCTTGTCATTTCAAAGCTCCCAATCCAAGTTCTCAGGCGATGTAATTTCTAAGGGAATGAAAAGGCATTTATTTGACTGAGATGTGGGGAGAGTGTTTTGTGTAAAGTATTCTTATAGAAATTAACGTGCTGCCGAGCGCGGTGGTTGGGAACGTTGTCATTTCAAAGCTCCCAATCCAAGTTCTCAGGCGATGTAATTTCTAAGGGAATGAAAAGGCATTTATTTGACTGAGATGTGGGGAGAGTGTTTTGTGTGAAGTATTCTTATAGAAATTAACGTGCTGCCGAGCGGGGTGGTTGGGAACGTTGTTATTTCGAAGTTCCCAATCCAAGTTCTCAGGCGATGTAATTTCTAAGGGAATGAAAAGGCATTTATCTGACTGAGATGTGGGGAGAGTGTTTTGTGTGAAGTATTCCCATAGAAATTAACGTGCTGCCGAGCGCGGTGGTTGGGAACCTTGTCATTTCAAAGCTCCCAATCCAAGTTCTCAGGCGATGTAATTTCTAAGGGAATGAAAAGGCATTTATTTGACTGAGATGTGGGGAGAGTGTTTTGTGTAAAGTATTCTTATAGAAATTAACGTGCTGCCGAGCGCGGTGGTTGGGAACCTTGTCATTTCAAAGCTCCCAATCCAAGTTCTCAGGCGATGTAATTTCTAAGGGAATGAAAAGGCATTTATTTTACTGAGATGTGGGGAGAGTGTTTTGTGTGAAGTATACTTATAGAAATTAACGTGCTGCCGAGCGGGGTGGTTGGGAACATTGTTATTTCGAAGCTCCCAATCCAAGTTCTCAGGCGATGTTAATTTCTAAGGGAATGAAAAGGCATTTATCTGACTGAGATGTGGGGAGAGTGTTTTGTGTGTGGTATTCTGATAGAAATTAACGTGCTGCCGAGCGCGGTGGTTGGGAACCTTGTCATTTCAAAGCTCCCAATCCAAGTTCTCAGGCGATGTAATTTCTAAGGGAATGAAAAGGCATTTATTTGACTGAGATGTGGGGAGAGTGTTTTGTGTGAAGTATTCTTATAGAAATTAACGTGCTGCCGAGCGCGGTGGTTGGGAACGTTGTCATTTCAAAGCTCCCAATCCAAGTTCTCAGGCGATGTAATTTCTAAGGGAATGAAAAGGCATTTATATGACTGAGATGTGGGGAGAGTGTTTTGTGTAAAGTATTCTTATAGAAATTAACGTGCTGCCGAGCGCGGTGGTTGGGAACGTTGTGATTTCAAAGCTCCCAATCCAAGTTCTCAGGGGATGTAATTTCTAAGGGAATGAAAAGGCATTTATTTGACTGAGATGTGGGGAGAGTGTTTTGTGTGAAGTATTCTTATAGAAATTAACGTGCTGCCGAGCGGGGTGGTTGGGAACGTTGTTATTTCGAAGTTCCCAATCCAAGTTCTCAGGCGATGTAATTTCTAAGGGAATGAAAAGGCATTTATCTGACTGAGATGTGGGGAGAGTGTTTTGTGTGAAGTATTCTTATAGAAATTAACGTGCTGCCGAGGGCGGTGGTTGGGAACGTTGTCATTTCAAAGCTCCCAATCCAAGTTCTCAGGCGATGTAATTTCTAAGGGAATAAAAAGGTATTTATTTGACTGAGATGTGGGGAGAGTGTTTTGTGTGAAGTATTCTTATAGAAATTAACGTGCTGCCGAGCGGGGTGGTTGGGAACGTTGTTATTTCGAAGCTCCCAATCCAAGTTCTCAGGCGATGTTAATTTCTAAGGGAATGAAAAGGCATTTATCTGACTGAGATGTGGGGAGAGTGTTTTGTGTGAAGTATTCTGATAGAAATTAACGTGCTGCCGAGCGCGGTGGTTGGGAACCTTGTCATTTCAAAGCTCCCAATCCAAGTTCTCAGGCGATGTAATTTCTAAGGGAATGAAAAGGCATTTATTTGACTGAGATGTGGGGAGATTGTTTTGTGTAAAGTATTCTTATAGAAATTAACGTGCTGCCGAGCGCGGTGGTTGGGAACCTTGTCATTTCAAAGCTCCCAATCCAAGTTCTCAGGCGATGTAATTTCTAAGGGAATGAAAAGGCATTTATTTTACTGAGATGTGGGGAGAGTGTTTTGTGTGAAGTATACTTATAGAAATTAACGTGCTGCCGAGCGGGGTGGTTGGGAACATTGTTATTTCGAAGCTCCCAATCCAAGTTCTCAGGCGATGTTAATTTCTAAGGGAATGAAAAGGCATTTATCTGACTGAGATGTGGGGAGAGTGTTTTGTGTGTGGTATTCTGATAGAAATTAACGTGCTGCCGAGCGCGGTGGTTGGGAACCTTGTCATTTCAAAGCTCCCAATCCAAGTTCTCAGGCGATGTAATTTCTAAGGGAATGAAAAGGCATTTATTTGACTGAGATGTGGGGAGAGTGTTTTGTGTGAAGTATTCTTATAGAAATTAACGTGCTGCCGAGCGCGGTGGTTGGGAACGTTGTCATTTCAAAGCTCCCAATCCAAGTTCTCAGGCGATGTAATTTCTAAGGGAATGAAAAGGCATTTATTTGACTGAGATGTGGGGAGAGTGTTTTGTGTGAAGTATTCTTATAGAAATTAACGTGCTGCCGATCGGGGTGGTTGGGTACGTTGTTATTTCGAAGTTCCCAATCCAAGTTCTCAGGCGATGTAATTTCTAAGGGAATGAAAAGGCATTTATCTGACTGAGATGTGGGGAGAGTGTTTTGTGTGAAGTATTCCCATAGAAATTAAAGTGCTGCCGAGCGCGGTGGTTGGGAACCTTGTCATTTCAAAGCTCCCAATCCAAGTTCGCAGGCGATGTAATTTCTAAGGGAATGAAAAGGCATTTATTTGACTGAGATGTGGGGAGAGTGTTTTGTGTAAAGTATTCTTATAGAAATTAACGTGCTGCCGAGCGCGGTGGTTGGGAACCTTGTCATTTCAAAGCTCCCAATCCAAGTTCTCAGGCGATGTAATTTCTAAGGGAATGAAAAGGCATTTATTTTACTGAGATGTGGGGAGAGTGTTTTGTGTGAAGTATACTTATAGAAATTAACGTGCTGCCGAGCGGGGTGGTTTGGAACGTTGTTATTTCGAAGCTCCCAATCCAAGTTCTCAGGCGATGTTAATTTCTAAGGGAATGAAAAGGCATTTATGTGACTGAGATGTGGGGAGAGTGTTTTGTGTGTGGTATTCTGATAGAAATTAACGTGCTGCCGAGCGCGGTGGTTGGGAACCTTGTCATTTCAAAGCTCCCAATCCAAGTTCTCAGGCGATGTAATTTCTAAGGGAATGAAAAGGCATTTATTTTACTGAGATGTGGGGAGAGTGTTTTGTGTGAAGTATACTTATAGAAATTAACGTGCTGCCGAGCGGGGTGGTTGGGAACATTGTTATTTCGAAGCTCCCAATCCAAGTTCTCAGGCGATGTTAATTTCTAAGGGAATGAAAAGGCATTTATCTGACTGAGATGTGGGGAGAGTGTTTTGTGTGTGGTATTCTGATAGAAATTAACGTGCTGCCGAGCGCGGTGGTTGGGAACCTTGTCATTTCAAAGCTCCCAATCCAAGTTCTCAGGCGATGTAATTTCTAAGGGAATGAAAAGGCATTTATTTGACTGAGATGTGGGGAGAGTGTTTTGTGTGAAGTATTCTTATAGAAATTAACGTGCTGCCGAGCGCGGTGGTTGGGAACGTTGTCATTTCAAAGCTCCCAATCCAAGTTCTCAGGCGATGTAATTTCTAAGGGAATGAAAAGGCATTTATTTGACTGAGATGTGGGGAGAGTGTTTTGTGTGAAGTATTCTTATAGAAATTAACGTGCTGCCGATCGGGGTGGTTGGGTACGTTGTTATTTCGAAGTTCCCAATCCAAGTTCTCAGGCGATGTAATTTCTAAGGGAATGAAAAGGCATTTATCTGACTGAGATGTGGGGAGAGTGTTTTGTGTGAAGTATTCCCATAGAAATTAACGTGCTGCCGAGCGCGGTGGTTGGGAACCTTGTCATTTCAAAGCTCCCAATCCAAGTTCGCAGGCGATGTAATTTCTAAGGGAATGAAAAGGCATTTATTTGACTGAGATGTGGGGAGAGTGTTTTGTGTAAAGTATTCTTATAGAAATTAACGTGCTGCCGAGCGCGGTGGTTGGGAACCTTGTCATTTCAAAGCTCCCAATCCAAGTTCTCAGGCGATGTAATTTCTAAGGGAATGAAAAGGCATTTATTTTACTGAGATGTGGGGAGAGTGTTTTGTGTGAAGTATACTTATAGAAATTAACGTGCTGCCGAGCGGGGTGGTTTGGAACGTTGTTATTTCGAAGCTCCCAATCCAAGTTCTCAGGCGATGTTAATTTCTAAGGGAATGAAAAGGCATTTATGTGACTGAGATGTGGGGAGAGTGTTTTGTGTGTGGTATTCTGATAGAAATTAACGTGCTGCCGAGCGCGGTGGTTGGGAACCTTGTCATTTCAAAGCTCCCAATCCAAGTTCTCAGGCGATGTAATTTCTAAGGGAATGAAAAGGCATTCATTTGACTGAGATGTGGGGAGAGTGTTTTGTGTAAAGTATTCTTATAGAAATTAACGTGCTGCCGAGCGCGGTGGTTGGGAACGTTGTCATTTCAAAGCTCCCAATCCAAGTTCTCAGGCGATGTAATTTCTAAGGGAATGAAAAGGCATTTATATGACTGAGATGTGGGGAGAGTGTTTTGTGTAAAGTATTCTTATAGAAATTAACGTGCTGCCGAGCGCGGTGGTTGGGAACGTTGTGATTTCAAAGCTCCCAATCCAAGTTCTCAGGGGATGTAATTTCTAAGGGAATGAAAAGGCATTTATTTGACTGAGATGTGGGGAGAGTGTTTTGTGTGAAGTATTCTTATAGAAATTAACGTGCTGCCGAGCGGGGTGGTTGGGAACGTTGTTATTTCGAAGTTCCCAATCCAAGTTCTCAGGCGATGTAATTTCTAAGGGAATGAAAAAGCATTTATCTGACTGAGATGTGGGGTGAGTGTTTTGTGTGAAGTATTCTTATAGAAATTAACGTGCTGCCGAGCGCGGTGGTTGGGAACGTTGTCATTTCAAAGCTCCCAATCCAAGTTCTCAGGCGATGTAATTTCTAAGGGAATGAAAAGGCATTTATTTGACTGAGATGTGGGGAGAGTGTTTTGTGTGAAGTATTCTTATAGAAATTAACGTGCTGCCGAGCGGGGTGGTTGGGAACGTTGTTATTTCGAAGCTCCCAATCCAAGTTCTCAGGCGATGTTAATTTCTAAGGGAATGAAAAGGCATTTATCTGACTGAGATGTGGGGAGAGTGTTTTGTGTGAAGTATTCTGATAGAAATTAACGTGCTGCCGAGCGCGGTGGTTGGGAAACTTGTCACTTCAAAGCTCCCAATCCAAGTTCTCAGGCGATGTAATTTCTAAGGGAATGAAAAGGCATTTATTTGACTGAGATGTGGGGAGAGTGTTTTGTGTGAAGTATACTTATAGAAATTAACGTGCTGCCGAGCGGGGTGGTTGGGAACGTTGTTATTTCGAAGCTCCCAATCCAAGTTCTCAGGCGATGTAATTTCTAAGGGAATGAAAAGGCATTTATTTTACTGAGATGTGGGGAGAGTGTTTTGTGTGAAGTATACTTACAGAAATTAACGTGCTGCCGAGCGGTGTGGTTGGGAACATTGTTATTTCGAAGCTCCCAATCCAAGTTCTCAGGCGATGTTAATTTCTAAGGGAATGAAAAGGCATTTATCTGACTGAGATGTGGGGAGAGTGTTTTGTGTGTGGTATTCTGATAGAAATTAACGTGCTGCCGAGCGCGGTGGTTGGGAACGTTGTTATTTCGAAGCTCCCAATCCAAGTTCTCAGGCGATGTAATTTCTAAGGGAATGAAAAGGCATTTATTTGACTGAGATGTGGGGAGAGTGTTTTGTGTGAAGTATTCTTATAGAAATTAACGTGCTGCCGAGCGCGGTGGTTGGGAACGTTGTCATTTCAAAGCTCCCAATCCAAGTTCTCAGGCGATGTAATTTCTAAGGGAATGAAAAGGCATTTATTTGACTGAGATGTGGGGAGAGTGTTTTGTGTGAAGTATTCTTATAGAAATTAACGTGCTGCCGATCGGGGTGGTTGGGTACGTTGTTATTTCGAAGTTCCCAATCCAAGTTCTCAGGCGATGTAATTTCTAAGGGAATGAAAAGGCATTTATCTGACTGAGATGTGGGGAGAGTGTTTTGTGTGAAGTATTCCCATAGAAATTAACGTGCTGCCGAGCGCGGTGGTTGGGAACCTTGTCATTTCAAAGCTCCCAATCCAAGTTCGCAGGCGATGTAATTTCTAAGGGAATGAAAAGGCATTTATTTGACTTAGATGTGGGGAGAGTGTTTTGTGTAAAGTATTCTTATAGAAATTAACGTGCTGCCGAGCGCGGTGGTTGGGAACCTTGTCATTTCAAAGCTCCCAATCCAAGTTCTCAGGCGATGTAATTTCTAAGGGAATGAAAAGGCATTTATTTTACTGAGATGTGGGGAGAGTGTTTTGTGTGAAGTATACTTATAGAAATTAACGTGCTGCCGAGCGGGGTGGTTTGGAACGTTGTTATTTCGAAGCTCCCAATCCAAGTTCTCAGGCGATGTTAATTTCTAAGGGAATGAAAAGGCATTTATTTGACTGAGATGTGGGGAGAGTGTTTTGTGTGAAGTATACTTATAGAAATTAACGTGCTGCCGAGCGGGGTGGTTGGGAACGTTGTTATTTCGAAGCTCCCAATCCAAGTTCTCAGGCGATGTAATTTCTAAGGGAATGAAAAGGCATTTATTTTACTGAGATGTGGGGAGAGTGTTTTGTGTGAAGTATACTTATAGAAATTAACGTGCTGCCGAGCGGGGTGGTTGGGAACATTGTTATTTCGAAGCTCCCAATCCAAGTTCTCAGGCGATGTTAATTTCTAAGGGAATGAAAAGGCATTTATCTGACTGAGATGTGGGGAGAGTGTTTTGTGTGTGGTATTCTGATAGAAATTAACGTGCTGCCGAGCGCGGTGGTTGGGAACGTTGTTATTTCGAAGCTCCCAATCCAAGTTCTCAGGCGATGTAATTTCTAAGGGAATGAAAAGGCATTTATTTGACTGAGATGTGGGGAGAGTGTTTTGTGTGAAGTATTCTTATAGAAATTAACGTGCTGCCGAGCGCGGTGGTTGGGAACGTTGTCATTTCAAAGCTCCCAATCCAAGTTCTCAGGCGATGTAATTTCTAAGGGAATGAAAAGGCATTTATTTGACTGAGATGTGGGGAGAGTGTTTTGTGTGAAGTATTCTTATAGAAATTAACGTGCTGCCGATCGGGGTGGTTGGGTACGTTGTTATTTCGAAGTTCCCAATCCAAGTTCTCAGGCGATGTAATTTCTAAGGGAATGAAAAGGCATTTATCTGACTGAGATGTGGGGAGAGTGTTTTGTGTGAAGTATTCCCATAGAAATTAACGTGCTGCCGAGCGCGGTGGTTGGGAACCTTGTCATTTCAAAGCTCCCAATCCAAGTTCGCAGGCGATGTAATTTCTAAGGGAATGAAAAGGCATTTATTTGACTGAGATGTGGGGAGAGTGTTTTGTGTAAAGTATTCTTATAGAAATTAACGTGCTGCCGAGCGCGGTGGTTGGGAACCTTGTCATTTCAAAGCTCCCAATCCAAGTTCTCAGGCGATGTAATTTCTAAGGGAATGAAAAGGCATTTATTTTACTGAGATGTGGGGAGAGTGTTTTGTGTGAAGTATACTTATAGAAATTAACGTGCTGCCGAGCGGGGTGGTTTGGAACGTTGTTATTTCGAAGCTCCCAATCCAAGTTCTCAGGCGATGTTAATTTCTAAGGGAATGAAAAGGCATTTATGTGACTGAGATGTGGGGAGAGTGTTTTGTGTGTGGTATTCTGATAGAAATTAACGTGCTGCCGAGCGCGGTGGTTGGGAACCTTGTCATGTCAAAGCTCCCAATCCAAGTTCTCAGGCGATGTAATTTCTAAGGGAATGAAAAGGCATTTATTTTACTGAGATGTGGGGAGAGTGTTTTGTGTGAAGTATACTTATAGAAATTAACGTGCTGCCGAGCGGGGTGGTTGGGAACATTGTTATTTCGAAGCTCCCAATCCAAGTTCTCAGGCGATGTTAATTTCTAAGGGAATGAAAAGGCATTTATCTGACTGAGATGTGGGGAGAGTGTTTTGTGTGTGGTATTCTGATAGAAATTAACGTGCTGCCGAGCGCGGTGGTTGGGAACCTTGTCATTTCAAAGCTCCCAATCCAAGTTCTCAGGCGATGTAATTTCTAAGGGAATGAAAAGGCATTTATTTGACTGAGATGTGGGGAGAGTGTTTTGTGTAAAGTATTCTTATAGAAATTAACGTGCTGCCGAGCGCGGTGGTTGGGAACCTTGTCATTTCAAAGCTCCCAATCCAAGTTCTCAGGCGATGTAATTTCTAAGGGAATGAAACGGCATTTATTTTACTGAGATGTGGGGAGAGTGTTTTGTGTGAAGTATACTTATAGAAATTAACGTGCTGCCGAGCGGGGTGGTTTGGAACGTTGTTATTTCGAAGCTCCCAATCCAAGTTCTCAGGCGATGTTAATTTCTAAGGGAATGAAAAGGCATTTATGTGACTGAGATGTGGGGAGAGTGTTTTGTGTGTGGTATTCTGATAGAAATTAACGTGTTGCCGAGCGCGGTGGTTGGGAACCTTGTCATTTCAAAGCTCCCAATCCAAGTTCTCAGGCGATGTAATTTCTAAGGGAATGAAAAGGCATTCATTTGACTGAGATGTGGGGAGAGTGTTTTGTGTAAAGTATTCTTATAGAAATTAACGTGCTGCCGAGCGCGGTGGTTGGGAACGTTGTCATTTCAAAGCTCCCAATCCAAGTTCTCAGGCGATGTAATTTCTAAGGGAATGAAAAGGCATTTATATGACTGAGATGTGGGGAGAGTGTTTTGTGTAAAGTATTCTTATAGAAATTAACGTGCTGCCGAGCGCGGTGGTTGGGAACGTTGTGATTTCAAAGCTCCCAATCCAAGTTCTCAGGGGATGTAATTTCTAAGGGAATGAAAAGGCATTTATTTGACTGAGATGTGGGGAGAGTGTTTTGTGTGAAGTATTCTTATAGAAATTAACGTGCTGCCGAGCGGGGTGGTTGGGAACGTTGTTATTTCGAAGTTCCCAATCCAAGTTCTCAGGCGATGTAATTTCTAAGGGAATGAAAAAGCATTTATCTGACTGAGATGTGGGGTGAGTGTTTTGTGTGAAGTATTCTTATAGAAATTAACGTGCTGCCGAGCGCGGTGGTTGGGAACGTTGTCATTTCAAAGCTCCCAATCCAAGTTCTCAGGCGATGTAATTTCTAAGGGAATGAAAAGGCATTTATTTGACTGAGATGTGGGGAGAGTGTTTTGTGTGAAGTATTCTTATAGAAATTAACGTGCTGCCGAGCGGGGTGGTTGGGAACGTTGTTATTTCGAAGCTCCCAATCCAAGTTCTCAGGCGATGTTAATTTCTAAGGGAATGAAAAGGCATTTATCTGACTGAGATGTGGGGAGAGTGTTTTGTGTGAAGTATTCTGATAGAAATTAACGTGCTGCCGAGCGCGGTGGTTGGGAAACTTGTCACTTCAAAGCTCCCAATCCAAGTTCTCAGGCGATGTAATTTCTAAGGGAATGAAAAGGCATTTATTTGACTGAGATGTGGGGAGAGTGTTTTGTGTGAAGTATACTTATAGAAATTAACGTGCTGCCGAGCGGGGTGGTTGGGAACGTTGTTATTTCGAAGCTCCCAATCCAAGTTCTCAGGCGATGTTAATTTCTAAGGGAATGAAAAGGCATTTATCTGACTGAGATGTGGGGAGAGTGTTTTGTGTGTGGTATTCTGATAGAAATTAACGTGCTGCCGAGCGCGGTGGTTGGGAACCTTGTCATTTCAAAACTCCCAATCCAAGTTCTCAGGCGATGTAATTTCTAAGGGAATGAAAAGGCATTTATTTGACTGAGATGTGGGGAGAGTGTTTTGTGTAAAGTATTCTTATAGAAATTAACGTGCTGCCGAGCGCGGTGGTTGGGAACGTTGTCATTTCAAAGCTCCCAATCCAAGTTCTCAGGCGATGTAATTTCTAAGGGAATGAAAAGGCATTTATATGACTGAGATGTGGGGAGAGTGTTTTGTGTGAAGTATTCTTATAGAAATTAACGTGCTGCCGAGCGCGGTGGTTGGGAACGTTGTCATTTCAAAGCTCCCAATCCAAGTTCTCAGGCGATGTAATTTCTAAGGGAATGAAAAGGCATTTATTTGACTGAGATGTGGGGAGAGTGTTTTGTGTGAAGTATTCTTATAGAAATTAACGTGCTGCCGAGCGGGGTGGTTGGGAACGTTGTTATTTCGAAGTTCCCAATCCAAGTTCTCAGGCGATGTAATTTCTAAGGGAATGAAAAGGCATTTATCTGACTGAGATGTGGGGAGAGTGTTTTCTGTGAAGTATTCCCATAGAAATTAACGTGCTGCCGAGCGCGGTGGTTGGGAACCTTGTCATTTCAAAGCTCCCAATCCAAGTTCTCAGGCGATGTAATTTCTAAGGGAATGAAAAGGCATTTATATGACTGAGATGTGGGGAGAGTGTTTTGTGTAAAGTATTCTTATAGAAATTAACGTGCTGCCGAGCGCGGTGGTTGGGAACGTTGTGATTTCAAAGCTCCCAATCCAAGTTCTCAGGGGATGTAATTTCTAAGGGAATGAAAAGGCATTTATTTGACTGAGATGTGGGGAGAGTGTTTTGTGTGAAGTATTCTTATAGAAATTAACGTGCTGCCGAGCGGGGTGGTTGGGAACGTTGTTATTTCGAAGTTCCCAATCCAAGTTCTCAGGCGATGTAATTTTTAAGGGAATGAAAAAGCATTTATCTGACTGAGATGTGGGGTGAGTGTTTTGTGTGAAGTATTCTTATAGAAATTAACGTGCTGCCGAGCGCGGTGGTTGGGAACGTTGTCATTTCAAAGCTCCCAATCCAAGTTCTCAGGCGATGTAATTTCTAAGGGAATGAAAAGGCATTTATTTGACTGAGATGTGGGGAGAGTGTTTTGTGTGAAGTATTCTTATAGAAATTAACGTGCTGCCGAGCGGGGTGGTTGGGAACGTTGTTATTTCGAAGCTCCCAATCCAAGTTCTCAGGCGATGTTAATTTCTAAGGGAATGAAAAGGCATTTATCTGACTGAGATGTGGGGAGAGTGTTTTGTGTGAAGTATTCTGATAGAAATTAACGTGCTGCCGAGCGCGGTGGTTGGGAAACTTGTCACTTCAAAGCTCCCAATCCAAGTTCTCAGGCGATGTAATTTCTAAGGGAATGAAAAGGCATTTATTTGACTGAGATGTGGGGAGAGTGTTTTGTGTGAAGTATACTTATAGAAATTAACGTGCTGCCGAGCGGGGTGGTTGGGAACGTTGTTATTTCGAAGCTCCCAATCCAAGTTCTCAGGCGATGTTAATTTCTAAGGGAATGAAAAGGCATTTATCTGACTGAGATGTGGGGAGAGTGTTTTGTGTGTGGTATTCTGATAGAAATTAACGTGCTGCCGAGCGCGGTGGTTGGGAACCTTGTCATTTCAAAACTCCCAATCCAAGTTCTCAGGCGATGTTAATTTCTAAGGGAATGAAAAGGCATTTATCTGACTGAGATGTGGGGAGAGTGTTTTGTGTAAAGTATTCTTATAGAAATTAACGTGCTGCCGAGCGCGGTGGTTGGGAACGTTGTCATTTCAAAGCTCCCAATCCAAGTTCTCAGGCGATGTAATTTCTAAGGGAATGAAAAGGCATTTATATGACTGAGATGTGGGGAGAGTGTTTTGTGTGAAGTATTCTTATAGAAATTAACGTGCTGCCGAGCGCGGTGGTTGGGAACGTTGTCATTTCAAAGCTCCCAATCCAAGTTCTCAGGCGATGTAATTTCTAAGGGAATGAAAAGGCATTTATTTGACTGAGATGTGGGGAGAGTGTTTTGTGTGAAGTATTCTTATAGAAATTAACGTGCTGCCGAGCGGGGTGGTTGGGAACGTTGTTATTTCGAAGTTCCCAATCCAAGTTCTCAGGCGATGTAATTTCTAAGGGAATGAAAAGGCATTTATCTGACTGAGATGTGGGGAGAGTGTTTTCTGTGAAGTATTCCCATAGAAATTAACGTGCTGCCGAGCGCGGTGGTTGGGAACCTTGTCATTTCAAAGCTCCCAATCCAAGTTCTCAGGCGATGTAATTTCTAAGGGAATGAAAAGGCATTTATATGACTGAGATGTGGGGAGAGTGTTTTGTGTAAAGTATTCTTATAGAAATTAACGTGCTGCCGAGCGCGGTGGTTGGGAACGTTGTGATTTCAAAGCTCCCAATCCAAGTTCTCAGGGGATGTAATTTCTAAGGGAATGAAAAGGCATTTATTTGACTGAGATGTGGGGAGAGTGTTTTGTGTGAAGTATTCTTATAGAAATTAACGTGCTGCCGAGCGGGGTGGTTGGGAACGTTGTTATTTCGAAGTTCCCAATCCAAGTTCTCAGGCGATGTAATTTCTAAGGGAATGAAAAAGCATTTATCTGACTGAGATGTGGGGTGAGTGTTTTGTGTGAAGTATTCTTATAGAAATTAACGTGCTGCCGAGCGCGGTGGTTGGGAACGTTGTCATTTCAAAGCTCCCAATCCAAGTTCTCAGGCGATGTAATTTCTAAGGGAATGAAAAGGCATTTATTTGACTGAGATGTGGGGAGAGTGTTTTGTGTGAAGTATTCTTATAGAAATTAACGTGCTGCCGAGCGGGGTGGTTGGGAACGTTGTTATTTCGAAGCTCCCAATCCAAGTTCTCAGGCGATGTTAATTTCTAAGGGAATGAAAAGGCATTTATTTGACTGAGATGTGGGGAGAGTGTTTTGTGTGAAGTATTCTTATAGAAATTAACGTGCTGCCGAGCGGGGTGGTTGGGAACGTTGTTATTTCGAAGCTCCCAATCCAAGTTCTCAGGCGATGTTAATTTCTAAGGGAATGAAAAGGCATTTATCTGACTGAGATGTGGGGAGAGTGTTTTGTGTGAAGTATTCTGATAGAAATTAACGTGCTGCCGAGCGCGGTGGTTGGGAAACTTGTCACTTCAAAGCTCCCAATCCAAGTTCTCAGGCGATGTAATTTCTAAGGGAATGAAAAGGCATTTATTTGACTGAGATGTGGGGAGAGTGTTTTGTGTGAACTATACTTATAGAAATTAACGTGCTGCCGAGCGGGGTGGTTGGGAACGTTGTTATTTCGAAGCTCCCAATCCAAGTTCTCAGGCGATGTTAATTTCTAAGGGAATGAAAAGGCATTTATCTGACTGAGATGTGGGGAGAGTGTTTTGTGTGTGGTATTCTGATAGAAATTAACGTGCTGCCGAGCGCGGTGGTTGGGAACCTTGTCATTTCAAAACTCCCAATCCAAGTTCTCAGGCGATGTAATTTCTAAGGGAATGAAAAGGCATTTATTTGACTGAGATGTGGGGAGAGTGTTTTGTGTAAAGTATTCTTATAGAAATTAACGTGCTGCCGAGCGCGGTGGTTGGGAACGTTGTCATTTCAAAGCTCCCAATCCAAGTTCTCAGGCGATGTAATTTCTAAGGGAATGAAAAGGCATTTATATGACTGAGATGTGGGGAGAGTGTTTTGTGTGAAGTATTCTTATAGAAATTAACGTGCTGCCGAGCGCGGTGGTTGGGAACGTTGTCATTTCAAAGCTCCCAATCCAAGTTCTCAGGCGATGTAATTTCTAAGGGAATGAAAAGGCATTTATTTGACTGAGATGTGGGGAGAGTGTTTTGTGTGAAGTATTCTTATAGAAATTAACGTGCTGCCGAGCGGGGTGGTTGGGAACGTTGTTATTTCGAAGTTCCCAATCCAAGTTCTCAGGCGATGTAATTTCTAAGGGAATGAAAAGGCATTTATCTGACTGAGATGTGGGGAGAGTGTTTTCTGTGAAGTATTCCCATAGAAATTAACGTGCTGCCGAGCGCGGTGGTTGGGAACCTTGTCATTTCAAAGCTCCCAATCCAAGTTCTCAGGCGATGTAATTTCTAAGGGAATGAAAAGGCATTTATATGACTGAGATGTGGGGAGAGTGTTTTGTGTAAAGTATTCTTATAGAAATTAACGTGCTGCCGAGCGCGGTGGTTGGGAACGTTGTGATTTCAAAGCTCCCAATCCAAGTTCTCAGGGGATGTAATTTCTAAGGGAATGAAAAGGCATTTATTTGACTGAGATGTGGGGAGAGTGTTTTGTGTGAAGTATTCTTATAGAAATTAACGTGCTGCCGAGCGGGGTGGTTGGGAACGTTGTTATTTCGAAGTTCCCAATCCAAGTTCTCAGGCGATGTAATTTCTAAGGGAATGAAAAAGCATTTATCTGACTGAGATGTGGGGTGAGTGTTTTGTGTGAAGTATTCTTATAGAAATTAACGTGCTGCCGAGCGCGGTGGTTGGGAACGTTGTCATTTCAAAGCTCCCAATCCAAGTTCTCAGGCGATGTAATTTCTAAGGGAATGAAAAGGCATTTATTTGACTGAGATGTGGGGAGAGTGTTTTGTGTGAAGTATTCTTATAGAAATTAACGTGCTGCCGAGCGGGGTGGTTGGGAACGTTGTTATTTCGAAGCTCCCAATCCAAGTTCTCAGGCGATGTTAATTTCTAAGGGAATGAAAAGGCATTTATCTGACTGAGATGTGGGGAGAGTGTTTTGTGTGAAGTATTCTGATAGAAATTAACGTGCTGCCGAGCGCGGTGGTTGGGAAACTTGTCACTTCAAAGCTCCCAATCCAAGTTCTCAGGCGATGTAATTTCTAAGGGAATGAAAAGGCATTTATTTGACTGAGATGTGGGGAGAGTGTTTTGTGTGAAGTATACTTATAGAAATTAACGTGCTGCCGAGCGGGGTGGTTGGGAACGTTGTTATTTCGAAGCTCCCAATCCAAGTTCTCAGGCGATGTTAATTTCTAAGGGAATGAAAAGGCATTTATCTGACTGAGATGTGGGGACAGTGTTTTGTGTGTGGTATTCTGATAGAAATTAACGTGCTGCCGAGCGCGGTGGTTGGGAACCTTGTCATTTCAAAACTCCCAATCCAAGTTCTCAGGCGATGTAATTTCTAAGGGAATGAAAAGGCATTTATTTGACTGAGATGTGGGGAGAGTGTTTTGTGTAAAGTATTCTTATAGAAATTAACGTGCTGCCGAGCGCGGTGGTTGGGAACGTTGTCATTTCAAAGCTCCCAATCCAAGTTCTCAGGCGATGTAATTTCTAAGGGAATGAAAAGGCATTTATATGACTGAGATGTGGGGAGAGTGTTTTGTGTGAAGTATTCTTATAGAAATTAACGTGCTGCCGAGCGCGGTGGTTGGGAACGTTGTCATTTCAAAGCTCCCAATCCAAGTTCTCAGGCGATGTAATTTCTAAGGGAATGAAAAGGCATTTATTTGACTGAGATGTGGGGAGAGTGTTTTGTGTGAAGTATTCTTATAGAAATTAACGTGCTGCCGAGCGGGGTGGTTGGGAACGTTGTTATTTCGAAGCTCCCAATCCAAGTTCTCAGGCGATGTTAATTTCTAAGGGAATGAAAAGGCATTTATGTGACTGAGATGTGGGGAGAGTGTTTTGTGTGTGGTATTCTGATAGAAATTAACGTGATGCCGAGCGCGGTGGTTGGGAACCTTGTCATTTCAAAGCTCCCAATCCAAGTTCTCAGGCGATGTAATTTCTAAGGGAATGAAAAGGCATTTATATGACTGAGATGTGGGGAGAGTGTTTTGTGTAAAGTATTCTTATAGAAATTAACGTGCTGCCGAGCGCGGTGGTTGGGAACGTTGTGATTTCAAAGCTCCCAATCCAAGTTCTCAGGGGATGTAATTTCTAAGGGAATGAAAAGGCATTTATTTGACTGAGATGTGGGGAGAGTGTTTTGTGTGAAGTATTCTTATAGAAATTAACGTGCTGCCGAGCGGGGTGGTTGGGAACGTTGTTATTTCGAAGTTCCCAATCCAAGTTCTCAGGCGATGTAATTTCTAAGGGAATGAAAAAGCATTTATCTGACTGAGATGTGGGGTGAGTGTTTTGTGTGAAGTATTCTTATAGAAATTAACGTGCTGCCGAGCGCGGTGGTTGGGAACGTTGTCATTTCAAAGCTCCCAATCCAAGTTCTCAGGCGATGTAATTTCTAAGGGAATGAAAAGGCATGTATTTGACTGAGATGTGGGGAGAGTGTTTTGTGTGAAGTATTCTTATAGAAATTAACGTGCTGCCGAGCGGGGTGGTTGGGAACGTTGTTATTTCGAAGCTCCCAATCCAAGTTCTCAGGCGATGTTAATTTCTAAGGGAATGAAAAGGCATTTATCTGACTGAGATGTGGGGAGAGTGTTTTGTGTGAAGTATTCTGATAGAAATTAACGTGCTGCCGAGCGCGGTGGTTGGGAAACTTGTCACTTCAAAGCTCCC
Organism: Metellina segmentata; assembly: GCA_947359465.1. Lineage (NCBI taxonomy): Eukaryota > Metazoa > Arthropoda > Arachnida > Araneae > Tetragnathidae > Metellina > Metellina segmentata. Next base: position 17,155,473 of record OX375879.1, on the reverse strand, counting down.
AATCCAAGTTCTCAGGCGATGTAATTTCTAAGGGAATGAAAAGGCATTTATTTGACTGAGATGTGGGGAGAGTGTTTTGTGTGAAGTATACTTATAGAAATTAACGTGCTGCCGAGCGGGGTGGTTGGGAACGTTGTTATTTCGAAGCTCCCAATCCAAGTTCTCAGGCGATGTTAATTTCTAAGGGAATGAAAAGGCATTTATCTGACTGAGATGTGGGGAGAGTGTTTTGTGTGTGGTATTCTGATAGAAATTAACGTGCTGCCGAGCGCGGTGGTTGGGAACCTTGTCATTTCAAAGCTCCCAATCCAAGTTCTCAGGCGATGTAATTTCTAAGGGAATGAAAAGGCATTTATTTGACTGAGATGTGGGGAGAGTGTTTTGTGTAAAGTATTCTTACAGAAATTAACGTGCTGCCGAGCGCGGTGGTTGGGAACGTTGTGATTTCAAAGCTCCCAATCCAAGTTCTCAGGCGATGTAATTTCTAAGGGAATGAAAAGGCATTTATTTGACTGAGATGAGGGGAGAGTGTTTTGTGTGAAGTATTCTTATAGAAATTAACGTGCTGCCGAGCGCGGTGGTTGGGAACCTTGTCATTTCAAAGCTCCCAATCCAAGTTCTCAGGCGATGTAATTTCTAAGGGAATGAAAAGGCATTTATTTGACTGAGATGTGGGGAGAGTGTTTTGTGTAAAGTATTCTTATAGAAATTAACGTGCTGCCGAGCGCGGTGGTTGGGAACGTTGTGATTTCAAAGCTCCCAATCCAAGTTCTCAGGCGATGTAATTTCTAAGGGAATGAAAAGGCATTTATTTGACTGAGATGTGGGGAGAGTGTTTTGTGTGTGGTATTCTGATAGAAATTAACGTGCTGCCGAGCGCGGTGGTTGGGAACCTTGTCATTTCAAAGCTCCCAATCCAAGTTCTCAGGCGATGTAATTTCTAAGGGAATGAAAAGGCATTTATTTGACTGAGATGTGGGGAGAGTGTTTTGTGTAAAGTATTCTTATAGAAATTAACGTGCTGCCGAGCGCGGTGGTTGGGAACGTTGTCATTTCAAAGCTCCCAATCCAAGTTCTCAGGCGATGTAATTTCTAAGGGAATGAAAAGGCATTTATATGACTGAGATATGGGGAGAGTGTTTTGTGTGAAGTATTCTTATAGAAATTAACGTGCTGCCGAGCGCGGTGGTTGGGAACGTTGTCATTTCAAAGCTCCCAATCCAAGTTCTCAGGCGATGTAATTTCTAAGGGAATGAAAAGGCATTTATTTTACTGAGATGTGGGGAGAGTGTTTTGTGAGAAGTATACTTATAGAAATTAACGTGCTGCCGAGCGCGGTGGTTGGGAACGTTGTCATTTCAAAGCTCCCAATCCAAGTTCTCAGGCGATGTAATTTCTAAGGGAATGAAAAGGCATTTATATGACTGAGATGTGGGGAGAGTGTTTTGTGTGAAGTATTCTTATAGAAATTAACGTGCTGCCGAGCGCGGTGGTTGGGAACGTTGTCATTTCAAAGCTCCCAATCCAAGTTCTCAGGCGATGTAATTTCTAAGGGAATGAAAAGGCATTTATTTGACTGAGATGTGGGGAGAGTGTTTTGTGTGAAGTATTCTTATAGAAATTAAAATGCTGCCGAGCGGGGTGGTTGGGAACGTTGTTATTTCGAAGTTCCCAATCCAAGTTCTCAGGCGATGTAATTTCTAAGGGAATGAAAAGGCATTTATCTGACTGAGATGTGGGGAGAGTGTTTTCTGTGAAGTATTCCCATAGAAATTAACGTGCTGCCGAGCGCGGTGGTTGGGAACCTTGTCATTTCAAAGCTCCCAATCCAAGTTCTCAGGCGATGTAATTTCTAAGGGAATGAAAAGGCATTTATTTGACTGAGATGTGGGGAGAGTGTTTTGTGTAAAGTATTCTTACAGAAATTAACGTGCTGCCGAGCGCGGTGGTTGGGAACGTTGTGATTTCAAAGCTCCCAATCCAAGTTCTCAGGCGATGTAATTTCTAAGGGAATGAAAAGGCATTTATTTGACTGAGATGAGGGGAGAGTGTTTTGTGTGAAGTATTCTTATAGAAATTAACGTGCTGCCGAGCGCGGTGGTTGGGAACCTTGTCATTTCAAAGCTCCCAATCCAAGTTCTCAGGCGATGTAATTTCTAAGGGAATGAAAAGGCATTTATTTGACTGAGATGTGGGGAGAGTGTTTTGTGTAAAGTATTCTTATAGAAATTAACGTGCTGCCGAGCGCGGTGGTTGGGAACGTTGTGATTTCAAAGCTCCCAATCCAAGTTCTCAGGCGATGTAATTTCTAAGGGAATGAAAAGGCATTTATTTGACTGAGATGTGGGGAGAGTGTTTTGTGTGTGGTATTCTGATAGAAATTAACGTGCTGCCGAGCGCGGTGGTTGGGAACCTTGTCATTTCAAAGCTCCCAATCCAAGTTCTCAGGCGATGTAATTTCTAAGGGAATGAAAAGGCATTTATTTGACTGAGATGTGGGGAGAGTGTTTTGTGTAAAGTATTCTTATAGAAATTAACGTGCTGCCGAGCGCGGTGGTTGGGAACGTTGTCATTTCAAAGCTCCCAATCCAAGTTCTCAGGCGATGTAATTTCTAAGGGAATGAAAAGGCATTTATATGACTGAGATGTGGGGAGAGTGTTTTGTGTGAAGTATTCTTATAGAAATTAACGTGCTGCCGAGCGCGGTGGTTGGGAACGTTGTCATTTCAAAGCTCCCAATCCAAGTTCTCAGGCGATGTAATTTCTAAGGGAATGAAAAGGCATTTATTTGACTGAGATGTGGGGAGAGTGTTTTGTGTAAAGTATTCTTATAGAAATTAACGTGCTGCCGAGCGGGGTGGTTGGGAACGTTGTTATTTCGAAGCTCCCAATCCAAGTTCTCAGGCGATGTTAATTTCTAAGGGAATGAAAAGGCATTTATCTGACTGAGATGTGGGGAGAGTGTTTTGTGTGAAGTATTCTGATAGAAATTAACGTGCTGCCGAGCGCGGTGGTTGGGAACCTTGTCATTTCAAAGCTCCCAATCCAAGTTCTCAGGCGATGTAATTTCTAAGGGAATGAAAAGGCATTTATTTGACTGAGATGTGGGGAGAGTGTTTTGTGTAAAGTATTCTTATAGAAATTAACGTGCTGCCGAGCGCGGTGGTTGGGAACGTTGTCATTTCAAAGCTCCCAATCCAAGTTCTCAGGCGATGTAATTTCTAAGGGAATGAAAAGGCATTTATTTGACTGAGATGTGGGGAGAGTGTTTTGTGTGAAGTATTCTTATAGAAATTAACGTGCTGCCGAGCGGGGTGGTTGGGAACGTTGTTATTTCGAAGTTCCCAATCCAAGTTCTCAGGCGATGTAATTTCTAAGGGAATGAAAAGGCATTTATCTGACTGAGATGTGGGGAGAGTGTTTTGTGTGAAGTATTCCCATAGAAATTAACGTGCTGCCGAGCGCGGTGGTTGGGAACCTTGTCATTTCAAAGCTCCCAATCCAAGTTCTCAGGCGATGTAATTTCTAAGGGAATGAAAAGGCATTTATTTTACTGAGATGTGGGGAGAGTGTTTTGTGTGAAGTATACTTATAGAAATTAACGTGCTGCCGAGCGGGGTGGTTGGGAACATTGTTATTTCGAAGCTCCCAATCCAAGTTCTCAGGCGATGTTAATTTCTAAGGGAATGAAAAGGCATTTATCTGACTGAGATGTGGGGAGAGTGTTTTGTGTGTGGTATTCTGATAGAAATTAACGTGCTGCCGAGCGCGGTGGTTGGGAACCTTGTCATTTCAAAGCTCCCAATCCAAGTTCTCAGGCGATGTAATTTCTAAGGGAATGAAAAGGCATTTATTTGACTGAGATGTGGGGAGAGTGTTTTGTGTGAAGTATTCTTATAGAAATTAACGTGCTGCCGAGCGCGGTGGTTGGGAACGTTGTCATTTCAAAGCTCCCAATCCAAGTTCTCAGGCGATGTAATTTCTAAGGGAATGAAAAGGCATTTATATGACTGAGATGTGGGGAGAGTGTTTTGTGTAAAGTATTCTTATAGAAATTAACGTGCTGCCGAGCGCGGTGGTTGGGAACGTTGTGATTTCAAAGCTCCCAATCCAAGTTCTCAGGGGATGTAATTTCTAAGGGAATGAAAAGGCATTTATTTGACTGAGATGTGGGGAGAGTGTTTTGTGTGAAGTATTCTTATAGAAATTAACGTGCTGCCGAGCGGGGTGGTTGGGAACGTTGTTATTTCGAAGTTCCCAATCCAAGTTCTCAGGCGATGTAATTTCTAAGGGAATGAAAAGGCATTTATCTGACTGAGTTGTGGGGAGAGTGTTTTGTGTGAAGTATTCTTATAGAAATTAACGTGCTGCCGAGCGGGGTGGTTGGGAACGTTGTTATTTCGAAGCTCCCAATCCAAGTTCTCAGGCGATGTTAATTTCTAAGGGAATGAAAAGGCATTTATCTGACTGAGATGTGGGGAGAGTGTTTTGTGTGAAGTATTCTGATAGAAATTAACGTGCTGCCGAGCGCGGTGGTTGGGAACCTTGTCATTTCAAAGCTCCCAATCCAAGTTCTCAGGCGATGTAATTTCTAAGGGAATGAAAAGGCATTTATTTGACTGAGATGTGGGGAGAGTGTTTTGTGTAAAGTATTCTTATAGAAATTAACGTGCTGCCGAGCGCGGTGGTTGGGAACGTTGTCATTTCAAAGCTCCCAATCCAAGTTCTCAGGCGATGTAATTTCTAAGGGAATGAAAAGGCATTTATTTGACTGAGATGTGGGGAGAGTGTTTTGTGTGAAGTATTCTTATAGAAATTAACGTGCTGCCGAGCGGGGTGGTTGGGAACGTTGTTATTTCGAAGTTCCCAATCCAAGTTCTCAGGCGATGTAATTTCTAAGGGAATGAAAAGGCATTTATCTGACTGAGATGTGGGGAGAGTGTTTTGTGTGAAGTATTCCCATAGAAATTAACGTGCTGCCGAGCGCGGTGGTTGGGAACCTTGTCATTTCAAAGCTCCCAATCCAAGTTCTCAGGCGATGTAATTTCTAAGGGAATGAAAAGGCATTTATTTTACTGAGATGTGGGGAGAGTGTTTTGTGTGAAGTATACTTATAGAAATTAACGTGCTGCCGAGCGGGGTGGTTGGGAACATTGTTATTTCGAAGCTCCCAATCCAAGTTCTCAGGCGATGTTAATTTCTAAGGGAATGAAAAGGCATTTATCTGACTGAGATGTGGGGAGAGTGTTTTGTGTGTGGTATTCTGATAGAAATTAACGTGCTGCCGAGCGCGGTGGTTGGGAACCTTGTCATTTCAAAGCTCCCAATCCAAGTTCTCAGGCGATGTAATTTCTAAGGGAATGAAAAGGCATTTATTTGACTGAGATGTGGGGAGAGTGTTTTGTGTGAAGTATTCTTATAGAAATTAACGTGCTGCCGAGCGCGGTGGTTGGGAACGTTGTCATTTCAAAGCTCCCAATCCAAGTTCTCAGGCGATGTAATTTCTAAGGGAATGAAAAGGCATTTATATGACTGAGATGTGGGGAGAGTGTTTTGTGTAAAGTATTCTTATAGAAATTAACGTGCTGCCGAGCGCGGTGGTTGGGAACGTTGTGATTTCAAAGCTCCCAATCCAAGTTCTCAGGGGATGTAATTTCTAAGGGAATGAAAAGGCATTTATTTGACTGAGATGTGGGGAGAGTGTTTTGTGTGAAGTATTCTTATAGAAATTAACGTGCTGCCGAGCGGGGTGGTTGGGAACGTTGTTATTTCGAAGTTCCCAATCCAAGTTCTCAGGCGATGTAATTTCTAAGGGAATGAAAAGGCATTTATCTGACTGAGATGTGGGGAGAGTGTTTTGTGTGAAGTATTCTTATAGAAATTAACGTGCTGCCGAGCGCGGTGGTTGGGAACGTTGTCATTTCAAAGCTCCCAATCCAAGTTCTCAGGCGATGTAATTTCTAAGGGAATAAAAAGGCATTTATCTGACTGAGATGTGGGGAGAGTGTTTTGTGTGAAGTATTCCCATAGAAATTAACGTGCTGCCGAGCGGGGTGGTTGGGAACGTTGTTATTTCGAAGCTCCCAATCCAAGTTCTCAGGCGATGTTAATTTCTAAGGGAATGAAAAGGCATTTATCTGACTGAGTTGTGGGGAGAGTGTTTTGTGTGAAGTATTCTGATAGAAATTAACGTTCTGCCGAGCGCGGTGGTTGGGAACCTTGTCATTTCAAAGCTCCCAATCCAAGTTCTCAGGCGATGTAATTTCTAAGGGAATGAAAAGGCATTTATTTGACTGAGATGTGGGGAGAGTGTTTTGTGTAAAGTATTCTTATAGAAATTAACGTGCTGCCGAGCGCGGTGGTTGGGAACCTTGTCATTTCAAAGCTCCCAATCCAAGTTCTCAGGCGATGTAATTTCTAAGGGAATGAAAAGGCATTTATTTTACTGAGATGTGGGGAGAGTGTTTTGTGTGAAGTATACTTATAGAAATTAACGTCCTGCCGAGCGGGGTGGTTGGGAACATTGTTATTTCGAAGCTCCCAATCCAAGTTCTCAGGCGATGTTAATTTCTAAGGGAATGAAAAGGCATTTATCTGACTGAGATGTGGGGAGAGTGTTTTGTGTGTGGTATTCTGATAGAAATTAACGTGCTGCCGAGCGCGGTGGTTGGGAACCTTGTCATTTCAAAGCTCCCAATCCAAGTTCTCAGGCGATGTAATTTCTAAGGGAATGAAAAGGCATTTATTTGACTGAGATGTGGGGAGAGTGTTTTGTGTGAAGTATTCTTATAGAAATTAACGTGCTGCCGAGCGCGGTGGTTGGGAACGTTGTCATTTCAAAGCTCCCAATCCAAGTTCTCAGGCGATGTAATTTCTAAGGGAATGAAAAGGCATTTATTTGACTGAGATGTGGGGAGAGTGTTTTGTGTGAAGTATTCTTATAGAAATTAACGTGCTGCCGATCGGGGTGGTTGGGTACGTTGTTATTTCGAAGTTCCCAATCCAAGTTCTCAGGCGATGTAATTTCTAAGGGAATGAAAAGGCATTTATCTGACTGAGATGTGGGGAGAGTGTTTTGTGTGAAGTATTCCCATAGAAATTAACGTGCTGCCGAGCGCGGTGGTTGGGAACCTTGTCATTTCAAAGCTCCCAATCCAAATTCTCAGGCGATGTAATTTCTAAGGGAATGAAAAGGCATTTATTTGACTGAGATGTGGGGAGAGTGTTTTGTGTGAAGTATTCTTATAGAAATTAACGTGCTGCCGAGCGCGGTGGTTGGGAACGTTGTCATTTCAAAGCTCCCAATCCAAGTTCTCAGGCGATGTAATTTCTAAGGGAATGAAAAGGCATTTATATGACTGAGATGTGGGGAGAGTGTTTTGTGTAAAGTATTCTTATAGAAATTAACGTGCTGCCGAGCGCGGTGGTTGGGAACGTTGTGATTTCAAAGCTCCCAATCCAAGTTCTCAGGGGATGTAATTTCTAAGGGAATGAAAAGGCATTTATTTGACTGAGATGTGGGGAGAGTGTTTTGTGTGAAGTATTCTTATAGAAATTAACGTGCTGCCGAGCGGGGTGGTTGGGAACGTTGTTATTTCGAAGTTCCCAATCCAAGTTCTCAGGCGATGTAATTTCTAAGGGAATGAAAAGGCATTTATCTGACTGAGATGTGGGGAGAGTGTTTTGTGTGAAGTATTCTTATAGAAATTAACGTGCTGCCGAGCGCGGTGGTTGGGAACGTTGTCATTTCAAAGCTCCCAATCCAAGTTCTCAGGCGATGTAATTTCTAAGGGAATAAAAAGGCATTTATCTGACTGAGATGTGGGGAGAGTGTTTTGTGTGAAGTATTCCCATAGAAATTAACGTGCTGCCGAGCGGGGTGGTTGGGAACGTTGTTATTTCGAAGCTCCCAATCCAAGTTCTCAGGCGATGTTAATTTCTAAGGGAATGAAAAGGCATTTATCTGACTGAGTTGTGGGGAGAGTGTTTTGTGTGAAGTATTCTGATAGAAATTAACGTTCTGCCGAGCGCGGTGGTTGGGAACCTTGTCATTTCAAAGCTCCCAATCCAAGTTCTCAGGCGATGTAATTTCTAAGGGAATGAAAAGGCATTTATTTGACTGAGATGTGGGGAGAGTGTTTTGTGTAAAGTATTCTTATAGAAATTAACGTGCTGCCGAGCGCGGTGGTTGGGAACCTTGTCATTTCAAAGCTCCCAATCCAAGTTCTCAGGCGATGTAATTTCTAAGGGAATGAAAAGGCATTTATTTTACTGAGATGTGGGGAGAGTGTTTTGTGTGAAGTATACTTATAGAAATTAACGTCCTGCCGAGCGGGGTGGTTGGGAACATTGTTATTTCGAAGCTCCCAATCCAAGTTCTCAGGCGATGTTAATTTCTAAGGGAATGAAAAGGCATTTATCTGACTGAGATGTGGGGAGAGTGTTTTGTGTGTGGTATTCTGATAGAAATTAACGTGCTGCCGAGCGCGGTGGTTGGGAACCTTGTCATTTCAAAGCTCCCAATCCAAGTTCTCAGGCGATGTAATTTCTAAGGGAATGAAAAGGCATTTATTTGACTGAGATGTGGGGAGAGTGTTTTGTGTGAAGTATTCTTATAGAAATTAACGTGCTGCCGAGCGCGGTGGTTGGGAACGTTGTCATTTCAAAGCTCCCAATCCAAGTTCTCAGGCGATGTAATTTCTAAGGGAATGAAAAGGCATTTATTTGACTGAGATGTGGGGAGAGTGTTTTGTGTGAAGTATTCTTATAGAAATTAACGTGCTGCCGATCGGGGTGGTTGGGTACGTTGTTATTTCGAAGTTCCCAATCCAAGTTCTCAGGCGATGTAATTTCTAAGGGAATGAAAAGGCATTTATCTGACTGAGATGTGGGGAGAGTGTTTTGTGTGAAGTATTCCCATAGAAATTAACGTGCTGCCGAGCGCGGTGGTTGGGAACCTTGTCATTTCAAAGCTCCCAATCCAAATTCTCAGGCGATGTAATTTCTAAGGGAATGAAAAGGCATTTATTTGACTGAGATGTGGGGAGAGTGTTTTGTGTGAAGTATTCTTATAGAAATTAACGTGCTGCCGAGCGCGGTGGTTGGGAACGTTGTCATTTCAAAGCTCCCAATCCAAGTTCTCAGGCGATGTAATTTCTAAGGGAATGAAAAGGCATTTATATGACTGAGATGTGGGGAGAGTGTTTTGTGTAAAGTATTCTTATAGAAATTAACGTGCTGCCGAGCGCGGTGGTTGGGAACGTTGTGATTTCAAAGCTCCCAATCCAAGTTCTCAGGGGATGTAATTTCTAAGGGAATGAAAAGGCATTTATTTGACTGAGATGTGGGGAGAGTGTTTTGTGTGAAGTATTCTTATAGAAATTAACGTGCTGCCGAGCGGGGTGGTTGGGAACGTTGTTATTTCGAAGTTCCCAATCCAAGTTCTCAGGCGATGTAATTTCTAAGGGAATGAAAAGGCATTTATCTGACTGAGATGTGGGGAGAGTGTTTTGTGTGAAGTATTCTTATAGAAATTAACGTGCTGCCGAGCGCGGTGGTTGGGAACGTTGTCATTTCAAAGCTCCCAATCCAAGTTCTCAGGCGATGTAATTTCTAAGGGAATAAAAAGGCATTTATTTGACTGAGATGTGGGGAGAGTGTTTTGTGTGAAGTATTCTTATAGAAATTAACGTGCTGCCGAGCGGGGTGGTTGGGAACGTTGTTATTTCGAAGCTCCCAATCCAAGTTCTCAGGCGATGTTAATTTCTAAGGGAATGAAAAGGCATTTATCTGACTGAGTTGTGGGGAGAGTGTTTTGTGTGAAGTATTCTGATAGAAATTAACGTGCTGCCGAGCGCGGTGGTTGGGAACCTTGTCATTTCAAAGCTCCCAATCCAAGTTCTCAGGCGATGTAATTTCTAAGGGAATGAAAAGGCATTTATTTGACTGAGATGTGGGGAGAGTGTTTTGTGTAAAGTATTCTTATAGAAATTAACGTGCTGCCGAGCGCGGTGGTTGGGAACCTTGTCATTTCAAAGCTCCCAATCCAAGTTCTCAGGCGATGTAATTTCTAAGGGAATGAAAAGGCATTTATTTTACTGAGATGTGGGGAGAGTGTTTTGTGTGAAGTATACTTATAGAAATTAACGTGCTGCCGAGCTGGGTGGTTGGGAACATTGTTATTTCGAAGCTCCCAATCCAAGTTCTCAGGCGATGTTAATTTCTAAGGGAATGAAAAGGCATTTATCTGACTGAGATGTGGGGAGAGTGTTTTGTGTGTGGTATTCTGATAGAAATTAACGTGCTGCCGAGCGCGGTGGTTGGGAACCTTGTCATTTCAAAGCTCCCAATCCAAGTTCTCAGGCGATGTAATTTCTAAGGGAATGAAAAGGCATTTATTTGACTGAGATGTGGGGAGAGTGTTTTGTGTGAAGTATTCTTATAGAAATTAACGTGCTGCCGAGCGCGGTGGTTGGGAACGTTGTCATTTCAAAGCTCCCAATCCAAGTTCTCAGGCGATGTAATTTCTAAGGGAATGAAAAGGCATTTATTTGACTGAGATGTGGGGAGAGTGTTTTGTGTGAAGTATTCTTATAGAAATTAACGTGCTGCCGATCGGGGTGGTTGGGTACGTTGTTATTTCGAAGTTCCCAATCCAAGTTCTCAGGCGATGTAATTTCTAAGGGAATGAAAAGGCATTTATCTGACTGAGATGTGGGGAGAGTGTTTTGTGTGAAGTATTCCCATAGAAATTAACGTGCTGCCGAGCGCGGTGGTTGGGAACCTTGTCATTTCAAAACTCCCAATCCAAGTTCGCAGGCGATGTAATTTCTAAGGGAATGAAAAGGCATTTATTTGACTGAGATGTGGGGAGAGTGTTTTGTGTAAAGTATTCTTATAGAAATTAACGTGCTGCCGAGCGCGGTGGTTGGGAACCTTGTCATTTCAAAGCTCCCAATCCAAGTTCTCAGGCGATGTAATTTCTAAGGGAATGAAAAGGCATTTATTTTACTGAGATGTGGGGAGAGTGTTTTGTGTGAAGTATACTTATAGAAATTAACGTGCTGCCGAGCGGGGTGGTTTGGAACGTTGTTATTTCGAAGCTCCCAATCCAAGTTCTCAGGCGATGTTAATTTCTAAGGGAATGAAAAGGCATTTATGTGACTGAGATGTGGGGAGAGTGTTTTGTGTGTGGTATTCTGATAGAAATTAACGTGCTGCCGAGCGCGGTGGTTGGGAACCTTGTCATTTCAAAGCTCCCAATCCAAGTTCTCAGGCGATGTAATTTCTAAGGGAATGAAAAGGCATTTATTTGACTGAGATGTGGGGAGAGTGTTTTGTGTAAAGTATTCTTATAGAAATTAACGTGCTGCCGAGCGCGGTGGTTGGGAACGTTGTCATTTCAAAGCTCCCAATCCAAGTTCTCAGGCGATGTAATTTCTAAGGGAATGAAAAGGCATTTATATGACTGAGATGTGGGGAGAGTGTTTTGTGTAAAGTATTCTTATAGAAATTAACGTGCTGCCGAGCGCGGTGGTTGGGAACGTTGTGATTTCAAAGCTCCCAATCCAAGTTCTCAGGGGATGTAATTTCTAAGGGAATGAAAAGGCATTTATTTGACTGAGATGTGGGGAGAGTGTTTTGTGTGAAGTATTCTTATAGAAATTAACGTGCTGCCGAGCGGGGTGGTTGGGAACGTTGTTATTTCGAAGTTCCCAATCCAAGTTCTCAGGCGATGTAATTTCTAAGGGAATGAAAAGGCATTTATCTGACTGAGATGTGGGGAGAGTGTTTTGTGTGAAGTATTCTTATAGAAATTAACGTGCTGCCGAGCGCGGTGGTTGGGAACGTTGTCATTTCAAAGCTCCCAATCCAAGTTCTCAGGCGATGTAATTTCTAAGGGAATGAAAAGGCATTTATTTGACTGAGATGTGGGGAGAGTGTTTTGTGTGAAGTATTCTTATAGAAATTAACGTGCTGCCGAGCGGGGTGGTTGGGAACGTTGTTATTTCGAAGCTCCCAATCCAAGTTCTCAGGCGATGTTAATTTCTAAGGGAATGAAAAGGCATTTATCTGACTGAGATTTGGGGAGAGTGTTTTGTGTGAAGTATTCTGATAGAAATTAACGTGCTGCCGAGCGCGGTGGTTGGGAACCTTGTCATTTCAAAGCTCCCAATCCAAGTTCTCAGGCGATGTAATTTCTAAGGGAATGAAAAGGCATTTATTTGACTGAGATGTGGGGAGAGTGTTTTGTGTAAAGTATTCTTATAGAAATTAACGTGCTGCCGAGCGCGGTGGTTGGGAACGTTGTCATTTCAAAGCTCCCAATCCAAGTTCTCAGGCGATGTAATTTCTAAGGGAATGAAAAGGCATTTATATGACTGAGATGTGGGGAGAGTGTTTTGTGTGAAGTATTCTTATAGAAATTAACGTGCTGCCGAGCGCGGTGGTTGGGAACCTTGTCATTTCAAAGCTCCCAATCCAAGTTCTCAGGCGATGTAATTTCTAAGGGAATGAAAAGGCATTTATTTGACTGAGATGTGGGGAGAGTGTTTTGTGTGAAGTATTCTTATAGAAATTAACGTGCTGCCGAGCGGGGTGGTTGGGAACGTTGTTATTTCGAAGTTCCCAATCCAAGTTCTCAGGCGATGTAATTTCTAAGGGAATGAAAAGGCATTTATCTGACTGAGATGTGGGGAGAGTGTTTTGTGTGAAGTATTCCCATAGAAATTAACGTGCTGCCGAGCGCGGTGGTTGGGAACCTTGTCATTTCAAAGCTCCCAATCCAAGTTCTCAGGCGATGTAATTTCTAAGGGAATGAAAAGGCATTTATTTGACTGAGATGTGGGGAGAGTGTTTTGTGTAAAGTATTCTTACAGAAATTAACGTGCTGCCGAGCGCGGTGGTTGGGAACGTTGTGATTTCAAAGCTCCCAATCCAAGTTCTCAGGCGATGTAATTTCTAAGGGAATGAAAAGGCATTTATTTGACTGAGATGAGGGGAGAGTGTTTTGTTTGAAGTATTCTTATAGAAATTAACGTGCTGCCGAGCGCGGTGGTTGGGAACCTTGTCATTTCAAAGCTCCCAATCCAAGTTCTCAGGCGATGTAATTTCTAAGGGAATGAAAAGGCATTTATTTGACTGAGATGTGGGGAGAGTGTTTTGTGTAAAGTATTCTTATAGAAATTAACGTGCTGCCGAGCGCGGTGGTTGGGAACGTTGTGATTTCAAAGCTCCCAATCCAAGTTCTCAGGCGATGTAATTTCTAAGGGAATGAAAAGGCATTTATTTGACTGAGATGTGGGGAGAGTGTTTTGTGTGTGGTATTCTGATAGAAATTAACGTGCTGCCGAGCGCGGTGGTTGGGAACCTTGTCATTTCAAAGCTCCCAATCCAAGTTCTCAGGCGATGTAATTTCTAAGGGAATGAAAAGGCATTTATTTGACTGAGATGTGGGGAGAGTGTTTTGTGTAAAGTATTCTTATAGAAATTAACGTGCTGCCGAGCGCGGTGGTTGGGAACGTTGTCATTTCAAAGCTCCCAATCCAAGTTCTCAGGCGATGTAATTTCTAAGGGAATGAAAAGGCATTTATATGACTGAGATGTGGGGAGAGTGTTTTGTGTGAAGTATTCTTATAGAAATTAACGTGCTGCCGAGCGCGGTGGTTGGGAACGTTGTCATTTCAAAGCTCCCAATCCAAGTTCTCAGGCGATGTAATTTCTAAGGGAATGAAAAGGCATTTATTTGACTGAGATGTGGGGAGAGTGTTTTGTGTGAAGTATTCTTATAGAAATTAACGTGCTGCCGAGCGGGGTGGTTGGGAACGTTGTTATTTCGAAGCTCCCAATCCAAGTTCTCAGGTGATGTTAATTTCTAAGGGAATGAAAAGGCATTTATCTGACTGAGATGTGGGGAGAGTGTTTTGTGTGAAGTATTCTGATAGAAATTAACGTGCTGCCGAGCGCGGTGGTTGGGAACCTTGTCATTTCAAAGCTCCCAATCCAAGTTCTCAGGCGATGTAATTTCTAAGGGAATGAAAAGGCATTTATTTGACTGAGATGTGGGGAGAGTGTTTTGTGTGTGGTATTCTGATAGAAATTAACGTGCTGCCGAGCGCGGTGGTTGGGAACCTTGTCATTTCAAAGCTCCCAATCCAAGTTCTCAGGCGATGTAATTTCTAAGGGAATGAAAAGGCATTTATTTGACTGAGATGTGGGGAGAGTGTTTTGTGTAAAGTATTCTTATAGAAATTAACGTGCTGCCGAGCGCGGTGGTTGGGAACGTTGTCATTTCAAAGCTCCCAATCCAAGTTCTCAGGCGATGTAATTTCTAAGGGAATGAAAAGGCATTTATATGACTGAGATGTGGGGAGAGTGTTTTGTGTGAAGTATTCTTATAGAAATTAACGTGCTGCCGAGCGCGGTGGTTGGGAACGTTGTCATTTCAAAGCTCCCAATCCAAGTTCTCAGGCGATGTAATTTCTAAGGGAATGAAAAGGCATTTATTTGACTGAGATGTGGGGAGAGTGTTTTGTGTGAAGTATTCTTATAGAAATTAACGTGCTGCCGAGCGGGGTGGTTGGGAACGTTGTCATTTCAAAGCTCCCAATCCAAGTTCTCAGGCGATGTAATTTCTAAGGGAATGAAAAGGCATTTATTTGACTGAGATGTGGGGAGAGTGTTTTGTGTGTGGTATTCTGATAGAAATTAACGTGCTGCCGAGCGCGGTGGTTGGGAACCTTGTCATTTCAAAGCTCCCAATCCAAGTTCTCAGGCGATGTAATTTCTAAGGGAATGAAAAGGCATTTATTTGACTGAGATGTGGGGAGAGTGTTTTGTGTGAAGTATTCTTATAGAAATTAACGTGCTGCCGAGCGCGGTGGTTGGGAACGTTGTCATTTCAAAGCTCCCAATCCAAGTTCTCAGGCTATGTAATTTCTAAGGGAATGAAAAGGCATTTATTTGACTGAGATGTGGGGAGAGTGTTTTGTGTGAAGTATTCTTATAGAAATTAACGTGCTGCCGAGCGGGGTGGTTGGGAACGTTGTTATTTCGAAGCTCCCAATCCAAGTTCTCAGGCGATGTTAATTTCTAAGGGAATGAAAAGGCATTTATCTGACTGAGATGTGGGGAGAGTGTTTTGTGTGAAGTATTCTGATAGAAATTAACGTGCTGCCGAGCGCGGTGGTTGGGAACCTTGTCATTTCAAAGCTCCCAATCCAAGTTCTCAGGCGATGTAATTTCTAAGGGAATGAAAAGGCATTTATTTGACTGAGATGTGGGGAGAGTGTTTTGTGTGTGGTATTCTGATAGAAATTAACGTGCTGCCGAGCGCGGTGGTTGGGAACCTTGTCATTTCAAAGCTCCCAATCCAAGTTCTCAGGCGATGTAATTTCTAAGGGAATGAAAAGGCATTTATTTGACTGAGATGTGGGGAGAGTGTTTTGTGTAAAGTATTCTTATAGAAATTAACGTGCTGCCGAGCGCGGTGGTTGGGAACGTTGTCATTTCAAAGCTCCAAATCCAAGTTCTCAGGCGATGTAATTTCTAAGGGAATGAAAAGGCATTTATATGACTGAGATGTGGGGAGAGTGTTTTGTGTGAAGTATTCTTATAGAAATTAACGTGCTGCCGAGCGCGGTGGTTGGGAACGTTGTCATTTCAAAGCTCCCAATCCAAGTTCTCAGGCGATGTAATTTCTAAGGGAATGAAAAGGCATTTATTTGACTGAGATGTGGGGAGAGTGTTTTGTGTGAAGTATTCTTATAGAAATTAACGTGCTGCCGAGCGGGGTGGTTGGGAACGTTGTCATTTCAAAGCTCCCAATCCAAGTTCTCAGGCGATGTAATTTCTAAGGGAATGAAAAGGCATTTATTTGACTGAGATGTGGGGAGAGTGTTTTGTGTGTGGTATTCTGATAGAAATTAACGTGCTGCCGAGCGCGGTGGTTGGGAACCTTGTCATTTCAAAGCTCCCAATCCAAGTTCTCAGGCGATGTAATTTCTAAGGGAATGAAAAGGCATTTATTTGACTGAGATGTGGGGAGAGTGTTTTGTGTAAAGTATTCTTATAGAAATTAACGTGCTGCCGAGCGCGGTGGTTGGGAACGTTGTCATTTCAAAGCTCCCAATCCAAGTTCTCAGGCGATGTAATTTCTAAGGGAATGAAAAGGCATTTATATGACTGAGATGTGGGGAGAGTGTTTTGTGTGAAGTATTCTTATAGAAATTAACGTGCTGCCGAGCGCGGTGGATGGGAACGTTGTCATTTCAAAGCTCCCAATCCAAGTTCTCAGGCGATGTAATTTCTAAGGGAATGAAAAGGCATTTATTTGACTGAGATGTGGGGAGAGTGTTTTGTGTGAAGTATTCTTATAGAAATTAACGTGCTGCCGAGCGGGGTGGTTGGGAACGTTGTCATTTCAAAGCTCCCAATCCAAGTTCTCAGGCGATGTAATTTCTAAGGGAATGAAAAGGCATTTATTTGACTGAGATGTGGGGAGAGTGTTTTGTGTGTGGTATTCTGATAGAAATTAACGTGCTGCCGAGCGCGGTGGTTGGGAACCTTGTCATTTCAAAGCTCCCAATCCAAGTTCTCAGGCGATGTAATTTCTAAGGGAATGAAAAGGCATTTATTTGACTGAGATGTGGGGAGAGTGTTTTGTGTAAAGTATTCTTATAGAAATTAACGTGCTGCCGAGCGCGGTGGTTGGGAACGTTGTCATTTCAAAGCTCCCAATCCAAGTTCTCAGGCGATGTAATTTCTAAGGGAATGAAAAGGCATTTATATGACTGAGATGTGGGGAGAGTGTTTTGTGTGAAGTATTCTTATAGAAATTAACGTGCTGCCGAGCGCGGTGGTTGGGAACGTTGTCATTTCAAAGCTCCCAATCCAAGTTCTCAGGCGATGTAATTTCTAAGGGAATGAAAAGGCATTTATTTGACTGAGATGTGGGGAGAGTGTTTTGTGTGAAGTATTCTTATAGAAATTAACGTGCTGCCGAGCGGGGTGGTTGGGAACGTTGTCATTTCAAAGCTCCCAATCCAAGTTCTCAGGCGATGTAATTTCTAAGGGAATGAAAAGGCATTTATTTGACTGAGATGTGGGGAGAGTGTTTTGTGTGAAGTATTCTTATAGAAATTAACGTGCTGCCGAGCGGGGTGGTTGGGAACGTTGTTATTTCCAAGCTCCCAATCCAAGTTCTCAGGCGATGTTAATTTCTAAAGGAATGAAAAGGCATTTATCTGACTGAGATGTGGGGAGAGTGTTTTGTGTGAAGTATTCTGATAGAAATTAACGTGCTGCCGAGCGCGGTGGTTGGGAACCTTGTCATTTCAAAGCTCCCAATCCAAGTTCTCAGGCGATGTAATTTCTAAGGGAATGAAAAGGCATTTATTTGACTGAGATGTGGGGAGAGTGTTTTGTGTGTGGTATTCTGATAGAAATTAACGTGCTGCCGAGCGCGGTGGTTGGGAACCTTGTCATTTCAAAGCTCCCAATCCAAGTTCTCAGGCGATGTAATTTCTAAGGGAATGAAAAGGCATTTATTTGACTGAGATGTGGGGAGAGTGTTTTGTGTAAAGTATTCTTATAGAAATTAACGTGCTGCCGAGCGCGGTGGTTGGGAACGTTGTCATTTCAAAGCTCCCAATCCAAGTTCTCAGGCGATGTAATTTCTAAGGGAATGAAAAGGCATTTATATGACTGAGATGTGGGGAGAGTGTTTTGTGTGAAGTATTCTTATAGAAATTAACGTGCTGCCGAGCGCGGTGGTTGGGAACGTTGTCATTTCAAAGCTCCCAATCCAAGTTCTCAGGCGATGTAATTTCTAAGGGAATGAAAAGGCATTTATTTGACTGAGATGTGGGGAGAGTGTTTTGTGTGAAGTATTCTTATAGAAATTAACGTGCTGCCGAGCGGGGTGGTTGGGAACGTTGTCATTTCAAAGCTCCCAATCCAAGTTCTCAGGCGATGTAATTTCTAAGGGAATGAAAAGGCATTTATTTGACTGAGATGTGGGGAGAGTGTTTTGTGTGTGGTATTCTGATAGAAATTAACGTGCTGCCGAGCGCGGTGGTTGGGAACCTTGTCATTTCAAAGCTCCCAATCCAAGTTCTCAGGCGATGTAATTTCTAAGGGAATGAAAAGGCATTTATTTGACTGAGATGTGGGGAGAGTGTTTTGTGTGAAGTATTCTTATAGAAATTAACGTGCTGCCGAGCGCGGTGGTTGGGAACGTTGTCATTTCAAAGCTCCCAATCCAAGTTCTCAGGCTATGTAATTTCTAAGGGAATGAAAAGGCATTTATTTGACTGAGATGTGGGGAGAGTGTTTTGTGTGAAGTATTCTTATAGAAATTAACGTGCTGCCGAGCGGGGTGGTTGGGAACGTTGTTATTTCGAAGCTCCCAATCCAAGTTCTCAGGCGATGTTAATTTCTAAGGGAATGAAAAGGCATTTATCTGACTGAGATGTGGGGAGAGTGTTTTGTGTGAAGTATTCTGATAGAAATTAACGTGCTGCCGAGCGCGGTGGTTGGGAACCTTGTCATTTCAAAGCTCCCAATCCAAGTTCTCAGGCGATGTAATTTCTAAGGGAATGAAAAGGCATTTATTTGACTGAGATGTGGGGAGAGTGTTTTGTGTGTGGTATTCTGATAGAAATTAACGTGCTGCCGAGCGCGGTGGTTGGGAACCTTGTCATTTCAAAGCTCCCAATCCAAGTTCTCAGGCGATGTAATTTCTAAGGGAATGAAAAGGCATTTATTTGACTGAGATGTGGGGAGAGTGTTTTGTGTAAAGTATTCTTATAGAAATTAACGTGCTGCCGAGCGCGGTGGTTGGGAACGTTGTCATTTCAAAGCTCCAAATCCAAGTTCTCAGGCGATGTAATTTCTAAGGGAATGAAAAGGCATTTATATGACTGAGATGTGGGGAGAGTGTTTTGTGTGAAGTATTCTTATAGAAATTAACGTGCTGCCGAGCGCGGTGGTTGGGAACGTTGTCATTTCAAAGCTCCCAATCCAAGTTCTCAGGCGATGTAATTTCTAAGGGAATGAAAAGGCATTTATTTGACTGAGATGTGGGGAGAGTGTTTTGTGTGAAGTATTCTTATAGAAATTAACGTGCTGCCGAGCGGGGTGGTTGGGAACGTTGTCATTTCAAAGCTCCCAATCCAAGTTCTCAGGCGATGTAATTTCTAAGGGAATGAAAAGGCATTTATTTGACTGAGATGTGGGGAGAGTGTTTTGTGTGTGGTATTCTGATAGAAATTAACGTGCTGCCGAGCGCGGTGGTTGGGAACCTTGTCATTTCAAAGCTCCCAATCCAAGTTCTCAGGCGATGTAATTTCTAAGGGAATGAAAAGGCATTTATTTGACTGAGATGTGGGGAGAGTGTTTTGTGTAAAGTATTCTTATAGAAATTAACGTGCTGCCGAGCGCGGTGGTTGGGAACGTTGTCATTTCAAAGCTCCCAATCCAAGTTCTCAGGCGATGTAATTTCTAAGGGAATGAAAAGGCATTTATATGACTGAGATGTGGGGAGAGTGTTTTGTGTGAAGTATTCTTATAGAAATTAACGTGCTGCCGAGCGCGGTGGTTGGGAACGTTGTCATTTCAAAGCTCCCAATCCAAGTTCTCAGGCGATGTAATTTCTAAGGGAATGAAAAGGCATTTATTTGACTGAGATGTGGGGAGAATGTTTTGTGTGAAGTATTCTTATAGAAATTAACGTGCTGCCGAGCGGGGTGGTTGGGAACGTTGTCATTTCAAAGCTCCCAATCCAAGTTCTCAGGCGATGTAATTTCTAAGGGAATGAAAAGGCATTTATTTGACTGAGATGTGGGGAGAGTGTTTTGTGTGTGGTATTCTGATAGAAATTAACGTGCTGCCGAGCGCGGTGGTTGGGAACCTTGTCATTTCAAAGCTCCCAATCCAAGTTCTCAGGCGATGTAATTTCTAAGGGAATGAAAAGGCATTTATTTGACTGAGATGTGGGGAGAGTGTTTTGTGTGAAGTATTCTTATAGAAATTAACGTGCTGCCGAGCGGGGTGGTTGGGAACGTTGTCATTTCAAAGCTCCCAATCCAAGTTCTCAGGCGATGTAATTTCTAAGGGAATGAAAAGGCATTTATTTGACTGAGATGTGGGGAGAGTGTTTTGTGTGTGGTATTCTGATAGAAATTAACGTGCTGCCGAGCGCGGTGGTTGGGAACCTTGTCATTTCAATGCTCCCAATCCAAGTTCTCAGGCGATGTAATTTCTAAGGGAATGAAAAGGCATTTATTTGACTGAGATGTGGGGAGAGTGTTTTGTGTAAAGTATTCTTATAGAAATTAACGTGCTGCCGAGCGCGGTGGTTGGGAACGTTGTCATTTCAAAGCTCCCAATCCAAGTTCTCAGGCGATGTAATTTCTAAGGGAATGAAAAGGCATTTATATGACTGAGATGTGGGGAGAGTGTTTTGTGTGAAGTATTCTTATAGAAATTAACGTGCTGCCGAGCGCGGTGGTTGGGAACGTTGTCATTTCAAAGCTCCCAATCCAAGTTCTCAGGCGATGTAATTTCTAAGGGAATGAAAAGGCATTTATTTGACTGAGATGTGGGGAGAGTGATTTGTGTGAAGTATTCTTATAGAAATTAACGTGCAGCCGAGCGGGGTGGTTGGGAACGTTGTTATTTCGAAGCTCCCAATCCAAGTTCTCAGGCGATGTTAATTTCTAAGGGAATGAAAAGGCATTTATCTGACTGAGATGTGGGGAGAGTGTTTTATGTGAAGTATTCTGATAGAAATTAACGTGCTGCCGAGCGCGGTGGTTGGGAACCTTGTCATTTCAAAGCTCCCAATCCAAGTTCTCAGGCGATGTAATTTCTAAGGGAATGAAAAGGCATTTATTTGACTGAGATGTGGGGAGAGTGTTTTGTGTGTGGTATTCTGATAGAAATTAACGTGCTGCCGAGCGCGGTGGTTGGGAACCTTGTCATTTCAAAGCTCCCAATCCAAGTTCTCAGGCGATGTAATTTCTAAGGGAATGAAAAGGCATTTATTTGACTGAGATGTGGGGAGAGTGTTTTGTGTAAAGTATTCTTATAGAAATTAACGTGCTGCCGAGCGCGGTGGTTGGGAACGTTGTCATTTCAAAGCTCCCAATCCAAGTTCTCAGGCGATGTAATTTCTAAGGGAATGAAAAGGCATTTATATGACTGAGATGTGGGGAGAGTGTTTTGTGTGAAGTATTCTTATAGAAATTAACGTGCTGCCGAGCGCGGTGGTTGGGAACGTTGTCATTTCAAAGCTCCCAATCCAAGTTCTCAGGCGATGTAATTTCTAAGGGAATGAAAAGGCATTTATTTGACTGAGATGTGGGGAGAGTGTTTTGTGTGAAGTATTCTTATAGAAATTAACGTGCTGCCGAGCGGGGTGGTTGGGAACGTTGTCATTTCAAAGCTCCCAATCCAAGTTCTCAGGCGATGTAATTTCTAAGGGAATGAAAAGGCATTTATTTGACTGAGATGTGGGGAGAGTGTTTTGTGTGAAGTATTCTTATAGAAATTAACGTGCTGCCGAGCGGGGTGGTTGGGAACGTTGTTATTTCGAAGCTCCCAATCCAAGTTCTCAGGCGATGTTAATTTCTAAGGGAATGAAAAGGCATTTATTTGACTGAGATGTGGGGAGAGTGTTTTGTGTGAAGTATTCTTATAGAAATTAACGTGCTGCCGAGCGCGGTGGTTGGGAACCTTGTCATTTCAAAGCTCCCAATCCAAGTTCTCAGGCGATGTAATTTCTAAGGGAATGAAAAGGCATTTATTTGACTGAGATGTGGGGAGAGTGTTTTGTGTAAAGTATTCTTATAGAAATTAACGTGCTGCCGAGCGGGGTGGTTGGGAACGTTGTTATTTCCAAGCTCCCAATCCAAGTTCTCAGGCGATGTTAATTTCTAAAGGAATGAAAAGGCATTTATCTGACTGAGATGTGGGGAGAGTGTTTTGTGTGAAGTATTCTGATAGAAATTAACGTGCTGCCGAGCGCGGTGGTTGGGAACCTTGTCATTTCAAAGCTCCCAATCCAAGTTCTCAGGCGATGTAATTTCTAAGGGAATGAAAAGGCATTTATTTGACTGAGATGTGGGGAGAGTGTTTTGTGTGTGGTATTCTGATAGAAATTAACGTGCTGCCGAGCGCGGTGGTTGGGAACCTTGTCATTTCAAAGCTCCCAATCCAAGTTCTCAGGCGATGTAATTTCTAAGGGAATGAAAAGGCATTTATTTGACTGAGATGTGGGGAGAGTGTTTTGTGTAAAGTATTCTTATAGAAATTAACGTGCTGCCGAGCGCGGTGGTTGGGAACGTTGTCATTTCAAAGCTCCCAATCCAAGTTCTCAGGCGATGTAATTTCTAAGGGAATGAAAAGGCATTTATATGACTGAGATGTGGGGAGAGTGTTTTGTGTGAAGTATTCTTATAGAAATTAACGTGCTGCCGAGCGCGGTGGTTGGGAACGTTGTCATTTCAAAGCTCCCAATCCAAGTTCTCAGGCGATGTAATTTCTAAGGGAATGAAAAGGCATTTATTTGACTGAGATGTGGGGAGAGTGTTTTGTGTGAAGTATTCTTATAGAAATTAACGTGCTGCCGAGCGGGGTGGTTGGGAACGTTGTCATTTCAAAGCTCCCAATCCAAGTTCTCAGGCGATGTAATTTCTAAGGGAATGAAAAGGCATTTATTTGACTGAGATGTGGGGAGAGTGTTTTGTGTGTGGTATTCTGATAGAAATTAACGTGCTGCCGAGCGCGGTGGTTGGGAACCTTGTCATTTCAAAGCTCCCAATCCAAGTTCTCAGGCGATGTAATTTCTAAGGGAATGAAAAGGCATTTATTTGACTGAGATGTGGGGAGAGTGTTTTGTGTGAAGTATTCTTATAGAAATTAACGTGCTGCCGAGCGCGGTGGTTGGGAACGTTGTCATTTCAAAGCTCCCAATCCAAGTTCTCAGGCTATGTAATTTCTAAGGGAATGAAAAGGCATTTATTTGACTGAGATGTGGGGAGAGTGTTTTGTGTGAAGTATTCTTATAGAAATTAACGTGCTGCCGAGCGGGGTGGTTGGGAACGTTGTTATTTCGAAGCTCCCAATCCAAGTTCTCAGGCGATGTTAATTTCTAAGGGAATGAAAAGGCATTTATCTGACTGAGATGTGGGGAGAGTGTTTTGTGTGAAGTATTCTGATAGAAATTAACGTGCTGCCGAGCGCGGTGGTTGGGAACCTTGTCATTTCAAAGCTCCCAATCCAAGTTCTCAGGCGATGTAATTTCTAAGGGAATGAAAAGGCATTTATTTGACTGAGATGTGGGGAGAGTGTTTTGTGTGTGGTATTCTGATAGAAATTAACGTGCTGCCGAGCGCGGTGGTTGGGAACCTTGTCATTTCAAAGCTCCCAATCCAAGTTCTCAGGCGATGTAATTTCTAAGGGAATGAAAAGGCATTTATTTGACTGAGATGTGGGGAGAGTGTTTTGTGTAAAGTATTCTTATAGAAATTAACGTGCTGCCGAGCGCGGTGGTTGGGAACGTTGTCATTTCAAAGCTCCAAATCCAAGTTCTCAGGCGATGTAATTTCTAAGGGAATGAAAAGGCATTTATATGACTGAGATGTGGGGAGAGTGTTTTGTGTGAAGTATTCTTATAGAAATTAACGTGCTGCCGAGCGCGGTGGTTGGGAACGTTGTCATTTCAAAGCTCCCAATCCAAGTTCTCAGGCGATGTAATTTCTAAGGGAATGAAAAGGCATTTATTTGACTGAGATGTGGGGAGAGTGTTTTGTGTGAAGTATTCTTATAGAAATTAACGTGCTGCCGAGCGGGGTGGTTGGGAACGTTGTCATTTCAAAGCTCCCAATCCAAGTTCTCAGGCGATGTAATTTCTAAGGGAATGAAAAGGCATTTATTTGACTGAGATGTGGGGAGAGTGTTTTGTGTGTGGTATTCTGATAGAAATTAACGTGCTGCCGAGCGCGGTGGTTGGGAACCTTGTCATTTCAAAGCTCCCAATCCAAGTTCTCAGGCGATGTAATTTCTAAGGGAATGAAAAGGCATTTATTTGACTGAGATGTGGGGAGAGTGTTTTGTGTAAAGTATTCTTATAGAAATTAACGTGCTGCCGAGCGCGGTGGTTGGGAACGTTGTCATTTCAAAGCTCCCAATCCAAGTTCTCAGGCGATGTAATTTCTAAGGGAATGAAAAGGCATTTATATGACTGAGATGTGGGGAGAGTGTTTTGTGTGAAGTATTCTTATAGAAATTAACGTGCTGCCGAGCGCGGTGGTTGGGAACGTTGTCATTTCAAAGCTCCCAATCCAAGTTCTCAGGCGATGTAATTTCTAAGGGAATGAAAAGGCATTTATTTGACTGAGATGTGGGGAGAGTGTTTTGTGTGAAGTATTCTTATAGAAATTAACGTGCTGCCGAGCGGGGTGGTTGGGAACGTTGTCATTTCAAAGCTCCCAATCCAAGTTCTCAGGCGATGTAATTTCTAAGGGAATGAAAAGGCATTTATTTGACTGAGATGTGGGGAGAGTGTTTTGTGTGTGGTATTCTGATAGAAATTAACGTGCTGCCGAGCGCGGTGGTTGGGAACCTTGTCATTTCAAAGCTCCCAATCCAAGTTCTCAGGCGATGTAATTTCTAAGGGAATGAAAAGGCATTTATTTGACTGAGATGTGGGGAGAGTGTTTTGTGTGAAGTATTCTTATAGAAATTAACGTGCTGCCGAGCGGGGTGGTTGGGAACGTTGTCATTTCAAAGCTCCCAATCCAAGTTCTCAGGCGATGTAATTTCTAAGGGAATGAAAAGGCATTTATTTGACTGAGATGTGGGGAGAGTGTTTTGTGTGTGGTATTCTGATAGAAATTAACGTGCTGCCGAGCGCGGTGGTTGGGAACCTTGTCATTTCAATGCTCCCAATCCAAGTTCTCAGGCGATGTAATTTCTAAGGGAATGAAAAGGCATTTATTTGACTGAGATGTGGGGAGAGTGTTTTGTGTAAAGTATTCTTATAGAAATTAACGTGCTGCCGAGCGCGGTGGTTGGGAACGTTGTCATTTCAAAGCTCCCAATCCAAGTTCTCAGGCGATGTAATTTCTAAGGGAATGAAAAGGCATTTATATGACTGAGATGTGGGGAGAGTGTTTTGTGTGAAGTATTCTTATAGAAATTAACGTGCTGCCGAGCGCGGTGGTTGGGAACGTTGTCATTTCAAAGCTCCCAATCCAAGTTCTCAGGCGATGTAATTTCTAAGGGAATGAAAAGGCATTTATTTGACTGAGATGTGGGGAGAGTGATTTGTGTGAAGTATTCTTATAGAAATTAACGTGCAGCCGAGCGGGGTGGTTGGGAACGTTGTTATTTCGAAGCTCCCAATCCAAGTTCTCAGGCGATGTTAATTTCTAAGGGAATGAAAAGGCATTTATCTGACTGAGATGTGGGGAGAGTGTTTTATGTGAAGTATTCTGATAGAAATTAACGTGCTGCCGAGCGCGGTGGTTGGGAACCTTGTCATTTCAAAGCTCCCAATCCAAGTTCTCAGGCGATGTAATTTCTAAGGGAATGAAAAGGCATTTATTTGACTGAGATGTGGGGAGAGTGTTTTGTGTGTGGTATTCTGATAGAAATTAACGTGCTGCCGAGCGCGGTGGTTGGGAACCTTGTCATTTCAAAGCTCCCAATCCAAGTTCTCAGGCGATGTAATTTCTAAGGGAATGAAAAGGCATTTATTTGACTGAGATGTGGGGAGAGTGTTTTGTGTAAAGTATTCTTATAGAAATTAACGTGCTGCCGAGCGCGGTGGTTGGGAACGTTGTCATTTCAAAGCTCCCAATCCAAGTTCTCAGGCGATGTAATTTCTAAGGGAATGAAAAGGCATTTATATGACTGAGATGTGGGGAGAGTGTTTTGTGTGAAGTATTCTTATAGAAATTAACGTGCTGCCGAGCGCGGTGGTTGGGAACGTTGTCATTTCAAAGCTCCCAATCCAAGTTCTCAGGCGATGTAATTTCTAAGGGAATGAAAAGGCATTTATTTGACTGAGATGTGGGGAGAGTGTTTTGTGTGAAGTATTCTTATAGAAATTAACGTGCTGCCGAGCGGGGTGGTTGGGAACGTTGTCATTTCAAAGCTCCCAATCCAAGTTCTCAGGCGATGTAATTTCTAAGGGAATGAAAAGGCATTTATTTGACTGAGATGTGGGGAGAGTGTTTTGTGTGAAGTATTCTTATAGAAATTAACGTGCTGCCGAGCGGGGTGGTTGGGAACGTTGTTATTTCCAAGCTCCCAATCCAAGTTCTCAGGCGATGTTAATTTCTAAAGGAATGAAAAGGCATTTATCTGACTGAGATGTGGGGAGAGTGTTTTGTGTGAAGTATTCTTATAGAAATTAACGTGCTGCCGAGCGCGGTGGTTGGGAACCTTGTCATTTCAAAGCTCCCAATCCAAGTTCTCAGGCGATGTAATTTCTAAGGGAATGAAAAGGCATTTATTTGACTGAGATGTGGGGAGAGTGTTTTGTGTAAAGTATTCTTATAGAAATTAACGTGCTGCCGAGCGCGGTGGTTGGGAACGTTGTGATTTCAAAGCTCCCAATCCAAGTTCTCAGGCGATGTAATTTCTAAGGGAATGAAAAGGCATTTATTTGACTGAGATGTGGGGTGAGTGTTTTGTGTAAAGTATTCTTATAGAAATTAACGTGCTGCCGAGCGCGGTGGTTGGGAACGTTGTCATTTCAAAGCTCCCAATCCAAGTTCTCAGGCGATGTAATTTCTAAGGGAATGAAAAGGCATTTATATGACTGAGATGTGGGGAGAGTGTTTTGTGTGAAGTATTCTTATAGAAATTAACGTGCTGCCGAGCGCGGTGGTTGGGAACGTTGTCATTTCAAAGCTCCCAATCCAAGTTCTCAGGCGATGTAATTTCTAAGGGAATGAAAAGGCATTTATTTGACTGAGATGTGGGGAGAGTGTTTTGTGTGAAGTATTCTTATAGAAATTAACGTGCTGCCGAGCGGGGTGGTTGGGAACGTTGTCATTTCAAAGCTCCCAATCCAAGTTCTCAGGCGATGTAATTTCTAAGGGAATGAAAAGGCATTTATTTGACTGAGATGTGGGGAGAGTGTTTTGTGTGTGGTATTCTGATAGAAATTAACGTGCTGCCGAGCGCGGTGGTTGGGAACCTTGTCATTTCAAAGCTCCCAATCCAAGTTCTCAGGCGATGTAATTTCTAAGGGAATGAAAAGGCATTTATTTGACTGAGATGTGGGGAGAGTGTTTTGTGTGAAGTATTCTTATAGAAATTAACGTGCTGCCGAGCGCGGTGGTTGGGAACGTTGTCATTTCAAAGCTCCCAATCCAAGTTCTCAGGCGATGTAATTTCTAAGGGAATGAAAAGGCATTTATTTGACTGAGATGTGGGGAGAGTGTTTTGTGTGTGGTATTCTGATAGAAATTAACGTGCTGCCGAGCGCGGTGGTTGGGAACCTTGTCATTTCAAAGCTCCCAATCCAAGTTCTCAGGCGATGTAATTTCTAAGGGAATGAAAAGGCATTTATTTGACTGAGATGTGGGGAGAGTGTTTTGTGTAAAGTATTCTTATAGAAATTAACGTGCTGCCGAGCGCGGTGGTTGGGAACGTTGTCATTTCAAAGCTCCCAATCCAAGTTCTCAGGCGATGTAATTTCTAAGGGAATGAAAAGGCATTTATTTGACTGAGATGTGGGGAGAGTGTTTTGTGTGTGGTATTCTGATAGAAATTAACGTGCTGCCGAGCGCGGTGGTTGCGAACCTTGTCATTTCAAAGCTCCCAATCCAAGTTCTCAGGCGATGTAATTTCTAAGGGAATGAAAAGGCATTTATTTGACTGAGATGTGGGGAGAGTGTTTTGTGTGAAGTATTCTTATAGAAATTAACGTGCTGCCGAGCGCGGTGGTTGGGAACGTTGTCATTTCAAAGCTCCCAATCCAAGTTCTCAGGCTATGTAATTTCTAAGGGAATGAAAAGGCATTTATTTGACTGAGATGTGGGGAGAGTGTTTTGTGTGAAGTATTCTTATAGAAATTAACGTGCTGCCGAGCGGGGTGGTTGGGAACGTTGTTATTTCGAAGCTCCCAATCCAAGTTCTCAGGCGATGTTAATTTCTAAGGGAATGAAAAGGCATTTATCTGACTGAGATGTGGGGAGAGTGTTTTGTGTGAAGTATTCTGATAGAAATTAACGTGCTGCCGAGCGCGGTGGTTGGGAACCTTGTCATTTCAAAGCTCCCAATCCAAGTTCTCAGGCGATGTAATTTCTAAGGGAATGAAAAGGCATTTATTTGACTGAGATGTGGGGAGAGTGTTTTGTGTGTGGTATTCTGATAGAAATTAACGTGCTGCCGAGCGCGGTGGTTGGGAACCTTGTCTTTTCAAAGCTCCCAATCCAAGTTCTCAGGCGATGTAATTTCTAAGGGAATGAAAAGGCATTTATTTGACTGAGATGTGGGGAGAGTGTTTTGTGTAAAGTATTCTTATAGAAATTAACGTGCTGCCGAGCGCGGTGGTTGGGAACGTTGTCATTTCAAAGCTCCAAATCCAAGTTCTCAGGCGATGTAATTTCTAAGGGAATGAAAAGGCATTTATATGACTGAGATGTGGGGAGAGTGTTTTGTGTGAAGTATTCTTATAGAAATTAACGTGCTGCCGAGCGCGGTGGTTGGGAACGTTGTCATTTCAAAGCTCCCAATCCAAGTTCTCAGGCGATGTAATTTCTAAGGGAATGAAAAGGCATTTATTTGACTGAGATGTGGGGAGAGTGTTTTGTGTGAAGTATTCTTATAGAAATTAACGTGCTGCCGAGCGGGGTGGTTGGGAACGTTGTCATTTCAAAGCTCCCAATCCAAGTTCTCAGGCGATGTAATTTCTAAGGGAATGAAAAGGCATTTATTTGACTGAGATGTGGGGAGAGTGTTTTGTGTGTGGTATTCTGATAGAAATTAACGTGCTGCCGAGCGCGGTGGTTGGGAACCTTGTCATTTCAAAGCTCCCAATCCAAGTTCTCAGGCGATGTAATTTCTAAGGGAATGAAAAGGCATTTATTTGACTGAGATGTGGGGAGAGTGTTTTGTGTAAAGTATTCTTATAGAAATTAACGTGCTGCCGAGCGCGGTGGTTGGGAACGTTGTCATTTCAAAGCTCCCAATCCAAGTTCTCAGGCGATGTAATTTCTAAGGGAATGAAAAGGCATTTATATGACTGAGATGTGGGGAGAGTGTTTTGTGTGAAGTATTCTTATAGAAATTAACGTGCTGCCGAGCGCGGTGGTTGGGAACGTTGTCATTTCAAAGCTCCCAATCCAAGTTCTCAGGCGATGTAATTTCTAAGGGAATGAAAAGGCATTTATTTGACTGAGATGTGGGGAGAGTGTTTTGTGTGAAGTATTCTTATAGAAATTAACGTGCTGCCGAGCGGGGTGGTTGGGAACGTTGTCATTTCAAAGCTCCCAATCCAAGTTCTCAGGCGATGTAATTTCTAAGGGAATGAAAAGGCATTTATTTGACTGAGATGTGGGGAGAGTGTTTTGTGTGTGGTATTCTGATAGAAATTAACGTGCTGCCGAGCGCGGTGGTTGGGAACCTTGTCATTTCAAAGCTCCCAATCCAAGTTCTCAGGCGATGTAATTTCTAAGGGAATGAAAAGGCATTTATTTGACTGAGATGTGGGGAGAGTGTTTTGTGTGAAGTATTCTTATAGAAATTAACGTGCTGCCGAGCGGGGTGGTTGGGAACGTTGTCATTTCAAAGCTCCCAATCCAAGTTCTCAGGCGATGTAATTTCTAAGGGAATGAAAAGGCATTTATTTGACTGAGATGTGGGGAGAGTGTTTTGTGTGTGGTATTCTGATAGAAATTAACGTGCTGCCGAGCGCGGTGGTTGGGAACCTTGTCATTTCAAAGCTCCCAATCCAAGTTCTCAGGCGATGTAATTTCTAAGGGAATGAAAAGGCATTTATTTGACTGAGATGTGGGGAGAGTGTTTTGTGTAAAGTATTCTTATAGAAATTAACGTGCTGCCGAGCGCGGTGGTTGGGAACGTTGTCATTTCAAAGCTCCCAATCCAAGTTCTCAGGCGATGTAATTTCTAAGGGAATGAAAAGGCATTTATATGACTGAGATGTGGGGAGAGTGTTTTGTGTGAAGTATTCTTATAGAAATTAACGTGCTGCCGAGCGCGGTGGTTGGGAACGTTGTCATTTCAAAGCTCCCAATCCAAGTTCTCAGGCGATGTAATTTCTAAGGGAATGAAAAGGCATTTATTTGACTGAGATGTGGGGAGAGTGATTTGTGTGAAGTATTCTTATAGAAATTAACGTGCTGCCGAGCGGGGTGGTTGGGAACGTTGTTATTTCGAAGCTCCCAATCCAAGTTCTCAGGCGATGTTAATTTCTAAGGGAATGAAAAGGCATTTATCTGACTGAGATGTGGGGAGAGTGTTTTGTGTGAAGTATTCTGATAGAAATTAACGTGCTGCCGAGCGCGGTGGTTGGGAACCTTGTCATTTCAAAGCTCCCAATCCAAGTTCTCAGGCGATGTAATTTCTAAGGGAATGAAAAGGCATTTATTTGACTGAGATGTGGGGAGAGTGTTTTGTGTGTGGTATTCTGATAGAAATTAACGTGCTGCCGAGCGCGGTGGTTGGGAACCTTGTCATTTCAAAGCTCCCAATCCAAGTTCTCAGGCGATGTAATTTCTAAGGGAATGAAAAGGCATTTATTTGACTGAGATGTGGGGAGAGTGTTTTGTGTAAAGTATTCTTATAGAAATTAACGTGCTGCCGAGCGCGGTGGTTGGGAACGTTGTCATTTCAAAGCTCCCAATCCAAGTTCTCAGGCGATGTAATTTCTAAGGGAATGAAAAGGCATTTATATGACTGAGATGTGGGGAGAGTGTTTTGTGTGAAGTATTCTTATAGAAATTAACGTGCTGCCGAGCGCGGTGGTTGGGAACGTTGTCATTTCAAAGCTCCCAATCCAAGTTCTCAGGCGATGTAATTTCTAAGGGAATGAAAAGGCATTTATTTGACTGAGATGTGGGGAGAGTGTTTTGTGTGAAGTATTCTTATAGAAATTAACGTGCTGCCGAGCGGGGTGGTTGGGAACGTTGTCATTTCAAAGCTCCCAATCCAAGTTCTCAGGCGATGTAATTTCTAAGGGAATGAAAAGGCATTTATATGACTGAGATGTGGGGAGAGTGTTTTGTGTGAAGTATTCTTATAGAAATTAACGTGCTGCCGAGCGCGGTGGTTGGGAACGTTGTCATTTCAAAGCTCCCAATCCAAGTTCTCAGGCGATGTAATTTCTAAGGGAATGAAAAGGCATTTATTTGACTGAGATGTGGGGAGAGTGATTTGTGTGAAGTATTCTTATAGAAATTAACGTGCTGCCGAGCGGGGTGGTTGGGAACGTTGTTATTTCGAAGCTCCCAATCCAAGTTCTCAGGCGATGTTAATTTCTAAGGGAATGAAAAGGCATTTATCTGACTGAGATGTGGGGAGAGTGTTTTGTGTGAAGTATTCTGATAGAAATTAACGTGCTGCCGAGCGCGGTGGTTGGGAACCTTGTCATTTCAAAGCTCCCAATCCAAGTTCTCAGGCGATGTAATTTCTAAGGGAATGAAAAGGCATTTATTTGACTGAGATGTGGGGAGAGTGTTTTGTGTGTGGTATTCTGATAGAAATTAACGTGCTGCCGAGCGCGGTGGTTGGGAACCTTGTCATTTCAAAGCTCCCAATCCAAGTTCTCAGGCGATGTAATTTCTAAGGGAATGAAAAGGCATTTATTTGACTGAGATGTGGGGAGAGTGTTTTGTGTAAAGTATTCTTATAGAAATTAACGTGCTGCCGAGCGCGGTGGTTGGGAACGTTGTCATTTCAAAGCTCCCAATCCAAGTTCTCAGGCGATGTAATTTCTAAGGGAATGAAAAGGCATTTATATGACTGAGATGTGGGGAGAGTGTTTTGTGTGAAGTATTCTTATAGAAATTAACGTGCTGCCGAGCGCGGTGGTTGGGAACGTTGTCATTTCAAAGCTCCCAATCCAAGTTCTCAGGCGATGTAATTTCTAAGGGAATGAAAAGGCATTTATTTGACTGAGATGTGGGGAGAGTGTTTTGTGTGAAGTATTCTTATAGAAATTAACGTGCTGCCGAGCGGGGTGGTTGGGAACGTTGTCATTTCAAAGCTCCCAATCCAAGTTCTCAGGCGATGTAATTTCTAAGGGAATGAAAAGGCATTTATTTGACTGAGATGTGGGGAGAGTGTTTTGTGTGAAGTATTCTTATAGAAATTAACGTGCTGCCGAGCGGGGTGGTTGGGAACGTTGTTATTTCCAAGCTCCCAATCCAAGTTCTCAGGCGATGTTAATTTCTAAAGGAATGAAAAGGCATTTATCTGACTGAGATGTGGGGAGAGTGTTTTGTGTGAAGTATTCTTATAGAAATTAACGTGCTGCCGAGCGCGGTGGTTGGGAACCTTGTCATTTCAAAGCTCCCAATCCAAGTTCTCAGGCGATGTAATTTCTAAGGGAATGAAAAGGCATTTATTTGACTGAGATGTGGGGAGAGTGTTTTGTGTAAAGTATTCTTATAGAAATTAACGTGCTGCCGAGCGCGGTGGTTGGGAACGTTGTGATTTCAAAGCTCCCAATCCAAGTTCTCAGGCGATGTAATTTCTAAGGGAATGAAAAGGCATTTATTTGACTGAGATGTGGGGAGAGTGTTTTGTGTGTGGTATTCTGATAGAAATTAACGTGCTGCCGAGCGCGGTGGTTGGGAACCTTGTCATTTCAAAGCTCCCAATCCAAGTTCTCAGGCGATGTAATTTCTAAGGGAATGAAAAGGCATTTATTTGACTGAGATGTGGGGAGAGTGTTTTGTGTAAAGTATTCTTATAGAAATTAACGTGCTGCCGAGCGCGGTGGTTGGGAACGTTGTCATTTCAAAGCTCCCAATCCAAGTTCTCAGGCGATGTAATTTCTAAGGGAATGAAAAGGCATTTATATGACTGAGATGTGGGGAGAGTGTTTTGTGTGAAGTATTCTTATAGAAATTAACGTGCTGCCGAGCGCGGTGGTTGGGAACGTTGTCATTTCAAAGCTCCCAATCCAAGTTCTCAGGCGATGTAATTTCTAAGGGAATGAAAAGGCATTTATTTGACTGAGATGTGGGGAGAGTGTTTTGTGTGAAGTATTCTTATAGAAATTAACGTGCTGCCGAGCGGGGTGGTTGGGAACGTTGTCATTTCAAAGCTCCCAATCCAAGTTCTCAGGCGATGTAATTTCTAAAGGAATGAAAAGGCATTTATTTGACTGAGATGTGGGGAGAGTGTTTTGTGTGAAGTATTCTTATAGAAATTAACGTGCTGCCGAGCGCGGTGGTTGGGAACGTTGTCATTTCAAAGCTCCCAATCCAAGTTCTCAGGCGATGTAATTTCTAAGGGAATGAAAAGGCATTTATATGACTGAGATGTGGGGAGAGTGTTTTGTGTGAAGTATTCTTATAGAAATTAACGTGCTGCCGAGCGCGGTGGTTGGGAACGTTGTCATTTCAAAGCTCCCAATCCAAGTTCTCAGGCGATGTAATTTCTAAGGGAATGAAAAGGCATTTATTTGACTGAGATGTGGGGAGAGTGTTTTGTGTGAAGTATTCTTATAGAAATTAACGTGCTGCCGAGCGGGGTGGTTGGGAACGTTGTCATTTCAAAGCTCCCTATCCAAGTTCTCAGGCGATGTAATTTCTAAGGGAATGAAAAGGCATTTATTTGACTGAGATGTGGGGAGAGTGTTATGTGTGAAGTATTCTTATAGAAATTAACGTGCTGCCGAGCGGGGTGGTTGGGAACGTTGTTATTTCGAAGCTCCCAATCCAAGTTCTCAGGCGATGTTAATTTCTAAGGGAATGAAAAGGCATTTATCTGACTGAGATGTGGGGAGAGTGTTTTGTGTGAAGTATTCTGATAGAAATTAACGTGCTGCCGAGCGCGGTGGTTGGGAACCTTGTCATTTCAAAGCTCCCAATCCAAGTTCTCAGGCGATGTAATTTCTAAGGGAATGAAAAGGCATTTATTTGACTGAGATGTGGGGAGAGTGTTTTGTGTGAAGTATTCTTATAGAAATTAACGTGCTGCCGAGCGGGGTGGTTGGGAACGTTGTCATTTCAAAGCTCCCAATCCAAGTTCTCAGGCGATGTAATTTCTAAGGGAATGAAAAGGCATTTATTTGACTGAGATGTGGGGAGAGTGTTTTGTGTGAAGTATTCTTATAGAAATTAACGTGCTGCCGAGCGGGGTGGTTGGGAACGTTGTTATTTCCAAGCTCCCAATCCAAGTTCTCAGGCGATGTTAATTTCTAAAGGAATGAAAAGGCATTTATCTGACTGAGATGTGGGGAGAGTGTTTTGTGTGAAGTATTCTTATAGAAATTAACGTGCTGCCGAGCGCGGTGGTTGGGAACCTTGTCATTTCAAAGCTCCCAATCCAAGTTCTCAGGCGATGTAATTTCTAAGGGAATGAAAAGGCATTTATTTGACTGAGATGTGGGGAGAGTGTTTTGTGTAAAGTATTCTTATAGAAATTAACGTGCTGCCGAGCGCGGTGGTTGGGAACGTTGTGATTTCAAAGCTCCCAATCCAAGTTCTCAGGCGATGTAATTTCTAAGGGAATGAAAAGGCATTTATTTGACTGAGATGTGGGGAGAGTGTTTTGTGTGTGGTATTCTGATAGAAATTAACGTGCTGCCGAGCGCGGTGGTTGGGAACCTTGTCATTTCAAAGCTCCCAATCCAAGTTCTCAGGCGATGTAATTTCTAAGGGAATGAAAAGGCATTTATTTGACTGAGATGTGGGGAGAGTGTTTTGTGTAAAGTATTCTTATAGAAATTAACGTGCTGCCGAGCGCGGTGGTTGGGAACGTTGTCATTTCAAAGCTCCCAATCCAAGTTCTCAGGCGATGTAATTTCTAAGGGAATGAAAAGGCATTTATATGACTGAGATGTGGGGAGAGTGTTTTGTGTGAAGTATTCTTATAGAAATTAACGTGCTGCCGAGCGCGGTGGTTGGGAACGTTGTCATTTCAAAGCTCCCAATCCAAGTTCTCAGGCGATGTAATTTCTAAGGGAATGAAAAGGCATTTATTTGACTGAGATGTGGGGAGAGTGTTTTGTGTGAAGTATTCTTATAGAAATTAACGTGCTGCCGAGCGGGGTGGTTGGGAACGTTGTCATTTCAAAGCTCCCAATCCAAGTTCTCAGGCGATGTAATTTCTAAAGGAATGAAAAGGCATTTATTTGACTGAGATGTGGGGAGAGTGTTTTGTGTGAAGTATTCTTATAGAAATTAACGTGCTGCCGAGCGCGGTGGTTGGGAACGTTGTCATTTCAAAGCTCCCAATCCAAGTTCTCAGGCGATGTAATTTCTAAGGGAATGAAAAGGCATTTATATGACTGAGATGTGGGGAGAGTGTTTTGTGTGAAGTATTCTTATAGAAATTAACGTGCTGCCGAGCGCGGTGGTTGGGAACGTTGTCATTTCAAAGCTCCCAATCCAAGTTCTCAGGCGATGTAATTTCTAAGGGAATGAAAAGGCATTTATTTGACTGAGATGTGGGGAGAGTGTTTTGTGTGAAGTATTCTTATAGAAATTAACGTGCTGCCGAGCGGGGTGGTTGGGAACGTTGTCATTTCAAAGCTCCCTATCCAAGTTCTCAGGCGATGTAATTTCTAAGGGAATGAAAAGGCATTTATTTGACTGAGATGTGGGGAGAGTGTTATGTGTGAAGTATTCTTATAGAAATTAACGTGCTGCCGAGCGGGGTGGTTGGGAACGTTGTTATTTCGAAGCTCCCAATCCAAGTTCTCAGGCGATGTTAATTTCTAAGGGAATGAAAAGGCATTTATCTGACTGAGATGTGGGGAGAGTGTTTTGTGTGAAGTATTCTGATAGAAATTAACGTGCTGCCGAGCGCGGTGGTTGGGAACCTTGTCATTTCAAAGCTCCCAATCCAAGTTCTCAGGCGATGTAATTTCTAAGGGAATGAAAAGGCATTTATTTGACTGAGATGTGGGGAGAGTGTTTTGTGTAAAGTATTCTTATAGAAATTAACGTGCTGCCGAGCGCGGTGGTTGGGAACGTTGTCATTTCAAAGCTCCCAATCCAAGTTCTCAGGCGATGTAATTTCTAAGGGAATGAAAAGGCATTTATTTGACTGAGATGTGGGGAGAGTGTTTTGTGTGAAGTATTCTTATAGAAATAAACGTGCTGCCGAGCGCGGTGGTTGGGAACCTTGTCATTTCAAAGCTCCCAATCCAAGTTCTCAGGCGATGTAATTTCTAAGGGAATGAAAAGGCATTTATTTGACTGAGATGTGGGGAGAGTGTTTTGTGTAAAGTATTCTTATAGAAATTAACGTGCTGCCGAGCGCGGTGGTTGGGAACCTTGTCATTTCAAAGCTCCCAATCCAAGTTCTCAGGCGATGTAATTTCTAAGGGAATGAAAAGGCATTTATTTGACTGAGATGTGGGGAGAGTGTTTTGTGTAAAGTATTCTTATAGAAATTATCGTGCTGCCGAGCGCGGTGGTTGGGAACGTTGTCATTTCAAAGCTCCCAATCCAAGTTCTCAGGCGATGTAATTTCTAAGGGAATGAAAAGGCATTTATATGACTGAGATGTGGGGAGAGTGTTTTGTGTGAAGTATTCTTATAGAAATTAACGTGCTGCCGAGCGCGGTGGTTGGGAACGTTGTCATTTCAAAGCTCCCAATCCAAGTTTTCAGGCGATGTAATTTCTAAGGGAATGAAAAGGCATTTATTTGACTGAGATGTGGGGAGAGTGTTTTGTGTGAAGTATTCTTATAGAAATTAACGTGCTGCCGAGCGCGGTGGTTGGGAACGTTGTCATTTCAAAGCTCCCAATCCAAGTTCTCAGGCGATGTAATTTCTAAGGGAATGAAAAGGCATTTATTTGACTGAGATGTGGGGAGAGTGTTTTGTGTGAAGTATTCTTATAGAAATTAACGTGCTGCCGAGCGGGGTGGTTGGGAACGTTGTCATTTCAAAGCTCCCAATCCAAGTTCTCAGGCGATGTAATTTCTAAAGGAATGAAAAGGCATTTATTTGACTGAGATGTGGGGAGAGTGTTTTGTGTGAAGTATTCTTATAGAAATTAACGTGCTGCCGAGCGCGGTGGTTGGGAACGTTGTCATTTCAAAGCTCCCAATCCAAGTTCTCAGGCGATGTAATTTCTAAGGGAATGAAAAGGCATTTATATGACTGAGATGTGGGGAGAGTGTTTTGTGTGAAGTATTCTTATAGAAATTAACGTGCTGCCGAGCGCGGTGGTTGGGAACGTTGTCATTTCAAAGCTCCCAATCCAAGTTCTCAGGCGATGTAATTTCTAAGGGAATGAAAAGGCATTTATTTGACTGAGATGTGGGGAGAGTGTTTTGTGTGAAGTATTCTTATAGAAATTAACGTGCTGCCGAGCGGGGTGGTTGGGAACGTTGTCATTTCAAAGCTCCCTATCCAAGTTCTCAGGCGATGTAATTTCTAAGGGAATGAAAAGGCATTTATTTGACTGAGATGTGGGGAGAGTGTTATG
Source organism: Metellina segmentata (assembly GCA_947359465.1). NCBI lineage: Eukaryota > Metazoa > Arthropoda > Arachnida > Araneae > Tetragnathidae > Metellina > Metellina segmentata. Next base: position 17,117,820 of record OX375879.1, on the reverse strand, counting down.
TGTGAAGTATTCTTATAGAAATTAACGTGCTGCCGAGCGGGGTGGTTGGGAACGTTGTTATTTCGAAGCTCCCAATCCAAGTTCTCAGGCGATGTTAATTTCTAAGGGAATGAAAAGGCATTTATCTGACTGAGATGTGGGGAGAGTGTTTTGTGTGAAGTATTCTGATAGAAATTAACGTGCTGCCGAGCGCGGTGGTTGGGAACCTTGTCATTTCAAAGCTCCCAATCCAAGTTCTCAGGCGATGTAATTTCTAAGGGAATGAAAAGGCATTTATTTGACTGAGATGTGGGGAGAGTGTTTTGTGTAAAGTATTCTTATAGAAATTAACGTGCTGCCGAGCGCGGTGGTTGGGAACGTTGTCATTTCAAAGCTCCCAATCCAAGTTCTCAGGCGATGTAATTTCTAAGGGAATGAAAAGGCATTTATTTGACTGAGATGTGGGGAGAGTGTTTTGTGTGAAGTATTCTTATAGAAATAAACGTGCTGCCGAGCGCGGTGGTTGGGAACGTTGTGATTTCAAAGCTCCCAATCCAAGTTCTCAGGCGATGTAATTTCTAAGGGAATGAAAAGGCATTTATTTGACTGAGATGTGGGGAGAGTGTTTTGTGTGTGGTATTCTGATAGAAATTAACGTGCTGCCGAGCGCGGTGGTTGGGAACCTTGTCATTTCAAAGCTCCCAATCCAAGTTCTCAGGCGATGTAATTTCTAAGGGAATGAAAAGGCATTTATTTGACTGAGATGTGGGGAGAGTGTTTTGTGTAAAGTATTCTTATAGAAATTATCGTGCTGCCGAGCGCGGTGGTTGGGAACGTTGTCATTTCAAAGCTCCCAATCCAAGTTCTCAGGCGATGTAATTTCTAAGGGAATGAAAAGGCATTTATATGACTGAGATGTGGGGAGAGTGTTTTGTGTGAAGTATTCTTATAGAAATTAACGTGCTGCCGAGCGCGGTGGTTGGGAACGTTGTCATTTCAAAGCTCCCAATCCAAGTTTTCAGGCGATGTAATTTCTAAGGGAATGAAAAGGCATTTATTTGACTGAGATGTGGGGAGAGTGTTTTGTGTGAAGTATTCTTATAGAAATTAACGTGCTGCCGAGCGGGGTGGTTGGGAACGTTGTTATTTCGAAGCTCCCAATCCAAGTTCTCAGGCGATGTTAATTTCTAAGGGAATGAAAAGGCATTTATCTGACTGAGATGTGGGGAGAGTGTTTTGTGTGTGGTATTCTGATAGAAATTAACGTGCTGCCGAGCGCGGTGGTTGGGAACCTTGTCATTTCAAAGCTCCCAATCCAAGTTCTCAGGCGATGTAATTTCTAAGGGAATGAAAAGGCATTTATTTGACTGAGATGTGGGGAGAGTGTTTTGTGTAAAGTATTCTTATAGAAATTAACGTGCTGCCGAGCGCGGTGGTTGGGAACGTTGTCATTTCAAAGCTCCCAATCCAAGTTCTCAGGCGATGTAATTTCTAAGGGAATGAAAAGGCATTTATATGACTGAGATGTGGGGAGAGTGTTTTGTGTGAAGTATTCTTATAGAAATTAACGTGCTGCCGAGCGCTGTGGTTGGGAACGTTGTCATTTCAAAGCTCCCAATCCAAGTTCTCAGGCGATGTAATTTCTAAGGGAATGAAAAGGCATTTATTTGACTGAGATGTGGGGAGAGTGTTTTGTGTGAAGTATTCTTATAGAAATTAACGTGCTGCCGAGCGGGGTGGTTGGGAACGTTGTCATTTCAAAGCTCCCAATCCAAGTTCTCAGGCGATGTAATTTCTAAGGGAATGAAAAGGCATTTATTTGACTGAGATGTGGGGAGAGTGTTTTGTGTGAAGTATTCTTATAGAAATTAACGTGCTGCCGAGCGGGGTGGTTGGGAACGTTGTTATTTCGAAGCTCCCAATTAAAGTTCTCAGGCGATGTTAATTTCTAAGGGAATGAAAAGGCATTTATCTGACTGAGATGTGGGGAGAGTGTTTTGTGTGAAGTATTCTGATAGAAATTAACGTGCTGCCGAGCGCGGTGGTTGGGAACCTTGTCATTTCAAAGCTCCCAATCCAAGTTCTCAGGCGATGTAATTTCTAAGGGAATGAAAAGGCATTTATTTGACTGAGATGTGGGGAGAGTGTTTTGTGTAAAGTATTCTTATAGAAATTAACGTGCTGCCGAGCGCGGTGGTTGGGAACGTTGTCATTTCAAAGCTCCCAATCCAAGTTCTCAGGCGATGTAATTTCTAAGGGAATGAAAAGGCATTTATATGACTGAGATGTGGGGAGAGTGTTTTGTGTGAAGTATTCTTATAGAAATTAACGTGCTGCCGAGCGCGGTGGTTGGGAACGTTGTTATTTCAAAGCTCCCAATCCAAGTTCTCAGGCGATGTAATTTCTAAGGGAATGAAAAGGCATTTATTTGACTGAGATGTGGGGAGAGTGTTTTGTGTGAAGTATTCTTATAGAAATTAACGTGCTGCTGAGCGGGGTGGTTGGGAACCTTGTCATTTCAAAGCTCCCAATCCAAGTTCTCAGGCGATGTAATTTCTAAGGGAATGAAAAGGCATTTATTTGACTGAGATGTGGGGAGAGTGTTTTGTGTAAAGTATTCTTATAGAAATTAACGTGCTGCCGAGCGCGGTGATTGGGAACGTTGTGATTTCAAAGCTCCCAATCCAAGTTCTCAGGCGATGTTAATTTCTAAGGGAATGAAAAGGCATTTATCTGACTGAGATGTGGGGAGAGTGTTTTGTGTGAAGTATTCTGATAGAAATTAACGTGCTGCCGAGCGCGGTGGTTGGGAACCTTGTCATTTCAAAGCTCCCAATCCAAGTTCTCAGGCGATGTAATTTCTAAGGGAATGAAAAGGCATTTATTTGACTGAGATGTGGGGAGAGTGTTTTGTGTAAAGTATTCTTATAGAAATTAACGTGCTGCCGAGCGCGGTGGTTGGGAACGTTGTCATTTCAAAGCTCCCAATCCAAGTTCTCAGGCGATGTAATTTCTAAGGGAATGAAAAGGGATTTATTTGACTGAGATGTGGGGAGAGTGTTTTGTGTGAAGTATTCTTATAGAAATTAACGTGCTGCCGAGCGCGGTGGTTGGGAACCTTGTCATTTCAAAGCTCCCAATCCAAGTTCTCAGACGATGTAATTTCTAAGGGAATGAAAAGGCATTTATTTGACTGAGATGTGGGGAGAGTGTTTTGTGTAAAGTATTCTTATAGAAATTAACGTGCTGCCGAGCGCGGTGGTTGGGAACGTTGTCATTTCAAAGCTCCCAATCCAAGTTCTCAGGCGATGTAATTTCTAAGGGAATGAAAAGGCATTTATTTGACTGAGATGTGGGGAGAGTGTTTTGTGTGAAGTATTCTTATAGAAATTAACGTGCTGCCGAGCGCGGTGGTTGGGAACCTTGTCATTTCAAAGCTCCCAATCCAAGTTCTCAGGCGATGTAATTTCTAAGGGAATGAAAAGGCATTTATTTGACTGAGATGTGGGGAGAGTGTTTTGTGTAAAGTATTCTTATAGAAATTAACGTGCTGCCGAGCGCGGTGGTTGGGAACGTTGTGATTTCAAAGCTCCCAATCCAAGGTCTCAGGCGATGTAATTTCTAAGGGAATGAAAAGGCATTTATTTGACTGAGATGTGGGGAGAGTGTTTTGTGTGTGGTATTCTGATAGAAATTAACGTGCTGCCGAGCGCGGTGGTTGGGAACCTTGTCATTTCAAAGCTCCCAATCCAAGTTCTCAGGCGATGTAATTTCTAAGGGAATGAAAAGGCATTTATTTGACTGAGATGTGGGGAGAGTGTTTTGTGTAAAGTATTCTTATAGAAATTAACGTGCTGCCGAGCGCGGTGGTTGGGAACGTTGTCATTTCAAAGCTCCCAATCCAAGTTCTCAGGCGATGTAATTTCTAAGGGAATGAAAAGGCATTTATATGACTGAGATGTGGGGAGAGTGTTTTGTGTGAAGTATTCTTATAGAAATTAACGTGCTGCCGAGCGCGGTGGTTGGGAACGTTGTCATTTCAAAGGTCCCAATCCAAGTTCTCAGGCGATGTAATTTCTAAGGGAATGAAAAGGCATTTATTTGACTGAGATGTGGGGAGAGTGTTTTGTGTGAAGTATTCTTATAGAAATTAACGTGCTGCCGAGCGGGGTTGTTGGGAACGTTGTCATTTCAAAGCTCCCAATCCAAGTTCTCAGGCGATGTAATTTCTAAGGGAATGAAAAGGCATTTATTTGACTGAGATGTGGGGAGAGTGTTTTGTGTAAAGTATTCTTATAGAAATTAACGTGCTGCCGAGCGCGGTGGTTGGGAACGTTGTCATTTCAAAGCTCCCAATCCAAGTTCTCAGGCGATGTAATTTCTAAGGGAATGAAAAGGCATTTATATGACTGAGATGTGGGGAGAGTGTTTTGTGTGAAGTATTCTTATAGAAATTAACGTGCTGCCGAGCGCGGTGGTTGGGAACCTTGTCATTTCAAAGCTCCCAATCCAAGTTCTCAGGCGATGTAATTTCTAAGGGAATGAAAAGGCATTTATTTGACTGAGATGTGGGGAGAGTGTTTTGTGTAAAGTATTCTTATAGAAATTAACGTGCTGCTGAGCGCGGTGGTTGGGAACGTTGTCATTTCAAAGCTCCCAATCCAAGTTCTCAGGCGATGTAATTTCTAAGGGAATGAAAAGGCATTTATTTGACTGAGATGTGGGGAGAGAGTTTTGTGTGAAGTATTCTTATAGAAATTAACGTGCTGCCGAGCGCGGTGGTTGGGAACCTTGTCATTTCAAAGCTCCCAATCCAAGTTCTCAGGCGATGTAATTTCTAAGGGAATGAAAAGGCATTTATTTGACTGAGATGTGGGGAGAGTGTTTTGTGTAAAGTATTCTTATAGAAATTAACGTGCTGCCGAGCGCGGTGGTTGGGAACGTTGTGATTTCAAAGCTCCCAATCCACGTTCTCAGGCGATGTAATTTCTAAGGGAATGAAAAGGCATTTATTTGACTGAGATGGGGGGAGAGTGTTTTGTGGGGTGTATTCTGATAGAAATTAACGTGCTGCCGAGCGCGGTGGTTGGGAACCTTGTCATTTCAAAGCTCCCAATCCAAGTTCTCAGGCGATGTAATTTCTAAGGGAATGAAAAGGCATTTATTTGACTGAGATGTGGGGAGAGTGTTTTGTGTAAAGTATTCTTATAGAAATTAACGTGCTGCCGAGCGCGGTGGTTGGGAACGTTGTCATTTCAAAGCTCCCAATCCAAGTTCTCAAGCGATGTAATTTCTAAGGGAATGAAAAGGCATTTATATGACTGAGATGTGGGGAGAGTGTTTTGTGTGAAGTATTCTTATAGAAATTAACGTGCTGCCGAGCGCGGTGGTTGGGAACGTTGTCATTATAAAGCTCCCAATCCAAGTTCTCAGGCGATGTAATTTCTAAGGGAATGAAAAGGCATTTATTTGACTGAGATGTGGGGAGAGTGTTTTGTGTGAAGTATTCTTATAGAAATTAACGTGCTGCCGAGCGGGGTGGTTGGGAACGTTGTCATTTCAAAGCTCCCAATCCAAGTTCTCAGGCGATGTAATTTCTAAGGGAATGAAAAGGCATTTATTTGACTGATATGTGGGGAGAGTGTTTTGTGTAAAGTATTCTTATAGAAATTAACGTGCTGCCGAGCGCGGTGGTTGGGAACGTTGTCATTTCAAAGCTCCCAATCCAAGTTCTCAGGCGATGTAATTTCTAAGGGAATGAAAAGGCATTTATATGACTGAGATGTGGGGAGAGTGTTTTGTGTGAAGTATTCTTATAGAAATTAACGTGCTGCCGAGCGGGGTGGTTGGGAACGTTGTTATTTCGAAGCTCCCAATCCAAGTTCTCAGGCGATGTTAATTTCTAAGGGAATGAAAAGGCATTTATCTGACTGAGATGTGGGGAGAGTGTTTTGTGTGAAGTATTCTGATAGAAATTAACGTGCTGCCGAGCGCGGTGGTTGGGAACCTTGTCATTTCAAAGCTCCCAATCCAAGTTCTCAGGCGATATAATTTCTAAGGGAATGAAAAGGCATTTATTTGACTGAGATGTGGGGAGAGTGTTTTGTGTAAAGTATTCTTATAGAAATTAACGTGCTGCCGAGCGCGGTGGTTGGGAACGTTGTCATTTCAAAGCTCCCAATCCAAGTTCTCAGGCGATGTAATTTCTAAGGGAATGAAAAGGCATTTATTTGACTGAGATGTGGGGAGAGTGTTTTGTATGAAGTATTCTTATAGAAATTAACATGCTGCCGAGCGCGGTGGTTGGGAACCTTGTCATTTCAAAGCTCCCAATCCAAGTTCTCAGGCGATGTAATTTCTAAGGGAATGAAAAGGCATTTATTTGACTGAGATGTGGGGAGAGTGTTTTGTGTAAAGTATTCTTATAGAAATTAACGTGCTGCCGAGCGCGGTGGTTGGGAACGTTGTGATTTCAAAGCTCCCAATCCAAGTTCTCAGGCGATGTAATTTCTAAGGGAATGAAAAGGCATTTATTTGACTGAGATGTGGGGAGAGTGTTTTGTGTGTGGTATTCTGATAGAAATTAACGTGCTGCCGAGCGCGGTGGTTGGGAACCTTGTCATTTCAAAGCTCCCAATCCAAGTTCTCAGGCGATGTAATTTCTAAGGGAATGAAAAGGCATTTATTTGACTGAGATGTGGGGAGAGTGTTTTGTGTAAAGTATTCTTATAGAAATTAACGTGCTGCCGAGCGCGGTGGTTGGGAACGTTGTCATTTCAAAGCTCCCAATCCAAGTTCTCAGGCGATGTAATTTCTAAGGGAATGAAAAGGCATTTATATGACTGAGATGTGGGGAGAGTGTTTTGTGTGAAGTATTCTTATAGAAATTAACGTGCTGCCGAGCGCGGTGGTTGGGAACGTTGTCATTTCAAAGCTCCCAATCCAAGTTTTCAGGCGATGTAATTTCTAAGGGAATGAAAAGGCATTTATTTGACTGAGATGTGGGGAGAGTGTTTTGTGTGAAGTATTCTTATAGAAATTAACGTGCTACCGAGCGGGGTGGTTGGGAACGTTGTCATTTCAAAGCTCCCAATCCAAGTTCTCAGGCGATGTAATTTCTAAGGGAATGAAAAGGCATTTATTTGACTGAGATGTGGGGAGAGTGTTTTGTGTGAAGTATTCTTATAGAAATTAACGTGCTGCCGAGCGGGGTGGTTGGGAACGTTGTTATTTCGAAGCTCCCAATCCAAGTTCTCAGGCGATGTTAATTTCTAAGGGAATGAAAAGGCATTTATCTGACTGAGATGTGGGGAGAGTGTTTTGTGTGTGGTATTCTGATAGAAATTAACGTGCTGCCGAGCGCGGTGGTTGGGAACCTTGTCATTTCAAAGCTCCCAATCCAAGTTCTCAGGCGATGTAATTTCTAAGGGAATGAAAAGGCATTTATTTGACTGAGATGTGGGGAGAGTGTTTTGTGTAAAGTATTCTTATAGAAATTAACGTGCTGCCGAGCGCGGTGGTTGGGAACGTTGTCATTTCAAAGCTCCCAATCCAAGTTCTCAGGCGATGTAATTTCTAAGGGAATGAAAAGGCATTTATATGACTGAGATGTGGGGAGAGTGTTTTGTGTGAAGTATTCTTATAGAAATTAACGTGCTGCCGAGCGCGGTGGTTGGGAACGTTGTCATTTCAAAGCTCCCAATCCAAGTTTTCAGGCGATGTAATTTCTAAGGGAATGAAAAGGCATTTATTTGACTGAGATGTGGGGAGAGTGTTTTGTGTGAAGTATTCTTATAGAAATTAACGTGCTGCCGAGCGGGGTGGTTGGGAACGTTGTCATTTCAAAGCTCCCAATCCAAGTTCTCAGGCGATGTAATTTCTAAGGGAATGAAAAGGCATTTATTTGACTGAGATGTGGGGAGAGTGTTTTGTGTAAAGTATTCTTATAGAAATTAACGTGCTGCCGAGCGCGGTGGTTGGGAACGTTGTGATTTCAAAGCTCCCAATCCAAGTTCTCAGGCGATGTAATTTCTAAGGGAATGAAAAGGCATTTATTTGACTGAGATGGGGGGAGAGTGTTTTGTGGGGTGTATTCTGATAGAAATTAACGTGCTGCCGAGCGCGGTGGTTGGGAACCTTGTCATTTCAAAGCTCCCAATCCAAGTTCTCAGGCGATGTAATTTCTAAGGGAATGAAAAGGCATTTATTTGACTGAGATGTGGGGAGAGTGTTTTGTGTAAAGTATTCTTATAGAAATTAACGTGCTGCCGAGCGCGGTGGTTGGGAACGTTGTCATTTCAAAGCTCCCAATCCAAGTTCTCAAGCGATGTAATTTCTAAGGGAATGAAAAGGCATTTATATGACTGAGATGTGGGGAGAGTGTTTTGTGTGAAGTATTCTTATAGAAATTAACGTGCTGCCGAGCGCGGTGGTTGGGAACGTTGTCATTATAAAGCTCCCAATCCAAGTTCTCAGGCGATGTAATTTCTAAGGGAATGAAAAGGCATTTATTTGACTGAGATGTGGGGAGAGTGTTTTGTGTGAAGTATTCTTATAGAAATTAACGTGCTGCCGAGCGGGGTGGTTGGGAACGTTGTCATTTCAAAGCTCCCAATCCAAGTTCTCAGGCGATGTAATTTCTAAGGGAATGAAAAGGCATTTATTTGACTGAGATGTGGGGAGAGTGTTTTGTGTAAAGTATTCTTATAGAAATTAACGTGCTGCCGAGCGCGGTGGTTGGGAACGTTGTCATTTCAAAGCTCCCAATCCAAGTTCTCAGGCGATGTAATTTCTAAGGGAATGAAAAGGCATTTATATGACTGAGATGTGGGGAGAGTGTTTTGTGTGAAGTATTCTTATAGAAATTAACGTGCTGCCGAGCGCGGTGGTTGGGAACGTTGTCATTTCAAAGCTCCCAATCCAAGTTCTCAGGCGATGTAATTTCTAAGGGAATGAAAAGGCATTTATTTGACTGAGATGTGGGGAGAGTGTTTTGTGTGAAGTATTCTTATAGAAATTAACGTGCTGCCGAGCGGGGTGGTTGGGAACGTTGTCATTTCAAAGCTCCCAATCCAAGTTCTCAGGCGATGTAATTTCTAAGGGAATGAAAAGGCATTTATTTGACTGAGATGTGGGGAGAGTGTTATGTGGGAAGTATTCTTATAGAAATTAACGTGCTGCCGAGCGGGGTGGTTGGGAACGTTGTTATTTCGAAGCTCCCAATCCAAGTTCTCAGGCGATGTTAATTTCTAAGGGAATGAAAAGGCATTTATCTGACTGAGATGTGGGGAGAGTGTTTTGTGTGAAGTATTCTGATAGAAATTAACGTGCTGCCGAGCGCGGTGGTTGGGAACCTTGTCATTTCAAAGCTCCCAATCCAAGTTCTCAGGCGATGTAATTTCTAAGGGAATGAAAAGGCATTTATTTGACTGAGATGTGGGGAGAGTGTTTTGTGTAAAGTATTCTTATAGAAATTAACGTGCTGCCGAGCGCGGTGGTTGGGAACGTTGTCATTTCAAAGCTCCCAATCCAAGTTCTCAGGCGATGTAATTTCTAAGGGAATGAAAAGGCATTTATTTGACTGAGATGTGGGGAGAGTGTTTTGTATGAAGTATTCTTATAGAAATTAACGTGCTGCCGAGCGCGGTGGTTGGGAACCTTGTCATTTCAAAGCTCCCAATCCAAGTTCTCAGGCGATGTAATTTCTAAGGGAATGAAAAGGCATTTATTTGACTGAGATGTGGGGAGAGTGTTTTGTGTAAAGTATTCTTATAGAAATTAACGTGCTGCCGAGCGCGGTGGTTGGGAACGTTGTGATTTCAAAGCTCCCAATCCAAGTTCTCAGGCGATGTAATTTCTAAGGGAATGAAAAGGCATTTATTTGACTGAGATGTGGGGAGAGTGTTTTGTGTGTGGTATTCTGATAGAAATTAACGTGCTGCCGAGCGCGGTGGTTGGGAACCTTGTCATTTCAAAGCTCCCAATCCAAGTTCTCAGGCGATGTAATTTCTAAGGGAATGAAAAGGCATTTATTTGACTGAGATGTGGGGAGAGTGTTTTGTGTAAAGTATTCTTATAGAAATTAACGTGCTGCCGAGCGCGGTGGTTGGGAACGTTTTCATTTCAAAGCTCCCAATCCAAGTTCTCAGGCGATGTAATTTCTAAGGGAATGAAAAGGCATTTATATGACTGAGATGTGGGGAGAGTGTTTTGTGTGAAGTATTCTTATAGAAATTAACGTGCTGCCGAGCGCGGTGGTTGGGAACGTTGTCATTTCAAAGCTCCCAATCCAAGTTTTCAGGCGATGTAATTTCTAAGGGAATGAAAAGGCATTTATTTGACTGAGATGTGGGGAGAGTGTTTTGTGTGAAGTATTCTTATAGAAATTAACGTGCTGCCGAGCGGGGTGGTTGGGAACGTTGTCATTTCAAAGCTCCCAATCCAAGTTCTCAGGCGATGTAATTTCTAAGGGAATGAAAAGGCATTTATTTGACTGAGATGTGGGGAGAGTGTTTTGTGTGAAGTATTCTTATAGAAATTAACGTGCTGCCGAGCGCGGTGGTTGGGAACGTTGTCATTTCAAAGCTCCCAATCCAAGTTCTCAGGCGATGTAATTTCTAAGGGAATGAAAAGGCATTTATTTGACTGAGATGTGGGGAGAGTGTTTTGTGTGAAGTATTCTTATAGAAATTAACGTGCTGCCGAGCGGGGTGGTTGGGAACGTTGTCATTTCAAAGCTCCCAATCCAAGTTCTCAGGCGATGTAATTTCTAAGGGAATGAAAAGGCATTTATTTGACTGAGATGTGGGGAGAGTGTTATGTGGGAAGTATTCTTATAGAAATTAACGTGCTGCCGAGCGGGGTGGTTGGGAACGTTGTTATTTCGAAGCTCCCAATCCAAGTTCTCAGGCGATGTTAATTTCTAAGGGAATGAAAAGGCATTTATCTGACTGAGATGTGGGGAGAGTGTTTTGTGTGAAGTATTCTGATAGAAATTAACGTGCTGCCGAGCGCGGTGGTTGGGAACCTTGTCATTTCAAAGCTCCCAATCCAAGTTCTCAGGCGATGTAATTTCTAAGGGAATGAAAAGGCATTTATTTGACTGAGATGTGGGGAGAGTGTTTTGTGTAAAGTATTCTTATAGAAATTAACGTGCTGCCGAGCGCGGTGGTTGGGAACGTTGTCATTTCAAAGCTCCCAATCCAAGTTCTCAGGCGATGTAATTTCTAAGGGAATGAAAAGGCATTTATTTGACTGAGATGTGGGGAGAGTGTTTTGTATGAAGTATTCTTATAGAAATTAACGTGCTGCCGAACGCGGTGGTTGGGAACCTTGTCATTTCAAAGCTCCCAATCCAAGTTCTCAGGCGATGTAATTTCTAAGGGAATGAAAAGGCATTTATTTGACTGAGATGTGGGGAGAGTGTTTTGTGTAAAGTATTCTTATAGAAATTAACGTGCTGCCGAGCGCGGTGGTTGGGAACGTTGTCATTTCAAAGCTCCCAATCCAAGTTCTCAGGCGATGTAATTTCTAAGGGAATGAAAAGGCATTTATATGACTGAGATGTGGGGAGAGTGTTTTGTGTGAAGTATTCTTATAGAAATTAACGTGCTGCCGAGCGCGGTGGTTGGGAACGTTGTCATTTCAAAGCTCCCAATCCAAGTTTTCAGGCGATGTAATTTCTAAGGGAATGAAAAGGCATTTATTTGACTGAGATGTGGGGAGAGTGTTTTGTGTGAAGTATTCTTATAGAAATTAACGTGCTGCCGAGCGGGGTGGTTGGGAACGTTGTCATTTCAAAGCTCCCAATCCAAGTTCTCAGGCGATGTAATTTCTAAGGGAATGAAAAGGCATTTATTTGACTGAGATGTGGGGAGAGTGTTTTGTGTGAAGTATTCTTATAGAAATTAACGTGCTGCCGAGCGGGGTGGTTGGGAACGTTGTTATTTCGAAGCTCCCAATCCAAGTTCTCAGGCGATGTTAATTTCTAAGGGAATGAAAAGGCATTTATCTGACTGAGATGTGGGGAGAGTGTTTTGTGTGTGGTATTCTGATAGAAATTAACGTGCTGCCGAGCGCGGTGGTTGGGAACCTTGTCATTTCAAAGCTCCCAATCCAAGTTCTCAGGCGATGTAATTTCTAAGGGAATGAAAAGGCATTTATTTGACTGAGATGTGGGGAGAGTGTTTTGTGTAAAGTATTCTTATAGAAATTAACGTGCTGCCGAGCGCGGTGGTTGGGAACGTTATCATTTCAAAGCTCCCAATCCAAGTTCTCAGGCGATGTAATTTCTAAGGGAATGAAAAGGCATTTATATGACTGAGATGTGGGGAGAGTGTTTTGTGTGAAGTATTCTTATAGAAATTAACGTGCTGCCGAGCGCTGTGGTTGGGAACGTTGTCATTTCAAAGCTCCCAATCCAAGTTCTCAGGCGATGTAATTTCTAAGGGAATGAAAAGGCATTTATTTGACTGAGATGTGGGGAGAGTGTTTTGTGTGAAGTATTCTTATAGAAATTAACGTGCTGCCGAGCGGGGTGGTTGGGAACGTTGTCATTTCAAAGCTCCCAATCCAAGTTCTCAGGCGATGTAATTTCTAAGGGAATGAAAAGGCATTTATTTGACTGAGATGTGGGGAGAGTGTTTTGTGTAAAGTATTCTTATAGAAATTAACGTGCTGCCGAGCGCGGTGGTTGGGAACGTTGTCATTTCAAAGCTCCCAATCCAAGTTCTCAGGCGATGTAATTTCTAAGGGAATGAAAAGGCATTTATATGACTGAGATGTGGGGAGAGTGTTTTGTGTGAAGTATTCTTATAGAAATTAACGTGCTGCCGAGCGCGGTGGTTGGGAACGTTGTCATTTCAAAGCTCCCAATCCAAGTTTTCAGGCGATGTAATTTCTAAGGGAATGAAAAGGCATTTATTTGACTGAGATGTGGGGAGAGTGTTTTGTGTGAAGTATTCTTATAGAAATTAACGTGCTGCCGAGCGGGGTGGTTGGGAACGTTGTCATTTCAAAGCTCCCAATCCAAGTTCTCAGGCGATGTAATTTCTAAGGGAATGAAAAGGCATTTATTTGACTGAGATGTGGGGAGAGTGTTTTGTGTAAAGTATTCTTATAGAAATTAACGTGCTGCCGAGCGCGGTGGTTGGGAACGTTGTGATTTCAAAGCTCCCAATCCAAGTTCTCAGGCGATGTAATTTCTAAGGGAATGAAAAGGCATTTATTTGACTGAGATGGGGGGAGAGTGTTTTGTGGGGTGTATTCTGATAGAAATTAACGTGCTGCCGAGCGCGGTGGTTGGGAACCTTGTCATTTCAAAGCTCCCAATCCAAGTTCTCAGGCGATGTAATTTCTAAGGGAATGAAAAGGCATTTATTTGACTGAGATGTGGGGAGAGTGTTTTGTGTAAAGTATTCTTATAGAAATTAACGTGCTGCCGAGCGCGGTGGTTGGGAACGTTGTCATTTCAAAGCTCCCAATCCAAGTTCTCAAGCGATGTAATTTCTAAGGGAATGAAAAGGCATTTATATGACTGAGATGTGGGGAGAGTGTTTTGTGTGAAGTATTCTTATAGAAATTAACGTGCTGCCGAGCGCGGTGGTTGGGAACGTTGTCATTATAAAGCTCCCAATCCAAGTTCTCAGGCGATGTAATTTCTAAGGGAATGAAAAGGCATTTATTTGACTGAGATGTGGGGAGAGTGTTTTGTGTGAAGTATTCTTATAGAAATTAACGTGCTGCCGAGCGGGGTGGTTGGGAACGTTGTCATTTCAAAGCTCCCAATCCAAGTTCTCAGGCGATGTAATTTCTAAGGGAATGAAAAGGCATTTATTTGACTGAGATGTGGGGAGAGTGTTTTGTGTAAAGTATTCTTATAGAAATTAACGTGCTGCCGAGCGCGGTGGTTGGGAACGTTGTCATTTCAAAGCTCCCAATCCAAGTTCTCAGGCGATGTAATTTCTAAGGGAATGAAAAGGCATTTATATGACTGAGATGTGGGGAGAGTGTTTTGTGTGAAGTATTCTTATAGAAATTAACGTGCTGCCGAGCGCGGTGGTTGGGAACGTTGTCATTTCAAAGCTCCCAATCCAAGTTCTCAGGCGATGTAATTTCTAAGGGAATGAAAAGGCATTTATTTGACTGAGATGTGGGGAGAGTGTTTTGTGTGAAGTATTCTTATAGAAATTAACGTGCTGCCGAGCGGGGTGGTTGGGAACGTTGTCATTTCAAAGCTCCCAATCCAAGTTCTCAGGCGATGTAATTTCTAAGGGAATGAAAAGGCATTTATTTGACTGAGATGTGGGGAGAGTGTTTTGTGTGAAGTATTCTGATAGAAATTAACGTGCTGCCGAGCGCGGTGGTTGGGAACCTTGTCATTTCAAAGCTCCCAATCCAAGTTCTCAGGCGATGTAATTTCTAAGGGAATGAAAAGGCATTTATTTGACTGAGATGTGGGGAGAGTGTTTTGTGTAAAGTATTCTTATAGAAATTAACGTGCTGCCGAGCGCGGTGGTTGGGAACGTTGTCATTTCAAAGCTCCCAATCCAAGTTCTCAGGCGATGTAATTTCTAAGGGAATGAAAAGGCATTTATTTGACTGAGATGTGGGGAGAGTGTTTTGTATGAAGTATTCTTATAGAAATTAACGTGCTGCCGAGCGCGGTGGTTGGGAACCTTGTCATTTCAAAGCTCCCAATCCAAGTTCTCAGGCGATGTAATTTCTAAGGGAATGAAAAGGCATTTATTTGACTGAGATGTGGGGAGAGTGTTTTGTGTAAAGTATTCTTATAGAAATTAACGTGCTGCCGAGCGCGGTGGTTGGGAACGTTGTGATTTCAAAGCTCCCAATCCAAGTTCTCAGGCGATGTAATTTCTAAGGGAATGAAAAGGCATTTATTTGACTGAGATGTGGGGAGAGTGTTTTGTGTGTGGTATTCTGATAGAAATTAACGTGCTGCCGAGCGCGGTGGTTGGGAACCTTGTCATTTCAAAGCTCCCAATCCAAGTTCTCAGGCGATGTAATTTCTAAGGGAATGAAAAGGCATTTATTTGACTGAGATGTGGGGAGAGTGTTTTGTGTAAAGTATTCTTATAGAAATTAACGTGCTGCCGAGCGCGGTGGTTGGGAACGTTGTCATTTCAAAGCTCCCAATCCAAGTTCTCAGGCGATGTAATTTCTAAGGGAATGAAAAGGCATTTATATGACTGAGATGTGGGGAGAGTGTTTTGTGTGAAGTATTCTTATAGAAATTAACGTGCTGCCGAGCGCGGTGGTTGGGAACGTTGTCATTTCAAAGCTCCCAATCCAAGTTTTCAGGCGATGTAATTTCTAAGGGAATGAAAAGGCATTTATTTGACTGAGATGTGGGGAGAGTGTTTTGTGTGAAGTATTCTTATAGAAATTAACGTGCTGCCGAGCGGGGTGGTTGGGAACGTTGTCATTTCAAAGCTCCCAATCCAAGTTCTCAGGCGATGTAATTTCTAAGGGAATGAAAAGGCATTTATTTGACTGAGATGTGGGGAGAGTGTTTTGTGTGAAGTATTCTTATAGAAATTAACGTGCTGCCGAGCGGGGTGGTTGGGAACGTTGTTATTTCGAAGCTCCCAATCCAAGTTCTCAGGCGATGTTAATTTCTAAGGGAATGAAAAGGCATTTATCTGACTGAGATGTGGGGAGAGTGTTTTGTGTGTGGTATTCTGATAGAAATTAACGTGCTGCCGAGCGCGGTGGTTGGGAACCTTGTCATTTCAAAGCTCCCAATCCAAGTTCTCAGGCGATGTAATTTCTAAGGGAATGAAAAGGCATTTATTTGACTGAGATGTGGGGAGAGTGTTTTGTGTAAAGTATTCTTATAGAAATTAACGTGCTGCCGAGCGCGGTGGTTGGGAACGTTGTCATTTCAAAGCTCCCAATCCAAGTTCTCAGGCGATGTAATTTCTAAGGGAATGAAAAGGCATTTATATGACTGAGATGTGGGGAGAGTGTTTTGTGTGAAGTATTCTTATAGAAATTAACGTGCTGCCGAGCGCGGTGGTTGGGAACGTTGTCATTTCAAAGCTCCCAATCCAAGTTTTCAGGCGATGTAATTTCTAAGGGAATGAAAAGGCATTTATTTGACTGAGATGTGGGGAGAGTGTTTTGTGTGAAGTATTCTTATAGAAATTAACGTGCTGCCGAGCGGGGTGGTTGGGAACGTTGTCATTTCAAAGCTCCCAATCCAAGTTCTCAGGCGATGTAATTTCTAAGGGAATGAAAAGGCATTTATTTGACTGAGATGTGGGGAGAGTGTTTTGTGTGAAGTATTCTTATAGAAATTAACGTGCTGCCGAGCGGGGTGGTTGGGAACGTTGTTATTTCGAAGCTCCCAATCCAAGTTCTCAGGCGATGTTAATTTCTAAGGGAATGAAAAGGCATTTATCTGACTGAGATGTGGGGAGAGTGTTTTGTGTGTGGTATTCTGATAGAAATTAACGTGCTGCCGAGCGCGGTGGTTGGGAACCTTGTCATTTCAAAGCTCCCAATCCAAGTTCTCAGGCGATGTAATTTCTAAGGGAATGAAAAGGCATTTATTTGACTGAGATGTGGGGAGAGTGTTTTGTGTAAAGTATTCTTATAGAAATTAACGTGCTGCCGAGCGCGGTGGTTGGGAACGTTATCATTTCAAAGCTCCCAATCCAAGTTCTCAGGCGATGTAATTTCTAAGGGAATGAAAAGGCATTTATATGACTGAGATGTGGGGAGAGTGTTTTGTGTGAAGTATTCTTATAGAAATTAACGTGCTGCCGAGCGCTGTGGTTGGGAACGTTGTCATTTCAAAGCTCCCAATCCAAGTTCTCAGGCGATGTAATTTCTAAGGGAATGAAAAGGCATTTATTTGACTGAGATGTGGGGAGAGTGTTTTGTGTGAAGTATTCTTATAGAAATTAACGTGCTGCCGAGCGGGGTGGTTGGGAACGTTGTCATTTCAAAGCTCCCAATCCAAGTTCTCAGGCGATGTAATTTCTAAGGGAATGAAAAGGCATTTATTTGACTGAGATGTGGGGAGAGTGTTTTGTGTGAAGTATTCTTATAGAAATTAACGTGCTGCCGAGCGGGGTGGTTGGGAACGTTGTTATTTCGAAGCTCCCAATCCAAGTTCTCAGGCGATGTTAATTTCTAAGGGAATGAAAAGGCATTTATCTGACTGAGATGTGGGGAGAGTGTTTTGTGTGAAGTATTCTGATAGAAATTAACGTGCTGCCGAGCGCGGTGGTTGGGAACCTTGTCATTTCAAAGCTCCCAATCCAAGTTCTCAGGCGATGTAATTTCTAAGGGAATGAAAAGGCATTTATTTGACTGAGATGTGGGGAGAGTGTTTTGTGTAAAGTATTCTTATAGAAATTAACGTGCTGCCGAGCGCGGTGGTTGGGAACGTTGTCATTTCAAAGCTCCCAATCCAAGTTCTCAGGCGATGTAATTTCTAAGGGAATGAAAAGGCATTTATATGACTGAGATGTGGGGAGAGTGTTTTGTGTGAAGTATTCTTATAGAAATTAACGTGCTGCCGAGCGCGGTGGTTGGGAACGTTGTCATTTCAAAGCTCCCAATCCAAGTTCTCAGGCGATGTAATTTCTAAGGGAATGAAAAGGCATTTATTTGACTGAGATGTGGGGAGAGTGTTTTGTGTGAAGTATTCTTATAGAAATTAACGTGCTGCTGAGCGGGGTGGTTGGGAACGTTGTTATTTCGAAGTTCCCAATCCAAGTTCTCAGGCGATGTAATTTCTAAGGGAATGAAAAGGCATTTATCTGACTGAGATGTGGGGAGAGTGTTTTGTGTGAAGTATTCCCATAGAAATTAACGTGCTGCCGAGCGCGGTGGTTGGGAACTTTGTCATTTCAAAGCTCCCAATCCAAGTTCTCAGGCGATGTAATTTCTAAGGGAATGAAAAGGCATTTATTTGACTGAGATGTGGGGAGAGTGTTTTGTGTAAAGTATTCTTACAGAAATTAACGTGCTGCCGAGTGCGGTGGTTGGGAACGTTGTGATTTCAAAGCTCCCAATCCAAGTTCTCAGGCGATGTAATTTCTAAGGGAATGAAAAGGCATTTATTTGACTGAGATGTGGGGAGAGTGTTTTGTGTGAAGTATTCTTATAGAAATTAACGTGCTGCCGAGCGCGGTGGTTGGGAACCTTGTCATTTCAAAGCTCCCAATCCAAGTTCTCAGGCGATGTAATTTCTAAGGGAATGAAAAGGCATTTATTTGACTGAGATGTGGGGAGAGTGTTTTGTGTAAAGTATTCTTATAGAAATTAACGTGCTGCCGAGCGCGGTGGTTGGGAACGTTGTGATTTCAAAGCTCCCAATCCAAGTTCTCAGGCGATGTTAATTTCTAAGGGAATGAAAAGGCATTTATCTGACTGAGATGTGGGGAGAGTGTTTTGTGTGAAGTATTCTGATAGAAATTAACGTGCTGCCGAGCGCGGTGGTTGGGAACCTTGTCATTTCAAAGCTCCCAATCCAAGTTCTCAGGCGATGTAATTTCTAAGGGAATGAAAAGGCATTTATTTGACTGAGATGTGGGGAGAGTGTTTTGTGTAAAGTATTCTTATAGAAATTAACGTGCTGCCGAACGCGGTGGTTGGGAACGTTGTCATTTCAAAGCTCCCAATCCAAGTTCTCAGGCGATGTAATTTCTAAGGGAATGAAAAGGGATTTATTTGACTGAGATGTGGGGAGAGTGTTTTGTGTGAAGTATTCTTATAGAAATTAACGTGCTGCCGAGCGCGGTGGTTGGGAACCTTGTCATTTCAAAGCTCCCAATCCAAGTTCTCAGACGATGTAATTTCTAAGGGAATGAAAAGGCATTTATTTGACTGAGATGTGGGGAGAGTGTTTTGTGTAAAGTATTCTTATAGAAATTAACGTGCTGCCGTGCGCGGTGGTTGGGAACGTTGTGATTTCAAAGCTCCCAATCCAAGTTCTCAGGCGATGTAATTTCTAAGGGAATGAAAAGGCATTTATTTGACTGAGATGTGGGGAGAGTGTTTTGTGTGTGGTATTCTGATAGAAATTAACGTGCTGCCGAGCGCGATGGTTGGGAACCTTGTCATTTCAAAGCTCCCAATCCAAGTTCTCAGGCGATGTAATTTCTAAGGGAATGAAAAGGCATTTATTTGACTGAGATGTGGGGAGAGTGTTTTGTGTAAAGTATTCTTATAGAAATTAACGTGCTGCCGAGCGCGGTGGTTGGGAACGTTGTCATTTCAAAGCTCCCAATCCAAGTTCTCAGGCGATGTAATTTCTAAGGGAATGAAAAGGCATTTATTTGACTGAGATGTGGGGAGAGTGTTTTGTGTGAAGTATTCTTATAGAAATTAACGTGCTGCCGAGCGGGGTGGTTGGGAACGTTGTCATTTCAAAGCTCCCAATCCAAGTTCTCAGGCGATGTAATTTCTAAGGGAATGAAAAGGCATTTATTTGACTGAGATGTGGGGAGAGTGTTTTGTGTAAAGTATTCTTATAGAAATTAACGTGCTGCCGAGCGCGGTGGTTGGGAACGTTGTCATTTCAAAGCTCCCAATCCAAGTTCTCAGGCGATGTAATTTCTAAGGGAATGAAAAGGCATTTATATGACTGAGATGTGGGGAGAGTGTTTTGTGTGAAGTATTCTTATAGAAATTAACGTGCTGCCGAGCGCGGTGGTTGGGAACGTTGTCATTTCAAAGCTCCCAATCCAATTTCTCAGGCGATGTAATTTCTAAGGGAATGAAAAGGCATTTATTTGACTGAGATGTGGGGAGAGTGTTTTGTGTGAAGTATTCTTATAGAAATTAACGTGCTGCCGAGCGGGGTGGTTGGGAACGTTGTCATTTCAAAGCTCCCAATCCAAGTTCTCAGGCGATGTAATTTCTAAGGGAATGAAAAGGCATTTATTTGACTGAGATGTGGGGAGAGTGTTTTGTGTGAAGTATTCTTAAGAAATTAACGTGCTGCCGAGCGGGGTGGTTGGGAACGTTGTTATTTCGAAGCTCCCAATCCAAGTTCTCAGGCGATGTTAATTTCTAAGGGAATGAAAAGGCATTTATCTGACTGAGATGTGGGGAGAGTGTTTTGTGTGAAGTATTCTGATAGAAATTAACGTGCTGCCGAGCGCGGTGGTTGGGAACCTTGTCATTTCAAAGCTCCCAATCCAAGTTCTCAGGCGATGTAATTTCTAAGGGAATGAAAAGGCATTTATTTGACTGAGATGTGGGGAGAGTGTTTTGTGTAAAGTATTCTTATAGAAATTAACGTGCTGCCGAGCGCGGTGGTTGGGAACGTTGTCATTTCAAAGCTCCCAATCCAAGTTCTCAGGCGATGTAATTTCTAAGGGAATGAAAAGGCATTTATTTGACTGAGATGTGGGGAGAGTGTTTTGTGTGAAGTATTCTTAAGAAATTAACGTGCTGCCGAGCGGGGTGGTTGGGAACGTTGTCATTTCAAAGCTCCCAATCCAAGTTCTCAGGCGATGTAATTTCTAAGGGAATGAAAAGGCATTTATTTGACTGAGATGTGGGGAGAGTGTTTTGTGTGAAGTATTCTTATAGAAATTAACGTGCTGCCGAGCGGGGTGGTTGGGAACGTTGTTATTTCGAAGCTCCCAATCCAAGTTCTCAGGCGATGTTAATTTCTAAGGGAATGAAAAGGCATTTATCTGACTGAGATGTGGGGAGAGTGTTTTGTGTGAAGTATTCTGATAGAAATTAACGTGCTGCCGAGCGCGGTGGTTGGGAACCTTGTCATTTCAAAGCTCCCAATCCAAGTTCTCAGGCGATGTAATTTCTAAGGGAATGAAAAGGCATTTATTTGACTGAGATGTGGGGAGAGTGTTTTGTGTAAAGTATTCTTATAGAAATTAACGTGCTGCCGAGCGCGGTGGTTGGGAACGTTGTCATTTCAAAGCTCCCAATCCAAGTTCTCAGGCGATGTAATTTCTAAGGGAATGAAAAGGCATTTATATGACTGAGATGTGGGGAGAGTGTTTTGTGTGAAGTATTCTTATAGAAATTAACGTGCTGCCGAGCGCGGTGGTTGGGAACGTTGTCATTTCAAAGGTCCCAATCCAAGTTCTCAGGCGATGTAATTTCTAAGGGAATGAAAAGGCATTTATTTGACTGAGATGTGGGGAGAGTGTTTTGTGTGAAGTATTCTTATAGAAATTAACGTGCTGCCGAGCGGGGTGGTTGGGAACGTTGTCATTTCAAAGCTCCCAATCCAAGTTCTCAGGCGATGTAATTTCTAAGGGAATGAAAAGGCATTTATTTGACTGAGATGTGGGGAGAGTGTTTTGTGTAAAGTATTCTTATAGAAATTAACGTGCTGCCGAGCGCGGTGGTTGGGAACGTTGTCATTTCAAAGCTCCCAATCCAAGTTCTCAGGCGATGTAATTTCTAAGGGAATGAAAAGGCATTTATATGACTGAGATGTGGGGAGAGTGTTTTGTGTGAAGTATTCTTATAGAAATTAACGTGCTGCCGAGCGCGGTGGTTGGGAACGTTGTCATTTCAAAGCTCCCAATCCAATTTCTCAGGCGATGTAATTTCTAAGGGAATGAAAAGGCATTTATTTGACTGAGATGTGGGGAGAGTGTTTTGTGTGAAGTATTCTTATAGAAATTAACGTGCTGCCGAGCGGGGTGGTTGGGAACGTTGTCATTTCAAAGCTCCCAATCCAAGTTCTCAGGCGATGTAATTTCTAAGGGAATGAAAAGGCATTTATTTGACTGAGATGTGGGGAGAGTGTTTTGTGTGAAGTATTCTTAAGAAATTAACGTGCTGCCGAGCGGGGTGGTTGGGAACGTTGTTATTTCGAAGCTCCCAATCCAAGTTCTCAGGCGATGTTAATTTCTAAGGGAATGAAAAGGCATTTATCTGACTGAGATGTGGGGAGAGTGTTTTGTGTGAAGTATTCTGATAGAAATTAACGTGCTGCCGAGCGCGGTGGTTGGGAACCTTGTCATTTCAAAGCTCCCAATCCAAGTTCTCAGGCGATGTAATTTCTAAGGGAATGAAAAGGCATTTATTTGACTGAGATGTGGGGAGAGTGTTTTGTGTAAAGTATTCTTATAGAAATTAACGTGCTGCCGAGCGCGGTGGTTGGGAACGTTGTCATTTCAAAGCTCCCAATCCAAGTTCTCAGGCGATGTAATTTCTAAGGGAATGAAAAGGCATTTATTTGACTGAGATGTGGGGAGAGTGTTTTGTGTGAAGTATTCTTATAGAAATTAACGTGCTGCCGAGCGCGGTGGTTGGGAACCTTGTCATTTCAAAGCTCCCAATCCAAGTTCTCAGGCGATGTAATTTCTAAGGGAATGAAAAGGCATTTATTTGACTGAGATGTGGGGAGAGTGTTTTGTGTAAAGTATTCTTATAGAAATTAACGTGCTGCCGAGCGCGGTGGTTGGGAACGTTGTGATTTCAAAGCTCCCAATCCAAGTTCTCAGGCGATGTAATTTCTAAGGGAATGAAAAGGCATTTATTTGACTGAGATGTGGGGAGAGTGTTTTGTGTGTGGTATTCTGATAGAAATTAACGTGCTGCCGAGCGCGGTGGTTGGGAACCTTGTCATTTCAAAGCTCCCAATCCAAGTTCTCAGGCGATGTAATTTCTAAGGGAATGAAAAGGCATTTATTTGACTGAGATGTGGGGAGAGTGTTTTGTGTGTGGTATTCTGATAGAAATTAACGTGCTGCCGAGCGCGGTGGTTGGGAACCTTGTCATTTCAAAGCTCCCAATCCAAGTTCTCAGGCGATGTAATTTCTAAGGGAATGAAAAGGCATTTATTTGACTGAGATGTGGGGAGAGTGTTTTGTGTAAAGTATTCTTATAGAAATTAACGTGCTGCCGAGCGCGGTGGTTGGGAACGTTGTCATTTCAAAGCTCCCAATCCAAGTTCTCAGGCGATGTAATTTCTAAGGGAATGAAAAGGCATTTATTTGACTGAGATGTGGGGAGAGTGTTTTGTGTGAAGTATTCTTATAGAAATTAACGTGCTGCCGAGCGCGGTGGTTGGGAACCTTGTCATTTCAAAGGTCCCAATCCAAGTTCTCAGGCGATGTAATTTCTAAGGGAATGAAAAGGCATTTATTTGACTGAGATGTGGGGAGAGTGTTTTGTGTGAAGTATTCTTATAGAAATTAACGTGCTGCCGAGCGGGGTGGTTGGGAACGTTGTCATTTCAAAGCTCCCAATCCAAGTTCTCAGGCGATGTAATTTCTAAGGGAATGAAAAGGCATTTATTTGACTGAGATGTGGGGAGAGTGTTTTGTGTAAAGTATTCTTATAGAAATTAACGTGCTGCCGAGCGCGGTGGTTGGGAACGTTGTCATTTCAAAGCTCCCAATCCAAGTTCTCAGGCGATGTAATTTCTAAGGGAATGAAAAGGCATTTATATGACTGAGATGTGGGGAGAGTGTTTTGTGTGAAGTATTCTTATAGAAATTAACGTGCTGCCGAGCGCGGTGGTTGGGAACGTTGTCATTTCAAAGCTCCCAATCCAATTTCTCAGGCGATGTAATTTCTAAGGGAATGAAAAGGCATTTATTTGACTGAGATGTGGGGAGAGTGTTTTGTGTGAAGTATTCTTATAGAAATTAACGTGCTGCCGAGCGGGGTGGTTGGGAACGTTGTCATTTCAAAGCTCCCAATCCAAGTTCTCAGGCGATGTAATTTCTAAGGGAATGAAAAGGCATTTATTTGACTGAGATGTGGGGAGAGTGTTTTGTGTGAAGTATTCTTAAGAAATTAACGTGCTGCCGAGCGGGGTGGTTGGGAACGTTGTTATTTCGAAGCTCCCAATCCAAGTTCTCAGGCGATGTTAATTTCTAAGGGAATGAAAAGGCATTTATCTGACTGAGATGTGGGGAGAGTGTTTTGTGTGAAGTATTCTGATAGAAATTAACGTGCTGCCGAGCGCGGTGGTTGGGAACCTTGTCATTTCAAAGCTCCCAATCCAAGTTCTCAGGCGATGTAATTTCTAAGGGAATGAAAAGGCATTTATTTGACTGAGATGTGGGGAGAGTGTTTTGTGTAAAGTATTCTTATAGAAATTAACGTGCTGCCGAGCGCGGTGGTTGGGAACGTTGTCATTTCAAAGCTCCCAATCCAAGTTCTCAGGCGATGTAATTTCTAAGGGAATGAAAAGGCATTTATTTGACTGAGATGTGGGGAGAGTGTTTTGTGTGAAGTATTCTTATAGAAATTAACGTGCTGCCGAGCGCGGTGGTTGGGAACCTTGTCATTTCAAAGCTCCCAATCCAAGTTCTCAGGCGATGTAATTTCTAAGGGAATGAAAAGGCATTTATTTGACTGAGATGTGGGGAGAGTGTTTTGTGTAAAGTATTCTTATAGAAATTAACGTGCTGCCGAGCGCGGTGGTTGGGAACGTTGTGATTTCAAAGCTCCCAATCCAAGTTCTCAGGCGATGTAATTTCTAAGGGAATGAAAAGGCATTTATTTGACTGAGATGTGGGGAGAGTGTTTTGTGTGTGGTATTCTGATAGAAATTAACGTGCTGCCGAGCGCGGTGGTTGGGAACCTTGTCATTTCAAAGCTCCCAATCCAAGTTCTCAGGCGATGTAATTTCTAAGGGAATGAAAAGGCATTTATATGACTGAGATGTGGGGAGAGTGTTTTGTGTGAAGTATTCTTATAGAAATTAACGTGCTGCCGAGCGCGGTGGTTGGGAACGTTGTCATTTCAAAGGTCCCAATCCAAGTTCTCAGGCGATGTAATTTCTAAGGGAATGAAAAGGCATTTATTTGACTGAGATGTGGGGAGAGTGTTTTGTGTGAAGTATTCTTATAGAAATTAACGTGCTGCCGAGCGGGGTGGTTGGGAACGTTGTCATTTCAAAGCTCCCAATCCAAGTTCTCAGGCGATGTAATTTCTAAGGGAATGAAAAGGCATTTATTTGACTGAGATGTGGGGAGAGTGTTTTGTGTAAAGTATTCTTATAGAAATTAACGTGCTGCCGAGCGCGGTGGTTGGGAACGTTGTCATTTCAAAGCTCCCAATCCAAGTTCTCAGGCGATGTAATTTCTAAGGGAATGAAAAGGCATTTATATGACTGAGATGTGGGGAGAGTGTTTTGTGTGAAGTATTCTTATAGAAATTAACGTGCTGCCGAGCGCGGTGGTTGGGAACGTTGTCATTTCAAAGCTCCCAATCCAATTTCTCAGGCGATGTAATTTCTAAGGGAATGAAAAGGCATTTATTTGACTGAGATGTGGGGAGAGTGTTTTGTGTGAAGTATTCTTATAGAAATTAACGTGCTGCCGAGCGGGGTGGTTGGGAACGTTGTCATTTCAAAGCTCCCAATCCAAGTTCTCAGGCGATGTAATTTCTAAGGGAATGAAAAGGCATTTATTTGACTGAGATGTGGGGAGAGTGTTTTGTGTGAAGTATTCTTAAGAAATTAACGTGCTGCCGAGCGGGGTGGTTGGGAACGTTGTTATTTCGAAGCTCCCAATCCAAGTTCTCAGGCGATGTTAATTTCTAAGGGAATGAAAAGGCATTTATCTGACTGAGATGTGGGGAGAGTGTTTTGTGTGAAGTATTCTGATAGAAATTAACGTGCTGCCGAGCGCGGTGGTTGGGAACCTTGTCATTTCAAAGCTCCCAATCCAAGTTCTCAGGCGATGTAATTTCTAAGGGAATGAAAAGGCATTTATTTGACTGAGATGTGGGGAGAGTGTTTTGTGTAAAGTATTCTTATAGAAATTAACGTGCTGCCGAGCGCGGTGGTTGGGAACGTTGTCATTTCAAAGCTCCCAATCCAAGTTCTCAGGCGATGTAATTTCTAAGGGAATGAAAAGGCATTTATTTGACTGAGATGTGGGGAGAGTGTTTTGTGTGAAGTATTCTTATAGAAATTAACGTGCTGCCGAGCGCGGTGGTTGGGAACCTTGTCATTTCAAAGCTCCCAATCCAAGTTCTCAGGCGATGTAATTTCTAAGGGAATGAAAAGGCATTTATTTGACTGAGATGTGGGGAGAGTGTTTTGTGTAAAGTATTCTTATAGAAATTAACGTGCTGCCGAGCGCGGTGGTTGGGAACGTTGTGATTTCAAAGCTCCCAATCCAAGTTCTCAGGCGATGTAATTTCTAAGGGAATGAAAAGGCATTTATTTGACTGAGATGTGGGGAGAGTGTTTTGTGTGTGGTATTCTGATAGAAATTAACGTGCTGCCGAGCGCGGTGGTTGGGAACCTTGTCATTTCAAAGCTCCCAATCCAAGTTCTCAGGCGATGTAATTTCTAAGGGAATGAAAAGGCATTTATTTGACTGAGATGTGGGGAGAGTGTTTTGTGTAAAGTATTCTTATAGAAATTAACGTGCTGCCAAACGCGGTGGTTGGGAACGTTGTCATTTCAAAGCTCCCAATCCAAGTTCTCAGGCGATGTAATTTCTAAGGGAATGAAAAGGCATTTATATGACTGAGATGTGGGGAGAGTGTTTTGTGTGAAGTATTCTTATAGAAATTAACGTGCTGCCGAGCGCGGTGGTTGGGAACGTTGTCATTTCAAAGGTCCCAATCCAAGTTCTCAGGCGATGTAATTTCTAAGGGAATGAAAAGGCATTTATTTGACTGAGATGTGGGGAGAGTGTTTTGTGTGAAGTATTCTTATAGAAATTAACGTGCTGCCGAGCGGGGTGGTTGGGAACGTTGTCATTTCAAAGCTCCCAATCCAAGTTCTCAGGCGATGTAATTTCTAAGGGAATGAAAAGGCATTTATATGACTGAGATGTGGGGAGAGTGTTTTGTGTGAAGTATTCTTATAGAAATTAACGTGCTGCCGAGCGCGGTGGTTGGGAACGTTGTCATTTCAAAGCTCCCAATCCAAGTTCTCAGGCGATGTAATTTCTAAGGGAATGAAAAGGCATTTATTTGACTGAGATGTGGGGAGAGTGTTTTCTGTGAAGTATTCTTATAGAAATTAACGTGCTGCCGAGCGGGGTGGTTGGGAACGTTGTCATTTCAAAGCTCCCAATCCAAGTTCTCAGGCGATGTAATTTCTAAGGGAATGAAAAGGCATTTATTTGACTGAGATGTGGGGAGAGTGTTTTGTGTGAAGTATTCTTAAGAAATTAACGTGCTGCCGAGCGGGGTGGTTGGGAACGTTGTTATTTCGAAGCTCCCAATCCAAGTTCTCAGGCGATGTTAATTTCTAAGGGAATGAAAAGGCATTTATCTGACTGAGATGTGGGGAGAGTGTTTTGTGTGAAGTATTCTGATAGAAATTAACGTGCTGCCGAGCGCGGTGGTTGGGAACCTTGTCATTTCAAAGCTCCCAATCCAAGTTCTCAGGCGATGTAATTTCTAAGGGAATGAAAAGGCATTTATTTGACTGAGATGTGGGGAGAGTGTTTTGTGTGAAGTATTCTTATAGAAATTAACGTGCTGCCGAGCGGGGTGGTTGGGAACGTTGTCATTTCAAAGCTCCCAATCCAAGTTCTCAGGCGATGTAATTTCTAAGGGAATGAAAAGGCATTTATATGACTGAGATGTGGGGAGAGTGTTTTGTGTGAAGTATTCTTATAGAAATTAACGTGCTGCCGAGCGCGGTGGTTGGGAACGTTGTCATTTCAAAGCTCCCAATCCAAGTTCTCAGGCGATGTAATTTCTAAGGGAATGAAAAGGCATTTATTTGACTGAGATGTGGGGAGAGTGTTTTCTGTGAAGTATTCTTATAGAAATTAACGTGCTGCCGAGCGGGGTGGTTGGGAACGTTGTCATTTCAAAGCTCCCAATCCAAGTTCTCAGGCGATGTAATTTCTAAGGGAATGAAAAGGCATTTATTTGACTGAGATGTGGGGAGAGTGTTTTGTGTGAAGTATTCTTAAGAAATTAACGTGCTGCCGAGCGGGGTGGTTGGGAACGTTGTTATTTCGAAGCTCCCAATCCAAGTTCTCAGGCGATGTTAATTTCTAAGGGAATGAAAAGGCATTTATCTGACTGAGATGTGGGGAGAGTGTTTTGTGTGAAGTATTCTGATAGAAATTAACGTGCTGCCGAGCGCGGTGGTTGGGAACCTTGTCATTTCAAAGCTCCCAATCCAAGTTCTCAGGCGATGTAATTTCTAAGGGAATGAAAAGGCATTTATTTGACTGAGATGTGGGGAGAGTGTTTTGTGTAAAGTATTCTTATAGAAATTAACGTGCTGCCGAGCGCGGTGGTTGGGAACGTTGTCATTTCAAAGCTCCCAATCCAAGTTCTCAGGCGATGTAATTTCTAAGGGAATGAAAAGGCATTTATTTGACTGAGATGTGGGGAGAGTGTTTTGTGTGAAGTATTCTTATAGAAATTAACGTGCTGCCGAGCGCGGTGGTTGGGAACCTTGTCATTTCAAAGCTCCCAATCCAAGTTCTCAGGCGATGTAATTTCTAAGGGAATGAAAAGGCATTTATTTGACTGAGATGTGGGGAGAGTGTTTTGTGTAAAGTATTCTTATAGAAATTAACGTGCTGCCGAGCGCGGTGGTTGGGAACCTTGTCATTTCAAAGCTCCCAATCCAAGTTCTCAGACGATGTAATTTCTAAGGGAATGAAAAGGCATTTATTTGACTGAGATGTGGGGAGAGTGTTTTGTGTAAAGTATTCTTATAGAAATTAACGTGCTGCCGTGCGCGGTGGTTGGGAACGTTGTGATTTCAAAGCTCCCAATCCAAGTTCTCAGGCGATGTAATTTCTAAGGGAATGAAAAGGCATTTATTTGACTGAGATGTGGGGAGAGTGTTTTGTGTGTGGTATTCTGATAGAAATTAACGTGCTGCCGAGCGCGGTGGTTGGGAACCTTGTCATTTCAAAGCTCCCAATCCAAGTTCTCAGGCGATGTAATTTCTAAGGGAATGAAAAGGCATTTATTTGACTGAGATGTGGGGAGAGTGTTTTGTGTAAAGTATTCTTATAGAAATTAACGTGCTGCCGAGCGCGGTGGTTGGGAACGTTGTCATTTCAAAGCTCCCAATCCAAGTTCTCAGGCGATGTAATTTCTAAGGGAATGAAAAGGCATTTATATGACTGAGATGTGGGGAGAGTGTTTTGTGTGAAGTATTCTTATAGAAATTAACGTGCTGCCGAGCGCGGTGGTTGGGAACGTTGTCATTTCAAAGGTCCCAATCCAAGTTCTCAGGCGATGTAATTTCTAAGGGAATGAAAAGGCATTTATTTGACTGAGATGTGGGGAGAGTGTTTTGTGTGAAGTATTCTTATAGAAATTAACGTGCTGCCGAGCGGGGTGGTTGGGAACGTTGTCATTTCAAAGCTCCCAATCCAAGTTCTCAGGCGATGTAATTTCTAAGGGAATGAAAAGGCATTTATTTGACTGAGATGTGGGGAGAGTGTTTTGTGTAAAGTATTCTTATAGAAATTAACGTGCTGCCGAGCGCGGTGGTTGGGAACGTTGTCATTTCAAAGCTCCCAATCCAAGTTCTCAGGCGATGTAATTTCTAAGGGAATGAAAAGGCATTTATATGACTGAGATGTGGGGAGAGTGTTTTGTGTGAAGTATTCTTATAGAAATTAACGTGCTGCCGAGCGCGGTGGTTGGGAACGTTGTCATTTCAAAGCTCCCAATCCAATTTCTCAGGCGATGTAATTTCTAAGGGAATGAAAAGGCATTTATTTGACTGAGATGTGGGGAGAGTGTTTTGTGTGAAGTATTCTTATAGAAATTAACGTGCTGCCGAGCGGGGTGGTTGGGAACGTTGTCATTTCAAAGCTCCCAATCCAAGTTCTCAGGCGATGTAATTTCTAAGGGAATGAAAAGGCATTTATTTGACTGAGATGTGGGGAGTGTTTTGTGTGAAGTATTCTTAAGAAATTAACGTGCTGCCGAGCGGGGTGGTTGGGAACGTTGTTATTTCGAAGCTCCCAATCCAAGTTCTCAGGCGATGTTAATTTCTAAGGGAATGAAAAGGCATTTATCTGACTGAGATGTGGGGAGAGTGTTTTGTGTGAAGTATTCTGATAGAAATTAACGTGCTGCCGAGCGCGGTGGTTGGGAACCTTGTCATTTCAAAGCTCCCAATCCAAGTTCTCAGGCGATGTAATTTCTAAGGGAATGAAAAGGCATTTATTTGACTGAGATGTGGGGAGAGTGTTTTGTGTAAAGTATTCTTATAGAAATTAACGTGCTGCCGAGCGCGGTGGTTGGGAACGTTGTCATTTCAAAGCTCCCAATCCAAGTTCTCAGGCGATGTAATTTCTAAGGGAATGAAAAGGCATTTATTTGACTGAGATGTGGGGAGAGTGTTTTGTGTGAAGTATTCTTATAGAAATTAACGTGCTGCCGAGCGCGGTGGTTGGGAACCTTGTCATTTCAAAGCTCCCAATCCAAGTTCTCAGGCGATGTAATTTCTAAGGGAATGAAAAGGCATTTATTTGACTGAGATGTGGGGAGAGTGTTTTGTGTAAAGTATTCTTATAGAAATTAACGTGCTGCCGAGCGCGGTGGTTGGGAACGTTGTGATTTCAAAGCTCCCAATCCAAGTTCTCAGGCGATGTAATTTCTAAGGGAATGAAAAGGCATTTATTTGACTGAGATGTGGGGAGAGTGTTTTGTGTGTGGTATTCTGATAGAAATTAACGTGCTGCCGAGCGCGGTGGTTGGGAACCTTGTCATTTCAAAGCTCCCAATCCAAGTTCTCAGGCGATGTAATTTCTAAGGGAATGAAAAGGCATTTATTTGACTGAGATGTGGGGAGAGTGTTTTGTGTAAAGTATTCTTATAGAAATTAACGTGCTGCCGAGCGCGGTGGTTGGGAACGTTGTCATTTCAAAGCTCCCAATCCAAGTTCTCAGGCGATGTAATTTCTAAGGGAATGAAAAGGCATTTATATGACTGAGATGTGGGGAGAGTGTTTTGTGTGAAGTATTCTTATAGAAATTAACGTGCTGCCGAGCGCGGTGGTTGGGAACGTTGTCATTTCAAAGGTCCCAATCCAAGTTCTCAGGCGATGTAATTTCTAAGGGAATGAAAAGGCATTTATTTGACTGAGATGTGGGGAGAGTGTTTTGTGTAAAGTATTCTTATAGAAATTAACGTGCTGCCGAGCGCGGTGGTTGGGAACGTTGTCATTTCAAAGCTCCCAATCCAAGTTCTCAGGCGATGTAATTTCTAAGGGAATGAAAAGGCATTTATATGACTGAGATGTGGGGAGAGTGTTTTGTGTGAAGTATTCTTATAGAAATTAACGTGCTGCCGAGCGCGGTGGTTGGGAACGTTGTCATTTCAAAGGTCCCAATCCAAGTTCTCAGGCGATGTAATTTCTAAGGGAATGAAAAGGCATTTATTTGACTGAGATGTGGGGAGAGTGTTTTGTGTGAAGTATTCTTATAGAAATTAACGTGCTGCCGAGCGGGGTGGTTGGGAACGTTGTCATTTCAAAGCTCCCAATCCAAGTTCTCAGGCGATGTAATTTCTAAGGGAATGAAAAGGCATTTATTTGACTGAGATGTGGGGAGAGTGTTTTGTGTAAAGTATTCTTATAGAAATTAACGTGCTGCCGAGCGCGGTGGTTGGGAACGTTGTCATTTCAAAGCTCCCAATCCAAGTTCTCAGGCGATGTAATTTCTAAGGGAATGAAAAGGCATTTATATGACTGAGATGTGGGGAGAGTGTTTTGTGTGAAGTATTCTTATAGAAATTAACGTGCTGCCGAGCGCGGTGGTTGGGAACGTTGTCATTTCAAAGCTCCCAATCCAATTTCTCAGGCGATGTAATTTCTAAGGGAATGAAAAGGCATTTATTTGACTGAGATGTGGGGAGAGTGTTTTGTGTGAAGTATTCTTATAGAAATTAACGTGCTGCCGAGCGGGGTGGTTGGGAACGTTGTCATTTCAAAGCTCCCAATCCAAGTTCTCAGGCGATGTAATTTCTAAGGGAATGAAAAGGCATTTATTTGACTGAGATGTGGGGAGAGTGTTTTGTGTGAAGTATTCTTAAGAAATTAACGTGCTGCCGAGCGGGGTGGTTGGGAACGTTGTTATTTCGAAGCTCCCAATCCAAGTTCTCAGGCGATGTTAATTTCTAAGGGAATGAAAAGGCATTTATCTGACTGAGATGTGGGGAGAGTGTTTTGTGTGAAGTATTCTGATAGAAATTAACGTGCTGCCGAGCGCGGTGGTTGGGAACGTTGTCATTTCAAAGCTCCCAATCCAAGTTCTCAGGCGATGTAATTTCTAAGGGAATGAAAAGGCATTTATTTGACTGAGATGTGGGGAGAGTGTTTTGTGTGAAGTATTCTTATAGAAATTAACGTGCTGCCGAGCGCGGTGGTTGGGAACCTTGTCATTTCAAAGCTCCCAATCCAAGTTCTCAGGCGATGTAATTTCTAAGGGAATGAAAAGGCATTTATTTGACTGAGATGTGGGGAGAGTGTTTTGTGTAAAGTATTCTTATAGAAATTAACGTGCTGCCGAGCGCGGTGGTTGGGAACGTTGTGATTTCAAAGCTCCCAATCCAAGTTCTCAGGCGATGTAATTTCTAAGGGAATGAAAAGGCATTTATTTGACTGAGATGTGGGGAGAGTGTTTTGTGTGTGGTATTCTGATAGAAATTAACGTGCTGCCGAGCGCGGTGGTTGGGAACCTTGTCATTTCAAAGCTCCCAATCCAAGTTCTCAGGCGATGTAATTTCTAAGGGAATGAAAAGGCATTTATTTGACTGAGATGTGGGGAGAGTGTTTTGTGTAAAGTATTCTTATAGAAATTAACGTGCTGCCGAGCGCGGTGGTTGGGAACGTTGTCATTTCAAAGCTCCCAATCCAAGTTCTCAGGCGATGTAATTTCTAAGGGAATGAAAAGGCATTTATATGACTGAGATGTGGGGAGAGTGTTTTGTGTGAAGTATTCTTATAGAAATTAACGTGCTGCCGAGCGCGGTGGTTGGGAACGTTGTCATTTCAAAGGTCCCAATCCAAGTTCTCAGGCGATGTAATTTCTAAGGGAATGAAAAGGCATTTATTTGACTGAGATGTGGGGAGAGTGTTTTGTGTGAAGTATTCTTATAGAAATTAACGTGCTGCCGAGCGGGGTGGTTGGGAACGTTGTCATTTCAAAGCTCCCAATCCAAGTTCTCAGGCGATGTAATTTCTAAGGGAATGAAAAGGCATTTATATGACTGAGATGTGGGGAGAGTGTTTTGTGTGAAGTATTCTTATAGAAATTAACGTGCTGCCGAGCGCGGTGGTTGGGAACGTTGTCATTTCAAAGCTCCCAATCCAAGTTCTCAGGCGATGTAATTTCTAAGGGAATGAAAAGGCATTTATTTGACTGAGATGTGGGGAGAGTGTTTTCTGTGAAGTATTCTTATAGAAATTAACGTGCTGCCGAGCGGGGTGGTTGGGAACGTTGTCATTTCAAAGCTCCCAATCCAAGTTCTCAGGCGATGTAATTTCTAAGGGAATGAAAAGGCATTGATTTGACTGAGATGTGGGGAGAGTGTTTTGTGTGAAGTATTCTTAAGAAATTAACGTGCTGCCGAGCGGGGTGGTTGGGAACGTTGTTATTTCGAAGCTCCCAATCCAAGTTCTCAGGCGATGTTAATTTCTAAGGGAATGAAAAGGCATTTATCTGACTGAGATGTGGGGAGAGTGTTTTGTGTGAAGTATTCTGATAGAAATTAACGTGCTGCCGAGCGCGGTGGTTGGGAACGTTGTCATTTCAAAGCTCCCAATCCAAGTTCTCAGGCGATGTAATTTCTAAGGGAATGAAAAGGCATTTATTTGACTGAGATGTGGGGAGAGTGTTTTGTGTGAAGTATTCTTATAGAAATTAACGTGCTGCCGAGCGGGGTGGTTGGGAACGTTGTCATTTCAAAGCTCCCAATCCAAGTTCTCAGGCGATGTAATTTCTAAGGGAATGAAAAGGCATTTATATGACTGAGATGTGGGGAGAGTGTTTTGTGTGAAGTATTCTTATAGAAATTAACGTGCTGCCGAGCGCGGTGGTTGGGAACGTTGTCATTTCAAAGCTCCCAATCCAAGTTCTCAGGCGATGTAATTTCTAAGGGAATGAAAAGGCATTTATTTGACTGAGATGTGGGGAGAGTGTTTTCTGTGAAGTATTCTTATAGAAATTAACGTGCTGCCGAGCGGGGTGGTTGGGAACGTTGTCATTTCAAAGCTCCCAATCCAAGTTCTCAGGCGATGTAATTTCTAAGGGAATGAAAAGGCATTTATTTGACTGAGATGTGGGGAGAGTGTTTTGTGTGAAGTATTCTTAAGAAATTAACGTGCTGCCGAGCGGGGTGGTTGGGAACGTTGTTATTTCGAAGCTCCCAATCCAAGTTCTCAGGCGATGTTAATTTCTAAGGGAATGAAAAGGCATTTATCTGACTGAGATGTGGGGAGAGTGTTTTGTGTGAAGTATTCTGATAGAAATTAACGTGCTGCCGAGCGCGGTGGTTGGGAACCTTGTCATTTCAAAGCTCCCAATCCAAGTTCTCAGGCGATGTAATTTCTAAGGGAATGAAAAGGCATTTATTTGACTGAGATGTGGGGAGAGTGTTTTGTGTAAAGTATTCTTATAGAAATTAACGTGCTGCCGAGCGCGGTGGTTGGGAACGTTGTCATTTCAAAGCTCCCAATCCAAGTTCTCAGGCGATGTAATTTCTAAGGGAATGAAAAGGCATTTATTTGACTGAGATGTGGGGAGAGTGTTTTGTGTGAAGTATTCTTATAGAAATTAACGTGCTGCCGAGCGCGGTGGTTGGGAACCTTGTCATTTCAAAGCTCCCAATCCAAGTTCTCAGGCGATGTAATTTCTAAGGGAATGAAAAGGCATTTATTTGACTGAGATGTGGGGAGAGTGTTTTGTGTAAAGTATTCTTATAGAAATTAACGTGCTGCCGAGCGCGGTGGTTGGGAACGTTGTGATTTCAAAGCTCCCAATCCAAGTTCTCAGGCGATGTAATTTCTAAGGGAATGAAAAGGCATTTATTTGACTGAGATGTGGGGAGAGTGTTTTGTGTGTGGTATTCTGATAGAAATTAACGTGCTGCCGAGCGCGGTGGTTGGGAACCTTGTCATTTCAAAGCTCCCAATCCAAGTTCTCAGGCGATGTAATTTCTAAGGGAATGAAAAGGCATTTATTTGACTGAGATGTGGGGAGAGTGTTTTGTGTAAAGTATTCTTATAGAAATTAACGTGCTGCCGAGCGCGGTGGTTGGGAACGTTGTCATTTCAAAGCTCCCAATCCAAGTTCTCAGGCGATGTAATTTCTAAGGGAATGAAAAGGCATTTATATGACTGAGATGTGGGGAGAGTGTTTTGTGTGAAGTATTCTTATAGAAAATAACGTGCTGCCGAGCGCGGTGGTTGGGAACGTTGTCATTTCAAAGCTCCCAATCCAAGTTCTCAGGCGATGTAATTTCTAAGGGAATGAAAAGGCATTTATTTGACTGAGATGTGGGGAGAGTGTTTTGTGTGAAGTATTCTTATAGAAATTAACGTGCTGCCGAGCGGGGTGGTTGGGAACGTTGTCATTTCAAAGCTCCCAATCCAAGTTCTCAGGCGATGTAATTTCTAAGGGAATGAAAAGGCATTTATTTGACTGAGATGTGGGGAGAGTGTTTTGTGTGAAGTATTCTTATAGAAATTAACGTGCTGCCGAGCGGGGTGGTTGGGAACGTTGTTATTTCGAAGCTCCCAATCCAAGTTCTCAGGCGATGTAATTTCTAAGGGAATGAAAAGGCATTTATTTGACTGAGATGTGGGGAGAGTGTTTTGTGTGTGGTATTCTGATAGAAATTAACGTGCTGCCGAGCGCGGTGGTTGGGAACCTTGTCATTTCAAAGCTCCCAATCCAAGTTCTCAGGCGATGTAATTTCTAAGGGAATGAAAAGGCATTTATTTGACTGAGATGTGGGGAGAGTGTTTTGTGTAAAGTATTCTTATAGAAATTAACGTGCTGCCGAGCGCGGTGGTTGGGAACGTTGTCATTTCAAAGCTCCCAATCCAAGTTCTCAGGCGATGTAATTTCTAAGGGAATGAAAAGGCATTTATATGACTGAGATGTGGGGAGAGTGTTTTGTGTGAAGTATTCTTATAGAAATTAACGTGCTGCCGAGCGCGGTGGTTGGGAACGTTGTCATTTCAAAGGTCCCAATCCAAGTTCTCAGGCGATGTAATTTCTAAGGGAATGAAAAGGCATTTATTTGACTGAGATGTGGGGAGAGTGTTTTGTGTAAAGTATTCTTATAGAAATTAACGTGCTGCCGAGCGCGGTGGTTGGGAACGTTGTCATTTCAAAGCTCCCAATCCAAGTTCTCAGGCGATGTAATTTCTAAGGGAATGAAAAGGCATTTATATGACTGAGATGTGGGGAGAGTGTTTTGTGTGAAGTATTCTTATAGAAATTAACGTGCTGCCGAGCGCGGTGGTTGGGAACGTTGTCATTTCAAAGGTCCCAATCCAAGTTCTCAGGCGATGTAATTTCTAAGGGAATGAAAAGGCATTTATTTGACTGAGATGTGGGGAGAGTGTTTTGTGTGAAGTATTCTTATAGAAATTAACGTGCTGCCGAGCGGG
Source organism: Metellina segmentata (assembly GCA_947359465.1). Taxonomy (NCBI): domain Eukaryota; kingdom Metazoa; phylum Arthropoda; class Arachnida; order Araneae; family Tetragnathidae; genus Metellina; species Metellina segmentata. Next base: position 17,081,288 of record OX375879.1, on the reverse strand, counting down.
GTGGTTGGGAACGTTGTCATTTCAAAGCTCCCAATCCAAGTTCTCAGGCGATGTAATTTCTAAGGGAATGAAAAGGCATTTATTTGACTGAGATGTGGGGAGAGTGTTTTGTGTAAAGTATTCTTATAGAAATTAACGTGCTGCCGAGCGCGGTGGTTGGGAACGTTGTCATTTCAAAGCTCCCAATCCAAGTTCTCAGGCGATGTAATTTCTAAGGGAATGAAAAGGCATTTATATGACTGAGATGTGGGGAGAGTGTTTTGTGTGAAGTATTCTTATAGAAATTAACGTGCTGCCGAGCGCGGTGGTTGGGAACGTTGTCATTTCAAAGCTCCCAATCCAATTTCTCAGGCGATGTAATTTCTAAGGGAATGAAAAGGCATTTATTTGACTGAGATGTGGGGAGAGTGTTTTGTGTGAAGTATTCTTATAGAAATTAACGTGCTGCCGAGCGGGGTGGTTGGGAACGTTGTCATTTCAAAGCTCCCAATCCAAGTTCTCAGGCGATGTAATTTCTAAGGGAATGAAAAGGCATTTATTTGACTGAGATGTGGGGAGAGTGTTTTGTGTGAAGTATTCTTAAGAAATTAACGTGCTGCCGAGCGGGGTGGTTGGGAACGTTGTTATTTCGAAGCTCCCAATCCAAGTTCTCAGGCGATGTTAATTTCTAAGGGAATGAAAAGGCATTTATCTGACTGAGATGTGGGGAGAGTGTTTTGTGTGAAGTATTCTGATAGAAATTAACGTGCTGCCGAGCGCGGTGGTTGGGAACGTTGTCATTTCAAAGCTCCCAATCCAAGTTCTCAGGCGATGTAATTTCTAAGGGAATGAAAAGGCATTTATTTGACTGAGATGTGGGGAGAGTGTTTTGTGTGAAGTATTCTTATAGAAATTAACGTGCTGCCGAGCGCGGTGGTTGGGAACCTTGTCATTTCAAAGCTCCCAATCCAAGTTCTCAGGCGATGTAATTTCTAAGGGAATGAAAAGGCATTTATTTGACTGAGATGTGGGGAGAGTGTTTTGTGTAAAGTATTCTTATAGAAATTAACGTGCTGCCGAGCGCGGTGGTTGGGAACGTTGTGATTTCAAAGCTCCCAATCCAAGTTCTCAGGCGATGTAATTTCTAAGGGAATGAAAAGGCATTTATTTGACTGAGATGTGGGGAGAGTGTTTTGTGTGTGGTATTCTGATAGAAATTAACGTGCTGCCGAGCGCGGTGGTTGGGAACCTTGTCATTTCAAAGCTCCCAATCCAAGTTCTCAGGCGATGTAATTTCTAAGGGAATGAAAAGGCATTTATTTGACTGAGATGTGGGGAGAGTGTTTTGTGTAAAGTATTCTTATAGAAATTAACGTGCTGCCGAGCGCGGTGGTTGGGAACGTTGTCATTTCAAAGCTCCCAATCCAAGTTCTCAGGCGATGTAATTTCTAAGGGAATGAAAAGGCATTTATATGACTGAGATGTGGGGAGAGTGTTTTGTGTGAAGTATTCTTATAGAAATTAACGTGCTGCCGAGCGCGGTGGTTGGGAACGTTGTCATTTCAAAGGTCCCAATCCAAGTTCTCAGGCGATGTAATTTCTAAGGGAATGAAAAGGCATTTATTTGACTGAGATGTGGGGAGAGTGTTTTGTGTGAAGTATTCTTATAGAAATTAACGTGCTGCCGAGCGGGGTGGTTGGGAACGTTGTCATTTCAAAGCTCCCAATCCAAGTTCTCAGGCGATGTAATTTCTAAGGGAATGAAAAGGCATTTATATGACTGAGATGTGGGGAGAGTGTTTTGTGTGAAGTATTCTTATAGAAATTAACGTGCTGCCGAGCGCGGTGGTTGGGAACGTTGTCATTTCAAAGCTCCCAATCCAAGTTCTCAGGCGATGTAATTTCTAAGGGAATGAAAAGGCATTTATTTGACTGAGATGTGGGGAGAGTGTTTTCTGTGAAGTATTCTTATAGAAATTAACGTGCTGCCGAGCGGGGTGGTTGGGAACGTTGTCATTTCAAAGCTCCCAATCCAAGTTCTCAGGCGATGTAATTTCTAAGGGAATGAAAAGGCATTGATTTGACTGAGATGTGGGGAGAGTGTTTTGTGTGAAGTATTCTTAAGAAATTAACGTGCTGCCGAGCGGGGTGGTTGGGAACGTTGTTATTTCGAAGCTCCCAATCCAAGTTCTCAGGCGATGTTAATTTCTAAGGGAATGAAAAGGCATTTATCTGACTGAGATGTGGGGAGAGTGTTTTGTGTGAAGTATTCTGATAGAAATTAACGTGCTGCCGAGCGCGGTGGTTGGGAACCTTGTCATTTCAAAGCTCCCAATCCAAGTTCTCAGGCGATGTAATTTCTAAGGGAATGAAAAGGCATTTATTTGACTGAGATGTGGGGAGAGTGTTTTGTGTGAAGTATTCTTATAGAAATTAACGTGCTGCCGAGCGGGGTGGTTGGGAACGTTGTCATTTCAAAGCTCCCAATCCAAGTTCTCAGGCGATGTAATTTCTAAGGGAATGAAAAGGCATTTATATGACTGAGATGTGGGGAGAGTGTTTTGTGTGAAGTATTCTTATAGAAATTAACGTGCTGCCGAGCGCGGTGGTTGGGAACGTTGTCATTTCAAAGCTCCCAATCCAAGTTCTCAGGCGATGTAATTTCTAAGGGAATGAAAAGGCATTTATTTGACTGAGATGTGGGGAGAGTGTTTTCTGTGAAGTATTCTTATAGAAATTAACGTGCTGCCGAGCGGGGTGGTTGGGAACGTTGTCATTTCAAAGCTCCCAATCCAAGTTCTCAGGCGATGTAATTTCTAAGGGAATGAAAAGGCATTTATTTGACTGAGATGTGGGGAGAGTGTTTTGTGTGAAGTATTCTTAAGAAATTAACGTGCTGCCGAGCGGGGTGGTTGGGAACGTTGTTATTTCGAAGCTCCCAATCCAAGTTCTCAGGCGATGTTAATTTCTAAGGGAATGAAAAGGCATTTATCTGACTGAGATGTGGGGAGAGTGTTTTGTGTGAAGTATTCTGATAGAAATTAACGTGCTGCCGAGCGCGGTGGTTGGGAACCTTGTCATTTCAAAGCTCCCAATCCAAGTTCTCAGGCGATGTAATTTCTAAGGGAATGAAAAGGCATTTATTTGACTGAGATGTGGGGAGAGTGTTTTGTGTAAAGTATTCTTATAGAAATTAACGTGCTGCCGAGCGCGGTGGTTGGGAACGTTGTCATTTCAAAGCTCCCAATCCAAGTTCTCAGGCGATGTAATTTCTAAGGGAATGAAAAGGCATTTATATGACTGAGATGTGGGGAGAGTGTTTTGTGTGAAGTATTCTTATAGAAATTAACGTGCTGCCGAGCGCGGTGGTTGGGAACGTTGTCATTTCAAAGCTCCCAATCCAATTTCTCAGGCGATGTAATTTCTAAGGGAATGAAAAGGCATTTATTTGACTGAGATGTGGGGAGAGTGTTTTGTGTGAAGTATTCTTATAGAAATTAACGTGCTGCCGAGCGGGGTGGTTGGGAACGTTGTCATTTCAAAGCTCCCAATCCAAGTTCTCAGGCGATGTAATTTCTAAGGGAATGAAAAGGCATTTATTTGACTGAGATGTGGGGAGAGTGTTTTGTGTGAAGTATTCTTAAGAAATTAACGTGCTGCCGAGCGGGGTGGTTGGGAACGTTGTTATTTCGAAGCTCCCAATCCAAGTTCTCAGGCGATGTTAATTTCTAAGGGAATGAAAAGGCATTTATCTGACTGAGATGTGGGGAGAGTGTTTTGTGTGAAGTATTCTGATAGAAATTAACGTGCTGCCGAGCGCGGTGGTTGGGAACGTTGTCATTTCAAAGCTCCCAATCCAAGTTCTCAGGCGATGTAATTTCTAAGGGAATGAAAAGGCATTTATTTGACTGAGATGTGGGGAGAGTGTTTTGTGTGAAGTATTCTTATAGAAATTAACGTGCTGCCGAGCGCGGTGGTTGGGAACCTTGTCATTTCAAAGCTCCCAATCCAAGTTCTCAGGCGATGTAATTTCTAAGGGAATGAAAAGGCATTTATTTGACTGAGATGTGGGGAGAGTGTTTTGTGTAAAGTATTCTTATAGAAATTAACGTGCTGCCGAGCGCGGTGGTTGGGAACGTTGTGATTTCAAAGCTCCCAATCCAAGTTCTCAGGCGATGTAATTTCTAAGGGAATGAAAAGGCATTTATTTGACTGAGATGTGGGGAGAGTGTTTTGTGTGTGGTATTCTGATAGAAATTAACGTGCTGCCGAGCGCGGTGGTTGGGAACCTTGTCATTTCAAAGCTCCCAATCCAAGTTCTCAGGCGATGTAATTTCTAAGGGAATGAAAAGGCATTTATTTGACTGAGATGTGGGGAGAGTGTTTTGTGTAAAGTATTCTTATAGAAATTAACGTGCTGCCGAGCGCGGTGGTTGGGAACGTTGTCATTTCAAAGCTCCCAATCCAAGTTCTCAGGCGATGTAATTTCTAAGGGAATGAAAAGGCATTTATATGACTGAGATGTGGGGAGAGTGTTTTGTGTGAAGTATTCTTATAGAAATTAACGTGCTGCCGAGCGCGGTGGTTGGGAACGTTGTCATTTCAAAGGTCCCAATCCAAGTTCTCAGGCGATGTAATTTCTAAGGGAATGAAAAGGCATTTATTTGACTGAGATGTGGGGAGAGTGTTTTGTGTGAAGTATTCTTATAGAAATTAACGTGCTGCCGAGCGGGGTGGTTGGGAACGTTGTCATTTCAAAGCTCCCAATCCAAGTTCTCAGGCGATGTAATTTCTAAGGGAATGAAAAGGCATTTATATGACTGAGATGTGGGGAGAGTGTTTTGTGTGAAGTATTCTTATAGAAATTAACGTGCTGCCGAGCGCGGTGGTTGGGAACGTTGTCATTTCAAAGCTCCCAATCCAAGTTCTCAGGCGATGTAATTTCTAAGGGAATGAAAAGGCATTTATTTGACTGAGATGTGGGGAGAGTGTTTTCTGTGAAGTATTCTTATAGAAATTAACGTGCTGCCGAGCGGGGTGGTTGGGAACGTTGTCATTTCAAAGCTCCCAATCCAAGTTCTCAGGCGATGTAATTTCTAAGGGAATGAAAAGGCATTGATTTGACTGAGATGTGGGGAGAGTGTTTTGTGTGAAGTATTCTTAAGAAATTAACGTGCTGCCGAGCGGGGTGGTTGGGAACGTTGTTATTTCGAAGCTCCCAATCCAAGTTCTCAGGCGATGTTAATTTCTAAGGGAATGAAAAGGCATTTATCTGACTGAGATGTGGGGAGAGTGTTTTGTGTGAAGTATTCTGATAGAAATTAACGTGCTGCCGAGCGCGGTGGTTGGGAACCTTGTCATTTCAAAGCTCCCAATCCAAGTTCTCAGGCGATGTAATTTCTAAGGGAATGAAAAGGCATTTATTTGACTGAGATGTGGGGAGAGTGTTTTGTGTGAAGTATTCTTATAGAAATTAACGTGCTGCCGAGCGGGGTGGTTGGGAACGTTGTCATTTCAAAGCTCCCAATCCAAGTTCTCAGGCGATGTAATTTCTAAGGGAATGAAAAGGCATTTATATGACTGAGATGTGGGGAGAGTGTTTTGTGTGAAGTATTCTTATAGAAATTAACGTGCTGCCGAGCGCGGTGGTTGGGAACGTTGTCATTTCAAAGCTCCCAATCCAAGTTCTCAGGCGATGTAATTTCTAAGGGAATGAAAAGGCATTTATTTGACTGAGATGTGGGGAGAGTGTTTTCTGTGAAGTATTCTTATAGAAATTAACGTGCTGCCGAGCGGGGTGGTTGGGAACGTTGTCATTTCAAAGCTCCCAATCCAAGTTCTCAGGCGATGTAATTTCTAAGGGAATGAAAAGGCATTTATTTGACTGAGATGTGGGGAGAGTGTTTTGTGTGAAGTATTCTTAAGAAATTAACGTGCTGCCGAGCGGGGTGGTTGGGAACGTTGTTATTTCGAAGCTCCCAATCCAAGTTCTCAGGCGATGTTAATTTCTAAGGGAATGAAAAGGCATTTATCTGACTGAGATGTGGGGAGAGTGTTTTGTGTGAAGTATTCTGATAGAAATTAACGTGCTGCCGAGCGCGGTGGTTGGGAACCTTGTCATTTCAAAGCTCCCAATCCAAGTTCTCAGGCGATGTAATTTCTAAGGGAATGAAAAGGCATTTATTTGACTGAGATGTGGGGAGAGTGTTTTGTGTAAAGTATTCTTATAGAAATTAACGTGCTGCCGAGCGCGGTGGTTGGGAACGTTGTCATTTCAAAGCTCCCAATCCAAGTTCTCAGGCGATGTAATTTCTAAGGGAATGAAAAGGCATTTATTTGACTGAGATGTGGGGAGAGTGTTTTGTGTGAAGTATTCTTATAGAAATTAACGTGCTGCCGAGCGCGGTGGTTGGGAACCTTGTCATTTCAAAGCTCCCAATCCAAGTTCTCAGGCGATGTAATTTCTAAGGGAATGAAAAGGCATTTATTTGACTGAGATGTGGGGAGAGTGTTTTGTGTAAAGTATTCTTATAGAAATTAACGTGCTGCCGAGCGCGGTGGTTGGGAACGTTGTGATTTCAAAGCTCCCAATCCAAGTTCTCAGGCGATGTAATTTCTAAGGGAATGAAAAGGCATTTATTTGACTGAGATGTGGGGAGAGTGTTTTGTGTGTGGTATTCTGATAGAAATTAACGTGCTGCCGAGCGCGGTGGTTGGGAACCTTGTCATTTCAAAGCTCCCAATCCAAGTTCTCAGGCGATGTAATTTCTAAGGGAATGAAAAGGCATTTATTTGACTGAGATGTGGGGAGAGTGTTTTGTGTAAAGTATTCTTATAGAAATTAACGTGCTGCCGAGCGCGGTGGTTGGGAACGTTGTCATTTCAAAGCTCCCAATCCAAGTTCTCAGGCGATGTAATTTCTAAGGGAATGAAAAGGCATTTATATGACTGAGATGTGGGGAGAGTGTTTTGTGTGAAGTATTCTTATAGAAAATAACGTGCTGCCGAGCGCGGTGGTTGGGAACGTTGTCATTTCAAAGCTCCCAATCCAAGTTCTCAGGCGATGTAATTTCTAAGGGAATGAAAAGGCATTTATTTGACTGAGATGTGGGGAGAGTGTTTTGTGTGAAGTATTCTTATAGAAATTAACGTGCTGCCGAGCGGGGTGGTTGGGAACGTTGTCATTTCAAAGCTCCCAATCCAAGTTCTCAGGCGATGTAATTTCTAAGGGAATGAAAAGGCATTTATATGACTGAGATGTGGGGAGAGTGTTTTGTGTGAAGTATTCTTATAGAAATTAACGTGCTGCCGAGCGCGGTGGTTGGGAACGTTGTCATTTCAAAGCTCCCAATCCAAGTTCTCAGGCGATGTAATTTCTAAGGGAATGAAAAGGCATTTATTTGACTGAGATGTGGGGAGAGTGTTTTCTGTGAAGTATTCTTATAGAAATTAACGTGCTGCCGAGCGGGGTGGTTGGGAACGTTGTCATTTCAAAGCTCCCAATCCAAGTTCTCAGGCGATGTAATTTCTAAGGGAATGAAAAGGCATTGATTTGACTGAGATGTGGGGAGAGTGTTTTGTGTGAAGTATTCTTAAGAAATTAACGTGCTGCCGAGCGGGGTGGTTGGGAACGTTGTTATTTCGAAGCTCCCAATCCAAGTTCTCAGGCGATGTTAATTTCTAAGGGAATGAAAAGGCATTTATCTGACTGAGATGTGGGGAGAGTGTTTTGTGTGAAGTATTCTGATAGAAATTAACGTGCTGCCGAGCGCGGTGGTTGGGAACCTTGTCATTTCAAAGCTCCCAATCCAAGTTCTCAGGCGATGTAATTTCTAAGGGAATGAAAAGGCATTTATTTGACTGAGATGTGGGGAGAGTGTTTTGTGTGAAGTATTCTTATAGAAATTAACGTGCTGCCGAGCGGGGTGGTTGGGAACGTTGTCATTTCAAAGCTCCCAATCCAAGTTCTCAGGCGATGTAATTTCTAAGGGAATGAAAAGGCATTTATATGACTGAGATGTGGGGAGAGTGTTTTGTGTGAAGTATTCTTATAGAAATTAACGTGCTGCCGAGCGCGGTGGTTGGGAACGTTGTCATTTCAAAGCTCCCAATCCAAGTTCTCAGGCGATGTAATTTCTAAGGGAATGAAAAGGCATTTATTTGACTGAGATGTGGGGAGAGTGTTTTCTGTGAAGTATTCTTATAGAAATTAACGTGCTGCCGAGCGGGGTGGTTGGGAACGTTGTCATTTCAAAGCTCCCAATCCAAGTTCTCAGGCGATGTAATTTCTAAGGGAATGAAAAGGCATTTATTTGACTGAGATGTGGGGAGAGTGTTTTGTGTGAAGTATTCTTAAGAAATTAACGTGCTGCCGAGCGGGGTGGTTGGGAACGTTGTTATTTCGAAGCTCCCAATCCAAGTTCTCAGGCGATGTTAATTTCTAAGGGAATGAAAAGGCATTTATCTGACTGAGATGTGGGGAGAGTGTTTTGTGTGAAGTATTCTGATAGAAATTAACGTGCTGCCGAGCGCGGTGGTTGGGAACCTTGTCATTTCAAAGCTCCCAATCCAAGTTCTCAGGCGATGTAATTTCTAAGGGAATGAAAAGGCATTTATTTGACTGAGATGTGGGGAGAGTGTTTTGTGTAAAGTATTCTTATAGAAATTAACGTGCTGCCGAGCGCGGTGGTTGGGAACGTTGTCATTTCAAAGCTCCCAATCCAAGTTCTCAGGCGATGTAATTTCTAAGGGAATGAAAAGGCATTTATTTGACTGAGATGTGGGGAGAGTGTTTTGTGTGAAGTATTCTTATAGAAATTAACGTGCTGCCGAGCGCGGTGGTTGGGAACCTTGTCATTTCAAAGCTCCCAATCCAAGTTCTCAGGCGATGTAATTTCTAAGGGAATGAAAAGGCATTTATTTGACTGAGATGTGGGGAGAGTGTTTTGTGTAAAGTATTCTTATAGAAATTAACGTGCTGCCGAGCGCGGTGGTTGGGAACGTTGTGATTTTAAAGCTCCCAATCCAAGTTCTCAGGCGATGTAATTTCTAAGGGAATGAAAAGGCATTTATTTGACTGAGATGTGGGGAGAGTGTTTTGTGTGTGGTATTCTGATAGAAATTAACGTGCTGCCGAGCGCGGTGGTTGGGAACCTTGTCATTTCAAAGCTCCCAATCCAAGTTCTCAGGCGATGTAATTTCTAAGGGAATGAAAAGGCATTTATTTGACTGAGATGTGGGGAGAGTGTTTTGTGTAAAGTATTCTTATAGAAATTAACGTGCTGCCGAGCGCGGTGGTTGGGAACGTTGTCATTTCAAAGCTCCCAATCCAAGTTCTCAGGCGATGTAATTTCTAAGGGAATGAAAAGGCATTTATATGACTGAGATGTGGGGAGAGTGTTTTGTGTGAAGTATTCTTATAGAAAATAACGTGCTGCCGAGCGCGGTGGTTGGGAACGTTGTCATTTCAAAGCTCCCAATCCAAGTTCTCAGGCGATGTAATTTCTAAGGGAATGAAAAGGCATTTATTTGACTGAGATGTGGGGAGAGTGTTTTGTGTGAAGTATTCTTATAGAAATTAACGTGCTGCCGAGCGGGGTGGTTGGGAACGTTGTCATTTCAAAGCTCCCAATCCAAGTTCTCAGGCGATGTAATTTCTAAGGGAATGAAAAGGCATTTATTTGACTGAGATGTGGGGAGAGTGTTTTGTGTGAAGTATTCTTATAGAAATTAACGTGCTGCCGAGCGGGGTGGTTGGGAACGTTGTTATTTCGAAGCTCCCAATCCAAGTTCTCAGGCGATGTTAATTTCTAAGGGAATGAAAAGGCATTTATCTGACTGAGATGTTGGGAGAGTGTTTTGTGTGAAGTATTCTGATAGAAATTAACGTGCTGCCGCGCGCGGTGGTTGGGAACCTTGTCATTTCAAAGCTCCCAATCCAAGTTCTCAGGCGATGTAATTTCTAAGGGAATGAAAAGGCATTTATTTGACTGAGATGTGGGGAGAGTGTTTTGTGTGAAGTATACTTATAGAAATTAACGTGTTGCCGAGCGGGGTGGTTGGGAACGTTGTTATTTCGAAGCTCCCAATCCAAGTTCTCAGGCGATGTTAATTTCTAAGGGAATGAAAAGGCATTTATCTGACTGAGATGTGGGGAGAGTGTTTTGTGTGTGGTATTCTGATAGAAATTAACGTGCTGCCGAGCGCGGTGGTTGGGAACCTTGTCATTTCAAAGCTCCCAATCCAAGTTCTCAGGCGATGTAATTTCTAAGGGAATGAAAAGGCATTTATTTGACTGAGATGTGGGGAGAGTGTTTTGTGTGTGGTATTCTGATAGAAATTAACGTGCTGCCGAGCGCGGTGTTTGGGAACCTTGTCATTTCAAAGCTCCCAATCCAAGTTCTCAGGCGATGTAATTTCTAAGGGAATGAAAAGGCATTTATTTGACTGAGATGTGGGGAGAGTGTTTTGTGTAAAGTATTCTTATAGAAATTAACGTGCTGCCGAGCGCGGTGGTTGGGAACGTTGTCATTTCAAAGCTCCCAATCCAAGTTCTCAGGCGATGTAATTTCTAAGGGAATGAAAAGGCATTTATATGACTGAGATGTGGGGAGAGTGTTTTGTGTGAAGTATTCTTATAGAAATTAACGTGCTGCCGAGCGCTGTGGTTGGGAACGTTGTCATTTCAAAGCTCCCAATCCAAGTTCTCAGGCGATGTAATTTCTAAGGAAATGAAAAGGCATTTATTTGACTGAGATGTGGGGAGAGTGTTTTGTGTGAAGTATTCTTATAGAAATTAACGTGCTGCCGAGCGGGGTGGTTGGGAACGTTGTCATTTCAAAGCTCCCAATCCAAGTTCTCAGGCGATGTAATTTCTAAGGGAATGAAAAGGCATTTATTTGACTGAGATGTGGGGAGAGTGTTTTGTGTGAAGTATTCTTATAGAAATTAACGTGCTGCCGAGCGGGGTGGTTGGGAACGTTGTTATTTCGAAGCTCCCAATCCAAGTTCTCAGGCGATGTTAATTTCTAAGGGAATGAAAAGGCATTTATCTGACTGAGATGTGGGGAGAGTGTTTTGTGTGAAGTATTCTGATAGAAATTAACGTGCTGCCGAGCGCGGTGGTTGGGAACCTTGTCATTTCAAAGCTCCCAATCCAAGTTCTCAGGCGATGTAATTTCTAAGGGAATGAAAAGGCATTTATTTGACTGAGATGTGGGGAGAGTGTTTTGTGTAAAGTATTCTTATAGAAATTAACGTGCTGCCGAGCGCGGTGGTTGGGAACGTTGTCATTTCAAAGCTCCCAATCCAAGTTCTCAGGCGATGTAATTTCTAAGGGAATGAAAAGGCATTTATATGACTGAGATGTGGGGAGAGTGTTTTGTGTGAAGTATTCTTATAGAAATTAACGAGCTGCCGAGCGCGGTGGTTGGGAACGTTGTCATTTCAAAGCTCCCAATCCAAGTTCTCAGGCGATGTAATTTCTAAGGGAATGAAAAGGCATTTATTTGACTGAGATGTGGGGAGAGTGTTTTGTGTGAAGTATTCTTATAGAAATTAACGTGCTGCCGAGCGGGGTGGTTGGGAACGTTGTTATTTCGAAGTTCCCAATCCAAGTTCTCAGGCGATGTAATTTCTAAGGGAATGAAAAGGCATTTATCTGACTGAGATGTGGGGAGAGTGTTTTGTGTGAAGTATTCCCATAGAAATTAACGTGCTGCCGAGCGCGGTGGTTGGGAACCTTGTCATTTCAAAGCTCCCAATCCAAGTTCTCAGGCGATGTAATTTCTAAGGGAATGAAAAGGCATTTATTTGACTGAGATGTGGGGAGAGTGTTTTGTGTAAAGTATTCTTACAGAAATTAACGTGCTGCCGAGTGCGGTGGTTGGGAACGTTGTGATTTCAAAGCTCCCAATCCAAGTTCTCAGGCGATGTAATTTCTAAGGGAATGAAAAGGCATTTATTTGACTGAGATGTGGGGAGAGTGTTTTGTGTGAAGTATTCTTATAGAAATTAACGTGCTGCCGAGCGCGGTGGTTGGGAACCTTGTCATTTCAAAGCTCCCAATCCAAGTTCTCAGGCGATGTAATTTCTAAGGGAATGAAAAGGCATTTATTTGACTGAGATGTGGGGAGAGTGTTTTGTGTAAAGTATTCTTATAGAAATTAACGTGCTGCCGAGCGCGGTGGTTGGGAACGTTGTGATTAAAAAGCTCCCAATCCAAGTTCTCAGGCGATGTAATTTCTAAGGGAATGAAAAGGCATTTATTTGACTGAGATGTGGGGAGAGTGTTTTGTGTGTGGTATTCTGATAGAAATTAACGTGCTGCCGAGCGCGGTGGTTGGGAACCTTGTCATTTCAAAGCTCCCAATCCAAGTTCTCAGGCGATGTAATTTCTAAGGGAATGAAAAGGCATTTATTTGACTGAGATGTGGGGAGAGTGTTTTGTGTAAAGTATTCTTATAGAAATTAACGTGCTGCCGAGCGCGGTGGTTGGGAACGTTGTCATTTCAAAGCTCCCAATCCAAGTTCTCAGGCGATGTAATTTCTAAGGGAATGAAAAGGCATTTATATGACTGAGATTTGGGGAGAGTGTTTTGTGTGAAGTATTCTTATAGAAATTAACGTGCTGCCGAGCGCTGTGGTTGGGAACGTTGTCATTTCAAAGCTCCCAATCCAAGTTCTCAGGCGATGTAATTTCTAAGGGAATGAAAAGGCATTTATTTGACTGAGATGTGGGGAGAGTGTTTTGTGTGAAGTATTCTTATAGAAATTAACGTGCTGCCGAGCGGGGTGGTTGGGAACGTTGTCATTTCAAAGCTCCCAATCCAAGTTCTCAGGCGATGTAATTTCTAAGGGAATGAAAAGGCATTTATTTGACTGAGATGTGGGGAGAGTGTTTTGTGTGAAGTATTCTTATAGAAATTAACGTGCTGCCGAGCGGGGTGGTTGGGAACGTTGTTATTTCGAAGCTCCCAATCCAAGTTCTCAGGCGATGTTAATTTCTAAGGGAATGAAAAGGCATTTATCTGACTGAGATGTGGGGAGAGTGTTTTGTGTGAAGTATTCTGATAGAAATTAACGTGCTGCCGAGCGCGGTGGTTGGGAACCTTGTCATTTCAAAGCTCCCAATCCAAGTTCTCAGGCGATGTAATTTCTAAGGGAATGAAAAGGCATTTATTTGACTGAGATGTGGGGAGAGTGTTTTGTGTGAAGTATACTTATAGAAATAACGTGCTGCCGAGCGGGGTGGTTGGGAACGTTGTTATTTCGAAGCTCCCAATCCAAGTTCTCAGGCGATGTTAATTTCTAAGGGAATGAAAAGGCATTTATCTGACTGAGATGTTGGGAGAGTGTTTTGTGTGTGGTATTCTGATAGAAATTAACGTGCTGCCGAGCGCGGTGGTTGGGAACCTTGTCATTTCAAAGCTCCCAATCCAAGTTCTCAGGCGATGTAATTTCTAAGGGAATGAAAAGGCATTTATTTGACTGAGATGTGGGGAGAGTGTTTTGTGTGTGGTATTCTGATAGAAATTAACGTGCTGCCGAGCGCGGTGGTTGGGAACCTTGTCATTTCAAAGCTCCCAATCCAAGTTCTCAGGCGATGTAATTTCTAAGGGAATGAAAAGGCATTTATTTGACTGAGATGTGGGGAGGGTTTTTTGTGTAAAGTATTCTTATAGAAATTAACGTGCTGCCGAGCGCGGTGGTTGGGAACCTTGTCATTTCAAAGCTCCCAATCCAAGTTCTCAGGCGATGTAATTTCTAAGGGAATGAAAAGGCATTTATATGACTGAGATGTGGGGAGAGTGTTTTGTGTGAAGTATTCTTATAGAAATTAACGTGCTGCCGAGCGCGGTGGTTGGGAACGTTGTCATTTCAAAGCTCCCAATCCAAGTTCTCAGGCGATGTAATTTCTAAGGGAATGAAAAGGCATTTATTTGACTGAGATGTGGGGAGAGTGTTTTGTGTGAAGTATTCTTATAGAAATTAACGTGCTGCCGAGCGGGGTGGTTGGGAACGTTGTCATTTCAAAGCTCCCAATCCAAGTTCTCAGGCGATGTAATTTCTAAGGGAATGAAAAGGCATTTATTTGACTGAGATGTGGGGAGAGTGTTTTGTGTGAAGTATTCTTATAGAAATTAACGTGCTGCCGAGCGGGGTGGTTGGGAACGTTGTTATTTCGAAGCTCCCAATCCAAGTTCTCAGGCGATGTTAATTTCTAAGGGAATGAAAAGGCATTTATCTGACTGAGATGTGGGGAGAGTGTTTTGTGTGAAGTATTCTGATAGAAATTAACGTGCTGCCGAGCGCGGTGGTTGGGAACCTTGTCATTTCAAAGCTCCCAATCCAAGTTCTCAGGCGATGTAATTTCTAAGGGAATGAAAAGGCATTTATTTGACTGAGATGTGGGGAGAGTGTTTTGTGTGAAGTATACTTATAGAAATTAACGTGCTGCCGAGCGGGGTGGTTGGGAACGTTGTTATTTCGAAGCTCCCAATCCAAGTTCTCAGGCGATGTTAATTTCTAAGGGAATGAAAAGGCATTTATCTGACTGAGATGTGGGGAGAGTGTTTTGTGTGTGGTATTCTGATAGAAATTAACGTGCTGCCGAGCGCGGTGGTTGGGAACCTTGTCATTTCAAAGCTCCCAATCCAAGTTCTCAGGCGATGTAATTTCTAAGGGAATGAAAAGGCATTTATTTGACTGAGATGTGGGGAGAGTGTTTTGTGTGTGGTATTCTGATAGAAATTAACGTGCTGCCGAGCGCGGTGGTTGGGAACCTTGTCATTTCAAAGCTCCCAATCCAAGTTCTCAGGCGATGTAATTTCTAAGGGAATGAAAAGGCATTTATTTGACTGAGATGTGGGGAGGGTTTTTTGTGTAAAGTATTCTTATAGAAATTAACGTGCTGCCGAGCGCGGTGGTTGGGAACGTTGTCATTTCAAAGCTCCCAATCCAAGTTCTCAGGCGATGTAATTTCTAAGGGAATGAAAAGGCATTTATATGACTGAGATGTGGGGAGAGTGTTTTGTGTGAAGTATTCTTATAGAAATTAACGTGCTGCCGAGCGCGGTGGTTGGGAACGTTGTCATTTCAAAGCTCCCAATCCAAGTTCTCAGGCGATGTAATTTCTAAGGGAATGAAAAGGCATTTATTTGACTGAGATGTGGGGAGAGTGTTTTGTGTGAAGTATTCTTATAGAAATTAACGTGCTGCCGAGCGGGGTGGTTGGGAACGTTGTCATTTCAAAGCTCCCAATCCAAGTTCTCAGGCGATGTAATTTCTAAGGGAATGAAAAGGCATTTATTTGACTGAGATGTGGGGAGAGTGTTTTGTGTGAAGTATTCTTATAGAAATTAACGTGCTGCCGAGCGGGGTGGTTGGGAACGTTGTTATTTCGATGCTCCCAATCCAAGTTCTCAGGCGATGTTAATTTCTAAGGGAATGAAAAGGCATTTATCTGACTGAGATGTGGGGAGAGTGTTTTGTGTGAAGTATTCTGATAGAAATTAACGTGCTGCCGAGCGCGGTGGTTGGGAACCTTGTCATTTCAAAGCTCCCAATCTAAGTTCTCAGGCGATGTAATTTCTAAGGGAATGAAAAGGCATTTATTTGACTGAGATGTGGGGAGAGTGTTTTGTGTGAAGTATACTTATAGAAATTAACGTGCTGCCGAGCGGGGTGGTTGGGAACGTTGTTATTTCGAAGCTCCCAATCCAAGTTCTCAGGCGATGTTAATTTCTAAGGGAATGAAAAGGCATTTATCTGACTGAGATGTGGGGAGAGTGTTTTGTGTGTGGTATTCTGATAGAAATTAACGTGCTGCCGAGCGCGGTGGTTGGGAACCTTGTCATTTCAAAGCTCCCAATCCAAGTTCTCAGGCGATGTAATTTCTAAGGGAATGAAAAGGCATTTATTTGACTGAGATGTGGGGAGAGTGTTTTGTGTAAAGTATTCTTATAGAAATTAACGTGCTGCCGAGCGCGGTGGTTGGGAACGTTGTCATTTCAAAGCTCCCAATCCAAGTTCTCAGGCGATGTAATTTCTAAGGGAATGAAAAGGCATTTATATGACTGAGATGTGGGGAGAGTGTTTTGTGTGAAGTATTCTTATAGAAATTAACGTGCTGCCGAGCGCGGTGGTTGGGAACGTTGTCATTTCAAAGCTCCCAATCCAAGTTCTCAGGCGATGTAATTTCTAAGGGAAAGAAAAGGCATTTATTTGACTGAGATGTGGGGAGAGTGTTTTGTGTGAAGTATTCTTATAGAAATTAACGTGCTGCCGAGCGGGGTGGTTGGGAACGTTGTTATTTCGAAGTACCCAATCCAAGTTCTCAGGCGATGTAATTTCTAAGGGAATGAAAAGGCATTTATCTGACTGAGATGTGGGGAGAGTGTTTTGTGTGAAGTATTCCCATAGAAATTAACGTGCTGCCGAGCGCGGTAGTTGGGAACCTTGTCATTTCAAAGCTCCCAATCCAAGTTCGCAGGCGATGTAATTTCTAAGGGAATGAAAAGGCATTTATTTGACTGAGATGTGGGGAGAGTGTTTTGTGTAAAGTATTCTTATAGAAATTAACGTGCTGCCGAGCGCGGTGGTTGGGAACCTTGTCATTTCAAAGCTCCCAATCCAAGTTCTCAGGCGATGTAATTTCTAAGGGAATGAAAAGGCATTTATTTTACTGAGATGTGGGGAGAGTGTTTTGTGTGAAGTATACTTATAGAAATTAACGTGCTGCCGAGCGGGGTGGTTTGGAACGTTGTTATTTCGAAGCTCCCAATCCAAGTTCTCAGGCGATGTTAATTTCTAAGGGAATGAAAAGGCATTTATGTGACTGAGATGTGGGGAGAGTGTTTTGTGTGTGGTATTCTGATAGAAATTAACGTGCTGCCGAGCGCGGTGGTTGGGAACCTTGTCATTTCAAAGCTCCCAATCCAAGTTCTCAGGCGATGTAATTTCTAAGGGAATGAAAAGGCATTTATTTGACTGAGATGTGGGGAGAGTGTTTTGTGTGTGGTATTCTGATAGAAATTAACGTGCTGCCGAGCGCGGTGGTTGGGAACCTTGTCATTTCAAAGCTCCCAATCCAAGTTCTCAGGCGATGTAATTTCTAAGGGAATGAAAAGGCATTTATTTGACTGAGATGTGGGGAGGGTTTTTTGTGTAAAGTATTCTTATAGAAATTAACGTGCTGCCGAGCGCGGTGGTTGGGAACGTTGTCATTTCAAAGCTCCCAATCCAAGTTCTCAGGCGATGTAATTTCTAAGGGAATGAAAAGGCATTTATATGACTGAGATGTGGGGAGAGTGTTTTGTGTGAAGTATTCTTATAGAAATTAACGTGCTGCCGAGCGCGGTGGTTGGGAACGTTGTCATTTCAAAGCTCCCAATCCAAGTTCTCAGGCGATGTAATTTCTAAGGGAATGAAAAGGCATTTATTTGACTGAGATGTGGGGAGAGTGTTTTGTGTGAAGTATTCTTATAGAAATTAACGTGCTGCCGAGGGGGGTGGTTGGGAACGTTGTCATTTCAAAGCTCCCAATCCAAGTTCTCAGGCGATGTAATTTCTAAGGGAATGAAAAGGCATTTATTTGACTGAGATGTGGGGAGAGTGTTTTGTGTGAAGTATTCTTATAGAAATTAACGTGCTGCCGAGCGGGGTGGTTGGGAACGTTGTTATTTCGAAGCTCCCAATCCAAGTTCTCAGGCGATGTTAATTTCTAAGGGAATGAAAAGGCATTTATCTGACTGAGATGTGGGGAGAGTGTTTTGTGTGAAGTATTCTGATAGAAATTAACGTGCTGCCGAGCGCGGTGGTTGGGAACCTTGTCATTTCAAAGCTCCCAATCTAAGTTCTCAGGCGATGTAATTTCTAAGGGAATGAAAAGGCATTTATTTGACTGAGATGTGGGGAGAGTGTTTTGTGTGAAGTATACTTATAGAAATTAACGTGCTGCCGAGCGGGGTGGTTGGGAACGTTGTTATTTCGAAGCTCCCAATCCAAGTTCTCAGGCGATGTTAATTTCTAAGGGAATGAAAAGGCATTTATCTGACTGAGATGTGGGGAGAGTGTTTTGTGTGTGGTATTCTGATAGAAATTAACGTGCTGCCGAGCGCGGTGGTTGGGAACCTTGTCATTTCAAAGCTCCCAATCCAAGTTCTCAGGCGATGTAATTTCTAAGGGAATGAAAAGGCATTTATTTGACTGAGATGTGGGGAGAGTGTTTTGTGTAAAGTATTCTTATAGAAATT
The DNA here is from genome assembly GCA_947359465.1 of Metellina segmentata. Classification (NCBI taxonomy): domain Eukaryota; kingdom Metazoa; phylum Arthropoda; class Arachnida; order Araneae; family Tetragnathidae; genus Metellina; species Metellina segmentata. Next base: position 17,063,055 of record OX375879.1, on the reverse strand, counting down.
AACGTGCTGCCGAGCGCGGTGGTTGGGAACGTTGTCATTTCAAAGCTCCCAATCCAAGTTCTCAGGCGATGTAATTTCTAAGGGAATGAAAAGGCATTTATATGACTGAGATGTGGGGAGAGTGTTTTGTGTGAAGTATTCTTATAGAAATTAACGTGCTGCCGAGCGCGGTGGTTGGGAACGTTGTCATTTCAAAGCTCCCAATCCAAGTTCTCAGGCGATGTAATTTCTAAGGGAAAGAAAAGGCATTTATTTGACTGAGATGTGGGGAGAGTGTTTTGTGTGAAGTATTCTTATAGAAATTAACGTGCTGCCGAGCGGGGTGGTTGGGAACGTTGTTATTTCGAAGTACCCAATCCAAGTTCTCAGGCGATGTAATTTCTAAGGGAATGAAAAGGCATTTATCTGACTGAGATGTGGGGAGAGTGTTTTGTGTGAAGTATTCCCATAGAAATTAACGTGCTGCCGAGCGCGGTAGTTGGGAACCTTGTCATTTCAAAGCTCCCAATCCAAGTTCGCAGGCGATGTAATTTCTAAGGGAATGAAAAGGCATTTATTTGACTGAGATGTGGGGAGAGTGTTTTGTGTAAAGTATTCTTATAGAAATTAACGTGCTGCCGAGCGCGGTGGTTGGGAACCTTGTCATTTCAAAGCTCCCAATCCAAGTTCTCAGGCGATGTAATTTCTAAGGGAATGAAAAGGCATTTATTTTACTGAGATGTGGGGAGAGTGTTTTGTGTGAAGTATACTTATAGAAATTAACGTGCTGCCGAGCGGGGTGGTTTGGAACGTTGTTATTTCGAAGCTCCCAATCCAAGTTCTCAGGCGATGTTAATTTCTAAGGGAATGAAAAGGCATTTATGTGACTGAGATGTGGGGAGAGTGTTTTGTGTGTGGTATTCTGATAGAAATTAACGTGCTGCCGAGCGCGGTGGTTTGGAACCTTGTCATTTCAAAGCTCCCAATCCAAGTTCTCAGGCGATGTAATTTCTAAGGGAATGAAAAGGCATTTATTTGACTGAGATGTGGGGAGAGTGTTTTGTGTAAAGTATTCTTATAGAAATTAACGTGCTGCCGAGCGCGGTGGTTGGGAACGTTGTCATTTCAAAGCTCCCAATCCAAGTTCTCAGGCGATGTAATTTCTAAGGGAATGAAAATTCATTTATATGACTGAGATGTGGGGAGAGTGTTTTGTGTAAAGTATTCTTATAGAAATTAACGTGCTGCCGAGCGCGGTGGTTGGGAACGTTGTGATTTCAAAGCTCCCAATCCAAGTTCTCAGGCGATGTAATTTCTAAGGGAATGAAAAGGCATTTATTTGACTGAGATGTGGGGAGAGTGTTTTGTGTGAAGTATTCTTATAGAAATTAACGTGCTGCCGAGCGGGGTGGTTGGGAACGTTGTTATTTCGAAGTTCCCAATCCAAGTTCTCAGGCGATGTAATTTCTAAGGGAATGAAAAGGCATTTATCTGACTGAGATGTGGGGAGAGTGTTTTGTGTGAAGTATTCTTATACAAATTAACGTGCTGCCGAGCGCGGTGGTGGGGAACGTTGTCATTTCAAAGCTCCCAATCCAAGTTCTCAGGCGATGTAATTTCTAAGGGAATGAAAAGGCATTTATTTGACTGAGATGTGGGGAGAGTGTTTTGTGTGAAGTATACTTATAGAAATTAACGTGCTGCCGAGCGGGGTGGTTGGGAACGTTGTTATTTCGAAGCTCCCAATCCAAGTTCTCAGGCGATGTTAATTTCTAAGGGAATGAAAAGGCATTTATCTGACTGAGATGTGGGGAGAGTGTTTTGTGTGTGGTATTCTGATAGAAATTAACGTGCTGCCGAGCGCGGTGGTTGGGAACCTTGTCATTTCAAAGCTCCCAATCCAAGTTCTCAGGCGATGTAATTTCTAAGGGAATGAAAAGGCATTTATTTGACTGAGATGTGGGGAGAGTGTTTTGTGTGTGGTATTCTGATAGAAATTAACGTGCTGCCGAGCGCGGTGGTTGGGAACCTTGTCATTTCAAAGCTCCCAATCCAAGTTCTCAGGCGATGTAATTTCTAAGGGAATGAAAAGGCATTTATTTGACTGAGATGTGGGGAGGGTTTTTTGTGTAAAGTATTCTTATAGAAATTAACGTGCTGCCGAGCGCGGTGGTTGGGAACGTTGTCATTTCAAAGCTCCCAATCCAAGTTCTCAGGCGATGTAATTTCTAAGGGAATGAAAAGGCATTTATATGACTGAGATGTGGGGAGAGTGTTTTGTGTGAAGTATTCTTATAGAAATTAACGTGCTGCCGAGCGCGGTGGTTGGGAACGTTGTCATTTCAAAGCTCCCAATCCAAGTTCTCAGGCGATGTAATTTCTAAGGGAATGAAAAGGCATTTATTTGACTGAGATGTGGGGAGAGTGTTTTGTGTGAAGTATTCTTATAGAAATTAACGTGCTGCCGAGCGGGGTGGTTGGGAACGTTGTCATTTCAAAGCTCCCAATCCAAGTTCTCAGGCGATGTAATTTCTAAGGGAATGAAAAGGCATTTATTTGACTGAGATGTGGGGAGAGTGTTTTGTGTGAAGTATTCTTATAGAAATTAACGTGCTGCCGAGCGGGGTGGTTGGGAACGTTGTTATTTCGAAGCTCCCAATCCAAGTTCTCAGGCGATGTTAATTTCTAAGGGAATGAAAAGGCATTTATCTGACTGAGATGTGGGGAGAGTGTTTTGTGTGAAGTATTCTGATAGAAATTAACGTGCTGCCGAGCGCGGTGGTTGGGAACCTTGTCATTTCAAAGCTCCCAATCTAAGTTCTCAGGCGATGTAATTTCTAAGGGAATGAAAAGGCATTTATTTGACTGAGATGTGGGGAGAGTGTTTTGTGTGAAGTATACTTATAGAAATTAACGTGCTGCCGAGCGGGGTGGTTGGGAACGTTGTTATTTCGAAGCTCCCAATCCAAGTTCTCAGGCGATGTTAATTTCTAAGGGAATGAAAAGGCATTTATCTGACTGAGATGTGGGGAGAGTGTTTTGTGTGTGGTATTCTGATAGAAATTAACGTGCTGCCGAGCGCGGTGGTTGGGAACCTTGTCATTTCAAAGCTCCCAATCCAAGTTCTCAGGCGATGTAATTTCTAAGGGAATGAAAAGGCATTTATTTGACTGAGATGTGGGGAGAGTGTTTTGTGTAAAGTATTCTTATAGAAATTAACGTGCTGCCGAGCGCGGTGGTTGGGAACGTTGTCATTTCAAAGCTCCCAATCCAAGTTCTCAGGCGATGTAATTTCTAAGGGAATGAAAAGGCATTTATATGACTGAGATGTGGGGAGAGTGTTTTGTGTGAAGTATTCTTATAGAAATTAACGTGCTGCCGAGCGCGGTGGTTGGGAACGTTGTCATTTCAAAGCTCCCAATCCAAGTTCTCAGGCGATGTAATTTCTAAGGGAAAGAAAAGGCATTTATTTGACTGAGATGTGGGGAGAGTGTTTTGTGTGAAGTATTCTTATAGAAATTAACGTGCTGCCGAGCGGGGTGGTTGGGAACGTTGTTATTTCGAAGTACCCAATCCAAGTTCTCAGGCGATGTAATTTCTAAGGGAATGAAAAGGCATTTATCTGACTGAGATGTGGGGAGAGTGTTTTGTGTGAAGTATTCCCATAGAAATTAACGTGCTGCCGAGCGCGGTAGTTGGGAACCTTGTCATTTCAAAGCTCCCAATCCAAGTTCGCAGGCGATGTAATTTCTAAGGGAATGAAAAGGCATTTATTTGACTGAGATGTGGGGAGAGTGTTTTGTGTAAAGTATTCTTATAGAAATTAACGTGCTGCCGAGCGCGGTGGTTGGGAACCTTGTCATTTCAAAGCTCCCAATCCAAGTTCTCAGGCGATGTAATTTCTAAGGGAATGAAAAGGCATTTATTTTACTGAGATGTGGGGAGAGTGTTTTGTGTGAAGTATACTTATAGAAATTAACGTGCTGCCGAGCGGGGTGGTTTGGAACGTTGTTATTTCGAAGCTCCCAATCCAAGTTCTCAGGCGATGTTAATTTCTAAGGGAATGAAAAGGCATTTATGTGACTGAGATGTGGGGAGAGTGTTTTGTGTGTGGTATTCTGATAGAAATTAACGTGCTGCCGAGCGCGGTGGTTTGGAACCTTGTCATTTCAAAGCTCCCAATCCAAGTTCTCAGGCGATGTAATTTCTAAGGGAATGAAAAGGCATTTATTTGACTGAGATGTGGGGAGAGTGTTTTGTGTAAAGTATTCTTATAGAAATTAACGTGCTGCCGAGCGCGGTGGTTGGGAACGTTGTCATTTCAAAGCTCCCAATCCAAGTTCTCAGGCGATGTAATTTCTAAGGGAATGAAAATTCATTTATATGACTGAGATGTGGGGAGAGTGTTTTGTGTAAAGTATTCTTATAGAAATTAACGTGCTGCCGAGCGCGGTGGTTGGGAACGTTGTGATTTCAAAGCTCCCAATCCAAGTTCTCAGGCGATGTAATTTCTAAGGGAATGAAAAGGCATTTATTTGACTGAGATGTGGGGAGAGTGTTTTGTGTGAAGTATTCTTATAGAAATTAACGTGCTGCCGAGCGGGGTGGTTGGGAACGTTGTTATTTCGAAGTTCCCAATCCAAGTTCTCAGGCGATGTAATTTCTAAGGGAATGAAAAGGCATTTATCTGACTGAGATGTGGGGAGAGTGTTTTGTGTGAAGTATTCTTATACAAATTAACGTGCTGCCGAGCGCGGTGGTGGGGAACGTTGTCATTTCAAAGCTCCCAATCCAAGTTCTCAGGCGATGTAATTTCTAAGGGAATGAAAATTCATTTATATGACTGAGATGTGGGGAGAGTGTTTTGTGTAAAGTATTCTTATAGAAATTAACGTGCTGCCGAGCGCGGTGGTTGGGAACGTTGTGATTTCAAAGCTCCCAATCCAAGTTCTCAGGCGATGTAATTTCTAAGGGAATGAAAAGGCATTTATTTGACTGAGATGTGGGGAGAGTGTTTTGTGTGAAGTATTCTTATAGAAATTAACGTGCTGCCGAGCGGGGTGGTTGGGAACGTTGTTATTTCGAAGTTCCCAATCCAAGTTCTCAGGCGATGTAATTTCTAAGGGAATGAAAAGGCATTTATCTGACTGAGATGTGGGGAGAGTGTTTTGTGTGAAGTATTCTTATAGAAATTAACGTGCTGCCGAGCGCGGTGGTTGGGAACGTTGTCATTTCAAAGCTCCCAATCCAAGTTCTCAGGCGATGTAATTTCTAAGGGAATGAAAAGGCATTTATTTGACTGAGATGTGGGGAGAGTGTTTTGTGTAAAGTATTCTTATAGAAATTAACGTGCTGCCGAGCGCGGTGGTTGGGAACGTTGTGATTTCAAAGCTCCCAATCCAAGTTCTCAGGCGATGTAATTTCTAAGGGAATGAAAAGGCATTTATTTGACTGAGATGTGGGGAGAGTGTTTTGTGTGTGGTATTCTGATAGAAATTAACGTGCTGCCGAGCGCGGTGGTTGGGAACCTCTTCATTTCAAAGCTCCCAATCCAAGTTCTCAGGCGATGTAATTTCTAAGGGAATGAAAAGGCATTTATTTGACTGAGATGTGGGGAGAGTGTTTTGTGTAAAGTATTCTTATAGAAATTAACGTGCTGCCGAGCGCGGTGGTTGGGAACGTTGTGATTTCAAAGCTCCCAATCCAAGTTCTCAGGCGATGTAATTTCTAAGGGAATGAAAAGGCATTTATCTGACTGAGATGTGGGGAGAGTGTTTTGTGTGAAGTATTCTGATAGAAATTAACGTGCTGCCGAGCGCGGTGGTTGGGAACCTTGTCATTTCAAAGCTCCCAATCTAAGTTCTCAGGCGATGTAATTTCTAAGGGAATGAAAAGGCATTTATTTGACTGAGATGTGGGGAGAGTGTTTTGTGTGAAGTATACTTATAGAAATTAACGTGCTGCCGAGCGGGGTGGTTGGGAACGTTGTTATTTCGAAGCTCCCAATCCAAGTTCTCAGGCGATGTTAATTTCTAAGGGAATGAAAAGGCATTTATCTGACTGAGATGTGGGGAGAGTGTTTTGTGTGTGGTATTCTGATAGAAATTAACGTGCTGCCGAGCGCGGTGGTTGGGAACCTTGTCATTTCAAAGCTCCCAATCCAAGTTCTCAGGCGATGTAATTTCTAAGGGAATGAAAAGGCATTTATTTGACTGAGATGTGGGGAGAGTGTTTTGTGTAAAGTATTCTTATAGAAATTAACGTGCTGCCGAGCGCGGTGGTTGGGAACGTTGTCATTTCAAAGCTCCCAATCCAAGTTCTCAGGCGATGTAATTTCTAAGGGAATGAAAAGGCATTTATATGACTGAGATGTGGGGAGAGTGTTTTGTGTGAAGTATTCTTATAGAAATTAACGTGCTGCCGAGCGCGGTGGTTGGGAACGTTGTCATTTCAAAGCTCCCAATCCAAGTTCTCAGGCGATGTAATTTCTAAGGGAAAGAAAAGGCATTTATTTGACTGAGATGTGGGGAGAGTGTTTTGTGTGAAGTATTCTTATAGAAATTAACGTGCTGCCGAGCGGGGTGGTTGGGAACGTTGTTATTTCGAAGTACCCAATCCAAGTTCTCAGGCGATGTAATTTCTAAGGGAATGAAAAGGCATTTATCTGACTGAGATGTGGGGAGAGTGTTTTGTGTGAAGTATTCCCATAGAAATTAACGTGCTGCCGAGCGCGGTAGTTGGGAACCTTGTCATTTCAAAGCTCCCAATCCAAGTTCGCAGGCGATGTAATTTCTAAGGGAATGAAAAGGCATTTATTTGACTGAGATGTGGGGAGAGTGTTTTGTGTAAAGTATTCTTATAGAAATTAACGTGCTGCCGAGCGCGGTGGTTGGTAACCTTGTCATTTCAAAGCTCCCAATCCAAGTTCTCAGGCGATGTAATTTCTAAGGGAATGAAAAGGCATTTATTTTACTGAGATGTGGGGAGAGTGTTTTGTGTGAAGTATACTTATAGAAATTAACGTGCTGCCGAGCGGGGTGGTTTGGAACGTTGTTATTTCGAAGCTCCCAATCCAAGTTCTCAGGCGATGTTAATTTCTAAGGGAATGAAAAGGCATTTATGTGACTGAGATGTGGGGAGAGTGTTTTGTGTGTGGTATTCTGATAGAAATTAACGTGCTGCCGAGCGCGGTGGTTTGGAACCTTGTCATTTCAAAGCTCCCAATCCAAGTTCTCAGGCGATGTAATTTCTAAGGGAATGAAAAGGCATTTATTTGACTGAGATGTGGGGAGAGTGTTTTGTGTGAAGTATACTTATAGAAATTAACGTGCTGCCGAGCGGGGTGGTTGGGAACGTTGTTATTTCGAAGCTCCCAATCCAAGTTCTCAGGCGATGTTAATTTCTAAGGGAATGAAAAGGCATTTATCTGACTGAGATGTGGGGAGAGTGTTTTGTGTGTGGTATTCTGATAGAAATTAACGTGCTGCCGAGCGCGGTGGTTGGGAACCTTGTCATTTCAAAGCTCCCAATCCAAGTTCTCAGGCGATGTAATTTCTAAGGGAATGAAAAGGCATTTATTTGACTGAGATGTGGGGAGAGTGTTTTGTGTAAAGTATTCTTATAGAAATTAACGTGCTGCCGAGCGCGGTGGTTGGGAACGTTGTCATTTCAAAGCTCCCAATCCAAGTTCTCAGGCGATGTAATTTCTAAGGGAATGAAAAGGCATTTATATGACTGAGATGTGGGGAGAGTGTTTTGTGTGAAGTATTCTTATAGAAATTAACGTGCTGCCGAGCGCGGTGGTTGGGAACGTTGTCATTTCAAAGCTCCCAATCCAAGTTCTCAGGCGATGTAATTTCTAAGGGAAAGAAAAGGCATTTATTTGACTGAGATGTGGGGAGAGTGTTTTGTGTGAAGTATTCTTATAGAAATTAACGTGCTGCCGAGCGGGGTGGTTGGGAACGTTGTTATTTCGAAGTACCCAATCCAAGTTCTCAGGCGATGTAATTTCTAAGGGAATGAAAAGGCATTTATCTGACTGAGATGTGGGGAGAGTGTTTTGTGTGAAGTATTCCCATAGAAATTAACGTGCTGCCGAGCGCGGTAGTTGGGAACCTTGTCATTTCAAAGCTCCCAATCCAAGTTCGCAGGCGATGTAATTTCTAAGGGAATGAAAAGGCATTTATTTGACTGAGATGTGGGGAGAGTGTTTTGTGTAAAGTATTCTTATAGAAATTAACGTGCTGCCGAGCGCGGTGGTTGGTAACCTTGTCATTTCAAAGCTCCCAATCCAAGTTCTCAGGCGATGTAATTTCTAAGGGAATGAAAAGGCATTTATTTTACTGAGATGTGGGGAGAGTGTTTTGTGTGAAGTATACTTATAGAAATTAACGTGCTGCCGAGCGGGGTGGTTTGGAACGTTGTTATTTCGAAGCTCCCAATCCAAGTTCTCAGGCGATGTTAATTTCTAAGGGAATGAAAAGGCATTTATGTGACTGAGATGTGGGGAGAGTGTTTTGTGTGTGGTATTCTGATAGAAATTAACGTGCTGCCGAGCGCGGTGGTTTGGAACCTTGTCATTTCAAAGCTCCCAATCCAAGTTCTCAGGCGATGTAATTTCTAAGGGAATGAAAAGGCATTTATTTGACTGAGATGTGGGGAGAGTGTTTTGTGTAAAGTATTCTTATAGAAATTAACGTGCTGCCGAGCGCGGTGGTTGGGAACGTTGTGATTTCAAAGCTCCCAATCCAAGTTCTCAGGCGATGTAATTTCTAAGGGAATGAAAAGGCATTTATTTGACTGAGATGTGGGGAGAGTGTTTTGTGTGAAGTATTCTTATAGAAATTAACGTGCTGCCGAGCGGGGTGGTTGGGAACGTTGTTATTTCGAAGTTCCCAATCCAAGTTCTCAGGCGATGTAATTTCTAAGGGAATGAAAAGGCATTTATCTGACTGAGATGTGGGGAGAGTGTTTTGTGTGAAGTATTCTTATACAAATTAACGTGCTGCCGAGCGCGGTGGTGGGGAACGTTGTCATTTCAAAGCTCCCAATCCAAGTTCTCAGGCGATGTAATTTCTAAGGGAATGAAAATTCATTTATATGACTGAGATGTGGGGAGAGTGTTTTGTGTAAAGTATTCTTATAGAAATTAACGTGCTGCCGAGCGCGGTGGTTGGGAACGTTGTGATTTCAAAGCTCCCAATCCAAGTTCTCAGGCGATGTAATTTCTAAGGGAATGAAAAGGCATTTATTTGACTGAGATGTGGGGAGAGTGTTTTGTGTGAAGTATTCTTATAGAAATTAACGTGCTGCCGAGCGGGGTGGTTGGGAACGTTGTTATTTCGAAGTTCCCAATCCAAGTTCTCAGGCGATGTAATTTCTAAGGGAATGAAAAGGCATTTATCTGACTGAGATGTGGGGAGAGTGTTTTGTGTGAAGTATTCTTATAGAAATTAACGTGCTGCCGAGCGCGGTGGTTGGGAACGTTGTCATTTCAAAGCTCCCAATCCAAGTTCTCAGGCGATGTAATTTCTAAGGGAATGAAAAGGCATTTATTTGACTGAGATGTGGGGAGAGTGTTTTGTGTAAAGTATTCTTATAGAAATTAACGTGCTGCCGAGCGCGGTGGTTGGGAACGTTGTGATTTCAAAGCTCCCAATCCAAGTTCTCAGGCGATGTAATTTCTAAGGGAATGAAAAGGCATTTATTTGACTGAGATGTGGGGAGAGTGTTTTGTGTGTGGTATTCTGATAGAAATTAACGTGCTGCCGAGCGCGGTGGTTGGGAACGTTGTGATTTCAAAGCTCCCAATCCAAGTTCTCAGGCGATGTAATTTCTAAGGGAATGAAAAGGCATTTATTTGACTGAGATGTGGGGAGAGTGTTTTGTGTAAAGTATTCTTATAGAAATTAACGTGCTGCCGAGCGCGGTGGTTGGGAACGTTGTGATTTCAAAGCTCCCAATCCAAGTTCTCAGGCGATGTAATTTCTAAGGGAATGAAAAGGCATTTATTTGACTGAGATGTGGGGAGAGTGTTTTGTGTAAAGTATTCTTATAGAAATTAACGTGCTGCCGAGCGCGGTGGTTGGGAACGTTGTGATTTTAAAGCTCCCAATCCAAGTTCTCAGGCGATGTAATTTCTAAGGGAATGAAAAGGCATTTATTTGACTGAGATGTGGGGAGAGTGTTTTGTGTGTGGTATTCTGATAGAAATTAACGTGCTGCCGAGCGCGGTGGTTGGGAACCTTGTCATTTCAAAGTTCCCAATCCAAGTTCTCAGGCGATGTAATTTCTAAGGGAATGAAAAGGCATTTATTTGACTGAGATGTGGGGAGAGTGTTTTGTGTAAAGTATTCTGATAGAAATTAACGTGCTGCCGAGCGCGGTGGTTGGGAACGTTGTCATTTCAAAGCTCCCAATCCAAGTTCTCAGGCGATGTAATTTCTAAGGGAATGAAAAGGCATTTATATGACTGAGATGTGGGGAGAGTGTTTTGTGTGAAGTATTCTTATAGAAATTAACGTGCTGCCGAGCGCGGTGGTTGGGAACGTTGTCATTTCAAAGCTCCCAATCCAAGTTCTCAGGCGATGTAATTTCTAAGGGAATGAAAAGGCATTTATTTGACTGAGATGTGGGGAGAGTGTTTTGTGTGAAGTATTCTTATAGAAATTAACGTGCTGCCGAGCGGGGTGGTTGGGAACGTTGTTATTTCGAAGTTCCCAATCCAAGTTCTCAGGCGATGTAATTTCTAAGGGAATGAAAAGGCATTTATCTGACTGAGATGTGGGGAGAGTGTTTTGTGTGAAGTATTCTTATACAAATTAACGTGCTGCCGAGCGCGGTGGTGGGGAACGTTGTCATTTCAAAGCTCCCAATCCAAGTTCTCAGGCGATGTAATTTCAAAGGGAATGAAAAGGCATTTATTTGACCGAGATGTGGGGAGAGTGTTTTGTGTAAAGTATTCTTATAGAAATTAACGTGCTGCCGAGCGCGGTGGTTGGGAACGTTGTGATTTCAAAGCTCCCAATCCAAGTTCTCAGGCGATGTAATTTCTAAGGGAATGAAAAGGCATTTATTTGACTGAGATGTGGGGAGAGTGTTTTGTGTGTGGTATTCTGATAGAAATTAACGTGCTGCCGAGCGCGGTGGTTGGGAACCTCTTCATTTCAAAGCTCCCAATCCAAGTTCTCAGGCGATGTAATTTCTAAGGGAATGAAAAGGCATTTATTTGACTGAGATGTGGGGAGAGTGTTTTGTGTAAAGTATTCTTATAGAAATTAACGTGCTGCCAAACGCGCGGTGGTTGGGAACGTTGTGATTTCAAAGCTCCCAATCCAAGTTCTCAGGCGATGTAATTTCTAAGGGAATGAAAAGGCATTTATTTGACTGAGATGTGGGGAGAGTGTTTTGTGTAAAGTATTCTTATAGAAATTAACGTGCTGCCGAGCGCGGTGGTTGGGAACGTTGTGATTTCAAAGCTCCCAATCCAAGTTCTCAGGCGATGTAATTTCTAAGGGAATGAAAAGGCATTTATTTGACTGAGATGTGGGGAGAGTGTTTTGTGTAAAGTATTCTTATAGAAATTAACGTGCTGCCGAGCGCGGTGGTTGGGAACGTTGTTATTTCAAAGCTCCCAATCCAAGTTCTCAGGCGATGTAATTTCTAAGGGAATGAAAAGGCATTTATTTGACTGAGATGTGGGGAGAGTGTTTTGTGTGTGGTATTCTGATAGAAATTAACGTGCTGCCGAGCGCGGTGGTTGGGAACCTCTTCATTTCAAAGCTCCCAATCCAAGTTCTCAGGCGATGTAATTTCTAAGGGAATGAAAAGGCATTTATTTGACTGAGATGTGGGGAGAGTGTTTTGTGTAAAGTATTCTTATAGAAATTAACGTGCTGCCGAGCGCGGTGGTTGGGAACGTTGTGATTTCAAAGCTCCCAATCCAAGTTCTCAGGCGATGTAATTTCTAAGGGAATGAAAAGGCATTTATTTGACTGAGATGTGGGGAGAGTGTTTTGTGTAAAGTATTCTTATAGAAATTAACGTGCTGCCGAGCGCGGTGGTTGGGAACGTTGTGATTTCAAAGCTCCCAATCCAAGTTCTCAGGCGATGTAATTTCTAAGGGAATGAAAAGGCATTTATTTGACTGAGATGTGGGGAGAGTGTTTTGTGTAAAGTATTCTTATAGAAATTAACGTGCTGCCGAGCGCGGTGGTTGGGAACGTTGTGATTTCAAAGCTCCCAATCCAAGTTCTCAGGCGATGTAATTTCTAAGGGAATGAAAAGGCATTTATTTGACTGAGATGTGGGGAGAGTGTTTTGTGTGTGGTATTCTGATAGAAATTAACGTGCTGCCGAGCGCGGTGGTTGGGAACCTTGTCATTTCAAAGTTCCCAATCCAAGTTCTCAGGCGATGTAATTTCTAAGGGAATGAAAAGGCATTTATTTGACTGAGATGTGGGGAGAGTGTTTTGTGTAAAGTATTCTTATAGAAATTAACGTGCTGCCGAGCGCGGTGGTTGGGAACGTTGTCATTTCAAAGCTCCCAATCCAAGTTCTCAGGCGATGTAATTTCTAAGGGAATGAAAAGGCATTTATATGACTGAGATGTGGGGAGAGTGTTTTGTGTGAAGTATTCTTATAGAAATTAACGTGCTGCCGAGCGCGGTGGTTGGGAACGTTGTCATTTCAAAGCTCCCAATCCAAGTTCTCAGGCGATGTAATTTCTAAGGGAATGAAAAGGCATTTATCTGACTGAGATGTGGGGAGAGTGTTTTGTGTGAAGTATTCCCATAGAAATTAACGTGCTGCCGAGCGCGGTGGTTGGGAACCTTGTCACTTCAAAGCTCCTAATCCAAGTTCGCAGGCGATGTAATTTCTAAGGGAATGAAAAGGCATTTATTTGACTGAGATGTGGGGAGAGTGTTTTGTGTAAAGTATTCTTATAGAAATTAACGTGCTGCCGAGCGCGGTGGTTGGGAACCTTGTCATTTCAAAGCTCCCAATCCAAGTTCTCAGGCGATGTAATTTCTAAGGGAATGAAAAGGCATTTATTTTACTGAGATGTGGGGAGAGTGTTTTGTGTGAAGTATACTTATAGAAATTAACGTGCTGCCGAGCGGGGTGGTTTGGAACGTTGTTATTTCGAAGCTCCCAATCCAAGTTCTCAGGCGATGTTAATTTCTAAGGGAATGAAAAGGCATTTATGTGACTGAGATGTGGGGAGAGTGTTTTGTGTGTGGTATTCTGATAGAAATTAACGTGCTGCCGAGCGCGGTGGTTGGGAACCTTGTCATTTCAAAGCTCCCAATCCAAGTTCTCAGGCGATGTAATTTCTAAGGGAATGAAAAGGCATTTATTTGACTGAGATGTGGGGAGAGTGTTTTGTGTAAAGTATTCTTATAGAAATTAACGTGCTGCCGAGCGCGGTGGTTGGGAACGTTGTCATTTCAAAGCTCCCAATCCAAGTTCTCAGGCGATGTAATTTCTAAGGGAATGAAAAGGCATTTATTTGACTGAGATGTGGGGAGAGTGTTTTGTGTGAAGTATTCTTATAGAAATTAACGTGCTGCCGAGCGGGGTGGTTGGGAACGTTGTTATTTCGAAGCTCCCAATCCAAGTTCTCAGGCGATGTAATTTCTAAGGGAATGAAAAGGCATTTATTTGACTGAGATGTGGGGAGAGTGTTTTGTGTGAAGTATACTTATAGAAATTAACGTGCTGCCGAGCGGGGTGGTTAGGAACGTTGTTATTTCGAAGCTCCCAATCCAAGTTCTCAGGCGATGTTAATTTCTAAGGGAATGAAAAGGCATTTATCTGACTGAGATGAGGGGAGAGTGTTTTGTGTGTGGTATTCTGATAGAAATTAACGTGCTGCCGAGCGCGGTGGTTGGGAACCTTGTCATTTCAAAGCTCCCAATCCAAGTTCTCAGGCGATGTAATTTCTAAGGGAATGAAAAGGCATTTATTTGACTGAGATGTGGGGAGAGTGTTTTGTGTAAAGTATTCTTATAGAAATTAACGTGCTGCCGAGCGCGGTGGTTGGGAACGTTGTCATTTCAAAGCTCCCAATCCAAGTTCTCAGGCGATGTAATTTCTAAGGGAATGAAAAGGCATTTATATGACTGAGATGTGGGGAGAGTGTTTTGTGTGAAGTATTCTTATAGAAATTAACGTGCTGCCGAGCGCGGTGGTTGGGAACGTTGTCATTTCAAAGCTCCCAATCCAAGTTCTCAGGCGATGTAATTTCTAAGGGAATGAAAAGGCATTTATTTGACTGAGATGTGGAGAGAGTGTTTTGTGTGAAGTATTCTTATAGAAATTAACGTGCTGCCGAGCGGGGTGGTTGGGAACGTTGTTATTTCGAAGTTCCCAATCCAAGTTCTCAGGCGATGTAATTTCTAAGGGAATGAAAAGGCATTTATCTGACTGAGATGTGGGGAGAGTGTTTTGTGTGAAGTATTCCCATAGAAATAAACGTGCTGCCGAGCGCGGTGGTTGGGAACCTTGTCATTTCAAAGCTCCCAATCCAAGTTCTCAGGCGATGTAATTTCTAAGGGAATGAAAAGGCATTTATTTGACTGAGATGTGGGGAGAGTGTTTTGTGTAAAGTATTCTTATAGAAATTAACGTGCTGCCGAGCGCGGTGGTTGGGAACGTTGTCATTTCAAAGCTCCCAATCCAAGTTCTCAGGCGATGTAATTTCTAAGGGAATGAAAAGGCATTTATCTGACTGAGATGTGGGGAGAGTGTTTTGTGTGAAGTATTCCCATAGAAATTAACGTGCTGCCGAGCGCGGTGGTTGGGAACCTTGTCACTTCAAAGCTCCCAATCCAAGTTCGCAGGCGATGTAATTTCTAAGGGAATGAAAAGGCATTTATTTGACTGAGATGTGGGGAGAGTGTTTTGTGTAAAGTATTCTTATAGAAATTAACGTGCTGCCGAGCGCGGTGGTTGGGAACCTTGTCATTTCAAAGCTCCCAATCCAAGTTCTCAGGCGATGTAATTTCTAAGGGAATGAAAAGGCATTTATTTTACTGAGATGTGGGGAGAGTGTTTTGTGTGAAGTATACTTATAGAAATTAACGTGCTGCCGAGCGGGGTGGTTTGGAACGTTGTTATTTCGAAGCTCCCAATCCAAGTTCTCAGGCGATGTTAATTTCTAAGGGAATGAAAAGGCATTTATGTGACTGAGATGTGGGGAGAGTGTTTTGTGTGTGGTATTCTGATAGAAATTAACGTGCTGCCGAGCGCGGTGGTTGGGAACCTTGTCATTTCAAAGCTCCCAATCCAAGTTCTCAGGCGATGTAATTTCTAAGGGAATGAAAAGGCATTTATTTGACTGAGATGTGGGGAGAGTGTTTTGTGTAAAGTATTCTTATAGAAATTAACGTGCTGCCGAGCGCGGTGGTTGGGAACGTTGTCATTTCAAAGCTCCCAATCCAAGTTCTCAGGCGATGTAATTTCTAAGGGAATGAAAAGGCATTTATTTGACTGAGATGTGGGGAGAGTGTTTTGTGTGAAGTATTCTTATAGAAATTAACGTGCTGCCGAGCGGGGTGGTTGGGAACGTTGTTATTTCGAAGCTCCCAATCCAAGTTCTCAGGCGATGTAATTTCTAAGGGAATGAAAAGGCATTTATTTGACTGAGATGTGGGGAGAGTGTTTTGTGTGAAGTATACTTATAGAAATTAACGTGCTGCCGAGCGGGGTGGTTAGGAACGTTGTTATTTCGAAGCTCCCAATCCAAGTTCTCAGGCGATGTTAATTTCTAAGGGAATGAAAAGGCATTTATCTGACTGAGATGAGGGGAGAGTGTTTTGTGTGTGGTATTCTGATAGAAATTAACGTGCTGCCGAGCGCGGTGGTTGGGAACCTTGTCATTTCAAAGCTCCCAATCCAAGTTCTCAGGCGATGTAATTTCTAAGGGAATGAAAAGGCATTTATTTGACTGAGATGTGGGGAGAGTGTTTTGTGTAAAGTATTCTTATAGAAATTAACGTGCTGCCGAGCGCGGTGGTTGGGAACGTTGTCATTTCAAAGCTCCCAATCCAAGTTCTCAGGCGATGTAATTTCTAAGGGAATGAAAAGGCATTTATATGACTGAGATGTGGGGAGAGTGTTTTGTGTGAAGTATTCTTATAGAAATTAACGTGCTGCCGAGCGCGGTGGTTGGGAACGTTGTCATTTCAAAGCTCCCAATCCAAGTTCTCAGGCGATGTAATTTCTAAGGGAATGAAAAGGCATTTATTTGACTGAGATGTGGAGAGAGTGTTTTGTGTGAAGTATTCTTATAGAAATTAACGTGCTGCCGAGCGGGGTGGTTGGGAACGTTGTTATTTCGAAGTTCCCAATCCAAGTTCTCAGGCGATGTAATTTCTAAGGGAATGAAAAGGCATTTATCTGACTGAGATGTGGGGAGAGTGTTTTGTGTGAAGTATTCCCATAGAAATAAACGTGCTGCCGAGCGCGGTGGTTGGGAACCTTGTCATTTCAAAGCTCCCAATCCAAGTTCTCAGGCGATGTAATTTCTAAGGGAATGAAAAGGCATTTATTTGACTGAGATGTGGGGAGAGTGTTTTGTGTAAAGTATTCTTATAGAAATTAACGTGCTGCCGAGCGCGGTGGTTGGGAACGTTGTCATTTCAAAGCTCCCAATCCAAGTTCTCAGGCGATGTAATTTCTAAGGGAATGAAAAGGCATTTATCTGACTGAGATGTGGGGAGAGTGTTTTGTGTGAAGTATTCCCATAGAAATTAACGTGCTGCCGAGCGCGGTGGTTGGGAACCTTGTCACTTCAAAGCTCCCAATCCAAGTTCGCAGGCGATGTAATTTCTAAGGGAATGAAAAGGCATTTATTTGACTGAGATGTGGGGAGAGTGTTTTGTGTAAAGTATTCTTATAGAAATTAACGTGCTGCCGAGCGCGGTGGTTGGGAACCTTGTCATTTCAAAGCTCCCAATCCAAGTTCTCAGGCGATGTAATTTCTAAGGGAATGAAGAGGCATTTATTTTACTGAGATGTGGGGAGAGTGTTTTGTGTGAAGTATACTTATAGAAATTAACGTGCTGCCGAGCGGGGTGGTTTGGAACGTTGTTATTTCGAAGCTCCCAATCCAAGTTCTCAGGCGATGTTAATTTCTAAGGGAATGAAAAGGCATTTATGTGACTGAGATGTGGGGAGAGTGTTTTGTGTGTGGTATTCTGATAGAAATTAACGTGCTGCCGAGCGCGGTGGTTGGGAACCTTGTCATTTCAAAGCTCCCAATCCAAGTTCTCAGGCGATGTAATTTCTAAGGGAATGAAAAGGCATTTATTTGACTGAGATGTGGGGAGAGTGTTTTGTGTAAAGTATTCTTATAGAAATTAACGTGCTGCCGAGCGCGGTGGTTGGGAACGTTGTCATTTCAAAGCTCCCAATCCAAGTTCTCAGGCGATGTAATTTCTAAGGGAATGAAAAGGCATTTATATGACTGAGATGTGGGGAGAGTGTTTTTTGTAAAGTATTCTTATAGAAATTAACGTGCTGCCGAGCGCGGTGGTTGGGAACGTTGTGATTTCAAAGCTCCCAATCCAAGTTCTCAGGCGATGTAATTTCTAAGGGAATGAAAAGGCATTTATTTGACTGAGATGTGGGGAGAGTGTTTTGTGTAAAGTATTCTTATAGAAATTAACGTGCTGCCGATCGCGGTGGTTGGGAACGTTGTCATTTCAAAGCTCACAATCCAAGTTCTCAAGCGATGTAATTTCTAAGGGAATGAATAGGCATTTATATGATTGAGATGTGGGGAGAGTGTTTTGTGTGAAGTATTCTTATAGAAATTAACGTGCTGCCGAGCGCGGTGGTTGGGAACGTTGTCATTTCAAAGCTCACAATCCAAGTTCTCAGGCGATGTAATTTCTAAGGGAATGAAAAGGCATTTATTTGACTGAGATGTGGGGAGAGTGTTTTGTGTGAAGTATTCTTATAGAAATTAACGTGCTGCCGAGCGCGGTGGTTGGGAACGTTGTCATTTCAAAGCTCCCAATCCAAGTTCTCAGGCGATGTAATTTCTAAGGGAATGAAAAGGCATTTATTTGACTGAGATGTGGAGAGAGTGTTTTGTGTGAAGTATTCTTATAGAAATTAACGTGCTGCCGAGCGGGGTGGTTGGGAACGTTGTTATTTCGAAGTTCCCAATCCAAGTTCTCAGGCGATGTAATTTCTAAGGGAATGAAAAGGCATTTATCTGACTGAGATGTGGGGAGAGTGTTTTGTGTGAAGTATTCCCATAGAAATAAACGTGCTGCCGAGCGCGGTGGTTGGGAACCTTGTCATTTCAAAGCTCCCAATCCAAGTTCTCAGGCGATGTAATTTCTAAGGGAATGAAAAGGCATTTATTTGACTGAGATGTGGGGAGAGTGTTTTGTGTAAAGTATTCTTATAGAAATTAACGTGCTGCCGAGCGCGGTGGTTGGGAACGTTGTCATTTCAAAGCTCCCAATCCAAGTTCTCAGGCGATGTAATTTCTAAGGGAATGAAAAGGCATTTATCTGACTGAGATGTGGGGAGAGTGTTTTGTGTGAAGTATTCCCATAGAAATTAACGTGCTGCCGAGCGCGGTGGTTGGGAACCTTGTCACTTCAAAGCTCCCAATCCAAGTTCGCAGGCGATGTAATTTCTAAGGGAATGAAAAGGCATTTATTTGACTGAGATGTGGGGAGAGTGTTTTGTGTAAAGTATTCTTATAGAAATTAACGTGCTGCCGAGCGCGGTGGTTGGGAACCTTGTCATTTCAAAGCTCCCAATCCAAGTTCTCAGGCGATGTAATTTCTAAGGGAATGAAGAGGCATTTATTTTACTGAGATGTGGGGAGAGTGTTTTGTGTGAAGTATACTTATAGAAATTAACGTGCTGCCGAGCGGGGTGGTTTGGAACGTTGTTATTTCGAAGCTCCCAATCCAAGTTCTCAGGCGATGTTAATTTCTAAGGGAATGAAAAGGCATTTATGTGACTGAGATGTGGGGAGAGTGTTTTGTGTGTGGTATTCTGATAGAAATTAACGTGCTGCCGAGCGCGGTGGTTGGGAACCTTGTCATTTCAAAGCTCCCAATCCAAGTTCTCAGGCGATGTAATTTCTAAGGGAATGAAAAGGCATTTATTTGACTGAGATGTGGGGAGAGTGTTTTGTGTAAAGTATTCTTATAGAAATTAACGTGCTGCCGAGCGCGGTGGTTGGGAACGTTGTCATTTCAAAGCTCCCAATCCAAGTTCTCAGGCGATGTAATTTCTAAGGGAATGAAAAGGCATTTATATGACTGAGATGTGGGGAGAGTGTTTTTTGTAAAGTATTCTTATAGAAATTAACGTGCTGCCGAGCGCGGTGGTTGGGAACGTTGTGATTTCAAAGCTCCCAATCCAAGTTCTCAGGCGATGTAATTTCTAAGGGAATGAAAAGGCATTTATTTGACTGAGATGTGGGGAGAGTGTTTTGTGTAAAGTATTCTTATAGAAATTAACGTGCTGCCGATCGCGGTGGTTGGGAACGTTGTCATTTCAAAGCTCACAATCCAAGTTCTCAGGCGATGTAATTTCTAAGGGAATGAATAGGCATTTATATGATTGAGATGTGGGGAGAGTGTTTTGTGTGAAGTATTCTTATAGAAATTAACGTGCTGCCGAGCGCGGTGGTTGGGAACGTTGTCATTTCAAAGCTCACAATCCAAGTTCTCAGGCGATGTAATTTCTAAGGGAATGAAAAGGCATTTATTTGACTGAGATGTGGGGAGAGTGTTTTGTGTGAAGTATTCTTATAGAAATTAACGTGCTGCCGAGCGGGGTGGTTGGGAACGTTGTTATTTCGAAGTTCCCAATCCAAGTTCTCAGGCGATGTAATTTCTAAGGGAATGAAAAGGCATTTATCTGACTGAGATGTGGGGAGAGTGTTTTGTGTGAAGTATTCCCATAGAAATTAACGTGCTGCCGAGCGCGGTGGTTGGGAACCTTGTCATTTCAAAGCTCCCAATCCAAGTTCTCAGGCGATGTAATTTCTAAGGGAATGAAAAGGCATTTATTTGACTGAGATGTGGGGAGAGTGTTTTGTGTAAAGTATTCTTATAGAAATTAACGTGCTGCCGAGCGCGGTGGTTGGGAACGTTGTCATTTCAAAGCTCCCAATCCAAGTTCTCAGGCGATGTAATTTCTAAGGGAATGAAAAGGCATTTATCTGACTGAGATGTGGGGAGAGTGTTTTGTGTGAAGTATTCCCATAGAAATTAACGTGCTGCCGAGCGCGGTGGTTGGGAACCTTGTCACTTCAAAGCTCCCAATCCAAGTTCGCAGGCGATGTAATTTCTAAGGGAATGAAAAGGCATTTATTTGACTGAGATGTGGGGAGAGTGTTTTGTGTAAAGTATTCTTATAGAAATTAACGTGCTGCCGAGCGCGGTGGTTGGGAACCTTGTCATTTCAAAGCTCCCAATCCAAGTTCTCAGGCGATGTAATTTCTAAGGGAATGAAAAGGCATTTATTTTACTGAGATGTGGGGAGAGTGTTTTGTGTGAAGTATACTTATAGAAATTAACGTGCTGCCGAGCGGGGTGGTTGGGAACGTTGTTATTTCGAAGCTCCCAATCCAAGTTCTCAGGCGATGTTAATTTCTAAGGGAATGAAAAGGCATTTATCTGACTGAGATGTGGGGAGAGTGTTTTGTGTGAAGTATTCTGATAGAAATTAACGTGCTGCCGAGCGCGGTGGTTGGGAACCTTGTCATTTCAAAGCTCCCAATCCAAGTTCTCAGGCGATGTAATTTCTAAGGGAATGAAAAGGCATTTATTTGACTGAGATGTGGGGAGAGTGTTTTGTGTGAAGTATACTTATAGAAATTAACGTGCTGCCGAGCGGGGTGGTTGGGAACGTTGTTATTTCGAAGCTCCCAATCCAAGTTCTCAGGCGATGTTAATTTCTAAGGGAATGAAAAGGCATTTATCTGACTGAGATGTGGGGAGAGTGTTTTGTGTGTGGTATTCTGATAGAAATTAACGTGCTGCCAAGCGCGGTGGTTGGGAACCTTGTCATTTCAAAGCTCCCAATCCAAGTTCTCAGGCGATGTAATTTCTAAGGGAATGAAAAGGCATTTATTGGACTGAGATGTGGGGAGAGTGTTTTGTGTAAAGTATTCTTATAGAAATTAACGTGCTGCCGAGCGCGGTGGTTGGGAACGTTGTCATTTCAAAGCTCCCAATCCAAGTTCTCAGGCGATGTAATTTCTAAGGGAATGAAAAGGCATTTATATGACTGAGATGTGGGGAGAGTGTTTTGTGTGAAGTATTCTTATAGAAATTAACGTGCTGCCGAGCGCGGTGGTTGGGAACGTTGTCATTTCAAAGCTCCCAATCCAAGTTCTCAGGCGATGTAATTTCTAAGGGAATGAAAAGGCATTTATTTGACTGAGATGTGGGGAGAGTGTTTTGTGTGAAGTATTCTTATAGAAATTAACGTGCTGCCGAGCGGGGTGGTTGGGAACGTTGTTATTTCGAAGTTCCCAATCCAAGTTCTCAGGCGATGTAATTTCTAAGGGAATGAAAAGGCATTTATCTGACTGAGATGTGGGGAGAGTGTTTTGTGTGAAGTATTCCCATAGAAATTAACGTGCTGCCGAGCACGGTGGTTGGGAACCTTGTCATTTCAAAGCTCCCAATCCAAGTTCTCAGGCGATGTAATTTCTAAGGGAATGAAAAGGCATTTATTTGACTGAGATGTGGGGAGAGTGTTTTGTGTAAAGTATTCTTATAGAAATTAACGTGCTGCCGAGCGCGGTGGTTGGGAACGTTGTCATTTCAAAGCTCCCAATCCAAGTTCTCAGGCGATGTAATTTCTAAGGGAATGAAAAGGCATTTATTTGACTGAGATGTGGGGAGAGTGTTTTGTGTGAAGTATTCTTATAGAAATTAACGTGCTGCCGAGCGGGGTGGTTGGGAACGTTGTTATTTCGAAGTTCCCAATCCAAGTTCTCAGGCGATGTAATTTCTAAGGGAATGAAAAGGCATTTATCTGACTGAGATGTGGGGAGAGTGTTTTGTGTGAAGTATTCCCATAGAAATTAACGTGCTGCCGAGCACGGTGGTTGGGAACCTTGTCATTTCAAAGCTCCCAATCCAAGTTCTCAGGCGATGTAATTTCTAAGGGAATGAAAAGGCATTTATTTGACTGAGATGTGGGGAGAGTGTTTTGTGTAAAGTATTCTTATAGAAATTAACGTGCTGCCGAGCGCGGTGGTTGGGAACGTTGTGATTTCAAAGCTCCCAATCCAAGTGCTCAGGCGATGTAATTTCTAAGGGAATGAAAAGGCATTTATTTGACTGAGATGTGGGGAGAGTGTTTTGTGTGAAGTATTCTTATAGAAATTAACGTGCTGCCGAGCGCGGTGGTTGGGAACCTTGTCATTTCAAAGCTCCCAATCCAAGTTCTCAGGCGATGTAATTTCTAAGGGAATGAAAAGGCATTTATTTGACTGAGATGTGGGGAGAGTGTTTTGTGTAAAGTATTCTTATAGAAATTAACGTGCTGCCGAGCGCGGTGGTTGGGAACGTTGTGATTTCAAAGCTCCCAATCCAAGTTCTCAGGCGATGTAATTTCTAAGGGAATGAAAAGGCATTTATTTGACTGAGATGTGGGGAGAGTGTTTTGTGTGTGGTATTCTGATAGAAATTAACGTGCTGCCGAGCGCGGTGGTTGGGAACCTTGTCATTTCAAAGCTCCCAATCCAAGTTCTCAGGCGATGTAATTTCTAAGGGAATGAAAAGGCATTTATTTGACTGAGATGTGGGGAGAGTGTTTTGTGTAAAGTATTCTTATAGAAATTAACGTGCTGCCGAGCGCGGTGGTTGGGAACGTTGTCATTTCAAAGCTCCCAATCCAAGTTCTCAGGCGATGTAATTTCTAAGGGAATGAAAAGGCATTTATATGACTGAGATGTGGGGAGAGTGTTTTGTGTGAAGTATTCTTATAGAAATTAACGTGCTGCCGAGCGCGGTGGTTGGGAACGTTGTCATTTCAAAGCTCCCAATCCAAGTTCTCAGGCGATGTAATTTCTAAGGGAATGAAAAGGCATTTATTTGACTAAGATGTGGGGAGAGTGTTTTGTGTGAAGTATTCTTATAGAAATTAACGTGCTGCCGAGCGGGGTGGTTGGGAACGTTGTTATTTCGAAGTTCCCAATCCAAGTTCTCAGGCGATGTAATTTCTAAGGGAATGAAAAGGCATTTATCTGACTGAGATGTGGGGAGAGTGTTTTGTGTGAAGTATTCCCATAGAAATTAATGTGCTGCCGAGCGCGGTGGTTGGGAACCTTGTCATTTCAAAGCTCCCAATCCAAGTTCTCAGGCGATGTAATTTCTAAGGGAATGAAAAGGCATTTATTTGACTGAGATGTGGGGAGAGTGTTTTGTGTAAAGTATTCTTATAGAAATTAACGTGCTGCCGAGCGCGGTGGTTGGGAACGTTGTGATTTCAAAGCTCCCAATCCAAGTTCTCAGGCGATGTAATTTCTAAGGGAATGAAAAGGCATTTATTTGACTGAGATGTGGGGAGAGTGTTTTGTGTGAAGTATTCTTATAGAAATTAACGTGCTGCCGAGCGGGGTGGTTGGGAACGTTGTTATTTCGAAGTTCCCAATCCAAGTTCTCAGGCGATGTAATTTCTAAGGGAATGAAAAGGCATTTATCTGACTGAGATGTGGGGAGAGGGTTTTGTGTGAATTTATCCATAGATGTAACTCGTGTTTGAGCGCAAGGGCTGGGAGCATCGCTATTTCAAAGCTCCCAATCAAGTGATTTAACTTTTAAGTGAATTTAGTTTTTGAGATAATAGAAATGCGTTTTGAGTTAGGTGTAAAGAGATTGTTTGGGGGCTGACGTATTTCCAAAGAAGTTACACGGGTCGATCGACAAAGTGCGTGAGCATTGGAATATAAAGCTCCCTAAGAAGTTCTAAGGTAATGTAGTTTCTAAGTGAATGAAAATATATTTGTTTGTTAGTATTTTATCTGAAATATATATTTATTTAAAAGTTACATGTGCCGTGCTACGAAGTGCAGTAATTTTACAATTTTTATGTTTTTAACTCCCGGTTCCTATTCTATTGTTATAGAAATCTTTGCTTTTTTCTGTCCTTGAAATAACACCTCATAAAGCGTGTTATGTGTATTAATTGGTATCTGCATTTTTGTAGCAAACAAGTAATTTAAGTTTTTTTTGACAATGTATTCTGTCATGATACATCTTAGATCATTTTTTAAACTATTGCTCAAGGGGTGATGTTATTATATATGGTGTAACATTGTATATTCACTTTTTTCTGTCAAAGTTTTTAGAATGAGAACATTGTTGAAAACTTTTACAGTTCCCTATACTTTTTTTTAAATTTGTAGTAATTGTATTTCTATACATTAAGGCTTAAATTGGAGAAGTACAGAATTGTCATTTACTGATTTCGTCTAGTCTCTTGCGCATGTGTACTATTGGTTTCGTCACGTGCAACGCAGGGAAACAGAAGACAAATTTGCTGGATTTTGAAAGTTAGCTCTCTGGTTTACCACATTCACAAATTTGTTCATTACTGTTGTTAGAACAAGACTTACCTTTTTTCCGCCTGCAAAATAGCCTGATATCTTCCTACTCCTGTTCTTTATCTGGTCTCTAACAAGCAATGAGTGTTGATTTGCTTCTAAGCGTGTTCTTCTAAATCCTTTTTTGGGTTAAGAATTCTACTTTTTGAGACTTCTTAGGATTGGACTAACTTGTAATTTAAAGGTAATCGCACACACAAGGAAATATCCTAATAAAGATTGTTTGCCTACCATAACTGGCTACAAAAAGTGCGCTAAAAAAGTATCCTTATTTCAAAGCTATGCAGTACCACTCTTTCGTTGTAAATATCTTATGCCACGAATCCTTAAAACTCTAGGCTAATAAAAACTTATAGAAACATTACTGATAGGCTTATTTTTTAGAGGCAAACTGAGATAACGTCAAATTAACTCGTAATGTGATAGTAAATTTATCATGTAATTTATTCAGAGGTGTGTGATAGTACATTCGTATGAATTCATGTTTATATAAACCACCAATGAGGCATTAATTATGAAAATGTCTTTTGAGTTCGTTAAGTTAAAAAATCTCAGGTTTCCAGAAACTGAAATATTTCCTGCTATTTTTTTTTCGTTATGAAACTCCCCACGTTTTAAATATTTGTTAGGATAGATAAAATGTAAATATGTACATAGATGCACATTCAGTGCCCATTCAATGGTGCTACTTATGCAGATTACTGAACAAAAAAATAAATTTAACCGTACTTTTTTATTGGGACAGCATAATTTCCTAATCCGCACAGCTGCATTTTCGGCCCCGTTTGGGGGCCTTCTTGGCGAACTTTACGTAGCGAGTTATGTCAGGTGGGGGCAACCTCGGCACAAGCGGAAAATTTAAATTTTCATTTTGAATAGTCTAGAAAGTTCTTTTCGTATCCATTAAACAGTCCTTTGATTTCATTGCTGCTATTAAGTTTTTACCCAATTCTTTTCCGTTCGATTTCATTTTTTTAAAATTATTTTCATTTTATTTCATTGGTTCGTTAAATTTTTTTTCTACAATTCTTTTCCGTTTCATGTTTATTTGTAAGAATTCAAGCGTTCAGCACCAGGTTGTGTCGTTTCTTGCTATTTTCTTTTGAAGATCCTTACATTTTTATGTTTGAAAATGCCTGTATTTAGTGTTGTTGTCAAATTTCAGGGTAGGGTTAAGTGTTTCAAATATAGTACTTCTGCTGAATATCGCCTACTTGTGTTTGCAAGCTACTATGGGTTTATGCAGTTACCTTGACGGTCTAGAATTTTGCCACACGTAGCGCCACCGGCAAGTTTCCTATCAGTTATATCAATACTTTTGCATCGGAAGTAGAGGCCGTGATCAACGTATTCTTTGTCTCCAATGCATTCAAGAAATATCCAGATAAGTGTTTTCAAACTATAATGTCGTTTATATGACTTGAAAGTACATTCATTACTAAAGGTAGTAAATATGCTCTACTAGCAACTCGTTTCGAATAGCAACTCCTCGTTTCGCCTGGTGGGTGGTAATAGGAACAGGGGTAGGCGATATTAGGAACCCACTCTTGAAATTTTTCTTGGGAAACTTTTTAAAGTTTTACTAGAGAACTTAAACTGGCATAAGTAAAGAAAGTATAGAATATCTGGAAACCAAAGGAGAATAGTTCCTAGTGATATTCATTCAGTTTTCTGCTTGATTTTCCAACCCAGGAGCCTGAGATACAGAGAATTAGGGTAGGTGATATTTGGTACACTTGCACTATTCTTTCGCGAAATTTGAAGCTTATGTTATTAATTAACTTATTGTGAAAAAATACTTTTTTTTTTGCTTGGCGACATAAAAGGAGCGCCAAAAAACGTGCCAAGAGCGTTGCCATCAAACGGTGCAGAGAATGCAGCTGTGCCACTTAATCAATACTTTCGATAAGTTACTAACTTACCCCCGAAATCGTTCAGCCTCGACGTCAAGTCCCCTGTCTTGAGATGTGGCAGTATGATTGATTCAACAGCATCCGAACACCCTTGAGCATTAAAGAAATCTTCAACTGCAAGGAGACTGCAAAAAAAAATCGAGTCAGTTATATTAGGGATTTCGAAAATATTTTCACTTTTGACTAAATCTACAGTTAACATAACGTTTGAGCAAAAATAAATGTTTGGTTGAAATATAAAATGTGCTTACTATAAATTTGTGTCCAACCCAATTATTGTTCACAATATGGAATTTCCCTCTACCAAACTTTATTTTTAATGCATTCATTTTACGATCTTTGCTTTTAATTTTGTAATAGCATTCGTAAACATGCCTTGAATTGGGTTGATACTGAATATCTGGAAATGCATATTAAAAAGTTTCCAAAAGAAGTGCTGATAAAAACGAAGTAGTTTTGAATTAACTGGTGCAAGTAAAGATAAAATGTTTGTCCTTAGCTCCATTAAACTTACTTCCGAGAGTTCGTATCTTAAGATAAACCTCTAATAATATTTATAATATTAATAAAATATTTATTGTATAATAAAAAAATATTTATAATATTAATTGTTAATAATATTTATATAATATTAATAATAATATTTACAATATTAATCACAGTAATTATAATATTAATAATAATATTTACAATATTAATCACAGTAATTTTATATTAATAACATTATTTATAATACTAATACATGTAAGGTATGTGTGCTGTTGCACATAGCTTTCCGTGGCATTTTGCAGTTTGGAAATGTCCGATGGGATTTGCGTCTGAGTTCCCTACACATCCCCACCACTTTGGTCTGCAAGGACCCCACCCAAAAGACATTTACAAGACAGCCAACCCAGCGTTGGTGTAGTCAGGGGGCTAAGCGGGTTGGAGACTGTTTATAAAACAAAGCAATAGAAATGTCCGTGCACGCATCTTCTTCCCCTCTCTGAAGCAGCAAGCAGGGAAGAGGGAGCGTCTAAACTGCGACAGGATTACGGAAAAATTGTTTCGGGGCACATTTAGAAGAAAGAAGACGCCTCAACATGTCTCAAAAGAGACATTATAAATGGGAGACAGGCAAATTCGCACA
The DNA here is from genome assembly GCA_947359465.1 of Metellina segmentata. Classification (NCBI taxonomy): domain Eukaryota; kingdom Metazoa; phylum Arthropoda; class Arachnida; order Araneae; family Tetragnathidae; genus Metellina; species Metellina segmentata. Next base: position 17,035,430 of record OX375879.1, on the reverse strand, counting down.
TATTCCGACACATACACGGTACTCGTTGGAGGCTGCGCACATTGCTCTCTTTTTCTCCAGATGACACCGCGAAGATATGGAGTCCCGAGATACAAGCAGAGATGCGATAAACCATAATATGCCGCCCCCTTTCATTTAAGCTTGTTTCTTCCCTTTTTCTTATGATACCGCCAGTGCCTCCCGCAATACCCCAGGACAGCTTTCATTTTCATGCAAAATATGGAAATAAAGATGCTTAGTGAATCAATCTCTTCTCTCCCTTCCTTTGAGGTATGTTGCTTTTCTTATTCTTTCTTAGGTGATCATCCAGCAGTGAACATCTGAAGGAAACCTGGTCAGTTAATTTAAACGCAATGGTTATTTTATTTTTTTGATCAAGTTATGCTATTAAATTAATTTTTATTTGTTTACTATTCAAAATTTTCTTTCTATGGAACACGTGACTAAATTAATGCTGCACCCCATGACAGTATACATTAAAACTGTAATATTTATCGTTGCTATATATTCTTACATATGCATGGATTATGAGTAAAAAAATGTCGAAATATGCACCGCTGCATGTAGAAATTACGAGCAAGGAATATTGAAAGCTTTCTAATGGACTAAACAGAAACGTGTAACTACTTACAAATGTTCCAAAGTACGTAAAATTTGAGACATTAAATCGAGAAACAACGTAAGAAAAGATAGATAAACAAATTGAACATAAAAAGAGGTATGCGAAAGAAAATTTCCACAAATGCTAGGTTAAGATTGATTTGTCCTCAAAAACAGAAAGTATTTACCTTTTGAGCATCTTCTATACTTCAGACTTCATTAGGACACTTATCTGGTTTCTTCAAAGCCTCTTGAACAAAGTTTTTGATGTTTCTCTTTACGAATTCATGGAACGTACCACACTTTTCAAAGATGGCGGCTGAAATGATAAAAAGTTTCGTTTACTTTAAGCGATAATTCTAAAACCATTGTTATGAAGGTGGTTTGCAACAATGTATTTGAATGCGATATATTTGTAGTTACAATGCAGTACTATAACAATACAGTTTTACATTGTTGTAAGATTTTACTAACGATGAGACTGTTGGCAAAAACAATTTAAGAAACTGCCGAATATAATATTAAAATTCAAGAATTTAAATTCGAAAGTACAGAATTGAAATTCTAAATTTTCGGTAAAAAGCAGTCATTTTGTTGACTTCGCAAATATGCAGATTATCAAACTTAACGTCACAGAAATCAATAAAATGTGAATCGCTAAATGCGAAGAACACATGAATCGTTACACTCAGTAAAAGATTGAAGATTCTGTGTTTCATTTTAACGCGTACATTACACTAAAACTGAATACTTTCACAGTATCATGGCCTGTAGCGTAGCCAGGTTATAGAAATTCAACATTTTCTAAATGAGGATTTACACTTTTTATAGTTTAGCTAAGTCTTTACTTCCTATATATTTTTGAGCTCAGGTGTTGCTTCGTCATCTGACCGTGGTTCAAAATTACGAGGTGTTGTCCTCGTATCTTTCCCTTAAGGGACTGATTCCGGACCGTCGTCAATAGCCCGTTGTGTTGCTCTAGTACGACGTTAACTAAAATTACCAAATTACCTATATATTTTCGTTAAAGTGACGCATTTTGGCACAAGTTGAGAAACAATAATAGAAAAGTTGTGTTCGTCAAATGCTTATGAAGATGAATAACCATAAGCAAGTATTCACATCTCTATTCTTGAAATTCACGCTGCCTTTGTCCCTTTGAAGCCTTACTTCATATTTTCTAATTTCGCAGAAAATGATGAATTTAAGGTATTGGTATTTTTAATAAACGCTGTACTAGAGCAACATAACGGGTTACTGACGACAGTCCAGGATCATTCCCCTAACGGAAAGATCCGAGGACAACACCGCGTCATTTTGAACCACGGTCAGATGACGAGGCAGCACCTGAGTTGGCACCCCACTTGCCAAACTTCCACACCCACCCAACGTGAGAACATTTGGTCACGTCAGATTTAAGGTGCACCAGCCGCCTCTACACCCTAAGCTTACAAATATCCATACACTGACCCAGATACCTTCCGATCTAGAGGCTAACACCTTGACCACCAAACCGGTTGGTCGGCGACGACGGTCCGGGATCAATCCCAAAGAGAAAGATTCGAGGCGTCATTTTGAACAACGGTCAGATGACGAGGCAACACCTAAGCTGGCACCCCGCTCTCCAAATTTCCACACCAACCCAACGTGACAACATTTAGTCACTTCATATTTAAGGTGCACCAGGCGACTTTACACCCTAAGCTTACAGTGGTTCAAAATTACGAGGTGTTGTCCTCGGATCTTTCCCTTAAGGGACTGATCCCGGACCGTCGTCAATAGCCCGTTGTGTTGCTCTAGTACGACGTTAACTAAAAATTACCAATTACCCTAAGCTTACAAATATCCATGCACTGACCCAGATACCTTCCGATCTAGAGGCTAACACCTTAACCACCAAACCGGTTGGTCGGCGACGACGGTCCGGGATCAATCCCAAAGAGAAAGATTCGAGGCGTCATTTTGAACAACGGTCAAATGACGAGGCAACACCTGAGCTGGCATCTCACTCTCCAAACTTCCACACCAACCCAACGTGACAACATTTAGTCACTTCATATTTAAGGTGCACCAGGCGACTCTACACCCTAAGCTTACAAATATCCATGCACTGACCCTGATACGACCTATGAACCTTCCGATCTAGAGGCTAACGCCTTAATCACCAGACCGGTTGGTCGGCGACGACGGTCCGGGATCAATCCCAAAGAGAAAGATTGGAGGACAACAACACGTCATTTTGAACCACGGTCAGATGACGAGGCAATACCTGAGCTGGCACCCCATTCGCCAAACTTCAACACCACGCCAACATGGGAACATTTGGGGACACGACGGTTTTAACGTGCATCAGCCCCCTTTGTACACGACGGTCTTTGGCTGGATGCGAACTTACAATCCTCCGGTTGCTAATCCGATGCTCTTCCAACCGGGATAGTTTAAGGATCGACTAGTTGATACAATGACTGTTATTTTGTTCAAATAACAATAAATAGTTGATGCATCCACATTTAACCTTAACGCTGCGTCGCGTGTCATTTTCGTAATCTAGGTGGACAAAATTATTGCGTCAAAAATACACCGGTTTTGAGCGATTTTAAGAGTTATCAAGGAAAAAATATTAGTTTGAGTGTATGTTTAACAATATTTGTCAGTATTTAAAATAAAAAATGTGATAAAATTAAAGAAATTTACTTATTTTGCTCCGTTTATAAGACAGTAAAAATGTTCATTTTATATACTCTTGAATAATACTGAATACTTAAAAGTATTTGTTTTGCTTATAATAAAGCAGATGTATGTAGTAGAACATGCAGATGCATGTAATAAGAAAAACTCAAAGGGAAACATTTACTCGGAATCACTACTCTCTGAGTAGCTTACTGTTGGGTTTAAAGCAAGTGAGGGTTCTTCCAACAAATTCGACACTACTGGAAATATTTGATTGCGTCTAGTTTTAGGCTTAGATCGTAAACTTGCAATGAACGGATCTGAAGTGATGAGTAATCTATTCATCAGATCTGTATTCCTATTAGTTTTTGAAGTTTCTCTATTAAACAGTATGGATGCGACATCGACAGCAAAACATCGATGTTTTGAAACATCAATGTTCAAAATTAAAACATCGTTCCAAAAACATCGATGTTTTTAAAATTCAGTGTATTTAAACTTTTTTCCCCATTTCTTAAAACTGGTTTAGCACCTAGTGATGCTACATCGACAGCAAAACTTCGATGTTCAAATTTGAAACATCGATGTTGATAATGCATCGCTCCCAAACTTTCGATGTTTTTAAAATTCAGTGCACTTAAACGTTTTTCATCATTTCTTATAACTGGTTTAGCAACTAAGGATGCAACATCGACAGCAAAACATCGATGTTTTTATAAAACATCAATGTTTTGAGAATATCGACGTCGTATCCCTACTTTCCAGACTCTTCACCTTTGGTCACTTTGATCTAAAAGTATGTTCAATTTGCTGATTATGAAAATTATGCTACTTGGTTATTTTTTAAATTTTTATAACGGTACTTTTTTCATTTAAAAATAAAACATCGACAAGTATAAACATCGATGTTACTAAAACATCGATATTTTTAAAACATCGACATCGATGTCGCATCCCTAGTAAATAGTTCTCTGTATTGCCTATTATGTTCATTTCGTGCTTGCGCTTCTTCTGAGGAATCGGAAGAATATGAGATGCAATAATATCCTTTCCATGCATCAGTATTTTGTGTACAGTTACGGGCGTTGGGTACCAAGAATGCTCTCTGAGGTAAATATACAGTACATGTTTTGTATACTCAGCAAACTTATATACGTTTATCGGAAAACCAGAATGTTAACATTCTAATATGACATGCAAGCACTTGATTAATTCCACATCGACCCCAGTTATTTCGTCAGACCTCTCATCATTTCTAAAGAATTTGCGAGCGGTATTTCTATTGTTGGTATTCCCAGCTTGCTGTATGGGCATATCTACCAACATACCAAACTCAGCTTTAAACTTATCTTGCTTCTTCTTTTAGGCCACTTTGTTTTTATTTCTAATCCCAGAACTTGCCACGATTTAATTTCAAGTCTGTATGAGATGTGGAGTACGCATTCAAAGAAACGTATCCATGAATGCAAGGGGGATAATCCAAAAGAAATAAAGTTTTTGTCTACGAATTTTTGTGAAACAATATTCAGGTTGTTCATTTCGCTTGGTTTTGCTCAACACAAATAACATGTTTGGATTGATTTACATGATGATACAGCATTACATACTTTAGTATCTACCATGCAAAAAATTTATGTAGCCTTTACAAGCACTTCCATCTCATTTAGACACACTTTCGTTGGTGAGAGCATAGCAATTTGATTTTCGGCATTATTTACTTTCATAGTTACCAAATCCATCGATTTCTTGGTAAAAACAAATATCATAGGACGACAGTGTCTGGTCGAAGATGGTGCAGGATTTTGCCAAATAATTTTTTTACCTTCGTTTGTACATGCAAATATTTGTAAAGGTACCATAGAAATACTAAGTAAACTTTGGTCAGATTGATTGCATCTTCTGAAAATTTTTGTTTATACCTATTTTGTTCAGCTCACATAACCGTGAAATGACGCAAGTACTCATTTCGCGCCATTTGCGATAGATATTCTATGGAAGAAAACGTGTTTATTTCGCTTATTTGATGCAAAAAAGTATATTTTGAAACAAAATAGACTTTACTGGACACGATCATTTTTTAATTATCATTTATATTCCATTTATTTATGAAAACAAGGTACTTGAGACCGGAGAAGCGTGTGCGGCGAGCTGCGGCACCATGTGGAACTGCCGTACAAAATGCACGCAAGTTAGACGTGCGTCGCCGCAACGGCGTCGGAGGCATGTGTGCACTACTCCATTGTATCTAATGTATCTCAGAACTCACTTGCGTTGCGGCAGCGGCACCGTACGTTGAAAAACCGGATGAGTGCACCGGGCTTCAGGGAGAAAGAAATGAACAGTCCTAACAAGATTCAACAGTGGACATATTAGGTCACTCTCTTACGACAGGGGATGTAAGACATTCGCTTTGTACTCTAAATGTGAGCAAGAATCGGCATATTCTGATTTTCTTGAGGCTGAGTCATGATGATCTTGAGAGGGCTCCTGCCTCGGTGATGGACTTCCTAAGAGTGAATGATTTAGTGGACCGGGTCTAGTATATTCAAGATTGGGTGGAATAAGTAAAGCAACAACACAACAGAGTCGGCATCCGACTTTTTGCACCTGCTCTCGCACGTCTGGAATTGACACTCCTTTAATGTTTCAGGTGTCATTGGGAAAATACCCAATCGACATTCCAAAAGGGAGGCGGATTCACCCGAAAAACGGAGACACTGAAGCCACTAGAGCAAATGGTGGAACTCTCGAGACAGCTATATGGTGAGACCGGTAAAAAAAACTAACTGTGAAGAGAAATTTTGACGTAGACGACATTCTACGACCGGTTGTGATACCGTTCCTTTTGCGACACCCTGGACTTACTTCTCAACAAGATAATGCCCGGCCGCACACGGAACGTGTTGCTGTAAATTGTCTTCAATCTTTTCCAACACTTCTTTGGAGAGCTGTTTCCTGATCTCTCTCCCATAGAGCAGATTTGGGACGTTATGGGAAGACGATTGCAACCATCACGGAATGTTGACCCTTTAGTCTGACAGTTGGAGACAAACAATTAGGCTTGAAATTCCGCAAGGCACCATCCTGGAACTTTTGCAGCCTATGCCACGGCGGATGACAGCATGCATCCAGGCCAGAGGTGGATCAACGCCTTATTGACTTCCTCAATTTGTGACGGTCAAACTCTGAAATAAATCATTCAATTGCTCTGAAATTTTAATTGGTTATTTTTTAATGTTTGTTCTTCACATCCACCCATTTTTATCGCAATCGGGCAACTCCTTCTTGGTGCGTCAATTATTTTTTGTTATAGAGTATGTTTACAAATATAGGAGTTAAACAAGATAGTTGTTTTTCTAGTCTCCTTCCTTTTCGATGCACTTGGTCCAGTGGTCCACAAGTTTGCATATTCCCTCCAAAAAGAAGATTTTCGGTTGGGCGTCCAACTATTTATGCATCGCTTCCCCCATTTCTTTGTCCGTCTAATCTGAAGGCAAACTTCGGTGACGAGGCCAAAGTAGTACCAACTGTAACCATGCATGCGCAGAAGGCATTGTGACAAACCTAAACATGTGGGATTTAGTGAAAGTGCGGATCATTTTTGATTTACCCTCGCACATTAATCCTTACTTCAAATTTTTATAACTTCACTGACCCACATTGAAATTTAAGGAAATTTTCTAAAATAAGGACTAGCATTATTTCTAACGCTCAAACAAGAAATGCTTTCAAATATACTTTTCAGGCTTTTATTTGAAATTTGGTTTCAGACAACCGTGAGGGTGGGGTCTGAAACTAGTGTAGCCTTGTGTAGATTGGTTAAAAGATAATTTACAGTTCGTATTATTCGTATTGGTGGAATAAGAAAGTATGAAAGTGTTCGTTAATGAATCGTGTGCAGCTGCGACAGAGCCGATGTTACGTTTTCAATTCCCCTCAACGGAAATCTCCTCTTGTGTCAATTTTAAAATGCTAAACAAACCAGATTACATATTTGCATCACATATTCGTCTGACTACAAAACTATTAAAGTAATAAATTTAACATTTGAGTTTTAATGTTTGTTAGTGGGGTAGTTGAATTTACACAGCACTGCAGTAACATAACAGGCTATTGGAGATGGTCTGGGATCAATCCCGAAGGAAAGGATCCAAGTACACCTCGAAATTCAACTATGGATGTCTACATCTCAAACCCCACTCTCAAATTTCCACGCCACTCCAACGAGGGGATATTGAGGTCACGAGAGATTTACCAAGCACCAGCCCCCACGTGCACGATATTCTTTGACTGAGTCGAGTTTCAAACTCGCAACCCTACGGTTAATAATCTGGGACTCTTCCAACTGGTCTAACAAGACCCCTTTTAGTTTCAAGAAGAAATGAAAAAAACTGCATAGTTAGATTTCGTGTATTAGTGATTAATATGTAATGTTTAAAAGTAGCTCAATCAAAGGTTGATTGGCAGTTCTGGAACTAGGTGCCCTCCTGAGAAATTGTGCTTAGTACAAGGTAAACAATAAAATAATTAATAAAAGATAGATTTAATCAAAGGTTTGTTTGGCATTTCTGGGACTACGTCCCCTTGGGTCATATTGTACCAAGCACAACGTAAACAATGAAGTAATCAATAAAAATTTTCAATTTAATGAACTATGCACACATAGGGTAGGAAGTAGTAAAATCTATGATGAATAAATTCATATGAACAAAACGAACAAAAGATCAAATGTGATGATAAAAACCAATGCTTTTAGAAAGTAAAAACTTTGTGGATGGGGCTTCTCTCCACCGTTGTCAACCAACTGTTGGGTGCATGAATTGAAATATATTTAAAACGCGTTGAAGATTAAAACTTTAACACACTGGTGATTTACTATGACTTGAACGCTTTGATGATTTGAACACTGTGATTTACAGAACGCATCTGTACCAGGAGTAGATTAATGTGCTAGATATAAAGCCTTCTTTACAGTGGCCGGTTAAGCGGACTAAGCGGCCGCGTAGGGCCCCGAAATACCGAAGGGGCCCCGAGGTCTTAAAATGTCTTTTCATTAAGGTTCGAGAAAAGTTGAGGCAGTGTGTGTGTGTGTGTCTTTACAATATGCGTCTTTATGAGCAGTGAAAAGAGTTCCTAATACAATATGGTCAGCAAAAGCAGATGCTGTATTAACTATAAAACTTGGTTTCACCCATATAAATGAGGCTTTAACGGGAATTTGTAATTCCGAAGAAACAAATTAAAAATCATATTGGAGGCGACTTCACTTCTGAGGAAAATGGACAAATATGAAACCTCCCTAATGACAGTTATTTGGAATACTATGTTACAAATAATAAATGCTACTAGTAAATCACTGCAATCAGTGGAAGGCAAACTATTAAAAGGATCTATCCTGAAGTCATTAGAAAATTTTATCAATAATTTCAAGAGAAGTTGAAAAAGAGGCAACTGATTTATCAGGGCTGTCATTTAATGTGAAAGATGGACAAACTCGCAGACAACAAATGAGAAAAAATGATTCGGACCTAAATTAACAATAAGAGAAAATTTCATAGTCAATTAATTCCTTTTATATCATATGTGATAACACCAAGGCAGTATTATCTCAAAGAACGCATGAAGTTGTTGTGGAGTATTTTCGAATATTTTTTATTGGGATTTATCAGTAGAAAAAAAAAGAACACTATAAAAAAGTTGTAGAATATTTACAAAAATGACATTGGTGTTTGTACTTTTGAAGACGAATTTGATCATTTTTTAAATACTTCTTAAAGAAAACGAGGACACATAAAAACCACACCACTCATCTGTCGAGCCGATAAAGAAATGTCTTGCACATTTCCGAATGCTGAAACATTATTTTAAAATTTTTTTAACAATTTTTTTATCTATTGCAACAGGAGAAAGGTTGTTTCCTGTTTTAAAGCGTGTAAAAAATAATTTAAGGAGTTCTATGGGAGAAAAAAGATTAATTAATATGGCCATTCTGTATATAGAGCAAGGAATCGTAAACCGAACTTTCAAAATAATTGACAAATTTGCAAGAATAGCGGAAATTCATAAAAAATGGGTTTTTTAATAAATTTATTTAATGGGCTATGGTATGAAAATATTTTGATTACTTTTCTTTTTTGTTTATTCCTTAAGGAGAGTTTTCTTGAAACTTTTTTTTCTAACTTGAGATTGAGGGCACCGAAATTTTTACCTCTTGGGACCCCCATTTGACTTGATCCGCCACTGCTTCTTTAATTCATAAAGTATAATTAGAGGAAAGTCGGGTAAGATGGGCAGTGGCGGTAAGCTGACGAATTGGATTTTTCACGAAAATTACGCTAGGTGACAACCCCGATCTTGTATCATCAGAGACCTCTAGCGACCAGCTATCCGTGTCACGCCAAAAGATTATATCCCGTCATTTGTGTGGTATAGTGGTTAAGGTGTTAGCCTTTAGATCGGAAGGTTCCTGGTTCGAATCCGGGCATGGATGTTTGTAAGCCTATGGTGTAGAGGCGGCTGGTGTACATTAAATATGTCGTGGCCGAAAGTCCTCACGTTGGGTTGGTGTGGAAGTTTGGAGAATGGGGTGCCAGCTCAGGTGTTGCTTCGTCATCTGATCGTGGTTCAAAATTACGAGGTGTTGTCCTGGGATCTTTCTCTTAAGGGACTGATCCCGGACCGTCGTCAATAGCTCGTTGTGTAGCTCTCGTACGACGTTAACTAAAATTACCATTACCCGTCATTTGTGTGATTCACAGTACGTGATAATGTGTTTCCGATGTAATTTTTGGTTACGAAGTATTTCTGATTTATTCATGTGATATTCGTAAAGTGCTAATCAAAACGCGTTCAATGATGTATCCTTCTAATTTTTTTCTGATGTGTTTGTGATGTCAATGTCGACTTCAATGGTTTGTTTAAATAAAGATGGCGAAGTCGGTTAAGATGACGAATTGGGTAGAGGGTAAGATGACGAACCTGGATAATGGGATTGCTTCCACACACGAGTTATAAGCTACTGCCTCTTGATGTGGCGTTCTATGGACTTTCAGGAAAAATTAGAAGATTTGCAGTTAAAATTTTTGCATATTGTATTTGTAAAATTATTTTTTCGTTTTCTACAAATTTATCCTATTTATGTATTTCATATTTTACGATTTAAAACGCAAAATTCGCGAGGGGTTAACCTTATTAAAGCAAAATAAAAGTGCAATTTACATGAAAGAATCAACTAAAACTTCGAGAGTAACGGAATGAACAACCAGACACAACTAATGTAAAAAAATAAAGAAAACAAAATGACAGAAATACAAAGGGTTGCCTTGAATGGATGAAAGCACGAAAACTGGAAAATTACCACATTTGGCTATAAATCGCCATAAGTTGTAACCTATCGGATACTAGGTACATACCACCCGAAATTACACACCTTAGTTAAAAGTGTTTTGATTTGTATATTTTATTTATTTTTATGAAACATAATTCAAAAAATCATAACGTATTCAATCAAACATTTAAAGAAAATTGATCGAAATATACATATACCTCCAGATGATATTTTGTTGGAAATAAATAAATCATTAAAACCAAACTCCTAAATAACATTTCTGCAATAGGTAATATACCGGAACACGTAAATGTAAACAGAAACAAAATTTCAATCTTTGAAAAAATGCATTATTCTAAAAAAAATTATGTTTAAACGTGTTGAATTTCGACTAACTGATTATATTCTGAAATATGTAGCACAATTCTACAAAAGACTTTTGAACAATATTGATGAAGACAGTAATGATTTATTAACAAAAAGAATACATTTATAATACTTGGGGAATCCTCAGATATAACCGCTACATCTCGCAGTCAACTTAAATACCCAAACACACACACACACACATAATACTAAATCAAATAAAAAAGATTAAACATTTATTATAATGGTGCCAGATACCAAGTAGCAAGATTACGCTTTTATGATCAATGAGCTTTTCGTGTTCAATTACAAAATGTATGTTTTGCAAAATTAAATGTTTTAAATACTCTTTCTTCGTCAATCAAATATTTATAAATTATTTACATCATAGGTTAATATTTATAATATAAGTTATAATCACATCATAATTAAAAGTTAGTTCAAACCCTAAATATTACAATTTAATTTGTTTAAAAAAAATTGTTGTTCGATCAATATTGGTAAAACAATCTCAGATGCGTACAGTGATCGTTTTATACTTAACCTATTTTTATGTGGCGATTTCGAATAGTTTTTGTCTTATGCCTAAGGTCAATTTTAGGCCTCCGTTCTTAGTACACCTCCAGTACAAGAATAACGCTGAAAAATTTCATCTTCCTAGGCCTTGTTCTTGATAGTGATCAGTGAGTGATATTTCGTTTTTATACCGGTGATTATGAAAGTGGAAATTTAAAAACAATTAGTTCAATTTTGATTAATTCGTATAGCACTTGCCAAAGTTGTTAGTAACCAAAAATAATTAAAGAACTTTTTAGATTAAACAAATATTTTCTGAAATATTTTGTTAATATTTTTTTAATTTATCCAAATAAAAAAATTTAATACCTAGAAATGAAATTATATGACTTAGACCGCTTTCATAACCAACGGTGCATGTATCGATAAATAATTTCTTACAGTAAATAAAATAAACTATTACTCACAACCTGCTATCCAATCCGCCGAATGTCTTCCAGGTTCTTAATAAATCGTCAGGGAAGAAATATCGCTAAGATGAGGCTTTGCACTGAAGTTGAAGCAGCCACTAACACAGGATAGGTTTCCGAAGATTTTTAGCACTTGAGTCGATCTTAAAACTGAATCGGAAAGGCAAATTTTCAATTTTTATCAGACGAAATCGAACGCGATGCTAACGGCTTGGAAAAAGTTTTTAAACTGAAGAATTTCACTGCTGTGCAAGGATTCAATAATACAAGTTCATTGTTTAGTCATTGTTTAATTTTTTTTTGTTGCTGAAAAACAGAGCACATAGTTGTAAGTTAATTGTTTAAAAAACACCTAGCTTCGAATCAACAAAATTTCGCTTGGGGAAAAATCCCATGAAATCATAAAAATTACAATTTTACTCTGAAATTATTATAGAAATTCAAAAGTTTTGATATTGGTACGTGGAATATTGGAGGCTTTAGAGATCTGAGGGTTTGGAAATTGGGTCGTCAATATCTCATTGTGTTACTCTAGTACGACGTTAATTAAAAATTACCAAATTATTACGGAAATTTGAAGTAAACATTAGTTAATTTTTAGGAGATATAGCGAGAAAATAATGAAAACACATTTTGCCCATTGAGATGCAGAGAGGAATTATTTATCTGAAGAGGAATTGTGGTGTTGAATCCATATCGTGCCGGGTTAAGGTGTTAGCCTCTAGATCGGAAGGTTTCTGGTTCGAATCCGGGTCCGGGCATGGATGTTCGTAAACGTATGGTGTAGAGGCGGTTGGTGCACCTTAAATCTGTTGTGTCCGAAAGTCCTCACGTTGGGTTGGTGTGGAAGTTTGTAGAGTGGGGTGCCAGCTCAGGTGTTGCTTCGTCATCTGACCGTGGTTCAAAATTACGAGGTGTTGTCCTGGGATCTTACCCTTGAGGGACTGATCCCGGACGACCGTCGTCAATAGCCCGTTGTGTTGCTCTAGTACGACGTTAACTAAAATTACCCTGAATCCATATCGTAGCAATCGGAGGGTTGCGAGTTTCCGACTCAATCCGAACTAAGACCTTTGTGTACGTGGCCAGACTATTTTCACCTCACTGCGTTCCACGAGCTGGTGTTGACGGTTCTCGTGAAATGTGTCATCTGTCCATGTTTCTAAATTACGGGGTGTTGTCTTCGAATCTTTACTTTCGGGGATTGATCCCGCACTGGAGCAACCCAACTTGCTAGTGGTGACGGTCCGGGATCAAACCTTGTGTGAAAGATCGAGGACAACTCCGTGTAGTTTTGAATGTACAGGCAGGGATTCGAATCCTAAATACAGGAGAGGTATACCACAAACCCCTTGGCTCTCTTATCCTGGCACAGCTTTAATTTGTCGCTCTAGGGTCTTTTTTATGTGCTTCCAATACCTTTCAGCTAGAGCAGGAACCCCCACTCTCTAAACTTCCACACCACGTCAATGTAGACATTCGGGCACGACAGATTCAAAGTGCATCAGCCCCCGCGTACACGACGGCATGTAGCTGGATCTAGTTTCGAATTCTGTAAATATGCATTGTTCAGTTGCTAAAATAATAGGGCCAATCCGTTTATTCATAAACGGCATCGCCAATATTTTTCAATTTAAATAAGATGTCTTGTTTTATTAGAACATATATACAGGGCGAGTCTAAGCTAATACGACAAACTTCAGGGTGATGATAGAATACAACGAAACAAACACTTTTCACCATAGAATGTATACTCGCAAGTGCAGCGGTTATCCGCTAGAGAGCGCAGTCAAACGCTTGTAAAAAAAGCGGAGGTTTTCGAACCAAACGTCAGTCGCGAATGGAAATGGCTGAATATTCGCATTCACTTAAAGCACATCCTCTTTGTTTATGGTTTTGCCGATGGTAATGGCTGGCATGCACAACGCCTTTACCGATATTACTTTCCTAACAGGCGCACGCACCTATTACAAGAATTTTGCGCGTTTGCACCGACACATCTCGGAAAGGGGCCACCCTGACATGCGCGACACAGGTAATTCCAAAAGAGTTCGAACGCCGGGCATGTCAGAAACAATCATCCATCAGGTAGAACAGCAGAATGACATTAGCACTCGAGTTGTAGGTCGTCACACAGGTGTATCACGAAGAACGGTGTGTCGAGTTTTACCACAGCCACCTAGGAGGCAGTGGTCCTACACGCAGGTTTACATCCATATCTTGTGCAGCGTGTACAAGTAGCAGCCTACAGATCATCCTGCGTGCGCTCAGTTCGCAAGCTGATTCCTGCATCAAAGTGGATGAGGATTTCCCGGCACACGTTTTGCCAGTAAACAAAATGCATATCTGCTTTCACTGCATTCGAATATTCAGCCCCCTCCAGTCGCCGACTGACGTTTGGTGCAAAAACCTCCGCTTTTTACTAGCGGATAACCGCTGCACTTGTGACCAAACATTCTATTGTGAAAAGTTTGTTTCATTGTGTTCTATCATCCCCTGAAGTTTGTCATCTTGTATATACACCATAGACATTTTTTTGATAAAATCATTTAAAAAGTAACGATTCATAAAACCTTTTCTCACAACCAGTTGCATGGACACAGGCTTATGAAATGCTAACTATTATATCCCATACTAGCCACGGCGATGCTAACCCGCGGTGATTGCTACGAATTCCCATTTGGTTTGCGATGATTATCACGAAAACTTCAGCTGTACCCCAACTCACAGCTAGTCACTTATCAACTGTTTTGTTAAAGGTTATAATAGAAATACAATGAGGGGATGTAATGGCACTGAACAGAAAATTTTCCAGCAATTTTTTTCAGAAAAATATTATAAACAAAGTGTGTTTGGCATTTTTTTGGTACCTTTGCTTGTACTAATGAGAGTAAAAAAAGTATTTGGAAAAATCTCAACTAGACCTTGTCGTTCCATCAAATTTGTTTTTGCCAAATAATTAGATTTAACTTCAAGGGAAGTTAATGTGCAAGGACCGTTAAAGCTGACTTTGTTATTTTGATAGATGTGATCAAACAGGGAATACTAAAGATAGAAACACCACTGGTAGATTGTTAGAAATGCTGATAAGTCTGCTTAAATAACTGATATTGTTATCTAGCTCTACCAAGTTATTACAATGTTTAAATTCTAATTTCCAGATAAACTGATAAGTTTTCTGAGCACGAAGCAAGTGTAAGATGTATATACCTCAGAAAGTATCCTTGGTTCCCCAATTCCCGTAAACTATACATAAAATACTGGTCTATGGAAATATTTCACTTCTTGTATTCTTCCAATTGGTCTGCTTCTTAAAAGCGCAAGACAAGGAATAAACACATTAGGCGATAAATGTTTTCTATAAAAATGTCAAGAACTGATACGAATAGATTAGTCATTACCTCGGATCCACTAATTGTAAGTTTACGAGTAAGGTCTAAAACTAAACGCAGCCAAATGTTGAAATTTTTAAAACTTTCCCTTCAATACATCAGTAGACTATTTAGGTAGTTGAGATTCCAAGTATATAATTTAGTAATATTTTCCCCTATAGATTTTCTATTATTCTTTATGTTTAAATGGAACTGTTATGGGTACACATTGTTCAGGTGTATATTAATATAAAATTGCAAAATATACAGTTAATAATTAATCGAAGCATATTTAATATATGGAGCAAAATTGATAAATTCCTTTAAATGTAGCATATTTCTGCATCCAAATAGTAACTAAAAAACGTAGAATAGATACCAAATCAGTATTTTATCACTCAAAGACACTTAAAATTACCCAAAATCAGTGTATTTTTGAAGCAATAATTTTGTCCACCTAGATTGCGTAAATGACACTGTGTTGCGTTTGTATAGGTAAAAATATAAAAGTGTCACTTTAAAAATTATTTATTTAAAGAAAATCATATTTTTACTCTATCTTAACGATCTAGAAGATAGAAAACAGAACTACAAAACTCCAGTTAAAACTTTTTATTTGTTTTGTTCTTAAGCTGAAAGCGTTTAAACGAAAAAAATTAATTACGAATCTGTGATCTTTTATGCTGTTGCCATTCTAAGGAAAACAATAATTTAATGTTATTAAATTAATTTTTAAATGTTCCAGATTAAATTTTAAAATTTCGGTTTCGTACAAAACATTTGCACTGCCAGTATGCCGAATCCCATTACTGTAAGTGCCCTAGATTTGTCAGGAACGTGCACATAACAGAAAAACACTCCCTTTTATAATAGTAGAGAAGAGAGGCAACGTCGAAATCTGCGTTATTTTGTATATTAGCGTTCAATTTTAAATGCTTTATTGACATACTAAGAGATTATTCATAAACTTCAAATATGCATAATTTTTGCTAGAAGCTGCATAATATTTGTTAAAACTACACAGAAGACCATCCAAATAAAAAATGTTAGTAGTCTGTTTACAGAAGTCAGTAAGAAATCTTAAAAGGTAGAAATTGGAACAAAAACCTGAGCAAGACCGAAAATAAGTTTATAGGTCAAAAATATCAAACAGCTTTAGAACCAGAGAATGAAATGCAATTGAAGTGGACGTGCACAAACTTACTGTGGTAACATGTCAGAGGTGTGAAATTTTTACATGTATTTTGTGGAAAATGAAAATTAACACTATAAGACTACCTTTGAAGAATACAAACTATGCCGTTTTATATTTTTGACAAATTTCATTTCATTTGGATGCGTAAAATCTGCATAGCGACATTTATTTTCATTGTAAATGGATATAGATAGGAAATGAAATGTGATTGACGACACTGCCATCAAAAGATATCAGCAATTAAGAAACTTAATCGCATAGGGTCGCACTGGTCTACTAGTAATATGAAACTTGGCATCTTTCGTATTGAAACTTTAATTTCAAATGAAATAAAACAAATTAAACGAGAAAGCAGTATTAGAAATGAGAACTTTTCGTCACGCACTTCACTGGATTAAATTAGCGTCAGTAAGAGTACATTTGAAAAATATAAACATGCTGTTTCATATTTTGACCAATTTTACTTCAGTGTTACACAAGAAATGTCTCTGTAGATCCTTATTTCATTATAAAAGGATTAAAATCAGGTATGAAATCTGAGTAATGACACTGCTATCAATAAATATTACCAGTTAAAAAACAGTAAAGAGGGTATGTGAGGGTAAGTAATTGAGTAAAAAAGCAATATACATACTTCAATAAGTAAAGTACAAACCATTCTATTTTATTGAAAAAGTGGGCAACATCAAATAAAAATACTAGTGCTTGGAAGGCAAGATATGTACACAAAGAGGATTGTAAATAAATATGATTGCAAAATTGATAAACTAACCTATCGATATTTCTACATGCGAATAAAATTCGACTCAAACAGCAACAGGTTCATAAAAAAAGTGTCCGATTAAAGTTGGCAGTAATTCTTCACCGCTAAATACAGAAGATCGGGACACCCAATAAAAAATATTCAAAATTAAATAAAAATTATTAATTAATAATATAATTTTTTTTCCCATGATTTGTACAGTTTGCAAAGGTTATTGCACATCTGGGACTTTTTTTTGACGACCATCACAACGTCACTGGTTTAAGATATGGTGAGTAGTTCTAGGCTTTTAGTGTAGGGCAAAGGCACGTCACCACAGGTACCTTGCACCACTGCAGCGTCCAAGTAGTAGAAAGCAGCATCTGAAATAAACATTTTTAATTGGAATTTAGTTCAGTAATAACTAACGATTTCGTTCATTGTCGTTCAAGAGTTTCTAAACTGAATGTTTACACTAAAAATTGCAAAATTTGACCAGGATATTGATAATTGTTTTATTAATTCAAAATATTTTCCAACTCCTTAGCTTTCAAACCATGCCAAGATCAGGTAAGTACACTATAAAAAAAAACGAGGCACCAAGGAGTTGTCTGATTGAGATACAAATTAGTGGATGTGAAAAACATACATAGAAAAGTATACTTCAAAACAATTGAATAATTTATTTTAGAGTTTGACCATTACAAATTTCTAGTCAAATGGTCTCCAACTGTCGGGCTCCCCTGAGGTGATGCAAATGCAGTGAAACACACAGATGCCTGCTTCTTTTTTAATTAGTATGCTTTACGAGGCAGATCTACCACCCCTCGGTCTTAGAAGAAGTGCTTGTCTGGTTAAATACTACAATAAACTATGTAGTCTTGGATCTAGAAATCGGACTTCTGCTTTTCTCAGGGATTGGAGTAGTAATCAAAGGCTTAAGAGAAACAGTCCATTTAGCCAGGTATCCTCTTACAATCTAATCGCTAGAACTGTGGAACAGCATCACTTGACACAATGCATCGATCCTTCGGAGGGTCTTCTTGATGTCCTTTTCCATACTGAATTTCCTGTTCATAATAACAAGCAAATAGATCTTCCTATTTATTAGAGCCAACTGGCTCTCGGAAATAATTGGTGATATTCCAGTGGCCGCTGTTCAGGTGTTTATAGATAGTAGTAGGAATGATGGTGATTCTTCTGGCAGTGGAATTTACATTAAATCACATAACCAAGATGTAAAGATTAGGAGGAAGAATCCTGACTTTTGTTCTGCTTATCGTAGTAAACTAATAGCCATAAATTAAGGCCTTGATTCGCTTATGTCACTAACTCGTGGAAATGAAATCTGGATCCTGTCTGATAGCAGGAGTTCCATCCAACACTTGGCCAACTGGCATAGTGTGTGGGATAGTATTGGAGTGACTATTCTTAAAAAACTGAGACTCCTTGTCCCATCAGATACACCTATAGTGGATTCCTTCTCATATTGACCTCGAGGTCAATGAAATCGCGGACATCTTGGCCAAAGCGGGTGCTGGTAATACCTTGGTGCCTTCTGCGTCTCTCACCTATATGGAGCTCTTTTCCATGACAAAAAGTGCATATTGTAGTGTTTTAAAGATTTTGAACGTTTTCTCTCATATAAGCTCATGTAATATTCTCCAATCGTGTTTTCATGTTGTGCAACGCGGGGTGTGAAGGGAACGATGGAGCTGAGGCCAAGTTAGAATATTTAAATTAAAAATTTAGTCTTCGGAACTTTGAAATTCTGGTTTAGAATGTTGCTTAGCTGTTTTGTAAATTTGCAAGTGTTCTAGAACACATTTTGTTTTTGCGCTACTACTGAACGATACATTTATCAAATAGAGTTCATTTGATCTATGTAAGTACAGACTATTAAGTGAATTTAAATATAGACAATACATGGAAAATTAATATACAAGGGACCTATCAATTTTTGCTAATTTATCAAAATTATGTAAAATCTTCTGGACAACTCAATATTTTTGTCAAAATTTACATGTAGGCCTTTAGTAGAAAATGGTCTCCAAATTCTAGAATAATCAGATAACTGCAAAAGTTTGTTTTGGAAGTCTTTTAGAAAGATAGAAATGCAAGTTTTATTAAAATTAAATTCAACTTGTTAAACGTAAAAAGGAAAGCAACAAAGTATCAATAATTGACAACACTAACTAATATTTTAAAATAAAAATGTCTAAACCAAATTGCAAAGGAAAAGAGGGTAATATAAAAATTGAAAAAAAAAAAACATGTCAAAATTAGCTTTTCTCAATCGTAGCTATAATAATAGTAACATGGCATATAGTGTGATATCCCAACAGATCTTAGAATATCCACAGAATTCAGAACAGCCTTCTTACTAAAACACTTGTTCAAATAAAACTGGAACCTACTAATGAATAGTAATAAACAAATGAAAACATTATTTTATCCAAACACACAGTGATTCAAAAACCTAATAGAAACATTTTTACTCGTCCAAAATATTCCACAAACTCAAAAGCAATGGGACAAAAACAAAATTCAAAGGTATGGGTTTATATAAACTTGATTCAGTGTTGCCAACACTTTTCTAAATAATTATTTTCCAAATTGTCTATGCTCGTCTCGGAAACATCCATAGCTGACCCAAAGATCATTAAAATTTCCTATTTTAAAATCTATTTTTAGCCTGCTTAAGGGTACAATTCGCCTTCAACTTCTGGTACCTTTTCCAACCTTCTCGATCACTTATTTTTTTGGCTCTCAGCTTCACGGGTCGCTTATGTCTGTAGTTCCTGCTGTGATATCTCCTCGTTAAAAATAAATCTATTTGTTAAGTTTGCTAAAAACCACTTGTCTTGTCTGATTCTACGGGACCTAAGTAGTCCATATTTTGGAGGCACTATCGAGATCAAATATGGCTGACTAAGGTCCTCTACAAGCAGACAAGTAGTTTTTAGCAAACTTAACAAATAGATTTATTTTAACAAGGAGATTACAGCAGGAACAACAGACATAAGTGGCCAGCAACACCGATAGTCTAAGTACAAGTGATCGAGAAGGGTGCTAAGGTTTTTAGCCTCCTCAAAAGGTTTTTATTAAACAAAAAATTTTTTACCTCCTTAGGGATCCACCCCTAAGCAGGCTAAAAATAGATTTTAAAAGAGGAAGTTGATTTTGATCATGGGGTCAACTACAGATATCGTCAAGACAAGACCAGGGGTGAAAACAGTCAAAATGCAAAAAAGAGGAAAATATATTCAGCGTTATTTTGAGCTGCAAAAATAGCTGAATAAGAATACTATATTTGTGTATAGAATATTGGTGCAGCCAGAATTTTTTTTCTGAGCAGGGTGGCAAATTTTTAGTCTGACAAAACACTATAAAGAACACTAAAAAAAGTTGTCTTTGGAAGTAGGAAGGTTAACCCATAACCTCCCATGGCTGCGCCACTAGTACAGTATATCTGTTTATGATAAACCTGTATTTTTGCCTATCATTTAGCTTAAAAGCTCTACAAAGTTCACTATAAACAATGAAATTTGTCTTTGGAAAAGGGGGAGGGGGCACTTTACGCCTAAACTCAAATTTTGTAAAAGAGAAAAAATGATGTTTTTCCCGGGTTGATTAATGGAGTGTTATCCTATATAGTGATGTCAACGTGAAATAACCAACCACAAAAGGCAGGTAGCAGCACATTGCAGTGGAGTGTATATAAAGGATGTCCTAGGGCATCGGAAAGCATTTCAATCGTTGGTGTGATGCAGAAACATAGCGATTTATCCTAAATCCAAAAGGGCATGATTATTGGCTTTCGGGCAAAGGGTGGAAGCATTTTGGAAACGGCTAATTTTGTGAACTGTTCGCATGCCGCCGTGGTAAAAGTATACCGTGCATGGCAAAATGGCACTATCCCAAATCAGCGGCGTGG
This sequence comes from Metellina segmentata, assembly GCA_947359465.1. Lineage (NCBI taxonomy): Eukaryota > Metazoa > Arthropoda > Arachnida > Araneae > Tetragnathidae > Metellina > Metellina segmentata. The sequence continues at coordinate 17,014,236 of OX375879.1, read as the reverse complement.
CACATGTTGTGTACCACGTGCTATAGATGACAGAGGCGAACGATGGCTACGGAGATGATACGTTCGGGCGAATAGACGAGCAACTGACCGCCCAGATGAACCAAGGGGCTACCAAGAGTGTATCCTCAACAACGGTTCAGCGAATGTTGCTGCGCATGGGCCTCCGCAGCCGACGCCTGGTTAATGCACCTATGCTGACTGCTGTTCATCGGCGACAAAGGCTGGAATTTGCACGCCAGTACCGCAACTGAACGTCCACAGAGTGGCGACAGGTAGCTTTTTCCGATGAATCACGTTTTATACTCCATCTGACAGATGGACATTGGCGTATATGGCGTGAAACGTCTGAAAGCAAACACCCTGCAACAATTGCCGGAAGGATCCAGGCTGGAGGAGGGAGCATTATGGTTTGGGAAATGTTTTCCTGGCATTCACTGGGTGCACTCATCATCAGAAACCTAATTGACTCTCTTCCTGCACGTCTCGCATCGGTCCGCTCTGCCAAAGGTGGTTATTCTGGCTTTTGACAGGTGGTCACATTAATGTGACTGGACTGTTTATTTCATTTATACCTTTTCTGCCGCATCATGACGTTTCACGGCCGCTAGATAACAGCTCCGCTTTCTTTAGGAAACCGTAGCTTTACTACCTACGAAATATTAGTCCAAGAGCTGATGACGAATTTTAGGAAGGTATTTTAGGCACTGTGAAATTGTAAAATAGTAGTATATCAATGGTAGTTGAATAGGGAATCGAGAGTCGGGAAAGGTGTTTGGGGTTATTTCGCTACTGTGCAGAATATGACACTTGCAAAAAATTAATCTCACCAAGTATCCTTTAGGCATTTAGAAAATTTTTTAAATCTCTTATTTTAGCATTTATAGAATCCAGAAATAAAAATCCCAGACTGTTTAGACGGTTTTAAAGTATACCCCGACTGCCCCGAACTTGTATTATAATAAACGCAAAAAATATTCTTTAGGCACTCTGAAATTTTTATAGCATGTTTATTAATTAGTATTGAAAATATGTGCCAAAAGCCAGACTAAAACGACGGTTTTAAATAACAACCCGACGCAAATAAAATTATTACATAAGTATCGGCTGGATGCCGACAGCTGCCAGGGCCCTAGCTCGCTGGTCTGTGATTGGTTGCTGAGGAACCACATGACTCGAGTTTAGTGTGTAGCTGAGGCTGCTTACAAAGCATTTTGGAGGAGTTTTTTTTTCACACAAATTGACCACGCTGAAAATTTTTTTGAGTTCATTGTTATACTGTTTTTTGAGGTTTTTAAATACAGTTGTGTTTTTTAACACTTTATTAACATATGCACGTGTATATAACTATGCATACATAGTAATAATTAATTATTATAGTGATAATAATTGTTTTACCTTCAAATAAATTCTGCCTATAGATATATTGATGATTTGATTGTTTTAATAATAATAACTTTTCTAATATTTGGAAATTTATCTATCCAGAGGACCTTTCTTTAGATAAAAACCAATTTAGACAATAATACAACTGATTTTCGCGACTTAAAAATTTATGTTTCGTGTGACAAAGCTGACATTAAAGAAAGTAATTCTTGAAACGATGAAAGAAGGTAAGAAATTACCCAAGAACTTGGAGAACCTAGTATAAGTGTGACATATGATTTAGCTGTTGCCAAAGTTGCGATGCAAATTTAAACAATACAGGAACTATTGCATGACAATTTATTGATTCATTTAGGAGCGTTCATTTTTATGTTTGCTTATTTCAAAGCCATTGGGAAATTTATTAGTGGTTGCGGATTAATGAATGTTGCTGTTGATTGTGAGTTGTTAGCTAGTGGATCTGTTGAATCATTCCTCATGGGCAAACATTCCAATAGATGTAAAATATTACACCTATTAATGGCAATGGGGTTAGAAATTATGAACTTTAAATTATTTCTCGAAAAAGGAGAATTCACAATCGGGGACGAGTTACGTTCGAAACTTTTGCAATTTAATAAGGGTAGATTGTTTTTCACGACTGTATTGGAAAACCAAGATATGTCGGAGCTTATGACCTCTTTTCTTGCATATAGAGAAGCCTCTCTGAATGGATCATTTATAAAAACAGCACAATTTTATATGACTTATACCTAATTAACTATTATCACATGTTAAGCAGTAGTATCAGAACAGGGATTTTGTACTATTTAAATTCATCTTGCCAAAATTGCCTAATCTATTTTTTTTTAACCAATTTTATTTTTTTTTTCATTCCAAAATGCAATGCTCATCTAAAGGCCTTATAGAATGCATATTGATTACCTATGTTTTTATTTAAAACAATTGTTAGTTTTATTAACAATAAATCAACTTGGATAACACAACAGTAAGAGAGAAGAGATAAAAAAATATCTGTAGTAAAAACACAATATGTTGTTTCTTATGCCTACAGTGCCAGGCCCATCATACACGGCTTCCATGCAAGTGAGCCCCATTGGGAGGAAGTCCGACTTAGCTCGAGAAAAAAAAACATAATATTCATTCAGTGAATGGTTTCATTCTTCAAGTGTAACATCAGAAGAAAGAAATACACCTGACAGGAACTGAACATGTGCTTAACTTTGCCAAAGCCAGTCCCAAGCACGGTTGAAACAGAAGGAGGGTGAACCTGTGCTCCAAGAATGCTAGACAAGTGGTCATACCCACTGAGCCATGACAGCCACTTCGAGAAAAGGGAAAGAGCCGTTGGGGAACAGAGTAGTGGGATGAAAGTAGAAATAAATTGCTTGGGTATCCTGGGACCATGATCTGTGTTTACTAACGGGGTGGCAAAAAACTTCTTGAAAAAAGCTCCCCGATATTTCCCTGGTAGTTTCCCTTATTTTACAATTCCCTTAAGAAATGTTGTGATCCATGATTGCTATAGATAAACAGTATCCACATTACATTTTTCAATATTTAGGGTCAGATGGAATAAAAGGAGATACTTCTCCAAAAATATTTTATATTTGTACAGATATATCAATATATATTTTAATCGTTATTTAAAACCCTTAACAAAACTCTTACAACAGGGTTTCCACCCTTTTTTTCTAACTAAAAATAAGGACTTTCTAAGCACTTTCTAGGACAAAATAAGGACTAAAATAAAACATTGAAGAAACTGTATTATACAATGAATACCTGACTTTTGACCAAATGGGGATGCTCTTACAGATTAGTTAATCTCATAACAGGCCTCCCAGTGGTTCTTACCTTTGAAAATTGTCCCTTTAGTTGCCTCATATGTGAAAAATAGTAGCCAAAATAGTCTCAATTTTGTAAAATTTAGCACTATATTAGACACAGAAAGCTGCTGTAGGGCAACAACAAATGGAACCTTTACAAACAATTAAAATAAAATGCTAATGTTTCATTAAAAAAAAAAAATTTGAAAATTACGACGCAGGTGTTTTTTTAGGCGCGTTCTCAAGAATCAAGTTTAATTGACCGATTATAGTTGATCTAAAAATGTTGAATCCGTTTTTGTTCACACGTTTCAATAGAAACTGATGAACAGTTTAATAAGCGAAAATATAAAAGTTACAATTGATAAATTATTTATTTATAGAAAATCACATTTAAGGTATCGAACTGGTGTAACATTTTCCGCAGATTTCAAATCCGTTGTAATTTTCATATAATCTTTAACGATCGCGAACATACAAACTTGGCCTGGAGAATAAAAGAATGAAGCACTATTGTTTTGTTTCTGGAATAAAATAAACCACAACAGAATGTGTGGAAATAACTCGAAAGCAGATGACTCTTCAGTATTGCAACATTTTTCACACGTTATCAATGTTAGTTTTCTGAAAAAGTCACCATAGTCGCCTTGCCTTGAAAATAGTCGCCTCTGGGAGGCCTGCATAAGAACACGGTAGTACAAAAAAATTTAATAATCAAGTCTATTTTTTAACAATTATATACAATTAATGCCATACAAAAATGATATTTTTCAAAATAAGCCGTCTGATTTTTACAAAATTCAACAGTTAATATATGGGCATTTACGTGTACACGTATTAGTAATATATGTAAGTACATTAACAAATTATAGAATGGAGACTGCAAGAAAAAAACTTCGGATATTTTTCTTTTATCAATTCGCAGTGCATTTGCTTTTATAAAAAGGGAAAGAAAGAGTAAAGTTTTATGAGGACCGGACTTGGTGTTGTCGGTCTCAAAGCTGCTGTTGCGAATTTGATTTCGTTTTCTTATTCTTTTCATATAGTTTTTATTTTTAATAGTCTTTAGGGGAGGGTATGAGCAAATTTTTACTTATTGCTGCTCATGGGTAGGAAACGACATTTTGTGTTGTCTGGGTCAGGCTCCTATCTGATCCACCCAACACTTTCATTTTCAAAAATTTCCTAATTTTTTTATTTTAAATTTCTTTTTTGTTTTTGAAATTACAGTGCTTACCTTGTCGTGTCAGCAGCTTCAGCCTGCTTACGAAATGGAAATTACTCACCCCAGTAATTATTTTACAATACACTTTCATAAATTCATAATAAAAATAAGAAGTAAATTCAGTTATTGGCACATCGGAGGTTTCAATAAAATAAAATTAGTGGCAAACTATTAATTTACTAAAAGTATTGCAAGTTGCATACGTGAGAGTCAAATTTGACAGGATCGGGGACCAAACGAGTTTCGAAGAAAATATTTTCTCGTGAACCAAAATGAATCATAGGAGTTGAACAAAAAATTTGATAAATTTATAAAAAGTTTTTAAAAAATGCAATTTTCTTGAATCGATATTCAACTAGTTGCCACCGTAACAGCCTAAGCCATTCGGTGTATTGCCCCAAATTTTGAACCACGGTCAGATGACGAGACATATGAGCTTATGCCCCACTCTCCAAACTTCCACAACAACCTAACGTGAGGACCTTCGGCCATGACAAATTTAAGGTGCACCAGCCGCCTCTACACCATAAGCTTACAAACATCATAAAAAAATCCATTTATTAAAACAAAATTAATTTGAAAATAATCATCTAAGCTGACAGTGGAAACAGATTGCGCATGGCATAACTAAAGTAAAGTGAAATTCAAGCATAGTGGGCCATTGAGTATTTGTCACCCAGATACAAAGAGAAAACAATTAGAAAGCATAGAAAAATTACTTTCGCTTTCAGTCAACCGCCAAATACAATGAGAGTTCGAAATTTCCAGTTTTCAAACGTATTTTCCCAATTCATGAAATTCCCTGAATATTCTCGGTTCTCCAGCACTCAGGTTTACGTTTTAGCGATCTTCTCCTCTAATGTTCTTTTTAATCGAACGGGTTGGTTTATTTTTTGGAACTCATAACTGATTGCTTCACATTTTCAAAGCAGAATAACCCTCGAAAATCTTCACATTTTTTTTTCTGGGATAGTTTTTACAAAAAATTAAAAGCATAAAAAAAAGCTAGATTTAAAAAAAAATTGCAACCCATCGGGTTGCCACTCATATAGCAGTATTAATTAAAATAAATTACTTTTATATTGTTTTCGATTCACCTACAAACTTAAAAATACACTTCCCATAATTATAATAAATTTTTAAAACATTGCACTATCGGGTAACTAAATAAAACAAAATTAATATTTGATGATTGTATTCTAGTTTCCTCAATCAGGGCAACTATTTCGTGCATTGCGAGAGCCACTCACAAGTCAAAAACTGACCAATTTTCAAGTTTTTAAAGTGTATTTTGTGCTGAGAACTTTGACAATTTCAGATATGCAATTGAATCCCGAGATGAGCTGCCAAAACCGGAAGCTTTGAAAATTAAATTAATGGAAGAATGGGAAGCAAGGAAAGATAAGAATAAATCTGATTCTCAACAGGCTTACCATTCATACTACAAAATAGGAAATCGAAATCTGAAAACAAACACCGAAAATTGGAGATACAATCAAAATAGAAATCTCAATCTTAACAAGCCTTTTCGTAATTTCAAATGCAACTACTGTTCCAAACCCGGCCATAAAGCTCTCGAATGTCGTAAGAAAATAGCTGATAAAAAAAAACGCAGCTTCAAAGCACAAAGCAACGATGACTGCAAAAAGAAACGATGAATACGCATCAACAGCTACTTCTCTGAGTGACATCAATAAAGAAAAGAAATTGTGGTGTCTGGATAGTGGAGCTACTTCCCACATGTGCAACGATGAAACCCTCTTCTTTGAAATAAACAAGCAAACGAATTCAGTCGTGAAACTAGCTGACGATAAATCAACTGAAGTGACTGGAAAGGGGTCTATACGCATCACCGTACCAGCAGGAAATCAAACAAAAACAATCCGTCTCGAAAGTGTTTTGTGTGTTCCCGAACTGAAAAATAATCTTCTCTCTATTTCAAAAGCTACTGCGAATAACAGATCTGTGGTTTTCACCGAACGAGAAGCGAAAATACTAGAGCCAAATGGAACTATACTTCTGTATGCAAAGCGCAATGGTGATCTATATTACGTTGAACCAACTGTCGAAATCACTGCAACAGTTACCGAATTCCATAAATGGCAAGAGAAATACGGACACTTAAACGAAAATGATTTAAAGAAATTGAAAACAGAAGGAATGGTCAGAGGTATGTCTTTTAACAATGCTGATCCTCTAAAAGACTGTAAAATTTGTATTCAGTGTAAACAAACTGCTAAACCATTTCCTAAAGAATCAAAATATGAAAGTAAGCACCTATTGGAACTTATTCATTCAGATGTGTGTGGTCCAATGAGAGTTCCATCTCTCGGTGGTTCACGTTATTTTGTTACTTTCATTGATAACAAATCTCGATATGTAGAAACAAGTTTTCTAAAATCAAAAGATGAAGTTAAAAACGCCTTCAAGAAATTCAAAGCCGTCATGGAAAATCGAATTGGGAAGGAAGTAAAAACACTCCGAACAGATAATGGACTCTAATATTGTGGAACCGAATTCAACAACTACCTGGAGCAAGAAGGAATTAGAAGAGAAAAGTCGGCTGTTATAACACCTCAACAAAACGGCGTAGCAGAAAGAATGAACAGTACAATTGTTGAAATGGCCAGGTGTTTATTAATCCAATCGAAATTACCAGCTAGCTTTTGGGTGGAAGCTGTGAACTGTGCCACTTTCCTTTGAAATCGTTCCCAAACAAGAAGCATAACCGAAAATGCTACTCCATTCGAAGTAATGTTTGACATCAAGCCAAGTATGTCTTACTTGAAAGTGTTCGGTCAAAAAGCATATGTTCTCAATAAACGGTTTAAAGGAAAATCCGATCCAAGATCACACGAACATATTTTTGTTGGATATTCATCCGAATCAAAAGCATATCGTCTGTGGGACAAATCCTCTAGAAGAGTAACTACGAGTCGTGACGTAAGACTCATTGACGAGTTTGAAAACAATCCCTCTTCTCAAGCAGAGTTAGAACTTATTTTTCCATTGGAAGAAACCTCATTTGAAGAAAGGATAAACATCGAAGATATTCCGCGAGATTTATCTCCGTCTACCACTCCAATTGAAAAAGAGGAAATTACGTCATCAGATGAACAGGAAGTTACGTCTGACCTAGATTCAGGGAAGACCAATCCTCCCACTCAAACACTTAAAAGATCTACCGGCCGTCCAAAAATCGTAAGGACAGGGAAAAGGGGGAGACCACGAAAAGAATACCATGTGATCTGTAGAAGTGAAACTGAAACTTATCAGACAGACTGTTATTCCGTAAACAATCCGGCTGTTTATGAGGCTTTGAGTGGACCGCAAAAAGATCATTGGAAAAGTGCTATGCAAAGTGAATTTGAGGCACTCGTAAAAGAAAATGCTTGGAAACTTGTTGAAAGACCAAAACACAAAAAAGTTATTGGTTGCAAAATGGGTATTAAAGACCAAATATACACAGGATGGAAGGATTGAGAAATATAAAGCACGATTAGTCGCTAAAGGTTGTTCTCAAAAACAGGGAATTGACTTTGAGGAAAATTACTCACCTGTCGCAAGATTAAATTCCATCAGAACTGTTATTGCACATGCTGTTGAAAATAATCTTACAGCATATCAATTAGATTTTGTTATGGCTTATGTAAATGGTAATTTAGCAGAAGAAGTTTACATGGAACAGCCAGAAGGTTTCCAAAGTACATCAAACAACGATCAAGTTTGCTTATTAAAACGCTCACTTTATGGACTGAAACAATCCGGAAGAAATTGGTATGAGAAATTAGATGAAAAACTGAAGGACCTTGGATTCACAAGAAAACTCCTAAAGTTGAAGCAATCATAGTCGTTTACGTGGATGACTTAATAATATTTACTAACACTAAAGAAAACTATAACAGTATAAGGGACAATTTATCAAAGTCTTTTAAAATGAAAGACCTAGGACTTACATTATTGCTTAGGAATTGAATTTTCCCAAAACGAAAATTGCATTTCAATGTCGCAAGAAAGGTACATTGAAAATATACTGCAGTCATTCAACATGCAAGAAGCTAAAGCTGTCTCCACTCCTATGGACAACAGTATGAAGTTGACCAAAGAAATGTGTCCCAAAGATGAAACTGAAAAATCGGAAATGAAAGATATTCCATATCGATCCTTAATTGGTTCTCTAATGTATCTCTCTGTCGCTACCAGACCAGATATCATGAACGCAGTAAATTTCCTGAGCCAGTTTAACAACAATCCAGGCAAGGCGCATTGGACTGCCGCAAAGAGAATACTTAGTTCCTTATTTTTGGTTTTTTTCAGATATCTAAGATTCAAACCAACTGGAAAACCGCTAATTGCATTCGTAGATGCAGACTGGGCTTCTGACATCAATGATAGGAAGTCATTATACTGGATACATCCTAAATTTCGCTGATGGAGCTATTTCTTGGGAATCAAGAAAACAAAGAACTGTCGCTTTATCAACAACAGAAGCGGAATATATGGCTCTATCTGATGTGTCAAAGGAGGTTGTACATCTAAGATGCTTTCTTAATGAACTCTCTCCAGAATCAATAACATTGCCAACAACAATTTTCTGTGATAACCAATCAGCACAGAAATTAGTACACAATCCAGTTTATCATTCCAGGACAAAGCATATTGACATTCGTCATCATTTTGTGCACGAAATGTATGAGAATAAAAATATCTGTGTAAAATATCTAAGTTCAGCAGATATGTTAACCAAAGGATTAGGTAAGTATTTACATCAAAAATGTTGTGATTATGTTTTAATGCCTAAATAATTATAAATTTTAGTTAATGCTGATAAATTTTTAAAATTGTGAATGTATGAAAATAAGCATTAAGAAGGGGAATTGTTGGAGAATAATCCTTATTTTCCCTCACCAATACGTCATAACTGTCTGACGTCATCGCTTACCGTCCTCACCTCAGTTGCTGCTGAGACCTTACTCAGAGGGAGTCTGTTAACATAGGCGCTCCCGTATTTTCTAAGTTTATTGTTTGTATTGTGAATTATCTGTGAATAATAAAAGTAATGTTTTGTCATCCTTATGTTTGGCCACTATCTCTGCTAACCCAACAGTATATAATTTAAAATATTAACATAAAATTTTTTTTTTAATCGGAATTATGATTTTTTAATTTGTTTATTTTTGACACAGCTTGAAGAATTCCTTCCTTTTCTTTGAAAAATTATGTCTTAGTTTTTTTGTTGAAAATGTCTGAAATTAATTTTGTCTTTTTCTTTCGAGAGACCGTCCTCAGATCTGTGTATGGAGAATGTTATTCCCCCTTTTAAGTGATCACTGGCATTGATTACCATTTACGAGCTGTCAGCGTCTGACCTTCTAGAGGGTTTTCTCCTTTTGTTCGACCCTGTCGACCGGTGATATCTATTTTGTGCCAAATGATACGCCACACACAAAACTATGAAAGCAAAACGTTAGTCGTAAATGCCACTCAAGGTTCTATCACTCAAGTTAGGTAATTAGGTAAGAGGGGTCGGACATGCAGACGGCCTTGCTTCCCTTAAACTTCGCCTTTCGTTTTACAGATAACCTTTTCCCGTGGGAAAATTAAATTTCCAGAACTTGCTGTTAATACACTGCGTGCAACGTGAAGTATCCTTTCACAATTGAAACGGTACATTTTGTAATCCATTCTTGCGGTGGAATGTAGCGCGCATTTCAAAATTAAATTCGTGAAAAAACTGTTGTTTTTTTTAAATGAATTTTTTAAATTTCGCACCAAAAATTTTCTTTTCTAAATAGAATTTAAGAACTTAAAACCCCTGAAAAGGTGACAAAATGTCAAAAAGTGACGTGTTAGGAGCCCTGCAAGTTGCATACGTCAGAGTCAAATTTGACTGGATCAGAGACCGAACGAGTTTCGAAGAAAATATTTTCCCGTGAACCAAAATGGATCATAAGAGTTATGCAAAAACTTTGATAAATTTATAAAAAGATTAAAATAATAAAATTAAATTTTCTTGCATAGATATTCAACTAGTTGCCACCGTCCCAGCCTAAGCCATTCGGTGTATTGCCACATAATTTTGAACCACGGTCAAATGACGAAACATCCGAGCTGGCGCCCCACTCTCCAAACTTCCACACCAACCCAATGTGAGAACTTTAGGCCACAACAGATTTAAGGTGCACCAGCTGCTTCTACACCATACGCTTACAAACATCATTTTTATGAAACAAAATTAATTTGAAATTATCATCTAAGCTGACAATGGAAACAGATTGCACATGAGATAACAAAAGCAAAGTGAAATTCAAGCACAGTCGGCCATTAAGTATTTGTCACCCGGATACAAAAAGAAAAAAATTATAAAGCATAGAAAAATTACTTTCATTTTAGGTCAGCGGCCAAACACAATAGGAGTCCCAAATTTCCAGTTTTCAAATTTTCAATTCATGAAATTGTCTAACTATTCTCGGTTTTCCAGCACTCTGGTTTACGTTTTTGCGATATTTTTCTCTAATATTTTTTTAATCGAGCTGTTTTTTTTTTTTTTCGGAACTGATAACCAATTGCTTTAAATATGCAAGGCAGAATCACCTAAAAAATCTTCACTTTTTTTTTGGGGGGGGGGATAATTAAAAGCATAGAAAAAGATTGCAACACATCAGGTTGCCCCCTCGGATAGCAGTATTAATTAAAACAAATTATCTTTAACTTGTCTTTGATTCACCTACAAACTTAAAAATACACTTCCCCATACTTATAATACATTTTTAAAACATTGCACTCACGGGTAACTGATAAAACAAAATTGATTAAGATTTGATGATTGTATTCTTGTTTCCTCTATCAGGACAACTATTTTGTGCATTGCAAGAGCCACTCATAAGTCGAAAACAGACCGATTTTCATGGGTTTTCAAGTTTTTAAAGTGTATTATGTGCTTATCAAGAGTCGATCGACGATTTCTATATCTGCTATCAAGGGTTGCCATTCAAGCAAGCCAGTTCCCGAAATATCACCAAAACCGTACTTGTAAGCTGTTTTATCGCCGATCAGCCACTAAAAAGAGGTCGGAAATATTGTGTAAAAATATCGTCATTTGAAAACTGAACTTTCTTTCAAAGGAAAATAAGCACTTTCTAAGGACTATTGATGAAAAATAAGCACTTCTAAGGGCCCTTAGAAATGGAAGGTCAAAATAAGCACTTTGTAAGCACCCGTGGGAACCCTGTATATAATACATATTTTATAAATTACGGTAAAAACTGCATAAATATTGTGTTGCTAAGGAAAATAATAAACTTACTTTTGTTCTCTAAATTTTATTGCTTTATGTGTCTTCTATCAGTCTGATAAACAATTTACTTAAATTTTTTGCAACACAAACAATAAGCGTGTGAAAATACTACAAATTAAGCTTTAAAGTTAGCTAACATGAAAAATAGCAAGGATGTCATTTAGATATTATCACTATTTAACACATTTTATGTACTGAGATTGAAACAATATCAGCTACCATTTTAGGGTAATGAAAGGGTTCTAGTGCTAAGCCAATGATATGAAAGTCTTCATTCTTCATAATATTTTTATCAACATGTGAAAAAGATTCTAGTTTGAAAGTTTGGCAACATTGTATTAAACAAAATAAATGTAGGGAAACACAATCAATATCAAGTGAAAGAAATATCAGATTTTCAAAGCTTCTAATAAAATTAATATTTCTCATAAATAAAGGGGAAAGGTACAATTTAAAATATTTTTGCATCCAAATGAAACTTGTTTGCAATTTCTGAAAACATATTCCTATTGCAACACAGAAAAGTAGCACAACCTTCAATTTTTCAGTTCTGCTTGTTTGCAAAATACCATGAAAAGTAAATATTGAACTTTAACTGCCACATTTAACATATATCTTGTTAAAATATATAAATATTTCTAAATGTAGCATTACCTCACATTCTATTCCAGCACTTTCTTTAGCGGCATCCAGACAGGTTCCAACTGCTTTGGAATCTGCAACTAACGTTATGTGTATCAGTACAATAGACTATTAGTCACGGTGCTGGCACTCTTCGGAGTCACCCCTTTACAAGTCATAAAGTTATGTGTTGGCCTAGTATAGAATAGAACAATCAAACTATAGAATATAACAATCAAAGCAAATCATAATTTAAATGCATGTTGCAAAAGAGAATTAAAAAGATGTTTGAAAACAGAAACTGTACGTGTCAAACAACACTTAGTCAGTGTAAAAACGAAATAGTTGAGATATGTGAATCGATAGAAATACATAAGTAATAATTCTTTTGATACTTTCACACTTTTAATTTTAAAAAAAACTATTGTGCACACACCAATAATTCATGCTTTTGCAAGTTTATTTTGGGGAAACTGCTTAATCTGAAAATGATGTATTGGAATAAACACAAAAGCGTCTACAATATATTTTGTTTTCTGCAATTTTATACCACTTGAATACCGGATCTCCATATTTTCCAATACTGTAAAGGATTAATTAATTAAACAAGTCATTTAGCTTTTCAAAATTCATTTTAAAATACAATTAAGGTATGCTACAAATACTATTCCATTTAGGTATTATATGAATTCGGTCAACAATACCATGAAAACATAAAAAGTAGGTAAATATGTACAATGAAACATAGCAAACAAATAAACAATGTCAGATCAAATCATTTCGAGTTCTTAAACACAAGTGATTGAAGCTCTGCTCAAAATTCCATGATTTTCTGATCAAATATGTGTAGGTATTGTTTTAAAAAAATAAACATAATTTTATAGTTAAAAACTCTGAAGTAAGCAAAAGTAATCAACATATTAATGATGTGTGGATTTAAATCATTGAATTGTAATCACAAAAAGTAACTATGAGCACATTATCCTCATTTTTTTTCTTTCAGCTATAAGAATTAGCTAGCACAAAAATAATTCCTTAGATATAAAAAAAAACAGAAATTCTAATAAATACTTACATGGGGGTTACTAGTCAAAAACATTTCAAGACACCACCTAATAAATCAACTTTATTTGAAAAATTCATGTGCCAAAGAAATCCATACTCATTAAATTTGTTTAAGGGGGTCTTCATATTTAACTGTGCACAAACATAAAATTTTTTTGAATCTATATAATTTAATCTTGTATGCCCATTTTATGCAGTCTTTATTTACAATGCTAATCGTAAAGTTTTCTTTATTAGTTATTATTATCTCTATCAACAGTACTTATGCAAACAAAGATGACTTAGAAATACATTCAAGAATCATTCCATGGATTTTGAAACCAAGGGCCAAAATTTTTTTTTTTTATAATTATCATGATTGTGGCAGATATTTTTAATAAAAATATATGATCTTTCTTGTAATTGACTTTATTTTTGTTTAAAAATACAATATCTCATCATAAATAACATATTTCAAGACATATGATAAAAATTGTAAGTAGTCTGTTTTATTATAATATTTCGTAAAGGCTTCTACAATTCCTTCACTTTTAATATAGGTACCTATCATATTTTAATTTTGAATTACTAATATATTTTTAGTTAGAATATATCAAAACATAACAAAATAACGTCCATTTTGGTATTCTTTAAACAATCAAAACATATCAATGCTGTGGGGAGTCACATACATGACCATTAATACATGTTTTTTTATTTCCTATGTCATTAAATTTACAAAAAAATTCCAAATTATTATTTACAAAATATAATCATACTAATTGATGAAATAATGTCCAAAATTAAAAAATATATATATTATACTTAAATTATAATTTTCAATGGTCATGTATGTGACATTGTGGTTAGGTATGGGACTTCAAGCAGTCATGTATGTGACATGAAATAGTAAAATGCAAAGATGGCTACTGTATTGCAAGTAGATTTTGCTATGAGTTAGTCATGTGAGTGGCAAAACGAAATACAGTCTACATTTGGGAGCAGGGACTTATATAACTTTGTAAACATCTGCGTTTAAGCTTTGTAAACATCAACGCATATGTAAACATCTGCATTGTTTGAAAATAATAAAAAAATACACTGTTATCTTATTGTAAGTGATACCAAAAATAAATCAAAGCTATCTGAATCTGCTTTCATTTTAAAACTTCTTGAAATTATTAAATTTCCGGCAAATGAACCAAAATTGATCATCTGGAGTAATGGTCCCCATCCAACAAGTTTAAAAACAAATTTATTTGTTACTTTCTTTTTTTGTTATCCAAAATACAAAAGCGTTTTTTTAGGTTTTTAATGGAAATATTCAGCAACTTCCTATGGAAAAGGAGTTGTTGACGGTATAGGTGGTACCATTAAGTCCCGAGTATATGCAGAAGTGAAGGCAAGAAGATGCATAGTACCGAATGCAATCAACTTTGCTACAGTTGCTGCAAAAATAGTACCAAACATTACGGCCATTTCTATGTTGCTATGTTCTAATGACATAGATAAAACCCAGATTGATTGGAATTTAGCCAAGGATGTTCCCGGAATTAAAAAAGCACATATCGTTAAAAGTTCTGACGGCCACATTTGTTTACCAGCCAGCAAAATTTGGATACTCCTATACAAGAGTTATGCTATTGTGAAAATACAGAACAGTGTTTCAAAAGTACCCAACCACCAGCAGAAAATCACACTTTATCTGTAAATATTTCACTCTGCATGTTTGTACTAGTAAAAGTGTTTGGGAAAAGGTTGTGGAAGCCCTACGTTGCACAAACATCTGATTTAGATGAAACTGATATCAATGTAGTTTTTGTTAAGCAAGGGTTTGTACTTAACTTCATTTATCAACAAAATGATACAGGAATTATTCAACATGAGAATATAATTAAAGTGCTGCCAACACCAATAATTAATGGTCGCAATATTGTAATATTTACAAATTCAGTTATGTAAAATTGAACGATGTCACATACATGACCTGCAAAATTATATTTTGTTAAAAATCAAAAAATCAAAAATTATTTAAAATACTTTTAACTTGGCTTTGTCAATCCCTTTTTCTAATGCCAAAAATTTTTTAAACACATTTCATGCATATAATTCACTGAATTTTTTAATAAAAGTTAGTGTTGTCAAATCACACTTCTGTTTTTTGTCACATACATGACTAACTAAAAAAAATATATATATATATATATATATATATATATGATTTTCATTACTATTTAATAGATATTCTTTCAAACTGTTTAACAAAATGAATTTTTTGTCTTTTTGGTACATTTATACATACATTTATCAAATATTTATACATATCTTGTAGAGTGATTGTCACATACATGACCGTAGAATGGGCCTCAAGCACATTCTTTGAAAGTAAATAGTAAATAATTTGAGCTATAAATGTATACTGTTATATGCACAGAACTCGAGAAAATTAATGTTACAGATTATGTAATTTTAAAACTTTTTAAACACAAAAAGAATTTTCAAAATTTAATGATTGTCTAGGTTTGAATTTGAATAAATAATTGAAAGAATAAAAATTAACCTCAACAAGCATTACATTCTCCATTGCTTTTCAATTTATTTCAAAATTATTGAGGGGAATTAAGCTGTTGGTTCTCACAGGATAAAACAGCTTAATTGATTAGCAGCGAAGCCAATGCTCAGCTCTTGAAACATTTTGAGTTCCAAATAACCCCTCAAATGTCCTTTAGAGCTAGCAAGCACTCGCATCATTCAATTATTGGTTGACTCAACAAAATAACCACCTGAAACTTCCATTGTGAAGTACATTACCGCATTTCGTTATTGTAATTTAGGAAGATAATTTGGGGCAGCTTTCAGCTGGGAACATGAACACAGTAGGAGGTTAAGCATTCAGATTTCTGGTTTTCCTCAGAGGACCCAACGCCACCTGAGCTGTGTAGGTGTAAAATAAAAGAGGAGTTGCTTGATCTCAATTTTGATCCATAGGACAAATTTTTTAGGCAGAGAAAATTTCAGAACCTAAAAATTTTCTGTTCTGTAGAAAACATTTCAGTAAAGATATTGGGATGAGATGCAAAAGTTTCTTCTGCCTTCAACACTTGATGGCATTGCATCAGAAAACCAAAGTGCTGTGTACTTCACACATGTAAAGTTTTTCATGTTTGAAACAAGGAATTTCAGTAAGTACTTGGGAAAAAATTGTGTTATTGGGTTGTTTTTAAGTTTTGTTAAGCATTAAAAATAGCAAAAAATGTGTTTTTTCAAGATTTTATTCTTTTAATTTCCGAAAAGGCAAGAATTCTTCGCAGATGCAAAAGATATGTGTTGCGTAAGGGTTAGATGTGGCGCTAAAAATTCCACCTTCCATAAGTGGTTCAGAAAGTTTCCTCGCACCTGAATCCATTCTTCAACCAGAAATCTCAAAACTTCTATGAGCTTGAGATAATGCAGCTACCTGAGAGATGGAGAAAGATCATTGAACAGAACAGCATATACTAAACTTAACTTAAATGTAATTTTTAGTAAATAAAATAATTTTTCTTTAATCTTTATCAAATAAACAGTATGAACTTTTGCATCAACCCAGTATTTCAAATAGTATTTTTGTATTTTGAAGCCCTTCTGTAAAAAAAAACATTAGTGGGTGATCCACCATTGCAAATAAAACAAGATAGTTTCAACAAGTGTTAAGATGAAAAATTAAACAGTTTAAGCCCCACCCAATGTAAATTGACTGGACATTAATAAAACAAGCAAACATTTTTTTGCAATTAAAGAACTTGCCACTTTTTTCAATCCTTGCTTTAACCAAGGAAGTAAGAAGTCTTTAGACATAGCTCCATCTGACATTTCAAAAGCAACACCATATAGCATCTCATTTTCTAGAAAAACCACTATAAAATAAATTAATTTCACTGTAAGCCAGGCCTCGAAATAGATTTTAAAATACATGTGCACCTAAGTTTTTAAATTAGGTGCACAGGTTATATTTTAGGTGCACATTTAAAAAATACTTAATATAAGAGCATTAATGTAATGTAAACTACATTAATAGTTGTGTATGTTTATATAGATCAGTAGTAAATAGTAAATAAAAATATTTAAACATCTAAACTCTCCCTTCGCTAGCGCACGGCTGTCGCAACAGTCGCTTCAACCGAGCCATCTGGAAAATGTTTTGATCATCGGAAAGTTCTTGTGCCAGTGGCACAAGTAAACCTTCCTCCTGTATAAACCAGCTGTTTTGTTTTCGCAAAGTGTTTATTTAAGAATTTTAATTACGTTCCTTTAGAGCAAGAGAAGTCAATACTAATATTTTTGTTCAAACATTAAAATAACACGTTTCTGCCCCCCTCCCCTTTTTTTAACGTTATGTGCACTGCATGCACCTAGCGGGAAAAAATTAGGTGCACAATTTTATTTTCATATGCACAGTGCACCTGTGCACCCGGGTATTTCGAGCACTGCTGCAAGCACATATAAAATAAACTTAAAAGCAATTAGTAATGATAATAATTTTTACCAATGCAGGAAGATTGATTTCAACATACTCATACCCACAATATGGTTTAGTTGGTTGTGTTTTTATGGTGCAAGGACCACATTTGACCAAGCTGCGCCAGACATAAGACAAACAATATCAAGTAATAGACAGACACACAATGAAAGTTTTACTGACACAGAAGAGAGAAGTACACCCAGGAAGGTTTGTAACATGCCTTGTAAATGTTTTAAAAAGCAACAGTCATAATTTAGTTGCATGTGTGCGGCAACACGAGAGTGGAACGTGAGTATGTAAACAAAAAAACGTTGTTCCATGTAATTTCGAACATAGTTATGATGATACAAATAACCAATGTGCATGTACTTCTAATGTTATTATTAATTATTAAACATCTTATACTTTCAACTGAGTAATTTGATTGCATCATTCAAAATAAGCAGTTACGGCGAGAAAGATAGTCCTAGGTTGTCACATACGACAACGATACTACTTAGGACTATACTTTACACATCAGAAGTGAGATCCACAGAATTCACAGAAAAAGTTTAATCAAGATATGTTGATTGACTTTTGAACATTATATACGATTAACTTATTTATTGAAGAATAATTACCTTGATGTTTTATGAATGATGCATTTACTAAAAATGGACGTATTGTGTTGTTGAACTTTATATAACAGAGACATACGTATACAACGAAGTATAATCTTAAAGAAAAGAAAAAGGTAAAAACAAAATTGGTTTCCTATCGCATCGTGTGTTTGTATTAAAAAAATCACGTTGTCATTTTTTGGAAAGGGAAGGAAATAAAACTTATGAATTTTGGCAAAAGAAATGGGTATAACGATTACTCCTGAATTGAAAATTGTAGGTTTGAAGAAACTAATCTTAGAAAGTAGTGATTATGAAGAAAACTATGTTATGTTAACATTAGAAACGATTATTAGCGATCAAAAGAAAATTGAAGAAAGAAAACTTGAAAATGAAAACTGTCTAAGAGAGTTTGAATTAGAAAAATTAAGAATTGAAGCCTCTGAAAGAGCAAGTCCAACAGAAACGCAAGTTATGGTTAACCCACAAAACGATAGATCATGAAATAAATTTGATTTGCAAAAGTTTGATTTAAATGAAGGAGATATTAGTTATTATCTGGTTTGCAATTTAAAATTGCAATATCCCATACTGGATCACGACCCTGATGTCACTCGTAAATGTTGAGCTTTAATGAGACTCGACTGGACCCTAATTGAATCACTAAAACACAATAGTTTTAAATCCCTTCTCTTTCTGATCACTTTTACATTTGCTTTAATTCAATATCTTTTCTACTTGCAGTAAATTAGATAACTAGAAGCAGCGCAATGGATGCGCACCTGCTGAATGGATCACAAAAGTTAAGCACTCTCGGCCGCGGTTAGCACTTGGGAGGGTGACCTAACGAGATGTTGGTTCCGTGGTCGCTAGTGGCGCCATCTAAACTTTTTTCTAGCTGAATTCTTTTATGCCTATCCAGCCAATTTAACTCCTTTTTCTTTGTAAATTTTCTCAATTATGCTTTTATTTTATGTACACACACCTTATGACGGGGAGATAAGCTGCAATTGCAGTAGGTACTCCGTAAGTGATTGTCCAGTCCAGTATTATCTGGTTTTATTTTAACAACAAGCTCGTAGAGCAGATGTTGATGAAAGCGATTACATTACTCATTTATTAGGACTAATGCCTTTCGAGATAACCCAAATAATAAAGCGAGAACCTGAAGAAATTGCAAATAATTATGAATATGTTAAGAAATTACTTTTGCAAAAAATTTAAATTGAGTCCAGAACGATTTAGACAGAAATTTTTTCAACACCATAGAAACATGAATAGCAGCTGGCGCGATTTCGTTTTTAAAATAACATATTTAGAAAAATGGATAAATGGTTTGGAAATCGACAGTTTCGAAAAATTCTCACACAGAACTCATGATTACTGAGCAATTAAAACGGAAAGTCTCTAATGAAATCCGAGAACATTACATAGATGAACGGACAAAATTCCTGTCCCCAAGCAAATAAATTAGATGAATAAGAAACAGTGAGAAGCTTTACGAAAAATACGAGTAGAAAACGTTTTTGCACCATACTGTCGATGGAAATGATAGGGAAAATAAATCCTATCAACCACCACCATTACATAAGGAGAGTAAACAACTTCCCAAGTATGATCAGGTGCAACTCTCCGGGTACTCTAAAACAATTCGTAACAAAAAAGGGGAACTCAAGTGCTTTAATTGGTTTGCCGAAAATGTAATGGAACTGGACATACACAAAAGAACTGTGTTTTGAAGAATGAAAGTCCTCAAAACAACAACTTATCAGTAAATGGTCAGGATTCCAAAGCCCCAATGACCTATATGAAAAGGGCAAATTAATGGAAGTGAAGAAATAATCTGTTTAATAGATACAGGGAGTTTGAGCTGTCTATTAAAAGAATCACTTGCAAGAAAGTTAAATCTTAAAATGAACTGTTCGGATTTGGAAATCAGAACACACCCGCGGCTAGAACAATCGGAAAACCCAGGGTGGCTACAAAAATTGAAGTAAAAAGTTCCCTGAGTTTTCCCTGATTTCCAGATTATTTTTCATGAAATTCCCTGAGTTTCTCCATCCGTTCGCAGAACAATTATTCGGTAATTATGATAAACTTGACACTTGATGAACTAAAAAACTAGACTGATAGATGAATAAAAATAAGAAAAGTAAAATATATTTTTACTGTATTCCATAATAGACCAAATAATATAAAGTTATAGATAAAATATTTAATTTTACATTTTTAACTATTTTGATGTGTTTGTAAAAGCAGTCATCATCCCCTGAATCCGTCAATGGCGCCAGCGCTTGGTACATCTCTACTATCATAAAAGGAAGTGTTTGTCTGTCCTGTACGCAGTGTCCTAACGAATCGATGGCACTTACAATAGTGAAATTTAGCACACATGTGGTCCGAATTTTTTGCAATTTTTCTATCGCGCCTGAGATTTAAAATTTAATCTAAAACATTTAAAAATTAATTAATTGGAATTTAATTCTTATTATTTTCCTTAGAATGGCATACGGTATAAAGGCATGACATTCTAAATTTATTTTTTCCGTTTCCGTTAGATTTTCTCAGCAACGATTTTAGCGGACCAACAAAACAAATTAAGTTTTAACTGGAGTTATGTAGATTTTTATTTCTATCTTCTAGATCGTTAAAGATAGAATAAAAATTTCAACGGATTTGAAATCTGCGGAAAACTTCATATTAGATCCATACCTAAATATATGATTTTCTTCAAATAAATAATTTTTAAATTGTAACTTTTATATTTTTTCCAATACGAATTTCGCCGCCGAGAAGAATGACCTTCGTTTGATTCGAGATTCATTCATTTTGAAGATTAACGGATTCGGGTGAAGCAAAAGAAATAATTAAAGTTATGACTGGCGTTCTTCAGTGCTTTTTTCTATCTCAGCGATTGTTTAAAAAAAAAGGAAAATATCAACGGATTTCAAATATGCGGAACATTTACACCAGATTTACCTTATACGTTTGATTTTCTTTTATAATAAATAATTTTTCAATTAAATATTTATATTTTCATAGGAGATTGTGACGTTACGCTGATTGGATCTCGTCGCAAACGATTTGACAAAGACGAATCCATTACGAAAAGAACTGTAACGGGCAACGCAAACTTTTCAACAACAAAAAAACCTCCGAGTTCGAAAATTTTCAAAACAAATAATAACTTCTAACACATATGTATTAAAAAACATATGCATAATCTAAGTTAGTACTTTTCCGTTAACCGGACGTAATTTTGGACCAAAATTAAAATCGCCAATCTAGGTATTTTAGAAAAAAAAGATTTTTTTTAAATGTTGATTAAATTGGAACCGAATGCTTAACTTTTACAAGTTTTTCCGGCCGTTAGTATTTTTCAAAGCCGCAAGGCACTACGTTCCTATTATTGACATTAGGGAACGTGGCACAGCTGTAGACTTCGGCTACAGGATTTCCGGCCATTACAGGTTTAATAAAACAGTATACAATGTATACAACTCTTTTTTCTGGATGTTTACGTAAAAAATACGCTTATCAATTTTGGAATGAAAACAAAATTGGCGACATTTTGATTTTGGTTCAAAGTGGCGCCCGCATGGCTTTACGGAAAAGTACCAAATAGATGCCATTTGCAAAACGAAATTCCAACTTTTTCCCTGAGTTAAACGAAACTTCCCTGAGTTTTCCCTGATTTTTCCAGAAAATGATTCTTCCCTGAGAAATCCCCGATTTCCCGGTTCTGTCGCCACCCTGAAAACAAATTGCCGATGTTGAAATCGATAATGTAGTAGGAAAAGATGTATTCATACTTGTCATAGAAGATCACACACAACCAACCAATTTCTTGGTAGGAAGAACCTGGATAGACTTATCTGACATTGCATTCGCTAGATTGGGAAGTAACCTGCATATCGGATATACAAACAAATATCCGTTCACTCAGTTACAAAGCAATATCAACACACAGACACTTCTCACGTTGAAAAGGGCAAGAAATTGTAAACTTAATTAATGAGTACAGACTGTTTTGCCATGAATATTGATGAACTTGGTTGTACCAACTTGACGAAAATGAATATTAAGGAAATTGAAAACAATAAACCTGTGTTTGTCAGACCATACAAAACAAATACCACAGAACGTGCTACTATAAAAGAAATCGTCCAAGAGTGGAAAAATCACGGAAGTTACAGAGACGCGATCTTCTTACGCCAGTCCAATGTTATTAGGCAAGAAGAAAGCTGGTGAGCAACGCCTGGTAGTGGACTATCGAGGATAAATTTCTGTTACCTTGAATTGATGATTTATTGAAATGTTTGAGTGACTGCAAATTATTTACTACATTGGACTTGGCACGCATGGATACCTCCAAATACCACTAACTGAAGAAGCCAAATTGAAAACTGCATTTTGTCACTCCTGATGATACAGGACAATTCTATACGGATGATTTTTGGATTGACCAATGCACCAGCAGAATTTCAGACTTGTGAATCAAATTTTAGGACCTCCTATTGATACAAAAGCTTTATGTTACCTGGATGGCATACTAATACCAGCAAATTCATGGCAAGAAATGATTGAAAGGTTGAAGAATGTTTTTTAACGTTAAGGATCTGCAAAATTGACATTCAAATTAGCAAAATGTGAATTTGGCAAGGAAGAAGTTGAATTTTTAGGATTCATCATCAATAAAGGTAAATTACAACCTGGTCCCAGAAAAGTTAAAGCCAATGAAAATGTTCTTATACCTCAGAACATACATGATAATAAACGATTTTTAGGTCTAACCAGTTTCTTTCAACGCTTTGTTACCAATTATGCAAGAAAAGCTGAACCTCTCAGTCGCAAGTGCATATGGAATAGCAGGAATGCTTCTGCACAGAGAGAGAGATGGGAGAAGATAATAAATTTCATCTTGTTTATTGCATAAGTAAGAAGACTACGGCTGCCGAAAAGAATTACCATTCGAGCAAATTAGAACTCATGGGTCATGGCCATAGTATGGACATAAGATAGATTGCATCAATTTCTCATTGGAATCAAATTTGATATAGTAACTGATTTACAGGCTCTAATATATGTGAACACAAAGAAGTCACTAAATCATCAAATAGCTCGATGGTTCAACCTCATTCAAGAATATGATTTTAATGTACGGCATCGGTCAGGTCAGAAGATGGCTAATGTTGATGCATTACGCAGAGCCCCAGTATTAAGTTCTGAAGATACATTGGATAATATGATTAGCAACAATTTGGACATATGTTTAACTTTAAGTATTGACGAGCAAATTTCGATGATTCAGCATGCAGATTCAGACCTGAGAAAACTTATAGAAATTTTGAAGGACGTTGACGAAAGAACGGAATTGGAAAAGCATATGATTCAAGGTTATGTACTAAAGATTTTTTTTTTATCCTACGCCCAGCTCAAGGCCTTTTGGCCATACGCTGTCTTGCCGTCCAATATAGCGAATAAAGTCCTTGGGGAGAAGTATCCCTGGTGTCAATGTCCTGTAAACTAGAGCACTCCGCAAGGTGTTGTCTGTTCATAAAACCATCGCTACAAAGCAGACAGATCGGGGAGGAAGCCACCCCAATCTTATGTAGGTGTATTGTATAGTTAAAGTTGAGGAAGTTCAAAAACTACTTTATGTGATTCCCAAGACTATGCCAAAAAGCATAGTTGTAAAATTTCATGATTTGCTGCTGACACAACTGTAACCAAGATTAAGGAATTATACTGGTTTCCCTCCATGACACGATATGTTCGTCGACATATCTCAATGTGTTTCGAGTGCCTTATGAATAAAGTGCCCCGCAGCAAACACCAGGGTGTTTTGCATCCTACTAAACTAGGAAAAGGACCTTTTGCCATTATACATATGAATCATCTCGGTCCCTTCATCAGAAATTCCAAAGGAATCAAGAACTTTTAGTTGTCATTGATAACCTGCATGGATTCGTACGACTTCATCCTGTAAAAAATACATCAACCAAGAATGTACTCGTGGCTCTAAAGGAACTTTTAAATGACTATGGATTACCTGAACGTATAACTGATCGAGAGGAACGTGTTTTATTTCTCATCAGTTCCAAGAATATTGCTCTTCAAACGGAGTCTCTCAAACCTTAAATTCAACGAAATACCCTAGAGCAAATGGCATGGTTGAGAGGGTAAACAGCACTGTACTACCTGTAATCATGGCTAGTATGGAAGAGGACAACAAAAGGATTGGGATTTACATATCAAAGAGGTTGAGAGAAATCTGAACAATGCAATTAATAAAACCAGTGGTAAGACTCCCTTTGGAGCAGGAATTGGCAAAAAATGCCAAAAAGCATTCATCACTAAATGTTTGAATCAACATATGCAATAAAACCTTTTCTGGAGGAAAAGGATTCAATTCCCTTCACAATGTAATTTCTCAAAGAAGACAAATACTTTACCCTTGAGGATGCTGAAGGAATTGCGGAGACGATGCTGGCCCCAAGGGAAATATGGAGTTAAGAGCAGGAATTGGCAAAAAATGCCAAAAAGAATTTGAATTAAATGCTTATTCACTTAACTATGCAACACTCTAAAGTGATGTATTTTCACAAGAATTAAACACTATAAAACACAAATTGCAACTGATCATTCTAAAAACAAGATAACTAACCTCACAGTGTAAATGTTTTTACATACTCTTTCCACTTCTGCAGGTTCTTACAAGTGCCGAAATATGTGTTACGTCAAGTTTATTGCTCAATGTTAAAAATAAATAGGCGATATGACTTAAAGTACTGTTAAAACTGTTGCCAAACTGTGTAATGAGCAGTTATAGTGAAGAGGGCACTTCAAGTGATATACACGAGAATTTTACTGCCTTTTTAGGGTTTCTTCGTATTACATACAGTGGATATTTCAATAAGACTTCAGTTTTCAAGAGAGTGCTTTTTTACTATACCAGAAATTCTCGTTTTCTTAACAATTAAAATCTTATGAACATTTTTAGTTTGACTCGAATAGTATGTTAATTTATATAAGAAAGATAAGTTCGTCATGACAAGTGAAAACACTTGATTTTCAGTTACTACCCATGTAAATCAAAAGCAATATTTGAAATACATAAACTCTAAAAGAACTTTATAACAATAAATGTCTGTTACATCTAGCATTTTTTCACCATGGTGGAAAGAGTAGAAATGTAGACACTATAACATTAAATGTCTGAAGTATGACTTTCAACTGCTCATAAACAAAATATTACCAATGTAGCTTCATAAATTCAGTTCCAAGTTTAATTTCCAAACTAGCTTTTAGAAATTCTAAAATTACAGCTTAGTAAGTATTTTGTTGAAATTCATAACATATGCACAGCTGTGCTTTCAATTAATTAGTTTAGATAGTTTTAGAGATTAGGGTGCCATAAAAATTCTTTGAGAAGGGGTGTCAAAAAACTATGCTTTAAAATCTCAAAACAGGTTAGTTAAAGGTAGACTGGCAAGGGGGTTTTTATATGTGATCAAGGTTGGTTAGTTTAATTGTACAAAGGTCCTGTCCAAGCTGCACGAAGCAATGCTTTTTTATGTGAACTATGTGGATAAACAAATGTTTTATTGGCGCAGAATAGAAAAATATACAAAGGGTAGTTATATGAATCAAAGTTGCACTGCCTACAACTTGAAGGCATGTGTGATGAAAAACTGGGCTTGGTTTATCAAAATGTACATTAAGCAATCAGAAGAAAGTGTTTTTAAAGTTACAAATTCAGCACCTAGCTATTCAAATTAGCAATCAGCCATTAGTCCAAAAGTTTTATTTTGGCCAATGTTAGGTTGGTTTTTGGTTTAATGATATGCAGCACCAGACACAAAATATCAAGAAAAAATATACACACACAATAAAAGTTTTACCAACAGAAATAGACAGAGAAATACACCCAAGGAGGAATGCATCTGACAGGAAGCGAACCTACACTGCCTACAACTCAAAGGTTGCTAGTGCAGTGGGCATACCCACTGAGAAATATGGCTATAGAGATAGAATATAGAAAACTATAATGCTAAACAGGTATTTTAATGGATTGCATTGCCGTAGTTGATTTGAATATTATGAGTTTTGATTGCTTTTAAATTTTAAAATGTTGAACTTTTGAAACAGATAATTTAATGTGATACCAAGGGACAAGTGTATCCAAGAAAGTCTTCCTAAATTTATTTCATATTTTTGTACGTGGTTGTTAGAAGTGCTAGATTTCACCTTTTAGGCTAAGTACTTTCAAGAATTGTAAAAAAACGAACTAATTTTTAAAACACTTGGATGCTTTAGAATAAACATACTACTAAAAAATGAGGATAATACTTCTGGTTGCATAGGAAGCAGGTTCTACCACAAAAACACTTGCACCATCTACATTTTATTTAGCTTTACAGACAAAGCCTCTTACCGTTCGTCACCCAAAAAAGGACCATGGCCATCATTCACATATCCTAGGAGAGCAGATACCTTAGCACTGCCAATGAGCAATATTTTGTGAAATTACATCCAACCACAGCAACAGGTAGAACCTACCAAGTTCTAGCAGATAAGATGACTGAAGCAGCCCAAATTTTGGCAGAGAAAAGAACTCATCTTTACTAATTTCAAGTGCTAAAAGAAGAAAAAAAACTGTACCTTGAGTGCAAAGTAAGTTGAATTTGTTTAAATAAAATAGAGGAAATAAAAATTTAAATAAAATAGTGTTAGCTAGGATATTAACTATTATTTAGGTTAACTAGTAACGAATTTCCATTTGTCTCAATTCAGATAAAAAATTATTTTAATATGACACCATTGGAATACCATCATGATACTTTGTACACAACTTACTATTGAGGTTTAGTGAAAAATATAATATTTTCATCAAAATTAAAAATTCCTATTTTTGTTTTTTTATTAAAACAAAATTTGGTTTTAGTAATTAAAAAAATATAAAGTGATGTGGTACACTCAAGCTATATGTCAAATTAAAGCCTTTGTAATTCTAAAGAGACTGGTACAAATTTGAGCTTTCTAGTACAAACGGTTCTGGAGTTAAGTGCTTTTAAATATATCAAAGCGTACATAAAAACTGGTGGTTTTCAATTTTTCAAAAATTTATAGCTCAAAAACAAAAGGACCAAAAAAATTAAAACTTTGTATTTTTGGTCATATTGATGAGTAGAACGCAATCACTAAATATGATGCATTTTGAAAACGTCAAGTTTTAAAATAATTTTTTATTGGTTGATTTAATATGGAATGACCCGATTGCCCTATGTGTTATTGCAAGAGTTACATCTGTATCTAGTGCTGTATCGGCTCTTGGCGCGTTGTTTGCTGCACTTTTAGTAGTGAGGAATAGCAGATTAAGGTAACCCATCTTTAAAATTGTTTTCTTCCCAATTGTTAGGGCAACCTTAGAAAGCTCGATTTTTGTTAAATAATTATTTGATTTCATTGTTTATTCCCGTAAAAATGTTATTTATTTCTTAAAAAAAATTATTTTTAAGATTTCCTTCGCAAAACTAAAAGTGCGCAAAATAAAGCGCCAGGAACTGTTGCCACCTGAAGCAGTTCTAAATACCAGCTGCACCTTATAAGATAAAATTATGTTGTTTTTTATGAATAAATTTTATTTTATGTGATGACAAACTAAGCAAAGCTCAATCCCCCTCCTTCTAAAGCAAGACTTGAAAGGTCCCAAAAAGTGCTTATTCCATGCATATACTATGTTGGTCTCACTTTGAGGTCTCCATTGTTATTATTGCCAGTATGATTCAGGAGGCAATGAAAGTTAATCACCCCACATTCATTCCTGAAAATTAATTTTAATTGTTGAATGCCTGAAAATTAAAAAATTAAATTAATAGAAAGATCGCGCGTAATGCCAGCATTAGACCACGCCCAAAACATAGTGTTGCGCAGGGGACGTTGCGAACCAGAGGGTTGCCGAAAAACACCATCTCACATCGCACACACTGCAATTTTTGTCTTAAGGTTAGAATTGCAGATTCATTATTACGTACACCACTGTTAGTAATAACTAGCCCATTTCTGCAAAATCGAAACTTTTTCTTGGATTCGATAAAAATTGTGAAAATTTCAATAATAATCAAAAACCCAGTTTTAAATCAAATCAAAAATAAATTTAATTAAAAATAAATAAAATAAAAGTACACAACATATCTTTCATATGGGACTTTAAAGCCGACTCTCCCATTCTTCCTATATGGAATTCCTTAGCACCAGGCTATGTGACCAAGGGAGTTGTAGGATAATTCGATGGAACGGCGTTCCACTGTGGTTGGCGAGCGTTAGAGAGCAGGGGGCAGGCCCCCTAGTTATACAATAAATTCTTTGGGTGGCACAAAGAAAAGTATGAGAGCTTGCATCCTGTGTCCTTGCACAATCTCCATTTTGCTGATGTCCACTGCCACTACAACAGACGGCTGTCATGGTTTATTTTGTTTGAGAAACAAAACAAATCAAAAGTTTTGTCTGGTGATAGAAACTTACACTAGAGAATAAAAAAGCCCTATCTTTGCAACCATTAAAGATAGATTAAAAATTTTAACGGATTTGAAAAATGCAAAATTTTTTTACCTAAAGACTATCTTAAATATGATTTTCTTTACATTTCTTTTTTTTGGCTTCCTTTCTTTGGACGCATGCCAGGTTTCCAGTGACGTCCTGACTGCTAAAGCTACGGTTTCCTAAGAAAGTGGTGCTGTTATCTAGCAACCGTGATACATCATGATGCAGTGGGGCCATCTTAAGCAAGGGTAGCAAGGGGGCCATCTTAATGGAGACCAGAGGTGTCAATTTAGACAGACAGAATACGGTGGAGAATGGATTATCTAGATGTAGCATTATTAGTATATCATGTGGTGTCAAAGCGCAAAACACCGGTTTCATTCAGTATGACGCTCAAATGGCGCACTTAGTGCTAGTCTGAACAAAGGAGGAAACTAGTCTGGACAAGTTCCAATGCAAGATGAATTATGCAACTATGTACTAGTTAAAAAAATCAAGTACTTTCAAGGACTTTTCACCAAGTTCCATAATTTCCAAGGACTTTCAAGGGCCCCTAGTTAGGAAAAAAAAATTCAAGGACTTTTCAAGGAACGTGGGAACCCTGAGAATGAAAAGTTTTGTTAAAATTTTTAATTACGATTTTATATTTACCAAAATCAATATTTTCTAATTCCAACAATAGTGTCACAATATTGTTAGCTGATTTCCTCTAGTATTCAATTCTGTTATTTTTTTATGAATTTCTAAAATTTTGTTTCGGACTCTACAAAATGTTACAGACTCTACATTTGGCAAGAATAAGGTTTTTTATCTACAGGGTTTTCATTTTACTATTTGTCTGCACAAAAAATAAAACAACCAGAACTTCAACTTTAAAGGCAAAATAAAACTTTCACTTCAAAAAAACTTCTTTAACTTTTAGAACAGTTAGTTTCAGTTTTCCAGTACTTGCATATCTTTATTTCCTTTCCACCTTGTTTGAATTTGATTGAAGACATACCAATTTGCTATTTTTAATGGGTTACCCGTGATGGTCAGGTTGGAAAGGAAGCTGTTGAAACAGATTTAGTTGAAGAGATACGAGTTTTTAAAGAACAGCTGCAATCATTTGCTCGGCATGTATATAATGTAAAATGGCAGCACTAAAACATGCAATATCTAAAAGAGAAACTGACAGATAGTCAGATTATCATTCAAGAGGATTTTGCATAAAATTATAGCCTGAAACAACAAAATGAAATCATGAAAGCTCACTCGTCACCAGAGCAAGTGACTATGTTTACAGCTGTTGAATATTATAAGGTTGGGGAAGAACTACAGCATATTACCTATGCAATTGTCTCAGATGTCCTAACCCATTGCAAAAAGGAAGTTTTCACCTTTAATAGATTTATTTTGGATGCCGTAGAAAACAAACTGAAAAGACCGTTTACACATGTTCATTACTGGTAAGATGCTTGTGGTAGCCAATTTAAAAATAATTATAACCTTGTGAGCAATTTAAAAAACCACATGGAAGACCATGACTGCACTGCTAGCTGGAATTTTTTTCTTACAGTGCATGGAAAAGGACCAATATATGGTATAGGAGGAGAAGTAAAAAGAAGTGTGTGGCACTGTACCATGCAAAAAAAAGATGTGCCATCCAATGCCTATTATTTCTATGTAATTGCTAAAAGAGAGGCTAAATCAATAAAGATTCTTTTTGTACCTGAAACTGAGGTGGTAGCAACTGTTGATGATTTTAAGCTTGAAAATAGATGGAGCTCAGTCACACAAATCCCTGGCAGTAGAAGAATGCAGTTTTTATGTTGATGATGACAAAGTATTTGCAGAAGTTAACTCCAAATATATTGAGAAAAGAATGTGGGGATATTCATAGGAATGAGAATTCTCAATCATTAGCTAAAAGCACTGACCAAAGCATTTCCAAACCTGACATTTAAGTAGGCACTTGGATAGCTGTACTTTAGAGTAATGACTGGTAAGCATGGCAAATAGTAAAAATGTTACCAGAAGAAAAATTGCTTGTTAAGTTTGAACTTAAAACCCATCTCAAAAATAAATTTAAAGCTATGCCAAAAGCAGAGTTTGAAGAAATTAATCGGGAAACTTATCTGTCAATTCTAACCAATACTCACCACCAATTAATTGTTTTGCACATAATGAGGAAATAGCTAAAAAACATTTTGTCAATCATAGACACTATTGAACAGTAAAACAATTTTGTTGTAATAGCCTGAACACAGTACTTTCATTAGTATTCACTAGAGACAAATGTGTAGAGTCTGTAATAGGCTTGTAAACAAGGAGTTGTGTAATAAATAATTCATTTAAAATTCTTTTTGTCCTTTCCAATTTTTATTTTGTGGTGCATATATTTTATATATGAACTAAAATATGAAAATAAAATTTTAATAGATAGAAATAACAGTTAGTTTCAGAGGGAATGCCTTTTCCATTTAAGTAAAAAAAATCCATGTCCTTTTAACGTAGAGTCCGTAACATGCTATATAAATCTCTATTTTTGATATACATTTGAATTTTTTAAATCTTTTTTTATGCTAATGTTTTAATTATATACTAAAATATAAAATTACTTGAAGTTTAGCTTAAACATTTTCACTGTAAGAGAATATAAGGATAAAATGTTTCTGAAGTGTAGAGTCCGTAACAACTTTGTGACATGCCCCATTTGATGAAGTGATTGTGAATCTCAAGTCAAATAAATCTTGAAAGAATTCTGTTTATTCACATCGTTCTTCATCAAGATTAACGTCAGTTTACAGTGGTATGAAAGGTGTGAACTGAATACACTTTACAAGAATACATTGTTTGATTCAAATTAGAAACTAGTTAGTGTCAGGAGTAGAGAGCAAAATCTTACAAGCAATTAACGGTGACTTAGGAAGAATTTCTGGGGACAAAAAGTTAATATATTACACACGAATTATAGTAAAATAGATTCAGCTTTTAATGAACAGGAAGAGAATTTACAATCACTTAGCAAACGAAACACAATACCTACTCTGTTGAATAAAAGGTAAGCATCAAAATAAATTTTTAAATTTTGCAGCTAAAAGCATCGACAACAGTGAATCTTACCTTAAAAAGTCGATGAATTTGTGATAATGAACACCTATTTTGTTTACGAAATAATTTACTACAGAACAGAGATCCAAGTAGATTTAAAGTCTTGCGCCGTCTTCTATCGATGTTGCCAGGTTACAGAGTAAAAGAAAATATATTGGACATTTGTTTTTCAGAACATGATGCAATTTTTGTTGACTGAAGAATTCTGTAACAAAATTTCGAGCCGACCAACCGGTATAGTGGTTAAGGTGTTAGCCTCTAGATCGGAAGGTTCCCGGTTCGAATCCGTGTTCGGGCGTGGATGTTTGTAAACGTATGATGTAGAGGCGGCTGGTGCACCTTAAATCTGTCGTGGCCGAAAGTCCTCACGTTGGGTTGGCGTGGAAGTTTGGAGAGTGGGGTGCCAGTTCAGGTGTTGCTTCGTCATCTGACCGTGGTTCAAAATTACGAGGTGTTGTCCTCGATTCTTTCCTTTAAGGGACTGATTCCGGACCGTCGTCAATAGCCCGTTGTGTTGCTCTAGTAGGACGTTAACTAAAAATTACCATTACCATTACCATTACCAAAATTTCGATACTGACATTCAGTGGGACTTAAGGTCGGTTTACAAGCTACGATAAATTGTAGCAATTTATCGTAACGATCGAATTGTTTCGATTTATCGTTGGGTGTAAACAGGACATTGTAGCGATTAACTGGAATTGGAATGGATGGTTGATGCCGGTCGGCATCAATTTCTGCGAATCGTAACGGTATGTTGGAAATTGTAAACAAGTGGCAACCATTTCTCGCTACGACATGACTCCGTTTGCATTTGCGGTATAGTGGTTAAGGTGTTAGCCTCTAGATCGGAAGGTTCCTGGTTCAAATCCGGGTCCGGGCATGGATGTTTGTAAGCGTATGATGTAGAGGCGGATGGTGCACCTTAAATCTGTCGTGGCAGAAAGTCCTCACGTTGGGTTGGCGTGGAAGTTTGGAGAGTGGGGTGCCAGCTCAGGTGTTGCTTCGTCATCTGACTGTGGTTCAAAATTACGAGGTGTTGTCCTCGATCTTTCCCTTAAGGGACTGATCCCGGACCGTCGTCAATAGCCCGTTGTGTTGCTCTAATACGACGTTAACTAAAAAAATTACCAAATTTCCGTTTGCATTTGCATCTGCATCAGAAAGGTTGTTCCGAATAGTTCGTTCTAGTCTTTCGTGCGCAGATATAGCTCTTCTCATAACAGTATCAGTTTTCGCAATAAACGGAGAAACTAACCTTAACAACTCAAAATTAGTCTCTTCGTCCATTCTGAAATAAATTCGCCAGTCATTTGGTCCATTTCCCAATTCTTTCAATAATTTTACATGAGATAATTTCCTTTTCTTTAGCAACCACTGGCGGCTCCACTTTGTTCTTCGCGACTTTTTCAATTTTCTCGCTAAACAACCGATATATAACAACAACACATTTCTCCATGGCAAAAGCTTATTTAGCGGTCGACAACGAATATTTGACAAGAAATCGTTACGATTTATCGTAGCGTGTAAACAATCCTCACTCTTTCGATTTATTGGAACAATAAATTTGTCAATCACATCGCTACGATTTATCGTAGCGTGTAAATCTGCCTTTACAGAAATCTGGAACTCCTAGCTGATGTGTAGAAACACCTTTCTTTTGGGTCCGCGCGCTGATTGGTCCTTCGTCTCCATGACTCACCATTTGTTGTCAGTTCGAGACATCACAGACAGATGGGCGACAGACGGACGAATCATCTGGAATCTTCCGAGAAAATTTGCCATGAATTCTTTTGCCAAAAATTTGGCTTGATTTTCGAAGATAATTGCCATTTTGTTTCGCGACTTCACCCGCATAAGTGCTGCTCGTTTGTCGCCGCCATATTGTTGAACAAAAAT
This sequence comes from Metellina segmentata, assembly GCA_947359465.1. Lineage (NCBI taxonomy): Eukaryota > Metazoa > Arthropoda > Arachnida > Araneae > Tetragnathidae > Metellina > Metellina segmentata. The sequence continues at coordinate 16,980,200 of OX375879.1, read as the reverse complement.
CAGCTATTTACGTGGTTCAATTCTCATTTATTTCTTGGATTTTGTTATTTATGTTTTAATATTTATTGTGTTTTATTTCTTAGGTATTACTTGAAAAAGTGTGTACATTTGTTTTTTTCAGAACCGTATAAAATTCTGTGCTTTATTTTGAGCTCTCAAACGTAATATATGTATTTGTTAATAATGAGACTGCTCATCGTTGGCGATTCTATGGTCAAGTATTTGAACGAATACTTGACCGATGAATGGTCTGATCATCAAGTTGATCTCATTTCATTTCTAGGTGCTACAATAGAAAGGTTAACAGGTAAACTTAGTGGATTAGATCGATATGATTGGATGTTGTTTCATGTGGGAACTAATAATCTTTATGGCAATGTTTCTGAAATTCTTCAGAAATACACCATACTTTTGCAGGAAATCTCGCGTCTACATGCTGGAGTCAAGGTGGTTGTTTCTGGGATCATACCTCGTGGTCCTAATTTTTTTTTTAGATTTTCGATCCCGTTGTACTCTGTCTTCTCATCTGATGTCCGTGAACGCAAAGACAAAAGTTGTCAACGCGGAAGTGGAAAAGGCTTGCCTAAGCCGAGAGGCGTTTTATTTTTGTCAGTCTCTCGGTTCATGGGAAGGTTTTTGGGGCAGAGATGGATTGTATCTCAACAGAAAAGGCAACAACTACCTGGCAAGAATGTTTGTGAAAACATTAAAAGGACTGAATGCTATGGATGCTGCAATCTGTAAGAAGGTTAGTTCTTTGTCACTTGCTAACTTACCTGTTCAGTGTAACTCTACACCTACTCTCTCTCTCAGAGCTGAAGAGATTGTTGACAGCGTGTGCAGAACAGCAATCGGGATTGATTCTCGGTTGTGATGTGAATGCACACCACACAATCTGGGGCAGCTCCAACATCAATGACAGAGGTGAAGCTCTTTTAGACTTTGTACTTGAAAATAACCTAGATATATTAAATGTAGGAAACAAACCGACCTTTATAACTAGTGTAAGAAAGGAAGTACTTGATATAACCTTAGCCAGCCCTGAACTAAGTAGTTATATTCACAATTGGCATGTTGATGAGAAGCCTTCAATGGCAGACCATCAATTTATCCACTTCTCACTGAAATCTGAATATCACTGGGAGAAGACGTTCAGAGATCCCAAAAGGACGAACTGGACCTTTTTTTTACAATGAACTCCAGAATTACCTGGAGGACTTCTCTCGGAAAATCTATGATATTTACGATCTAGAACTGTTCGCAGACGGCCTGCAGCAGGCAATCTATATTTCATATACAAATAACTGCCCCCTGCTTCTAAGAGTGGGAAGAATACAAATGCCTACTTTCAGAATACAACAAAGCTGTTCGAATGGCCAAAAGGAATTCATGGAGGAAGTTCTGTGATTCGGTTGAAAGTACCGCTGAAGGCGCTAGACTCCACAAAATTCTTAAAAGAGATACACCAATATTGGTGGGGACCCTTAAGAATAATTCCGGTGGCTATACCAAAACTGGCAGAGAAGTTATAGAGACTCTGGTTGAGACACATTTTCCAAACTCCAACTTGGTACCTAATGAGTTAAACCCTTCTCCCCTGGGATATCAAATAAGGGTGAGAAGGGAAAACTGGATAGTTGCCAAGAAAATTTTTACTGTTAAACAAGTACTATGGGCTATCAACTCATTTGAACCATATAAAACTCCAGGACCAGACGGGATAATACCGATTGTGCTTCAGAAATCGGCCGATCTCATCTCACGGGTCTTGTGTAAAATGTTCAGAGCTAGTCTAGCTCTTGAATATATCCCCAGACCATGGAGAAAGGCAAGGGTAGTCTTTCTGCCCAAACCTGGAAAAAGCCAATATGACCAGGCTAAGAACTTTCGTCCTATCAGTTTATCATCTTTCATACTTAAGTGTATGGAAAAAATAATTGATAGACACATTAGGGATGTAATGAGGAGTACCAGACCTCTTCACAAAAACCAATTTGCCTATCAACCCTGTAAATCTACAGAGGTGGCTTTGCAACACCTGGTTGTAAAGATTGAGAAGACCCTGGAGTGCAAGGAAATGGCTTTGGCAGCTTTTCTTGATATTGAGGGTGCTTTCGATAATACCTCTTTTAACTCAATCGCTGCTGCTGCTGCCAGCAGAGCTATTGAACCACAAGTCTGCAAATGGATAAACTCCTTGTTAGCAGACAGAATTATTACAACCGAGTTGTTTGGGGCAACACTTCAGGCTAGACCCACTAGAGGCTGCCCTCAGGGAGGAGTTCTCTCCCCTCTGTTGTGGAATCTGGTGGTTGATGACCTAATTGCAGACCTCAATCAAAGCGGCATTTATGCCCAGGGATATGCAGATGACATTGTCGTCTACATATCGGGCATGGATGAGAAAACGGTGATAAATATCATGCAGGGGACCCTGAACAGAATAGCAAGATGGTGCTGTGAAAAGAATTTGAGAGTAAATCCTCAAAAGACTACTCTTGTCCCATTTACACGAAGAAGAACCTGCATTGACAAAAGTGATATACCTACCCTACTAGGGGAAAAAGTAAATATGCTGAGCGAGGTTAAATATCTGGGAGTTATACTGAACACTAAATTAACCTGGAATCAGCATTTGAAAAGTAAAATTAAACAAACAAAAGTTGGACTTCTACGATGTAGAAGAGTTCTTGGTAAATCATGGGGTCTAAGGCCAAAGATGACCTATTGGTTATAC